>JARHVA010000036.1:5193750-6540000 GCA_037957365.1 Torreya grandis
TATGATCCATCAAATGCTTCACCTTTACTTCTAGGTTCATCCTAGTAATTTAGGAAACTAATGTTGGAGTTGCCAGCTGATTCTTCTTGGCCTTCTGCAAAGAGACCAGTGTCATCTTCTTAGTTCAACTTAGGTTGGAAATAAAATTCATGTTTAGTTTCAAGATAAACAACTACTGAGTTAGCTGGTGCTACTTCAATGAAAAGCTTTCCTAGTGGGGGAGGAAGGCAATTTGGCTACCCTTGATTTCTGGTAGCATTGCCCTGATACGACTGGTTGGGAAACATCCTCTTTGGCATATCTTGATAAGAAGGAGGAACAAATATCCCTTGTGCCATTTGCTTTTTTAGATCTATTAATTCATTTGATAGATTTTGCACTACAGGATCAGTGGTGCCTATAGAAAAATATTCAAAAGATGAAGAAGATTTACCTCTGTTAGGATCTCTTCTTATCTTTCCTACCAAGATAAGGTCATCTTCAACCTTAGTCACCAAAATTTGAGCTACAACAAGATTTATGTGGCTAGCTCACCTCATTAGGAAACTTACTTTAGAAAGCTAAGAACTGATGAAGAAGCATTTGAGATTCTCAAGCGTCAGCTGAGCAATTATGGGAATCATGTTCCTCAGCTTATCAAATTTAACAATAAAGTCTCTCATGGGTTCATAAGGCTCCTTATTCATTTTTGTAAGCTGGGCTAACAAGGCATGTGCATCTTCTATAGGTTTTAATCTAGCCTCAAATTTGGCCTTGAGAGTGTTCCAGTTAGTCACTATTTGTGCTTGTAGGTGATAAAACTAGTCTACAACAGTGCCTTGCAATGTCTCTACAAATAGTCTGACTACAATGTCTTCATATTCAACACTTATTACACCATAAGCTATGTAAAAGGTTGTAATATGTTCATCAAGATGAACCTTCCCATCACCATAGAACTTGGGGAAGTTTTTTCTTGAGCTACGGGGTAGCTCATGTAGAGGTGGGGTCAGATTTAGAGGACCAAAAGTATTACCCCAAGGGCCTTGAGCTGCCATGATGTGGTTGTTGAAGGGAGGGATAATAAATCTATGTGGGATATGTATAGATAAAGCTCTGCTAGTAGAGGAAAGAGAAGCTTTACCTAGTATTGGGGACCTGATGTTTGTAGGAGGAAAACTCCTAATTCACTGAAGGTGAGTTTGTGGAGGGGAAAGATCAAAATTATTTTGCTACACAAGTTCAAATATAGGGTCAACAATACCTTGAGCTCTCTAGCTTGGCATGTACAGTGGGTCTACCAGAGTGTAAAATGAAAATGGAAAATAACTAGAACTACTTCAATTTGAAGCTTGAGGCTTCAAACTGTGCATTCTTCCCTAGTGGAGTCACCAAAAATTAGTGAGTGAATATTTTATCACCAGCTGACTGATAGCAAAATAGGTGCATCAACCACAACATAAAGAGATTTATACAACAAAATAGATGTGGTGACCACAACTAGATTAGGACAAATCTCTCCTCTCAATAAGGGCAGGTTCCCTATAATTTATTATATACTATAGCATATATATATATATATATATATATATATATATATAAGCTAAAAATAGACATAGGGGTGAAATCATACCATCCATCTCTCTTTTTTTATAGATGATGTTCACAAAATAGAGGAGAATTTTAGTGTAATTACTGAAATAATTTCTCTTCTTTTAGAAGTGATATTTAGCCAATAGTAGGATTCTTCCTGGGTAGTAACAGAAACCATAAGAAACCAATGAAAGAACAAAGTCTTTCATTGTCTCTCCTACTGATTAGGACAAAGGAACATAATAGTTTGAAGCGTATCCCAAAGTCTTCACTTCAACTACAATAGAGTAAAAGATTACGAAGGATAAGGGGAGCTCAAAGTCTCTCTAGTATCCTTTACACAAAACACAGACTGAAGGCAATTATGGCATCACAAAGTCTCCTATAGTCAGCTTCAGGACATCTTCCAGCTACTTCCATTTGTTTTGCTTGTTTGATTAAATGGATAAGACTGTATTTAGGAAATAGACATAAGAATAATTTTTTAGATGACACAAGCTTATTCCAACACAAAGTTTGAAAGGTCACTTGCTTTCTCATTCATTTAACAAAATATGATTAACAGTCTGAGCTCAAAGTCTCAAGAATGCCTTTCAATTTGGGTAGAGATTTGCTTTTGATAATAGAGAGATCTCCTTTATACAAAATGAGAGATTACAATATATAGCATCACACAAAAGACTTGGGCACTTGTTTTTATTAAAATGACCCATGTTGAATTAAATACATTGAATATCTATGAAAGGGCCATGTTGGAACAACTCATTGGCCTTGACTTTGGCATTCTGAAATATCTCAAATATTTCCTCCTAAGCATGGGTTATCTGGTCTTCTTTATGACGCTTACATGGCTGTCCATTTGCCTTTACTTAATGCAAAAGAATAGGCTGTGTCCTTAAATGTTTGTGTTCTCTGATGTCTACTTGGTGGAATGTTTCACCTACTAAAAATAACTCTCCTATAGATATTTTTGAATTTTATGTAGTTTTTCTCTCTTTCTTTTCCACATTTTATCTTTCCTTGGCGATCTGAGCTCTTGGGGCTATCTTCTAACTTTCTGCTGCTCTTTCAGCTCCTTTCTGGGCTAGTCACTGAGCTTGTTCTTAGGTATTTTGAAAACCAACATTTATTCCATCACCCTAAAATTGACATCTGTGAGGAGGTCACTGGTCACTTTGAACCTCTTTGAACCTTGAACCTTGAACTCTTTTGGTTCAAAGGTTCAATGTTTTTTAAAGGGATGCATTCACTCTCTTCTTCTTCTTTGATTGAACCATTTCTTTGAACCATTTGGTTGAACTTCTTTCTGGAATCTTCCACTTCCTTCATTCATTCAAAGCTTCCATTCAAACTTTGAACTCTTTGAACCCTTTGAACCTTTGAACCATTTCGGTTCAAATGTTCAACGGTTCAACAGTTGAACCTTTAAACTCTTTGAACCCATTGAACCTTTGAACTTTTGAACTTTTAAAAGTTCAAGGTTCAATGGTTCATTGATTTAATGTTAACTCTTTGAAGCCTTCTTTTCTTTAAGTCCATTGAATTTGTTGAACCTTTGAACTCCTTGAACCTTTGAACCTTGCAGAGGTGGGGTCCAATGGTTCAACAATTCAAAGTGGTTCATTCTATTTGTTTTAAGCCCGGTGTTAAGTATTTTGATTGAACCTCAGTGTTGAACCATCCTTAAAACACTAAGGAAAGCCTTAAGTGTTTTGAACTTCTTTTGAAGAAAGCCCACCTATTGAACTTGTGACTTCCTTAGCTGAAAAGGCTTGAACATTTGAAAAACTTAACTGCTCAGAACATTTTGAAAGAAAGAAAGAGAGCATTTTGGTCTGTAGGACCAAAATGGTTGGCTTGTTGTCCACAAAAACAAGTGATAGATTTTGGGAACAATAGGATTGATTCAATGAAAGGTAGTCATGAATTGGCCAAAGCCTTATAAAGTGACTAAACAAGGATATTTGTTGGTGCAGTTTAACATTTGAGGAAGTTCATCAATATTTATCTTCCATAGTTGCACCTTTGTATGCCATGAAAATAAGTGGTAAGAAATTTATTTAGGGTAAAAATCAACAAGATATATTTGATATGTTCAAACAAAATATAATCCATCCTTTATTATGAACTTTTCCTAACTTATTGTTTCTCTTTAAGGTGGAACCATATGCTAGTAACTATGGTATGGGCGTTGTCCTATTGCAAGGAGGTAAGCATGTATGTTACCATTTAGAGTTATTTCATAGTGAAATTATAAATTATTATACATACCATAAATAATTATATGCTCTTATTCAATTAGTTAATAAATGGAAACAATATCTTATGGGTAGGGAAACTATTGTCCACACATATCACCAACCTCTCCAATGTATTAAATCTTAAACCAAACTTCATCAAGATAGAGACAATAAGTGGATGGGGTTTTTACAAAAATCTCATTTGATTATAAAATATAATAAGGTGTGAGTAAAAAAAATCTAATATGTTATATATACCTCCTTTAATTTAAACTATGGGCACCTTAACTAGTATTGAGCCTTTTATGTGTAACTCTTATGTAGAGGGATATAAGCATGATGTCAATTTTTTGGAGACATTATTTCAAGCAAAGAGGTTCCAAAGTGAAGTATTTAAACCCAATGGTGATTATTACCTTTAATATGAGATTATCTACATGTTGGGTAAGTTTTTTGTGCCTAAAGAGGAAATAGTTCAACTAATAAGGGAAGCACATACATCAAAATTTGTAAGACACTTTGGTGTTACATAGATTTTTGTACATTTGTAAAGGTATGTTTATTGACTAAGTATGTAATATGATGTTGTTAATATAATAAGAGTATGTATGTTGAGTAGTAAAATAAATCCTAGTAATATAAATTTGGGTTTTTGTATGCCATTACCTCCTCCTTATAAGCCATGGTAAAACATTTCCATGAATTTTTTAGGCAGATTGCCTATGTTAAGGAAGGAGCATTATATATCTTTGTGGTTGTGGACCAGTTTAGTAAGATGTGTATTATAATTCCTTGTAAAATGACCCTCAAAGGAAGTGATATAGTTGATTTGTTCTATTCTAATGTGTGGCTTAATTTTGGTTTACCTAGTTCTATTATTTTAGATTGGAACTCAAGATTTGTTAGCAAGTTTTGGACCACATAGTTGGAGAAGATGGATGCCAAGATAAAATGGTCTTGCATTTTAACCCAAAAACCAATGGAAAAACAAAATTTATGAATAAAACATCGGTACAATACTTGAAAGGGTACAATATGAATCATGTTGAATCTTGGGATGAAAATTTGGTGTATATTCAACATTCTTATAAGAGTGCAGTGCATGTTTATACTAGCAAAACTATTTTTGAAAATTATTTTGGTTTCTTACCTCCATGTGCATTTGATTTTTTTTAAATATCCATCCAAAGTAAATGGGAAATTGGATCCAAAGGTCCAAAAATCTAAAAGGTTAATTGATAAGATTCAACAAATTGACCTCCAAGTTCAAGTTAATAGAGTCATAATCCAAGTAAAAAGCAAAGAATGACTAACAAAATATTGAGGGTAGTTTCCTTGTTGGAGACAAGGTATAGCCCTACTTGAGTATAGAAATGATCCAAGTTAATAATAATAAGTTTAAGCCTCTTAGGTATGATCTATTTTAAATTCTAGTCTAAGTGGGCAAGAATGCTTTTATACTTTATTTGCCTCCTTATACAAAGATTTATTTAGTTATAAATGTTGAGAACTTACATATCTTTGAGTCTTCTATGTTATAAAATGAAGATAAAGGGTTGTTTCTAACTTCAATTAAAGACCTCACTCTTGATGGTAAATTTTAATTAGAGGAGGATGTTTTGATACAAAATAAGAAAATGACAACATGAAAAGGAATGCAAGAACATTGTCTAGATGGGTTAAATGGTCAACTTCCTGGAAAGGCCAAATGGTATTCTAGAGAAGACTGGATAAATATTCCTCACTTACAAAGTTTGTAAAGATTTTAGGGACTTAAAAGCCTCAAATTGGGGAGGTATGATCCAAAATATGGATATAAAGCATTAGTTATACTTTCTAGATGTTTCTATTATTCCCAATGTATGTAATTCATGTTTGTAAGACAATATTGAAAGACACTTTATTTAAAACATTAGTTAAAATAAGTTAAAATGGTAGAGTTAGTATGGATATGATTCATACATCTTAAGAGTGATGATGTTATTAATTTTCAGCTCTTGAATTAGATAGTTTTGTTATAGATTATAGAATATGCCGCTATATGTAGAGCAGTTACACAACTACTTTAGCGATTACACAACCACCCTAGCAAATACATAACCACTATTTTTTTTAAGTGGTGGTTATAAAATTGTCCTAATGGTTTCAAAACTAACCCATTGGTTTTGTAACAATTGGTGTACATAGATTGACATATTTTCCACTGTAAAAAACATGGGCACATGAATAGCTACAAACATTTCCTCTGCTTAATGATAGTCTATCTGAATTTCTTGGTAGATTCCAAAGTAATAGAGAATAAATGCAGATCTTTTGGAAGGAAAAATACATTAAATAATTTAGTGAGGAGTTATGAATATGGATTCACAATTCAATATGAAATTTTGAGTCTTTATTTAGATATCTCATTTTTTCCTAGTTGTTAGTGGTTTTTAATAGTATTGGTTTATTTGTGAAGTGTCCTGAGAGTGTAAAACAACTAGGTAAAAGGTTGGATAGTTTAGTAAGTGGTACTTATAAATATGAAAGGATAGAAGTGGAAATAACTTGCAAATGTTAATATTACATAGTGTAAATAGGAGTGCAATTACCTCACCCATTAGATTTTTTCCCACACAAGGTTTCTCTAAGTCAATTCTTATGATTTCGTGTTTATTTAATGCTTCTCTTTATGTTTATAATTTTGTACATTTAAATTCCATCACACTAAAATTATATTTTATTAATAAAATTAGTCTATAACAATCCTTAATCAATCACTTTTTGAGTTAAGAGTATAGGATCAATGTTGGTGAAGCTTTGTGTGGAATATCCACCTATTTTACGAATCACCAAATGAGAGGCCCTAACATGAAAGAGGTTGACCATCTCATTTATATCATCACTTTATTAAAAATTTAAGGGGTGTTATCACTCCTTAATCATTTATTTACAAATTATGTTATTGGCAAACATGAGGAATGCCAATATATGGATAGAGAGATTTTTAAAAAATGCACTATCAACTATGACCAGGATCTCTTGATCGATGTTACTATTAATGGAAGGTAGGTTTATGATATATTAGTTAAAACAAGACTTAATTAAATATTTGTATCAAGGAATATTTAAGTATAATAGAGAGCCTTCCATTTCAACCTTTTACTCATATTATTATTATTACAATAAAACATGTTCATGGTATATTGGGATCCTATGCAATCTTTTGTTGATATAATGGGTGCTACATTTAACACGAAATTTGAAGTAATATTACTATAAAAATTAAAAAACCACCCAAAATTACTTTTGAGACCATGATACTATGGAAATAATGTAGATATGCACTTCAAGAATTTTTCTATGAGTTTTACAAACATGGAACATTAGGTAGTCATTTCACTTGATAGTCAAGTGCCTACCTATGTTGAAAGTGTGGATACAAAACAAGATATAAACCACATATAAAATATTAACACACATGAAAAATAGTATTTGAATCCTATGGATGATGTCATCTTGATATAAAAGAGTGAAAGTTTTTATCATATACCATAAGCATTTCTTGTGAAAAATCAGTCCAAGAATCCAATGAAGTCATAGAGCACGACTAAACAATAGTAACCACAAATCCACAAGGGTTTATTTGATAAAAATGGTAGGTTTAGTTACACCCATAAATAATACTAAGTAAAAATACTTATAAGTGTGAGTACCTTGGGCCACATAAAATGTGAAGAGGGTTTTCAATTTGAGCATAGGTAGATATTTGAAGCTATTAAGATATGACAATTCTACATGCACAATGACATATTTTAGTGAATTATAAATGTGATTACCAAAATAAAAATATCACATGATCCCCTTAATCCATAATTTTAAGAGTAATAGTGTGCACTATTAGTCTACTCATAAAAAAAGGCTACATGCCTAGATAACTGGCAAGGAAGTTATCTTCAATAATTACATCAAGAAGGGACTTATATATTATAATGGAGACTTAAACCTAGATGAACACCTAAGAATTTTTAAAGAAGAATGGACCCAAAGGGTAAATTATCTTCTACTAATCCTTTGGATACATGCACTTTATAATACACTAACTACCTAGGTGTGTGTGAAATATATAGTTAGTTGGACCCAAAGAGAAACAATTGAGTGGGAGGAAGTGAAGTAGGACTTCATCCACACTTTCACCCTTTCTTAAAATCTTAAAATATTAGAGCCTATTCAACTAATGAGAGGAGATATCTTCATAATGACATGCCCATGAAAGATTAGGTAAAACACATGCACAAGGAAAAAGGATTTGTACCACCCTATGTCTTGCAAGAATTGGACTCGAAAAGTAATGCACTGAGGCAAGCACCATGTTTGGGATAAAAAATAATATAGATTTGGATAGTGTAGACACCTAGATTATATTTAGTGTCTAAATTCACATAAAACCAATTAATTATTCTTCTTGATATAATTTATGACATCTCCCTCTAAAGTCAAAACAATTGAATGAATCAAATTAATTAATTGTGCACACTTTTAAATTCTTATTTAAATATTAAATCTATATTTTACACCTCACCCAACATCTTACACCTTAATCTCCATCACATTTTGACTCATCCCAACCAAACCCACAACTTTTTCAACCTTCTTTGAGTCATACCTTGAGTTGTCAAAATTTTTGACTCATTCTTGATGACTCAGTTAATTATTTCCATACTTCTCTTAGTAATTTGAAATGGTCATCATCCTCATAGATGAGGACTCATATACACCTTATATTATTTGGATAATTTAAAATATCTAAATAATTCTTCCTCAAAAATATATAAATAAGCATTAAAACCATCACTTTCATCATCCTTACTTATGCTAACAAAGTGTTATCCAATTCACAAGTAAATCAAAGTATCCAAAAACCTTTTTTCACCAAAATGTTGCCCATTCTCCTTTGAATTGAAAGAGTGAACAACCACATTTTGAAGATCAAATCAAGTTTACATTGCAATGGAGGAAACTTGTATATTTAAGGTATAAGTTTGTGTTTACTATTTTATTTGTTTGTTTTTCTTAGGTTGAATTTAGCTTAGATTAAGATTGCATTATTATTTGATTTCTTAGAATTTATAAATTTAGTTCAATACATTTTGGTATGCCCAATGGGACCATTTCCTCATCTTTTTCATCTTACACTCATCATAATTGCATTTAAAAAGCATTCTTTATTTGATTTTTTGCTATTTTTATTTTACATATGCATTTAATCTTGGTCTTGTGAGTGTTGTTTGAAGTTACAGGTCAATTTTTGGCATTTTCCATTTGATTGTATATGTTTTTTGTATAACTACGGATTCAAGGATATTAGTAGCAAAATTTTGAAAGGTTAGTTGAGAAATCATCATTCTAAGCTTAGTTGAGAAATCATCACTCTGAGCTTAGTTGAGAAATTGTTAGTCTAAGTTGAGAAATCATCATTCTAAGCTAAGTTGAGAAATCATCATTCTAAGTTGAAAAATTGTTAGTTTGAGATAAGTTGAAAAATCATCATTTTGAGTTGATAAATTGTCATTCTGAGTTACGAAATCATCATTCTAAGTTGAGAAATTGTTGAAATTAACTACAAAATCATTGACATTAGGCACAAAATCATCTAGAAACTGTGAAATCATCCCATTTGTTCTCTATATTTTTTATGTTTTCTATTTTATGTAGGGCAACTATGAAATCATTATTTTAAATAATGAAATTATCATTCTTAGAAGCGAAAACATTATTTTTACTAATGAAATCATTTCTATCAACTGTTAAATCATCATTCTAGACTAAAAAATAGGTAACTATATCTGCAAATTTGGTAATTTAAATTGTGAAATTGTTCTATAACTAAGAATTTGTTTATTTTGTGTTTTCTTGCATTTTATTTATTTATTATGGTTAACCATTTATAATTTTGCTTTTCTGCTTCACTGTGTAATTGTGAATTTATAATAAAGGGTAGTTTTTTGTTATTTTTTATAGTTTTTCTTTACTCCATTGTATTTTGCTTTATACCAAGCCTAAAAAAACACTCTAACCATTTGTTTGAAGATGTTTGTCAAAGAAAAATTCACAAAAGGGGCTAAAAGAAATACCAATTTATTTTATTTTGCTACTAACATTTTTAATTTAGTTTTTCAAGTCTTTAGTAATTACATCACATTTGGTTTGAAGTTAAAAACTTTCCTTTTATCATTCTATTTTTTATTGTGGAAATTATGTATGCTCTTTCTTTGGCATCATATTGATGACAATACTCAAGAATACAAAATAATTCCATATTTTTTTACGTTACCCAAGTGGTGTTCGCATATGATCTTTCCTTGGTGTCACATTGGTGATGATACTCAAAAATTAGAAATGAACACTAACTTTTTATTTCTTTTTCTAGGGGTTATATTGACCATGGATTTCACTACCACATAGTAGGTTAAACCCCATGTACTAGTGGGGTATATAAATTGAGATCCAACTATTTACAATGCTTAAGTAGTTGTGTCTTTTAAGCACATTATGATGTGAGGGTATTTCATTCTTCAATACCTAGGGTTTCAACAGTTGCCTTAAAATATGATATCATTGATTTTCAACACACTGAGACCCATATGGTTGTGTTGAGCACTTTGGAACAAGACCCAATAATTTATGTCTGATTTATCTATTTCTTTCATATTTTTTGGCTTCAATGTACTGAAATATATCTTGGAGGACTCCCCTTAGATAATATTATGTAAACCTTAAGCCTAGGAAAACCTATTTTTCATTCAACTTTGGTGCATCAATTAGTAGTTAGCATTGGGAAGTTACCTTCCACACACCCTTAAAACTAAAATCAATGAGCCATGAGAATGAAAAAATCCTCCATGGTTAGTTCCTTAAAATATTATTCCACAACTAAGAGCATAGATGAGTAAGTTATATCGAAAGGCCCAAATGTTGCTCACAACTTTTATCCTAGTTTTTCAACTTTTTGTGCAATTGCTTGATTGTTTAAAGTAGGATTTTGTTTTTTGTTTCCTTATTTTTTACCATGTGTTTCATTATCCTTGATTGAAAATTAAGTTATTTTAAATCTTAAAGATATTAAACATCTTAAAACCAAACTTTTCTAAAAACTCAAAAGTATCTAGTTAGCAATCAAAATTTTAGTCACTTGGGTATTTTGCTTTACTAGAGTCTAGTTTCAAGTCCTTTTAATTTATTGAGTCAAGTCTTTCCCTTAGAAACATAACCCATCAAAATTCTCATGTCTATGTTGAGCAATCCCTTGATCAATCTAGTCATAAATCCAAATCCAAATAATCCTTGTCTTAACCTAAGGTTCTCTCCAACCAATTTTTATTCAAACACATATTTGAATCAACATTAAATCAATCATCCAACAAATATAAATCAAAATTTTAATGTCATTAAAAACTCACCAATTAATCATCTAATAAATCCAAATCTGAGTTTGAATATGCATTCAATCTCACCCATTAATCAATCAAATCCAAACTTGAATAGTCATTCAAGTTTACCAATAGACCAATCCAAACCAAACATCAATCAATCAATTTTAAAACTTGAATACTCATTCATGTTTAGCCATTAATCAATATCTAAATTTTACTTTAGGGACAACATTGAATTCATTTTTAGGCTTTTCTAGTCAAAATTCTTTGAATTATTTTACAAGTTCCACTCCACCCATAAATCAAAAGTCACCAATCACAAATCTAAATGAATTTATAAATCCATCTAGTTCCAACCTTAGCATCAATCTAAATCAAACCTTAGGTTCACCTTCATCACCACTTTCAAATATTTACTAGAACAAAAAGCCATCCACAAATTAAACCCCAATTCAATAAAATCTAAATATATTCCATCTAAATAAATATTTTAACTCCTACACCCATAAAAACCAATCTTTCCACATTCATCAGAATCTACCATTTGATTTTACATCCAACCCATTCACAAACTTGAACCAAACTACATCAAATCCACATTTTTTCACAAACCCAACAAATTCAAATTTAATTAACTTCACAAATCCAAATCACCCCTTTAACATGGATCCATCAACATCAAGTCCATCAACCTTCACAAAACCATCAAATCCAAACTTTTTCACAAATTCATCTACCTTTAAAAATCCAAAAAATCCAAATACTTTCAACACAAATCCAAAAAATCCATCCTTCCAAGATCAATCTACCTCTCTAGCCCACTTCATTACTAGGGAATCCCAAAACATTCCACATCAACATCAACCTATCACTAGTGACACTATTTTACAAAATCAACCAAGTCTCCCATCCACTTTTTATAGTATTAATTCCAACATCCCTTATTACACTATCAAAGGGAATCCAATTTTGTCACCCTTATCATCTAGTATCACTCTACCCCTAAAGCTATAACAAATATAAAACTCCCAACCTATCAACGACATTATTGTGCCTATTAAGAAAAAATTCAATTCTTTAGGGTAACCTTATGATGTATAATTTCAAAAATTGGTCGTTGTAAACTTAGTCATATTTCCAAACACTAAATAATTTGAACCAAATGTCCCAAAACTTGAGTGGCATAGACCTAAAAAATATTATAATTATCATAAAATTGAAGGTCATTCTATAAACCATTATACAAGACTAAAGCATTATATCCAAGATTTTATTGACAAAGGGTACATTAGGTAGATCTATGTGTATCCACATCTTAAAATCATAGTTTGAAGATATGCCCAAATGTATTTCCTGAGCGTAACCAACCCACTCCACTTCCAAGTCAAGGTCATAACCTTCCATCCATTTCTCACAAATGTCTTTTTGACAGATCTATTTTTAATCAATCCATATTCAACCAAAAAACCTTCGATAATCATGGTCTACCATCCATTTTTGATGAGCCTATATTTGTGGAAGAGCCTATCTTCGACCAAAAATCTATCTTTGATCAAGATCCCATTTTTAATAAAGATCTTATTTTTGACAAAGATTCCATTTCCAACCAAGATCCTATCTTGGACCAAACCTCCTTTAACCAACATATCCTATAACCCATTGGCCAAACACCCAACCCCTTATCACATGTTGAATCCCTCATTACACCATAACACATACCCCAAGTGATAGAGCTACTTGTAGACAACCAAATCCATGAGCAAGTAATTATTGAACCCATCCATTTTGAAGTAAACACTAGATCTTATAGCATCAAATACAAACCAATTAAAATTCAATATAAATATTTTAGTGATACTTTTGTGTTTTCTAAGGGAACTTCATCCATAAAAAAAAATGATCCATTCATAGTCTCTACAAGGATCATGATACCACCATTCCTTTCCTCAACATCACCAATCCTACCTTCCATCTTGGAAGTCAGTATCCTACACCCATTGATTTGGGACCAACAATCTTACTTATAGTTAATTTCCATCCATGATAATAAAATAATTGTAAACTTACTAACTAGTCTCCTACGAGAAGAGCATTTAGAAGCATATGCATATTTTAAGGAAAAATAAGTGTACCTCAATCAAAATGAATCCTAAAATCTAAATCTAAAGTTGACATCTCATAGTTAAAACCTCTTTGAGGCACTATCATATGATCAAAATATAAATTATAGTCAAAATCAAAATCTAGAAAATAAAAAATGTGAGTCCCTAAGTGAAAACCTCTTTGATGTGTTATTGGACAATCCACATATAATCCTAATCAAAACACTCAAGACAAGTGCCTTGGTGAAAATTTGTCTATGGTATCTATGGATGAGAAAATTAATACATCATCACAATTTCAAGATGGATCCCCATCACAAATTGAAGATATCATTGATGCAACATTAAATTCACAAATTAAACTTGTACTTAATCTAAGTATTGTTGAACATGAGATTATTGGTCCTATTAACCCTTTACATCATGATATATACTTATCCCTAATATCATTCCATCCCTCCAAATTCTTCATGCACTCATCACACATCCTTCATCCAACATACTTTCCACTTTACCTAGATTGGCAGCACCCTCTATCATAGGGGTTATGATGGTATCTTGGTACATTTGGAAAAATCCAAATTGGAAATCAATGAAGTTATTGAGAACATCTCTAGAGAACATAATTGAAATATCCATCGGATTAAACATCATGCATCTCAAATGCTTCCATATTTGAGATGCTAAAATCCAAAAAATCAAAATCAAATGAAAAACAAAAAAAGAAGAGAAATAAATTCACCCAAAGCTGAAAACCATTTCTATGGCACCTTGGATAAGTATCATGATTAAAATTGGTATTATACATCATTCATAAAATAATTAGTTATCTACACGTACCCTATAATTAAGGGAAAACTCATTCCATTTTAATCCTAAATTATCCTTAACCATCTTAAGCTTATCCTTCACCTATCCTAAAACATCCTTAATTATTGTTACCTATCCAAACCCATCCTTATCCATTTAATCCCAAAAACATTAAAACCCATACTTATTAATTCTATCTTTTCCTATTTTTAACCTTGATAGGGAAGTGTAAATGTATTTATACATGTTATTGAAATGGTGTATCCTTACAAAGCTACTTTTATGACTAAACACTTGGTTCTTACCTCACATGTTCCTTGGCCTTATTATCTTAATCATCATCCATTTGTATTCATCTATACTCAATCCATAATGTATCTCTTACATCCAATATTATTCCCTTCCTCAGTGATAGAATAAGGTTTTCCCTTTACTAATATTCCCTATATATAAATCCAAAAAAATCCAAAAAAAAAAAAAAAAAATCCAATAAAAACCAAAAACATTAGAAGACAAAATAAAATACCAAAATAAAATCAAAAAAATATTTTGTCCTTAATTTCATACCCTATTCATCCATCATGTATATTATTCATTAAATGATTCAACATTGTCAAAAAAACTCATACTCCAAAGGGTTATACTCTAGCCAAGGACATCAAAAAAGTCATTTGCTTACTTGTTTGTTAGTCATTAGTTTAATTATTTGTTAGTAGTTTTCTTACTTATATGTTAGTCATTTGCTTACATGTCACTTAATTTTCTCATTTGTATATTCATTTAATTTATTATACATCTTGAATGTTTACATACTTATGTAATGTTTAGCTACTTCCTTAATTGTCTTCCTTACAAGGTTTTCATTATTGCAAATGTTTCTTTGTATCTTGTCTTTATTGTTGCTTCTTGTGTCTAGATAACTATGTGCATTACAAAAGGTGTTATTATGGCATTCCATATAATGATGAACTAATTTTTTCACTTGTGAATCTATCAATCCTTACATGTATAACACAATAGTCATCATGGTTTTTCCATACCATTGGTGCATATTGTCATGCATAATATCAAAAACTAGGTTGCTCAACTCTTACTTGATTAGCATTTTTATTATAAATCTAAATCAAATTAAATAAATAATGACATATATAAACTCATCTCATATCCTTATAAGAATCATATATATGTCATATCAAACAAATCCATTATGGTGTACTCCTTGGAGGACTTATGACAAGCTAAGAAGACTAATCCATAGAATACTCTGAGGCTATCATCAAAATTGTCTCTTCCATACACATTTAAAATGGACACTATTTTAATCATTCCATGATCAATATCCATTTCAAACACACTCATTAACATTCATAATAACATCAACAAGCACTTCAAATTATCTGTTACATCCTGATTCCTCACTAAGCAAAATTACTTGATTATCCATGGATATTTATACTTGGTAATTTGATTTAATTATCATTTATCTAAGTTGTAATTCATATGATATTATGGGACAAATATATTTTGCTTTGATTTCATGATTGCATTGTTATGAGTTAACTATATTGTATATTATTAACATTGTGATCATGTTAATATGTTATTTCAATAGTATTTTATGATATATATGTCATGATGTTATGGACTAACTACCTTCTTGTCATGAATTTGGATGTAGGATAGATTCATCCCTTAGAACATGATGGAGGGAGAGCATCATCAGATAGGGTGATGTAGATGGAGGTGTTGAGGGATGGTACAGGAATAGATAGACCCTACACACACCACATTAATTAGTATATGTTATATGCATATTTGAATGGTTAGTGTTAGTACATTTTGATGATTTTATGTATTTAGATAATTGATTATGCATATTAATTGTGTGTTAGCTTAGTTTAATGATTATGTGGAATTAATCTTTTGGTATTTGTGTTGTGGTTTTTTTAATTTGAATTTGGTTAATAATGTGTTATTTTACCATTTTTCAAAGGAGTGTAATTGACTTACATTAGTCATATTGATATGGTTACCTATACTAAGTTAATAATAAATTATATTGAATTATATTTGGTAATTGTGTTATACATAGTAATTAGATTATACCATAATTATGAAATAAAACAACTGTATTTTATTATTCTTAGAAAATAAAATGAAAAAAATAAAGAAAAACAAAAGGAAAAAAAGGGTGAGGTTTAGATAAAGTGATGAGCCTTTTGCTTTTGGAAATATAATAATTCCAAGAATTGAAGAGAAAGAAAGTTTTTAACTTAGTAGTTTTGGATAAAAATAGAAAAAAAAAAAGGAAAAAAAAGAGGCATGGAAAAGCATAAGAATCAATAAGAGAAGAGAATGTAGAGTAAAATTTTTACTCTACATTACAGTCTGATTTTCAGTTGCATGTGGTAAATTTTGTTCCCACATACCTTGGTCTTTGATGGCAAAGTTCAAAAATAGAACACGGGTTCTATTTCTCTTTTGATTCATTTGTTTCATTTTTTGGCTAAGTGTTGAAATCAAGCGAAAGCTGCCAAGTGGCATCGTCTGAGGCACCTTTCATTTTTCCTAAAAGTTGGTCAAGACGTGCCATGTGTTTAATAGAAACTCAGTGGAAAGCACCATGTGTCGGCATCCATGTTTCATATCGGTACCCGCATTTCATTTATCTTTTAGTGAAATTCTTCAATAAGCTAAGTATCAGGAAGAGGCAGAAAGTGCCAAGTGGCAATTACGGAAGGCTCTAGATTACTTTTGTAAAAGAAAGTGGAAGTCACCACGTGTCAAAATCCAAAATAAGGTGGTTTAATGCCTTGGATTAATAAGGTGGTTCAATGCCTTGGTTTAATATTTTTGGTTCAATACCTCGAGTTATGTGTAAACAGTGCGCATTATTGAATCATTGAACTATTAAACTGTTAAACCATTAAACCATTTTCAGTTCAACAGATAGTTCAAAGGAGCATCCCAAAGACCAAAAGACAAGTGCCCTTTTGGAGGCCAAGTAAGGCACAACTAAACCATTCAAGCGAAGGCCACCAAGTGTCATCAACTGAGCCCCTTTTTACTCCATTCTTAAAAGTAGCGGAAGATGCCACGTATCTTACCAGAAGCAGTAAAAGCCACCATGTGTCAACATATAAAAGATCTTTTTCAAAGTTTCATTACTGAATAAAGACTATAGTGGGTCCCAGGTTTTATTTCTAAAGCTACGAAAGCTGCCAAGTGTCACCATCTGTAGGAGCCTAGCATGCATCCCAAACACTTCCACAGCATAGTGAAAGAGAAGCAGAGATTGCCACCTATCTCCATGCCCCTTTGAAAGGTTACTCAAGCAAGAAATGTGGTGAGTCTTATTTTTGTTAAGTCGTTAAGTATCAAAGAAGCAGATTGTGATAGGTGTCAAAGGCGAAACGTTCCCAAGCAAGATATAGTAAGAATATAGGGAAAGTAGAAAGTGTTGTATGTCTTCGATAAAAGTTGAAAAAAGTGCCAAGTGTTATTCTTTGATGTCTCCTAAGAAATAAGTATATTTTCAAAAAATTGACTAAGTGTCCTCTTCTGTTTCAACAAAGTAGAGGGTCCAGTGTGTCTATTTTAACAAGTGAACTGCAGGAAGACAGAATGTTCAGAATCTAAAAACTATCTTCTAAAAGACACTTCCAGCTTAGTTAGAGTTCAATTTGGGCCGTAAGTTTGGGAACACATGGACAATCTGGAGGGAAACTCAGAGGGAGTTATTTCTAGTAGATGGAGCAGCACCGAGTAGATTTTTGGGGCCTACAAACATTAAAAGCACTATCTGTTTGTCCCCTGTGAGATAAAGGTAGAATAGACAATTACGTAGGAAAGGAGGTGATGGAATGAGAGATCCGAGGCTATAGAGAGGACTGTAGAGATCACCAGAAAAGGGGGGAGAAAAAGAGAGAAATTTTAAAGAAAATTATTAGACTTTTTAGAGTTATGATTAGGAATATCATTTGCCTTTATTATATTTTCTTAAGTTGTAAAGTTTATGTAACTGTGCATGTTTTTGTGCCTTTTATATGGCTAAAGAATTAAGGAGAAGACAAAGTTATGTGCCTTTGTTGATGTTTTCCTGTATCATTAAGAAAGTAGTCTAAGTTGTGAGCCTCTATTTCTATTGTTTCTATCTCTTACATTGATCATACCTCATCTACTCTTTAATGTAATTGAATCTTACATATAGTTTCACTGTGCTTAGGATTAAGGATCACAATTACATTCAGGTGCATCACCATAGATTTTCTTTCTTTGCATTTGCATTTCTATTTAAATTTCCTATCCCTTTTCCCCAAACACTTGATATAAAGAAGAGACCAGCTTCTTAAAAATTTGGAGGTTGTTTCAAGTCGCATGTCCCACATCTTGAAACTTCCCATTGTTGGTGTCTGAAACAAAGCACAATTTTAAACATCAACAGAGAAGAAAGGGAGAAAGAAAATTAGAGAGGGATACGGAGAGAGAGTGAAGTGGAAAAGTAAAATGCAACACTGAAAGGATAAGTGAGAAGAGGAATGGGAAGATCAGAAGAGGGATCCAAGTAAATGATTCCAAATCTGTGTCATTTTAGTTTGGAAATTGTATAAGGTAGGCACAATTTTATAAATTTTATGTAATCTAGAAAAAATTTATGTGAAATGTATACTATGAATATCATAATTGAGCTTTTGAATTTTATTAAATAACAACTTTGATGAATGAATAAATTTATATGGATTGTCTATTTCTATATAGATCTCAAGACATCTCTGCTTTATATGTGAAATAATATACATAGCTCCAAATTTAAAGCAAATTTATATATCAGTGTTATAAATTAGTTCTATATACCTATATATTAGCATACATATAAGTAGAAATATCACACATAAAAACTATGGCTTTATACCATATTTCTCTATATGTTATAAATCATTTAATAATATGACAACATATATAAGTAGAAATTGTAATGATCAGGTCTATATAAGTCAAGCTACAAAGGTTGAATTGTAGGGCTATAAAATTATTCAAACATAGTGAAGTCATTGGCATATACATAAACTATGATACTAAATTATTGAGCAATTGAAAAAGTGATCTATGAGAATGACCTGGGTGACTTAGACAAATGAATAGTTTTGATTGATTTTACCATATATATAAAAACTTATTATTAAGAATGGTGACAAATATAGTGAACTGCATATATCTTAATATGGAGAATGGTAAAAATAGTTACGGGAAGATCTATATGTTATCAAATTTGGTATAATTATAATATTATATCACTCATACAAATTATAATTAGACCAAATTTGATAAAATATAGATCTTCCCATAACCATTTGCACCATTCTCCATATTAAGATATACACAGTTCACTATATCTATCACCATTCTTAATAATAGGTTTTTATATATATGGCATAGTCCATCAAAACTATTCATTTGTCTAAGTCACCCAGATCATTCTCATATCTCACTTTTTCAATTGCTCACACTATTCATATTAAGAAAATTATTCATCTTTTAATATGATATTGACTATTTGAAAACTAAATGGATCATGTTATTAACTAGTGGTTTGATACATTTCTAGATTTATTTATTTAGATGCATTTAGTAGTTAAAAATGATCTTAGAGATAGTTAAATATGATTTTATAAGTGTACCATTTGTATTTTTTTAAATAAAATAAATATGATGAACTTAAGTAACCTGGTGGGGTCCTAAGAATTACATCTTATAAATCTAGTTTTGAGTTTGTGCAAACCTAGATTTGGTTTGCACACATTAATCTAGATGGTTGTAGATTTTCCATATCAAATTTGGTATAATTATAATATTATATCACTCATACAAATTAAACTTAGCAATCTAGTTAATATCACTCATTGATAATGTATAATAAGATTATCATAAAATAAACTTAACAAATTAAATATGATAACTTAGTGATCTGGTTTTAATATATATTAAGTGATCTATAGGATTGATACAAAAATGAGTTGAGTATATTAAACTACAAACTGTATAATGTGAAGTATATTCGACACCTTACTCTACATATATATATGATAGCTTTGTTATGTTTTGTATAATATCAGGAATCAGTATAGATATTGTTAAATCATTATATGTATATCATGATATATATTAGCCTTATTTTGTACAATATAAAGTCTATGTTTTCTTTCCTTTCGAAATCAAACATATATATATATATATATATAACTCTTGAAATACAAAACAAAGTGTGTGTGTGTGTGTACATGGGTTGTGTGTGTTTAAACAGTACATGAAATTTTTAAAATATAGAGATATACTTAATAGGATATACAAAATTCCCTGCTACACCATAGTGTATAGACTATTTGACTATCTATATGAAGAATTATAAGTGACTTTATATATATTTAACAACAATGTATATAAATAGTGAATTGTGTAAAAATATATCGACTAGGAGAGTAAACTAAAAACCATGCCAAGTGCATCTACATATTTGGTTATGGATTTTTAGGTACTGTGTGTGAATATAATCCAAATTGACTATATATAAGTATGAATTCATTGGGTATAATGACTATATTAAATACCATATTGATTGTACCATCTTTACTTAATATGTTGTATATTAAACTCTTCATTCATAAGTATACTTTTATTACTAGATAATGTATCCCATAATGTAATATTAAAAATTGATCTAGTGGTTAGTGGTTAGTATACGCTATGAGTGTTCCATTAATGGTTAGTATAATTGAAAACTATGTGTACTATTAATGATTAGCATATTTTAGCATAGTCCATTAATACTTATTAAGAATTAATGGTTAGTATATTTTATATTATTCTATTGAAAAATTGTGTATGACACGTGTACTAACATGTATAAGTGCATATCTATATATAGCAGTGCATGTGATGAGTGCCTATATTTATGGTTCTATTGATGGTTCAAAACTAAGTCATAAAATTCTAAAGAATAGAACATTACTTATATATGTATACATCCCCCTAAAAATAAAAAAAATTAAAATTAAAATGAAAGATTATGTGTTCATGAAAATTATGACTTTCTTTAGCATGATTGGTTAGTTGTAATTGAGTAGTGTGTACATAAAATGATGGACTATGATATTAGTGTTTACCATAAAAAAATATTGAAGTTAAATCTACTTATGGAAATGAGAATATACAATCTAAACATAGGTTATGCCTAAATGGTATGAACTATACTTGTTATGCTTATTATTAAGTGATAAATCATATAATGGATATTCATTCATACGTTTGACAAACTAAATGTATGCATTTTTATTATTCTTACATTTATCATGTTTTATAACTGCTAGTAGGAAGCAACCTATATGATTCCATTAGTTATATTTATGATAACAAAATATTGCATTATTGGTACTGAATAAGTAGTGAGATAGACTTCACTAGATTACTAGCATCACCAATGCGAGATGATGGTAATTCGATCAAGTGGTGTGTATAAAATTGACTGATCTTAGATATCAATAACTATTGAAAAATTTAACCAAAGTAATGTTAGTTAGACATTATCATTTCATATGTATGATTTACATGTTTGTGCGATATCATGTTAGAATGGACTTTTTATGGTACACTTCATGTTATTAAAAATCATATAGCACACAAGTACTAGCTTGTATCTCTAAATTCTCACACCATCACTATCTAATCATCCATGAAGGGAGGGCCATTCCATTATGGTGGATTGTGTATGGGATCAATGGTTTGTCGTTGGTTTGGTAAAGCACTTTAATGATGCTTCCCCTCCCCAAAACATTACTTATTTAGAGATGACACTTAATTTTGCCATAGATACTAGAGTTCAGGGAACTCATGCTCCATGGAGATTTGTATATTATACATTGCATTTTATTTATTATTATTGAAACATTATACATGATGAGATGTAATTATTTACTTATTATACCATGACAATAATGGCTACATGTTTGTACCAATAGTGGCTGTAAATATATAATTACTTTTTATTTTCAGTTATGATGTGTTTCATATGATGCTAGTGATGTGTAATAGGTAGATGTTACATTCTTATTTTATAGTTGGTATATTTATAATGTGTTATATGGATCAATAATTAGATTCTCATGGTGAATTATAATGAAAGGATACATTGTTTAAATTTTAAAAAAATCATGTTACTCTAGGTAGATCCTAGTAGAGATGTTACACATGGTATCAAAACTATAGTTCAAACTCTAGGACCTAATGAGTCCACTAACATTTTTGTATCCTTCTATTTATTATAAAGGATAATGGTGAAAGCTAGAGGATCTGAAGAGGGTCCTTAAAATGTCAATAACAACCCTCTATTTGATCCTAACCAATTTATCATTGAGAAAGCAACAAAATTGGATCATATTCTCGTAGCCATGAATGAAACTAGGGACTAAATTTTAGTCTTAGAATAGGAAGTTCATGGCCATGAAGAGGAAGAACTCTAGGATGAACCTGAAGAGCATCCTATTGAGTAAGAAAACTCTCAAGATGTGAGATCACAAGTAGTTATAGAGTTGGTTAGAGATATAAAAAATATGAATCCACCTAAGTTCAATGGAACTATTTTGGGTGATAGAGTTGAAGCATGGTTGATTGAGATGAAGAAGTATTTCAAGATTTTAAACTACTCTAAGGTCACTAAAGCAGTTTGGGGAACTTATCAATTGTCTACTAAAGCAACTATTTGGTGGGCCAACAATAAGTTAGAAATGAATCGTAACTCTACCACCACTACATGGGAGTAATTTATGACATTGTTTAGATGATGGTGGCTTCCATAGTTATATTTTGACCATAAGCTCATAGATTTATAGAATCTAAAATAAGGAGACCTATTGATGAATGAGTATTGTGAATAATTCACCAAACTTTTGAAGTATGTACCTCAGTACCAAGTAGATGAGAGGTTCATAATTAAGAAGTTAATCATGGAATTAAAACCCCAAATTGGTGGAGAAGTGGACATTCATGGACCATCTACCATGGACCAAGTATTTGAGAAGGTAGTCAAGTAGGAGAAAAAGTTGAAGTCTTTTATATAGGATAGGGACAAGTTTAAGAAAAAAAAATTAAGTTCTAAACCAACTTTCAAATAGAATAATTAGAAGTAGAGGAGTGGAGACTCTAAGAGTCAGTTCAAAAATCAAAATACTAGATTCAACAATGGTTCAGGCAATAATAAATTACGCAATGGTTTCAAAAGTGGTTTCAAGGTAAACCAACAAGCTAATAGGAAGGGACCACCTAGAGGTTTCTTCATTTGTGGAGGTGGTCATTATGATCATGAGTATACTTAGGATAAGTCAAATAACAAAGGTTCTACTCCTTAACAAGGAAATTTTTAGTAGCATATCCATGTGATAGTTAATAATCAACAAGCTAAATTCCAAGCTTCACCCATAAAACTATCAAGTATTTTTTTTAAACATCCAATTTCTATTTTGATAGATAAAGGGGCTACAAAATGTTTTATAGCTCCTAAAATTCTTAGTAAGTTATCTAGAAGAGTTGTATTAATGGTAAATGCATGGTTTGTACAATGTGGGAATGATTTAAAAGTCAAAGTTGATAAGTGTTTCATTGAAGCTAAGATTATATTACTCAAATTCACAATAGTAGTGGATCTTTATGTAGCACTACTAGGGTCATATGATGTGATACTAAGATTCAACTAGATTGTGAAGCATAAAGCCAAATTTGACTACTACTTGAATAAGGTTGAGTGTCTAGATGATTTTGAAAATTAGACACAGTTTCAAGGTGGGAAGAGAGAGTTAAGGCTTAGGTAGATTTCTAAAATGCAACTCAAGAAGGCTCAAGGAAAAGGATACCAAGCATATATCATCAAGATACATGAAATGGAGGAATCTAAGGAAATATCTCTTGAAGATTATCAATTTCTTAGGAAATTTCATGATATATTTTCAAAATAATTATGAGGATTGCCTCCTACATATGAATTTCATTTCTCTATAAATATCATACCTAGATCAGAACCATAGTTTAAGACACCATACAAGATGACAACTACTAAATTGGTTGAATTGAAGGCTCAAATCTAGGAATTATTGTCAAATGGGTTGATCAGGCTAAGTGTGTCACCATAAGGTGCACCAATTGACTTCATCAAGAAGAAGGATGGTATTCTTCAACATTTTATTGATTATAAAATGTTGAATAAGGAAACTATCAAAAATAGCTCTTGTATATATGATATTTTTGATTAGATGTGAGAAGTAACGGTCTTTTCTAAGATTGACCTAAGAGGAGGATATCATCAATTGAGGATAAGGGATGAGGATATTCCTAAGACAACATTTAGAACTTGTTATATGAACTATGAGTTCACAATATTACCATTTGGGTTGATAAATTCTGTAGAAACATTTATGAATCTCATGAATAGTGTGTTTAGATATTATCTAGATCATTTTATTTTGATATTTATTGATGACATTTTTATATACTATAAGAATGAAGAGGAGCATCTTCAACATCTGAAACTAGTTCTGTAATTGTTACAAAAGCACAAGTTGTATGGAAATTTTTCTAAATGTGTATTTTATAGGAAAGAGTGCAATTCTAGGACATATTATCTTTACAGACAACATTTCAGTAGACCTAACAAAGATAAGAGCCATTATGGAATGGCCGGTGCTAAATAATGTGCACGAGGTAAGGAGTTTCATAAGATTAGTAGGCTATTACAAGAAGTTCATCCCAAATTTTTCTAAGATAGTTAATCCAATTACTTCTCTACAATGAAAGAACCAAAGTTTTATCTAGTTAGATAAGTGTGAAGTAGATTTTCAAGAATTAAAAATAAGGTTCACTTTAACACCAATGTTAAGATTTCCTAACCCCAATAGCCAATTTTTAGTGATCATAGATGCATCTAGGGATGGATTTGGAGGATCCCTTCTATAGGATGGTGTAGTAATAGCTTATGAGTCAATAAATTTGAAGCCTTATGAGGTGAACTATGCCTCTCATGACCTAGAACTTATAGACATAATACATGCCTTTCAATTCTAGAGGTATTATCTATTGGAAAAACCATATGAGCTCAAAACTGACAACTTGGGACTCAAGTATATCTTCACCCAACTAAATTTGAATGCTTGTCAAAGACACTATCTAGATTTAATATCTAATTATGATTTTGATATCAACTATATCAAAGGAAAGCAAAATAGAGTAGCTGATGCCCTAAGTCATAAGAGGTACATAGTATCCATGGATACTATCAGGAGTACTTTTAGGGATTGAGTGATAAAATTATCTTTAAAAGATGTATTCTATGATTAGGTCAAGAAAGCATTATCTGAGAATGCTTAGAATCATAGGTATAAAGGAATCATATTAGATAATGATGGTCTTTTGTGTTACAATGGAAGGATGTATGTCCCAAATTAGGAGAATTTGAGGAGCATAGTACTAAAATAACTACACAATTCCCCATATTTAGGATATACAAGAGTAATGAAGCTTATGGTAGAGCTTAGACCACTTTATTTCTAAAAGGGCATCAAGAAATATGTAGTAGATTTTGTGTCATGTTGACTAGAATGTCAAGAAGTGAAAGATAAACATGTGCATCTAACTAGATTGTTATATCTACATGATATACCAGAATGGAAGTGGCAAGTGATCAATATGGAAATATTCCAAGGTTTACCATTGTCATGAAATAGGTATGATACGATTTTGGTTGTAGTTGAAAAACTAACCAAGGTAGCTCATTTTATTCTATGCAATTTGATAGATGATGCACCCACTCTTGCAAAGAGGTTTGTAAAAGAAGTGTATTGGTTTCATGGATTCTTAGAAAAGATCATTTTGGATTATTATCTAAAAATGAATTCTAGGTTTTTGGTAAATCTAAATTCAGTCTTGGGTACACAATTAAACTTTAGCACTACATATCAACTAGAGACTAATGGTCAAATTGAGCATATTAATCAGGTGTTAAAGGATTTGCTTTGTAGGTATTACATGGATCAGTAGTATAAGTGGTAGGATTATTTTCTATTGGTGGATTTCACTTACAATAACTCATTCCAATCAACTTTGAAGATGGCACTATTTGAATCTTTATACGAAATAAGGTGTAAGACACCAATCAATTGGGATAGATTGGAAGATAGAGTAGTCTTTGGACTTGAGATGCTTTCAAAAATGGAAAATCAAGTCAAACTAACTAGGCAGAAATTGGTTGAGTCCAATCATAGTCTAAAGAATTATGTTAATCTAAAGAGAATAGATAGGCAATTTTTTATAGGTGATAAAGTGTTCTTGCAAGTTAAGTCATAGAAAAGCTTGATTAAATTCAAGAAGTCAGTGAAACTTTTATCTATATATGTGGGACCCTTCAAGGTGTTATAATTGGTCAATCTTGTACCATAAAGGCTTGCATTGCCACCATCCCTAGCTCTATTGCATAATGCCTTCCATTTTCTTATCTTAAAAATTATATATTTTATCCTTCACACATGTTAGATTGGAATGATTTTTAGGTTCTAGATCCTGAAGTGGTCATGGTAGAAATAATTAAAGTAATTGACACTCATAAACTTTATTTGTGAAATAGAGAGATGTCACAGTGCAAGGTCTTGTGGGACTAGTAATCTAATGGTAGTACTACTTGAGAGGACTATGATGAGTTTTACAAGTGATTTTCACATTTATTTTCTTGATTTGATACTTATACTATATTATTTTTTTGTTGAATAATGCTTTTAATTTAGAACTAATGTTTGAATAAGTGTCATTGGGATGATGACTAGATTTATGAGGGAAGGATGTTACATCATAATTCCTCACTAAGAAAAATTACTTGATTATTTTTGGATATTCATAGTTGGTAATTTTATTTAATTATTATTTAACTAAGTTATAAGTCATATGTTATTATGGGACAAATGTGTGTTGATTTGATTTTTTGATTTCATTACTATGAGTTAATTGTATTGTATATTATTTACATTGTGATCATGTTAGTATGTTATTTCAATAGTATTTTATGATATATATATATATATATATATATATATATATATATATATATATATATATATATATATATATATATATATATATATCATGATGTTATGGAATAACTACCTTCTTGTCATAAGTTTTGATACATGAGAGATTCATCCCTCAGAACATGACAAAGGGAGAGCATCATCAGAGAGGGTGAAATAGATGGCGATGTTGAGAGATGATAGAGGAATGGCTAGAGTCTTGCACACACCACATTAGTTAGTACATGCTATACACATAGTTGAATGGTTAGCGTTAATATGTTTTGATGATTGTCTTTATTTAGATAATTGATTATGCATACTAGTTGTGTATTAGCTTAGTTTAATGCTATGTGGAATTAATTTTGTGGAATTTACATTGTGGTTTTTTAATTCAGATTTGAAAATAATTTATTATTTACCATTTTTTAATGAAATGTAAATGACTTACATTAGTTATATTGATACAATTACCTATACTAAGTTATTAGAAAATTATATTGAATTATATTTGGTAATTATGTTATACATGGTAAATGGATTATACCATAATTATGAAATTAAAAAACTATATTTTATTATTCTTAGAAAATAAAATTTAAAAAAAACAAAAAAAAATAAAAAGAAAAAGGGGAAAGCTTTAGAAAAAGTAGCAAGACTTTTGCTTTGGAAAGAAAATCATTCCAATAATTGAAGAGAAAGGAAGTTGGTGACTTAGTAGTTTTGGATAAAAATAGAAAAAAAATAAGTAAAAAAGAGTCATGGCATAGAATAAGAAGGAATACGAGAAGACAAGAAAGGGAGGAAGGGAATTGAGAGAGAGAGAGAGAGAGAGAGAGAGAGAGAGAGAGAGAGAGAGAGAGAGAGAGAGAGAGAGAGAGAGAGAGAGAGGTGGAAAAGGAAAATGTAGTGCTGAGAGAAGTGAGAAGAGGAAAGGGAAGAGTAGAAAAGGGATCCAAGTGAAGGATTCCAAATATGTGCTATTTTAGTTTGGAGCTGGTATAAGGTAGGTGCAGTTTTATAAATTTTATGTAATTTGGAAATTTTGTGTGAAATGTACACTATGAATATCATATTTGATCTTTTGACTTTTATTAAATAAAAACTTTGATGAATGAATAAATTTATATGGACTGCATATTTCTATATATATCCTAAGACATCTCTACTTTATATGTGAAATAATATAGACTACTCTAAATTTAAATCAATTTTATATATCAATTTTATAATTCAATTTTATATATCAATGTTATAAATCAGTTCTATATACCTATATATTAGCACACATATAAGTAGAAATCTCACACATAAAAACTATGGATTTATACCATATTTATTTATATGTTGGAAATCATTGAATAATATGATAACATATATAAGTAAAAACTGTAGCGATCATGTCTATATAAGTCAAACTATAAAGGTTAAACTGTAGGGCTATAAAATTATTCAAACATAGCAAAGTCATTGGCATAGACATAAACTATGATACTCAATTCTTGAGCAATTGAAAAAGTGAGCTATGAGAATGACCTGGGTGACTTAGAAAAATGAATAGTTTTATTAGACTATTTGTATATAAAACCATATATATATATATATATATATATATATATATGTATGTATGTATGTATGTATGTATGTATGTATGTATGTATGTATGTATGTATATCCATTATTAAGAATGGTGATAGATATAACAAACTATGTATATCTTAATATGGAGAATGGTGCAAATGGTTATGGAGTGATTTGTAGGCTATCAAAGTTGGTATAATTATAATATCATATCACTCATACAAATTAAACTTAGAAATATGGTTAATATTACTCATCAATAATTTATAATAAGATTATCATAAGGTTATCACAAAATAAACATAATAAGCTAAATATGCTAACTTATTGATCTAGTTATAATATATTAAGCGATCTATAGGATTGACATAAGGATGAGTTGAGTATATTAAACTATGTAGTCATATGAAAAGAAAAATTTGGTAACATGAGTGTGGCAAATGACACCCAATCCATAGGTCCATATTGCTTTCTATCATGACCCTCATAAGCATGTTTTCACTGATTCCCAATCATCCATAGCCTCCTAGAATGAACCCTTGTAGACCCAATATAATATTTTCATGCTTAATCCATCCCCTTAGGTCTTGTTATCCATTGAAAATAGTGCCCAAACTTGGACTATAGTGTTAAAACTTAGGGTATCCTATTTTTGGCATTGTTGTCCAAGTGCATTTTAGATTCTAACGATCATATTATTTCAAATTCTTATCTTAATTCATGTCAACCTAACATGAATGTAGTTAATCCATGATCATTAAATCCCCTAAAAAAGGCCATTCAAAGTCCATTTATAAGGGTTGGCACTCATTTACAAGAGAGAAGCAAGAATACAAACAAGACTACTCAAGCACTTTCCCCTATTCTCTACATACAACCATCCAATAGTATTTCAATCTTATTCAAACCTTTACACTAGTCTCTACTCATTCTAAGTACACTTAGTTTCACATTTAATTGCATTTTTATCAAACTATTGCACCAAGCACTTCAATGGGAGAGCTACATATAGCTTGATCCCTCCTCAAATTATTGGTATGTAGGCAATGTGCCCACACATAGGGTGTGAAGTGCATCCAACGTATCCTTTACACACTAACCCCTCCTCTCCTTTCTCCAAATTTTATATTGAAATTCAAGAACAAAGAGGACCTAGAGTATGGAAGACTAAATTAGGTATACATTGAGCTCCATAGACTTTCAAGCTTTGATATTTCATAGGTAGGGTCACACAGACCTGACACACAAAACCCAAAAAGCTTAGATCATCAAGACAACAACACTGAGATAAGACTACAACACCAGAACCCTGAGTTTCCTACTTTCAATGCTCCTATCCAATCAAGAAATGAACTCTAGATTCCTATTTGTGATAGTCTCCCAAGTTTGTATAGAGATTTTTAGATCTTGTCTCAGTCATAATAGTACAGAATAAGATAAGTTTGATTTTCTCTCTCTCACTACTATTTTTTAAAAATCCCTAATTATAGTCATATTTCACAAATTAGTAGCCTAATTATTGTACATTATTTACTGATTTTATATACTCAACCCCATTTATTATTTAGGAATTAAAAATCTAATTTCTAAAAAATAATAGAACATTTGGTGAACTTGACATACTTTGAATTTGAAATTAAAACCCTATAAACCCTAGGGTAAATTCCTAGTTGATTTTCCCATTAATTTTGAATTTTTTCTTGACTATTAAAATCATAAATTCCTCTCAAATTTTAAAAAATTTAGTAAATTTTAAAATAAATTTATTTCAAACCCTAGTTGCATCAACTAGATCCTAGTAATTTTTCAATCATTTTCTAAATTTTAAGTTGCATATTAAAATCAAAAAATCAATTTCAAATTCAAAAATTTATAGTAAAAAATCAAAAATATTTACTTTTTCTAAAACCCTAGTTGCATCTACTAGGTCCCATTAAATCACTAATTTTTCATAATTTTTTTTATTTTTTAATTGCATATTTAACTTAGAAATTCAAATTTCAATTTCAAAAATTCATAGTAAAATTTTCCACATAATCATTTTTCAAACCCTAGTTGCATCTACTAGGTCCCATTGCTTCTTGAGGTATCACTTTACATGTTTGCACACTTCGTATCCTTTTCATGCAATTTTTAGTTAACTATTTTTAGGATTTTACATTTCTTATATTTGGTATTTTCCTTTCTAAGAACTTGGCCTATAAAAAATTATTGCAAAAAATTCAAACACTTCTCAAAGTATTTTCCTACTTTAACAATGGCCCAATACACTAGTTTTGATGAAATTGATAAGAGAGAACTTCAAGAAATTCTAACCAAACACCCTGACATGCAGGATGACATGCTTAAAATAATACAAGAGGAACAAAAAAGAACAAACAATGGTCAATCTTCTCAAACCACAAAGCAACCAATTGAAAATAACACTACGAGGGAAACTATGTCTCAATAACCCCCTATAACAGCCCAACCTGCCTCTATGCCACCAATTACAACTAGTACATCCATATCTCCTTATGTGGTAGCCCTTATGTAAGAGATAAGATATCTTCAATCCAAGGTGCTACATCTTGAGCAAGGTGCCACTAGACCTACATAGGATTTTGACTCTTTTGCTCTTCTACATATAGCATTGGCATGTTATATTGCTTCTACAACCTTGCCACAAGGTTTTGTTCAGCCCAAGCTTACTCTTTATGATGGCAAGGGTGATCTAGAGACACATTTGAGAGCTTTTCATGTAGTATTCTTAGATTATGTACCAAATGACTGGATACTTACCAAGCTTTTTCCACAGAGTCTAAAGGATTATGCTTTATAATGGTTCTATATTATACCAAATTAGTCAGTCAATGCATTCAATCCTTTAGCTAACATGTTCCAAGTACATTTCAGTATAAACATTGGTGATAAGGTCTCTTATGCATAACTTTCACAATAGAAACAAAAAACAATTGAGCATCTCATAAACTATGTGCTTCGATATAAGACCATCTTGGCTAAGATGGCTAACCCCATGACAGATCAAGAATTACAAGATCTCTTCAAATAGAGCCTTCTACCAAAATTACATGAATCTATTATGTTTAAAATATTCTCTTCCTTCACTAAATTATGTCATACACTATAGGAAAGAGAAGCAAAACTCATTTCAACAGGAAAACTCAAGTATACAAGCATCCCAAACATAAAAAACAAGAGTAATAGAAAAGTCCCATATAATCTCAAAGGTAATGATAGCAAGAATCTAAATCAACCAATATTCAATGTGGCTTCAGAGCCCCCTCAACGTGTGGTTTTATCAGCACCTCCTAAACATGCATTTACCAATCTACCAATTTCTCCAGCTAGAGTTTTATATCAATTATTGGAATGTAAAATCATCACTTTCCCTCATATTTAGGAAGTTAACCCAATAATTTCTCTTTCATGGGGATATGATCAACATTCATTTTGTGATTTTCATAAGGCACCAAGCCACACTATAAATAGATGCATCAAATTGAGACATAAGATATAAGACTTGATAGATGATAACCTACTTGATCTTGGCACTTTAGTTGAGCCTCCACAGGCAAAACCAACATAGGATAAAGCTTTGAAAATCACCTTAGATCCATTTCCATACCATTATAAATAAGATAAATGGGACATATTAGGTATTCACCACACATACCATGCATATCCTCCACTAGTTACATACAAGTCACTTTCGGTTGAGTCACATCCTTTGAGTGGTATGATAGGTGTGTATGAGTCCAAGGTTCCAACTAGACCTTTGATATCCTTCTCAGATTAGGATAATTTAGATTATAAATGACTATTTATCAAAGCACATATTCATAATCAGCCCATTCATAGTGTTCTCATCGATAATGGTTCTAGTGTCAACATGTGTACCATTACATTATTATAGCATTTAGGCTATTCAAAGCATGATAACACTCCAATAGATATAGTTATCAGTGGATTTAGTGGGTATATATAGAGTTCATTGGGTGATATTATACTTCTTTTATAGATTATTCCAACACATGTGACCACCCATGGAGTTTTTGATATGGTACTTGATCACCCATGGATTTATAAAATTTGAGTAGTACCATCTAAAATTAATAGATACATGAAATTCATTCATGATAATCAGGTTATTATAGTTGGTGGAGTTCCATATGAGCTTCCACTACCAACTTTAGATCCATCTCCTTTGCAGTCACTAGTTCTAGCTTCTCCACCAGTTTTAGTTTCCCCACCAGTTATAGTTCTTCCTCTGGTATAGATTTAAACATAGTTGAGGCATCCATCACTAGTATATAGGGTTCATACACCTCCATAACTTTGGGATTCTATAAATCTTCCAACTATAGTATTCACACCTAGTGTAATTTCATTGAGATCTCATGCATCTACACATAGAGCACATGTTCAGAGAGATTCTCCTACTTCCAGATGGGTCTCTAAAAGCCCTACAGTTGCATCCACTTCTTATATTTATAGAGGGACCCCATAATAAATTTATACTTCAGATATTTTAGAACATTTACAATGCACATAGATTTCAAAATCATAGTCTCAGCCTTTCTATCATACTTCATGATCATGCACGATACCTTTGTTTGATACAAGACACCATGATAGGGAATATCATTCAAGACTCATTAGTTAGTATCATTTATTCTCAATATTTATTGTACATAGCTTATTTCAAAATTATAAAAATAATATAAAACATCAAAAATACCAAAAAAATTCAAATATATCTAAAACACAAAAACATTTTGATTATATATATCATCCATGCTTTACATTGCTACTACTATGCTAGAATTACATTTGTTATTTTATGATATTATTTATCACTTTATCTACATTACCATGCTTCATTTTATCTTCTTTGAGTGTGTGTAGTGACATCTAGATCCTTGATTACTTCACTCTACCCATTGAGGGGGCATCCTACTTCTACATTTGAGACACACATTGATATACATACCCACTAGGGGAATCTTCTACATGACTACACCATCCAGGTTATGTCATTCCTATAACACACACTCTATTTATCATGTTGACATACATTACTTACTAATCTTACACAAATTACCATATCAACACTCACTAGTATCTTACACTTGTGTATTTCCTAGCATATACCTAGTCTTGTACTAACATGTTTTACATACTTTCACTTCTTGCTTTGATTAGTTAGATGTGATTTCACTTCTATTATATACATGCTTTTATTTATTGTTTATCATAGCTTGATGTGTTAGCATTTTTCTCAATTCTTTTTCTGTGCCTTGTATGTGTTATAGGACATTTACTAATGTTCTTTACTTCTATTTATGTGTGTGCTTTAAGACATTTGTCAATGTCCTTTGTTTGTACTCTTTCATGTGTTTGTGGCCATTGTGCCAACTTTGTTTGTTTCAATTTTATGTGTATGTGGCATTTGAACATGCCTTGTATGCTTGCTTTCTAGTTTGAGTGACATGTGCCCATGTCCCTTGATTTCTTGGCCCCTTAGCCACTCTTGTATGCTTCCTATTTCTTGCTTTATATACTTGTTTCCTGATTAATTTTACTATTTGTAATGTCATGATCCATATCATGCATTTTCTTACTTTCTTGGATGCCATTATAGACATCATACTCCATCCTTCCTTGATAATAACTAACACTTTTGATCCCATTTCAGTATATTACACATGTTATTACATTTTTATATCTATCTAGGCATACCCTTGTTGATCCAACAATTTCTCAATACAAACCATGCTATATCTTGAGATATCTTGTTGATTATCATTGTTATATCATGTATATTTCTAGCTTAACAAAATTTTAGGGCTCTTTCTTCTAAGGGAAATCATTGCAATGTCTTCATTCCTACCTTTAGAATAGGGGGAAACAAATAAGGGTTTTTTCACAGAGATCATAAGCTCCTAACAGTCAAAAAATTAGTTTTAAAACACTCAAAATAGAATCTAGACATTAGACCAGGTAGAATAGACCAGGAAAATAGTAGAGAATCTAGAACAGTTACTAGATTTGGCCTTGGATAATAGTGCCAAAGTTGGACTACAATGTTGGATAAAAGGGTGTCCCATTTTTGGCACTCATGTCTAGACAATACAAAAATTAGTTTTTATAGAAATAGATAGAAAAGTGAGTTCAATCACAGGATTGTCAGCTCAATATAATCTATATTTATCATGTTTTAGTATAATTTTTGCTCAAAGAATGTAGATATATGGGGCATCATGTGTAGCATGATGACTCTCACTTCTAATTTTAAATTATGTAGTTGATATAACTTCTAGATCAGAATCCATATTCCAGACACTAGGTATTAGGGGTAATGTATGTGACACATTGGTCCTCCTCTCTTTCTAAGTTCAATCTTTTCCAAGCATTTCTCAGTAGTTTTGTGCCTTACTCCATCTTCAGGTGGTTAAAATCCTTTTTCAAGTTTGGATTTCATAGAAGCTTAACTTCTCAAGTACCTGAGTTCTTAAGTTGGCTTCCTCATAAGCCTATTGCACTAGTTTTAGAGTGGCTTTCATACAAGCTTAATCTCCATCTTTCAAAATGGTCAAGAGTGGCCTAGTTTCTAAAACACATTCAGATATCCATACCAACATTGTCATATCATATTACATTCATGTGTTTCAATAGCCATCTCATGTGACATCTATTTCATATTAGTATTACTTCATAGCTTCACTTCATGGGGCAATGATGGAGCCAAAGGACTAGGTAGACTTTATATTCTTGAGACACCTATTCAGCGGGATTAGACACATAGTCTAAACATCGATTGACACATGCATGATTTGGTATCTTCACTTAGTAGACAATGATGGAGCCAAAAGGCTTACTTTTTCATTCTTGAGCCACTTCTCGGGAATTGAGCACTCAACTTTGTTCATGATATTACTCTTGGTACAAGACACATCTAGCATCACAATAGGTTTTGTATTGGTTCACATACCTGATGACGTGTATTCATTCCTTTCTCTTCCTCTATCTTACCTAGATTTTATATGTTCTTATTTTAGATATAGAATATCTAGTAAGGATTGATCTACTCTATGTTTTTTATTGTAAATTTACACTTCATACCGTGCTCTCTATGCACATATAACATCACACAGCTTCATGAGCTTCACCTTTACAGGTAAGTTTAGGTATACTTTATATTTTTCCTTTATCCTAGTATTTCTCTTTTCTACGTCAATAGAATAAGGGGGGGGACATAGTCATATAAAGTGAAAAATCTGGTAAATTGAGTGTCGCTAATGACACCCAATCCATAGGTCCATTTTTCTTTCTCTCATGACCCTCATAGGCATGTTTTCACTGATTCTCAATCATCCATTTCCTCCTAGATTGAACCCTTATAGACCCAGACCACTCTTTCCATGCTTAATCCATCCCCTTAGGTCCTATCAACCATGGACAATAGTGCCCAAACTTGGACTACAACACTAAAACTTAGGGTGTCTTATATCTAGTGCTATTGTCTAAGTACATTTTGGCTTATAATAGTCACATTCTTCCAAATCCTTATCCTAATTCATGTTAGCCTAATGCAAATTCATTTAACCTAATATAATTAAATCCCCTATAAAAGGCCATTTAAAGTCCATTTAGAAGGGTTAACACTCATTTACAAGAGAGAATCAAGAATACAAGCAAGAATACTCAATTAATTTTCCCTATTCTCTGCATGCATCCATACAATAGTATTTCAATCTTATTCAAACCTTTACACCATTCCCTAGTCATTATAAGTACACTTAGTTTCATATTTACTTTCATTTTTATTACACTATTACACCAATCACTTTAATGGGAGAACTACATATATCTTGATCCCTCCTCAGAGTATTGGTATGTAGGCAGCATGCCCATACACAAGATGTGAAGTGCATCTAGTGTATCCTTTACACAATAACCCCTCCTCTTCTTTCTCTACATTTCATATTCAAATTAAAGCATAAAGAGGACCTAGATAATTAAAGACTAAATCAAGTACATAGTGAACTTCATGAAATTTTAGGCTTCGATATTTCATAGGCAAGGTCACACAAACCTGATGCATAAAACCCAAAAATCTTAGATCACCAAGACAAAATCATCAAGATAAGACTACAACATCATAACCTTAGGTGTCCCACTTTCAATGCTCCTATCCAATCAAGAAATGAACTCCAGATTATTGTTTATGGTAGTCTCCCAAGTTTGCACATAGATTTCTAGATCTTGTCTCAGTTAGAACAGTATAGAATAAGAGAAGATAGATTTTCTCTCTCTCAATACTATTTTCAGAAAATCCCTAATTACATTCAAATTTCATAAATTAGTAGCCCAATTATTGTACATTATTTATTAATTTTATCTACTCAGACCCATTTATTAATTAGAAATTAAACATCTAATTTTCCAAAAATAATAAAACAAATTGTAAACTTGTATAATGTGAAGTATATTCAATGCCTTGCTTTACAAAATGATACACACACACACACACACACACACACACACACACACACACACACACACACACACACACACACACACACACACACACACACACACACACACACACACACACACACACCTTTATTTTATTTTATATAATATGAGGAATTGATATAGATATTGCTAAATCACTATCTATCATGATTATATATATATATATATATTAGCCTTATTTTGTATAATATAAAGTTTGTGTTTTCTTGCCTTTCCAAACCAAACATATATACATATATATATATATATATATATATATATATATATATATATATATAAATATTGTGTACTCTTGAAATACAAAACAGTGTGTGTGTGTGTGTGTGTGTGTGTGTATGTGTGTGTGTGCGTGTGTGTAAATAATACATAAAATTTTGAAAATATAGAGATCTACTTAATAGGATATACACAATTCCCCATTACACAATAATCTATAAACTATTTGACTATATATATGAGGAATTATAATCGATATATATTGAATAACAATGTAAATAAACAATGAATTGTGTAAAAAGGTATCGATTAAGGGAGTAAAATGAAAACCATGCCAAGTGTGTCTCTATATTTAGTTATGGATTTTTAGGTAGTGTGTGTGATTATGCTCCAAATTGACCATATATAAGTATGAGTTCATTAAGTAAAAAGACTATATTAAATACCATATTAATTGTACCATCTTTACTTAATATGTTGTATATAAAACTCTTCATTCATAAGTATACTTATATTACTAGATAATGTAACCCATAATTTAATACTAAATATTGAGCTAGTGGTTAGTATACACTATGATTGTTATATTAATGATTAGTATATTTATAGCTATGTGTAGTGTTAATGATTAGTATATTGTAACATAGTCTGTTAATACTTATTGAGAATTAATGGTTAGTATATTATATATTGTGCCATTGAAAACTTGTGTATGATAAATGTACTAACATGTACAAGTGTGTGTGTGTGTGTGTGTGTGTGTGTGTGTGTGTGTGTGTGTGTGTGTGTGTGTGTGTGTGTGTGTGTGTGTGTGTGTGTGTGTGTGTGTGTCTCTCTGTGTGTGTGTGTGTGTGTATAACACTAATTATATATGTATATAACCCCCTAAAAATATAGAAATTTTTTAAAATTAAAGATTATGTGTTTTTGAGAATTATGACTTTCTTTAGCATGACTAGTTTGTTGTAATTGAGTAGTGTGTACATAAAATGATCGAATATGATATTAGTGTTTGTCATAGAATATATTACAGTTGAATCTATTTATGGAAATTAGAATATGTAGTTTAAACATAGGTTATACCTAGATGGTATGAATTGTACTTGTTATGTTTATTATTAAGTGATAAATCATATAATGGAGATTCATTTATATGTTTGATGGACTAAATGTATGCATTTTGATTATTAATGTATTTTGTATATTTTATGCCTACTAGTAAGAAGTAATTTATATGAATTCATTGGTTATATTTATGTTAACCAAATCTCTCATTGCTAGTATTGAGTAAGTAGTGAGATAGACTTCGCTTACTAGCATCACCAATGCTAGATGAAGGTAATCTGATCAAGTGGTGTATGAAATTGACTGATCCTAGAGATCAATAATTATTAAAAATTATGGACAAAGTAATGTTAGTTATACATTTTCATTTTATATTTATAATTTACATATTTGTGTGATATCATCTTAGAATGGATTTTTTTATGGTACACTTCATGTCATTAGAAATCATATAGCACATGGGTACTAGTTTATCTCTTTGGATTCCTACACCATCACTATCTACTCATCCATGAAGGGAGGGCCATTCCCTAATGGGGGAATGTGCAAGGGATCGATAGTTTGTGGTTGGTGTAGAAAAACACTTAGATGATGCTCTCCCTCCCCATAGCAGTACTTCTTTAGAGATGACACTTGAGATTGCCATAGATACTGGAGTTTGGGGAAATCATGCTCCATAGAGATATGTATCTTATACATTTTATTGTATTTATTATTATTAAAACATTATACTTGATGAGATGTAATTCTTTACTTATTGTACCATGATAACAATTGTTGCATGCTTGTACCAGTAATGGCTAAAAATATGTAATTACTTTCTATATTCAGTTATGATATGTTTCATATGATGTTAGTATTTTATAATAAGTATATGTTACATTAGGATTCATTTTAGTGGGCCTTATAAAAAAATTCATGGAGGTCCTGAGGTTAATCAAGTTTGTAATGGTGGTGAATCAATTCAGAAGGTGCATAGATGCATAAGTGAATCATGCAATGCCAAATGATGAATGATGTAGATGAATGCTAGAAGTATTTAGATGGATGCTTGTATAACAAAATTGAACATCAGTAGACAACATGGTGTGGGTAAATGTTGATATCATTTAGGTAAATGTTGAATGGCATGGGTCGATGCTGACAATATGTAGACGAGATTCTATACAATATAGATGGATGCTAGCTACATATTGATAGACACCTAAAGTGAAAGGAGTGGTTATTCATGTTATATTGGTTACTCTATTTTGTAAATTATGAGCACTAATTTAATAGATAATATAATGAGAAATGTTTTTTTAATTTTTTTTTAATTGATAAGTTTGAAAGAAGAATAATAATAAATTTATATAGATATAATTATAGTTTAATTATATTTTTATCGCACACACCATGCATTAAGGTTTTTATAAAATCTCAAACAAACATCCATATCATGTTGATGAACACCAGTGCAATACGAGTGCATGTATGAGATGTACAAAACAATGTTAACATTGTGTGTTACTACTCACAATGTACCCATGTGAATATTACATGTTAAGGGGAGTGTTTATAGTGCCTCTCCCTTAGGAGAGGTTGCTTGACCATACATGTGGGATAATTATCCCCCATGCATGGATGCCACTAATATTCAAGATACCACTATCCAATGATGGACATCAAGAGGCCATAGGCATCTACTAGTAGATTATATATGTCTACCACTATAGACATCCACTAGCAACCCATGGGCAACTACCAGCTGATTGTAAGTGTCTACCGATAAAACATGGGCATTTTTCAACAAATCATGGGTATTTTCTATTAGTCAGTGGGTATTTTTTAGTAACCCATAGGTACCCACCTCCAACTTAGGCCTTGAGGTCATCCATGGGATACCTACTAGTAAATGCTTGTAATATGGTAACAAATGTTAGTAGGTTGCAAGAATTTACCTATATCTTGTGGGGCTATGGGCATCTATCAGCAACACACAGGGATCCATCAGCAACATATGGACACCCTATGGGTGCCCACCTATAGTTTTCAAGTATATGCCTGTAGCTTATTGGCATCTACTCATAGGCTACTAGTGTTGGTTAGTAGAGTTAAGTGTTTTTTTCTTTTATTGACATAGTTTACATAGTACATAAAATTGGTTTACTATGCAAACTATCAACATCCACTCGACTGTATATGATGAATTCATCAAGATTGGCTTTTGAGGTAATGATGAACTACATTTATATGAGAAAATTTATATTCAAATGTAGGTGAACCTCTCTTCAAAATTAACTTTGACCCCAAAAATTTAGGTGATCCCACCCTGTCAGCCTCTCCACATAAATCACCAAATGTCAACTTCATTAAATGAAATATTCATAGATTAACAAAGATTCACCACTAAATAAACCCTATGTTACATGCTTATTTTATAGATGGTATACTTAAAATGTTTTATCTGGATCACTAACTACATTATTGTGGTAAAGTCTAATGAAAATATATATTGTTTAAATTTTTTTTTAAATCACATTATTCTAGGTAGATCTCAATGGGGATATTACATGTGGTATTAGAGCTATGGATTGAACTCTAAGACCTCATGAATCCACTAACATTTTTGTATCCTTCTATTTATCATAAAGTATAATGGTGAAAATTAAAGTATCTAGAGAGGTTCCTTCAAATGTCAATGAAAACCCTCTATTTGATCCTAACCTATTTTCCATTGAGCAAGCAATAAAGTTGGATCAAATTATCATAACCATGAACAAAACCAGGGATCAAATTTCATCCCTAGACAAGGAAGTTCATGGCCATGAAGAGGAAGAACACCAGGATGAACCTGAAGAGCATCCCATTGAGCAGGAAAACTCTCAAGATGCAAGAGTATGGGTAGCTATAGAATTGGCTAGAGATATGAAAAAAGTGAATCTACCTAAGTTTGATGGAACTATTTTGGGTAATGGAGCTAAAGCATGGTTGATTGAGATGGAGAAGTATTTCAAGATTCCAAACTACTCTGAAGTCACTAAAGTATTTTAGGGAGATTATAAATTGGATGGTGAAGCAAATACATGGTGGGCCAATAAGAAGTTAGAAATGAATCTTAACTCAACCACCAATACAAGGGAGTAGTTTGTGACATTGTTCGAATCATGGTGGTTTCCATAATTATATTTCAACCAAAAACTCATAATTTTTCAAAATCTAAAGTAGGCAGACCTATCAGTGAATGAGTAATGAGAATAGTTCACCAAAATTTTGAAGTAATTACCTCAGTACCAGGCAGATGAGAGGTATAGAATTAGGAAGTTCATCATGGAATTAAAACCCTATATTGGTAGAGAAGTGGATATTCATGAACCATATACCATGAACCAAGTCTTTGATAAGGTAGTCAAGAAGGAGCAAAAGTTGAAGTCTCTTGTATAGCCTATGGACAAGTTTAAGAAAAAAATTGGAAGTTCTAAACCAACTTTTAAAAAGAAGTGGAATCAGAGAAGTGGAGACTCTAGGAATCAATTCAAAAATTAGAATACTAGATTTAACAATAGGTCATGCAATAATAAACTAGGCAATGGGTTCAAAAGTGATTTCAAGGAAAACTAACAAGATGGTAGGAAGGGACAATCTAGAGGTTGCTTCATTTATGGAGATGACCATTATGCTCATGAGTGTACCTAGGATAATTCAAAGAATAAAGGTTTGACTCTTTAGTAGGGAAATTTTTAGCAACTTATTCATCAGTAGTTGATAATTGACAAGCTAAATTCCAAGCTTCACCTATAGAACTATCATGTATTTTGTTTAAACATCTAGTTTCCATTTTGATAGATACATGGGCAATATAATGTTTTATAGATCCTAAAATGCTTAATAAATTATCTAGAAGAGCTAGAGTAATGGTAAATACATGGTCAGTACAATATGGGAATGATTTAAAAGTCAAAGTTAACAAGTGTTTAGTTAAAGCTAAGATTAGGTTGCCCAAATTCACAATAGTAGTGAATATTCATGTAACACCACTAGGGTCATATGATCTAATCCCATAAGTCAAATAGATTGTAAAGCATAAGGCCAAAGTTGAATTATACCTGAAGAAGGTTGAGTGTCCAGATGATTTTGGAAATCAGACATAAATTTAAGGTGAGAAGAGAGGGTTGAGGCTTAGGCAGATTTCTACAATGCAACTCAACAAGGTTCAAGGAAAAAGATGCCAAACATATATCATTAAGATAAATGAAATGGAGGAATCTAAGGAACCATATCTTGAAGATTATCCATTCTTTAGGAATTTTCATGATGTATTTTTAGATGATTTACTAGGATTGCCTCCTAGAAATGAATTTGATTTCTCTATCGATATCATACCTGGATTGAAACCATATATAAGACACTATATAGGATGACAACCACTGAATTGGATGAATTGAAGGCTCAACTCTAGGAATTATTGTCAAAGGGGTTGATTAGACCAAGTGTGTCATCATGGGGTGCATTGATTTTCTTTATCAAGAAGAAGGATGGTACTCTTCAACTTTGCATTGATTATAGAATGTTGAAAAAGGCAACTATCAAAAACAAGTATATGTTACCTCATATAGATGATATTTTTGATCATATGTGAGGATAAATAGTGTTTTATAAGATTTAACTTAGAGTAGGATATCATCAACTAAGGATAAGGGATGAGGATATTCCTAAGGCAAAATTTAGAACTCATTATGGGTACTAAGAGTTCAAAGTATTACCATTTGGGTTGATAAATGCTCTGACAACATTTATGAATATCATGAATAATGTGTTTAGAGATTATATAGATCATTTTTTTGTCTTTCTTGATGACATTATTATATACTCTAAGAATGAAGAGGGGCATCTTCAACATCTAGAATTGGTTTTGCAATGGTTGCAGAAGCACAAGTTGTATGGAAAGTTGTCTAAGTATGCATTTTTTATAGGAGAGAGTGCAATATCTAGGACATATTATCTATACAAATTTCATTTTAGTAGACTTAGTAAAGATAAGAGTCATTATGGAATGGCCAATGCCAAATAATGTACATGAGGTAAGGAGTTTCATATGATTATTAGGCTATTATAGGAAGTTCATTCTAAAATTCTTTAAGATAGTTAATCTAATTACCTCTCTAAAATGAAATAACCAAATTTTTATATGGTTAGATAAGGGTTAAGTAGATTTTCAAGAATTGAAAAGAAGGCTTACTTCAGCAATAGTGTTAAGAGTTCCTGACCCTAATGGTCAATTTTTAATGATCATAGATGCATCTGGGGATGGACTTGGAGGAGTCCTTATGTAGTATGGTGCAGTAGTAGCTTATAAATCAAGGAAGTTGAAGCCTTATGAGGTGAACTATGTTCCTTGTGACCTATAACTTGTAGCAATAGTACATGTCTTGAAAGTTTGGAGGCATTATTTGTTGGGAAAACCATTTGAGCTCAAGACTGACAACTTGGGACTCAAGTACATCTTCACCCAACCAAATCTAAATGTTCATCAGAGATTCTAGCTAGTGTTCTTATATGATTATTATTTTGATATAAACTATATCAAAGGTAAGGAAAATAGATTAGTTGATGCCCTAAGTCATAGGAGGTACATAACAGCCATGGATACTATCAAGAGTACTTTTAGGGATCAAGTGATTAAATTATTTCTAGGAGATGAATTCTATGATCAAGTTAGGAAAGTATTATCTGAGAATGCTCAGACTCTTAGGTATAAAGATTTAGATTAGAGAATAATGGTCTTTTATGTTATAATGGAAGGATGTATGTGTCAGATCAAGAGAATATAAGGATCATAGTGTTAAAAGAACCACACAATGCCCCATATTTAGGACATCCAAGAGTAACAAATCTCATGGAAGAGATTAGACCATTTTATTTATGGAAGGGAATCAAGAAAGATGTAGTAGATTTTATGTCACATTGTCTAGAATTTCAGTGATTGAAATCTAAACATGTGCATCCAATTAGATTATTATATATGCATGATATAATGGAATGAAATTTGAACATGTTACATTATCAAACATTCTTCTCATCCAACCTAATGTTTTAAATTATTTTTTCACTTTTTTAAATGATTTATCCTAAACCAAAATGTAATCTGTCTTCTTGGTTGTATTTTCCTTTCTAATACCTTTATTTTGGAAAAAATGAGATCTCAAATAGAGCCTAGAGTCAAAAGTTATGCCCTAAAAAATATGGTCACTTATAGTGTAAAACAAATTCATAACTACCTTGAATGAATTCATAATTATACATGGCAAATTTAACGTTATGAGAATTTCAAAATCATTTTCTTAACAAATTTTCCACTATATTCAATGAATTCACAACTATACATGCCAAATTCATAATTATGAGAATTGGGAAATCATTTTCTTAACAAATTCACCACTATGTTCAATAAATTCATCATTATACATCCCAATTTTATGATTATGCTAATTGTAAAATCATTTTCCTCTCCTTTCCTAAGCATTTAACTGCATAAAAACTAAATTTGTTACCTCATACAACCCATAATCACTTCTCTCTTCCATACATAAATTGAATCTATGCTATAAAATTGTTTGATCCATCATCATTAATCCATGTAGTTGCTTCACTTCCTTGTTTATGATTACACATCAATCATCCATGTTCTTTTCTTACTCTTCCTATTTAATCTTTTGATCCTATCAATTGGGACCAACAACATCATAATATCCATCCCTTCTCCATCCATCACTCAATAAATCAATCAATTAGTAAACTCATCCAAGATCCCACATCCTTTCTTTACATCTTTATGATAGGATATATCATTCCCATGTCTATTATTATGAACCTTGATTCATAGGGAATATCAAAGTGTGCAGCTCATCTTAGGATGTATCAATTCTCAATCAACTCCTTGCATATACCATTGCTTGGGAACAAATAAATCCATCATCACATCCAATCACAATGTGTAATCGTTAGCTTAAGTAGGTTAATAACATCCATAGGTCAATCTTAAATTACATCATCACTTCTCTTTCCATATTAAAAGAACTACATCTGACCTAATATCCTCACTCAGACTTTGTCCATAGTGGATAATGTAGGCAATGCTAAGAGACACAAGGTATTTAGGGTCAGCTCGACCACCATCATCCATCCAATTCATTTCATCCAAACTTTATACTATCATTTAATCAAAGTGTTATATCTCCTTATCAATGCTTATAACTATCAGTTTTGTAAATCTTTATAAAAAATCAAACAATTTATATTTTTCATTTTCTATCATGCGGTTTACCATCATTGGGATATATCATTCTCACATCTACTTGTGAGACCCTTGAGTCTGAGCATAATCCAAGCATATAGTGTACAAAGTGGGAAATGTACTTTTTCCAATATCTTCTCTAACATTTAACAACTAGGGGTAAATAGTTTTACATGTACCCTCTACAATATTTCAAAAATTAGTATTGAGATAAGTATCTGTATTATTGATGACAGTTTTCTCATTTCCATATTCCATTCCTCTTTCATATATTTCAAGTGTTTATTTATTTTATCACACAAAGCTTTGAGGGGGCATCCTCACATTCCTTCTCATTCATTTGGGGCAACTTTTTTTCTTCTTAAATTATCAATGCTCTGCTTCTAATATTTTTTGAAATAATATTGCTTCACAACACTATTTCAAAGAGGGGAAAATGTAGACACCTAAATTATATTTAGTGTCTAAATACACCTAAAACAAATTAATTATTATTATTAATATAATTCATGACATCTCCCTCCAAATTCAAAATAACTTAATTAATCAAATTAATCAATTGTGCACACTTTAAAATCCTTATTTAAATATTAAATCTAGATTCTACACCTCACCCAACATCTTCCACCTTAATATCCCTCACATGTTGACTCATCCCAACTAAACCCACAACTTCCTCAACCTCCTTTGATTCATCCCTTGAGTTTTTAAAAAGTTTGTCTCATTCTTGGTGACTTAATTAACTATTTTCATACTTCTCTCAACCATTTTAAATGGTCGCCATTCTCATGTATGAGGACCCATAACCACTGTAGATTATTTGGATCATTTAAAATATCCAAATAAATCTCCACCATTAGATTCCTTCTCCAAAAATCTATAATTAATCATGAAAACCATCACTTTCATCATCCTGACTTATGTTAACAAAGTGCTATACAATTTATAAGTGAATCAAAACATCTAAAAACCCTTTTTGTACTAAAATGTTATTCATTCTCCTTTGCATTGGAAGAATGAACAACCACATTTTGAAGAGCAAATCATGTTTATATCACAATGGAGGAAACTTGCATATTTAAGGTGTAAGTTTATGTTTACCATTTTCTTTGTTTATTTATCTATCTGAGGTTGAATTTAAATTAAATTAAGATTGCTTTATAAGTTGATTTCTTAGCATTTATAGATTTAGTTCAATACAAATAAGAAGAAATTAATCTGCCAAGTATAAATTATGAACTAAATGAGGGCATGGATCAAGTCAATATCAAGACTTCAATAGGGAAATAGAAATATTTGATGTGTAGAGTGATACAATAAATTACTATAATGAATATTTGTGCACAGAATAAACAAACATTAAATTGAAATTTGGATGTAGGAATTCCACTATAGGTTATTATTGGTCTGATAAAGAACTAGAGTACATTATTATTATCCTTAATAACTTCCAAGAATTATTCCCTAGGGTTATAATGAGATGAAGGGAATTCACTCATCCTTAATAAAATTAAAAAATCAATCTACATGAAGGTTCATGTATAGTTAAGAAGATATCTTACATGATGAATCTAAATGTATACGCTATGATCATGAAAGAGATAGACAAAATACTTATCCTTAGAATAGTATATTTAGTGTAAGATTCATATTAGGTCATACTAATGCTAATTTACATTAAGAAAGGGTCCATTGACATAATATTTATTGAGCATGTGGAAATTCACAAATCAAAGCATTCAATTTTTTGTAGATTTCCATGTGCTCAATGAATCTTGTGTCAATGACCCCTTCCTAGCCCCTTTCGCTAAAGATATCCCAAAATGAGTTGTATGATTTAAAATATACACTTTTAGAAATGGTTTCTCTAGGTTCACTAAGTACATATTTCTAAGGAGAACAAGAAAAAACTACTTCCATGTAGTGGGGTTCCTTCACATAATATGTGATGCATTTTGGTCTCAAAAATGCATTGCTAGTCTTCTCGCATGTATTGGTCAAGTCTTTCACAAAAATCATATATATATATATATATATATATATATATATATATATATATATTCATAGGTACATATTGATAATTGGATAATGTATGGTTTAATGAAGGACCACAATCAAAATTTAAGGCTCATATTTGAAAGATGTAAGAAATTATAATTTTATCTCAACCTTAAGAAGTGTGTGTTTTCTACACCTTTAGGACTTTGATTAAGCATGTAATTTATAGGGAAGTCATGTTTTTTAACCATGTAATAATAATAATAATAATAATAATAATAATAATAATAATAATAATAATAATAATAATAATAATAATAATAATTCATAAATTATAATCCCCAAGCATATAGATAGATATGGGTATCCTCCTTTACCATATAGGTTACTATCACAAGTTCAATTTGGAACTATAATAAGATAATAGGGCCAATGGAGGAATCTATAAATAAATATGAGCCATTTTTTTAGGTGGAGAGATAACAAGAAGCATTTGAAACACTTAAGGATTATCTAGCTATAATGCCTATTTTATAGTTCCTAGACTGGAATAACCCCTTATGTGTCCCCATTAATGCATCCATGAATTGCAATATGAAGCTTTCTCCAATGGAGTAAAACTACACAAAAACCAAGATATAGGTATTGGTTATGGTATACACACTCCAAAATTTATGTTATCATTTGCTTAAAACCCATTTATGTTCTTTGTAAATCATGAAGCATTAATGTACTACGGGAATAAGTATGTGTTTCAAGGATGCACTTGCATATGGATTTTTATATTATATGGATTTAAATTTTTAGCAGTGGTAAAGAATGGAAATCAAACTTTTAGGTTAGATCACTTGTTTAATATTAATATAATGGAAAGTGATTAAAATATTTATGATGATATGCTAGATGTGCAACTTTAAAACATAGAAAGGGTGCCTGAAGACTTATAAAAAATTACATAGTTTTTTCACATCATGGATGACACCTAGTGATTAATAAACTAACAATAAAAAATAATTGATTGTGTGTGTTAAATATTACCAACTCATTAGTTAGGATTTATATAAGTTGGAAAGATATATAATACTAAAAAGATACCTTCTAGTACACAAGAGATATGTAGTTTTATGCAAATGTCATGAAAGAGTCATTGGTGGTCATTGTATTAACAAATATATCATGCAAAAAATATTATTTTCCATATTTTGGTGGACAAAAATTTATAGTGTATTTTAATCATTTTTTTAGTAGATTGGGAAGCTAAACAAAATATATGAAATGCCTTTAGTAATAGTAGTGGCCAAAATCCTTTTGAATAAAATGGGAAATGGATTTTTTTAGGCTAATTTCTCTGACCACGTGTAAGAATGTAACAAGATACATCATTATGGCCACATAATATTTAAAAATTTGGGGAGAGGAATCACCCACTAAGTATTATATGACAACAACAACTGTAACATTTTTATGGGAAAACATCATAAGAAAGTATGGGTATCCTTTGAGCCTCTCAAGTGATAGAGGTGTCCATTTCTTAGCTAAAATAGTTCACATTCTCCTTAGCGAGTTCATGATTATTAAAAAAAATATTAACACCCTATGACTCATACAAAAAGGGGGGTAATAGAGGCATCCAATAAGATCTTGAGAACAACTCTTACTAATATTTGTGAAATTGGACACAATGACTAGGATGATTGAGTTTAAATTTTTTTATGGGCTTACTTAACTACAATAAAAGGTTAAAAAGGTACTCACCATTATAATTAGTTTTTGGTAAAGAAGGAATATTTTCATTAGATTCATTATGACTTCATTACACAGTGTGTGTGAGATGCCTATGTAATATAGAATCATTAGATATGTAGTTAGGTGAGTTGAATAATCTAGATGAGAAACATGTTCTGGTAAAATAGATCTAGGGTATTGAGAATTCAAGGTAGAAGGTATGGCATTATATGAAATTTTAGGATAAAATATTGTAAAAGGGCACATATGTGTTACTTTATAATTCCAAGTATGTCAAACACCTAGGAAAGTTGCATATCACGTGGATGGGCTCATATACGATACAAGACATATTTAAGATAGTTGCATGCAAGTGTACACACAATAGATGGGGAAATTATCATTATGAATTTCAATAAAAGTATGTTGAAGCCCTATAATATGTAATCACTGATGGATTACCTAAAATGAGGCTATATCAAAGAGTAAATGTATCACCAAAAATATTTCATTTATAGTCTTTTCTTTCTGCACTTTATTTTTTCAAACCATTTTCTTTATATACTAAGAGGCATGTTTTTCCCAAGTTTGGTTGTGCAAAATGTTATATGTGCATAAGTAGTATAGAGTTTTCATGATATTTTTATGGTAATTAACATGTATGATGGGTCAAAATATATGAATACAGAAATTTTTGAAATGAAGAAGGTGCATCTTATGTTCAATATTAAGGTAAAAATATAATAACAAAAGGGTGGCACATATAAATAAACTAGGTTCGAATAGATATACTTGAATTTATTATAAGTGTGTGCATTAAGATAAAATAGGGATTAATACATGAGTAATTTATGTGTTGTAGGACCTTTTGAATAGTTCGTATGGGATAGGATGGAAGAAGTCTATAAAAATAAGTTCTAAAAAGGGTAAGTCAAGAAGCAAGTGAATGTGCACATAGAAACAACCAAGTATACATATATGCAAGGTCTTCAGGATAAAGGGGAATATAATAATGGAAGAACATGCAAATCTTAGATATGTAGGAAAATAAAAATGGTGTATGGTGAGGCGCATAGAATCAACATAGAGGATAATGTCACCATGACAAAAATTCTAGGTGGAGATTAAAAAAAAGTTGGATATGATAAAGGGGACAAAAAATTAAGCACCATTAAGGAAAGGTAGCATTGTTTGAAGTTATAGATATGACCCTTGGAGTCCCTATAAGTCACTTGTAATTTTTAAATTATGAAGAGCTGAGAAAGTACAAAACTAAGTGAGAGATAAGAAGTCAATGGTTTCATATGTAGGGCATAAAATTTGTGCATATTTTTAGGTATTCAAGACTCCATTGAGAAAGAAAGCAACTACCCTTAATTATGTGAATAACAAGTCACATGAAATTTGATCCAAGGGAGTGAATTTAAACTACAAATGTGTATAAATCATAACACATGGTTTTTGGATGCCATTTTTGTAGGTTGAAGGTCAAAGGCCAAATAAATGGTTATAATAGGTAGTGACAAATTATGATTTGGGCAATAAGGCCATGGTCATGGAACCAACGAGAAAAATTAAAATCACAATATAAGTTAGGGAACCTAGATCTAGTTCATATACAAGGGTGATTTTGGAATAACTCTATGAAATAAGCAAGGTTATTAAGATGAATCATAGGTCAGAACCACCCATGTGATACTAGTAATGATGTGAATTCTTGAATCAATGGAGTGTTTCAAGATTTTAATCTCATGCATAGGATATTTAATAATTGAATATTTTAATCATTATCAGTCAAAGTATGAGAGATGGTGTAATATAATTAATACATGGCCATGAATATCATTGGGAGGGATGGGTTACCACTAAAATATGAAACCTTTTAAAGGAACTTCGATCAAAATTGTGTTTTGAAACTCTTAGAGTTGAATTTCTTTAAGAAACTAAATAAATTGGTTTAAGTTCTTAATATTATGTGTGCACGAAAGATGGTTATATTTAATAATTAGGGGGATGGAAACAACACTCAAGCCCATTAATAGGGTGGTTACATGAAAGAATAAGGGCAAAAGTATGAGGATGGCCATGACATGTAAATAATTAGAGGTGTCCAAGGAGCTTAAGTACCACAAAGGAGGATTTAATAAATCCATTGAGAATCTTGAAGACCACGTGACATGTGTAACTGCCCATATGATTAAGAGGAAGTTAATATCATTCATGTGTTATAAATCTAAAAATAAAGAAGTATTATATATTATGCACCATATCACTTATAATAATCACATGTGGTATAACTTTGCACACTTCATTTTTGAATACATAAATATGGGCATGAAAGAGGCCCACCTTCATAGAGGAACGTTAAGGTGGGGGTCTATGTTCATCATGTTTCTATGTGATGATATTGGGATTCTAGAAGGGAATGTATAAGTTTATATTACCTTCCCAATTTAGAATGACCCCCCTATGCTAAGTTATAATGGTCACACATCCCTATCCCAAATCACAAAAGGATATAAGATAGAGATGGATATATGATATGATAGACTCATTACCATAATCAATGACGAATGGATAATACGAAAAGTAATGTCAACAACCTATGAAGCATATGTGGGGTTTTATGTCATGATTCATCAATCTTTGATGAAAGTAAATTTGAAGGACAAGAATGGAATTATAGGTTGGATAAGGCTACCATGTGGGGTTATGGATTAGTAAATAGAGCAAATATTGACCAAATATAAGGGATGATACATAAGAAGGTAAATATTATAGAATTTGATGAAGATAACCTCAGAATGAGGCATAAGCTTAAGTATCCCATAAAGTAAATAACATCTAATGATGAGGATTCAGATGATGATGTTGTAATAGATCCAATGCTCATATAAACATTTAAAATAAATATGTTCATTATAACCTATGCACTCAAATTGGTTAAAATAAATCCCATGGAGGAAAAAAGATCCCTAAGTCAAGCACATGAGAGTGCAAGAAATATGAAGCAAAAGAAAAAGATAGGTGAGGTCATATTCTATGAGAAAAGAAATCAAGGAAAATATCAAGGAGCAAGAAATAGATTTAGCCAATAATTTCAAGGGCCTTAAGATAAAGGCAAGTGTGGAAAAATATGTTGAGAATAAATCACATACTAGCCACCACTTTGAGTTTCAATAAGTGCTACAAAAATAAGTTAAATGTTGCACAAACCTTATAGTAATTAGGACCTTACTAGGTGATATGCCAACCAAAATTACTATAGTTCAAGCCACAAATCTATTTTGGGATAACTTTTAGGCAAAAGTTTGATAAAATGGGGTAGCACTTATAAAAACTTAGCAATATAGGGTTGACCTATTAAATAATGGACAATATGGTTTATGTGTAAATATGTTAACCCCCAATTTTAGATAAGTACATATTTGTATGAACATTATTACAAAAGAAGACTATTGGCAAAATAAGTTACATTTTGATGAGTAAGTTGCATGTGGAGGCATAAGTTCAAGTAAGTAATGCACGTGCATAGTTATATGATAATGGTACATGTGCATAAGATACATGAATAAGAGACTTTAAGGAAGGACTTGGAATTTTTTTATTAAGTTAAGTTGTGCACACTAACAAAGAACCAGACATAGGTAAAGCAAAACATGAGACTCTAAATATTCAAGGGACACAAAAGTCTAAAAGCTAGTTACTAAGAATCATGAGGGTGTAAAAAGTAGAATAATAAAGATTGCATAACATGGGAGAACCCAAATGGGCAAATAAGTAAGTGTAAATCTTGGAAGTGCTTAAGTAAGGATTACTATTTGATAAATCATGGATCATATAAATAGGAAAGATATTTTTCACCAAACTAAGAGTTGGTTACCATAAGGTATGGGATATTCTGTTAAGGTAGTTAAGTTATATAGGGTTATGATCAGACATGTACAATAAGATGTATATTGTATCTATAAAATTGCATATTTTTATTTGATTTAGAGTGAAATTATGCTGATGTTGTATTGACTACTTATGTATTATAATGTTAGTAGTAATGTTGTATTAGAGAGATAACTATCATTATTGGAGATTATTAAGAAATGTAAAATCCACATGTTGATGTACCTTATGAATTTATGATAAAGGAAAAGAAGTGTGTTGTGGGGAAATATGTTATACTATGTAATGATGTTATATACATGAATGGTTTTGTTTGTGTAGTTATAATTTTTTGTTGAATTTTCGCAAACAAATTATAAAAATCATTTGATGGTTGTTTCTTAGTTAGTATCTTTATCATCCAGCCCAAAGTTCCCCATAATTTATCTTTACACCTTGAGCGAGGACTCAAACATCACTTGAGTGATTTTTTTACATACAAGGTTAGACTTACTTGTTAATTACTTATGAGTGGTGTAGGTCTGGTGGTAAGTAATATAAAAAACCCAATATGAAACAAGGTTAACATTAACCATGCATGTTGCTCATGAGATTCAATACTATATGTTGGTTCCTAATTATACACCATGTACACTTGACCTTGCACACCTGAGAGAAGATGGCAAGCAATGATGAAAACCCCATTAGTATATCATTGTAGCTAGGGAAGGTTTTGGCATCAAGATTAGATTGAATGTATAAAATGACTGGGAAGCACCTATAAAACGTATGGTTATCTCCCTACTACTTATGGCTCTACCTAAACCAAGGTGAGAGGACCTATGGGGTAGCTTGCTCACATGGAGAGATTCTTCAATTCAACCTCCATGGGGATTTTGGGCGTAAAGAAAAAATATGAATATGGAATAACCAAGATTTCACACTTCACTAATGAAGGGTTATCACATGAAATGCACAAATGCTCTAAGTCATATACAAGCTATTGGAGATAGATGGGAAAGTAATTGCAATCTTCATTCTATAGAATCTTCAACAATAAAGGGGCCGAATAAAAGATTATAGTGATAAAAATTAAAACACAAACTATAAACACATTTCAAATATGTAAGATCTTGTCAGGAGAACCTACAACAATCAATATGCTCTGATACCAACTGTTAGGTGACCCCCTTATCCAATGAAAGCACAATTGATTACTTTCTTATAAGCAATTAAACACAAAATTGTACCAGAATGATAAAGTAACTAGAAACTTGAGACAACAAAGAATTTGAGAGACAATACACACTCTTGTATTAAATATTACTAGAAGAAAATACAATAAGGAAGATGCCACTTCTTCCTCCACCTCAATGGCTTGCCACACCTCAAGACCTTCTTCCCTCTCTCTCTTGCTCAACACAAAACCAACTCTACAACCTGAGTTGTTATCCCTCCTTGAATGCTTCAGCTGATCTCCTTGACCTTACACCTGTAGATCTCCTTGACCTTGCTTGCTTCAATGCTTTTACTTGCCTTCTTAATTGGTAATTACAATACATGCCTCATGGGTCTTTAAATAGAATCCCATGGTTACAAAAATAGAAATCTAACTACAATAATTAGACACGCAGCTCGTGACTATAATTAGTCATTTGACATGCAAACACTCGCTTCACTTAACTGACTGTTCGTCAACAGCAGTTCTGGAAATACACAGGTGATCGACGTCAGTCCCTGCTTGCCTGGTGCTGCCGATGTCGGCCGACCTCCTGCCATCGCCGGTTTCCTTCTCCACTGTCTGTGACCGACATCGGTTATACTGCCGATGCTGGTTCCTCTAGTTCTTCAACATCCTTTTCTTGTGTCTGCAAACAATTGAAGCTTTTAGCTCCACACACTAACAATCTCCCACTTGGAGATAAATAGCTGCTACTATACCTGTACCTATACACCATCTATTTTGTTCCTTAGGCACTGTATCCCTCTTTGAAGTCACCCTTGAAGACCAACCACCACTAAAACCTGTGATGTTGAACCTATCACTTATGTCACAAGAATTTTGCTGCTCCCAAATTCTTCATGACATACTTCTGAACCAACTCTACCCTTAGCTCAAAAAACTCCCTGTATATGAAACCCTGCAACAAGTAACACAATACAGTAACAAGATAATGTAGCTAATATTATCCAACCTGGTAAAGATAAAATACAATGGTCAAACCTCCATTGTTCTGTAGCTTACTCAAGACCATATACCATAGCCTTCTGTCTCATGTGTCCATCCACTCTCTTCTCTAAAATGGGAATCCATCCCTCTATCCAGTGCTTTCTTCCAGCTGACAACTCTACCAACAAATACCTGTTTGGCTCTACTCCAAGGACTCACACTCCTCATCCATGCCAAGCTCCCACTATTTCTGGATTCTACCTGCATTACTTCTTCCATCTTCTTAGTTCTTGACTATCAGTAAGCAATATAAAGAAGGTGAACAACGAATATGAGGTTCACTTACCATTTTTGACCTCCATATGGGTGTTTGAGACTCCTTGACAGTTAGCTATCCACCAATCATCCGTTTCAGTGACCGATCTCGGCCATCTCCCAGTCTGCTCCCGACCGATGTCAATTTCTTGCACTAACCCTGACTGTTGACGTCATTTCCCTGGCCGATGTCGGCATCCCCCCTACCAACGTCAGTCCTTATGACCAACGTCAAACTTCACCTACCTGACCTATCGACCCTGCTGGTCTGCACATGATCGATGTCGGTATCTGGCTGACCGACGTCGGTCCCATGTGACTGACATCGGCATCTGTGTGTTCTTGTAAGTGATGAAATTTTCATCCGCGAGCTCTTCTTGGATCAAACCTCTGTCCATGCTGCCTTACTCAGATTTATTCAGCCCCTGTGACTGATCTCTATCCTTCATCTCCTTCATAAACACCAAGGCTTCTTTATTCCTGTCAAAAGCATCAAATTTCCTTTTCTTGCAATGAACTCTATCTATGCTTTCCGAATTTGAACACATACCTTTTGAATCAAGAACATCCATTCCCCTCTTATTCATGTGACCAAGCCTATTAGACCACATCTTTGAATCTACACCAGAAGTAGAATCAGTAATACAAATAGGTAGATAAAGAGTACCTACTTTCTTACCTCTTGCTAGAACAAGTGTTCCCTTGGTAACCTTCCAAGAGTCTGCTGTGAGGGTTATTATGCATCCCTCATCTCCAAACCTTCCTACAAAAATTAAACTCTACTTTAAAATTGGAACATGCATGACCTCCTTCAACACCCATGTGTTGTCAATCTACAATCTCAGTTGCACTTTCCCTTTGCCAACTATCTGACAAGGCATACCATCCCCTAAATAGAGCACTCCAAAGTCTCTCTGTTCATACTCATGAAACAAATCTTTGTTTTGGCATGCATAAAAAGATGAACCAGAATCTAAAATCCATGATCCTACCTGACTATCCAAAGAAAGTATGAGAGCATCCTGTATCACAATATTTGCATCCTTTGCTTCTTCAATACCTGCATGTTGATTCTCTTTATCTCTCAACCAACACTCCTTTGTATGTCCTTTCTTTCCACAAAACCATTAGGTAATACCTTTAGACTCGGATCTCCTTCCCGACCTTGATTTCCCTTGCTCAATCTTCTCCCTTTGCCTTCCCCTGCTTTCTGCACTTAGAGCATTCCCTGATGATTCACCTATGCTTCTCTTGCGTATTTACTCATTCAAGATCACACTCAAAACATCATCAACTTTTAAGATTTTAGAAGTAGATGTAGAATTACTTACTGCCATAACCAAACCATCCCAACTTTCAAGCAAAGAACATAAAATCAAGAGAGCCTTTACCTCATCATCAAAAACAATATTGATTGAAGCTAGTTGGTTTACCAAACCATGGAAATCACTGAGATGAGTATGTACTGATCCACCTTCCTACATTTTCAAAGTAAATAGCTACTTCATAAGATATACCTTATTAGAAGCTGAGGGCTTTTCATATAAATTTGCCAAGGACTTTATCAACTCTTTCGTTGTTTTGCACTGTGATAAGCTAGAAATCACAGACGATGCAAGGCTCAACCTTATGGAACCGAGAGCCTTTCGATCAAGAACACTCCATTCTTCATCCTTCATATCTGTGGGCTTGCAGGCAACCCCACCCAATGGTAAGTACAAATCCTTCTGATATAGATAGTCCTCAATCTGCATCCTCCAATGTTGATAATTCTTGCCGTTAAACTTCTCCATTCGTAGCTTACTTTCTTCTGCCATTGTTGAACTCCCACTCAATCAGAAAGCCTTGTGAATGACCTGTAATCAAAAACAATAACCTGCTTCTTGCAAATCTTAGCTCTGATACCACTTGTCAGGAGAACTTACAACAATCAATATGCTCTGATACCAACTGTTAGGTGACTCCCTTATCCAACGGAAGCATAATTGATTACTTTCTTATAAGCAATTAAACACGGAATTGTACCAGAATGATAAAGTAACTATAAACTTGAGACAACAAAGAATTTGAGAGACAATACACACTCTTGTATTAAATATTACTAGAAGAAAATACAATAAGGAAGATGCCACTTCTTCCTCCACCTCAAAGGCTTGCCACACCTCAAGACCTTCTTCCCTCTCTCTCTTGCTCAACACAAAACCAACTCTACAACCTGAGTTACTATCCCTCCTTGAATGCTTCAGCTGATCTCCTTGACCTTACACCTGTAGATCTCCTTGACCTTGCTTGCTTCAATGCTTTTACTTGCCTTCTTAATTGGTAATTACAATACATGCCTCATGGGTCTTTAAATAGAATCCCATGGTTACAAAAATAGAAATCTAACTACAATAATTAGACACGCAGCTCGTGACTATAATTAGTCATTTGACATACAAACACTCGCTTCACTTAACTGACTATTCGTCAACAGTAGTTCTGGAAATACACAGGCGACCGACGTCGATCCCTGCTTGCCTAGTGCTGCCGATGTCGGCCGACCTCCTGTCGTCGCCGGTTTCCTTCTCCACTGTCTGTGACCGACGTCGATTATACTGTCGATGCCAGTTCCTCTAGTTCTTTAACATCCTCTTCTTGTGTCTGCAAATAGTTAAAGCTTTTAGCTCCACACACTAACAGATCTTATGCATTTTCAAGGCAAATAACACTTATAGTACACAACAGGGTACATTATTTGTAGGGTAGGATAGGGTAGAACAGTTAGATAATTATAAAATGGAGAGTGGCATGCTGGTGGATTCCAAATAGTAGGGTGTCTTATAATATTTCATGACAATATTCCTTAATAAAGATGTAGAAAAAAATTCAAATGTAAGATAATGGTAAATATCAAATGATCCCTAAGAGACTAGAACATACATTGAAACTAATCTTTTAAATGTTTTTCCCTATCAAATCCATAAAGATAGGGTGCCCTAATAATTTATTCAACAACCTATCCTTAATTAATCTAAAAAGAGTTTATAATCTAAATATATGCTTAAAATGACAACCAATAGTGAGCACAAAACCAAATTTCCAATCAACAATTCTTGCAAAACATGTCATTGCACTTTGTATATAGGAAATGACAAAGAACCACACAAATTTTCATTAACTTGAAAAGAAATATTACACACATTAGTATTTAAAAATGCTTCCATAGGGACAAACATGGTGAGATTTCTCTTTTAACAAGGGATACATAAACACTCTCTCAAATCTTGCTAATGGTTGTATAGTTTCAACCACCTTATCAAGGGAGACAAAATCTACACACAATAATAGATCCCAAAAAAAATTGTAGAACCTATACTTGGAGAAACTGGACACCTAAAAATAATGACCAATAATGACAACCAATGACCAAACCTGAAATAGAAGATAAGCCTTATATTTATACATTCTAATCCTAGGACTATGGGTCACAAATTTCAAAATTGCAAAGCAGCCCTTCAAATCCACTAAGATGCTTCCAACTAGAAAATATTCCCTTTGTCATGCCTAAAATATTCATCCATTTACAAGAAAATCTGGTCTCTAATTGGATTTATAAGGATTAATGAATATTTTACAACAAACTATATGATTTCTTGACTGTAAATGCTAGTGAACATGAGTTGGAAGGTGGAAATTTGTGATGGAGTCCAAACAGAGCATTTGTCATCATATGAAACTACTTGAAGATGCTCTTGACCATGAGCTAGAGGGAAGAATTTTTTTTGAGGAGATAAATATAATTTTTGCTCATGTGTAACTATCTAGATATTTTCTCATGGTAATTGATTACTTGCCTGCATAGTTGGAACTTCCTGGACAACTACCTCTCCTTTAATACACATTATAGAATAACCTACTCTTGCAGTGATTTCTTGGGAATATTCTAGATCCATGGTTATTTGAATAATCTTCTTTGGAGTGGCCCACTTTGGATCTACAATCCTACAATTTCTCTCACATAGAGGAACTTGGACAAGCACAATAATGAAAAAATGCAAGAGACAGGTCATTTTCAAACTTTTACCCTTTTTGCTCCAAATTGTATTTTCGCATTTTATCACTTTTGTAATTTCTCATTTTTCACATATGACCTTTTATGTCTTCCCTTATATATTTTAATGAAAAAATGCATTAGTTTCAACCTTGGGGTTACCATGCTTTATTTTCAAATTTGCCAAGTTGACTTGCTGCCCATGATGAAATCTCAGCCAATTACCTTGCATAGGGTCCTTTTATAAGATGGGTGTTCCTATGTGGCATCACCATGTCACTCTACTTACCAATATCTTTGTTCAAATTAACCTCAACATTACATGTATCCAAAGTGTTCAAAGGACACTTGATCATTATTAGAGGGTCCACAAGCTGCCACATCTACCTTGAACTTTGTTGAAATGCCCACCTTCTTATGTGGTAATGCCAAATCTGTGTACATGTGATGAACATGAGCATGTTACATGGTATACCCAATGGTTTTAGACATCCATTTATTATTAAATTTTATTATGAGCCATTGGATCTCCATTAAGACCCCTTGAGATCATACCACATGGATAATTTATAAGCTTTCTTGCACATTACATAGTCAATCTCTACCAAGCTAGTGCCCTTCCACCATATGGTTGCTCCTCATACAACCCAGGTCATTTGACAAGTCATATCTCACTCACACCATTAATCCTCAAGCATGATCAAATGTGGACCATCAATCGAGAGGAACATGCTTGACATTTATGCAATTTGGGTGAATTTATTTAGAGCTTTTGTTCCTTAGGGCTTTTATCTTTTGGGACTTTCGTCTTCGACATTTAGTCTTCAAAAGAAATGTTTTGAAAATTTTGTCTATGGAATTACTATTTTCATTAACTTGGTCTTCATCATTTTTTCCTTGACCATAATTATTGTGGGTTTTTTATTCTTAGCACTTTTGCTCTTGGGCCTTTATTTATCAAGACAATTATTTTGAACATTTTGTCTGAGATAATTTTCTTGAAGTGTTGAAATCTATTAGAAACATCTATAGCAATTCAATATTTGATATTTTTGTCTTTGTTAGGATAATTTTTCAAACATTTTTTTTGAAACAAGTTCCCCAAGGAAAATGACTTTACACTTTTGCCGAAGAAAATGACTTTACACTTTTGTTGAAGAAAATGATTTTACACTTTTAATGATGAAATTGGAACTAACACTTTTGTCAAGAATTTGAAATTTTATTGGGATTTTTGCATAGGAAAAATTCTTGAAATAAATGACCCTTTATACTTTTTTATAACATACAAAATGTCTAACAAAAATAAGCCTTCATGTTTTTTTACCGCAGATAAAATGTCCAAAATAAATAAATCGAAACATAGAATTTTCTCAAAATTTTTTGCATTGGAAAAATACCCAGAGGATAATTACCCTTTAGAATTTTTTTGCAAGTAAAATTCCCAAAATAAATGAACATGCAAACTTTTTTCCATGGACAAAAAGTCTGAAATAAATTAGTCTTTGGCCTTTTTTTTAAAACACTTTGCCTAACACATTGAATTCCAAATTTTTGTGGGAACACTTTACCTAATAGAAATAAGTCTTTGAGATTTTTTTATAAGATAAAAAACCCAAAGACCTATTTCTATCGAGCAAAATTTTCACACAAAAAATTCTAAGGGCTTAATACACACACTAGCAAAGACCATCTTAAGACTTAGTTGATTCAACATAGATCTTGACCTTTGACATGAACAGTTGAAAGTAGGAATTTGGATAAGGACTTAAGCATTTAAAATTGACAAGGGACCAATTTATTTAGTAAAATTTTTGGTACTAACACTAGCTCTCACATAGGAATGCAACCTTTGTGGGTGTGTAAAGAACCCCAAAATGTAAGACCAGGTGCCAATCTATTGGGTCACAAAGTCAACACTTGGCAATTTTTAGCAAACATTCATGAAGGTTCAACAAAATAATAGAAGATTTTTTAAAAATAGAGTAGGAGGATCTATAAATAGACACATTATAAGCGTGAAATTAAAACTATAGAAATAAGGCCCAAAATAGAGGGGAAACAAAACAATGAAATAACAAAAGACAAAATACTATACAATGGACTCAATCAAGTAATTGTTTTAAATGTCTAGCATTAACTAGTATCTCTAATATTTCACCATCCAAATCTCTCATAAATAAATTATGTTCCCCAATCTGGTATTAAATGGAATAGGGACCCATCCAATAGGCATCAAATTTTCCATGCTTGCTCTTTTCCTCATGCCTATTATCTTAAAGTAGAACCAGATCACCTACTTGGAAAGTCCTTGGAGTAACCTTCCTATCAAATATATTATTCAAATTTTCCTTGAAATTGAGGTGTCTTTCATGATCTTGTCTTTGAATTTCATCAAGCTCAATAAAACGGTTCATCCTACTTTCATAGTGGTTGATTTGCTCACCATCTTCTAGTTGTTGCATGAGATGATAAGTGGGTAACTACAAATTCATAGGAAAAACTACTTGAGCCCCATAAATAAGTTCAAAAGGGATTTCACTTGTATCTCTCTTAGGTATAATCCTATTGACCCATAAGGAAAACTTTAGTTGTTCACCCCACTTCTTTGCTTCCAAAGTTCATCTAATGATTTTGAGCAAATTTTTGTTACTAGATTCTGCTTGCCCATTCCCTTGAGGATTGTATTTGGAAGCATAGGTAAATTTAATCCCATATTCTTTACATAATTACATAAAAAGGTTTGGATTTGAAGCTCATATCATTTTTAGGAACAACTTTAACAAGAAAACTAAATCTACAAATAATATAATTTAGCAAATAATCCATAACTACCTAGTGTGTTACTTTCTTTGTAGGGACTACTTCAACCCATTTTGTGAAGTAGTCAATTGTAACTAGTATCCATATATGTCCAACACTTTATGAATCAATAATTTATCCAATGAAATCCATTCCCCATTATCTGAATGGGCTTTTAATCATCATAAACTACAAAGGAAGAGAACTAGAAGGTTTCATCTTTTGAGCAAAGTGCTGACATTTTTCACACTTTCTCACTATCTGAGCAACATTTTTGAACATTGATGGCCACCAATAACTAGCTCTTAGAATTTTATGAGTTATGACTTTAGGCACAAAATTTCCACCACATACTCCACTATGGAAGTCTTCAATTAGGTCAGCAGTTTGTTCTTATAGAATGCATCTTAGGATAACCCCATCCAGATTCTTTCATGATAGTCCATTTTTAGTCAAGAGGTATTTTGGGGAAACAAGCTTGAGAGTTCTTCTTTGATTCTTATCCAAGTCATGGGATAGTTCATATTTTATAATTAGTAAACAATATCTATATACCATGGAGATGCATTAAATTGACTTAAAGAATCATCAACATTAAAAATAACAATGTTTACCTCAATAACTTGAAAATTGGTCTCAACCATAAGCTTGGGTAAACCCATCCCTATTACTAAATTGGTGATCTAAATATCCATGTCGTACTCTTGTAACTTATTAACCCACCTACATATCTTGTTGGATAGTTTAGTCTGAGTCAAGATGTCCTTCACCATGGTATGCAGGACATAAGCAATAATCTTTGAACTCATAATATAAGGCCTAAATGTCTTAACAGCTTTAAAAATATTGAAAACCTATTTTTCCATGATGGTATAATTTAGTTCAGGACCTTACATTGCTTTAATAAATAAATCTATGGGCTGCTCATGATAATCTGTATTCTTTTGCAATAGAATAGTAGCAACAGTATTATATGATGCAAAAGAGAATATTTGAAATGACTTTATGTAAGTAGGGCTGGCCAAGATAGGAGAAAACTTTAAATATCTCATGATTTCATTAAATTATTTCATGGCATTATCCTCCCACTTGATGATTTGGTCCTTATTCATCATGGAAGTAATAGGCAAAGTGATCTCTAAAACATTGGACATAAAACTCCTTACAAAGTTAATTTATCCAAAGAAAGACTAAATTCCTTTCTTAGACTATAGGATATGCACTTTGACAATGGCTTCAAACCGTTTAAGGTCAATCATAACACCATCCTTAGATAATATATGTCTTAATAACTTGGCCTTTTGTACTCCAAAGTGGCACTTCTTTGGATTAAGAAAAATGTTAAACTCCCTACATCTGATCAACACTTTCTCTAAATGCTCTAAAGATTCTTATCTAGTCTTGGAGTACACAATAATTTCACCCTGATACACAAATATAAACTTATTAATTATCCATGTAAAATTGATGTCCATATCTCATTGTAACACTACACCAATATTCATCAACTCAAAAGACATCCTCATATATACATGCATGCCCCAAGTTGTTATGAATGTGGTCTTGGGTCTCTCATATTCCTTTGCCACAAACTAGTTATACCCTAATAAACCATCTCATGTGTAAAACATCTCTGATAAGTAACACTCTATAGTAGGTTCTCCATATTGGGTAGGGGATAATTATCTTTCAAATAAGCCTTGTTTAAATTTTATAAATCCACACACAAGTGGATGTCACCATTTTTATTTCATATAGGGACTACGTTTTCCACCCATGATGAATACCTAATGGGTTGAATGATACCACTATCCCTTAGCTTATTTAATTTATCCCTCATCTTGGTGGCCAAGATAGGGTTAATAGTTATTTATTTATGCTTGAAGGCTTGCTCTTAGGCTGTAATGGGATGATGTGATAGATAAGTCTTCCCTATTTGCTTTAAATTTAGAATAAGACCATGATAAATAATCCTGGTAATCTCTTAGCATCTGCATCTAAACTTAATTCTCAGCTGCACTTAAGTAAGTACCCAGCCAAACCTTCCATGGATTCTTATGACAACCCAAATTACACTCAGTCACATCTTTTGAAATAAATGAGTCTCATGACTTGATTCTATCCTCTATATCAAAATATGCTTCCAAAAGTACCAAATCCCTAGGGAGTGTGTTTGTATTCAACTGAATAATGTCCTTCCCAAATAGGGTTTCTTTCCCATCACAAATTTGAACCATAGATTCCAAGTCTCTGAGTTGATCATGGAACTCAGCTTCACAATTGAGAAACCTCTTAATCTTCTCTTCATCTTCAAACACCTTCCAATGATGAACATTATTTGGGACTAAAATCCTAACAAGCACCTCCACTTGATATTAATAATGAGGGCTCATATTTTCAATGTCAAAATAAGCACTTAACCATGCAAGTCTATCAACCTCTTGATTGAAACTTCTATCATGATAACAAATGTTTAATGCATCAAAAAATTCAAGCAAGTCTAAAATAACATTATCATATTGTTTCAACCTTTTATTTTTGGTGGCATAAGCATTATGGACTTGTTTTACCACTAATTCAAAATCACCCTTGATAATCAAACTTTTAATTCCATATTCATGAGCAACCCTTAAACCAAGCAAAAGTGTCTCATACTCAACATTATTGTTCATGCACTCAAAGGATAGCTAAAAATAAAACATGAAAAATTTACCATTGGGGGCATAGAAAACAACCCCATCTTCATTTCTAATATTGGAGCAAGCCCCATCAAAACACATCTTCCAAACTGCACCTTCACTATCAGGTTTGATATCAAGAATAGTAGGATGTTCATTAGCAATGTCAATATTCCCTATAAAGCTACCCAAATCAACATCTATGTACAACACTTCATTGAGAGCATATTTTGGATCTTCAATTCCATGTAACATCCTTGGCTCTTTATAAATTCTAACCATTTTACCCTCTAATGGAATGGTGGCATAAGAAAGGTCCATCTGCACACTTCCACCCATGCTAGTAGCTCATTTTCATGATAGCAGCATCTCCCATTTAGGTAGGTAGACTACAACTACCATATCCATATTCAGATACTTACCATAATGAACTGTTATTTATACAACTAATCCCTTAACCTTTCCTATAACTAGTACCTCTCATGAGTCCATGGCATAACATTTACCAAAGGCTAATGTAGTCTTTAATCTAAGCTTATTTAGGACACCTAGGGGCATCACATTATAATAAGCTCTAGAATCAAACATATAATTATGGATAATCAATCCATTGATCAGTAGGGTTGTATAAAATGGATCCACATTCAGCTGACTCTCCACTAATGCAATCCCCAAATAGACCTCCAAAGAAGGTTCAACAACCTCTTCTGATTCTTCATCACTTTATAGGGGTGTTTAGGGCAAATCAATTTCATTTGCAACTAACCTTTTACCAGATTCTTAGTGCTCAAATGCTCTCTTCCTATGTTTAGGTATTCTTAATAATTTAACAAGTGGCATGATGATTTTTATTTAACTCATCACTTAGGCCATACCACACCTATTATATTGAGAAAGAGGCATATTTGGTGGAAGGGTAACAACACCTTCAACTGGGATGTGATCACTTAATGTCAAAATTGGAGTAGGTTGGGACAGATTAACATTATTAGTATTAGCCTTTAGGGGTAGATTTGTCTTAACATCACCTACACCATTAAGAATACTTGACAAGATGGGTGTTATGTTGCTCTTAGCAGAAGCACCTTGAGGCTTAGTAGCTTGGGATATGGGTGCTATCTTGGAAGCTTATGGTACTATTGTGGCTTTCTTCTCTTCCTTGCTTTCATTCCCTACCCTTAGTTTTGTAGGGGTAGTATCCTGAGCAACAACACCTAGTTTCCTACTTCTCAAGTAATATTCCTTATTTTGGGTATTTGTTACATTAATTAAAAGTTGCCTATCCTTAGCTGATAGAATTCCCCCATGATAGTTATTAATCATCTTAGAGCATAAGAGATCAAAATCATGAATGGACAATTCATATGTTTGTGTTATATTAACATCACAAGCAAGGTCAAAATTTGAGACATTCTCCATTTTGTTACACTCCAAAACTGATCAACCATAGTAGAATTCAATATTTCCTTGGAGGAATACATTCTACTTTGGGGACTTTTATAACCAAACATAAAAATATCATATTCAAATGATGCATACTCAGGTTCATCTGAATCTTCATCAATTAGTTCAGTAGTATCACATGGAGGGTGTGGAAGGATGCACTTTTCACATCAATCAAAATCAATGTCATAATCTACAACATTCACTTTGATATTCAATAGATCATGCACTTCTTTTCTAGCCCCTCTATTTTGGTTTTTATCTATTCTTTCATCACATGTAGGTCTCTTCCCTCTATCATTATCTCGATTATGGAAAGCAGACCCCCTTTATGCTTGATTCAGACTTAGATCCCTATCTTGACTATTAGACACATGAGGGATCCCCTTATCATCCCTTGCCAATTTGTATGACATTTATTTGATAGTAGATGCCAAAAATTTTAACAATCTCCTCAAGGTTGGTTGTCTTTGTGAACTATGTCTATTTCATATTGACCAATTTCACATCAGCCCACTTGTTCATGGGCTTTCCCATAGCCTTTATGTTATTTTTAATTTGGATAGCCATATTGAATTCCAATCATAGGTTCATGGGAGCTTTGTCCCTAAAGTAGTGCATAACCTTGTCAAAGGCATCACAATACTTTATCAAGCACATTGTATCATTGGGCCCAATGTTTTTGGGCAGCCACATCATAGTTTTGTTGAACCATGTATTGAAGTCATGTACACACTCATTGGAGTTCTTCTTGAATTTTACAAACTCAAGCAAAAGTAACCTCAGATTAATTCTATCACCATATTGAATTCTATAAACATTCCTCATTTATTCCCATGAATCAATGCATCCAATGGAAATATAATTAAACCATTCACATGCATCTTCCTCTAGCATGTGCACAAATAACTTAATGCACACATCCTCATGTTCAACCTCATAATATTCAATAAAATTTTGAAAACCCCTCAAGTTCTGATCACCACTCACTCATTATTCTATTGGAATTTTGGGAGGCATTTCCTAACTTTATTTGGGACTTCATTAGGATAACCTTCCATGTCAAAAAAAATTATAGGCCTGAATCTGAGAACATGGAATTTAGGATGCTCATTCTCATATGGGTCTGTATTCCTCATGATTAGTTCAATTAGAGGTTTAAGAATAAGCGGCAAAGGGAAATGAGGGGGTGAATGAGGTGGACTTGGTAGATCAAACTTGGGAGGGGATTTAGCTGGTTGAGAAGGAGTTGGGTAATACACAAGACTATAGGTTTCATAATTGCTAGGAGAGTTATGATAGTCCTCAATAATGGGAGGTTCAACAAATATTTCAAGATTATCAAAATCTTGACAACCCTTAGCAGCTGAGCTTTGCCCTTTAATAGGATTACAAACTTGTCTCCTTCATCTTTGATATAAACTTAATGGTGAGACAAGTTTATTAGATGGGTCACCTTTGAAAGATGATCTCAATCCTTCTATATTTGAAAATAATAAAATAACCAAAACTAAAACTTAATAAAGATATTCAAACTAGGCACTTATCTTTTTGAAACCAGATGATAAAATGGAGTTGCCACTAGAATCAAAATTTTAGAATAAAATAATTAACACACTAACTGTGATACATGTTGAAAACAGATTTTTTTAAAGTTAACGATGAGATATAATACAAAGACACTAAATTTTTTAGAATAATGTTTAAAAGGGACAAAACATATTTCAACATGCAATGTTAATAGCTCTTTGCAATAAACTCAACCAAAGTCAAATTCTTAAATATCTCAAATCTTAGCACATCCCCAATGGGGTTTTATGATGTTAACAACCAGGATAGTCTGACTATATCAAATAACAAGTAGAAAAACCTTAAAACTTGAAATACTTACAACTTTATACAAGAGTCCTTGACAATATAAGTAACCAAGATTCTAATTTAATCCCTGATAATGGTGCTAATTGAGTGTTGGTTCCTAGTTATACACCACATACACTTGACCTTGAAAACTTAAGATAAGATGGAAAGTAATGATGAAAACCCTGATAATATGTCATTATAGTTGGGGAAGGATTTGGCATCAAGATTAGATCAAATGTATAAAATGATTGAGAGGCACCTACAAAGGGTATGGTCAGCTCCCTGCTACTTTTGGCTCTGCCTAAACCAAGGTGAGAGGACCTATGGGGTAGTTTGTTCATATGGAGAGCTTCTACAATTTAACTCCATGTAGATATTAGGCATAAGGAACAAATATTACTAGGGCATAACAAGATTTCACACTTCACTCGTGAAGGGTTGTCACACAAAATGCATAAATTATCTAAGTTATATACAAGCTACTAGAGATAGATGGGAAAGTGACTGCAATATTCATTATATATAATACTCAATAACAAAGGGCATAAATAAAAGACTAAATTATAAAAATCAAAAGATAAACTACAAACACATTTCAAATATTCAAGATCTTATGCATTTTCAAGTCAAATAACACTTAGAATATGCAACATGGTGTATTATTTGTAGGGTAGGATAGGGTAGAATAGTAGGATAATTATAAAATAGAGGGTGGCATTTTGGTGAATTCCAAATAGTAGGGTGTCTTAAAGTATTTCATGATAATATTTCTTAGCAAAGATGCATAAAAAACTTCAAATGCAAGATAATGGTAAATACCAAATGAACCCTGAGAGACTAGAACATACACTAAAACTAATCTTTCAAATGCTTTTCCCTATCAAATTCATAAACTTAGGGTGCCTTAAAAATTTATTCAATAACCTATCCTAAAATAATTTAGAAAGAGTTTATAATCTAAATTTATGCTTAAAATGACAACCAATTGTGAACACAACCCCAAATGTCTAATTATCAATTCTTGCAAAACATGTCGTTACACTTCATTTACAGGAAACAACAAAGAGCCACAAGAATTTTCATTAACTTGAAAATAAAAATTACACACATCATTATTTCAATATTCTGCCATGGGGACAAGCATGGTGAGATTTCTCTTTTGACAAGGGAGACATAAACACGATCTCAAAACTTGCTACAACCACCTTAACAAGGGAGACAAAATTTATATATAGCAATTGCTCCCAAAAAAAATTATGCACAACCTAGACTTGGAGAAAATGGACACCTTAAAACAATGACCAACAATGATAACCAATGACCAACCCTAAAATTTTAAAAAAACTTCTATTTATACATTCTAATCCTAGGACTGTGGGTCACAAATTTCAAAATTGCAAAGCATCCCTTCAAATTTGCTAAGATGCTTCCTGCTAGAAAATATTCCCTTTGCCACACTAAAAATCTTCATCCATTTACAATAAAATCATGGATCTAACTGACTCTACAAGGAGAGATGAATATTCTGCAACAAACTATTTGATTTCTTGATTGGAAATGTGGGTGAACACAAGCTAGAAGGTGGAAATTAATGATAGAGGCTAAATAGACCATTTGTCATCATATGAAACTACCTGAAGATGTTCTTAATCATGATATAGAGGGAGAAAAATTATTTGAGGAGCCAAATATAATTTTTCCTCATGTGTAACCATATGGAGATGTTCTCCTGCTAATAAATTACTTTCCTGCATAGTTGAAACTTCTTGAATAGTTATCTCTCTTTTAGCGCACATCATGGAACAACCTACTCTTGCAATGATTTCCTAGGAATATTTTGGATCCATGGTTATTTAAATGATCTTCTTTGGAGTAGTCCACTTTGGATTTAAAATCTCACTCTTTCTCTCTCATGGAGGAACTTGGACAAGCACAACAATGAAAAAATGCAAGAGACCTAGTCATTTTCATTTTTATACCCTTTTAGCTCCAACTTATATTTTCACATTTTAGCACTTTTATAATTTTGCCTTTTTCACATCTAGCCTTTTAGGGCTTCCCTCATATATTTTAATGCAAAAATTCATTAGTTTCAACCTTGGGGTTACCATGCCACATTTGTAAATTTCCCAAGTCAACTTGCTACCAATGGTGAAATCTTAGCAAATTGCCTTGCACAAGGTCCTTGAATAAGATATGTATGCATATGTGGCATTACCATGTCACTTTGATTACCAATATTTTTATTCAAATTTACCTCAACATTACTTGTCTTTAGAGTGTTTAAATGACACTTGATCATATTTAGAGGGTCCACAGGCTACCACATATGCCTTGAAATTTTTTGAAATTCCCACCTTCTTATGTGACAATGTTAGATCTATGTACGCATGATGAACGTGAGTGTGCTACATGATAGACCTATGGGTTCTTAGCATCCATTTATTATAATAATTTATTACAATCTATTGTATCTCCATTAAGACCCCTCAAGATCATGCCATATAGACAATCTTTAGGCTTTCTTGCACATTACACAGTCAATCTCTACCAGGCTAGCACCCTTCTACCATGTGGTTGATCCTCATTAAACCTAATTCATTTGACAAGTTAGCTCTCAATCATGTCATTTATCCTTAATCATGATCAAATGTAGACTATTGATTGATAGGAACATGCTTAACACTTATGCAATTTGGGCAAATTTCTTTAAAGCTTTTGGTCCTCAGGCCTTTTGTCTTTTAGGATTTCTATCTTCAGCATTTGGTCTTCAGAAGAATTATTTTAGACATTTTATCCATGACATTCCTATTTAAATTAACTTAGTCTTTCATATTTTTGTCTTGGCTGTAATTCTTGCAGGTTCTTTTATTCTCATCACTTTTGCTCCTGGGCCATTGTTTATCAGGATAATTATTTTAAACATTTTATCTAAGACAATTTTCTTGAAGTGTTGAACTCTCTCAAACACTTCTCTTGTAGTAATTTGGTCTTTATAATTGTTGTCTTTGTTAGGATAATTATTTTAAACATTTTTTATGAAACAATTTCCACAAAGAGGATGAATTTACACTTTTGCCAAAGAAAATGACTTTACACTTTTATCAAAGAAAATGACTTTACACTTTTGTAGAAGAAATTAGACTTAATCATTTTACCACGACTTTACAATTTTATCAATATTTTTACATGAGAAAAATTCCCAAAATAAATGACCCTTTATACTTTTTTTAGCAGATAAAATGTTTGACCAAAATAAGCCTTCAGGTTTTTTTTACTGTGGATAAAATGTCTAAAATAGATAGGCCAAAACATAGAATTTTCTTGGACTTTTTGCATTGGAAAAATGCCCAAAATTTAAGTACCCTTCTGACTTTTTATTTTGAGAAAATTTTCCAAAGGAAATGGACATGGGGACTTTTTATCATAGATAAAAATTTTGAAACAAATAAGTCTTTAGCCTTTTTTGTAAAACACTTTGCCCAATGCATTGAATTTCTTCAAACTTTTTATGGGAACACTTTGCCTGATGGAAATAAGTCTTCGAGATTTTTTTCTAAGACAAAAAACACAAAGACCTATTTTCATCAAGCAAAGTTTTCATATAAAAATCCAAAAAAGTCTAAGGGATTAATACACACGCTATTAAAGACCAACTTAAGACTTAGTCAATTCAACATAAAACTTGACCTTTGACATGAATAATTGAAAGCAAGAATTTGGCTAAGGACTTAGGCATTTAAACTTGACAAGGGCCCAATTAATTTAATGAAATTTTTGTCACTAACACTATATTCATGATGAAAATACACCAAATGTGATGTGGAAGGAAATAAATGTATTTTAGAATTAAAACTATAATTTTATATACTTATACTTGAAGGTATTGATATATTAATGATTATATAGTTAAATTCCATGTTATATATTAAATTAGGGACAAAGATATTAAATTTGATGTTATATATCATTAAGGGAAAGTATTTTATGCACATATAATGTATGTTGCACTTACTATTGATCCATGTAAATTCACTGTGCACCACACCCATAAATGAGCATCATACTTTGAGATCTTCAATGCATGGGAATGGCATTAAAGCAATGTCTGAGATTGAGAGGCTATCTCTTCATACTTTATCACTAATATACACATGTTATGGGTGAAAAATGAGAGAATAAATATCATAAACAATAACAAAAACTAGGGTGATGTGCCAAAATAGATGGGTCATCCACCCATTCATAGGAATTTATGCATAAAATATATGTTGGAAACTCAATAAAATATTTCCACAACATATTAGCAAGAGGTAAAGAAGTAAACATTTACACATAAACAAAGATTAAGGGAATAAATAAAATAAAAAATATCTATAAAGTATTGCCAAGATTACATAATTACATAAAATAGCCATTAGAAATGAAAAATATTGAATAAAATCAATTCCTAAGGCAAAGAATCTCAACATGAAGCTCTAAATAGAGCTATAAAAATTATCTCTATTTTGTACAAAAAATTGAGGATGAAATAAAAATATTAATAGCTTTGAATGTGCAACTATATGTTAAACATTTCAACCCACCATGAAAGCCAAAAAATTATCAAGAGTATCGAATGTTTACATACCTCATAATGCTCTTGTTAACTCAAAATGTGAGTGGAGCCAAAATAAAACAAATATATTTTTTTAATATTTCCCATTGTTTAATTCAACTCCACCTTTTAGCTTAGTCCACCTTTATTCCTAGATACTCCCATAGCTTTTCAAATTTCAAAAGATTAAATATTATAATAAAGGTGGGGCCCTCTTATTCTAATTAAAATGTACAACTTTTAAGACCTTTTGGTCACCTCCTCCATGCAAGCCCCATGGTTTTTTTAAATATAAGTTTAAAATTATGTTTTCTCCTCCATTTATATTCAAATATAAAATCCTTTAATATTTTGATGGCCCCCCACTGATTATTTTACAACATTTTCTAATGTGTTAGAGTATATATTTAAATAAAAGGTGTGTCATGTATGAAAATAAAAATGTAATTAATTATTGGGATATTTTAGGCAAATTTATAATGGCAGAGTATTCAATATTAGCTAAAAATCAAGCAATTATTTAAGGGAGAAGAATTTTGCAACATTCTTATCAGATTTCAAGGCATGATGCCTATTATGCATTGAATCCATCTCCTTACATCCATTGGGTTATAAAGTAAAAAAAGTGCATACTTCATCGACCACAGTCCCCAACTAATCTTCTATTTTTATTTTTAATTTAGGAGTAGAGTTATGGGGGTGCCAACCCCTAGTGGGGTTAAGGGGTAGTGCCCCTACGAGGTTTAAAGGTATAATAATTTGGGCTTCATCTAGTCATCGAACTGCCTTTGAAAATGTTTTTATGGCTAATTTTTTTCTTCACAGATACCCAATAAATATCTACATTTTTCCTAATTCTTGACCTTCTTTCTTAAATAGTGAGCATAGGGTAGCCATTATATTTATGCTTTGTATCCTTCACTTACCTAACCAATGATGCACTTGTAAGGACTAAAACACGTTGAATGTGTAAATAAATTACACCATTGGCTACCTTTTACTATGGGATACACTATTTAACTTCACATCTTTAAGGTTTAATGCCTTTATATTAAATCAATAGCCCAAAATTAATGTTATGGAATTAATGATACATAAATCTCATAAAGGGCCTTGAATTTTCCATGGAGATTTGACAAACTGGATTCACTGCCTAGATTTAATAATGCATAATATATTATATATAAATTGGTCAATAACACTCCTCCAAGTATTGATATGTTTTTGAATCACCAAAATAGTGTGCCTTTGGCTGCCCTTTCCACATTTTTTATGGTCCAGTCCACCATTTAATTTTTTAATTTTAGACTAATATAAGGATTTATTTGAATGGAATTCATGGACCAAGATGGGTGGCTCCAATCCATTTGATTTCTACCAATGGTGTAATCCCATTAGCCAGTCACCACTAACACATCAAATGTGTTTCACTATTAGTGGAAGCAACCAAGTTAAAAATTCATTCACAACTAAGGTAATGAAAATGCAAATTTTGAATAAAGGCATAACAGTATGTTTATTGACAAAATTTTCCCAACATATAAACTATGACCTACGTATCTATAAATCTCCATCTATCTACCACTAAGCGATCTATAATTATATCTATGTGATGCACTATGATTTTTAGAGGATTAGATCTTTCAATTTTAAGTTAAATCACTTCTTTGCAAAGTTGTTCAGGTTTTGAAAATGAACCTATGAAGTGTAGATCTATACATGAACTCCCATGGCTTCTAAGCATAAACATCATCAAATCAACTAATAAAAGCTTTGAAAACATACCATTATAATGTGTTATTACTTAATTATTTGTCTAATATTTCAATTTCAACTTGGATGGACTATCCTCAAAGTTTTTCACATTTTTGAAATTGGCCCTCTACAACATAGAATTACATGAAATCCTGTATTAATTTGGCTATCAATATGATTTTTAGCACCTCCAATTTGATGCACCATGGATGAGTTAGAGGATTTAATCCTTGATTTTAACCTAGATGGTGATCCTTCTTTGTGGAGTTCACTTTTGATAAATCAATGCATGGGTACAAAGTTGAAACTAATACACCTTGATGAAAAACATCTTATTTTAAATAATGGAAATCTACACTAACAATAACACATCAATGCCAATTAGAAATAATCCATTCACACCTTATAAAATTAATTTCCATGCTTGATTAGGGAGATCTATGTTATTAGTTTTTCAATAGCAACATTAAGCCAAATATAATACATATGGGAAAAAAAATTTAAAAAAACTTATACCTCTTTGATTTTGTTTTCTCTTCAAAGTGTAATTGTGTTTCATCATGAATCTTCCTATTACAGCCACCCAAATACATAGTTGTCTCAAGCAAGTGTCCAAAATGAAATTCAAAGATGTGTATCCCTTATTCATTCTCTAAATTAGATAAATTCAAAGATGTGTCATCATTGATTAATAACTCCATCTTACTATTACACACAACTATTGCACAAGGAACACTCTTAATTGATCTATTTTTTAAAATATCACCACTAAAAATGTATCCTCCAACATGTGGCATCTTACAAATGTTTGTAGAACACCCAATATTAGGCTGGAAATGAATTATAGTGCCCACGACAATATTAAATCTTATAGGTTTACCACTTATAATACTATATAGTGCCCACAAAAATATTAAATCTTATAGGTTTACCACTTATACTATAGTAGAGGATGCATTTGTCGCAAAATTTGGGTTCCTTTGCATATTTATGAACATATTTTGCATTTTCACACTCATATTTTTCAAACAAAAGAATGTAACCTTCTTCATCCATTTTATATGATGCCATGGGATACTCTACATGATTCATATGAATATCCTCCCTCTATAAAACATATCTCAAAATGTTGCTTCTATCATCATAATCATCCTTAAAAAATATAAAATAAGACCTTTGCATAATCAAAGATGACTGATCTCTATGAAGGAGATAGAGTCTCATCAAAGAAACATGAATCCCTATGAGTATCCTCTACACCAATGACTTCCCCTGCATCAAAATTTTAATCTTTAAGATCTAATTTAACTCTAATATTAGAGGAATCATACTCATACTCATACACATAGGCATCATTGTCTACATTGAGCTCCATACATACTAAAATAGAGCATTGTCCTTCATTGAAATGCTTAGACAGAGACTCTAACTTAGCTCCAAAATCCTCTACCATTACAATATATTTTTTCCCACAGATGTTTAAGACTTTTTATTCCTTGCATATGTATGCTTCACCTTCATCCATGTTGTCACAATAATATTCTAAAAAATAGTGAAAGTATACAAATAAGCCAATAATTTTATCCTCTAAGGGTCAGTCAAGGATATCTTTTCAATTTTTTTCTTATGAGGGGCCAAGGTTTCATCCTCATTACATGAATATGTAACAAAATATTTTGATGCATTGAAAAAGACATCAATGTCCTTTGCCTCTCTAAGCTAATTTATGTTCATTTCACCATGGCTCTATAGAATAATGGTTTAGAAAATAGCCTCTATGTCAACTATATGCACACCCTCATGCCCTAATTCATTAGAGACACACTCCTCATCATTACTTAATTATTCATGCATATTTTTTGGATGTGCATTATCCTCCTTTTCAAGATCATTATTTTTATCAAATTAGCATAATATACTTCATTGTTTGCCCACTCATTCCCCCTCAAAGAAACCTCATTGTAGACCATTTATTGATATATAACCTTAGACACAATAAGGAATCATATGGTGATTGTTTTATTACTAAAACAATAATATTTCCTTATCTCTATGTGATAAATTTGAGGTTTGTTATAGTTACTTAAGATAAGAGGCATGGTTTCTTACTTAATAAGGCCTTAAGATGTTTAGGGAATTATATTTACCATGGAAATCACTTCGGTCAGTATGTTGAAATTAATTCTATAAATATAGGACATAAAAATGTTATTGGGCATATTGGATAGCAAGATGCCTTTTAAATTCCATAAACTCATTTCAAAACTCTCTAATGAGGAAATTTATGTAGCTAGGATTCATAGGTGAAGCTTTGGGTGGAGGGGATGGTGGATCCATGATTTGCATAAGGGAGCATTGGTAGATTTTAGTGAGGTTATAAGGTTGATGTAGAAAAGATATTTTATGTGTATTGGTTATTTTCCTAGCTTATATAAACCTATTCTCAGTTTCTATAAAAACATTGTAGGCCTTGGGCAGAGTCATTCCTCATAATGACCATATCATAATAGTAATATCAATATTTAGAGATTTGAAAAAATATAAAAAGGACATACCTAGTAGTGGATGGATTATGGGGTTGTCCTTACCCATGTTATTTTGAATTTGAGGTTAAAGTATACAATATGTTATTTGGTATCTCTTTTTATGGTATAAATATGTTCAATCGAAGATGCAGTATGTACCCTCTTCTTGAACTAATTATGTAGCCAATCACCAAATTTATCTCAATTAGAGATTGAGGTAGGAATCAAGCTTGTTAATTTGAATATTTTATTTCCCCAATTGGTTCTACTCTTGGGTCCCTTTCACACCCTTCTATTTAAGTTTACTTAGGATTTTTTGTCTCACCTCATATGATTATGACACTTGCCAAAATCCTCTGAATGGTTGGTGAGTGGTATTTCCATAAATACCTTGTTGTAATCTCATTTGAAACAAATTCATTCATTTGTAATTGATAGTTGCATATAATATTTTTACATCCTTAATAATCATATAATTTATCCTTAATAATAATTTATTTTTTATTTTTGGGGTAGATATTTTCTCGAAGCCCTTAGCTCATGAAAGGTTTCATTAGCTCAGATATTATCTTCATGTTATTCACAATAGTCATTATGGGGAAAATGAAAGAAATAATTCCCATTGGGCATATAGTTTAGTTTTATAATTCTTTAATCATATTTAGTTACCTTATAATTAGAATATTTAGTTTGTTATAAGTTTTTTAGAGAACATCTATTTTTAGTGCATTTGTTTTTTATACAAGGATTTATAAATACTTCTTTTTATTGAAGTATTGTAATATTTGTGAAAGTTGTATAATATTTGTCCAAGCTATGTGAAAGTGATTCCATTTATGTGTGATCTTCATATCACTCTAATGTTTTGGTTTTTTGAATCAATTTTATTTCATTTGGTATCAGAGCCAAATCTAAGGAATCTATGAACAAACTAGATCTAGGAACTAGATCTAAAGAATATGGGAGCAAGTTAAATTTAGGAGCTAGATCTAAAGGATTTGGTATCAATCTAATTCAAGGAGCTAGATCTAAGGTATTTGAGAGAAATCCAAATCTAGGATCCATATATGAGGAAGACGGAAGCTTGGCACTACAAAGAAATAAATAAGAGAAAGATTTCTTTTGATAAGAGGCACATGTAAGAAGAGGATTTGTTTTTTGAAAAGGAGGAAAATCTGAGTAAGACATGGGAAGGAGTGGTTCATTTTTTGCATAGATTTATAATTTTAAGTCTATTGGTTTAATCTTTTATGGTGAAAGATCAAAATCCAAAAAAAAGCCACATTGTCTAATTTTAGTAGATAATTGTTGTAGAAAAAATTGTTTGTGAATCTCATGAAACAATTATTTATGTGAGTTAGATAAGGTGTTCAAAAAAAGATATTTCATTATCATAAAAAATTCAAGGTGTGTTTTTAGCCTTTCTAATTTAATATTGATTTTTATTAGTAACTATAATTTTAAAATAATAATAATAAAAAGAATTTTTGGTGAGTGGTCCCATTTTTTGGGACAAATGGGGAGTATCTCAATTGGGAGATCTCTTCAAAGTCGTGTTTTATATTTCTTTTTTATTACACATTATTATAATGTAAAATATTGGTTTCAATGATTCGTAGTTATCCAATTATCAAAATACTTAGAATAATTTGAATAACCCAAAAAATGGATGTTTTGAACAGTAAGCTCACTTTTTCATAACTTAAAAAAACACTATTCAAATGTAATTTTTACTAAAAATATGTGATTAGAAAGGAAGTAATATTCATGTGAAAAATAAGAACAAAACCAAAGATAAATATAAAAATATATATATTTATGGGGTTCAATAATTTGTCTACATCCCCAGGTCCACTATAGGCATGACCAATCCATTAATAATTGGTGTGAATTTTACAATTCCAGAATACACCAAATGAATTTTTAAATAATTTATACTTGCATCTCAAAATAATTATCTTTAATATCTATTTCTCACTAAAATATTCCTTCACGTATTTCTAAACCTCATCCAAAGCTATCAACAATACTTTGTTGAAAATGCTTCATGCTCTCCAAATTAAACTCCAGCCTTTTATAGCCTTCCCAAGCCCATGGAATGCGTTGGTGGGTTTATCAACATACTTAAAATAAAGGTAAGGGGATAAAACCCCTTCCCATTCCTTTGGTTTTGGGATGAGACTCAACACATTTATCTTATCCCTTTTTTTAATAAAAAGATAACTTTGCTCAATGTTTAAAGGCCACATTACTCTTATACCATGTGGGGGTTATGAAAAGTGGATAGGGATAAATGAAAAAAAATGGTAATTCAATGGGTGCCATGTAGAGGATTATATCATTGGTCCACTTGTTGATCTACCATGTCACTTTATTATTGACCAAGTTTGACTAGCATTGACCTATGTTGACCTATCTTATTAACTTTTAACCAAAATTTTGATCGGCCATATCTTGCACATGCGGACTCTATTTTTAAAACCAAAAAATGTGTCAAAAATCTCTCAACAAGATCTATGTTGTGTGAATGGTTTGAATAAGAATTGATACATTTCATTTTTTGCCCTTAAATTTATTTGATGTTAGGTAAGAGATTATTTTGGATCAATTTTCTTCAGTGACGATCCTCCTAGATCACTCCTCCCTACTAAGGTGCTTTTGGACCTCTTGAAATAGATTAGTTAAAATGTTGGACTTGATTTTGATTGTCTAATATACTCTTGAATATATTTTTGAAATTAGTTTTAGTATTATATTACATTGGGTTATTTGCAGACTTATTGACTTGTTTGATCTTCCATTTATAGTTTACAATTTTGTTGGAAGTAAAGGTTGTTTGAAAGAAACCATGGGGAAAGCCTTGAAGAGAGAGAGGCTAGAAGAGCTAGAAAGTATCAAAAAGAAAATTTAGGAAGATAATGCTTTCTCGAGATGTAAGCTCTATTCCCTTAAAGAACAAGTTGCATGTTTGAGATCCAAGCTTGAATCCAAGGATGAACTCTTGATCAGATCAAAATATGGTGAGTTGAAAAAGGATTTATCTTCCACTTTAGATACAAAAACTAGAAGGTTGAGGAAGTGATACATTCACTTATTTCTGAGAAGTAGAATTTTTTTGGACCAAAAATTATTTATTGGAAAGGTGTGATCGAAAATGATTTCCAATAGTGACCAAATTATATGGTCTCAAATTTTCCCTAGACTATTTTCACAGTGAAGATCTCATCAAGATACTTCCAATGCATTTTATGATTTGAAAAATGGTCTCCATATGCAGAAGTTATGGCCTATTGAAGTTTTCAGACAATAGGGAAAAAATATGTAGGTATAGTAACTAGACATGCATGTGGTTCAATATATTATTGATATTTGGGCCAATGAAATACTCACACTTGGAGTGTCCATAGTAGCTCCAAAATATTCTCTAATATTTTTAGACAAATCCCACTTCCTAAGGCTTGAGAAATGGGATTAACTCCATGAATATCTCTTTCCCCACAAATGTGGGATATTTCCCATAGAAATTGGGATATCTTCCATATAAATTCATGGGAGGTTTATTCAAAGAGCAAGATATGAAGGTTGGTAAGACCCATTGACCCTCATCAACTTGCCATGCCCCATTTTGGGAGATATGGATAAAAATATTAAGCAAAGGCTTAATCTTGGTGAAGGACAAGGCAAATATCCATGATTTTTAGGTTTTTGAAAGCTATATAAACCCATAACCCCTATTGGAAAAATTATTCGAAAACATCCATAAAAATAGAGTAATTGGTGTAGTTTTAGACACTACCTATTTATGGATCAGTAAATGGTATACCCAATAGCCTAATTCATATCTTTGAAGGTGAAAATTTTAATTATTGGTGTAGTGGGATGAATACTCTACTAAAATATAAATATTTTTGAGAAACTATTCAAAATGAGTATACAAAACTTCCATATGTGAATGTTTTGAATGATGCACAAATAAGAAAATATAAATAAAATGTAAAAAATGACAATGAAGCTTTATTTTATATTAAAGGTGATATAATAAAACCATATTTCCTAGAATAAGTAGAGTCGATCACTCTAAAAATTCATGGGATATACTTGTAAATGATTATCAAGGTGCACAAACTGCAAATTTACAAAATTTATGAAAGAATATTGAAAATATAGATGATGAGTATGTCATTGAGAAAATTTGACAAACATGACCCCAAATTTTGAAAATTTAATTTCAATAATTGAGATTTTTAAAGATCTCACAAGCATGAAGATAGATGTGTTAAGTGGGATCTTATTAATTATAGAATAAATAATTAATAGTAGTGAGGAGAGTATTGAAAAATAATTTATGTCTAAAACACACATAAGAGATAGAGGAACTCAATTTAAAAAACACTATTAGAAATGAATCTAAAAGATAATCTAGTAATTTTAGAGGTAGAATAAGAGGTAGTAATTTCAAAGGAAGTTATGGTAATTTCAAAGGAAACAATGGTAACTTCATAAGAAGGAGTGGTAATTTTAGAGAGGCAGATAAAATAAATGTTCGGTTCTTTTTATTATAATAAGATTGGACATTATGAATCAGATTGTTGGGTTAATAAAGTAGACATGGAGAAAAAGAATGCTCATAACACTATTGAAGACAAAACAAAATTTTTTTTTCTTGCTTCAAAATAAATGAATGTGATAATACTACTTAGTATATTGATTTTGGATATTTTTATCATATGACATCTAATGAAGATTTTTTCATCAATTTGGATGAGAAGCATAATAGCATAGTTTTAATAGGATATAATCAATCTCATGAAAACAAGGTAAAAGGTGTTATTACAGTGACAATAGATGATGGTGAGGTAAAACATATCAATGAAACTTTATTAGTTCCTACACTCAATAAAAATATGTTATATGTGAGATAGATGTTGGAAAAAAATTATCAAGTGACCTTTGATGGAAATGAATTCATTTTCAAGGATAAATTGAAAAGGAATGCAATTGTGGTTAGAGCTAAGATGACTAGTGATAGAATGTTTCCTTTATATTTTTCACAAGGAAATCAAGCATTGAAAGCAAGTGAGATGAATTATAGTAAAATTTGGCACAAAACATATGGACATCTTAGTTTTAGTGGGTTACTTTTGCTTAATTAATGGGAAATTGTTGAAGGAATTCCCTACATTGAAAACATAAATTAAGTATGTGCAGAATGTGTTATGGGAAAACAACATATAGTAAGATTTCAAATAGGTAAATATAGAAGAGACACACAATTTATTAAGATAATTCATATAAACTTGAGTGGTCATATGAAAACTCTTGATTTGAATAAATCAAAATATTTTTTAACCTTCATTTATGATTACTCAAGAAAAACTTGGGCATATTTCTTGATTTTGAAATCAGATGTATTTGAAAATTATGTTCAGTTCAGTAAGTTGGTTTGAAAATATAGTGAAAAGTACATCAAAGTGATTAGATTAGATCAGATAATGATATTACTTTAACCAAAGATGCATCATAACCCATAACAACTCCAAATTAAGAGGATCATATAAAAAATGATGTTCATGTTAAGGAGAGTTTTACATTAATGCATAATTTTGGAGATATTCATATTTCACAAGAATAAGTACAACCAACACAATTTTTCCCAGAGATCATTATTGGTTGAGGGGGAAGTCATCCTTATTATATAGACCACTAAAAAGTTTAAGGAATCCAAAGATGATGGGGATAAATAGACTTTAAACTAGAGGACCCAGAGTGAAAATCAAATGGCCAATTATGCACTTATTGATAGGGTGATAAATACATTTGATCCCCACTCCTAAAAGGAATTTAAAATAAAATAAAAAAGTATAAATATAATTAAGTTAGAGTAAAACTCATAAAATAAAACACTTGGGAGTTTTTACTTACCCACTTGGGAAAAACATTATTAAGTGTAAATGAATTGACAATACAAAATTTAACTTTGATGGATATATGGAGAGATTACGACACATTTGACATAGACTATGGATTTTCATATAATGAAGTGATTGACTATTGGTATATCTATCATCTTAATTTTGAGATACAGTTAATTCACACTCTTATTTATATACCCACTAAATTGTATGGGAGGTACATCAAATAGATGTTGATTGTACCTTTGTAAATTAGGACTTGAAAGAAGAAATCTATGTGAAAAAATAAAAATGGCTTATTCAACATGATAGAGGGACTGAGATTATGTGTATGCTTAAAAATTACCTATGTGAGTTGGAGTAGGAACCTAATGCATGATATGATAAAAATGATAAAATACTTACCTGCATGCTTCAAGGTATGTGAATTAGATCATAATATGTATGTTAAGTATGTTGATGACCATGAGCTTATAGTGGCTTTATATGTAGTTGACTTGATTATCATGGAGGATAGTATATGTGCTTGATACATAATCTCAAGAAGAAATTTATGAATATATTTGAAATGAAAAATTTGGGTCTACTATATTAATTCTTGGGGATTTTAGTTTTATATTTAAATGAGTGAATTAATCTTTTCCAACAAAAATATACACATGATTTACTAAAAAAATCAACATGGGTAAAAGAAAACCTTATTCTAGACCATACCAATATGGAGTTAAACTAACACAATGGACATCACCAAAATTTGATGTTATGTTGTATAGACAACTTGAGTGGGATTATTATTTAATTGACTCATATTAATCCAAATTTATTCAATTTTATAGTTGTAATGGTATTTAGATTTATGTAAGATCCAAAAGAGAGTCATTGGGAATATGTTAAGAGAATATTGAGGCATATTCAAGGAACAAATCATTTAGGGATTATGTACTCATGAAGATTTTAGGTTCATATTGTTGGATATACATACATAAATTGGGTAGGAGGTGTTTAGGTATTTTTTCATGCACTCATCCAAAGATATATGTCGTTTAAATCAACCCTAATAAATACATAATCACTACACTAGCATATCACACAAGTAAACTTGTGCACTCACCCAAGGTGTAGAGAGATAAAATAAGGATGCATTAGATTCACTAAAAAATATAACAAACTAGATACCCCATTAAATCATTTAATAAATATTAACATGGCTAAGCAATATAGATAATAAAAATGCATGCATATGTAATAATTCATAATGATATTAAACATTATTAATGTATTGGATGAAATTGAACCAAGACTCCACTAATGAAAACTATCACATAAACCATCCATATCTTCATTAATATTTCATATTTATTTCACACATATACATTACAATCCAAAATAATAACAGTAATAATGTCATAATGCATAAACATTCATTATCATATCAACAACCCTAGATCTAGGTGCAAAGTGAGAAAAAATGGGCATAAGCCTCACCATGATGTTATATTCTACCTCATATTTCCATGATTTATGAAATTGATTCCTAAATATATAAAAAAATATCTCTATGTCTTAATACCACTTACCAACCATCTCCTAGATGCATTGCTTATGTTTCACTCAACTGTCATCCCAGTCCTTGCACTTTTTGATATGTACTAATTAAAATAATTATGGGTACACCATAACTTCCATTTGTTATTTCACTATCCTATGATCCCAAGTCCTCCAAGGATTCTCCCATTATGTATTCTTCTTTGGGATCATGTGTCGCTAAACTTAACCAAAAAAATTCCCTATGCATTGATATATGATTCATGGGCAAATATTGGTGTGTTGTTATCCTTAGTCAAAAATGGAGATTAATATATTTCCACACTAATTTACTTTCCATCCATGGATAATTTGACCTTACACTCTAACTCTAAAAATTATGGCCCTTTTTTGTGGGATTCCTATTCAAGCATATTCCATCATGTGAGCAATGCCTAAAAAATAAGTACCTCATATGGATTTTCCTTCATCAAGTTCTTTAGTTTCATAATTTTGTCATTATCCTCAAGTGCCCTATTTTGTGCATTAAATATATAAATAATGACATTCATAGGCTTCTTGAACCATGTTTTATTCATCATTGGTTATTTGCTACAAGGCTTTAGTGAGCCCCTTGCACTTTTATTCAATTTGATATTTTAATGTTTGACATCCTTCAGGAGTTTATCCCTCTCAACCTTATATTTTATTTGGAACACCTTCCCTTCAAGTTATTTACTTTGTATTTCCCCCTCTTTTAGGCATGCATTAACAACTTTAGTGATGAGCACAATTTTTTAAAATGCAAGATTGGCTATAGTCACCTTCCCTTATAGCTCACTCTCTAGCTTCACATAGCGTATAACTAGTCTTAAAGAAAATTATGTCTTGATGTGCTCCTCCTCTTAAATTTCCTAAATGGTATCTAATTTATCCCTCAAAATTAATATTTAAACTTTTAATCCAAGGTGATCGATGGGTTCCATCCCAGAAGTGAAAATTTCCATCATCAAATGCTCATATTCTTGGTCTACTTTCTTACAAAGATTTGAAAATTTGACCTCAAGCACCACCAACTTTCTCTCTAAAATTGTAGGATTATTTATACTCTCTTTCCATTATTTATTGAAATTCTATGGATAATTTTTTTGACAACATTTTGGCTTGATAATTTTGTTTCTAGCTTTATCAAAGCCAATCCTAATTATTCTTTAGGAAAAGAGAGTAGGTCCACCTTTATGATTGTTTATTCTCCTTGTGTGTCCAAAAATGCCTCTAGACTTAGGAAAAGGGATATAAACTTGAAATTTGGCTCATATAAATTCAATTTGAAAAGAAATAAGAGATGTTTATGAGAATTGATAAAGGCATTTTATTTCAAAACACATCTCATTTTAACAACTCTATTCAATTGCTTCCTTATGCCCTTTCCCTCATGCTTTCAACTTCCTCTTCACCTTATTCATCCTCTTATTATTGTATTGAATATTCATGGGATTTCAACTCTAATACCAAATATATATCAATTGCCTTTGAACGATTATTTTCACTACACATCTTTCCCTTTCCTTTCCCATTTTACACTATGTTGTCATGAGCTTTCATTTTTACCTTGTGTGATTCCAATTTATTATTAGAATCCAATTATATATTTTTTGTATCCTCTTCATGGTTATCCACTTGAAAATTTATATCCTTAACCACCTCTAACTTTGGCTCCTCTCCTATGTTATCTCTAACTATTAGTCCTAGGGACCTTTGATATTTTCCTTGCTCAAGATCAATGCATGTTCTTGAACTTATGTTTTGGAGATGTGGTTTTATGCAAAGAAGAGTTCCTTGGCACACCTTTCTCATTTAGTAAAACCAGTTTTGTGCATATAATTACATATTTTTTGTTGATTTTAGTCATCCTTGGTTTCTATTGGTGGATTTCCTTTTGGAGGTGGTGGCATAGATCTATCCTTAGCTTGTGAACTTTCCCTTGGAGGTGAATCTATTTTTGGTGGTGTCAATTTTTTTGGTAAGGTAATCATTAGAGGTGATGTATGTCGATATGGAATCAACCCATACACATTTATTACCTCCTATTCTTCACCTAACATGCACATTTATTCCACATGAAATAAAGATACATGCATTAGCTTAAAATCCTTGGAATTGGCTTGCTTCTCCCTTAATGTTGCAACATGTTGGTTACCTTGTCCTACACTAACTATCCCACTTGACATGGCCAAATTAAATTAATAGTGCTTCAAATAAGTTTCAAAGTTTAATTTCTCTTTTTTATTTGTTTTGATGCATTCTCCACAGTATTTTGGATTAACATTGTCATCATGTTCCATATCTTTCACCATTTTTTCCTTATCTACCCATCCCTTTACATTGGGTGGTTCCCTACACACCTTTACTTTATTTTGGCTCTTGAAATGTTTCAATGTATATGTTATTGTAAATATTTCTCATTAACCATTTTAAAAAGTGTAGGTTTGATTTTTTTAGACTCGTCATCAAATTCATCATCATATATTGTCTTTGGTTGAATACTTGAGTGTAATCTTTAACACCAGTAGATCCTCATCCACTTTTGTAACATTAATATTTTCACTCTTTACATTGGTTACCCTATTTATCATATGCTCCACATATTCCATTTAAATCCCAAAATGTAATTTAATCCATGTAGATTTATTTCCATTTAAAAATTTTAATTTTATAAATTAGTGATCCTCTCCTTAAGCTTTAGGCATCCCCTTGGGATTCTCCATTATTATATAAATGCTACAACTATGTTGTTATACCATTGGTATATTTTGAATTATAGTTATTATTGATGACCTTGGGGAATGTGTGGGTTTTACACTTCTACATTAGGGAAACATTATAGATAGGGTCACATGGAAAAGGGATGTCTAGCTGAGACAGAGCAGCACTATATGCTTCATATGTCATTATTCAGAAAACAAAAAATTATTGATCTCCATACCCATTTTAAATACCAATTTATTTGAGTAACAAAATTATCCTTTCACCTCATTGGAATAATCATCCCTCATAGTGTTTTTTCTACACACTTTCTATAAAATTTTCACAAATAAAATAAGGAAGTTGTACTCAACTTTATCTGCACCAATCTAGTGCATGATATATAAAAAATTCGTATTTATGTATTCCCAACACCCATTAAGAATAATTTTCTAATGATTAAATCAAATTATTTGGGTGTTTTGTTTTACAAATTATTTATTAGTGTCACATATTTCTCCTTATTGCAATTTAACTTGGAATTCTCTTCAAATTTTTGCATGTTAGCCATCACAAGCCTCATATCCCCTCCTTTATTATGCAACCTTGTGACCTTTATTATGCATGTATGGTGTATCATCATTCACCTACATGGATAGTATAATTGTTTCCCATGCACCTAAAACATGAGGAACTTAAGTAATTTCACCAATTTCCAAAAAAATGGTAGTTCATAAAGTTTTAACACTCTATTCAAATCTAAGGTGCTTTATTGATGCATCAACAAAAAGTAACTCATCAAATTATACTCTTCCCCTCAATGAGATAATATACCCTTAAATTCTTTTTTACTAAGTTTTTTGGTGATTCAATTCCTCAAATTTACAAAACCTCACTTTCAAGTACAAATCCTTACCATGCACATAAGCCTTCAAGAATTGCATGGGTCGTATTTCTATAAGTGGTGGATCTAAATGGTTTAGGGATATTTTATTTATTTATTCCTTGACCTCTTCTTGAATGATAATCATGTCACCTCCATTATACCTCTTACCTTTTTCTAGGTTGTGGTCATTTCTGTCCATTTTTTTACCATATTATTTCCTCTTGTTCACTCCAAATATCATCTTTGAGCTTCAATTTTCTTATTTATCTAGCTAAAATCTTGATTTTATGGTCCAAAACTTATTGTTTGTCATTATCATTCATGTTCTCCAAAATTTTCATGCATGAATCTCATATAATTCCTTTAAATCTATCTCAAAATTTGTGTTCTATAGTTTCTCTCCAAGCATTTTGTACTCTACTCGATTTTGGCTATTTTGAACTCAAAATGTAAAAATGATGGTTTTGAACCTCACAGGTCAATCTATACCCTCCTATTAGTGTTAATTTCCATAAAAAAATTCACCATTTCATATCCTCTATTAAATTTCAATCCATACATGTATTTTTCACCTAGTTACAACACCCTTACACTATTTCCTCTTAGTGCCACCTACACCTTCCTCTTCCATCTTGCATTCTTGGTCTCTACATGTAACTCAAATTTTGTGTGCCCTTATACCATGTAGACCAATCATATCTATATGCTTGGTCATTTAAAGGTGCACATCCACTATATTCCCTTAGATGTTGCAAGCCTATTCACCATCCATCCCCACATTCAAAATATGCATGGTTATTTATCGCCTCAGTCTTTCTATAGACATCTTTTCAATCTATTCATGTGTCAACTCTCTTTGTACCTATAAACAAATGCACCATGGTATCTTAGGTGAACCTATTTTTCTAATATGCTATGTGAATACCTAAGACTTATCCAACTTTAAATCTATCATAAAAACCCAAAAATGTTATATTTAAATCATAATACAATATTTATCCACACTATTCTATGCACACAAAAATTTATGCATCAAAACACTTGTGCAAAAAGTGTCTTTATTAAATAACAAAACAAATAGAAAGAAAAGTATAGAAATAAATGCATTGAAAGGAAATATTTTTATATTACATGTATTAACCCAATATTTATTACAAACATAAAGGCTTGAGCCTACTCTCATTGAAATGTGCTCATAACATTTCTCCATCTAGAGTGCACAACTTGTACACATCCACTTCTAGTATATAATGAATGAAATAGGATCCCATCTTTTAAATGTATGACTATCAAATATGCTTCACATACCATGAGATATAGATAAGTACATGTATGTACTTGAACAAAATTTATCATTCACGTGCTTATCATTCCACACCTTTTGCCTTGATTTCTTTATCCCTTGATTTTCCAAGATTCATTTTTCATTTAATATCATAAAAAAAATTAGACATGCATCTAGTGATTATTTATATTATAAATTCCCAATGCACGCAATTCATAAGAAGGCACAATAAATTCCACTGTAAAAACTCCATCTTTACCAAACACAAGTTAAAATTAAGTCAATTTTTTGAGCCTTTTGTGAGTTATCATATATGCCCATAGTAATTTTGAGACTTGATCAACCCAAATTTACACCTGCATCACAAATTTTGATAAAATTTGTACCCAATATTTTTAAAAAATATTCTATTATCCCATTGGCTTGTAGGTAATGGGAACTAGTTTTGTGGTGTGCCACCATGAATTCATTTAATAATGTGCATTATTTTGGAAACAAGGTGACTACCCCAATAACTTGTGAGACCAAGGGGTTATCCATACCTATTGATGATGTTTTCCCAAAAAAACACATAGTCATAGTTGTGGTGTAGTAATTTATAGGTGTTGCTTATGCCCACATTGTCAAATAATTTGTCAACATTACAATATATTTTTCACCATCCCTATGTGTAGCATGAGAAATAAGTCTAACAAAGTATATATCACACTTTTAAAAATGATCTTGAGTGATGTTTGGGACCAAAATCATCCCATATCTCTATATTCACTTACATTTGGTATTATACACTTGGTAACATCAACTTTTTCATACTTTGACACTCTTGGAATTTGTGTACACATTTGAATCTTATGCAGATTTTATCATAACTATCTACCCATCATTATCTTGGCTAGCACAATTTAGAAATACAAATATTCATGACACCCTAGTCCATGAAAGAACCTTCTAAAATCCCATGTAGACTATCTCAATATCTCATTTCACTAATTGTCACTCTCATGATAGTATTGGAAATAGTTATAGAGTTGTGATTTTGTAAAAGCTACTTTTAAAATTGGAATAACTCAATTAAGGCAGTGTAGACATGTTTCATGGGTAGGTCATGGAAATAAATATCAAAGAATCATCTATAAATACAAAACAATCCTAAGCTTATATCTATCTTAGAAAATCCTAACAAGCTTGAGAAATAAACTAACACTCTCTTGAGACATTTTCACAAAGGCATACATATCTAAATATCCCTCAAAAGAGCATTCCTATATCCAAGTCTAAATATAAATGCATATAAAACTTACACAGTGTTAAGTGTCAAAATATAAACATTTCATTACATTCTATCATAACCATGATGGTGCGCACACACACCTAAGTAAAAGAGATGTGTGTAATTTTCTCCCTCTTTATAGTATTGGAAACTAGGCAACACTTAGTCACTCGAGGGGGAGTGGTTTGGGTTGTCCAAGCCAACTTACTAATCATTTTTTAAAGGGTCATCTTGTGTCTAAATTGTGCTTAGGGTTTCAAAGGAATGAGAATAAAAATAGGGATTAACATATGAGATTGAGGTTGAGGGAACACACATGAGGCATATACAAGTACAATCATAGTGGTCTAAAGTGGCACCAATATTTGAAATTAATAAGGATGGTACTAGTAGATCTTAGATATTATCAATTGATGTAGGGGTTAGAGTTTTAATAATAGCATTTACATAGGGTTTGATCTCATGTTTCTTGATCTAAGTAGTCATAGAGTAGATGTAAAGATTTTTTAGGGATTGTGATGAATACATTGATAAACAAAACTTATAAATTAGTTAAGTCCATCCCTTTATCAAATTTAGATATAATAAGTGTATTATCAATATACCCTTTAACATTCATATATGTATGATTATTACCCTATTTTATAGAATTTGAATATTCATAATATTATCTTATTTAGATCATATTAATCATAAAATAAATAAAACATTTTAGTGAACCCAATCATTGGCTTAAGTACAATAAATCCTTGGTCTTTTATACCTTAGGGTCTCATACTTTCTTAGGGTTTTGAATTTATCCTACCTTTTTGAATTCAATATTTGATTTTTTATTTCCCCTTATTCACATAATAAAAATCCTGACATAGTTATGATGGATGATAATTATTTATATTTTGTGATTCAATCTATGTTTTTTATAATTGCATGCTTATTTCATAAAATACACTATGCAATCTTCTATCATGCAATGAAATGGATTAATTTTATTTGCAATATAACTAAGGATGATATTAATAATCATGAATATTTATCTCTCCTTAGCAACACATATTACATGAATGTTGAATATAATATGCTTATGGTTACTACTCAATACAAAGCGTATATATGACTCCTTGTGTCCCTCATCCCCGTAGACATCAAGGTAGTGATAGCCACTAACTCTCCCCTGTTATTCACCTTAGGATTATATTTTATATGGATATCCATGTTATTTCAACACAAAAGGTAGGGTAAACCATCCTATAGGATAAAATGGAGGTAAACAAAATGTCCTCATAATCCTCTTCCACCCCCTAAGGTACTAGCCAATGCAACTAGAGAATATAATGTCATTGATCAACTTAAGAATAATCCAACTAATTTTTTTTATTTTTTTGAAAATTAATGGTAAAGGGTGGATTTTTACATGAACCCCACCCTAATAAAAAATATAAATAGACTAGCCACATGAGGTAGATAAGAACCTAAAGGTTTATCTATAAAAAAAATAGCAGATCAATAACAACATAACAACAACCCAACATCAACAAAACCACATCTAAACAAATAAAAAATAGAGAGAAATAGCTATAAAACCAACCACCTAATTATAAATCCCAACAAGGGAATCACTCCAAGTATCAACCATGTGCTTCAGCACCATTTTCATGTGCTCTATACCTTTTCTTTCCAAGTATTCCTCCTTATTTTAAATAACAACTTTGGCCTTCTTGCCTGATTTACTCAACCCAAATTCCTCTTGTCTCCTCTTGATAACTTATTTAAGTCTAGTCAAAATATTAAAATAATTTTCAATTTCCACCTTACTAAACTGAACCAGACTCCTTATGTTATTCTTAATCATCTCATCATCCTTATCCAAGATAATGTATTTCTCCTCTAGACTCCTAAATTCCATCTTGGCTTCCTTCAGGTTTACTTTATTTTCATCAACTTTCATCTTCAGGGTGTTAAAATATTTCTTAATAATTTTATTTTCCTTCATGAACCACCTAATAATTCCCTTATGAAGCTCCAACTCACCAATCATTGAATTTATTTTATCCTAGCTACTTCCATCTTCCATAAACTTCTCAAACTCTTCATTCACCATATTTTTGCCTTTAGACTTCACCTCAGCTAATAATTTTCACTTGATTATATGAATATAACCTTTTAAAAATAGAGGCCTACATTTAATTCCTCCATATTATCTATAAATTATGTGATATTATCCTCAACTCTACTCGATTCTTTACCAATGCCTACCTCTACCTTGTCTTTATTTCTTGAAAAACCTAATTCTAGTCACTTGTGATTGTTTCCCTTTATCCCCACTTCTCAAACCAAATTTTTTGGCATTCATTCCATGTGTATGAATCAATTTTAAGCCTAGATTAGGTTCCCCCTTTTTATACTTAGTTTAATTAAAGAAGAGGAGTATAACTATATGATGCAGTGGAAAAGCCTTTTTGCCCATTTTGACTTCCTTAACAAAATTCTCCAAAGAAATCAAGATTTAAAAAGGCAAACTCATAACAACATGGTGTGTGAAGTGATTTAAGAAAATAAAGTGGTGTACAAACATAATTTTATACCTTCATTTAATCATAATGAATTTCATTACTTGTTTGATCACTTTGTCAAAAGGATGAGGGAACTAATCCCAAAGATATCCCCCCAAAATTTGATTAGTTTCTCCCCCCCCTTCAAAAAATTCTCCTTTTCTTCCTTCCTATCTCTATTCATAGACTTGTAATATTTTAAGCCACACTTATTCATGTTAGTCACATGGATAATAAACTCCTCTAATATTTTCAAGTACACTCCTCACATTTGAGTCACTTTATTATTCCAACTCTTAGCGAATTTGATTGAGATGCATGGATCATAGCCTTGGACCATCTAAATAAAATTAGAGAAACCTCCTTCCTTTAAGACTTCTCATAATTTAATATTATTCTTCAAGGAAAATATCGAGTATGGATCCACTATGCATAATTCTCCTCCCATATTGACATGTCCTAGGTCAATATTCCACAAATTTTATCTCTTATAATCTTTATTATTGTCCCTACTATCAACATCAATACCCAGTTTTATAAAATTAAACACACAGACTCCTTTCAAGTAAATGTACTAGACTATAATGACACTCATGGCTTGAAACATCTGGGCATCATCTAATCTAAAATAAATGATATATAGATCCAAATTTTCATGACAACTCATTAGTATGATCTTAACATCATCCTTATCATTAATATGATTACAATTCATGTTTTCCAAGAAACTCACTCTAGGATTAATGTGGGTATCTTTCTAACTATTGTTATTACAATGTTCCATACTAATTTTGACTAATATCCTCCCTTTGCATATTTATATTAATAACATCAGACAAGTCCTCATTTCTTTCCCATTTATTGAAATTGTAAGAAACCACTTCCACATTTGCAAACCAGTCAATAATTTGATTCACTTTCCTCTATATATGTTGAATACAAACATTTTCAAATGAGAATATTATGTTATGGGATTATTGCATCATGATTTTTATAGTCCAAATTACCTCATATTTCTCATACAAATAATTTATTATATTGAGGAAATCACCTTAAATAATAAGTTATTTCACACTAGTCTCTTTAGCCAATTGAATTCCCCAGACTAATGCCATAAATTCAGCCTGATGGTTTGTTTGAATTCCCATATTGCTTACATAAGTTGATATTAGTTACCTTTTATTATATTTAATAATACATCCTCCTCTAGCTAATCATATATTTCCTTTCGATGCCCTATTGAAGTTTAATTTCATCCAACCAAGAGATGGAACACTCCATCTCACAATCTTTCTTAATTTTACCCTCAGATTTACCTTAGATCGATCAATATTATGAAGATTACTACTATAAATATTTAGTTCTTCTTCATTAAATTTATCCATCTTCCCCATTTTGATACTCTTTAAGTTTTCAATCAAGAGCTCTTTCACTCTCATAGCTACTGACTTGATAGAATTCTTTTTATTCCTAAAAAATTGACCATTTCTCTCATTTCAAAGACCCCGTATCACATGTGGAAGATCTAATTTCCAAATTTTATAAATGCCATTATTTTTAAAATGGGGTTTCCATCTATTCTATAATCCCATCATATAAGAGTATTGAGCCCAACAAGTCTCAAAAAGTTCTAGAATGGAGCCCCATACTTTAAACTTAAAAGGGCATTCTAAAATAATATGTTGAATAGATTATGCATCTGCTTCACACAAATCACATCTATTAATGAGAGTCATCCATATTTTTTGAATAAAATATATTAAGGACTTTATTCTACATCATTAACCAAAGGAAAACATTGATTTTGAGAATAAACTCCTTAATCCATAATTTACTCCAATGAAAACCATTTGGGGAACCATTTATCACCAAACACTAGCCTGAATTGACATTGTAGTTACCATAAAATGAATTAGTCCACAGTAATTCATAATTATTGATGATATTTCTAATAGTAATGTTTCTATGAAAATATTTTAGATCATTCAACATATAAATAGCATGTCTGACTAAATTATCAATAGCCAACTATTTCCATTCTCTTCCTCTCATAAAATTTTGAATATAGTCTTCAACTTTAATACCATAAATCCTTTAAAGAGGTTCTCTAATCTAGTACCATATATCTAAATAATTTAAAATAAAATCAAAATCAAAATATTCCTCCAAAAAAATCACTCTAGATCCATTCCCAACCTTCCATTTTGAACCCTAGATTAGGAGATTGGTACTATTGATAAGAAAATTATAGAATAAAAAACCTCTAATGAATTAATCATCATAGAGAATATTGATCACCTCTTTGGAATCCATGTATTTGGATTGATAATATTCATCCAAAGGTTGGTATCCTTAACAAACATCCACCCTATCTTCGACATAAGCACTTTATTCATATTCATGATCTTGTGAATCCCTAGACACCCAAAACTTCTTGGCATGAAAACTTTGTCCTAGGCCACCAAGGGAATCCTATTTGTCTCCTCTAAACCTATCCAAAAAAACCTTTTTTGAATCCTCTCAATCTACCATGTTATCTTCTTAGGCATTTTATACAAGAACATTAGAGAGTCTGGCAAGCCATGAAGAGTACTTTTGATTAACAATAATTTACTAGCTTGTGAAAGAATGATGCCTTTTCATCCAACTATTTTATTTTGGAATATGTCCAAAGCAGAGTTTCAATAATTTTGAGTTATATTACCATTTAATAGAGGCATCCTAATGTATGTGGATGGAATTTCTCTAATTTATCATCCCATAATATTAACTATTTATATTATCTTGCTTAAGGGGCATTAAGGAAGAATAAAGAACTTTTTTCAAAGTTGATTTTTTCCTTGGATGCCTCCTCATACCCCTTAATGATATTTTTGAGTTATTTATCTTATTTAATAGTCACAACATTTAGATTGATAGTATCATCAACAAATTTTTATGTGAGGAAGGTTCCACATCTCTTATTGGTTTTAATCCTTTCAATCCCCCTTGGCTAATGGCAACAAAAAGGGTCTGTTAAAGGTTTCAACCATAATAATAAAAATAAAAGGGGATAAATGATCACCATGCCTTATCCCTTTCTTATTATATAAAAATATATTATGTATCTTATTAATTAGAACTAAGAGCATAGTTTCATAAACACAAGTGTGAATTAGCTTCCTGACATGGGGATGAAAACCAAATCTAGATAGAACTTTATCTAAATACTCCCAACCCACCCTATCATAAGCCTTATTCATATCCAATTTAGCAATCATACCTACTTTATTTCCTTTATCCATCAAATACATTATCTCATGGACCACACTAATACCATCTTATATTTATCCACCCAGCATAAATCCACCTTGTTATTTAGACATAATGTTCTCAAGCAAAGGTTATATTCTAATGGATATTAATTTTGAAAAAACCTTGTAAATCGTATTGCATAAAATTTTGGGATGAAGATATTTGAACTCTAAAGCAAAATTATTTTTTAAGATTAAAATAATGAATGTATTACTCAACTCTTAGAGAATTTTACCATTAGAAATGAGTTCATCCACAACTACAGTAATTTCCCATTTAATGATCTCCCAAAAATGCTATAAAAAAACTATTGGAAATCCACCTAGTTCAGGCACCTTATCTCTATGCAAAATTAAAACAATGGCTTTAACATCCTCCAATGACATGGGATCCAATAGGTTTTTGTTATATTCTTATGAGATCAGACCTAGAATATTATCTATGATTTTTTTAGCTAAAACTTCACTATTCCCCACATTGGAATCTAATCAATTCTTAAAATACCAAACAACTTCCTTTATTGGGTCTTATGCTTAGTTTTTATTGACTAAATACTAATTGCATGCCTAAAATAAATGAGGAAGCTAACGAGTTAGTGCACTAGCGTATCACATGAGTAATGGCCTTGTACGCTCACCTGAAGCATGTAACCAATATCGATTCCCATCGATTATGCCACACGGTGGTGGATAACTTAACTCTTTATCTACACTTAAGTTCTTGGGTTAGTTACTTTTATTTCTCATTACTACAAACATCATATTATGGTTAACCATGTTATTCACTCTATACATTCTATTGGTTCCCAATTGTACATCTTTTGCACTCACCCTTGCCAACTTGTGTAGTATGGAAAAAAAGATGAAAAACCCAAAAATATGTCATTATAGCTGAGGAAGGTTTTAGAATCAAGATGGATTGAACACAAACAATGACTCAAAGACAATAATAGAGGGTATGATTAGCTCCCTTCTACTTCTAGATCTACTTAGACCAAGGTTAAAGGACCTAAGGGGTATCTTGCTCACATGTAGGGATACTACAATTCAATCTCCATGTGGATTTTTGGCACACAAGAACACAAATCTGACCAAAACATAACCAAACTTGTTCACTCCACCTAGAAAGGGTTATCACATGAAATTAACAAATGCTTTAATTCTGACATAAACTATTGAATATAGATGTACATATGATTTCAACCTTCATTTCTAAAGAAATTTTCAACAATAGAGGGATAAATGAGAGATTACAATGTTGGGCTTCAAAGCACAAAATGTAGACACATTTTATGTATGCAATATTTATGCATCTGTAAGCAAATAACACTTAAAATATGTAACAAGGTGTATTATTTTTAGGGTAGGACATGTTAGGATGAGTTAAGTATTTATAAAATATTGGTGTGGTGGTGTGATTTTTAAAAAAAAATAGCAAGACCTCTTTCAACAAGCATGACATCATTCATTTACAAATATGAAAAAGGATAAAATATAAGCTATGGAAACTATCAAGAATGAGTTGCATCCATTGGTGTCAATACAATGTAAATATTTAAATTATTATTGAAACCTTAATCATACACTACAACTAGAGATTCAAACATTTTATCTTGTCAAATCCATAAACCCAGGGTTCCCTTAAGAGGTTTTCAACAACACATTTCCAAATCAAACTGCAAAAAGGAATTTATAACTTAGATCTATGCACAAAACAATTACCACCATTGATAAGCACAAAACTAAATACCCAATCAGCAAATTATGTAAAACATATTATTGTATTTCATTGACAAAATATAGTAAAAATCATAGCTATTTTCCATTAAATTATAAGCAAATCTTACATACATCATTGTTTCAGAATGCTACCATGGGGAAAAGCATGGAGAGTTTTCTCTTTTGATAGGGGAGACATATATAATGCTCTCAAAGCTTATTAATGGTTGTACATTTTAAACCACCTTAGCAAGAGAGACAAGACATACACACAACAATGAATCCCAAAAATGAAAGATCCTAAGACCTAGAAAGAACAACAACCAACAACCACTTGAAAAGAGGACAAGCCCTCTTTTTATACAACTCTTTCACCTAGAATATTCTAAGAATATGATTTAGCTGGAAGATGTCATTGATCATAGATAAAATCTCATGCCTTACAATAAAATCATTTTGATAAGTGTTTATCCTTACAATGATGAAGATTCTAAACAAACCCTTGATCTTCTTGGCTGGAAATGCACTATACTTGGGCTTGAGGGAGAATATTCCCTTGGGATCAAAACAAACCCCTTATCTTCATTTGTAACTTCTTGGCCATGCTCTCTCATTAATTATTTCCAAATTTAAAATCTTGTAGACAACCACGCTTCTCCTTATGAAGGCCAAATAACACCCCTTGCCTTGTCATGATTGGATTGGAAAATTTTAGTTGTGATAGAAGCAAAGAAGGATCCATGATCATTTGGAAAATATGCTTGGATTCGCCCACCTTGGTCTCATAAACCCTACAAGATATTTTCCTCTAAGGATGTCTTCGACATAAGTGAAATATTAGAAATGGTAATACTTAGCTTTGTTTTACCTTTTTGCCTTATTGCCAAACTTTCCCATGCCTTCTCATTTTCTATTTTGCCTTTGACCTTTTAGGGTTGTCGTCAAACTTTATAATGCCTAAGTGCATTATTTTACCTTTTAAAAGCTTGGCCTTGTTGTTTGACTCTCCACATGGATTATATTAATAATGTGGCTCTCTTCTATTTAAAAGCTCATGCTTTGAAAATTTTGACAAACATAACTTCCACTTGGTCAGGTCATACATTTTGGAATGAGCATAAATACTAATGGGCCTCTTGAATCCTTTTGTGACCTTGCTTGTTTTCCATGTCGACCTCTGATTTTTTTAAAACTTCATTGCTTCCCTTTTCGGCAATCTCTCTTTTGACTACATGTTGACTGGCATATGGTGAACATTGGCTTGAATCAAAGGCTCTGAGCATAAAGTGTTTGAATAAAAAGTCTGACATAAAAATCTTGAACAAAAAATTTAATGACCAAATCCTTTGAATCAAGGTAAAATTAGAACAAAATGTCTGACCACAAATTCTGACCAAAAGTTTTGAACAAAAAGTCTGACTTGCAAAAAATTTGAAAAATTGAACTTGATAATTTTTGAATAAAAAGTCTGAAAATTCAAACTTAAGAATTTTTGAACAAAAAGTTCAACCACAAAGTCAGACCAAATTATTTTAAATTAAGAATTTTTTAAAAAACTTAAGAGTTTGAATAGTTTTACTTGCTTTTTTGGCAACTTATTTTTTCACCATATATTCCCACATACCTTTTCACCCCAATTAAAAATTGCACTAATGCAAATTTATATTTAACCTTAAAAATTATACCACTTCAAAGCCTTTTAGAAGATGAAAAACATCATACTCAACATTATTTGATCTTCTCAGCTTGATTCTAATCATAGACCCTACAATCTCATTAAAATATGAAAACATTAAGAATTAACTAAAACTAAGATTATAAAAGGTTTTAACAAGGCAAAAGATGGATTTTTAACTTGGGTGAACACTTGAAAATAGGAGGCAATAGTTAGATATTCATGTAATAATATTTTTTAAAAGGGCATAAACTGTTAAGTGCAAGTTTGGGAACTACCATTGGCTCACACCTGGGGATGGACACCCCTTGTAGGTGCGTGAAGGACCCTAGGAAATAAGACCAGGTGTCAATCCCTTGGGCCACAGAGTCAAAAATTTAGCAAATTCTTAACAATCACTCATGGAAACCCAACTAGACAAAGGTAGACTAACAAAAATAGATCAAGAAGATCTAAAAATGAACACATGACAAAAAGCACCAAAAATAACTATACAAATAAAGGCCCAACATAGAGGGGAAACAAAATAGTAGAATTATACATTATAAAATATTTCACACAGTCATAGACTTAGTCAAGGAAATGTTTTAGATGTTTTCCATTAACTGACAGCTCCAATATCTCACCATCCAAATTTGTCAAGAATAAATTATGTTCTCTAATCTTGCAGTCAATAAAATAAGGACCCATTTACAAGGCATCAAACTTACCATGTTTGCCTTTATTCTCATGCCTATTATCCCAAAGTAAAACCAAATCATCTACTTGAAAAATTAATCAGAGCAACCTTTCCATTAAATATTCTTTTAAGTCTTTACTTGAACTTGAGGGGTCTCTCATGAGCTTGTCTTCTAGTTCCATCAAGCTCAAAAATTTGTTTCATTATGCTTTCATAGTGGTTTATTTTCTCATTTTCTTTTAGATGTTTCATAAATTGATAGGTTGGCAACTACAAATTCATAGGCAAAATAGCTTGAGCTCCATAGATAAGTTCAAAAGCACTTTTACCTATATCTCTCTTAGGTGTGATCCTATTAGTCTATAAGGCAAACTTTAGTTGTTCACCCCACTTCTTATTGTTTACTTCCAAGGTTCATCTAATGATCTTGATCAAGTTATTTTTACTAGATTATGCTTGCCCATTCCCTTGAGGGTTATAACTGGAAGCATAAGCTAATTTCATCCCATACTCTTTGCACAATGCCACCAAAGGTTTAGTTCTAAAACTCATGGCATTATCATCAATTACCTTGATAGGCACACCAAATATACAAATAATCTAATTCAATAAAAATTCCATAATCACCTGGTGCGTAACCTTCTTTATAAAGACCACTTCAATCCATTTTTTGAAGTAGTCAGTTGTAACCAATATTCATATATGTCCAGCACTTAATGAATTAGTGATATCTCCAACAAAATCCATTTTCCATTGTCTAAATGGACCTTTAATAAGCATAGGTTGCAAGGGAAGAGAACTAAATTCTTTCAACCTTCCAATAAAGTGTTGACATTTCTCGCATTTTCTGACTTTTTGAGTAACATCTTTGAATAGTGATGGCCACCAACAACCAGCTCTCATAATTTTATGAGTTATGACTTTAGGTGCAAAGTGACCACCACATAATCCACTATGGAGATATTCAATTAAATTGGTAATTTGTTCTTCTACCAAGCATAATAGGAGAACCCCAACTAGATTCTTCCATTCCAATTCACTTTCAATCAAGAGGTATCTTTGGGAAATAAGTTTAAGAGTTATCCTTTGGTTCTTATCCAAGTCAGGGGGAGAATTTAGATTTTTCAAGTAATAAACAATGTCTTTATACCACAAAGATATTTTAATTCTATTCGAATAATCATCAACATTGAAAACAATAGTGTTTACCTCAACAAATTGAAAATTGGTCTTATCCATGAGCTTATCTAGACCCATCCCTCTTACTAGCTTGGTGGTCTAAATATCCATGTTGTATTCTTGTAACTTATTAACCCACCTACATCTCTTGTTGGATGCTTTAATCTAAGTCAAGATGTGTTTCACTATTGTATGTAGGACATATGCAACAATCTTTGAACTCAAAATATAAGTTTTGAATGTTTTAATAGCCTTCAAGAAAGTGAAAGCTTACTTTTCCATGATGGTATAATTCAGTTCAAAACCTTGCATAGCTTTACTAAAGAAAGCTATGGGTTGCTCTTGATCATCTTCATTCTTTTTCAACAAGACAATATCAATAGTATTATGTGATGCAAAAGAGAATATTTGAAACTCTGTAGTGTAATCAAGATTGAACAATATATGGGTAGATTTTAAATCTCCTTTGATGTCATTGAATGCTTTCATGACATTCTCATCCCACTTGATGTTTTTATCTTTATTCAACATGGAATAATAGGTAGAGTAATCTCTACAAAATTAGACAAAAACCTCTTTACAAAGTCAATTTGTCTAAAGAAGGACTAAATTCCTTTCTTAGACTGTAAGATAGGCACTTTGTCAATGGCTTCTACTCTCTCAAGGTCAATAATGACACCATCTTTAGACACTATATGTCCTAAAAACTTATCCTTTTGTACTCCAAAGTGACACTTTATAGTATTAAGTAAAATGTCAAACTCCCTACATCTAATGAACACTTTCTCTAGATGCTCCAAATGCTCCTTTCTATTCTTTTAGTACACTGTAATGTCATCCTAATACACATCTATAAACTTATTAATTACCCCTATAAAATTAAATCCCATAGCTCACTAAAAAAATTACACTGCCATTCATTAACCAAAAAGGCATCATCATATAAACATGTGTGCCCTAAGGCATTGTGAATGCAGCCTTGGGTCTCTTGGATTTCTTCACCATAACCTAGTTATAACCTAAAAAAAAATCTAAAGTGGACAACATTTTTGATCCTGTAACACTTTGCAATGGGTTATCCATATTAGGTAGGTGTAATTATCCTTCAAAGAATCTTTGTTCAAATTTCAAAAATCTACACATAATGAAATGTCACCATTTTTCTTTTATATAGGGACTAAGTTTGCCACCCATGATGAATATTTGATGGGTTGAATAATGCCACCATCCTTCAACTTCTTCAACTCCTCCCACATCTTATAGGCCAAGATGGGGTTGATAGGTCTTTGTTTCTACTTGAAAGGCTTGTTGTCAAGCTATAATGGGATAACATGTTGAAACAAATCTTTCCTATATGCTTTTAATTTAGAATAAGACCAAGCTAAATAGTCTTAGTATTTTTTTAATAGTTGCATGTAATTTTGCTTTTCTATTGCACTCAAGTGAGTACCCATCCAAACCTTCCTTGGATTCTCATGAGAACCCAAATTACACTCAGTTACATCTTTGAGATATATGAGTCTTTGTATTTAATTATATCAGCTCCATCAAAAGATGCTTCTAAACTCACTGATCCCTTAGGAAGGTTGTTTGTCTTTAGTTGAATTATATCCTTCCCAAACAAGGTGTCTTTCCCATCACAGGTTTGAACCATGGATTCAAAGTCTATGAGTTGATCTTGAAACTCATATTCATAATTTTAAAACCTTCTAATATGTTCATCATCATTAAAAACTTGCCAATAATGAACATTGTATGGGATTGAAGGCCTAACAAACACCTCTACTTAATACTAACAATGAGGGTTCATATTTTCAATTTCAAACTGAGCACCTAACCTTGTAAGTTTATCAACTTCTTCATTAAAATTCTTATCATGATAATAGATATTGAAAGCATCAAAGAATTCTAACAAATCCCATACAAAATTCCTATACTATTTCAACCTTTTATTTTTGGTGGCATAAGCATTATAGACCTACTTAACCACTAACTCTAAATCACCCTTTGCAATTAAACTTGTAATTCCATGTTTGTCAGCAATCCGTAAACCAAGCAAGAGTGCCTCATACTCATCAGTATTTTTCATGAACTCAAAGGATAACTTTAAATAAAAGTGGAAATATTTCCCATTAGGGGCATAAAAGACAACCCTAGCTCCATTTCCAAGATTGGAACAAGCCCTATCAAAAGACATCTTCTAGACAACACCTTCATTATCAAACCTAACATCAAGAACAGTTGGTTTTTCAATAACATCCACATTCCCAATGAATCTACCTAATTTCACATCCATGTAAAACACCTCATTTATATCTCTTTTTATATCTTTAAGTACATGCAACATCTTAGGCTCTCTACAAAGATTGACCATCTTACCCTCCAAAGGAATAGTGGCATAAGACAAGTCCATCTTGACTCTTCTACCCATGTTGGTATCCCATTTCCATGATAGTAGAATCCCCCACTTAGTTAGGCAATCCACAACCACCATGTCCATATTCAAATATTTACTTGGATGAACTACCAACTGCACTACTAACCCTTTAACCTGTTTAATAACTAGCACCTCTAATGAATCAATGGCATAACACTTACCAAAGGCAAATGTGATTTTTACTCCAAGCTCATTTAGGACACCTAGGTTCATCACATTGCAAGAAGCTCTAGAATCAAACATATAATTGTGAATAATTAATCCATTAATCAACAAGATAGTGTAAAATAGATCCATATTTAGTTGACTTTCTACCAATGCAGTCCCCAAATAAACCTCTAGAGTAGGTTTAACACCCTCATATGATTATTCATCATCATTAGGGAGTATTGGGGGTGAATTCATCTCATTAGTAGCTATACTTTAACCAAATTCCAAGTATTAAAATTCCCTTTTCCTATGTTCAGGTATTCACAACAATTCAACAAGTGGCATGATGATTTCTAGATGACTCAAAACCTGAGCCATATCACACATGCTATACTAAGGGAGGGGAGTATTTGTATGAAGGGTGACAACACCTTCAGCTTGAATACAACCATTTAAAGTCATAGGTGAAATTGGTTGGGATGGATTAGCACTTTTAAAAGTAGTCTTCAAGGGGAGATTTGTTTTAACATCACTCACACCCTTAGGAATACTAAACAATAAAGGTACTCTATTCTTGGTTAGAACACCTCTTTGTTTGACAATTTAGGAAACATGTGCTAGCTTAGAAGGAATAGAGACTATTATAGTTTTCTTAACTTCCTTACTTACATCCCCTACCCTTGGATTTATAGGGGTGTCTTGAGGAGTAGCACCTTATTTCCTACTTCTCAAACTATATTCTTTCTCTTGGGTAGCTATTGTGTTAATTAGCAGTTGCCTATCCTCAACTAAAGGAATTCCCCCATCATATTTCTTAATCATCATTGATTGTACAAATTTAAAATCATGATTGGGAAATTCATATGCTTGTGTCATGTTAACATCATAAATAACTTTGAAAGTTGGGACATGTACCTTTTATACTACACTCCAAAATTGATCCACAGTGGTATCACTCAATAATTCCATGGAGGTAGACAATTTACTTTGGGAGACTTGAAAATCAGTCACTCAAATTCTCATCATCATCAAACGTAGACTTAGGTTCATATGCATCTTCATCAATTCATTTAGTAATATCACATGGAGGATGGGAAAGGAATCATTTATCACACTAATCGATGTCAATATAATAATTTATAGAATTGACTTTGGTATTCAATGGATCAGGCACTTACTTTCCAACCCCTCTATTCTAATTTATGTCATTTCTTTCATCATGGATAGGCTTTTTACCTCTATCATTATCTCTAATGTAGAAAGGGGGTTTCCATTGTGATTGATTCTAATTATGAGTCCTATCTTGACTTGTAGATCCATGAGGTAGACCTTTTTCAAATTTAGCCTTATCCCTCAAGTAGTATGTTGTCTTTTTATGAAAGGCATCATAATATTTAATCAAGCAAGTTGTATCACTAGTCCTAATATTTTTAGGTAGCCTCATCATAGTCTTATTGAACCTCATACTAAAATCTTACACACATTCAATAGGGTTCTTCTTAATGTTTTCAAATTATACCAAAATAAACCTAGGATTAATCCTATCACCATACTAAATTTTGAAAAAAATCTTCATTTCTTATCATGAATCAATGCATTCATAGGGAAGGGAATTGAACCACTCATGAGCATCTTCTTCTAACATGTGCACAAATAAATTAATGCAAACATCCTCATTCTCAACATCATAATCTTCAATGATATTGTGAAAATCCCTCAAATGTTTGATCACCAGTCACTATATTGTTCCCTTGAAACTTAAGAAGGTGGTTCCTTACTTCATTTGGGACCTCATTGGGATAACCTTACATTTCATCAAAATTAATTAGTCTAAATTTGGGAATCCTAAATTTAGGATGTTCATTTTCATTTTGATCCCTATGCCTAATTATTGGTTCAATGGTGGGTTCAAGATCAAATGGTAAAGGGTTATGAGGGGGTGAGTGAGGTGGACTTGGGGGGTCAAACCTAAGAGGATATTCAACTAGTTGAGAAGGTGTTGGGTAATAAATTAGGCTATAAGGTTCTGAATGATTAGAAAAACTATGATAATCTTTAATTAAAGGAAGTTTAGAAAATAAATCTTCACGTGTACTAGAATCTTGATATTCCAAACACTCCTTTGCTGTAAAAATTTGTCTTTCAATTGGGCTCCAAACTTATCTCCTTCTTTGATAAACACATAAGGGTGAGACAAATTGCTTTGATGAGTCACTTTTGAAGGAAGATCTTAGTCCTTCCAGATTTTTAAACAAAAGAACACTCAAAAATGAAAAAATAAATATATTCAAAATGGGCACTGATCTTCCTTAAAACTAGATACTCTGTTGGAATCGCTATTAGAAGAAAAAATCTAGAATATAAAAGTTTACAAACTTGTTGTGATACATACTAAAACCACACTTTTCTGAAAGTAGTGATGAGATATGAAAGCAAAGATAATAAAAATCTTAGATTCATGTTTAAAGGGATAAAACACCTTAAAACATGAATAAGTTATATCCCTTTGCAAGAGATTAGCTTATGTCAATTTACCATATCTTTCAACTCCGTGGTAATGGTGCAAGATGAGTGTTGTGTAGTTGATGGCCCAAAGTAGTAAAACATGCTTAAATAACTTCATATTTCAAACATATTAGAATATGGATAAATGTTGTCTGAAAAGATGTAACTAAAGTCAATGCATCAAATATTCCAATAGGTAGAGAACTTTAAAACATGAATGAATATAATCCCTCTACAATATTCCCTTGCAACACAAGTGACCAATTTTGATGTTTAATCTCTAACAATGATGCTAGTAAAGTTTTGGTTCCTAGTTGTACATATTTTTCACTCAACCTTACACACTTGAGTAGTATGATGTCATTATATCCATGGAAGGTTTTAGCATCAGGGTGAACTAAACATTGACAATGACTCGAAGACACCAATAGAGCGTATGGTTAGCTCCCTACTACTTCTAACTCTACCTAGACCAAGGTGAGAGGACCTAGGGGGTAGCTTGATCACATGGAAGGATACTATAGTTTAATCTCCATGGGGATTTTTGGCACACAAGAACACAAATTTGACCAGAACATAACCAAACTTGTTCACTCCACCCAAAAAGGGTTATCACATGGAATGAACAAATGATCTAAGTTAGACACAAGCTACTGAATAAAGATATACATATGATTAAAACCTTCATTTCTAAATAAATTTTCAATAATAGAGGGATAAATGAGAGATTACAATGTTGGGCTTCAAAGCACAAAATATAGACACATTTTGTATATGTAATATATATGCATCTATAGGCAAATAACACTTAAAATATGTGATAGGGTGTAATATTTTTAAGGTAAGACAAGGTAGCATGAGTTAAGTAGTTATAAAAGAGTGGTGTGGTGGTGTGGTTTTTTCAAAAATAATAGCAAGATCTCCTTCAACAAGCATGGCATCATTCATTTGCAAAGATGAAGAAGACTAAAATACAAGCTATGGAAACTATCAAGAATGAGTTGTATCCATTAGTGCCAATACAATGGAAATATTCAAATGATTCTTGAAACCCTAAAGAATACACTTCAACTAGAGATTCAAACACTTTATCTTTTCAAATCCATAAACCTAGGGTGCCCTTAAGAGTTTATCAACAACACATTTCCAAATCAAACTGTAGAAAGAAATTTACAAATTAGATCTATGCCCAAAATAACTACCACCATTGATAAGCACAAAACTAAATACCCAATTAGCAGAGCATGTAAACATATTATTATATTTCATTGATAAAATACAATAGAAATCATAGTTATTTTTCATTAACTTGTGAATAAATCTTACATACATCATTGTTTCATAATGCTACCATGGGGAAAATCATGGTGAGTTTTCTCTTTTGATAGGGGAGACATATATAATGCTATCAGAGCTTGTTAATGGTTGTACAGCTGCAACCACCTTAGAAAGAGAGACAAGACATACACACAGCAATGGATCCCAAAAATTAAAGATCCTAAGACTTAGAAAGATCAAAAACCAACAATAACCAACAACCACTTGAAAAGAGGCCTTTTTTATACAACTCTTTCAACCAAAATATTCCAATAATATGCTTCAACTAGAAGATGCCCTTGATCATGCCTGGAAGATAATGCCTTACAATAAAATCATTCTGGTAATTGTTTATCCTTTCAATGATGAATATTCTAAGTAAATCCTTGATGTTCTTGATTATAAATGCACTACACTTGGGTTTGAGGGAAAATATTCCCTTGGGATGAAAACAAACTCCTTGTCTTCATGTGTAACTACTTGGCCATGCTCTCCCATTAATTATTTGTAAATATGGAATCTTCTAAATAGTTTCCCTTCTCCTTGTGTAGGCCAAAGAACACCCCTTTCCTTGTCATTGGAAAACTGTAGTTGTGATAGAAGAAAAAAAGGATCCATGGCCATTTGGAAAATATGCTTGGAATGGCCCACCTTGGCCTCATAAACCCTGAAAGATATTTTTCCTCCAAGGAGGTCTTCAACACAAGAAAAATATTAAAAATGGAAATACTTAGCTTTGTTTTAACTTTTTGCCTTAATGCCAAACTTTCACTTGCCTTCTCATTTTCTATTTTGCCTTTTAACCTATTAGGGTTTCCACCAAAATTTATAATGCCTAAGTGCATTATTTTACCTTTTAAAATCTTGGCCTCACCGTTTGACCCTCCATGTGGATTATATTGATAGTGTGGCTCTTTTTTATTCAAAATCTCATGCTTTGAAAATTTTTACAAACATAATTTCCACTTGGACAGGTCATACATTTTAGAATAAGAAAAAATACTGATGTGGCCTCTTGAATACTTTTGTGGCCTTTCTTTTTTTCCATGTCAACCTCTGATTTCCTTTGAAACTTTGTTGCTTCCTTTTTTGACCATCTCTCTTTTGACTGCATGTTGACTGGTGGGTGGCTGACATTGTTTTGAATCTAAGGCTTCAAGCACAAAGTGTCTAAACAAAAAGTTTGACATAAAAATCCCAAACAAAAAATATGATGACCAAATCCTTTGAAGTAATGGAAACTTAGAACAAAATATCTAGCCAAAGATTTTGAACAAAATGGCTAATCACAAATTCTAAACAAAACTTCTGAACAAAAATTCTAACTTGTAAAATTTCTAAAATTTTGAACTTGATAATTTTTGAATAAAAAGTCCAAAAATTCAAACTTAAGAATTTTCAAACAAAAATTTTGACCACAAAGTCCGACTAAAAATTCTAACCAAAATTTCCAAACTTAAGAATTTTTCCAAAAAACTTAAGAATTTAAAAAGTTAAACTTGCATTTTTTGCATCTTTTTTTTGTCATATATTCCCATGGACCTTTTCACCCCAACTGTAAATTGCACTAATGCAAACTTTCATTTAACCTTAGAAATTATGCCAATTGAAATCCTTTTAGAAGATGGAAAACATCATACTCAGCATTATTTGATCTTCCAAGCTTAATTTTAATCACAAACCCTGTAATTTCATTAAAATATGAAAATGTTAAGCATTAAATGGAATTGGGATTATACAAGGTTTCCATAAGGCAAAATCTATATTTTTAACTTGGGTGAACACTTACAAATAGGAGCCAATAGTTAGATATTCATGCACTAATATTTTAGAAAAGGGTACAAATTGTTAAGTGCAAGTTTGGGCACTAACACATTCCACATACTTTTATTTAGCATTATATCAATATATTGACACATATTTAAGAATTTTATAGAAAAAAATAAGGATTCCATTTATTTCATTTGAAAATTATAGTCACTCATACACCATAGTTAACTAATGAGCAATGAAAGATTACAAATGTAACTTAGCATCATTTCCCCTTTAGTATTCTCTCTCTCCCCCTATTTTATAAAAATAATTAAGGGGTATTTATACATAACCCAACCCCTCTCCTTAGATTACATCATTAATATATTAGTGATGACTAGCTAACAATTATTTTAGAAAAATAAGTCATGGCAATCCATTACAATAAAAACCTTTTGACTCAAGCCTAATGACCACTATATATTCTCTCCATACTAGATATTTATTCTCATTCTCCTATTTTCTTGTCAACCAGTGCTAGATTTGTGCTTGACTAGTCTCTTATGATGCTTCCATGAGCTACTTCATAATTGTCTCCAATTTATGTGCCCTTGTCCAAGTCTTACTTTTATCTAAGTCTTGCATCCTTTGTTTTTCCTTGTTTTTTGTATCCTTGCCTCTTAAAACTCACTCTTCTATGCCAATGTCCAATACACCTTTCTCTTATATTCCTTTCTCTTCCACACCAAGTTCCTTTGCACTATTATCGTGCCCTTGCTCTTTTGTGTTATGGCTCCAAAACCATTAGAATATATAAATACAAAATTTGGGGTCTAACATCACCCTCGATTAAATTGATAGTTTATCCCAGACTATGTTTAATATTCCTCAAATATCAAATATTTAGGTCCTATTTGTTATACTTTACATTCAATCTCCTCCTATTAGTTGAATGTAGTCTAAAGATTAGAAGTAATTACTTCCATCTCGCTATGTAGTCACTTCATTTCTTTGGGTTGCTCTAGGAAATCATTTGATTGATTTGTAAAAAATTAAAGCTTAGAATTTGTAGCCTTATGTGTGTAATTGAGTGACCCAACTTCTACCAATACTTGCCCTTAAAGTGCTAAAAAAATAACATTAAGTTCTTGGCAATTGGTGCTTATTTATTTCTCCAGTTCTTCCAAGTCTTAGAACACCTTGGTGTTATGGGATTTATCTTTGATATTTAACACGTCCTCAACTAATTTTTGGTGTTTTTTCTCCTCAGATTGAATTTTTCTTCCAAAATTTTATTTCATCATGCCAGGTTTACAAAAATCCCATTAGCAATGGGAATAGTGGTACCTAATTTGGTCAAAAAGTTTCTACAGATGTCTATGTCCTTTGTAAATTGATTTATTGACCATAGTTGTTCCTACTAGGGGTTCACTTAGTTCTTGTATTTTTTATTATAAGCTCCACTAATATCTCCATTTTTTTAATGGACTTATTGATGAGAGGAATCCCATTAGCATACATTGTCTCACTCTTCAAGATTATCTAAAAAAAGGCTAATGTCCTTAGTTTATATGCCTTAACTACATTATGTTAGCACTTAAGTGCCTCTAGTTCCTATTAAATCCATTTCCTTTAACATGTTCCTCTTGGTACATATAGATAACCTCAAGATGTTTGTGGCAAATCTAAACAACATCATTGCTATGGGGAATATTTTTTCTAGTGACCTCTAGGGCTAATTTTATTAAGGTCGAGCATATTTGAGATGTAGAACATTTAAGTAGATCCACCCAAAGCACTTATGGAAGATCTACCCCCTCCATACTTAAATCTATGTTTGACTTAATAATATAAAAATGGCCATCACCATTTTATATATCCATAATAAAATATAATGCATGTCAATTTTAAATGGTGGATTCATTTGTAGGGAGATAATACCACATATAGAGTTGCTCATTTAGGAATCCTTGCTAGAATAGGGCATGAGCAGGAAGGTCATCATTAACCTCATTTGAATTTTGTATATTTTCACTTCTTAAATAGACTCGTTGCCCTTATGAGGGTCACACTTTAGATCTACAAGTTTAGGACCCATTTACTATTGGTCTCTTATTTTGGCATCTTGGTCCTTTATATTGGGGGATGTCCCTCTTCTTGCCTATTCCTTACAATTTTTTGGACTCTTAATGTCCATTTATGGATCATAAGAAGCATGATGTTATTTATAAGGCTTAGGGGTGGGTTATTTTTCAATTTACACTACTGGAGACATTTTACCTAGTTTAAAGATCAAAACTCCAGGCACCAAAATCTTTGGCCCTGAATGGATAGTTGATTGTTGTGCAATAGTGATGCCATATTTCATTTGTTCTATAGGTAACCCCTAGCTTTCATTGGTGATGAGGCTTAATTTTTTCATTTGGTTTTGGCCCTAGGTTTTCCTCATGTGCCTTTTTAGAACTAGTGGATTCAAGTCTTGGCCTCTTTTCCTTCTTCTATGTTCTTCTTTCTATTGGTGATTCTGGATGAGGAGGGAGGGGCTGTTTCTTTGTCTCTTGGATTCCTAATATTTTCTTCCTAGGTTTGAGCATATAGAAAACCAAAAATATTTTCCCTTGCATAATTATCTTAAAGGTATTAATATCATTTTTACCTGATTAGTGTCGCTCTATGTATGCCTTCTTTCTTGGATAGACATATAAATTATTAAGAATGTGAACCTCAACATAAATCTTGTTAGCATAAATTATTACTAGTCATGCATCCACTATTTAATTAATAAAATCCATGAAATATTTTGTAGTGAAGTCATAGGGCAACTTGAGCCAACTCGATAAGTTATTGGTGCTCTCCATCCATATTTGTACGAGCAAATAATGTTGTTTATTAACAAACTTAGCCTAACTCCCATTCTACATGAGAAAATATTTGGGTACATGCCACTTATTACCAAAATATTCCTTCATCCCCTCAAACCAACCTTTCATCCTCATTTTATAAGAGAGTGTGATGGTTCCTAGACTTGTAAATTATTTTAACCTTTCAGTAATAGACTTGTATTCTGGGGGGTATACCCACTTAAATTCTTTGTTAGAATACTCTAGGACACTAATTTAATAAAGTAAAATTAAAATCTCACCCCAAGGAAACTTATGGTTAGGCAGTCGATTTCTCATCTTCTTTAATTTTATCAGCAAGATATTTGGAGTAATTATATTTAGTCCCCTTTGTCATTTGTCTTGAGACATAGAGGTAGGCCATATCCACCTCCTTCCATCTATCCATGCCCCCTAACTTTGTCATTTCCAAGTGTGTAACTACCCAAATGATAGGATCTAAAGTACTTGTAATGTACATGGTATGGCCTTCCTTTTTATACCTCAATGGCATCATCATTTTATCAATCACATCTTGATCATTAAGATACACATTAATATCAGCTCTTAAACATAGTAACCTAGTTAATTTTTTGATTTGTTGTGGGTAATCTTTAATTTTGTGTCCTACAAAGTAAATTTAATCTTCATATATGCACAAAATCAAAAATTGTATCACATCTTGAGGTTTCACAAGTATGGCCATTAGAAGAGTTGAAGTACGCCTGCATCCTTCAATAAATTTTGAACTATGAGATCATAAGTGACCTCATTTATTGTGTTTTGGAACTCTATATGGTAATCACATTGTAATTCACCTTTATTCCTAGATTGGTGATGATTTTAGTCAAGTACTTGACAAGTGGAAACCTTGGATTCCCAATTGTCCACATATAAGACTGTCTCAAGGTACTACATTTCTTCTATCAAAACTAGAGGTGGAGGTGGTGTTATGGTAGCCTTCTTCCCACATGTGCCATATTTGGTGCCTATCCAATAGATTTATCTTCTACCATCTCTATTATTTTATCACCTTCCACACCATTTACATCATAACCCTCTTCTTGGAAAGAAATAGGACTACCTTCTTCTACTCCCTTGTGCTCTTCTACTTTGTGAATTACTTGTAATGGGTCCCTTTTCTTGATCGACTTCTACTTTGTTTGCATCACCAAGTAAGTTTCCTAAATTTTAACACATATCTGACCAATTATTACAAATGAAAATGATTTGTTTCCTTTTCCAAACACAAACACTTTGGCCTTCCTGATTCAACCTCATTCAATGGTGGATGTAGCATCTGAAACCTATAACTCATTCACATATGCTCCCACAATCACATTTTCACTCCTCTTTCTTTGAATGATGTTTACCTCAACCTCTAATTTATTTTTTCCATAAAAATTATGTGAAGACACCTTTTTTATTACTCTTAAATGCTTATTCAAGCTCTACAATCTTTTAAAGTTTTCAACAATAAAAAATGAAAATGAGAACCCTTTAGTCCTTTTATAGATATGAAAATGTTTAAATTAACTACCCTTCTATGTTTTCATCCATCATTTAGATAATTAATACTTAAAAAGGCTTGTCATGGTGTCCCTTTGACATGCTTACCATTTATGCCACTACTTTGTTAATAAATGAACATGTCCCATTCTTCCTTTAAAAGTTGTGTCTTTCCTATAATGCATGCCAGCTATAAAATAAATTAAAAACTCCATTTTTATTCATGGGAACTGAATTTTCCATTTTAACCATTTTTTAATGGTGTTTCTTTTATTATCTCCATCCAAAATTCTTGGGTTACATGCTACCTCTTACATGCCTCATTATCTTATAAGTTTTTCTCATGTGCCACCTCTTGTGTACTTACTTATCTTGTAAGCTTTTCTTTGATCATGCATGATTCCTCCCAACCTTTTCTTTATGTGCTTTATCTTAATTAATTTATCCATATTCAAACTTACCCCATTCTAAAATATGTGTGTGATCCTCCATGGCATAACCTAGTGAGATTCATTTTTCAAAAAGGTAAAAGTGATAAATGATAGAATTATAAAAACAAAAGAGCACCAAATGTGATAAAATAAACCTAAAAAATGCATGCAACCAATGCCATTATTATTTAAAAAAATAAAGTCCTACACAAAAATATTGGCATACACCTTATTTATGAAGCTAAAAAAGTGTTACATAGAATGGTAGGGTTGGAGCTAACTACCATTAAAATGGCCTAAAAGGAATTGGCCATCTAATATTTTTAATTTACAAGCACCTATTGGGAAGATATCATGAATAATAAATGGACCATTCCATTGGATTCTTAGTTTACCTAGATGGCATGTACACTTTGAATCATATACCAATACATGCATACCAGGATGAAAAATGTCTATTTTGATATGTCAGTCATGCCAAGTTATTTTATTTTGCTTCTCAACCCCTTAACTCCAATGTGTGAGAATGTGTGTTTAATCCAACTAAACTAAAACATCCAATCAAGCCTTTAGGGATTATTCTTCCTCTAATTTACCAATGCATGTAATACATAAATAAGGTACAAGGAATTCCACCAGTAAGACTACTTTAGTGATAAATACAAGGTTAAAGGGAGTACTTTTGTTTAGACTTTTATATGTAGTTTGGTAAACCCATAAGACTTTTGAAACACAATCATCCCAATCAGTGCAACCAATATTTCAAATCTTAATCAGTGTATTACTAAGGACCTTATTAAAGACTTTACCTATACATTATCTTGAGGGTGATATGGTGTGGTCTTATGGTGTGCAATCATGAATTCAACTAAGAGGATGTGCACTATTGCATTGATAAAGTGAATGCCATGATCACTAGTAGTAGTACAATCTCATGTGGTATTGATTCAACCCATCATGTGAGATAATCAATGGAAGTAATGATATGGTAAATGCCAGTCCATGTTGTAGTAGGTTTAATGGGGCCAATAAAATCAATAGACCATTTTTTAAATGGTTCATGGGAAAACACAAGATGAATTGGCATGGCATCCTAGTGGTTTGGTTTACCTACGTGCTAACAAATATCACATTGGCACACATAGGCTTTGACATCCTTAAATAATGTGGGCCACCATAACCCATCTAGTATAACCTTTTTAATCATTGCATCACCAACATAATGTCCTCCTCTAACATCCTTATAGACTTCCTGAAATACTTCAAAGCACTCATGTTGCATTAAACACCTTCATAATTCCTCATCACATCATAGCTTGTACATGTCTCCTCTAATAAGCTAGAAGGGGGAAACATGAATAGGTAGTTACTTCTTCTCTTAGGTGTTAAAGTGGTCTAGTTTTGAGCCTGTTGTGAGAAAATTAATAATTTATTCCAATTCTTTGGGCATGTGCATAACCTTGAAGAGTTTAACATTAGGTAAATCATCTTCTATTGCACATGATGGTTCACTAGATTAAAGTCTAGGTCAAAATTGATTTTGCTTGGTTTCATGACCATGAACAACTAGAACTCTTGAAATAATAAAATTCATGAGAAAATGTGCTTGTGTAGCACTAACTTATTAACCAAATACTTGAACACTTCATGATTTATATAGAAGATAAATGGAGTGGTCAACAAGTTTTGGTGAAACTTATAGAGTGCATAAACCATGGATAGGGCTTCACAGTCTATAGTAGATTAGTTTCTTTTAGCTAGTGTGAGCTTATGGTTAAAAAAGAAATGGGATATTCAAGGTTCCTTCATTGGGTTATGAAAATATGGCACCCACTGCCATGCCTAAATCATCGACATGAACATGAGATGATTTCATCCAGTTTGGGAGAAAGAGAATAGGTGTAGTCACCACTTTTTCATTTAGAGCCTCAAACGTTTGTTAGTGTGTAGCAGTTCATAGGAATAAGCTATTCTATTTAAGTATATCTTCCATCAAAACTACCCTGTTAGATAACTCTGAATGAACTTACTATAGTATCTAGTGTGACCCAAGAAGGTGCAAACCTCACATTGAGTGGTTGAGAGGTAATGAAACTAATATGCTTAAATGAAATGAGGAAGTTAATGAGATAGTACATTGACATATCACATGAGTATTGACCTTGCATGCTCACCCACAGTACATGGATAAGGATACATAAAATAAGGATAAATAAGGGATGCATGAATTAAACAAAAGTGCAAGACTTGGACAAGGGCATAGGAATGGGAGACATTTATGAAGTAATCCACAAAAACATCAAAGGAGACTAGTCAAGCATGAATCTAGAACCTATTCATGAGAGAATAGGAGCACAAGCATGGAGAGAATATATAACATCTTCTAAGCCTGAGTCAAAATGATTTTATTGTAATGGCTCACCATGAATTCTTTTTTGAAGGAGTCATTGGCCAATCATCACTACTATGTTATTTATGTAACCTAAGGAGACGGGTTGGGTTATTTATAAATATCCCTTAGTTTGTTTGAAAAAGAGGGGGAGAGAGAATAATATAGAGGAAATATTTTTGAGTTATATTTATAGTCTTTCGTTGTTCATTAGTAAACTATGGTGTATGAGTGACTGTAAGTTTCAAATGAAATCAATGGAATCACTATTTTTATCTACAAATTCTTAAATATGTGTCAATTTATGGGTATGATGATAATTATAAGTATGTGGTATGTATATAGTCAATAACATGGTTAACCAAAATATAATGCTTGTAGTAATGAGAACTAAAAGTAACTAACCTAAGCACCTAAGTGTAGATAGAAAGTTAAGTTCTTCACCACCACATGGTAGAATTGATGAGAATCAATCTTAGCTATGTGCTTCAAGTGAGAATGCAAGGTCACTACTCATGTGATATGCCAACATGTTAACTCATTGGCTTATTTATTTCCTTTAGGCATGCGGCTAGTATTTATTCTAGAAAAACTAAGGATAAGACCCAACATATTATGGTTAACCATGTTATTCACTTTATACATTCCACATACTTTTAATTAACATCATAGCAATAGATTGGTACATATTTAAGAATTTTAAAATAAAAATAGTTATTCTATTGATTTCATTTGAAAATGACAGTCATTCATGCACCATGGTTTACTAATAAACAATGAAAGATTACAAATATAACTCAACAACATTTCCTCTCTATTATTCTCTCTTTCCCCCTCTTTTCTAAACAAATCTAAGGGGTATTTATACATAAACCAACCCATATCCTTAGGTTACATCATTAATATAATAGTAATGACTATCTAATGACTATTTTAGAAAAAGAAGTTATGGCAATCCATTACAATAAAATCTTTTTGACCTAGGCCTAATGACCCCTATATTCTCTTCATGTTAGATATATGTGCTCATGCTCCTATTCCCTCATGAATCGGTGCTAGATTTGTTCTTGACTAGTCTCTTTTGATTCTTCCATGAGCTACTTCATAATATTCTCCACTTCCTATGACCTTGTTCAAGTCTTGTGCTTTTGTCTGAGTCCTATCTACTTTATTTCTCCTTGTTTTTTGTATCCTTGTCTCTCAAAACTTGATATATTGTGCTAAGGGCCTCCACTCCTTTCTCTTCCATGCCTTTATGTTTCATGCTAAGGTCATTCAAATCATTCTCATTCCCTTTCTCTTCCAAACTATGGATCCAAAACCTTTAGAATATATAAATACAAAATTTGGGGTTTAACAGTCTTTAATGACATGTTGATCAGTGATGACCTCCCCATTTTATTTGGTAATTTTCACTATTGCATTATGATTTATATGTTTAAGAGTGGTGAGATGAAATAATTTTGTGTTCTTATCTCCCTATAATTTTATATTTTTTTCTCCAAAATAATTCCTCTGTACCATTAATCAAGTGATATTCACACAAAATTTATTTTTCTATATCATAAGCACCTTTATCCATACCATTGACAGTAATTTGATCTTCCAATTGAGCCAAATCCTCTTCAATTTTTTTTTATAAATATATTGCAAAGAACTTCTTTGTTCCAAATTCTTATGTTTCTCTTAACATTTTTAAGCTTCTTAGCAACTCTAAACATAATTATTCTAGGAATTTGAATAATCCACCATTATTTAATTTTTTGTTTCAAATCAAGATGTTGTAGCCACATGTGCTCAAATTTGAATGGAATTATATCATTTATATCTTTACCATTCACATTAAGTAATAAGGGATTATGGTCTGAGCCTATTCTAGGTAATGAGGAAAGACAAAAGTCCTATTAAAATCTAATCATAGCACTAGAATTTGTATATTATAATTGGTCAAGATATCCATTATCTATAAGTAAATATCTACACAACACTTTGTGATGAAAATTTACCAAATAATATGGAACCAACTTATTTTGCATCTATTTTTAATACATTGAAGGATAGTGAATAGGCAATTTATTTTAATAAACAATATTTGCTTGTGCAACATATTATAGGTCAAAATCTCCCACTTTTAATTGTAAGTATAAATTTTAAATAAAGAGATTAAGTGTGTGATTATAGATAATGGATCGAGATTAAACATTTGAAATATCATGTTTATTTAAACCCTTGGTATCAATATAGAATCTATTCATAAATTAGGCAATAATGTTAGAGGTTTGATAATGTACCTCACCAAGTGTTAGGAATAATTACTATGCTAGTGACAGTGGGCCCAAAATGTTAGCTATTATATTTCAAGTAATGCCAAATAATTTGAATTATAACCTACTCTTAGGTATAATTCAGATTCATGTTATGGAAATCATACCATTCACTTCACATATATGTTTAAAAGTTTCACCTAATGGATGTTTACCTACATGTCTTGTTTATAATCAACCTTTCAAGTATTTCAAAGTATTTGAACCTAGTGATGGATGTATACCAAACTCTAATGAGGTTTGATATTCAAGCAAATCTAATTAAAATGAGCCAAATCCAATTATAGTACTTAATCAAAATATGATAATAGATTTATTGTATATTTATAAAGCACAAAAGGAGAAAATGCCAGATCTTCCTTTGTTGGTCAATATAGAAGATCTAAATTGGATATTTATGGAGGATGATAATGATGAAGATGAAAATTAAGTTATCACAAACAAAGATGATTATCTATCTCATCTAAACTTTACACCTATAGGCTCAGGAAAGAATCAACATGATTCAAACATCATGAGCGCCACTAAATTATGAGATCTCCTTCATGTGAAACCAAAGTTAGATAAAGGTAAATCACTCATTCTAAAAAACCATGAGGATATAAATGTAAATACTTGTTTTAATGTTAACTCATGACAATAATATCTTACAATAAGTCCTCCATTAAGACAACATTTTGTAAAATCTAGTATGACTCAATCACAAGAGGCACTACATATTCACATGATGTATCAATGATGAATATCTAAAATTTGTGAAAAAATCTATCAAGAACATAGAATTCATAAACATGAAACATTTCATGTATCATAAGGCAATGGTACAAGTAACTAGTGTATAATATAAACCATGTATTAAATTAAGAATGTTAATTAACATAAGTTTGATTTTTCTACCCTCTATTAGGCACTAATTTGTAGCTCAATTATCACATCAATAAGGGAAGTCATATTTCAGTTATCATAGAATAACTAGACATGGAACAAATAGTTGTGCAGAATTAAAACAAAATTCTCATAAGTTTAAGGATGAAAGCATCTTCACAATAATACAAGTACAATAAAATCCACCTCACATTGATACATAAGTGTCAATTTACAACAAAATATAATAAATTAATTGATCCCATAAAGTAAATAAGTGTCCACAAATGGACCCATTGACTATTCAAGTATTCATCAAGGGTGGCTATTGGCAATAGGTTTAAGTTGATAAATAATAAGGGGGAAATACATGTAGCATTACATTTTTATATCAATTAGACCATAATATAGATGAGTTACAACACATTATACATTGTGTCAAATCCATAAGCCATATTACATTACCAATTGCTTGCGAGAAAAATCTTATCGACATATTGATATTTTTTATGTATACTAAATAAAAATTGCATGCTACACTTGGATAACAATGGTTAGAATAAATTCAAGTTATTTTTGATACTCCAAATAAGTGTATTTAATTCACATTTGAAAATAATACAATCAAGATTCATCATGATGGAAATAATGAGTATGAAAAGATCAAAGATTCAAGAACAAGTGAAGTGACATCACTTAGTAATATGACACTTAATCCCTCACATAGTGTGGAGAGAAATACAATGCTTACACATACATACCCTAATAAGGGAAAGGGAAAGATGATAGATATATCCAAGTATGATGACTCTAAAGAAAATAACAAGTGGACATGTTGGGATTCTTTTCCTTCAAGCCAACATGTCTTTTCCCTAGGTGTGTGCTTAAATAAATAATATTTACAACGTGCTAATGCATTGACATTTCACACAAGAACAAGTTATTGTGTGTTGACCCAACGTATGCATCTTAAAATTGGTTCCCTTTGGTTTTGTCATGCACGGGTGTGTTTGTCTAACTTCCTAGATAAGGGTACTCAAACAAATACCTATACTAAACTCATTATTAATCCTATATCTAAATCATCTTACTTTTTCATCACTTAACAATCACAAGAAAAAGGATTTGGCATAATTAATAACAAATAGCATCAACCCCATTATTACCATTAACAAATGAACATAAGATTTACATTAACATATACTTATTTACATTATATTCATAAGTGATATCACATAGTATAGTGATTCAAAGTTATAATGATAACCAACTCATAATCAACTCAACTTATCAAGAACATCGAACAACCATACAAAGTACATCAAGGGGGTATTTTTACTTGGTTTACCCTAACCAATCAATTATAGAAGTAAATACAATTAATGTGAATCACCAATGATCATCAACAAAATTGAGTCATGGTAGTTATTAACAACAAATTCCTATGGACTCAAGCCTATCTGCCCCAATATTCTCTCTATGTTAGATACTCATCATCGAGCGCCTATCTTCTTGTGGGCCAGTACTATATTTTCCCTTTACTTAATCCTCTCTTTCATCCCTATGAAATGCTTTTAATTGTCTCCACTTTCTATGCTTTCCTCAATTCTTCTACTAATATTTGAGTCCTACATTCTTGGTTTCTCCTTTTAACATGAATCTTTACTCCATGGGGCGTGCTCCTTTTGTGCCATGGACTCCTACACCATGGTCTTATATGCCATAGGATTTGACATTATGTCTCTTTATATTTCTTTTTACCAAAAATTACTTAGACAAAATTATGATCAAAATTGGGGGCCCAACATTAGCCCACACTAAGACAATAGTCCACCCCAAACTATGCATTATTCTCAGGGCTCTCCAAAAACTTAGGCCTCATCTACTTAATTTACTTCTTTACATTTACATCCTCCTAATGGTTAAAGGCATTTTATAGCTATGATGTGACTTCCTCTACCACCTCCTTAAGTTTTTTTTCTTGGGTTGTTTAAGACAATCACCTGCTTGAATGACCAAATGCTCAAGGCATGTGGAAGCATCCTTATAAACATCTTTGAGTGAGGTGACTTCTATTTTAACATGTCCTTAGAGTACTAAAAAACTTGTATTAATATCTTAGTGGGGTTTTATTATTTTATTTTCCATAGCATCCACATCTTCAAACACTTTGGTATGATCTGTGTAGTATTTTATTACTAAGGAATTATTATCCAACTATTATCATTAAAGTACCTCTAATTAAATCCATGCTTCCAAATTTCTACCAGACTATGCCAACTTAACAAAAACCCCATTCAATATGGGAATCATATCACCAACCCTATTCAAAAATATTTTATAAACCTCCATGACTTTAGTAAATTATTTGGTTGCCCAAGTTTGATCATGCAAGGCTAGTTTGGTCCTTGCATCTCTTCAGCAAAAGCTCTACTAGGTTCTCCAATTTGTCAATTACCTCACCAATAAGGGATAACCCATCAGCAAGAGATATATCTTGGTTCAAAATTATCTTGCAGAGGTTCATATTTTTTTACCTTAGTCATTATTTCTATCTCCAATTGGTGTTTGACTTAAGCTAGTTCTTTTTCAATTTTTATTCTCATGATGTACTCATTGCAATATAAAACAACCATTTTTGAATCCTTCTTGTGGAGTCACCTAACATCATATTTAAATAATGTATTATACTTGGTTATCTCATGTGAAAAATTCAAGAGTGTCATGTTTTCATGTGTCATAGTACACATCCAGGCATCTACCCAAAGTGTGTTTAGAAGTTTTAACTCTCTAAAATTAGGCTTTCTAATAGTAGCTCAAAATTGTGTTCTTCATTATAGATACTATATTAAAATGATAATTCTTGTCAAGTCTGATCGGTCAAGTCCTCTAGTGCAAAATGGGAAAACATAAATCAATGCTCTTTTGATACTCACTTTTGGTACTGAACACGTAGGTTCATGGATCAATTGGTAGTTTTTGGCCTCTACTAGACAGATTTATCAATTGGTTCTTTTCACTTGAAGGTATCTCACTATAGTATCTTGACATCCATGTATTCATTTTGGTGGTTGGCCCTAATATCAAGACCACTCATTCCTAAGTGTTGATGTAGTGGATTGCACCCAAGGCAGAACGCCTAGCTCTTACCCTTCCACACGTAATAATGGAAACTCCCCTCTCGCCTGTGGGACCAGTGAAGCTAGAGGGGAGAGTCTCTAGATAAGGGCTAGCTCCCTCTAATGTATCTTTTAGTCCCTATTTTCTCCTACTGCTAACAAATAAAATGAAAAATGGAGGATGAAAAGGGAGAGAGAGATGCTAAAAATAGAACCTAAGCCTAAAAATGAAAAGGTGATACACCAAAAAAGTTTGATCCACTCAGGCCTGAACATACACTTTTCACCAGGAAGAAATGCCCATACACTTCATCTGACATGGGAAACTCTTTTATTTCAGTGAGTCAGGGGTTCGTAGAGATACAGGGAGGAAGGAAATACCAAAGGTGCTCTATGACACACTTAGGCAACCTATTCACATGCACTTATATTCCTGCCGTAGACACTTCTAGCAGACCTGTAGAAAAGAGACTTCACAATGCACTAGACATGTTGTAATCAATCTATGAAAAGCATGAAAGACAATGACTTAACACAAAAGAATAACCTAGACATATACTTTAAATTGCAAGTCCAAATAGAGGTAAAAATGTTAAGTCTTAATTCAATGTAAAATCTGGCAGAGCTCTGCCTTACAAGCCCAAGAGATTTTTGGGTAGAGTTTTGCCTTAAGGCTAAGAGAATGGATTTTTTTTCAAATGAGAAGCTTTACAATATATAGAGAGAGGAAGAGAACTTGGTGATTTCTGGGAAAGAATTTGGTGCTCTTTTTGCAAGCTGGCCCATGTGCACTCTAAGCCTTGGGAAGAGGGAGCCGTTTGATTGCCAGTTCCTGCTTTGACTTAGGCATTCCACATTAATGTGAAAAACATGGTTGTGCCTCTTTTTTGCAAACAAACTACTCCTTTAAGGCATTTCACGGCTTGCCTACTCATTAGTGTAGAATGGGGAAAGATGAGTTGCACTGTTCATCACCTATTTGCACCATTTATAATCAATTGGCAGACACTGTTTCAACTGTAGATATAACTCACCTCCTTTTTGCCACCTAGGCTACCTTCTCAGTTTCTACTCCATCTCTTAGGTTACCTCTACTAGTTCTTCGGCTCTCTGGACTTTAGTCTTTGAATTCCTTTAGGTTCACGCCATTTATTTGAAAACCAATATTTATTCAATCCTACAAAGTTGACGTCTATGTGCCCATCATTTTGAAACTCATAAGGCACCTTAGAACATAGATGCAGCCATTTATCATACTCCATTGAGTTAGAACAGGACACATGGTAGCATCCATTTAGCTTGAGATGTCTCTTGAGGGCTCTACAAAAGGTGACACTTAGTGCACTCTACCTACTCCTTTCCTCGATGATTCCTCTACTGCAAAGTTTGACATCTACATGTCCATCTCTTTAAAATTCATAAGGCACTTTGAAATGTGGATGCTGATGCATGGCAGCTTTCACTGAGTTTATGATGGGACAGATGGTAGTATCCGCTAGCTTGTAAAGACTCTCTAGTTGCCTTAGAAATATTTGAGAATTATTTGAGTCTCATAGATAGTGAAACTTGGCATACATTGCATAGCCTTTATCAGCTTACCCAGGCCCACCATAGTCTTCTCTTGAATAACAAAGCTGAAAGGAGAGACCCATGGAAGTTGACACGTGGCCACTTTTGCTTGCTCATTTCCTTATCGATTCTTATGCACCTTTCATTTACTTGATCAATTCCTTCGGCCTTTTCTTTGGGTCCCCTTTGCAAGGGTTCTCTACCCTCCACAAGGGCACTCATCTTTTGGCTTTAGGATGCTCCCTTGAACCAAGCCATTGAATCGACTGATTGAACCAAAAATGGTTCAACATTTCAATGGTTCAACACTGCATGCCATTCATTCATTGAACCAAGCCTTCGAACATGCTGCATGAACCAAATGTTTGAACCCAGAAAGGTTCAACGATTCAATGGTTCAATGCTTCACACCATTTGTTGAACTTTACTAATTAAAACTAAGCCCCTTTGAACCTTCTATGATGAACCAAGGTCTTGAACCAAATGATTGAACTAAATGATGAAGTGAGGCATTGAATTGAAACTATTAAACTCAGTTGTTGAACCAAAGTGATGAACCAAGGCTGATGAACTTGAGCTTTAAACTAAAATTTTGAATTCTACCATTGAACCAAGGCTTTGAACTAAAGTGTTGAACCAAGGCGTTGAACTAAGGCATTGAACCAGTTTAATGGTTCAACGGTTCAATGGTTCAAAGGTGCTAACTCTTGGAAATATTATGTCATTAAACCACTCTTCCAACCTTAAGGAAAAGTGTCTTTGAACCATTTTAGCTCTCTTTCCTTATGAATTTCTTTAGACAAGAGTTCAAAGAAGCTTTGTAAAACCTTGCACTCTCTGAAGTGGTTCTTCATCTGCCAAAAGACTACACCTACAGAGTTCATAGAAAATCTTCTAGACTTGTGACAATCAAAAAAAATGAAATGGCCCAGAATAGTAGGGATAGAAGGGGATCAATTTTTGGCTTGTTGGGCAAAAATGGTCAACAAATTGGTGACTCCCAGGGGAAGCATGCTTGCTATGCTTAGAGACTAGTTGCCTTTAAGTCCATTGGGCACAGAGTCAGATGCAGCTTGAACAAATTTAGCAATAGCCCTAACAGATCCAAGAATCAAACATGAACCTTTTTACCCTAGACATAAGGGAAAGCACACACAAGACTAAAAACACTACTTGTGCAAACTATACTTAGGGAAAGTAGGAAAAGAAACTGAAAGCAACTACTATGTACAACTAACAATGTATACTTGCTTCCCCCCTGGATCAAAGGGAAAATTTCTTAAGTTCCCTCCTTGGTAAGGAAACTTATGATGCCAAACAAGTGGCTGAATGAAATGGAGAGTTGGTGACCCGCTCCTCTTGCCTACCACCTAGGTTGGCTTGTATCCGAGTGGATCAGATTCAAACATGCTTCCAACATATATGTACTCTATTTGTTCTTAGAAGCTTGCCTCTTGTTGGTTCTTCATGTTGGTGTATCTCATCAAGAAATCAATCATTGTTGGCTCATCACCATAAGCCCCTTGATATGCATCATTGACTGGTTTGTTCTCTTCTACCTCATGCCCGAGTTCCATGGTATGACCACCCTCCTTGATGATTTCAAAGAAAGTATCTTCAGATTCACCAACCTCTTAAAGGGATAAATTTGAAAGCCTACATCCCCTTTGCATACTTATTTGAGTCCCAATGCTACCTTCTCCACTCTTATCCAGCTCATAGCCCCCTTGAAGAATAGTGCAACCTGCCCAATGACTTCAAATGAATCATTCAAAACATGAACAAGAGATTGTCCATGGTCCTCCATGACATTTAAGGTGATCTCCTCCTCTTCATTACTCATGAAGTCTCCCTGGTCAGTCATGAACTGAGCATACTCCTCTTCACTTGCTTCCTTCAAGACAAGCTCCTCCTCGAGAATGGGGGAAATGGAAGGCTGACAGACAAACTCATGTGGAAGAGGAGGCAGTCCTTGAACTAGAATCGAATGATTCTCCTCTTTCCATTTGGTCAGCACTTCATCTATATTAGGCATGGTATGATAGCTCTCTTGGAGGTGTGTGAATGGAGCGTGTTTAGACATGGAATCTGCTACTTGGTCTAAAATGTCCATCACGTGATGGCTGAGGAAATTTGCCCTGGACTCCAACTCTATAATCCACCTATTTATATCTTCTTGAAAGAGCCTTTCTTAGAGGTCACAATCATCATCGGGAGTAGCAATAGCCTCATCTTCTTAAAAGTTTTGAGCAAAACCTTTCTCCTCCTCTTCCTTTCTACCCCAAGATTCCACTTTTTGCTTCCAACTCATGATCTTGGGATTGGAATCTTGCTCTTGTGAACAGGCAACAACTTTATCCTCTTTAAGGTCCTAAGTTGGTTCATGATGTTCCTTCTTCCAGCTTGGAATTTGGAGATCATGTTGAAAGACTTGAGGAGGTTGGGGAATATTTGGGAGGGTCTGCTCATGTACAAGAAGAGTTGTCTAAAAAGAGGCATGCTAAAAAGCTAGGCATATAAGATTAAAGGCAGGATCGATTGATGCATCAGATGAGTCAGAATGAGTAAGTGCCATCTGATAGAAAGGATTTGGCACACAAGAGGGGGATTTCTTCAAAATAGGAGGGGGTAGACCTTGGGCCAAATTTTCTTGATTTTCGTCCCTCTACTTTACCAGCACTTCATCAATATTGAAAATAGCTCGAGGATTGGTAGAAGGGGTACCTTTTGGTGCCGTCTCCCCTACAAGGTTTGAAAACTCCATCTCTCTTTTTCCAAGTAGTCTCATCTTAGCCTATAATTCCTTAATCTACTTAGCCATATTATCCTCATTATGTACCTCTTGGAGCTCATAGGAATCATTATAGAGATGGGGAGTGCATGAAGGTTACCATGAAATACAAGAAGCTTCCTGAGGAAGGGTGGGAGGGACTTGAAAAGTACTAACCTCATTTTATACCTCACATTCTTAGACAATGTCTTTCTCCTCCTTGCTGCTCTATGACTCAACGACCTTATTCCAGCTCAAGATATTCAGACTGGGCATCTCCTTTTGGGGTGATGGGGCCATAATGTGAGAGGGTAGTGAGGGTTTGGATTCCACTTCCCTTGTTACCAAAATAGACTGTTACATTTGAAGATTTTCCAATTTGATATGTTTATCAAGATTAGCCTTAAACACAAGATTTACTATTTTAGAACTCTCCTCAACATGATTGGGGAAAGGACTTTGACAGGCTTGACTTGGTTTATAAGCAGGGGCTATATATGACTGATATGATACTTGGGGTAGTGAGTATGCAGGTTGATAGACTTGGTAAGGCTGCCTCTCATGAATACTCAGCTCTCTTCCAAAGATTCAATCAAACCACTCACATCCAACATCTCACTTGTAAGCCTTTGCCAATTGGCTCTTTCAATAGCAACCCATTCACTCTTAACCTGATCCAGTGCATTTCTCACTTGATGGGTGACATGATCAAGGATTTCTTGGCCACATCCCTTTATAGTGTCAAGCTCTATTACATACTTTTCATATCCTAGTAGTGCTCGTTTGAAGGTGGAGACAGGTTGATTGGTAAAGAGACTGGGTTGAGTAAGAGAAGTAACACATTGAAAAGACTAGGCATAAGGCTAATATATCTTATGATAGGGTTGAGACTGGTCATATTGAACCTGATAAGGATCAACATAAGGCTAGTAAGGATCATAGGTAGACTGGCCAAGGAAAATAGGGTCCATGGCTCTGAATAATGGAATTATACATACCAGAATACTATTTCTTGATGGCATCAAAAATTGCTTAACTAGTTGATTTAACTCAGAGTCACCATTGGTGTTAATGTAAAAGCCTCCAAAGGCTGGTCGGTTGAAGAACCCACCAAAAATTCTTCAACTCTTTGGACCTAACTTGTCCTAGTTGGTCCCACTGGGCATGCCAAAAACTGTTGACATAGTGGATTGTACCTAGGGCAAGATGCCTAGCTCCCACCCTTCCACACATAATAATGGAAACTCCCCTCTCACCTGTGGGACTGGCAAAGCTGGAGGGGAGAGTCTCTAGATAAGGGCTAGCTCCCTCTAATGTATCTTTTAGGCCCTAGTTTCTCCTACTACTAACAAATAAAATAAAAAAGGGGGGATGAAAAGGGAGAGCGAGGCTGAAAATAGAACCTAAGCCTAAAAAAGAAAAGGTGATACACCAAAAAAAATTGATCCACTCAGGCCTAAACATACACTTTTCACCAGGATGAAATGCCCATACACTTCATCTAACATGGGAAACTCTTCTATTTTAGTGAGTCAGGGGTCTGTAGAGATACAAGAAGGAACTACCAAAGGTGCTCTACGACACACTTAGGCAACCTATTCACATGCACCTATATTCCTGCTATAGACACTTCTGGCAGACCTACAGAAAAGAGACTTCACAATGCACTAGACATGTTATAGTCGATCTGTGAAAAGCATAAAAGATAATGACTTAACATAAAAGAAGAACACAGACATATACTTTAAAGTGCAAGTCCAGATAGAGGTAAAAATGATAAGTCTTTATTGAAGGTAAAATTTGGTAGAGCTCTGCCTTACAAGCTCGAGAGATTTTTGGGTAGAGTTTTGCCTTAAGGCTAAGAGAATGGATTTTTTCTCAAATGAGAAGCTTTAAAACATATAGAGAGAGGAAGAGAACTTGGCAATTTTTGGGAAAGACTTTGGCACTCTTTTTGCAAGCTGGCCCATGTGCGCTCTGAGCCTTGGGAAGAGGGAGCCATTTGATTGTTAGTTCCTGCTTTGACTTAAGTGTTCCACATTAATGTGAAAAACATGGCCATGCCTCTTTTCTACAAATATACTACTCCTTTAAGGCATTTCACAACTTGCCTGCTCATTAATGCAAAATGGGGAAAGATGAGTTGCATCATTCATCAACTATTTGCGCCATTTTTAATCAATTAGTGGACACTATTTCAATTATAGATATAACTCACCTCCTTTTTGCCACCTAGGCTACCTTCTTAGTTTCTTCTTCATCTCTCAAGTTACCTCTGCTAGTTCTTCAGCTCTCTAGACTTTAGTCTTTGAATTCCTTCAGGTTTGCACCATTTATTTAAAAACCAATAGTTATTCATTCCTGCAAAGTTGATGTCTATGTGCCCATCATTTTGAAACTCATAAGGCACCTTGGAACATGGATGCAGCCACTTGTCACACTCCGTTGAGTTAGAATGGGACACATGGTAGCATCTATTTAGCTTGAGATGTCTCTTGAGGGCTCCACAAAAGGTGACACTTGGCACGCTTTACTTACTCCTTTCCTCGATGATTCCTCTACTACAAAGTTTGACATCTACATGCCCGTCACTTTAAAACTCATAAGGCACTTTGAAATGTGGATGCCGACACATGGTGGCTTCTTTTGAGTTTATGATGGGACACATGGTAGTATTTGATAACTTGTAGAGACTCTCTAGTTACCTTAGAGATATTTGAGACTCATTTGATTCTCACAGATAGTGACACTTGGCATACTTTGCATAGCCTTTAGCAGCTTACCCAGGCCCACATAGTCTTCTCTTGAATAATGAAGCTAAAAGGAGAGACCTATATAAGTTGATACATGGCCGCTTCTGCTTGCTCTTTTCCTTATCGATTCTTGTGTGCCTTTTGTTTACTTGATCAATCCCTTCAGCCTTTTCATTCGGTCCCCTTTGCAAGGGTTCTCTACCCTCCGCAAGGGCACTTGTCTTTTGGCTTTAGGATGCTCCCTTGAACGAAGCCATTGAACTGACCAATTAAACCAAAAATGGTTCAATAGTTTAATGGTTCAACACTGCACGCCACTCATTCATTGAACTGAGCCTTCAAACTTGCCACTTGAACCAAACACTTGAACCCAAAAAGGTTCAATAGTTTAATGGTTCAATGCTTCAATGCTTCAGTGCTTTAACACTTCGTGCCATTTTTTGAACTTTGCTAATTAAAACCAAGCCCCTTTGAACCTTTCACGATGAACCAAAGCATTCAACTAAATGATTGAACCAAGCAATGACGAGGCATTGAACTGAAACTATTGAACTCAATTGTTGAACCAAAGCGATGAACCAAGCGATGAACCAAGGCCAATGAACTTGAGATTTGAACCAAAACATTAAACTCTACCATTAAACCAAGTATTTTAACTAAAGCATTCAACCAAGCATTGAACCAAGGCATTGAACTGATTCAATGGTTCAATGGTTCAATAGTTCAAAGGTGCTAACTCTTGGAAAGATTATGTCGTTGAACCACTCTTCCAACCTTAAGTAAAAGTGTCTTTGAACCATTTTACCTCTCTTTCCTTATGAATTTATTTAGACAAGAGTCTAAAGAAGCTTTGTAAAACCTTGTACTCTCTGAATTGGTTCTTCATCTGCCAAAAGACTACACCTGCAGAGTTCGTAGAAAATCTTCTAGACTTGTGCAAAATTAAAAAAAATGAAATGGCCCAGATTAGCAAGGACAGAAGGGGATTAATTTTTGGCCTATTGGGAAAAAATGGTCAACACCAAGGTTGTTTCTAAACCATCCCTCTCTTCACCAATGGGATTTTCATTTTCCACTTGTGCCTCTTTAAGGGTGGTTTCTTCATGTCACACTAGTGAAGGTGTCTTCTCTTATGCCAGGGTGACTTGATCTTCATGTTAGACTTCAACAATCTATTTTATGGCATTACCTCTAGGATTTATATATTTTATTCTAGGTCACCATTCTTAGGCACTAAAGTTTCATGTTCTGAGGGAATAGATTGTGTTGTTGGTTTTGGGCCTTCAGGTCGACCTATTGGCAAAGTTTCCTTGGGTGGTGTATGGGTAGTCCTTTTCCAATTTATCTACTCTATATAAACATTGGTAATGGAATTTTACCCTTGCCTCTTTTTTTTCTTATACCTTCCTATCTTTGGTGGGGGTAGGATTGTTTCCTTCTTATGGTCTGCATTCCCCGATGTCTTATTTATCGATTTTAACATATAAAATAAAGAATAAATGGAATTACCAACCAAAATCTACTAGACCTTAATGTTGGTATTATTTGACTCTAGTTTTTACCTATATGCCTTTTTCCCTAGGTAAATATACATTTGAAAGAGAGTATGAGTCTCAATGTCAATTTTCTTAGTAGCAATGTTAACAGGGTGTGTGTCATATATCCTATTGATGGTGTTCATGAAATATCTAGTGGTGAAATCATGTGGAAATTTAATCCATCCAAATAAGTCACCTAAGGGAACCATCAAAATGCATTATAGAGTAGTGTTACTTAACTGTGAACTTGGATTAGTCTTCAATCTATCTAGGAAAGTTGTTGGGAACACACCATTCATTCCCAAATGCTTCCTTCATACCATCATACCATCCCTTCATCTTAACTTTATGGGAAAAAATTGTCACATCAAGGCAAGTGAATTCTTTAGATTGCTCTATAGGGGATTTATGTTCAATAGGGTAAGCCCATTTCAATTCTCTAGTTGTGTACTTAGGTATACCATCTCATCAAAAACTAATAACAAAATAATAGCACCCTATGCAAATTTTTGGTTCAGTAGGTGGTGGGATTTTTTTATATCTATATTAATTATATTAGTAAAAAATTGTACCCAGTTATACTTCACTCCCAGGGTAACTTGATGGGTGACATATAAATGTTCAATGTCTACCTCTTTCCATCTATCCATGCATCCAACCTTTGTCATTATTATGCATGTGACCACTCTAAAGTCAAGATCTTGGAGACTTGTAATGTGAATTACATGGCTTTATTTTTGATACTCAAGTAGCATTATAGTCTTCTCAATCTCCTCTTAGTCCTCTAAGTCTAAATTAAGGTTAATGCCTAAGCATTATAAACCTATGAATTTAATTATCCTCTAAGATGTGATCTGAATCTATCACCTAGCAAAAGATAAATAATCTTTATGCATTTGTGAAATAAATATCTTGACTACTTCCATAGGATTCCCAATATATGATAGATTAAATAACTGAAATAGTCTTGCATCATTAAGATTATTAAAAATACTCAAGTCATATACAAGCTCATTTCATGTGTTCTATCACTATACCTAGTAGTCATGCTACAGTTCTACCTCATTTCTCAACTAGTGATGATTATAGTCAAAAATATTACAAGTGGGCAAACTTAACTCTTGGCACGCAACAATGCTTTTAGATATTATATTTCCTCTATTAAAAGTGGGTGTGGATGTGGTATTGTAGCCTTCTTCCTAGCCTAGCATCCCATTCTTGATTTTATTTTTCATTTTCCTCAACCTATTATCATAAACCCTCCACTCTCACACCAGACTCTTTAGGTACCTCTTCCCTTATCAAAACTAGTTGAACACCCACAATTTCAAATTCCTCTTCCTCTGGTATCATAGGTAGGGGCTTGATATGCTGGGATTTTTTATTTGGTCACATCACCATCTAAGGATCCTAAAGGTTGAGGCATGACCATTCGACTCTTCTAAAGAATACATAATTAATTTTTTGACTCATTTTTTTCTCCTACTTTAACATCCTCTAATGGTTAATTTCAACCTCTACAACCTATGCTTCCTCAATCACTCTTTCAGCACTTTCCATGTTCACCATAACCACTTCACTCCATAATGCTCAATTTAGTCATTAATGGTTGATCTATGCTCATCTAAAAATTTAAAAACTTTCTCTTAGAACCTTTATAATGCTCCTTTGGCTCTATAAATTTGTGAATTGGATAATAGTAAAATGTAAAATGATGTGTTTAACCTTTTATAACCCTGAGGGGGTAATCCACATTTACTTCCCCATTACCTCATTTATCACTTCATGTAATTAATGATCTAATAGTATTACCATGATTTATATTTGTCACACTTACCATTACAATTTCTTTCCTCATATTTAATACATATATCCCATCCCACACTTTTCTTGAAGTGCATGATAGCTGTAAAGAATTTTGAAAATTTCCATTACCAAGGTGGGAACCTCACTTATTTACTTTGACTCATCTTAGCTATTACATGCCACATATTTCATACCCATTTATCCTCATACACTTCCACTTTCATGCCCATTTTTCTTGTGCACATTCCCATTAACCATTTTTTTGGTTCTCTATAATTTTTACTTCTTTCACCTTTCTTACCCCACACTAAAAGTTATTCATGGTCCTCCATGACATAAAAAAGAAATATAAATATAAAGAACAAAGTGTTGTCCTAAAACTAAATAAGGGAATACAAATAATGCCACATTTTATTGAAAATAACCAAAATCATATACTAAACAAGTGGCATACACCTTATTACTTAAATAGGAGAAACACTACTTAGAATAGTAGGCCCACAACTGACTACCATTCAAATGGTCAAGGAGGAACTGGCCATCTAACCACATCAATTTACATGTGCCAATGGGATGAATACTATGAAGAATAAATGGGCCATCCCATTGGATGTGAAGCTTTTCTGAATGGTGTGCAAACTTGGAGTCATACACCAAAACTTGCATACCTCGAGAAAAAAAATGTTCTTTAAATAATGATCATGTTAGGCCTTTTGTTTCCACTTCTCCACTCTTTGACTCCAATGTTCTATAAATATGGTTTCATCCAACTAAATCAAAGCATCCAAGCACACTTTTAAGGATTATTCATAATCTAATTAACCAATGTGCACAATTCATTGTGATGAAACAAAAAATTCAATTGAGAGAATAACTTTGGTACCAAACACAATATTAAAAGGTGTACTCTTATTTAATCATTTGTATATGGTTTGATATGCTCATAACACTATAGAAACATAATCATCCCAGTCAATTCATCTAATATTATAAAACTTCGTTAATGTATTACCCAAGATCTTATTAAATGATTTAGTTGTACCATTAGCCTAAGGATGGTAAGGGGTAGTCTTGTGGTGCACAATCATGAACTCACCCAAGAGGATATATATGGTTTCATTAATTAAATGAGTTCATTGATCACTAGTCATATTTAATGGACATTCATACCATGTATTGATATTCTCCTAGAGAAACATATCAATAGTGGCAGTGGTATAATCCCTAACTGGTGTAGCTTCAACCTAGCGAGTAAGGTAATTAGTAGAGATAATAACATATCACACATCAATATACCTCCCCATTAAATTAATGGGGCCAAAAAAATCAGTATCTCACTTATCAAATGGTTCATGTTCCATGATTAGATGAAGGGGTATAGCATCCCTTCTATTTGGCCTATACCCCTTCTACTTGGCTTACCCTTGCACTAGTAGATATCACATTTTCATGCATAATCTTTAGCATTTTTAAATAGAGTAGGCCACCATAATCCATATAAAAGAACCTTGCATGTTATATATTCACCGACATAATATCCTTTAGTGACACCCTTATGAACCTCCCAAAGAACCTCAGTGTGCTCATGTTCCATGATGAGTGGAATAACACTTCATCCTGCACAAGATTATAAAGGTCACCCTTAATGAGTTAGAAGGGAGCTACATGAATAACCAGCTACTTTTTTTCTTGAGTGTTGAGGTGGGTTAGTGTTGAACTCGTGTTTAGAAACACTATGATATATTTTAACTCTCTAAGCACACACATGACTTGGAAAATTTACATGTCAGGTAAGTCATCTTCAATGGTGCACATTGGTTCACCAAATTTAATGTATGGTAAATGATCATGGCCACAATTAGCTTTATCAAGTTTTACCATCACTAAAAACTAGAACTCCTAGAAAAGCATAATCCATTGACAAATGCATCCATGTAATACCAAATTATTTAGTAGGTACTTTAGTGCTTCTTGGTCTATAAATAAAATGGATGGAGTGACCATTAAATAATGACATAACTTTTGAAGTGTGTAAACCATGGCCAAAGCTTCACATTCTATAATCATGTTATTCTATTTAGCTAGAGTGAGCTTCCTACTAGAAAATTAGATAGGATGATCAAGGTTTCCCTTGTAGACATCTAAAAATGGATGAAACTCACCTTCGATTAGAATTCATACTAATTCCTACCAAACATTTCAAATTAAGCCTAGGAATCATTGAACATCCTAAATTTGGTTGTGCATCATTCATCAATACTTAGAATTGTGTTGAGGCATACCTATTTAGGGTACTATCATTTATGCAATAATAACCTATCATGAATTCATCCCTATCACTTTGTATCATAACAAGTGTCAATTTAACCTATGAAACTATTAAGTGGAGCACTTGCACACTTAATTAAATCTTTAAAGAGCTAAAAGGCTAATCAAAATTAATCAATTAATTAAATAAGATTTAATGCTTAGTTGAATTATCCATTTGTAATTAAGTAAATAAGATTAAATGATTAGTTGAAAAATCTCAAAATATAAAAATTTCAAGTCTTTCATCATTACCATTATGATTTGTCAAAATATCTCAAAATATCCCAAAATATCCCAAAATATCTAATTTGAAAACTATGACTAGTAAGTGAAAGTTATAATTACATGACAACTTTTAAATCAACTGGAGTTAATCTCAACTCAACCTTAACTCATCTTGGATGATAGTTAATTCTTGAAAATAACACAATAATAATCTCTCTTCTATGGATTCCTTGTTCACATAATTGCACTCTTGATGGGATGAAATGATGAGGCAGTTATAATGGCTTTTAGTGTGTTTTGTTAGGATTTTTTATTTTCATACTAAATTTTTCTGATATAGAGATAATAAATTTTTTAATTCACTATTTTTACCTAAATTTTTTAATTGAGTTTCACCTTGGACCTATGAACAACCTCTAAATTTTTTTTGAAGAACTGGTGCATAGTTTAGAAGTTATGATCAAAACACTAACTGCGACTTTCATTTTCTATTTTCCTGCTAGAAAAATGGTTGTTAAAATAGTTATAATTTTTTATTCATTTAATTTTTTTATGATTTTTTTATAGGTTTTTCTTACTATTTTCATCCTAATTCTCTCAAAATTTTATTTAAATCTGATTTGTATTTTATAATTTATGACTCTTTTAGTGACTGTCTATTTTTTTGTAACAAATGGTCATTAAAACAATCATATTTTTTAATCCATAACCTATTTTTTGTTGAATTTTTTACACATGGTGAACATTTGTGTTATCTATATTTTTTATAAATTTCATCAAAATATGAATTTTTTTTTTAGATATCAATATTTTACTAATTGTCACTTTTATTTGTTAATTTTTATTTTAGTTGTTTTTTAATTTTGTTTTAAGTTTGCAAGTTATTTTTTTGTATATATTCTAACTTGTAGGTATTTTATATTTGAGATATTTCTAATATTTTTATTTTGTAGTTTTTTATTTTCCAATATTATTTAAAATAAAATATATATATAGAAAACCCTCTAACAAATTACAGGTCGTAAGGTGAAAACAACAAAGTTTGAACATGATTAAATCTTACAAAATTTATCTTTGGTATTTAAAACAAACTTAGTTCTCTTCATGCCTTAGTTATTTTTTAAGTTTTTTCAAAGGTTTCAAACAAATAATTCTAAGGAGCTCAAATTTCACAACATACTTCCTTTTGGTTTAATAAAATAAACTTTCACATTTAGTTACATACTCCTAAGAATTGTTCATTCTATGCTTGTTTTGTTGAAAGTTGTTTGTTTATAACAAACTGAGTGACATGTGTATGCTCTCCCTCTATCCCCCTTAGATAACTTGGGTCACCAAAATAATTCATTATATACCTTTGTCAAATTATTCTAAAAGTGTGAAAATAAAGTCATTAAGGGCCTCCCCAAATTCATATGGTTTGGGTGACCCCAAAATGACCCTAAAGTCTTTTCACTTGTCTTTATTTTTCATATATTTTGGCTTATGGATGAGATCTTGATTCTCCCTCACAATTTATTTAAGGGTGTGTTGACTTAGGGCTTCATCTCCTAGCATCGTACCAACCTCATTCTGTGGTGGGGTATATAAATTAAGGGTGATCCACTTGGATACTTGTTTGAGTTGTTAAACAAGATCTATTAGTGGTACTCCACCTTGGAACGTAGGGGTAACTCGAACATTGCACTACACTAAGCAATTGATAGATGTAGTAGTTGTGAAAAGGACTATAACTTTTCATAATAATTCAATTGATGCAGATCTAATTGACATGATTACATCTCTAGCACACTTAGGACCATCTAGAAATGAATGAAACTTGATAGTTTAGACAACCCCACTTATCGTGAACATACTATTGATGTAAGGTGAGTAGCCCAAAGTTCCATGTCACTGTAAAAATTCTTGAGAGAAGAGGGGGATTAAAAACCCTAATTTTCATGCACTTTTGCTTTATAGATTAAGAATTAAAATCCTCTCAAGAATAAGTATATAAATGGAATTTGACATTACGATGTAACCTTGTCAATTCTAGGATTTATGATGTTACACTTAAGTTTTTGTGTCATTTTATACATTCTTGCATGTTTTTTTAGTTTACAATTATTTTTTTGTCTTCTCACATCAAAATGAGTCTAGATTATGTATCACTCCTTTGTTTGAGGAGGTGTTACATTATCCATTTGACACCATACCTTTGCTTTAGTATTTTAACAAACTTGTTTGTGTGTGTGTCACTTGGTTGATAAGCGTACCATTACATTACTTGATTCATCCTAAGTTTTATACCTTTGAGTCTTGAAACAAACCATTGATCACATCTATTATATAACAATAACATCATTACACTGCTCAAATCATTTTAAAAATTTATTTTCCTAGTGTCCAAATTCTAATTTCAAATTTTGAAACCATGTGTGCCTATTGGGATCAATATCTAGTGATGTTATGTCATTTGTCTTTGTCTAGCTTGTCATTTGTCTTAAAGAGCCTAGTTTTCCAAGTTGAGTTTAATTAGCCTTAACAAGTTTAAATCCAAACATTTATTAATTTATGCCTATGCCTTGAGTAATTTTGGATTAGACATCAATATTTATCTTTTGGGTTGTGTAACTTAGGCTAATTCTTTATTTAATTTAAAAACTATTGTTTGTGCCTAGATTTGGGGAAGTGGTCTATCTTCTATGTGCCTAGAGTTTCATGTCTTATAACAATTGACCAAGTTCATGTTTAAATCTAAGTGCCTAGTTTATGCCAAAGTATTTCCAATTTGTTAGATTAAATCTCATATCTTATTTTTTTTAAAGTCTATATTTTTTGCCTTTTCCAAAAGACCTAGCAATGCTGGTTTTGAGCCTAGCTTTTATGCCTTGTTTTCCAAAAGACCTAGTAACTTTTGTTTTCTTAGATTAGACTTGTTTGAAACATTGTGAACCTAAATTTGTCATTCCATTTTTATTTCATCCACTTGACATTTTGTGTAATCCATTTGATGTTAGACATTTAAAGTTAGATTGTTTCATACCAAGTTTTAGCATAGACCATTTTTGAGATGTAACTCCACACCTAGACCAAGTTTGAACCATTTATTCTTTGGAAATTATTTTTAAGATTTTGTTGAACTCTAGGAATTTTACAAAATATTCATCATTGATGTGTATATGTCTCATTACACTTGTAATAGATCCATTTAAATCCAAGTTATGATAATGTGGTCACACAAATTGACTTTGATCAAGACCCCTATGGTGAAGAGGTGGCTTGTGAGACAGATCTTTATCCTCCTTACAATACCAAATTTGGAGAATAAATCCAAGAACCTCAAGATCAGTATGCAGTGATACCTTCTTTATGTTGATTAACATACCAAGTCCATCATTTCATGCCTAATGGCACCTGTTCCCCCACCTATACCATTAACCTTTCTTTAGATTATGCGAGTAACCAAGCTCCACAATGTTTAAGGATTTATATACTAGGACCTCATCCTTTAGCTTGTGAAAGTAACCAAGCTTCATAACACCCTACCATTTATATACCAGGACCTCATCCTTTTGCTTGTGCAAGCAACCAAGTTCCACAGCATCTAAGGATTTATATATTAAGACCTCATTCTTTGGCTTATACAAGCAACTAAGGTTCATAACACCCTACCATTTCTATACCAGTACCTCATCCTTTGGCTTGTGTAAGTGACTAATCTTTTAAACACCTTATAATTTTTATACCAATATCTCATCCTTTGGATTATGCAAGTAACCCTTCACAATGCCCTACCATTTCTTTACCAGGACCTCATCCTTTGGCTTGTGCAAGAAACCAAACTTCACAACTCCTTACTATTTATATAACAAGCCCTCATCCTTTGGCTCATGATAGAAACAAATATTTTCAATTTCATACCATTATAATTTTAAGCCCTTGTAAATATGGTAGCTCATTATATCAATAAAGTTGTGCAATCACGACTAGATGGGTCACATTTACTATCCTAGGCCGGCAACCAACCTTTATTAAGCCCATCATAAATAAGCCTATCATTATCCATCCAACAACCATTATTCATCCATTATATACCATCCCCAAATTTAGAAAACTCATGTTAATCATTGATCCACAACTGAACCAATTAGTACCTCTCCAACACATCTAATCATTCAAAGACTAAGATATATTCAAAACTGATATTTTACAACTGCTTGTAAACCAAGGCCAAGATAATCAACTAATACACAAAATTTTTGTTGAAATACCTATTTGTGATGATTCAACCTATGATGAATCACATTTTGATACTATACCTATTATCAAGGAGTGTCACTCTGATAATCCTATCTTTGTTGAGTCACTTCTTAATAATTATAATTGCCTATAGATAAATCATTATCTCAACCATTGTCATATTTTCAAAGAGCCTCCTTTTGATAATCCAGTCTCCTTAGAGTTGTCTTTTGACCTTTTTCCCCTCATTTAAGATTCTCACTTTAACAATTTAGTCTCTATTAAACCCATTATACCATCATAGGCCATTACTTATCCAATATCAAACATTCAATAAAATAGTAGTAGCATCCATAATTGAAGGAGAATCAAAATTAAATTTAGGTTCTATTTTTGAATTGAGATTAGATTTAGTATTATAATGAAACTCAAAATAAGTCTCAACATTAAATTTAGAGTCCCTTGAGTTAGACTTAGTTTTAGAATCAAAATAGGTTCATGGTTGTTACAATATTGGTTATGCATGCCTTGTAGATCGAATTGAATATATTTGTGATCCTTCCACAATTTTTTAGGATTATTAATTCAACATTAACATAATTTATCCTAGTATCTTATATGAGGATTTTAATACCTCTTTCCATTCCATTACCATTCCACATGCCATTAACACCAACCAACCTAGCCATTATATTAACCTTCCACCTCCCACAAGTGTCGATTGGGAGCGATAGAATCACACCTTATTGAAATGCATCTATGGTGACATATTAATTGAATAATATAAGGGGGAACAAGACCACATTCATGAAAAAGAATAAAAATATCCTAGTGAAATCTTTTCTGAGGTGTTAGGGGAAAACCAAAGTCCAAACTCAGCATCTTCTAGTGAAACCTTGTTTGAGGTGCTAAAAGACATTCAAAGTCAAAATTCAATGTTCCTTAGTGAAACCTTCTTGAAGGCACTATGGGACATGTTATATCTTGTAATTTCACCCTTGTGGGAGAGTTTTTTAGGCTCTCCCACTTCCATACATAAGCATAGGAATAACCTCAGGATGTGAGTGTCCTATGGTGAGGTTGAGCCTCTAGGATTTTTAAAGAGGCTAGTTTCTTTTGGTGGATCATCTAAAATACTATTTAAATAAAAATTTCATGGGGAAAAAGGTTAGAAGGGGGAGAAGGGATCTTAAGAAGGCTAACCAAGTGATGTACTAATTTAAAATGAGAAACTTCCATAATCTTGAACCCACACTAATTCTATAGAGGACAATACTATATTACACTCAAGATCAAGTTGGTTGCATAAATGTTTCATGGAGGAGGTTTAGGTAAGAAATGAATGCAAATGGAGAGGATTTATAAGACTCACTAGAATTTCACATTAATGGAATAAAGAACACTCAACCAAAATTGCAAATAGCATTGAAAAATCCTTAAACAAAGTCAAAAATGAGGACCATGGATGAGGAAGACTCTCCTTCACGTGATGCCACAGTACGCATCTCAATAGACACAAGTCCAAGGCAAGAGATAGGCAAAGAAAAATTATTTATTGCATAAGAGGTTGTTCTTAAAAATGTTTGGCAAAGTTGAGCCTAACTATTTAATAATATCTTATGATATCTCTACGATCATCTCATCTCCCCAGAAGATAAAAAATGTCTAAAAATTGGGAACCCTTTACAAAATAGAAGATGTGAGATATATAGAAAGATGGAGAGAGAAGATGAAGAGATTTACATGGAGAGAAGGGATAGTATAAGTCATCAATGATTGGCACCAATGTTTATTCTACTTGAGCTCTTTGCATTCAAAGCATGCAACTACTTTAACCACTAGATGAACCATCTAGAATCACCATCTATCTCCTTGAGCTATTCAAGCATTCAATTACCCTATTTGAAACTGAGTGAGATATACTAGAGGTAGTTGTATGTTCTTTCCAAGTGTGAGTGATTTGTCCTTGCATTTAAAACTTGGCATGTTTTTTACTATAATCTAGACTATCTCGATTAGTCTTTACATGTTCATTATTCCACCTAGATGTATATAATCCTTATTTGACCACTTGACATATTATAAAAGTGAGTTATGTGTACTCATGCCACATATCCTTATTTAATTGGCCCTTTGTATTTGTTGACCATTGACCTTAATGTTCCACAACTATTTGCTTTTCATGGACTATTTTCCATAATTTTCCTTTCAAAACTTTTCATTTTACTCATCATTCAACATTTTGACTCCTTGAAACTTACTTCTTGCTTCCTTATTTTAGGGTTTCCACTACTTATTACTTATAAAATGATTTAAATCTTTCACCTTAGAAAACTTGAATACTTACCTCTTGAAGAACCCACAAACCACCACCCAATACCAGCTCGGGTTTATCATGTCCCTTTACTTATTTCAAGATTCTGGCTACTTACAACTTACTTCACCTTTTAAGCAAGTAACCCCACAAACCCTAAGTCTTCCTACTTAAGAAACCCAAGGTATTTTGAGAGAAATATCGAAGTCTTTTACTTGTTAAAGCTTGAAACCTTCTCCTTCCAAGAACTCAAAGTTGTCTATTGTCTACTCTTGGAAGCTTAAAGTTGTTCTGAACTTGCCACTTTTGCTTGAATGTCCACCTTCTCACACTTAGGTAAAATTTTGGTATGTGGGCCAAAAATGGCCAACATTTTTGGTGACTCAAAAGGAAGCATGCTTTCTATGCTTAATAACCTAGCTCATGTTGCCCTGTCTAGTCCATTAGGCATGGAGTCTCCATTTACCTCTAGATTGACCTGGCCTAAACTAGATACAAGGCTAACTCTTGCTGGAAATTCCTCTTGAAGCAATGTGGATAGCATAAAAATAATGCAAATTGCGTAAGGCACTTAGGGAAAGTAAAAATAGAAAAAAAAATGTGCACAAGGCACTTTGAAGAAAGCATGAAATCTATCCTAATATGTACAAGGTTACACTTTATAAGTACTCCATCTTGGATCAAATGGGAAAGTATGAGTATCATTCACCTATAAAGAATCAAGATGAAAGATACCTTTCTTTGGAGGTACCAAAATTAGTGAACCAGGAAGCTTTATATTCAAGCCTTTTGGTGTGCCTCTAATGGAGCAAATGGAATGAACATGTCCCCAATGTAGACATACTAGTTCATATCCTCCAAACTTGGTTCACATTAGACTATGGGAGATCTTGAAATCTCCACATTTTATGGCTCAAATTTGTGATCTAAATTAAGCACAACATGTGATGGCTCCTTTGATTTGGTGCTTGGTTTTCTATCTAGGTTTAAGAAAAATAGCTCTAAGTCATCCCAAAAGGAAGCTTCCTCTTGGTCATACGAGACAATGCCAACTTCAAACCATATTTGTTTTGTGTGATTTGAATGGAGCCATATGGTAGTTTTTCAATCCATCTAAGGCCCAACATGTCATATTTTTATGGTTCTAGATCTAACCATTCCCCTTCATTCTTGAAGACATCAGTACTACCTTCAATGGATAATTCATCATAAGATTGGTCAAATTTTTCAACCTAATTGGTGAGTTCATCCTCATACTCCGGAAGAAGAATAGGTTAGCTTATAACTTCTACCTAATCCATGAAGTCATGGTATAGTTTTTTCCATGCTTCATCTTGATCTACTTGCTCATTTGTGCCCTCTTTAACATGGTTAGCCAACTGATTGACTACATCAATATCTACACCTTGATCATCTTCATCTATAGCCATACCAAATGGAATCTCTTGGGACCAAAAAAACTTCCTTGATCTCAATTATATTCTGAATACACACCTCTTTAAGTATGAAGGAATCAGTACTGACTTTAGGCTCTAATTCATCAAAGTCCAAGTCATTTTATAGTTGGTCCAAACCTAATTTCTCCTTCCTTGATGACTCAAACTTGACTGCAAGCTCCTCCTTTATTATTTACAAAATATGTTCTTCCTCTAAGAGGGAGATAGTGGGAGGGTGAAAATTTTCACCTTGCTTGTAGCTTGCGAGAGTGTTTTTCTAGCTAGGGAATGGCTTCTTTGGTGGCTCTTGAGGGAGGGAGAAAAAGACTTAGAACTCTTGTAGGGCAAGTTCATTGAGCTAAGCTAACCTCTCTTTGTTACTTTCTTCAACCACTGACTCCTCCTCTTGACATGGCTCTTGGATCACCACATCTGGCATCTCTTCTTGAAACTTCACTTATTGAAGATCTCTTTATGAAGGAAAGGCTCTAGGCTTTTGAAGGGAAAAGAGTGGAGGCTTTAAGGCTCCTTGTCTAACTTCAAGAATCACCACCTCCTTCTTCAGCCCACTTCTCTAAATGTATTTCCAAGATGGAAAAGATAAAGGCTCTTGAGAAGGGAGGGATGGAGGTTAAATGACCTTGGATTTACTTAGCTATGTAACTTGGCTCCAAGATAGGAAAGGTAGTAGTTCTAATTTCCTGTTTTGATTCTACCTTTCCTCTTCCTTCCTTGTCTTCAGCTCCAACTCTCTAATCCGCTTTGTTATGTTCTCTTAAAATCACTCCTCCTTAAGCTGGTCAGGAATAGAAGAAGGCTCTTGGAAAGGGATGAAGTCTTGGATCCAAATAATAGGTTGTTCCAAAATAGGCACATCATTTTCTTAAGATCCCCCTTGGATAGATTTCCAAGAAGGAAAAGACTATGGAACATATGAGGAAATTAGAATATTTGAAGGATCACTTAAAATGGTCACTTGAGGAGGAATGGGTGACACATAAGAAGGTTGAGGCAATGTATACATAGGCACCAAATGTTGTTGGTGTGGGCCCTATTATTCCTCAAGTCCCTCCAACTTGTCCTCAATGCTCTAAATGTAATCCCATATATCCATCATGTCATCAATGAGGTTGTTCCAATTTACTCACTCAATAGGGTCCCATTCTAATTTTATTTTCTGTAATGAATCCCTCACATAATGAATCTGGTGAGTAGGGACATTTTGGTCATAACACTTTTGTGAGTGCAACTCTAGTGCATGCTTGTCAAGGCTCACTAAAGTTTGCCTAAGTGTTGGTATAGATGGCTCATGATAGGGCTGATAGGTAATTTGAGGGCCACTTATGGGGAATACATAAACATTATTAGCTTGATAAGTGTGCTACTGAGGTAGGGAATATGCATGTTTGTCAAAATATGGTTGACTATATATACTAAATGGACTGCTCAAACTAGTTGATAAATACTTAGAGTCACCATTAATTTTTGTATAATGCATCCAAAGGTTGATAAGTAGAAGGACAACATCAAAAATCCTTCCATTGCTTTGGACCTTAATCCCACCAGGCATGCCATATTTATTATATCTTGGAATTACACCCTCATGAGAGAGTTTTTTAGGCTCTCCCTCTTCCAGGCATAAGCATGTGAACAACCTCTAGATTTGGGTGTCCTATGGTGAGGTTGAGCCTCTAAGATTTTTAAAGAGGCTAGTTCTTCTCGGTGGATCACCTAAACTACTATTGAAATAAAAATTTCATATGGAAAAAGGTTAGAAGGGGGAAAAGGGATCTTAAGAAGGCTAACCAAATGATGCACCAATTTAAAATGGGAAACTCCCATAAGCTTGAACCTTCACTAATTCTATAGAGGATAATACTAGATTACGCAACCTCGAGATCAAGATGGATGCATAAATATTTCATAGAGGATGTTCAAGGAAGTGATGAATACAAATGGAGATTATTTCTAAGACTCACTAGAAGTTCACATTAATGGTATAAATAACACTCAACCAAACCTACAAATAGCATCAAAAAATCCTTAAACAAGGTTAGAAAGGAAGACCATGGATGAGGAAGACTCCATTTCATGTGATGCCATAGTACGTAGCTCAATAGAAACAAATCCAAGGCAAGAGATAGGCAAAGAAAAATCCTTTATTTCATAGGGGGTGGTTCTTACAAATGCTTGGTAGGGATGAGCCTAACCAGTTGATCATATCTTGAAATATCTCTATGAGCATCCCATCTCCTACAAAGATAAAAAAATGTCTAAAAATTGGGAACCCTTTACAAAATGGAAGATGTGAGATATATTAAAAAAAGAGGGAAAGAGAAGAGGAAGATATTTGTATGGAGAGAAGGGAGATCATAAGTCATTAATGACTGACACCAATGCTTATTCTACTTAAGCTCTTTGCATTCAAAGCATACAACTCATTTGACCATAAGATGAACCATCTATAATCACCATCCATCTCCGCGATCTCCTCAAGCATTCAATTCTCCTATTTAGAATTGAGTGAGCCATATTAGAGGTAGATACATGTTCTTACTAAGTGTGAATGATTTGTCCTTGCATTTAAAACTTGGTGTGTTCCTTATTGCAATCTAGACTATCCTAATTGGTCTTTACATGTTCACTACTCCACCTGGATGTATCTAATCCTTGTTTGACTACTTTGAATATTTTGGAAATGATATATATGTACTCATGCCACTTGTCCTTGATTGATTGGTCCTTTGGATTTATTGACCATTGACCTTAATTTTCCATGGTTGTTTGCTTTTTGTGGACTATTTTCCATAATTTTCCTTTCATAACGTTTCATTTTACTCATCATTCAAGATTTTGACTCCTTGTAACTTACTTCTTGCTTCCTTACTTTATATTTTCCACTACTTATGATTTATAAAATAATGTAAGTCTTTCACCTTGAAAAACCTAAAGACTTGCCTCTTGAAGAACCCATGAACCACCACCCAAGACCAGCTCAAGTTTGTCATGTCCATTTACTTATTTCAAGTTTTTGACTACTTGCAACTTACTTCACCTTTTAATCAAGGTAGCCCCACAAACCCGAAGTCTTCCTACTTGATAACCCTGAGGTCTTCTAAGAGAAATCTTGAATTCTTTTACTTGTTAAAGCCTGAAGCCTTCTCCTTCCAAGAACCTGAGGCTATCTATTATCTGCTCTTGGAAGCTTGAAGTTGTTCTAAACTTGTTATTTTTGCTTGAATGTCTCTTCTCAGACTTAGGAAAAAATTTGGTATGTGGGCCAAAATGGCCAACATTTTTGGTGACTCATAGGGAAGTATGCCTGTTATGCTTGAGAACCCAGCTCATGTTGCCTTGTCTAATCGATTGGGCATGGAGTCTACATTTTCCTTTACAACTAACCATGTCTGAATTAGATACAAGGATGAACCTTGTTGGAACTTTCTCTTGAAGTAATGTAGATAGCACAAAAATAATTTAAAGTTCCCAAGGCACTTAGGGAAAGGAAAAATAAAACAAAAATAAATGTGCACAAGGTACTTTGAGGAAAGCATGAAATCTATCCTAATATGTACAAGATTACACTTTACAAGTACTCCCTCCTAGATCAAATGGTAAAGTATGAGTATCATTCACCCATAAAAAATCAAGATGAAAGATACCTTGCTTTGGAGGTAGCAAAAAAGGTGAACTAGGTAGCTTTATATTCAAACCTTTTGGTGTGCCCTCTAATGGAGGAAATCGAATGAACATGTCCCCAATATAGACATACTGGTTCATGTCCTCTAAACTTGGTTCACATTAGACTATGGGGGCTCTCTCAATTTCCACATTTGATGGTTTAAATTTATGCTCTGAATTAATAACAATATGTGATGGCTCCTTTGAGTTGGTTCTTGGTTTGATATCTAGGTCTAAGCAAAAAAGCTCTAAATCATCCCAAAAGGCAACTTCCTCTTGGTCATTTGAGACAATGCCAACTTCAACTCCATATTTTTTATATTTGTTTTAAAAGGATCCGTATATTAGTTAATCAATCCATCTAAGGCCTAACATGTCATATTTTTATGGCTTTGGATCTAACCACTCCCCTTCATTTTTAAAGACATTAGTACTACCTTTAATAAATAATTCATCTTGGGATTGGTCAGCTTATTTAAACTAATTAGAAAGTTCATCCTCAAATGCTAAAAGAGGCATAGGTTGGTTTATAACCTCTACCTGATCCATGAAGTCATGGTATAGCTACTATCATACTTCATCTTGATCCTCTTGTTCATTTGTGCCCTCTTCAACATGGCCAACCAATTGATTGACTACATCAATATCTACACCTTGATCATCTTCATCTGTAGCCACACCAAATGGAAGCTCTTAGGACCAAACAAATCCCTCCTTGCTCTTATCAGCATTTTGAATACACACCTCTCTAAGTATGAAGGCATTAGTATTGCTTTCAGACTCTAATTCATCAAAGTCAAAGCCATGCCACACCTGGTTCAAACCTAATTTCTCCTCCCTTGATGGCTCAAACTTGACTGCAAGCTCATCCTTTATTTTTTACAAAACAGGTTCTTCCTCCAAGAGGGAGATGGTGGGAGGGTGAAAAAGTTCACCTTGCTTGTAGCTTGAGAGAGTGCTTTTCTAGCTAGGAAATAGCTTTTCTGGTGACTCTTAAGGGAGGGAGAAAGAGTCTTGGAACTCTTATAGGGAAATCTCATTAAGTTGATCTAACCTCTCTTTGTTACTTTCTTTAACCATTGATTCCTCCTCTTTAATTGGCTCTTGGATCACCACATTCGGCATCTCTTCTTGAATGACTCTCCATGAAGGAAAGGCTCTAGGATTTTGAAGGGAAAGGAGTGGAAGCTACAAGGATCCTTGTCTAAATTTAGGAATCACCACCTCCTTCTTTAGCCCACTACTCTAAATGGATTTCCAAGAAGTAAAATATAGAGGCTCTTGAGAAGGGAGGGATGGAGGCTAAATGACCTCAAATTTACCTAGCTGTGTAACTTAGCTCCAAGATGGGAAAGGTAGCAATTTTGCTTTCATCTTATAATTTTGCCTTTCCTCTTCCTTCCTTGCCTTCAGACCTAACTCTCTAATCTATTTTTCTATGTTCTCTTGAAATATCTCCTCCTTAAGGTGGTTAGGAATAGAATAAGGCTCTTAGAAAGGGATGACATCTTGGACCCAAATAGCAGGTTGTTCCACAATAGGCACTTCATTTTTTTGACATGCCCCTTCAATATATTTCCAAGAATGAAAAGACTATGGAACACATGATAAACTTGGAATATGGTAAGGAGCACTTGAGGAGGAATGGCTGATACATAAGAAGGCTAAGGTGATGTATATGTAGGCATTAAAGGTTGACGGGACTAGCCCTATTATTCCTCAAGTCCCTTCAACTTGTCTTCAATGCTCTAAATGTAACCACATATATCCATCATGTCATTAGTGAGGTTGTTCCAATTTTCTCTCTCAACAGGGGCCCATTCTACTTGTATCTGCTGTAATGAATCCCTCACATAATGAATCTGGTGAGTAGGGACACTTTGGCCATAACACTTTTGTGAGTACAACTCTAGTGCATGTTTTTTAAGGCTCACTAAATTTTGCCTAAGCATTGGTATATATGGCTCATGATAGAGCTGATAGGTCATTTGAGGGCCACTTTGGGGGAACACATAAACATTATTTGCTTGATAAGTGTGCTACTGAGGTAGGGAAAATGTATGTTGGTCAAAAGATGGTTCATTATACATACCAAATATGTTGATTAGGCACTTGGATTGCTCAAACCAGCTTATAAATAATTAGATTCACTATTGATGTCTATAAAATGCCTCCAAAGGATGATAAGTAGAAGGACAACATCAAAAATCCTTCCTCTACTCTGGACCTTAATCCCATCAGGTATACCAAAACTATTATAGCTTAGAATTACACCCTTGTGGGAGAGTTTTTAGGCTCTCCCACTTCTATCCATAAGCATGGGAACAACCTTCAAATGTGGGTGTCCTATGGTGAGGTTGAGCCTCTAGGTTTTTTAAAGAGGCTAGTTCATCTCAGTGGATCACCTAAACTATTGCTGAAATAAAAATTTCATAGGGAAAGGGGTTAGAAGGGGGAAAAGGGCTATTAATAAGGCTAACTAGATGATGCACCAATTTAAAATGGGAAACTCCCATAAGCTTAAACCCACACTAATTTTATAGAGGACAATACTAGATTACACAACCTCAAGATCAAGTTGGTTGCATAAATATTTCATGGAGGAGGTTCAGGGAAGCGATGAATGCAAATAAAGAGGAGCTTTAAGACTCACTAGAAGTTCACATTAATGGAAAAAATAACACTCAACTAGACCTACAAACAACATCAAAAAATCCTTAAACAAGGTCAAAAAGGAGGACCATGGATGAGCAAGACTCTCCTTCACACGATGCCATAGTACACAGCTCAATAGACACAAGTCCAAGGCAAGAGACAGGCAAAGAAAAATCCTTTATTGTATAAGAGGTGGTTCTTACAAATGCTTGGCAGGGTCAAGCCTAACCAGTTGAGCATATCTTTTGATATCTCTAAGAGTGTCCTATCTCCCAAAAAGATAAAAAAACATCTAAAAACTAAGAACCCTTTAAAAAATGGAAGACATGAGATATATATAAAGAGGGAGAGAGAAGAGGAAGATATTTTCATGGAGAGAAGGTAGAGCATAAGTCATTGATGACCAGCACCAATGCTTATTCTAATTGAACTCTTTCAAATCAAAGTATGTAACTACTTTAACCACCAGATGAACTATCTAGAATCACCATCCATCTCCTTGAGTTCTTCAAGCATTCATTTCTCCTCTTTGGAAATAAGTGAGCCATATCAGAGGTAGCTACATGTTCCTACCAAGCATGAGTGATTTCTCCTTTTATTTAAAACTTAGTGTGTTCTTTCTATAATCTGGACTATCGTGGTTGGTCTTTGCATGTTCACTACTCCACCTAGATGTGTTTAATCTTTGTTTGACCACTTTGCATGTTTTTAAAGTGAGTTATATGTATTTTTGCCACTTTTCCTTAATTGATTATCCCTTTCTATTGCTAACCATTGACCTTAATGTTCTATGGCCATTTGCTTTTCATGGAATATTTTCCATAATTTTCCTTTTGGAACTTTTCATTTTACTCATCATTTAGGCTTTTGACTCCTTGAAACTTCCTTCTTGCTTCCTTACTTTAGGTTTTCCACTAATTATGACTTATAAAATAATTTAAGTCTTTCACCTCAAAAAACCTGAAGACTTTCCTCTTGAAGAACCCGTGAACCACCACCCAAGACCAGCTCAAGTTTGTCATGTCCCTTTACTTATTTTAGGTTTCTAACTAGTTGCAACTGACTTCAAATTTTAAGCAAGGTAGCCCCAAAAACCTAAACTCTTGATAAACCTAAGGTCTTCTAAGAGAAATCTCAAAGTCTTTTACTTGTTAAATCTTGAATCCTTCTCCTTCAAAGAACCTGAAGCTATCTGTTGTCTGCTCTTGGAAGCTTGAAGTTGTTCTGAACTTGCCAATTTTGCTTGAATGTCCACCTTCTCACACTTAGGCAAAATTTTGGTATGTGGTCCAAAAATGGCCAATAGAACAATCAAGATAACTCATTGGTCAAAACCTCATTGAGGTGCTAATAGCTTAGCACAACAATTCTTCATTGATTGATGAAGACATTATCAAAGATAAAATCAATATAGCTTCTAATATATAGCAAATTAGATGGTAGCTAATTTCAAGCCCAAATAATCAAAAAATATGGTAGTCTTATAGAGAGCATATTCAAAAAAAATTGGCCTACCATAACCAAAATTATGTCAAATTTGGAATCAGCAACATTATGTGTGCCTAAAAATCCCACTCTTCATTTATTACCCAACCATTATACATTCCATTATGATCCACCTTTACATTTCTAAATTAGACCTATCATTTGATATTTATCTATATTTACCATCTCTAGACATACTTTCCTTTATAAAGGCTATAAAGATATCTTGTCTCAAATTTTTGAAGAAATAGATTTAAATACCAATGAAGATCACAAAAACATTATTGGAGTCTAAATCTACAGTAGATTCTTGATAGGGTAGTTATTCAAAAGAGGTGTAGGCTATTAATTTCTATGATTGATTATTTTGGTTGTATCATATGTTGATCAGGATGAACATCTCCACATTAGTATAAATAATAGAACCATGTCTTTTCCTTTCCATTTACCTTGTCATTTTCATTTTCCATTCATCTTGTCATTCTTTCATACCTTGTCATTTACCTTATCACTTTGGGTCAACCCTCTTATCATTATATCCAATTTGCATCCTATCATTTTCCTTGTGTTGTACCCTATACCATCCTACCATACCTTCATTATCAACCAAAGCTTATTTTAACCTACCCTACTTACCCCTTTTGACCTTGGTTTCATTAGTTCTTCATGCACCTTCCACAGGGAGATTTTGATCTAGTTTCAAAATTCCATGTTTAAATGATAGTCTATAAAATTAGTATGATAGTGGATTTGGAAAGTTATCTTTCATTTATGTTTGATTGGTGCTACTGATGATAACTACCTTTAGGAAAATTAGTGTTCCAACTTGTGTTATTAATTATAACCACCTATGGGTAAATTAGTATCACAGACCTATGTCATTATTTTACTAATTATAACCACCTATGGGAAAAATTAGGAACAACACCATTTACCATGAATTTCCACATCACCTTGCCATTAGTTTTATCATTTTCCTTTCCATTTTCCTAAATTTTATAACTTGTTGTGATCTAATTGGATCTCACCACCTTTTGTGTTGGTGGAGCTATCATTACTTTAGGTCCTAATGAGACTATGTAGTTGGCACTCAATTCATGTTGAGGTTAATTTAGTCCCCCTTTTCCATACACTTTCAGCATTTTGAAAACATCCTAAGACAAAGCTCTCATCATTTTGTGAGTGGTATCTTGTCAATCTATAATGAGTTTAAATACCTCAAAATTCTAAAAACATTCAAAATTTTCAAAATCCAAAAACATTTATCCTATTTAAACCTAGTCAGTCATCCTTAATCCACCCTACTGGGGTAAATCCATTGTTATTTTTTATCCATTCCACTATGATTTTGGGTGTGACCTTCCATTTACATATATACCCTTACTTAGGGGTGCCACCTATTTATCATTCTATTGATCCTTTCCATGTAGGTATTGACTTGGTTGATGACATGATACTTTTTGTTGCTTTTACTTTCACGCTTTCTATGTTTTATTTATTTAGTTATTTGTTTGTTTGTTGTTTGTTTTTTTGCTTTTTTTATTTTATTTCATTATTGTTCCTTGACTCAATCTATATGTATTCATTGAGTGATTCCTTATGCATTATTCTAGAGTCTATCCATATTCATATGTCAACATTATCATCATGTTGTTTATCACTAGTGCATTGTTTTAAATTATTGATTGGATCATATGTCAGTCCTTATGCATATTTTGGATAAAGTTATCATGATCTTCTATATCATGATGCATATTATCATGTGATACAACAAAAATTAGCTCAGGAAATCTTACAAGCAATAGAGTCATAGAAACTTTTCCTTGGTAACTTTGGTAAATACTCCCACCCTCCTTGATCAAATCAACCCCTTGACCATTCTAGTTATATCAATGATAATAAGGATGAGCACCTCCACATTAGTAGGTATAACTAGATCATTAACATTGATCAATTCTTATTCTTATATTCTTCATTCCATTTTCTCCCATTTTTGGGTGAACTACATTGGCCTGAGGTCCCTTTTGACTATGTAGGCATTGTTTGGATACATGATGTATCTCAAGTCAGCTCGGCCACCACTATTCTTCTAGTCATCTCTTTCATCATTTTGTGCATACTTGTATGCCTAGTTATTTATGGGTTTGTTAGTCATTATACCATCACATAAACATTTATGCTCACTCATCTTTAATCTATACAATATGTTATATCCTTGAGTTATGCTTATCAATTTTCCCTATTGGGGCACAACCAAAAATTATTATTCAATCTAGGTCATTTTAATGATTATAACCACCTATGGGCAAATCATTATTTTGAATCATCCACCCTGCTGGGGCATATGCCTATGCCACTGATTATAACTACCTTTGGGAAAATCAATGTCTCAACCTATGTTACTAATTATAACCACCTTTGGATAAAATTAGTACTTTTTAAATCAATGCACACAAGAATTATCTCTATTGGATTAATCTCACCCATGGGTTGATTTCATTCTTCTTCTTACTTCTTTTTGAGGGACCATCCATCAATCATATGTGTCGGCCACTCCCTTTAGGAGGCATCTTTATAGGCTTCCCAAATGTTTTTTGGAACTTTTTATTCAATAATTATATTATTTCCTTCTTAACAACCTATTTTAATCTTTGAGATTTTATTGTGCCTATAGTTTATAACACCTTCCCAAATAAGGGCAAACTGTAGACACCTAAAACTAGCCACAACTGGCCTTCGATTAGACTTCATATTGATTCTTACCAAACATTGTAAATTAAGTCTAGGAATCATTAAACATCTCAAATTTGGTTGTGCATCATTCATCAATGCTCAAAATCATGTTGAGGCATCCCTATTTGGGGAACTATCTTGTATGCAGCAATAACCTCTCACAAATTCATTCCTAATCACCTTGCAGCATCATAACTATCAGTTTGGCCTATGGACCTATTAAGTGGGGCACTTGCATACTTAATTAAATCTTGAAAGAGATAAAAGACTAATTAAAATCAATTAATTAATTAATATTAAATGTTTATTTGAATTACCCATTTACAATTAATGAATATCTAAAAATGGAAATTCCAAAAACCAAAATATCAAGCCTTTCATCATTACCTTTATGAGTTGTCACAATATCCCAAAATATCTAATTTAAGAACTATGACTAGTAACTAAAAGTTAAGATTAGATGACAACTTCTAACTCAACTAAAGTTAGTCTCAACTCAACCTTAACTCACCTTGGGTGAGAGTTAATTCTTGAGACTAACACAATACTAACCTCCCCTCTACAGATTCCTTGTTCATAGCCCTCACTAGGTTGACCAAGGATAACACCTATTTCCATGCCTAAATCATCAACAAATGCATGTAAAAGGGATTCATCTAGTTTGTAAACTATAGAATAGGGGTAGTAATGAGCTTATCTTTGAGTGCAATGAACACCTATTGATGATCATTGGTCTAGACAAACTAACCATTTTTTTATTAAATTCCTCTAGTAGCGCAACAATCTTAACATAACCTCAAATTAAATTCCTATAATATCTTGTGTGTCCTAAGAAGGCACGTACCTCTCATTGGGTGGTCAGTGCTAGAAGGTGAAGAATAATTGTAATCTTGGTTAGATCCACTAAGTGTTAATCAAGATAAATAACACGAGTAAGTAAAATGCCAAACGGGTTAGTAAAAACACATTTATTCATATTTAAATAGATTTAAAGGTTTCAGTAGGGATCAATCATAAGTTATAAATTTTAATATTAGTCCCACACTAAACCATAGATGGTCTATTCATCCAATTAGACTTGAAGGAATTTATAAATAAAATCCTTTAAAGCCTTAACCACAATCTATGAAAAGATAACAAGAGCATTCTTCAGCCGAAAAGGCATCATGTTGTAAGTGAACAAACCCCACTTAGTTATAAAGGTGGTCTTCAATTTATCCTCTTTCATGATCTAGACTTGATATCTAAAGAAGTTATCATTGAAAGTAAAAATCTTGCACCCAACAACTCCTTCTAGAATTTCCTCAATGAAGGGTGATAGAAAGGGGTCTATTATGCAAGCAGCATTGAATACCTAATAGTCCACATAGACATGAATGTAATTGTCCTTCTTGATACTAATGACCATGGGGCTTACCCATTTAGACTCATCCATTAGAGTGATGACTCTTATGTGTATCATTTTATTAATATCCTCCTTGACTCCAGCACATAAGTTGGGATTCATATGATAGGGACTCTTCTTGATAGATCGAGCACCCTCTACCAACTTTATGTGTATCTTTCTTGAGGAAGACTGCACTCCTTTAATTTTAGTTTAATTATGTGAAAATGCATCTTGATACTCTTTTAACATTTAAAACACTATAGAGATCTTTATATAAAACCAATAGTTTCCCATAATAGCCATCTTAGGTGCTTCCACCATGCTAATATTATGTTAGATCATATAAAGTGGCTCTAAATATAGATGCTAATCATATTGTATAGTGTCTTTAACATTACACACACCATACTTAGTATTAGGTTCTTATAAAATGGCCAAGCTCTCCTCTTGCATGCCATTATATGTCTGATGTAATCTTTAATAGTGTTTGGTCACCTACAATATCCTAATGCATGGCTTGAAAATTGAGGCATAAATACATCTAAGGAGATGAATAAGATAGTGCTATAATAATAGTACTCTTAAGTAAATGCTAACAATCTATCTCTGAGTGCCACTCTTCATGAACATACCATGCTCTAGCCCAAGTACGTAGAGTTCAATAGAATGCATGAACCCATAGAAACATAGGAAAAAATGTCTCATCCACCTTCCATATATTTTTGTAGGCTTCACAATGAGATTTAGGAGCATTGATGCCATTATAACTTATTATGTCATGAATTCGGTTATCATGATTAAAATGATGGTGTAGAGCAGATCTAACTCAATCTTAAGTAAAAAAGTTATGAAGATGAGTTATCGACCACCGAGCAATTATGCCATCAAAGATATGGATAATCTAATGTACCCAATCATTTTTATATGCAAAAAATGATTCTAACCATTGCACAAAATTTTATACTTCTATATGACCATGAAATCTCAAAGCTTCATCTAACCTTTGGGGTGGTGTGACCATAATTTATCCATGAAGAAGATGAACAAAATTATGATGTTTATGGTGCTTTTGTGGATCATCTTCTTAACTAATTATAGTACCATAGATCCTACCCATAATATCATACTCACCATAATCCCAATAGTTGCAAGCATTAATGGTAGTGTCAGATATAGATTGTGCATCTACCCAACACAATATGCCATCTGGACTTAGATCAAGGTGTTCAGTGCCTTAAGATATGACATTGTAGATATGATTAATGTGCTCATCAGTGTTAATTGGCTCAACATATTAAGGTCCTTAAGCATGGTCTATGGGTATTACAATGCATTACTCATCATTCTCAAAGCTGATATATCACTTTTTGATGTTTAAGATAGCATTGTTCATATAACACCAAGGACGACCCAAAATATTTGAAAATTCATTAAATTTGACCAACTCAATTACTTAAAATTTGGATTTAAAAGTGACACCTAAGATATCTATGATGGCATATTTAAGTACTCCAATAGGCAAAATATAAGTCTTATTGGCCATAAACAGCACATGAGGAGAATGTTGCAAAGTAAGGTTTGTCATCTTCCTCTACCCATTCTTAGTAAGGACATTTACTTAGGTGTCAGTATCAACTAGGATATCTTGAATGACGCATCCATCCATAGTAGCATTAACCAATATCTCTTTATCCCCCTTTATACTAGGTTAAACATGAGTCTCTTATTATCATGGATGGTTTAACTGATGATCCTCAGTAGGCCTAGGTGTATGATGCCTTAGCCAATTTTTCAATAAGGGTACAATATCCTCATCAATGATTTTTTTACATAAATCATGGAACTCATCACATGCCAAGTCATGAAGATCCATAATTTTTTGCATGTCAACATGTGTAGTAGCATCTTGATCCTTAAGGAGTTAAATCTCTCTTTATAGATCCCTTACCAAATTCATGGTATTGTGTAACACTTCCTTTTTCTATTGATCATCTATATAATGAGTTACATGAGGCTCCTCCTATTGAACCTTTTTAGTGGGTGGGTTGGACATGGACTAGGATTAGGTACCATTTCATGTAGTAATGTTGACTTTGGGACTAGTTAGAGTAGTAGGGCAAGGTCTCCATTGAGGCTTTTCAATTTGTATCATTATGGCACCCTTTTCATTTCTCTCCTTTTTGATGGTAGTATACAGGTCTAGGAACTCCTCCAGATGATATTCATTTTTATAAAAAGCACATGTAATATACACTAGATAATCATGCTAGTAATACTCTAGGGAAGTGCACTTGTAATAAATTCTTGGCAGAAAATGTCCACCTCTACATCCTTGACCATGACCACAATATCCTCCTCCATTGTCCTAGTTATCACAAACATATGTCTGACCTATACCACATGCATGTGCCTTATGTATTTCACTAATAAGATGTAAATCATTGGTATTATGAGTATATGCATTGCATAACTTATAATAGGTAGATACCTTTGATTATGTGGTGTATTGAAGTACTGGGCAATCCCTCACATCATGCTCTTCATAGAAAATATCATAGTATTATTTCATCATGGTGAAAATATTCTTTCAAGGGTATTTATTCCTATTGTGGCCTTCCAATTCATGGTCTACACACCAGAAACCACTGTGAGTGTCATGATCATTATGGTAGTGAGTTTTTCTACATGAAATGTCATAGAAGCAATTTGAGCCTCTATAAAGGGATGAGTCCCTTTATCGATGATTATAATAACTTCAACATGAATGGAAGCTTCTAAATCCTAATGTAGGTTGGTTAAAGTATTATGTGATAAGGTGAATTATAAGGGAAGCAATAAGCCTCTTATGAACCATTATGCATGATGAGTGGCATTTATCTCAAAAGAAAGCTTAGATAGAAGCATCTTAAAATGTACATCATATTCATGCATGCTCTCAATTAGTTCTTGATTGATGTCCTTCAAGGTATCTATGCTCTACTATTTGAACTCTAAGATATCAAATTCTTAGAGAAATGTTACCTTTAGTTGTTTATAATTCACTATAGCCTAATGCAAAACAAACTTATAGTACCACTTATGCGCATGGTCTCAAAAAGTGGTATAAAATTATGTTTCCTTTAGTTTATAATATGTAATACCACACACTTACTAGATAAGTTCACACTTTTGAACATGTTCTATAACATTATCCACACCATGATACTTAGGCAAATGGAGTGTCATCGCATAATACATAGTGGGCAGATGAGGTGATAGTAATGGGGTTTGTTGTGATGTATTTCTTATCCCTCCTAGACCTTGTGGGGGAGGTCCACTAATGCCTCCTATGCCTCCTCTAATTCCTCCAACCAAACCACCATTGGTACCACCTCCTATACATCCTAGAGTAGCAAAAGAAACTAGTATATTGGGCACTAAAGTAGGATGATTAACTATAGATGGTCTAGTACTTTTCCCATTGGCTATGTTTGGTCTACCAAAAATTCTAAATTAGGCCATAGAATTACCTTGCAACATAAAATAAATCAACAATAAACTATTATCTTGGTCTACAAAATTATCTCTAACAAGGTCAATTTTTTATTCTACACTATTTGTATCCCAATTGCATGTAAATATGTTGTCTAACTCAAGAACATGAGCACGTGTTATGGGTGGTGAATTAGGCCTACCCAAATTAGGTTCTTCAGTCACCACTTCTTGACTTGTTTTTCTTGCACATACTATGTTGGCATTAGGTGTAGTTCTATGGTTGGGGAGTCCTCACTATGCCCTTTCACTTCCCTATGGATGCTTACAACACTTCCATATTCATCTGATACCCTCCCTAGATCATTTCCACTCATAAACCTATAACTAGCTTCATCATACTTTTTATTCTATAACTCCCACTAATTGGCTACCATGTTAAACCAACAATTTTAAATCAAAAGGTACCCATTTATTTCCCCACCAATTATGATACTCATGGGAGAGAGATTTTATCCATCCATGGATAAGCTTTAAAGTATATAATATACTAAGAGCTTCTTAATCTCTAGTGAAAAATGTCTGAGATATCTACTACATAGTTCTTAGAGGAAGTTAAATTAGGTTCCTCTGGATAGGAGTATGTTGAGACTGCGTATTCTTAAATATAACTATTTAAAGTTTTTTGCTACCAAAAATCCACTAGACACATCCAAGGTGATCCCAACTATGCTAAATCCAACTAACACTCTACTAACCAATCTATCTTCCATCCATAGTTCCTCAACTGGTCTTGTGCATATGCTAAAATCTAAGCATAAAGGTGAACATGCACTTCTACAAAAAATGTTTCATAAAGTGAGTCATACAGATTTTGTTTTACCCATGTGCATGTGGGATTCCTAATTCAAGAAAAGGTAATGCAAAGTTATCTTCTACTCTAGTAACCCATCATTTAATATTCTTTAGAGATAGTCGTTTGGTCATCTTCCATCATCATGAAAATAAGCACTATCGGTCCTAGTGAAGGAACCAAAATGTTTGGATTCTTTTCCTTTAAATTGGCATGTCTTTTCCCTAGGTACATGCCTAAATAAATAAGAGTTACAACATGCTAACATACTATCATTTCATATGAGAACAAGTTCTCACATGCTCACTCAAAGCACGTAGTTTAAAATTAGTTCCTATTGGTTTTATTGTGTGATGGTGTGTTTGTATAACTTCCTAGATAAGGGCACTTGAACAAATACTTCGTACTAAATGCATTATTAATCTTGTATCTAACTCAACTTACTTGTTCATCACTTAATAAACAAAATAAAAATGAGTTGGCATAACCAATAATAGATAACATCAACCCTATTATTACCATTGACAAATGAACACAAGCTTTACATTAACACATGCTTATTTACATTATATTCATAAGTGATATCAACTTACAATGATTTAAAGTTACAATGATAACCAACTTATAATCAACTCAACTTATCAACAACATCCAATAACCATACGAAGTACATCTAAGGGGTATTTATACTTGGTTTACCCTAACTAATCAATTATAGAAGTAAATAAAATTATGATGACTCATCAATGATCATTAATAGAATTGAGTCATGGTAGCCATTTATAATAAATTCCTACGAACCTAGGCCTATCTTCCCCTATATTCTCTCTCAATGATGTATCCTCATTTTTGAGCACCTATCTTCCCATGGGTCAGTGTTGGATTCATACTTGACTTAGTCTTATCTTTCATCCCTATGAATTGCTCCATAACTATCTTCATTGATCATGTTTTCCCCAAGTATTTCACTAATATCTGAGTCCTACATTATTAGGTTCTCTATTTAACATGCATCATTACTCCATGAGACTTTCTCCTTTTGTGCCATGGACCCCCACGCCATGGTCTTCCATGTCATGGGCTTCTACACCATGTCTTTTTATGTCACTTATTACCAAAAAGTACTTAGCCAAAATTGTCTTCAAAATTGAGGGCCTAATGGGACATTTCATCCAATTCTATGTCCAAATATAAACACTCTATTACTAGATACTAGGTCTACATTTAAGCATCCTTAAATGTAATCTTAGGACTATAAAAAATAAAAATATAAGAAAATATCAAATTATTCACTATTTATTGACACTATTTATCATATACATGGTGAATTAGATATTTATTTTATATGCACATGATCTTCACTATATACATGAGTGAGATGCAAGGCATACATGTTACATATGATACATGGACATACAGATGCATGTTATTATTCACACCTAGGGGTAACCTTTCTACATTAGGGTCATGCCTACATTGGGATCATTCCTACATTAGGGAATTTTCATACAATTATCATGTTATATGTTTCTATATTGGTCCATTGATCATAGTATATTATTACATATGACTTTCTCTTGCTCATACTTTCAAAAGTTTTATTTCCTATTTATATTGTGTTTAACTATACTAGATAATGACACTAATTGATTACTAATGATGATCTAGGCAACAATTCAGATGACAATTCAGGTGATGGATCCACTCCAATTGATGATGAAACTTTTGGGAGCCATAACTTTTGCACCGTAGCTATAATTGACTCATCGTTTGAACCGTTGGAAAGCTAATAATTAGGGTAACATCGTGAAATGGCATTGAGATTTGATAAATAAATTTTTACCCCCTAAAACCCAAAAAAAGTGTCCTAAATTTCAATTTTAGTAGTGTAGTCTAAAAATAGTAAGTTTCTAAAAATAGTAATTCCTCAAATTTTGTATTATTGTAAATCATGGACGTCGAAACAATTCATCTCCCTTGAGATTGGTGACCTTCCACATCCTCCCCAAACCTTCAAAACATGTATAAATGAAGATGTAACCTGAAATTTAAATTAGACATCTCTTCTAAGAGATAAGCATATGTTTGGGTCTACAATTTTGATCAATAAAACATCTCTTTTTAGAGATAGCATTATTTGAATTGTGTTGTTCTTATTTCTAAATTTATCTTTCAACCAAAGATTTTCAAGTTTTGGATCAAATTATTATGACATTATGTGATCATTTATTTATTATATTATGTGTTTATATGAGTGAATTAATGTTACATTGTCACATCATGTTTTAGTTGTGTTAGAATTGTAGACACCTAAAATTGGCCACCTATAACCCCCAATCAGGGTTTTGGCTAGTTTCCACCTAAAATGCACAATTTGGCCTAAAAACACTAAAACATACAAAATGATGTGAAATTGACATATTAAAGTATTGATTTTGGCCAGGGTATCCCTAAATGGGGCAATGCAATTTATGATCTAGCTAACTTTGATCAGTTCATTTTGAGTTAAAATGCCAAAATTGCACCTAGGTGCTCTAGAATGCTCTTCCCTATCAAATATTTTGCACAAGACATATGCCTTTTTTATTTTTTTTGGAAACATCATAAATGGGAATACAATTCAAACACATCTGATGTGGATTTCCAATTCCAATCCAGTCAAATTTTGGACCAATAACAAGGTATTCTGATTAGTTTGGGTAATTTGTGCACAATGTGCTTAATCATGCTTCATAGCTAATAAACCCAAATCAAGGCCTAATAAAAATTTCCATGGAAACTTTTTGAATAATTTGTTTTAAAAATGAATATTGAATATTTACATCATCAGGTGATCTCATTTCTTGGGAAGACATTCCTAGGCCATAAATGCCACAAATATTAGGATTCATGCCTCCTATGCCTCATCAATGCCTTCCATGATGCCCTCCATGCCTCTTAATTTCTCCTTCCTCCAATTTCATGATGAGGATAGTCACAAACTTAATTCCAAATATTTAATTAATCCTCAACCACACATCTCAATCTTGAGATGGACGGTTGAGGTTGATTCTGATTAAATCCAAAAATCTATAAATAGGAGGCCTCACAACATCATTTCTAAGCTATTTTGGTGCAAAGTTATAATGCTCAAATGATTCTAAAATATTTATGAAACTAGTGTTACCATGCCAAATTTATTTCAAGCCAAGTCAAGCCATAAGCCAAAGGTGCCAAGGAGAGATGGAGGTAGCCAATCTTACATTACCAATGACTTCATGAGCACAAGCCGAGCAAGCCACAACTACAAAGGCATTTGGAGCATCCAAGGAAGGTGAAGTAATTATTATGTTTTCATTCCTTGATTTTTAATTGTATTTGTCATTTACTTTTGTTAACTAAGCTCTCCCTAGTGTCTAGGCCTAGAGATGTTATGCTATTAGTGTGTTTGTTTCATTTTGGAACTAACACCATACTAGCCATCCTCTCTTGAGTCAAATTCCTAGAAAACATATGGCACACTCAGTGGGATGAGATGTATCATACACATGAAGGAGATCCTTTTTCAACTCTAAGATATTTAATTAAGCCATTAAAACTATTGCAAATTAATTTTCTAACTTTATTTTTCCATTTTTGGTTACCATAATTTTTACACAGTAACCAACATCGGTAGAAATATCGACATCAGTTACCTAACCTAACTAATGTCAGTTAGTATAATTGACATTGGCTAGATCTCAATTAGCCGTAATAGATGTCAGTGGTGATAAACATTGTTGGTCACTATTTTTTTCCAAAAACATAGACCCGAGACCTACTTTTTCAAAGTTTGTTGTTTCAAACTCAAAAGAGATTCAAAGCTAACGGACATGCTAATAATTTTACTACAAGACCAAGTTTAAAATTTACTCAAAACATGTTTAAATCACCTTTCATGCTTAAAAATCAATTAGGAACCTTATTTTTGGTGTTTAACAAAGAATTTTGGTGTTTTTGGTGAATGTTTTTTGAAGTTTGCAACTAAGACCAAGGGGTCAAATAAACACCACCAAACATTTTATTTGGGTTTAAAATTGAAAACACTTGTCAATTCTTATTTTTAATAGTTATTTAGTTAGATTTTTGTTTGGCCAAAAAAGGTATGTTGTGTGTATGTTGTTCCATTTGTCCCATATAGGGAACCCTTGGAATCAAAAGTATTATTCCTATTGTAAATATCCTAGTCCAAGGATTAGAAAGAAATTCATCTAAAGCACTCCAAAAAAACTCATCAAAGTTTGGGTGATCTTTAAAATGACCCTAAAGTCTTTCTATTTCATGCTTTACTTATTTTTATGCATCTTGGCTTACGAGGGAGACTTCATCACCTCTCGCAAGTTATTTAGGGAAGCCTTGACCCAGGGTTTCATCTCCCGGTATTGAATTCATTTGACTCTTTTAAATTTTCACATGATATTTAGTGTAACTTTGGACATCACACTACACTGAACAAATAGCAGGATGTAGTGGTTGCTAAAAGAACTAGACCTTTTTTCAATAACCCAAGTGATACAGACCCAAAATTTGTGCTTTTCTTTTACATTGTTTGGCATGAAAGTCATTATGTAATTGATTCCCCTAGATCATTTGAAAACTTTTTATATTTTAGAAATCCCTACTTGCCATGGAAGTATTATTGGTGCAAGGTGTGCCTCAAGGTCCATGTCATAATATTGTCATTTGAGAGAAGCAGGGTGTAAAAACTTTACTATATAATGTGCATTTAATTTTGAATAAACACTTAAAATCCTCTTAAAATGACATATATTGATGGATTCTAATAGTACCAAGTAACCTTGTCAGTTTAGGATCTAAGGGTGATTAATTAGTTGGTCTTATCCTAGATTAAGGTCTTGTTTGGAGTCAAAACTTGGTGTAAACAAACAATCCCAAACCAAACACATAGTCCAAATTTTCCTTTGAAAAAAGAGGCGTTATGCTACCCATGTGAGATCATCAATTTGCCTTGTTCAAAATTCCATCAAAATCTTGAGTCATATCATCCACTTTAGCGTAGTTATGCTACCCAATTGAGTCTAGACATTTACCAACATTGTTTAAGTCCTTCATATAATCTAAATTTGGAATTACACCTTTATAAGTTCATAGGGTTGATGTGTTAAGTGGGTTTGTCATTTGCACTAAATTTGAGGGAACTTAGGTTCAATTTCCAATTTGGGTTGAAGACCGTTTAGGACTCATAATAGTTATCATCACTTAATAGACTTAAGCCATTTTGTGCTAAAAACTTGCACTTTAAGTCTATACACCACTGCATTATTAGTTAAAAAAAGTAGTGGTATGTTGTTTGAATTATGGAAAAAGCCTTTGCCTTAGAGATTTTTTGAAACAAACTTTTTGTCACACCTTTTGGGTAGTGTAGTGTCGTTACGTTGCCCAAATCATTTTGAACATTGTTTCATAGACCCTCTTGCATAGAGTTCCAAATTTGTTCCTACATTTTCAAACCAATTCAAGTGTACTTTTGTGGTCTTTTATCTAAAATGGTTATACCATTCACCTTTGTCTAGCCTATTTGTCAAAAGAACCAAGTTTCATACCATTATTTATGAGAAAATAAACTATTGCTAAAAGTGCCTTTTGTTTCATACCTTATACCTAGTTGATCAAGTTCATGACCAAGAATCGAATGCCTAGTATTTGTTAGAAGTGTTTCAAATCTGTTAGATTAAAACTTTCATTTATTTTCAAAGTCTAGATTTTGACGTCGTTTGGTCAAGAGTCCTAGCATATGCCTTGTTCGAGCCTAACTTTTAACTCCACATTTGACCAAAAGACCTAGCAACTTTTAAAATTCCTAGATTAGACTAATTTGAAACACTTTGACCTTAGAGTTTGGCATTTTGATTTTTGGTCCATTTACTTACTTACCTTTATATGAACAGTCAAATGTTAGATACTTCACTCTAGCTTATTTCCTCATAAAATTTTGTATAAACTTATTGATCTTTTTAGCAAACCTAGACCAAGTTGAAACATCATCTGTTTTAGACATTATCCTTTTTAGATTTTGTAGAACTCTTTGAGCTTTTATCACAAAACATTGACTATCGATCCTAACATGTATTCCTACACTCGTAGTGGACTCATGTACAATCCAGGGATTAGTAATGTAGTTGCATAGGAATAAATGGTGCAAGACCCCTATGTAAATAACATTGCTTATGAGATAGATTTTTACCCCTCTTATAATAGTCAATCAGGGGCACAAAGCCAAGATCCATTAGTTAATTATCTATTTAACACACCACCTTATTTAGAGTAGGACCAAGAAAAAACCAAGCAATACCTAGCTAAAATACCCATAGTGGATGAGCCAGTTCTTCAACAATCATATTCTACCAATACAGCTTCCACGTATGATCCATTTTTGTTTGAGCAACACTTATTAGAAAACAAGGATGAAATTTTGGTTAGAGCCATAGAGGTAGGGGCCAAGTTCTTGGTAAAATTCCCCCATGTAAATTTACCAAGTCTAGTAAGAGTGCCCTAAAATATCATTTATGATCAACAAGCTTCTTCTAGAAATCCTATGGCTCTAGTCTAAACAACATACCAAGATTCTAATATATCTTATCAAAGTAAGAACATCATGGAAGAGCACTTTAACCAAATGCAAATAGCATACCAAACCTACCTAAATTTAGCATATGATTTCAATCAAATGAACATGGTAAGTAAGCCTCTCATTGACCTAGTACCTTCAATAGTAGTGTTGATAAAATTAAATGGACAAGAAAATATGATTTTTGACCCATTTTTGCAAACTAATTTGATAGATAACTTGATACATATACCAGTTATTGAAGAAGCGTCTTTAGCTTCTACACTGAATAGTGAGCCAAATATAGTAGGTAATTTGCAAAGAATGTCCAATTTTGATCAAAGTGGTACTAATGTGCAAACAACTAGCCAACAACATGTGCCTATAATTAATCCCATGAGTAGATCATCATACCATGGATTAGGAGTTTCTATACCCCACCCTCAACTAAGTTGTTTCCTCAAGTATAAAATCTACAGGGTTAGGTAATCAAATAATGGCCAATGTCACACCTCAACAGTAGAATATGATGAATCCTACTCCTCAATACGTAGCGAGTAGTATTCCATAATAGCAGACACAGTCTAGTGTATTAACACAACAAAGGATGAATACATTACCACCTCAATCAGGGGCAATAAATGTTCCATCTCACTAGGTAATGAAAAGCATACCTCTTCAATCACAAACTAATATGCCAATCCAAAAGCAAGCAATGACTAGTCAACAACATGCAAATATTGGTCAATGATAGATGTCAAATTTGTAACCTGCTTTCACTTCCTTATAGGGAATCATATAACAAAGAGGTCCCCATGTTTCTCAAGTACCTACTAGATAACCATTGGTTCAAAATATGCCACAAATCCATAGACAAGGTCTTGGTTTATAATTTCCCACTCAATAACAAGGTTTGATTAGTCGATAGCATGTCCTTTTTCAACCACAATAGGCATAGTATAGTTATATCCCCTATCCCAACCATAAAATCCTCTAATTCAAACCTTTATTACCAACCCAAACTAGAATATTGTGTAGCTAAATATGTAATTTATAGTACATCTTAATCCACGTATGTGTATTTTTGGTCCATTCCCCAACCAAGACAATATACCTCAATAGGTGTCTCCATCATACCCTAGTCAAAGTGTCCCACTTGTCACCTCTCATTGATCTATAAACTAAAAATACAAGTGTAGTATATTCGAAAATCACTTGTTCATGTTTAAGAGATCCTTCAATTTCTCACTTTTTTGCTTAATTTTGTATAAAGAAATTAAAACCAGATATTAAATGAAGATTAGAACTAAATAAAAATCAGAGAAAATTCAAAGAATTCACCAGCAAATTGATAACAGAGTTCGGCTTCAATAGCCTACGTATCCGGGTCCGTTCGAAGTGAGGACCATTCTCATTAATTTTGTGCAACAAATGGCTTCCAAAATCAATACAAGTCTTCAATTCACCTTCTTTGATCTTTGTTTGGCTGTAACAATATCTCTCAAACCTAAAAATAATGGCCCAAGGCCGTACAAAGCAATAACAAGTCTCTAACCTTCTTAAATCTCTTTGCACAATCTACTTTTCATCTATTCAAGTATAAATTAGTCCCTTTTATAACACTTCAACCCCCATGGCTGAAATGGTCAAGGCATTAATATTTTAGATGACAGGTCAGGAGTTCAAAACCTCCTCCCACCTTTCTAGGCGCCTTGGCATGAGGAAGGGCACACTCAGCATGAAATTTGAAATGAATTCCCTCCTTTCTTGGCACCTATGGACTTGGTTTAGTCCCACATTTGTTGGGAATTCAATTTCCAATGCCTTAAATAGAAATTTTTGACCCCTCTTAAAATTCCTAAGACAATGGCACCCATTTAGGCCACTGATTAAGCTTGGTCAAAGCATGTTTAGTGGGATGGGTGATGTGGTAGTTTTCTTAACGCCTTTATTTCAAAGTTTGAAAATTTCAAATAATATGTAAATAAAAACAATATAACAACATTTTTTTTACACCGAATTATCTTTCCACGTGTCAAGTGGCTATTGGTGCACTTGGCATGTTTTCAATAGTGCCACGTCACTTTCGACACCCCCTGTCATAAGATTTCTTCAACTAGCCATATCTTGAGCATCGGGACTCCATTTTTCGAACCACAAAAAGTGCTAGAAAGCTCTCAACAAGTACTAAAATGTGAAAATGATTTTAATAGAATTTGAAGACTTTTTAAAAATGGAACAGTACATGGATCCACTTGGATCACTCATCTATTTACTCAAACCAACATTCTCCCTCAAACCAATATTCCATCCAGTTTCCTATCCCAATAATAATAACAAATGAAGGATGAAATTATTGCCATTCAGGTTGGGAAACAGACCAAAAAATTCAAATTGGATGACATGTGTTCCTATCCATTCAACATGGAATATTTGTAGATACCATTTACTCTAGGATACAAACCATCAAAATTTGAAAAATACAAAGGGAAAGGTGACCCTAAGGCTCATTTGACCGAATTCTTTGTCACATGCCAACTAGTGGCATATAGTGACATATACCTTTTGTTATTGTTTCTAAGGAGCTTGGTTAGACAAGCCTTAAGTGGTTTTTTAAGTTTCTCAAGAATTCAGTAACAAACTTTGATGATCTTTTTGATAAATTATTGTAGCACTTTTCCTATAATCTCAAGCATGAGATTTCATTAGTGGACCTAACACAAGCAAAGCAAAAATCTAGGGAGAGTTTTGCAAGTTATTTACAATTATGGAGATCCCTTGCAAGCCATTTCACCCATAGTTTACTAGATAAATAATTAGCCTTTATATTCACTAAAAATTTACATAGTGAGATAGCCTATCATCTAGAATTGTAATGTGTGTATATGTTCAAATAAATCATTGGTAAAGGTTTATTGATCGAGAGAGATCTCATCAATAATGGAGTCATCAATCTCAATTTAACTAATCAAAATCAAGGTACCAATTAGGGAAATGACCAAAACCCCAATCAAATGTAAGCATCATAACTAGCACAAGTCTATAACTAAGAAAGACCGAAGTAATTCAACCAAAATAAGAATGTTGTGGGAAATGGAGTAACCAAATCATGTCATGTGCAAACTATGAAAACCTCATCCACACTACCTTTTTAACTTACTCCTACCCAATAACCTCTCCAACCAATGCCACAAGCACAACAACCAAAACCTACACAATAAATACAGTAGCCTTTACCATTGCAAACCCCTCCTCCTAAGAGAACTATGCCTACACATCATGTAATTAGTGACATAAGAGAAGTTATTAAATCTATATTTCACAAGCTTTCTACCACTAATCTGATTAGTTGGCCTATATCAAAGCATTATCTGCTAGGTATTCCTTACCCTAAGTGGTACTGTGAAAATGAATTTTTTAACTATCATCGGGTCAATGGACATAATCTACAAAGATGTGTCCAAATCAAGCATTTAATTTAGAATATGTTAGAGAATGGGGAGATAACATTAGATAATGGTGCTTCCAATTCCAATAAAACTCTTGGGATTTATCAAAATCCCTTTCCCTAACATAAAAATCAATAGTAGCAAAATAAGTAGCAACAACAATAATGGTCAGTGCAGCAGCAAAATCAACAGTATCAAAATCAAAGGCTGAACTAGTAAACTCGATAAAATCAATAGTAAAATCCAAAACAAAAAAATAATGGATAAAACTAGGGTCAGAATGGTAACAACCAATAAACCTACCATGTAGTTTCACATGATTAAAATAGGTTTGTAGGTCATATTGTAGGGGTAGCATTAATACCATCTCTATTAATCCCATACCAAACACTAATCAACCTAGACCATTACTAAACAACAATATTTAGCCAAATCACATGGATAATCCTTCTTTGACCTAGGAGTGTATACAGGCAAACTAGCAAACTAGGACTTCCACTTTTGGATCTTATAGTGATGACTCATTCTTGCAATGTGACCACATACAAGTGCACCAACAACCAAGACTTATCCTATCTAGTCCAACACCATTTTCAATAGTCGTTAACAATAATAGTCTAGTATTTAATCTTGATTATGCAATCATAACTCAAAGGTCAAAGATTACTATCCTAGGCCCATAACCATTCACCACTTTGTCTGTCATCTAACCAATTATTTAGCCTTAGAATAAACCATTCACTACTGAGCTAGACAATAAGTTTGATATTACAGAATAATTATAAAAGTCATTAGCATAAATTTATATTTTCTATTTTCTATAGATGTCAATAATCCACAATAACATCTTGAATGAGTTCTTGACCCAATCCACTATTGCTAGTGACATATCCCTTGATAAATTTCAAGCTTTGGTTGGAAACCTAGCTCCAACCCAATAAGTCACATTCAACCAAAGTGATATGTCTTCCCTTGGTTTGCTCCATTACAATCAATTATACATAGAAGTTTATAGAATATGACATAAAGTGAAACATGTCCTTATAGATAATGGATCTGGCCTCAACATAGTGTCTCTCAAGCTCATCAAGCTTCTTGGGTACATAATGACATATCTCCAGCCAGAAATAATAACTATCAAAGCCTATGATAAATAGGAAAGAGATTCACAAGGCACCATTAGTTTGCCAGTTATCATTGGGCCTTTGACCCATGATACACTTTTCCATGTGCTTGTTCTAGAGTTATCATACAACATGATTTTAGGTAGGCCATGGTTACATGAGATTCATGTAGTCCCATCAACACTACACCAATGTATCAAGTTTTCCCACTCAAGGATGGAGGTGAATATTATGGGAGATTTACACCCATATGAACACTACAAGCATCTTGAGGTTAATTTTCAAAGCTATAATTATCAATACGGCATGAATCCAAGTTCTAAGTAGGATAAAGGAAAGGCTATACTTATTGATCCTTCACTAAATAACTGCATAGATCCTAATACCTTGGATTCCATTTCCCACATACCACCTCCTGAAGCTTCTAATCATTTCACCATTTTAGATAATGGATTGGGAGAGTATGTGACCCATGATAGATTTCATATTACCAATCTTCCTCAGAATCTAAAAACCTTTGGGCGATCTAAAGTCATCCCACATATGCATTGGTAAAAAAAACAAAGATAAGGGACCTGTCACATTTGTACCAACATATGGCCTAGGACCTAACCCTCTTGAAGGGAATGACTCATGGTTATACAATGATGACTAAGTTGACTATTATAAAAATGCAAAGTATCCTATTCTTAATAGGATCATGGAGCATCACAATTATGAAAGAAGAGGCCTCAGACTGAATCATCAAGGAACCATTGAGCCAATTTCCATGACTAAGTATGAAATACCTTATGGACTTGGATTTAAAATACCTAGGGGTGACCCCACATATCTTATTCAAACTCCATTAGTAGTGACTAGTGATGATGATGCCAATAGCAAAGTAGATTCTGATCATAGCCTCACTTTTTATGACCTAGTTGAAACTAATTTGTTTGATAACAATGCCATTTATACCCTTACCCTTGCCATTCATCACAACCCACTGCCATTATATCATCCCCAACTAATAGATTAGGACCAACAAAAATCTAGTCTAATGATTGATGAGTTCCAAAATGATGAGGCATTCTATGATTTCTCAGGCCTTAGAGACAACATTCTGTTGGGAGATTACAAATCAAGATTCTCAATCACATTGGATCATATAGCCTATGTTGGAGAGTGAGTGAACACCCTTAGCCAAAAACAAATAATTAAAACATTGAGGTCACAAAATGAAAACCTCTTTGAGGTTTTTTTGACTAGGGAAAAAGTAAAGATAAAGGCCAGTCTAGTGGTGAAAACCTGTTTCAGGTGCTATTAGATGGGGGTGTTCATTCTTCTTCAAATTTAGACTAGGATACCACCAATGATGAACTTGATTATAGATCTAAGTTTAGTTTTCATCAACAACAAGTATTTGATCAAATTCTTCAATAATTTTTGACTTTTTTTGTCACATGGCCAGATCTCCCATTAGGAGACTCAAATTCATCATGCCTAGGAGAATTTGAAGAGCAAGTCTTAATAGAAGACCCCAACATAATCTAGTAGTTCAAGTCATTGCCTACTATCCTAGAATATGGTTCAACCCTTCTAGTCAAAGATACCATAAGGTAAACATTGGGACTTCATTAGACCTAAAATGGATAAAATTAGGCATGTCCCTCACTAGGGAGGAACGTGACATCTTCACAGCTCTATTGAGATAATTTATAGATATATTTGCATGGGCCTATTCTAACATACCAAGTGTAGACCCTGCGTTGGTTCTACAGCACCTTGTGGTTAATCCTGATGCCAAATTAGTAAAACAAAAGCTACGTAAGATACATCCTCACATTTTTGTATTGGTAAAGAAAGATTTGGAAAAAATCTTAAAAGCAGGATGTATCTGATTCATTGACTACTCTCAATGGATCTCTAATGTGGCACCTATTATCAAAAAGCTTGAAGGGATTAGAATTTATACTAATTTTTGAGACATCAATAAATCTTGTCCTAAAGATGATTTTTCCTTGCCTAATATTGACATGATCATTGACTCCATGGTTGGTTATGAAATGCTTTCACTCATGGATGGATTTTTAAGATACTACCAGATCAGAATAACACTAGAAGATTAGCATAAAATAATGTTCAACACTCCATGGGGAACATTTTGTTATCAGGTGATTCCATTTGGCCTTAAGAATGTTGGATCTACATATCAAAGGGCCATGACTATCATATTCCATTATATGATGCATCATATTTTTCAAGACTATATCAATGACATATTAGGAAAATCCAAGACCAAGGCTAACCATCTACCAATGTTGCACAAGATATTTAAAGACTACGAGAGTACAAAGTCAAACTAAATCCAAATAAATGTGTGTTTGGTATAAATTTAGGCAAATTACTTGGCTTCATCATGTCTCATCAAGGTATTGAATTTGATATGACTAAATTCCATGTTATAACTGAGATGCCACCACTAACCAATTTAAAGCAACTTCATTGTTTACAAGGTAAGATCCAGTCAATTTGATACTTCATTTCTCAGTTAGCAAAAAAGTGCCATCCATTTACACACATTTTGAATAAAGGAGTTGCATTTTACTAGGATGATCACTACCAAATAGCTTTTTAATAGCTCAAAGACTATCTTATCAATCCACCTATTTTATTACCTCCTATGTTAGGAAAGCCATTTTTGTTATACCTATCATCTACTGATCATGCCCTGGGGGCACTCTTGGCTCAACATGATGACAATGGAAAAGAGCATGTTGTTTACTACCTAAGCCATACCTTGGTTACATATGAATGTAACTATACATCTGTTGAAAAATATTATCTAGCCATGGTTTTTATAGCTCAGAAACTACGTCATTACATGTTAAATAATAAAACCATGGTCATTTCAAAGATAGATCCACTCAAGTATCTACTATCCAAAATATCTTTACAAGGTAGAATTTCCAAATAGATCATGCTTCTCAGTGAGTTTGGCATAGATTATGTCAATCAAAAAGCAATCAAGGGATAATTTCTTGTAGATCAACTTGTTGAAGCACCTCTCATAGACACACAGCCACTCATGTTTCAATTTCTAGATGAATCTATCATGACCATCATGGACACACCCCTTGAGGAGCAGCCCTGGAAACTATATTTTGATGGTTCATTCACTACACATGGATTGGGGGAAATCCTATTCTTTATTAAACCTTAGGGGGATTTAATCCCTAAATCATTCAAAATCAGATTTCCTTTTACAAACATGTCCAAGTATGAAGCACTTGTTGCAGGACTTTGATAAGCAATGTATTGGAATATATCTCGTCTACAAGTTTATGGTGATTCTTAGTTAATCATCAATCAAGTCACAGATCATTTTTAGACCAAAGATGACAAGCTAGTTCCATACAAAGCCATGGTTGACACTCTTAAAAATCAAATTACCAACATTTAGTTTGAGCACATATCAAGGGCTAGTAACAGAACTCTAGATACCATGGATACTATTGCGTCTCTGAATTGACAAATACATAAAGATAGAGAGTATTAGTTCCTAGTTGAGAATTTGTCAACACTAGCTCATGAAACTTTAACCATTACCATGATTTGTGATATTGTTGGTCTTAATTTTATCTGGTACTCAGACCTTTAAAACTACCTTCATGGCCAAGTTCTACCACCTAACCTATCTCAAAAACAATTCAAAGCCTTCATTCATCATTCTGCTAATTATACTCTACTTGGATCTACCCTTTACCATCATAGTTTTGATGGAACTCTACTTCATTGTTTAACTTCAACAGAGTCTACATTAGTGTTAAGAGAAGCTCACAAAAGAGTATGTGGATCCCATTCTAATGGGGTAGTCCTATCCAAAAAGCTATGGCATACTAGTTAGTATTAGCCTACAATGGATGCAGATGCCACTGCATATGTAAAGGAATGTGACAAATGTTAATGGCATGCTATTTTAATTCATGCCCTAGCAAAAACTCCAAAACTGATGTTGACACCATGGCCATTTTATACATAGGGACTTGACCTCATTGGGAAGATTAACCCTACTTCATCTGATGGCCATAAACATATCTTTATTACTACCAAATATTTCACTAAGTGGGTTGAATCTATACCCCTCACTTATGTGATTGAAAATAAAATTTCCAAATTCATTTTCATCCACCTCATATGTCGTTACGGTATTCCCTCTAACATTATATCTGATAATGGAGGATCATACAAGAATAAAGATATAGACCAGTTATGTACTGAATACAATATCACACAACATTTTTTTATAGCATATTACCCTCAAAGTAATGGCCAAACTGAGGCATCCAACAAAACCATTATCAATATTCTCAAAAATATTTTTAATGATGTCAGTCATGATTGGCACCTCCAAATATTCCCCACCCTTTGGGCATACCTTACCAATCATCGTACCCCCACAAGAGCCACTCCATACTTGTTTATGGTACTGAAGCCATCCTTCCCATTGAGGTTTAGTTTCCTTCACTACACATCTCTTTCAAGCATGTCTTGGATGATCATGACTATCAATTAGCTCACCTGCAAGAGCTAGATCTCCTTGATGAAAAATGCACAGCCACACTCAACAATCTTTAAGCATATCAAAATTGACTCAAAAGCCACTATAATCAGTGTGTTAAGTATAGAACATTTGAACTTGGTGATATTTTTCTTAAAGAAAACCAAAAGAATACCACAGTAAAGAAGAAACATAAAGGGAAATTCAAACCAAACTAGATAGGGCCTTTCATCATCACTGTAAATTATGGATCAGAAGCATATAGGCTTGCCACACTAGATAAAGACGAACTTTTGGAACTAATGAATATTATTCATCTCAAACGGTACTTGAATGCTAAGGTGTATTATCTATAAGGACCATTTTAATTATGCCTTTTTGTCACTATTCTTCCACATATAAATGTCATTCTTATCCATCCTCTTTGCCATATCCACTTTCCACTTCTGACCTATCGACCCAGTGTGTTCTAAAAACCTAGCTCATTTGACCTTGGTTTTTGTCATTCATTACATAGTTTTAGCATTGAGGTATCTAATTAGTTTGTTAGTTTGTTCAATAAATTTAGATAGAGATCATATTTTGGGATAGTGTGACAAAAGTTTTGACAGTTAGATCCTTCGTTGATAGTTCTTTCTTACCACTGGTCTTGTTGTTAATTATAAACACCTTTGGGAAAATTAGTACCTTTGATCTATGCCATTGTGTCCTAGTTATAACCACCTATGGGAAAACTAGGGGAAACATTAAACCTTGATGTACCAACTTGCCACTTCTTATGTCTTGATGTGCCTTTTTACCAACTGTGCCTTTTTGTTTGAATTGACTACTACACTAGTCGCATTCTTCCGCTATAATGGTATAACTACAGTGATTTGAGGTCCTACTTTAGGACTATATAGGTAGTGCTCAATACTTTTTGAGGTTAGCTTAGTCACCCTTTTCCCCATTCTCTCACCATTTTTCAAGCAACCCAATCCATGCTCTTGCCATTTTATGAGCAACCTAAGCCACGCTCTTACCATTTTGCGAGCAACCTAAGCCACACTCTCACCATGTTGTGAGCAACCTAAGCCATGCTCTCACCATTTTATGAGAAACCTAAGCCACACTTTTACCATTTTATGAGTAACCTTAGTTTAAATTCTCTTTTTGTTTTGTGAGCTTGACCCATTTAGTGTCTCATCATTATCGATTGAGTTGAGACACTCCAAATCAATTCTAAAAATATTTAAAAAATTGTTAGAAAAGCACAAAAACATTGACCACTTCTTTGTCTTAAGGATTCTGGGAACCCTTACTAAGTTAAAAAAAAATCACTTGTCATTTACTTTCCCCATCCTTTTTGGCCTTTTTCTCTCACACACTTCCATTTTTCAAGACCATTCCTATTCTTCTATCACATCCATTCTATTTGTTTTCCTTAGTTATCATATTCTTCCCATTCCCTAGCAGAACTACATTTGACCTGAAGTTTTTTTCTTGGATATTACTTCCTTAAAACTATGTAGGTAGCATCCACTTACCTAGTGCATATGGAGATAGCTCGGTCACCCCTTTCCTTTTCTTCTATTCCCCCATTTTGTTTGTTTGTTCAATTATCACCTATTTTTTAGGGGAAATGTTCATATGGTTTCTATTACATTGTTTGTTTGTTTCTACTTATTTTATTTATTTGTCTACCTATATGTTTGCTTTCAACACTGTTACCTTGATTTGGTTTATGTGTATTCATTAGGTGATTACTTGCCCACATTTACACTTGAATCCATCCATATTCATACATCAACATTGTCGTCATGGTTTTTATCATTGGTGCATTATTTTTCTATTGACTATTGGATTGTGGGAGTCAGTCCTTATGCATATTTTGGCCAAGTCTTTATGGTGTTCTATCATAAAGCCTATCATCACATTCTATAACAAACCTTATCTTTAAGAAGTCTATTTAGTAATGGCAACATCAACATCTTGATTCCATCCTAATCATAACTTAAATAGAGTAATTAAACACAAAAGAATTTCAATCTTTATTAGTTTAAATTAGCATCTCCCTAATAGTAGGTTATTCTAATTCATCATTACCATCTATGTTAAGTTATCATTATCCTCAACCAATTTTATCATATTTTCCATAATCAAGGTCCAATGATTATAACTGCCTATGGGAAAATCATTGCACACCATCCCACCTGCATTTCTTAATGATTATAACTGTCTTTGGATAAATCATTATGTTGTCACCACTTTACTTTTTTTTTCCATACAATGGCATGTTATCTTGTTTGTCTATCGTAACTAGGGAAGCTCCATATTCTCAATGATTATAACTACCTTTGGGCAAATCATTGTGTTATCATACCATGTTGCCACTATCGGGGTACAATGCTTATAACCACTTTTGGGAAAATAATTGTGCACCATCCCACTTGCATTCTCAATGATTTTGACTACTTTTTTATTATCATTGAGTTTTCACTCCATCATCTTATCTTTATTTGGTCCCCTCATGTCACTTATTTCTTTTTGAGGGACCATTTGCTGACCTACTTGTGCCAACCATTCCCTCGAGAGGGCATTATACAATTAGTTTATCATCATTGCAATTATAGGCATATAGGACCTTTTCATTATTTGAGAATATTTTATTGTGCTTATATCTTGCAATGCATTCCCAAATAGGGGCAAACTTTAGACACCTAAAATTGGCCACATATAACCCCCAATCAATATTTTGGCTAGTTTTTACTTAAAATGCATAATTTGGCCTAAAAACACTAAAACATGTAAATGATGTTAAACTAACATATTCAAGTGTTGATTTTGGTTAGGATATCTCTAAATGGGGTAATTCAATTTATGGGCTAGCTAACTTTGATCAATTCATTTCAAGTAATGCTAAAATTACACTTGGGTGCTCTGGATTGCTCTTCCCAATCAAATATTTTGCACAAGACATGTGTCTTTGTTATTTTTTATTGGCAACATCCTAAATGGGAATGCGGTTCTAATGCATCTAATGTGGACCTCCAATTCCAATCCAATCAAATTTTGGACCAATAACAAGGTATTCTGATCAATTTAGGTAATTTGTGCATTATGTGCTTAATCATGCTTAAGAGATAATTAACCCAAATCAAGGCCTAATAAAAACTTCCATGGAAACTTGTTAAATAATTTGTTTTGGAAATGAATATTGAACATCTACATCATCCGGTGACCTCATTTCTTATAAAGACATCCCTAGGCCATAAATGCCATAAATATCAAGATTCATGCCTCCCATGCCTCATCAATGTCTTCCATGATGCCCTCCATGCCTCTTAATTACCCCTTCTTCTAATTTCGTGATGAGGATAGTTACAAGCTTAATTCTAAAAATTGAATTAATCCTCAACTACACATCTCAATCTTAAGATGGATGGTTAAGGTTGATTCTGATCAAATCTAAAAATCTATAAATAGGAGGCCTCACAACATCATTTCTAAGCTATTTTGGTGTAAAGTTATAATGATCAAACGATTCTAAAATATTCATGAAACTAGTGTTACCATGCTAAATTTATTTCAATCCAAGTCAAGCCACAAGCCAAAGGTCCCAAGGAGAGATGGAGGTAGCCAAGCTTCCATTTCCAAGGACTTCATGAGCACAAGCCACGCAAGCCACCACTACAAATTAATTCAGAGCATCTAAGGTGAAAGAATTATTATGTTTTCATTCCTTTCTTTTTAATTGTGTTTGTCATTTTATTTTAACTAAGCTCTCCATAGTGTCTAGGCCTAGAGATGTTATGTTATTAGTGTGTTTGTTTCATTTTGTTTTCATTTTAGAACTAACACCATACTAACCATCCTCTCTTGAGTCAAATTCCTACAACACAAGAATATCCTCTAACATGATTCATGGTCATTTTGTGTTTGTGTTGGATCATATTAGGATTAAATGTGTGTCATTTATTGAGTATTTTTGTGCTTCATGATCATGCTATTACATGCATATGTGTATATGGATACATATATGGATGGCATTGAGCTTAGTGTCATTATTTATATCATGTATACTTCTTTTGTTTGTGATTCCATGATATATGTCATGCATTTATTGTGTTATTTATTATTGCATGTCTAAATGAAATATATACTTGACATGAAACTTATATGCCCATTAACTTAGATTACATATTTCATACATACTTAAATGATAAAATATTTATATGATGACATATGCTATCATGTTTATATACATACTTAACATGATAACATTTTTATATATAACACATGGTGTGCATAACTCTTTCTTTTGAGATGAGTGATTCATGGGCTTCATACCTCATATCAAAAGGGGGGCATATAATGGGCTTGTCTTAGATATTAAGGGTATTATAGACAAATAATTCATAATTTAAGTCAGATTATGTGATTGATATGGGGCATGTTGAGAAGTTTGAGGCATATGAGAGGAATATGTGGGGTATTCTATATAATTACAAGGAATAGTTCAAACATTCTATAACATTTTGATATAATTTATATGGGTTAAAACAAGTAGATTTATTAGATTGAGAGACATTATATGATAATATGACAAACAAATGAGGCCATTTTATGGATCAAAATGGGGCATAAATGTTTTTCATGCAAACATTTTTATATATTCTATATTAAGGATGGATGGGGAATGATGGTACTATATAAGGACCTTTGATCTAAAATATATTTGTATGAGTTGATTTTGAGTTTAAATTTTCATACAAACCTATTTTGTGTTTCCAATTTAACATATGAACCTATTTCAGGGTTACAACTTGGCATACGAACTTGTTTCAAGTTTCCACGTTTGTATACAAACATGTTTTGGGTTTCTACAAATAGAATCATGATATTCAAAGTAGTGTAGTTGTGGTTTATGCCACACTCAACTTCTAGCACTTCTCCTTCTATAATGGTGGTTAAGTATTTAACACTCCTAAACACATGATTTTAATAGTTGCATCTCCTTGTGACATAATCACCCTATGGAATTCTCCAAACAAGTTTAGCAAGGGAAAACTTGGTTCATATACCCTAAGGGTTATTTATTCCTTGACTTTTTAGTTTCAAATAATTTAATGATCGAGATTTATTTCAAAATTTATATCATGAGTGGACATTAGTTTTCACATGTTTTGTAAATAAATTATTTAGATGATTCTCAAAAATAAAATTATATATCACATAATTAAGATCATAATAACTAGATCCACAATAACAATTAGAAAAATAGTAGAATATTTGAATATTATGAGTGAGCCCCTTCAAGGGGGAAACCTGCAAAATAATGCAACAAGAGAAGAATTCACAATATGATGATAAAATACTAACCACTACTTCCTATATATACTCTAATTATCCATGTTATTCCATAAGCTAACCATACTAAGAACATAGATAAATGTAATAAGATAATATGACAGTGTGTAAGCCACAAGTCAGCCATATATATCCCTAGATGCACTATAGGTTAAGGGCATAACATGCCCCTCTCCTTCAAAACAACATTATTCTCAATGTTGAATGAAACCAAGATGTTGATGTAGGAATTATTTATCCTCCCATGTTACATCTTTAGAATGCAGGTTTTTCTATTTAATCAAATACTCCTTTATCACTCTAATCTATAGTTGTTTAGTGCATGTTTGAAGGATCTCTTCAGTTTATAGAATGACTTGTCCTTCTTCATCCAATTCAGGTAACTTAGTCTAAGTGGAAACTCTATGTCCAATTACCTTATTCAAGAAATATACATTAAATGCTAAATGTATGCGAGTGGATGGGGGTAATCCTAACTTGTAATCCACACTACCAATTTTTTACAAGATCTAATAAGGGTCTTAATACTTAGGTGATATCTTGTTATCCTTTTTCTATTAATTCATAGACATCTATTTATATGTCTATAAATGCACAAAGACTCAATCACCTATGTAAAAATTTTACTCATTGTGGTATTGATCTTCTTTCTACTTCATTCAATTTTGTGTCATTACTAAATTATCTTGCAAACTAATTAGTGCCTCCTATTGATGTTGAATGTGTTCCTCAACAACTCAAACCTTGGGATACATGTTAAAATATGAAGTCATAGATGGGGAATGATACCCATACAATGCCACAAAGGGATACAACTTGGAAGAAGAGTGAAAAGAAGTGTTATGCCACCTTTCAGCAAGTGGTAGCCAATGAACCCATTTACTATTTATTAGAAATAAAAAAATGAAGATACCCTTATAGACATATATTGACTACCTCTATTTATTCATCATATTAAGGATGATATGATGAGATATGAGCCAACTAGGTGCCCAAACATGCAAATAATTTAGTTCACAAATTACAAGTAAATATGAGATTTCAATCACTTACAATGATCTTTGGAGTACCATGCAATTTTTGAATTATATTGAGAAAATTAAAAGCTACTACACTGACAACAAGTGGCTGTGATAATGAGAAAAAATGAACATACTTGGTGAGTCGATCCACAACTACCGTGATAACATTTTTACCCTTAAACCATGGTAAACAAGTAATAAAATCCATAAAAACCTCTTCCCAATGTTGGCTAGGGATGGTTAAAGGTTGTAAAATACCTAGGGCCTTAATGGTTTCACCTTTGTTTTGTTGACATACCATGCATTCATCCACATATTTCTGTACATCCCCTTTGATTCCTTCCCAAAATAAATGTTTCTTAATTCTATGATATGTTTTCAAAAATATAGAGTGACCTCCAAGTGGAGAGGCATGAAGTTCCTAAATAATTTTATGTTTGAGGAGAGAATGCTTATAAAGGTATAATCTATATTTATACCGTAAAGTGTTCCCCTTCCATGTAAATTTTTTAGATTTTTTAGAAACCTACTAAATATTGTGAAGAAAATCCTTGGTATCACTATCATTATCCCAATATGATCTTACTTCATCTATCGAATCTACCTACCACATGGTCATGGCATATAATAATGCCTTAACTAATTCATCCCACTAGGAGAGGGCATCTTCCACGATATTCTCTTTTCCTTTCTTGTATATTATTTCAAAAACATATCATAAAATTATAATCACCCATTTTTTTTGTTCTTCAACTGATAATCATTGTTCCAAAAAATATTTGAGGCTATCATGACTAGTCCTTACCTGAAAGTGATGACCCATTAAATAAGGTCTCCATTGCTTCACTGCATGCAAAATAGCCATCATCTCTTTCTCATAGATTGGTTTCATCTTATTTTTTCTCTCAATTTAGAAACTTTCAAATTTAATTGGTCTACATTCTTTCTTGAGTACAACCCCTATGCCATATCTTTATGTGTCACACTCCACAACAAAATTTTTTGAGAAATCAAGAGTAACCAAAACTAGAGTTGTGCACATAACTATTTTCAATTGTTTAAATGCTTTGGTAGCTGACTCAATCCATTAAAATGAGTATTTATTAAAAAAAGAGGTGAGTGGGGCTAAAATGCTACCCTAATTTTTGACAAACATGTGATAGTAACCAGTTAGCCCTAGAAATACTCAGAGGTTCTTGAGGGTCTTGGAAACCTACCACTACATCATTGCTTGTAATTTTTTGGATCAAATTTCACTACTTAATATGAATTAATATAACCCAAGTGCTCCACCTCTTGTAAACCAAAACATATTTGGTAGGTTTGGCATGAAGTTGATGTTATTCTAGAACTGAAAATACCTATTTCACATGTGTCAAATGGTCTTCCCATTTTTATTGTAGATGAGGATATCATCAAAAAACACTAATACAAACTTTCTCAAAAATGGCCTAAAAATAATATTCATCAAACTGTAAAATATATATGGTGTATTTGTGAGGCCAAAAGTCATGACCATAAATTCATAATGGCCTTCATGAGTTTTGAAAGTTGTTTTAGGTATGTCCTCATTTTTTATATGAATCTAATGATATCTAGAGTGAAGGTATAACTTGGTAAAATAAATATCACCATGCAATTCATATAGCAAATCATTAATTATTAGAATAAGAAACTTATCTTTTATTGTGTACTTGTTGAGTTCTTTATAATATGGGCACATCCTCTAACTACCATCCTTATTCTGCACCATGACCATTGGGGAGGAATATTCACTTTGACTGTTTGAGATGATTACTACCTCCAACATCTCTTGTACCATTTTTTCAATTTCACTCTTCTAGGCATATGGATACCTGTAGGGTCGAGTGTTAAGTGGTGTACTTCATAAAATGAACTTGATGGCATGATCATGTGCATGAGTTGGAAGAAGTACTTTTGGCATGTCACCAAAAATAATAGAATGGTCATCCAACACCCATTATAAATAAAAATGTGTAGACTATTTGATTGGTTGAACCTCTATGCAAAGTAAGTGTGCCATAAATCCTTTTGTACTTTTTCTGAGACTCTTCATCATTTGGTGGGAACTAACCAAGTGTGGATATTTAGCCCATAATCCACATAATTAAAAGGTCCTACCTTATAAATAAAACCTCATGAATAGTTCCTATAAATTCATCTCATTAGTGCCCAAATTGGTGAGCCATTACACTCCCAAAACAATGTTATCTTCTCTCATAAGAGTAACAAACATAGTGTAATCTAACAAGTAGTCTCATATATCAAGTTTAATGCTATGGAATTTTCTAGAATAGTTGATTATACCACCATCTGTAATCATGACCTAAAAGCCTAGAGTTGGGTAAATAAAATAATTCAAACGATTAACCAACTTACTGTTGATGAAGTTATGTGTACACCCAGAGTCAATTAACATAGTCACCTTGTATTTATTCAAGAAACCTACCACCTTCGGATTTGAGGAATAATAATGCTAGAAAGTGTAGGATAGGAAATAGTAGGTTGAGAATCTTTAGATTCATCCTTAGGTTATTCCAAACCTAACCCTAAAGCCTCCTCATCTTTTTCCTCCTCATTGGCAGTGTCAATGTAAAACAACTTATTTTTAGCACATCGATGTCCTTTTTTCCATTCATTATCATAGCCAAAAAATAAACCTTTTGCATGATTTTATTACACTTGTTGAGGTGTCAATATGGTAGGCTATAGAAATGATTGTGTTGGGAAGGTGCATTCACAAAAATTGGTGAAAGATCTTCATTTGATCGTCTTTTTTTCCTCAACCATGTGTGCCCTTAGTATGGCCTCAAATTCAGTACTGGGATGAAACATGTGAACCTCCAATTAGATGTTATCTTTGAGGCTACACAAAAATAGGTCAGTCAAATTTTCCTCAGTGATGTCTACCACACGTAAGGAGAGATTATAAAATTGATGAATGTAGTCCTTTATAGTCCCAATTTGGGGTAACTTGACTAGCTGACTAAAGTAGTTATCAGAGACATTATTGTAATAATGGAGCTACAACTCTTTAAAAAATATCATCTATGAAAGTAGGACACCCTTATTTTTATTTTGAGTACACAACCAATGATACCAAATGAATGGCTCAATTTCCATATATATAGAGGCTTTAACCACTTTTTGTGAACATGGATTGTCATGCATATCAAATAAATTTTCAATTTGAGTGAGCCAAGTGAGTGGATCATTACCATCAAACTTGTGTAGGTCCACTTTTGGAAACATCAACTTAGAGCCAATATTGGTGTTGGTATTGTTTGGAGGTGGAGAACCAAACTCAAGTGGTGGAGGGTTATTTTATATTTGTTGAGTTGATAAGTTGGCCAATTGTGTAGATATTTTTTGCAATTGATCCATCACGCTATCCAAGTCCCCTCTCAACCCTATAATGTCCCCTTGAACTGTATCAAAACCATTTTTTTCACATTTCCTAATTCTAAATTAAGTTGTTGATCTACCTCTAAAATAGATGGCTTAGAAGTTCTAGACTCCATGTCATCCTTACGAGGAGTTTTTAGAGTTTCTTTCCCTTTCCCACAATCATGAGTGTTTGGATCAGCCATACACAAACCCTAGGAGGGTTTCATCCCTAAAAAAAGTGTACTATTGGAATACACCATTGTAATCATATTATTGAGATAGATCCAACTACTGTTATAGTGCATAAGGGTGAAAATTTGACCCAAAAAAGTGTACTGCTAGAATATACTGTTATGATTGTCTCATAGAGATGAATCCAATAACTACTAATTTACATAAGGTAAAAAAAATTATAGACTAAAAATAAATTTTATCTATTTTTTGTAAAAAATCTCATGAATAAAACTACAATGATGAAAAAATTCAATTCCTCTTAGAACACAAGTTATGTTTTTTGACCAAAAATAATAATTACACCATAAAAGCTTGCCCAAATTGAAGCTCTAATACCACTTATAAGGAAATTACTTAGATGATTCATAAAAATAAAATTATATATCATATAATTAAGAGTAGAATAAGCAGATCCATAATAATAATTGGTGAAAGAGTATAATACTTGAATATTATGACTGAGCCACTTCAAGGGGGCAACCTCTATAACAATGTAATTAGAACATAATTCATAATATGATGATAAAATACTAACCACCACCTCCTATATATACTTTACTTAACCATCATTATTCCATAGGCTGACCATACTAAGAATATCAAGAAATGTGATAAGATAATATGAAGGTGTGTGAGCCACAAGTCGAGCACACATATCCCTATATGTACTATAGTATAAGGGATAGCATGTTTTCTTGAAGGCTTTTCATGGAGCAAGTGAGACTTTTGGGTCATAATTGTCAACACCAATTTTAATTAATCATAGGTACCAAATTTTTTCTTTTATCCTTTTAATCTAGCATTTTCAATTCTAGACTAAAAGGGAGGTATATATAGACACCTAAATTTGGTATGAAACATATAATTTAGCACACTTTGACATACTTTTACTTTACAAGCACATTTGGCTCTTGTGCACACTTTCCCATATTTGTGTACCCACATATTTCTTTGGCTAAACCAACTTACCAATATACATATTCAGGATCACCCTAGTTGGTGCAAGAAACTTATAGAATCCTAAAAAAATAGTCTCCATAACTCATATCACAAATTAATCTTAAGGTTATATCTATCTTGGAAATACCTAAAATTCTTGATAAATCTAGTATCACTCTCTTGAGACATTATCAAAAAATCATACATATTTTAATATCCCTTAAAATATAATTCCTATATACAAGTTTGAATACGAATGTAGATCAAAGTTGCATGGTGTCAAGTCTCAAAATCTAAACATTGCATTGCATTCTAGATTGATCATGATGGTACACACATATCTCTAGGTAGGATAACTACACATAGTTTGGGACCTCTTCAGAGTATTGGAACATAGGAAATGTTAGGTCATTAAATAGGGAGTGGTTGGGGATGTCAAACACAACTTATTAACCCATTTTTCAAAAGTCATCTTGTGTTAAAAGTGCAGTTACAGTTCAAAGGAAATAAAATTAAATCAAGATCAATGCACATGACTGACGGCCAGTGCACACATAAGAGGTATATATATGTACAAGTCTATTGGTATGAGGTAGTATAAACCAACTCAATCAATAGGGACACTATCAATATAACATGGATAGTGTTTATCATCGTAAGAGTCTAAGCTTCGGCGATAATATTTGTGTAGGGTTTAAGCCCCTATTTATTGGTCTAAGTGGTCATAGAGCATATACAAATCATTTTTAGGGACTGTGACAAATACAATGAGAAAGAAAAATTATAAATTTTCTAAGTGATTTCCTTATCCTTCATTTTTTCAATTCTATATATAGTATGTGCAATGTTGATGTACCATTTCACATTCATATTTGTATGATTATTGTCATTTTTTATAAAATCTAAATATTCATAGTTTTATCTTATTTAGATCACATTAATCACAAAATAAGTAAAACACTCTCATATTCAGCTTCCCAATGCATTTGCATATGTCACATTTATATGTAAACTCTTTGGCATCTTTAAAAATAGTTGGCCACCATACCCTAAATAATAAGATCTTAAATGTTATTGCTTGATTGACATAGTGACTACCTACGATTCCCTCACAACTTTTTTGTAAGACATATTCTCATTGTGTTCTATAAGACATCAACACAGCACCTCATCTCACCCAATTTATTATAATTTTCCAATAATGAGTTCATACCATGCTAGATGAACTACCAAATGTTTCTTTCTTTGCTCTTCTAATAACTTGGTATGACCCTTAAAGTGAGAAACATTATAATGTCAGCCAAGTCTTTAATCACCAGTTGGATCTTGTAGATTTGTGCATTTTGAATGTCATCTTATATGTTATACATCCTCTCACATATATTCATTTCCAATAAATGATTTGGCTCACAATTATATTTTCTAGGTTTGGATATAAAAGCAAATTGGAATTCTTAGAACATAACTATCCATCTACAAATTTGACCATGTAACACTGATTTATTGAAAAGATAATTCGGTGCCTCATGGTCTATAAAAGACACAAATAGAGTGGTGAGAAAGCATTTTCAAAAAAAATGGAGTATGTAGACCATGTACAACACCTTTTGCTTAGTGGTGGTGTAATTACGCTCTTTTGGGGAAAGCTTTCAGCACACAAAGTAAATCAAATAGTCAAACTTGGATTCCTTTCACTACATAAGGATAACACAAATTTCCATCCAAGATGCATCTACATGGACACGAAAGGGTGTGTGATAATAAATAAATTATAATACTGGTATAATTTTTAGCCTATATTTAAGTATTTCAAGTACCACTTATTTATTAATCTAGATGAAAATTCCATCCTTTCACAAAATTTTCTCTACTTGGCTATAAAATGTTTATGTAGTTCTTGATGAACTTTCAATAGTATCTTGTATGGCATAAGAAAGTGTAGACATCCATTTGAGTGTTTAAGAATTCTAACTAAAAAATAATTACAATCATGGTGAGATCAACACACATCCCCTTCTTGCATATAACATGCCTAATTAAAGTGTCAAATATTGTTATAAAGTCACACTTATTTGGATTCACTAAGATTTGGAGTTGCTTACATCTCTCGAACATCAACCTCATGTTTTTTGAGTGGTATTTTAACAACCCATGGATGGTCCAATTATCTAGGAAAACTTGTAATAACTTATCGATGAAGTCCTTGAATGCCTCTACTAAAATGTCCAAGAATAATTCCATTTCATTCTTTATCCCAAACGCATTACATTATAAGCAAATAACCCCCACTCAATCACAATAGTGGTTTTTACTTATATTCATCCTCAATCAAAACTTGATGGTAATTAGCGTACCCATTTTTAAAGGCATATATCTCACATACATAATCTCCATCAAGAATATATTTGGTGAAAGGGGTTAGAAAAAGTTTGTTGACACAAGAGGCATTCAACATGTAGAAGCCAACATAGATCCTGATGTTTCTATTTTTATTTATGTTGATGACCATTGAGTTCACCCATCCTAAGTCATCTACTGCATAGATAAATCATGTTGTGAACATGTTATCAATTTCTCTATTGACCTTAGTGTAAATGTTAAGATTCATTTTATAAGGTCTTTTCTTAACTAGCCTTTCATTTTCATGTATATTGATGCTCATCTTGCCCAAGGAAGAATGCACAACTTTAATCTCTTTGTAATTAGGAGGAAAGAGATATTAAAACTCATGTGATATCTGTATTATATGTGTTAGCTCTTCATTAGTCCAATAGTATTAAATGATAATGATTTTTGGCTCCACTTCAATACTTATATTCACCTCCTTGGTTCTCAAAGGTTTAATATAATAATTATTCTTATCTCTCTACACATACATGACTTTTCATTCCCCAATGGAAGTATCCACATTCAAGTGGCCCATGTTGTCACCAAGTTTATATTCTTCCACTTATCAAAAAACTTTCTCCTTATTAAAGTTGAATGAAAATTGAGTGCAAGCCATAATATATCATCTTCCTCACTATAGTCACTACTTTCACTACCACTATCCCCAAATAGTTGGGGTAGTGAAAGCCCCTTTTCACTAAGCATTTTTTTGATGTGTTATTCCATAATGGTGTTATCCTCCATAATGGCCTTGAAGATCCACTACAAAAGGTTTGGATAATTTAAGATTGGTAGAAGAAAAGGTGAAGGTGTGAACAAAGTCCTCCATGATTCCCCACTTTGTCCTCTCTCTTAGAGTTTCATTGATAATGTAACATACATGCACCCAAGTAGTGAGATTATTATAATGGCATGACCTCAAAGGTTAATTAGTAAAATGCTCACACTTCATATCTAGACCTCTTTGTAGACCCTCAAATGTTCTATTGGTAGTGAGTCTTTGTTAACACTTTGCATTTCATTCTTAATATTATTGCACTTAGACCCAATGTAGATCACTTATTTCATGGTAGACCAAGTAGGTAATAAAGGTTTTTTATTTGCCTACCAGCATCCAGTACTACTCTTCAAAGTTTATACCAAGGAAAACATGTGCTCCCCTTCTTGAGGTAGGCATCCTTCTAGGTCGTTAACATATATAGATGTATAAGTCATACCATCATACAAAGGAATCTTGTTCTAGCCTTCACTTAGTCAAAATACCCTATTTAATTTAAGTATGTCACATCACACCCATACCTTTACACTATAATCCTTTATGTTATTAAATCTAGCCATTCTAATTGTATTACGCCTAAGTGATAATCATAGCTTTGTATTAACCTTTGCACACTTACACCCACTGACTTTGTAGGACTCTTGAACCCACCTATCACATGAAAAACTTAAGGCATTTTAGACCAATCCTCCATATTCCTAGTTGATAACCACATCATAACAAGGATTTAAGTTCTCTATGCTTTGCATGGTGATATTATAGATATGGTTAATGTCTTCATCCATATCCATAATTTCCACATAGGCTAGGCCATGGTTGTTATCTAGTGGCATGTCCACTTGTTTTTCATCATTCTCAAAACTCATTTAGTGATTTTTAAAGTGCATGTCATTATTATTCTCAAAGTTCCAAGGTTGACCAAGAAAAAATAGATAGGTTTTTTCTTCTATCAATTCAATGACTTCATTATTGGCACTCAAGTTTACCCCCATAATGTCCAAAGAGACATTTCTCAAAATCCCAAAAGGTTGTGCACATGTATTGTTATCCATGAATAAGTTATGTGGAGATGTCCTTAAATAAGGGCTCCCTATATTATGCCATACATTCGTATTAGTATTGTATTTTTTGCACATCTCAATTAATATATTGCAAACTACCCATACATCAATGATGTCATTAATTAGGAGCTATTGAGAATAATTTGTATTGAGTGCAGTTCTTATTTCTTGACCCTTATTTGGTCATTCTTTCTTCACACCTACCACATTATTCTTTATCCAGGTTTTAAGGAGTGAGTTGACTCCTTAAAGGTGAGTATATCTTAGAGTTTTTTTACCTCCTTCAAGTTATAACCTCTTGGGAGATCCCCATTTACACTAACTTCTATGGCATGTGTGAGTTAAATCCCATCTTGTAGGCTTATAATTACATTTATGGTCTCCTAAAATATTAGTTTCTTAGTTATACCATTATGGTAATATATTACCTTAGTGGATGGTGCATGTTGAACCTTCTCTTTAGGTTCCTCCATCATGCTTAGTTGAGAGTGGTGCTAATGCATCTTGTTATGTTCACATTTGGACCTATAATCAAATTATGCACACATTCCTTAGGAACCCATTTATTCCCTTATTTTACAATTTTGATCATCTTGATGCATTTTTCCATCTTTTCCTTTTAGATGATCTTCTTATGCAGTTTTGGTCACTCCTCAATCTTATGTTCTCCTCGATAATAGCCATAAGTGGGGAGTTTGGGTCAATCTATTTATTAGTTTTCTAGTGAACTATATTTGTAATAGATGCCCAATGTAAATATTCCTCATCCCCATCCTCTTCCACCTCTTCCATTATACTAGTGATCCAAACCATACCTTCTCTATTCATATCTGCCTTGATTCAAAGGCCCCACATTTTTTTGGTGCATTATTTTCTCCTATACTTTACAAATTTCATCGATGACTTGATAGTTCATGGTTTTATGTGTAGTGGAGTCAAAAATATTATAGTGTAAGAATTCCTTCACTTTATTTTCCCTTTGTAGCACTAGGCAGGCCTGTGTGTCATAATCTTCAAGGAAAATTGTGTATGACTTGATAAGTGCTCTTATATTGAGCCTAAGGAAATTATTTTTGTTTTGGCACTTTGTGTCACAATTGGCACACCACAACAAAATTTTGGTATCATGTGTATTTTTAAAATTCAATTTTTTGAGTTGAGTAACCATCATCATGGTTTTTACCTCTATGAAGGGGCAAATCCTAGTGTCCTCGTTTCCCACTACTTCAAATTTTGAAGACACTTCCAAGAATTCTATAGGTTCCACAAAGGTTTAAATAAATAGTGTATAAATGGTAATAAAAATCCTCCTAAAAACCATTGAACATGCCAAAGGTTTGGATCTCATATTAGGGTTTCAAAATCAAGGTTTTGAACCTTGCATCATAGGTGTAGACACTCTCAATGAGATCCTGCTTGATCTCCTTGAGTGGAGAGATACTTTGTTGTTAAAAATTTGGATATCAAATGCCTTTGGGAAGGTGACCTTAAAAATTACATAGTCCAACACAATATTTTATGGATTGAACTTGTAGTAATAATGTGTGCACGATCTAGAAGGGTTGTGTCAAATTAACTTTCCTTTCTATCTGGCATTTTTGGTGAAATTTTTGGTATTTCAAAATAGTGGATCGATAATTAAAATATTTATAGGTTGAATGGGGTATTGTTTTTTATTACTTTCAACCAAAAATAAAAATAAAAGGAAGACAAAGGGTCACGTATGAATGAGCAAACACATATTTCATCATATGCATTATAAGAAGGGTTTTTAAAAAGTAATATGCTTATTTGATATTAATACAAGTATTCCTTAAAATCAAATATATGTATTGACATAATAAAAACACACGTCCATATAGAAAATACTAGACACAAATTTCTAGAAATCCCCTTGTGTTCTCTATTTGAAGAATGATTACAAATTTTCTCTCTTTCCTTTCAATAAAAATTATAATGAGCATAAAATAACCCTTTTATAATTTATATTTCTCTTATTTATAGAGATGGGATGGAATGGGATGACCCATCATATTCTATTTTGACATTTTATATCCTTTTTAATGTTTATATTTCCATTTTTTCAATATTTTTAATGTCCTATCAGTGAATTTGGCAATTTTGAGTTTGTCAAGAAAAAAAGTATGTCAAGAACAAGCTTGTCAGTCAAATCAAGGGTGTTTGGAACTAGTACCATGTAATGGGCAAGTTAGTCAACTAATTTAGTTCAATTAAGAACAATGGCACCTGATATAGTTGTGGAAATAAGTTGATTGCCATATTTAGTTCCATCATAAATTTTGATACTTGACATGGGTCCAAGAATAGGTCGGTTGATCGATTTAGTTCCATTAAGAACATTTCCACCCAACCTATTTCCCAAAACTTAAAATCTATGCCCCAAATATTTCAGACTGTGTTTATAATGAAAATTCATTATTTTAACTTATGGTACACAATGGAATAAGAATTAAGAAGAAATGGGGACTTAAAATTTCAATGGTAATAATTGATCATTACCTTATACACCTTGTGGATAGAGTATAGCATGTGATGCATATCTTGATCTAACCAACTAGAATCTAGTTCACTTATCCCAATTGTATGGGAATGAATAGGCATTTTTTTACCAGATAATCACCTTACAAGCTATAAGTATTTTCTAGTTAAAACTCCCATTAGCTGATGCATATCACACACTTTGTCTTGATTTGACCAAATTTAAGGTAATTCACCTATTCCAATCATATGAGAATGACCACACATTTCCAAGTTACATCATTGCCTTAGAGAATCCACCCATTTGTATTAGTTGAAATTATAGGCATCAAGAATAAACTTCTTTCATGTCTAAAAACATAAAAATTATGTAACTTGGACTTCTTTGTTGTAACCATGATTTGGGAAATTTTTGACTTGAATTTTTTTAGGAATAATGATTTTGATGACTCTATTTACATGCCATATTATCTCACACATTTGGACATTCTCCATGGCATTTTCCACTCCTTTGTACTCTAAAAACTTCATAAATAAAGTCTTTTTAGGGAAGGATTTGTACTATCTATGAGATAATCACTAGTTGATTTCCTTTTGGGTTACTTCCATGTAAAGCACCAATATTTCCTGCTATCGGTGGTGGTGTAACTCCCTCCCTCCTAAACTAGGTTTTGAGGTAGCTAGAATCATGCTTAGGTTAACAAGTATGGTAGATGAGGTTATTGCTCCCCTTTTTGTGTTGGTATTGGTTTATTTATCAAGATTACCTTTTACTATATGTGGTGCGCCTAATATCAATAGGCTTGTTGGTCTCATTGGTGGTGTTATAATTGGTCTTAACTACTGGTATGGTATAATCTAATGTAAAATGCTCTTTTACGATTATTTCCTAATAAATTTTATTTTCATAAAATACTTCACATGTTATATGAAGTTTAATTCCATTTTTGTTAAAATTTCATTAGGAGTCACTTTATGTAGGTGTTCCTTCAACTATCATGTGGTTTTGAATATAGAATGGCTCCCAAATAACACCTTTAATTGGCTCTTTCAAAGTTTTATCTTTGTACTTAAAGGTATGCATATTTAAATCATTAAATTGTATTTATTATATGAAATATTTAGTCTCATGCCCTTCTTATCCTCCATGGATCCTCGTAGCATTCCCCTTTCTTATCTCTCCCCTCTTCCTAGGTTCTATGGTAGCTATCACAATTTTCATGCCCTCATCATATTTTCACCATATAATCTTTTGAGCATCTATATTATTAATTCATCAAAATTATCTTGGTGTTCCACCCTCACTAACACAACATGAAAAAATTGCCTTCCCCTTTCCTCCTACCATACACTTTGTCCATGTGTATGAGGTTTCTAGCTCTCCATTTGAAGGTTCTTAATATTGTAGTCTACCATTATATTTTTAATCTCAAAGGGGTAGAAAATAGTATAAGATCCTCTCAGTTCACACAAGAATTAATATTCCACCTCTTAAAAATAATATTATCTATATATTGATAACTTTGAGAGGTATTTATTTAGTACACATTTCTAGTATCAATTTAGTACACATTTCCACCAAACATCAACCGCTTTCATCCAAACTTCATCGATCAGCTTCATCTATTTAATCCTTGCCTCCATCCATGAAATATTTATACCATGATTTATATCATGGATCATAACATACATGGACAACCTTGCATCCCAAGTGCTTGGGTAATTCAAAAAATAACACTTCATATTGTTTTAAATTATTTTACATTTAGTTATCTAAACAAGTAAAAAACTATTCAAATTCAAATTGCATAAGATATAACATAAATCACACAAATTTGAATGCTAAAAGATAATTGAATACACTTAATAACTATATAAATGACCAAGGGATAAGTCACTTGCTGATATTTTGTTCTATTTACTCATTTTTTGTGAAATAATTCTCAAGATGACTTTGTTTAAGCTCTATGATAGCTTGTCTTAGGAAATATACTATCAAAATCTCCCAGTATGTCAATAGTGAAGCCCAAACACCTGTGGCATCATTTACCATCTACCAAAACTATCCCTATGTAATTTTCAAATCTATTCAGTAAGAGATAGTGTTGTCAACCCCAAAATCCTTTCTGCTTCCATGGACACTCATGAGAATTAGTGATTTGAATATTAAAATAGGAGACACTACATAGGATAAAATATACCCTAGTTAATTTCAGGATTGATGTCAGTTTATTCCAAGGATCGATTAGTTTAACATTTTCTACATAGAGAATAATAATTATTACCATCAGATGTTCAAGATGTGTGGCATTGCACTTTGATTTCATTATCAATTGAAGAAACTTCTATTAGTCATTTTCTACTGAGTCATTTGCTACCAATTTATGAAGTAGGGGAAATGTTTAGGCCTTAAAATAAACATTAAAAAGATGGATTAGTAGGGTAAAAAAGAGTGTTTCTAGGCCTAAAAGGTGATAACACTTCAAGAACTGATTTAAGTGCCCTTCCATAGTTATATCACTATGTGTTAAGTTTCATTGAGGTTTTTAACTCAGTTTTACACAAGCAAAGAATTTTAAGGAAACAAAAGGAGATGATTAATTCAAAATCCCCCACTAAATATCAATAGTCAAACAACCTATAGTAAATAACACATAGGTCCTTCAAACATAATATGTAAATAGATACACAAATTACTAAAGTCATGAAAGAAAACAAGAAGGGTGTATGAATGGGTTAGAATACCACAACACTTTATAACCAATACATTCATTTTATAAAAAAACACTTGTTCAATTATTTAATATTAGCATTCATTCAAAACTAGATATGATCAACACATTAATAAATGAACAATTAATTTAGCAAAAAATAGTGAATTATATTCATAAAAAATTAGTTCCTTTACAAAGAGTCCCTATCATGGCAAACATTCATAGTCCAAATGATGAAGGAAAAGTAGGTGAAATATTGGCTTAATTCTAACAGCATTTTGGGACCAAATTTATCAACCTTTTTTCAATGAGATATAATTTACCATTTATAAATAAGGATAGGGCTCACCTCTAAGTAGCATGAGATTCCCATCCTAGGCCATGATGGGGTCCTAAAGTTTATTACAATTGACTTATTTTTTAAAAATGGGAGAATACCCTCCACTTCCTCCATAAGATATCTAAGGGCCAACTTAACTAATACATGGAAGATTCATGTATGAACTACCTCCCAATTGTTTGGATTATGCCTCCCTAACAGCTAGTATAGCTGCTACTATGTCAAACTCCTAGTCTAACCTAGCTAAATTAATTGGTGGATCTCAAAAGATCACTTTTTATTAGGCCATTAACCTTTGATAAACATGGAGTGGGGATTCCATGGACATTTTGACCTCTAAAACTTGACTAGTGCTCGTAGTGGATTGGGTAGAGAGTTCAAGCACTGACTTTAATTTAGCCTTATTAGTCTTTGCCACTTTCTTTCTCATGACCTAGTCAAAGTGACCTATATAGAATCTATAATCACTCTTGTCCAGTAGAGTGCCATGTAGGTGGAATAGTGTAGTGATGTTCATATCTTTTTATTACCTTCTTCCATGGGCGTAATTATTATCTATGCCAAGTTTAGCCATTCTTCAATCACAACCTTCATGCTCCTAGCACATTTTGATAATGACTCAGGTGCGAAGTGGGCATGAGATTTAATTTTAGGAACATGCACTTATGGATGATTATTGATAGCTTCTTGCACTTAATATAAACTAGAGAAATTATCTCCAAATATGTTTGGGTCCTTTAAAGATCAACCTTATTGTTTGTCAGAGTCTTGACCACTTCTCTCAGAGCTAAGAAAAGTTATAGGAGGGCAACCTCAACTTGTCTGATTAGCTCCATAAGGAAGGATCTATTTAAGTATGATTTTAGGGCTTAGACCTATTCCTACATATCCTCTATCATCTTCTTTAACATATCATGTGTATCTCAAAACACAAATATTAGGTCCTCATCCACTTTATCTTCTCCTATGGAGGTCCTCACTTTGGTGATGAAGAAGATATTTTTGTGTTTGATAGACCATATGGTTTCCCTCCTAGATGAATTTATAAGTAAGAATCCTCCTCATGTTCCCTATGGTGTGGTCAAAGTCCCACTACACATCAGGGTCACCCTGCATACTCATATTCAGTGTTTAACACATCATAACTATTCCTAGGGTGGATGAAGGTATTGGTGGGGTCAAAAATATGGTTGTGATAGGTGGATACTAAGGTGGAGGGGGAATGGATGAAATAGGAGGGATGAAATATGAAATCAACTAAGGAAGAGAGGCATGGGGGTGAAAAAAGGCAAGATAAATGGGGAATACCAAAAGAACATGTGTTAGCCACTGGATCTAGGTCAAGTTAATTTGTGGGGTAATGAATCCAAGGAGAGGGGTATTAAAAAAAAGGACAAAATTGGTTAGTTACATCCAAATCCTTGGGCACCTGATATGATGGAAAAGGAATGCTAGAGAATTATGTAAAGAGCCATAAAAGGTGGTGAAGGAGGATTAGTAGGATAAATTAGGACCTAATAGAAGGCCTATGATTATTTTCCTTCTTCTTCTTTATGGGACTCTTGCCCAAATCATCTTTAGATATTATAGTGTATGGAGCAAGGATGGTAGAGGTTATGGGGAATGACTAAAGAACCTACTAGACAACTGAAGGTGTCATTAGAATTGCCTAGGTCACTTGATATATGCACACTAGTACACTTATTGATGGATTTATAGTTGCACTTGTTAGGTGTGGGGCACCTATAAGTATCTAGACTAATAGAAGAACTAGTGGGGGAACTATAGATATCCTTGTTTGGGGAATAGATGATACATATAGGAATGAGGAGGTGAGGAGGTTGTGTATAGCCAAGTCTAGAGGCACTTAGGTGAATTATGGAGGGGGTGAAATGAGAAAAAAGGGAAGTACCATTTGAGTGTATTTTTGGGGATTTATAAAGGTAGGTGGTGTTGTAAGAGGCTACTGGATAGTGGAGGGAGTAGGTAAAGGGGTCTACATAGGTGATGACTATTGGTCCCACCTCATACTTATATCTAGGCTATTACTAATATCAAACCTAAGTGAATGTCCAGCCTAAGGTTTATCCATTTAGAGTTGATTTGCTTGAGGCTAGGCCACCTAAGACTAAACTACTAGACGCTGAGTTGCTTGAATCATTGGAGGTGGTGGATGCAAATCTAAGGGATGAGGGATAGGAACTTGAGGAGGAGAATCTTAGGGAGGAGAAGGTGTCAAGACTCATTGTATAATTCTTCTCAAAATTAGGGGCAATTTATTAAACATATTTTCTAGGCTGAGTTAATGTGGAAGAAGCAAGGCTAGACTAGGTAGATGGCCCAGGCTAATCCTACTTTCCTTGTTTCTTATTCTAGGCTCAATATGGGTAAACACCTCTTGATCATCAACTAGGTTTAGATATAGTTTTTCATCATCATCAAGTTAGTGGCTATAATTGAGGTTGATTCAAAGCTATTATTTTGATATATAGGCTATGATGTCACTGTGTGGGTCCCAATATAAATGTTCAATGTTGCACAAGGTAAATTAGTCCATTCTAATTGCCATATTTTATAAGGCTAGAAGGATTTATATAAATGGTATCTAATGGTGATTAGAAGGGGTAGTTAGGTAATTTATTAGCTACCAATTTAATATCTAAAGATACCCTCGACCAACTGATATATAATCTCTTGATCAACCACAAAATCCAATACCTAATAGGGTAGGTGGAGGATAACCTTGATAAATGCCTACCAAACAAATAATTATATCTTCTCTATAGTACCAATAGTCCTGAAAGAAAGTAAGAGAGTCCATAATCTCATTTCACAGCTAAGGCATGTGTGCCTTATTGATGTCCATGTAGAACACTGGGTATAAGGACTCACATATCTCTCAAATTTGGTTCTGATAATGGTGTCCATATAGCTTGTACAAAATTACATGAAACACTGCATCTTAGGGAACCCAAGATGGAAAGGTATAAGGTTTGATATGAGCATTGTGTAGACTATGTATAGCAAGTAGCTCATCATGTAGAAGTTATTTCCTCCCTAGGTGTCTCCCATTACATTGATCACATTTAAATTTATCATTCCTCCAAGGTCAGAGACTTATTCACCCTTGAGGATTATGTAGATTAGGGGATCCATAAAAGGTTGGCATGCAGGTAGTTACTTTCCCCTATCAATTGGTCTTGCAATATCATCTTGATGTAGATTCTATCTCTTAAGGTATAAACCATGTATGAATTGACATCTATCCTGTTCACTCAATTGGCATCAAATTTCACCACCTAATCCTTCAAAATGTCATAAATTTGGTATGTGTTGGTCTAAGTGGTCATTTTACCTAAATCATAGGTGACTATATACTCTAATGTTGGGAATTCACAAAGAATACCATGTTGTGGACACCATCTTGCACTCACTTAGCCATGAGCAGTAATTTACCAAACAAGTTAACATAATGGAAGACCTCTAACTTAGTTATAGCTTGGTGCAACCTACACTTCTCATATACCTAAATGGAATCTTCAAACTTGACCTTGTTCTCATCATCACTGCTAGAGGATTTGGGCATAAGGTCAATATCCTTGAACTTCTCATTATAGTGCTTGAAACATGTCAAGCCATCTGGAACATGGTGTATATGTACTTTAGCTTAGTTTTAAGGTTTGAGGATGAGATTCCCATTGTAGTTAGGATGGAATGGTATAATTTTGAGCCCTAAATAAAGGAGAAACATAGAGGGAACTTGTAGGAGGAAAAAATTATGACTATATTATGGGAAATTGGGAGTAATAATAGCTAATGAGTTCACCTTGGGTAACTTATAAAGATCCACATATATCCCTTACATTAATGAAATTTGGAGGCTCGCTCAGCATGAATTCAAATTCAATTTGGTGGCTCAATCTTCCCACTTATTTCCTCATTTGAAATTAAACTCAAATATCATAATCACATGCCACCTAATAGATTTAGTGGTTGTGATGTTATGCTTTAAAATTTCTAATCAAGACCCAATTTCCCATCTAATTAATGTTTGGAGTGTGGTAGGCATACATCCATATCATTTTTAAGGCTTCTTATGTGGTTCTCACTTTGTGTCATATGTCCCTTAATAATTGGTTCATGTTACAATGGCTACCCCCTAGGTGTGGCATGATACTTCATCTTTATACACTTGGGAGAAAAATGTGCCAACTAGAGGATGTGTGGCATCCTTTTATTAGCCTTTTGACTTTGATTGTACCTTATTCTAACTACCATAGGGTATTGTTGTAGCATATAATTACACCCTTATGGGAGATTTTCTCATGCTCTCTCACTCCTAGCTATAAGCATTGGGACAACCTCAAGCTGTGGGTATCATGTAGCAAGGTTGAACCTCTAGGATTTTTATGAGGATATTTCCTCAGATGCTTCACTTCAACTTGTTCCCACACAATAAAATCTATTTTTGACCAATGAAAAGGCAAAGAAAGATAACATAAAAAGGAAATCTGAGCTAAGGGAGGTGATGCACCAAATAGAGAGTGATCCACATAAGCATGAAATAAACACTAATTTAACATAAGATACTTCTTACTCACATAACCTCACAACCAGTTAATTTGCATAAATGTTTCAAAAACTAGGCTCACTAAACCATACATGAAGCAAAGAGGAATTTCAAAATCCACACCAAGCATCCATTAATGGTGGAAAGAGCTCAAGTTCAGACCTACAACTAACTTGAAAACACCTAAAACTAGGCAAGAAATAAGGACAATGGACATGGAAGAACACTTCTTCATAAGGCCATCATACACAAGCTTGCTAAACATAATATTCAAGCAAGAGATAGGTAAAAATTGATCTTTATTGCTTCAAAAGGTCTTTCTTATAAATTTTGATAAGGTTTATCCTTATCAAATCAGGATATCTCTTTTTTATGGGGGAGCCAATGGAGATATATGAAAAAAGGTAAGAAGAAAAGAGAATAGGCAAGCAAACAAAATTCAATTAATGAGATATAACCACCCTCCATGAATTCTCACCCATATTTGGGTTAATTAGAACTAATCCTTCTTCAACAAATTTACCACCATTAGCTCCAATATTCTTCAAGCCCTCTCATTGGTTGAGAAACACACTAGAAGACAAGAACTTGTTGAGGATGATGATATCAAGATCCACTAAAAAGGAAAAGTACAAGGACATCTTTAATCCTCTACCTACCTTTTCTAATCACCTGATCTTCATCTTTCTCTTCTACACCATCCTTCACTTGTCTTACACGTATAAGGACAAAATCCCCATAACTTTAAATCTAGACTAATTCATGTTACCTCTGAATTGAGTGGCTATTTGGTAGAGATGATGGCTATGTTTAAGGATGAGAGCCTCTCTATTAATTGTATACACTAGCTTCTACATTGAAACCTGGGCCAAATATTTTATATAGATGGAAAACCAATCTAAGGACATTGGTTTTCATGTATCCATTTATGTCAATATAAGTCTATAGATTGCATAGTTTCTTTTGATGTTTTTAAATGCCAATGGCTAATTTTAGGGGTTTAAATTTTGAATTTTGTGGGCCCATCATCAATTATTTTAGACAACTTATTTCATCCATTTTTTTGGACAATTTTCTTAGACCCTTCTTGTGGACAATTTGTTTGAAGGAATTCATGTCTTCAAACTTTATGAAAATGCCCCTTTTTGAAAGGGAGATACCATTTGGCTTTCTTAAAAGTGACCCCTATTTTATCCTTCAAAATTTTGAAAAATCCCTTCAAAAGAATTGAAAATCACCCTTCGGCTTATCTCTTTGGACCTTTCAAAAAGAAGACCCGTTCAGAAATTTGAAAAGACCTCTCCAAATTTGTGAAAATGATCTTTTAGAAAAAATGTTTTGGTCCTTTACAAAGGAAAAGTACCTTTTAGAAAAGTTGAAAAGGTCCATTATGAAGGAAAAGTACCTTTTATATTCCTTTGAATGGACTGTTAGAATTTGAAAATGCCTTCAGCCTCTTTGAAATAGTCCTTTTAAAAAAAGGAAAAGGGTCCCCTTTTCCTTGAGGAAAGATATCTTTCATAGATTTGAAAAGAACCATTTTCCATTTGGAAGTGCCCTTTAAAAAAATGCAAGAGCTTTAGTATGTGGGCCAAAAATGGTCAACATTTCTAGGGACTCACAAGGAAGCATGCCTATTATGCTTGAGAACCTAGACCACTTGCCTTATCTAGTCCATTGGGCATGGAGTCATTATCCTTTACAACTGAGCTGGTCTAAAATTAGATACAAGGCTGACCCTTTATATAGCTTCCTCTTGAAGCAACAAGGATAAAAATAATAAAACAAACATTGTGCCCAAGGCACTTAGGGAAAGAAAACACACAACTGAAAATATGTGCACAAGGCACTTATAATAAAACAAGAAAAACTATATAGAATGTAAAATATATATAATTGCTACAAACTCTTCTAATAGAAAGGATTTATATGAATCCCATTGGTTGGGATGGGTAGTACCTCTCCATCTAGCTGGGCTAACTAAAAATCATTGTCATTTATATCTATGGATCAAATAAGGACTACTCCACAAGCTATCAAATTTGGTATGGTTACCTAGTTTGGCCTTATTTGAATCCCACTTGAGGACTAGGCCCCCTTCCTTGAAGTCCCTTGCTATGGCTATCTTGTCAAAAGCTTTCTTGACCTAAGCTTGATGTGATTCTAGTGATTTCATTAGAAGGTCTCTCATTTCTTCAAGCTCCATGAGTTCTGCCAATCTCACATTCATGGGCTCATCTTTCGTTAACTCCAACTAATGGTCTAGTTCTAATGCAAGTAGCTCTATAAAAATGGGCAACTTGGTTTCCCTTCTATATACTAAGACATATAGAGAATTTCCAATGGTAGCTTTAAGAGTCACCCTATTAGCCCACAAGATTGTCTTTAGTTTGGTGTGTCATGCCCTCTGATTCTCTTCCATAGTTATCCTAATGATTATCAACAAATTCTTATTTTTGGACTTAGCTAGTCCATTTCCTTGAGGATAATAATTGGAAGATGTGATGAGGTAGATGCCCATCTTGATATCCCATTCACTTATTTTGAAACCAAGGAATGCCAATGCATTATCAGAGATGATAGTGGATGGAACACCAAACCTGGTCACAATGTTGTCATAGAAGTCTAGGACCACACCTTCATTAGCTTCTTTCAACATAATGGCTTCTACCCACTAGGTGAATTATTTAGTTGCAGTAAGCACCCATTTATGTCCTACACGTGATGGAGGTTTGATCATTCCTATTAAATCTACCCCCCATTGTATGAAGGGTTGCTCTACCTAAATTGGGTTGAGAGGGAGTGTTGTTAATATTTACTTACCCATAAAGAAAGCACACTTTTGACACTTTATTACTCATGTATATTCATCTTTGAAGAAGTTGTGCCAATAATAACTAGCCCTCAATATCTTTGTTGTTATGGTTATAGGTGTAAAATGACCTCTTGTAGGTCCATCATGGAATTGCTCCAAAAGCTTGGTCACTTGGTCATTATCTATGCACCTTAAGAGTACTCCATTGAGGTCCTTTCTAAATAAAACCCCATCAACCCATGCATAAGGTATGGATTGAAGTCTAAAATACCTTCTTTTTTCCCTGTCCATACCTTGAGGGCACTCAATTGTTATCAAGAAATGTGTTATATCCTAGAGCCAACTAGTGTGAGGTGGAGGTGCATCTATTTGTGGGTTATCTTATGTTACCAAGATGACCTCTTTGTCTTCATGAAGGTCATCAACCATATGCTCACACAAGCCTTTAACTATTACTATCTTAGTGACCTTGATCTCTATGTCATACTCCATGACCTTGGTAATCCACCCTGCTCTCTTTTTGTTTAAGTCTTTGTTAAGAAGAAAGTCTCTCACTCCATGATAAGACACCATAAGATAGATTTTACTATTGGAGAGCACTATCCTAAACTTTGTAAGGTTTCTTACTACTATAAAGACTTACTTTTCTATAAAATTATACCTCACCTCATACCCCTCAAGCCCCTAACTAAAAAATGCTATCGGTTGCTTGAGTCCTTCACCATTTTTTTGCATTAGCATAGTTGATATATTATCAATATTGGCAAAAGCATACAATATGAAATCCCTTAGTATGGGTGATTGGGAAATGGCTTGCTTGATAGCCTCAAATGTTGATTTACCTTCATTTGATCAAGTGAACACTTGGTTCTTCTTCAGCATAACATTGATGGGCTTGACCAAGTTTACAAAACTAGGTATAAACCTTCTCACAAAGTTTATTTTCCCAAGGAAACTTTGGAGTCTCTTTTTATGCTTGGGTAAGGATAAGGCCAAGATGGCACTTATTCTAAAAAGATTAATAGCTAATCCTTACATTGAGATAATGTGTCCCAAGAGTTTGCCCTCATGATTAGAAAATACACACTTCTTAGGATTCAAAGAGATCCCATACTCTCTGCATCTCTTAAAGATTAATCTCAGGTGGTCTATGTGTTTGTTGGCATCCTTGGAGAAAACTAGGATGCCATCCAAGTATACCAGCACCATTTGATTCAGCAGCCCTTAGAAATCCATGTTCATTGTTCTTTGAAAAGTGGCCCTAGCATTTTATAAGCCAAAAGGCATCTTTTGGTACACATATGTGCCCCATTTCGTGGTGAAGGTAGTTTTGTATTGATCTTCTTACCTTACCAGTACCTGGTTGTATCTTGAGTACCCATCCAAAAGAGAAAAATATTTTGAACCTATAATTTTTTGATGAAATTGCTCCTTGGATGGTAAAGGGCAATGGTCCTTCAAAGAGACCCTATTTATATCTTTAAAGTCAACACACAGCCTAATCTCCTCACTCTTCTTCCTTACATCCACAAAATTGGCTACTCATGATGAGTGTTTGATGGGAAACATATCCTTGGATTCAATCAACTTGGGTATCTCTTTCCTCATAAGCTCTTATATTTTGGGGTTGACAAGCCTTTGTTTTTGCCTCATAGGCTTAGAATTAACTTCCATCTCTATGGTATGATGGGCTAAATTTGGATCAAATCCTTTCAAGTCATTATAATCCCAAGTGAAGATGTCTAAATATTCCTTATAGAATTCAATGAAATCAAGTTAGGTTGTGGAGCTAAAAGCTTCACTGATATAGACATGGAGGAGGTTATTGAGAGGTTGTTGAGTTGCAGAGCAACCAACGTCGGTCTGATCAATCAACGTCGGTCATATCCAGTGAGTAGAGAAACTGACATCGATTAGGATCGGATGACATCAGTCATCTCCAGCTAGATAGGGACCGATGTCAGTCGCCTGTGCGATTTAAAACTATGAGTTTTACAGATAGTTTGTTAATGAACTAGTTGTTTGCATGATAAAAGGCTAATTTCAGTCTTGAGCTACGGATCTAATTATTGTAATTGGATGTCTAATTATTGTTTACATGAGATCTATATAATAGACTCATGGGCTATATTTTAATGTGGGCTAGTTGAGTAAGAGCAAGGTTAGCTCCTTCAGAGTGAAGAGAGCAAGGTGTGTTCCTCCTAGTTCCATAGGGGTGCCGAGTGTGTATGATCAGGTAGAGCTACAAGTTGTGCAAATTCTGGTAGAGATCCACAAGGGTGTTGGTTTGGAGAATCAGAAGGGTTCTTCATGTGTGTATGATCTTGGTCGGCAGGTGTGTAAGGCCACATTTGGAGATCTACATGTGTAAGTAAGATCATTGATTTGCAGGTGTGTGTGTGCAAAGTTGAAGGAGGTCTATGGGGTAGCAAGATCAAAGGTGATAGTAACATATCAAGGAGCAAGATTAGGTGAGATTTACTTGGAGTACGTTAAGTACTTGGAGTATGGTGTGTACTCAGATTTAGAGTGTGTGGAGCATTTGTGTACTAGCAGTAGTGATACTAACTGGTGGTACTAGCAATAGTGAACTGACTGGTTGGAGGTGAACACCAATTCTATGTTTGAGTTGTGTGTTGGGACTGTAATTGAGAGAGTGAACTCTTGAAGGTGAATTACTATACACTTGGTGTGGGAATCCTGTAAGGTGTGGAAGAGTGTGGCATCTCTTCATTGTAATTTCTTTTTGGAAGAGTATTAATACAATTGGGTATTGTCTCTCATATTTTGTGTTATTTCTAAATTCTAGTTACTTGTGCATTTTGGTTAAATTCCTTGTTTAGTTGCTTATACAAAGGTAATCAATTATGTGCTTTCGGGTCCTAACAAGTGGTATCAGAGCTAAGGTTGCAGGGAGCAGGTTTGTGTTTGATTATAGGTCACTCTCAGGGGTTTTTGATTAAGTGGGAGTATAGCAATGGTAGAAGAAAGTACACTAAGAATGGAGGAATTAAAAAACACGAATGGTCAATTACGGTGTTATGGAAAGAAAGAGTAGGTAAAGAAAAATTGTTGGTTGGTAGAAGATCAGCATGAAGGAACTGAAGAAGTAGATGTTATAGGTGTTGTTACATAGGATGCTTTGGGAAGTTCCTTGGATAAAGTAGAATCTTGGTTTATAGATTCTATTGCCTCTTTCCATGCAGCCCGAAATAGAGTATTTTTCCATGTTAAAGTCTTTGGAGACTTTGGAAAGACTATTTAGGGGCTGGTGTGCCTTGTCAAAGTATTGGCAAAGGGGAAGTGCGACTGAAATTGTAGGAAGCCAACACATGGGTGTTGAAGGAGGTCATGCAGGTCCCAGTCTTGAAGATGCGACTAATTTCTTCAGGGAAGTTGGGTGATGAGAGATGCATAGTAACTCTCACAGTGGATTCTTGGAATGTTACCAAGGATGCACTTGAATTAGCAGGTGGTAAGAAAGTAGGTATCCTTTATCTATCTACTTATATTACTGATTCTTCTTTTATTGCAAAGACGTGGCTTTGTAGGCTTGGTTACATGAGCAAGAAGGAGATGCATGTTCTTAAGAGGAAGTTAGATGTGTTTGACAAACTTAAGAACTGGAAAGCCCTGGTGTTTATGGAGGAGATGATGGATAGAGATTAGTGGAAAAGGCTAAGTAACTCTAAGCAAGGCAGTTTGGATAAGGTTTTGATTCAAAGTAAGCTCATGGGTAAAAATTCATCACTCACAGGCAAACACAGGTACCGACGTCGGTTAAGGGAAACTAGCATCAAACAGACAGGCACTGATGTTAGTCATGTGCAGACCAGAGAAGTTGGTGGTGTCGGGTAGGTGGAGACCAACGTCGTTGGATAACCAGCGTCGATGACCTAGATAGTCACATGGAACTAATGTTAGTCGGATGCAGACTATGTGGTGACTGAGGTCAGTCACTGGAATGGATTTTGGATGGATAGCAAGCTGTCAAGGAGTCTCAAATGCCCATATGGAGGACTAAAAGGTTAAGTAAGACTCAAATTCATTATTCCTCTTCTTTATACTCATTACTCACTGTAGAGTAGGAAGGATCTAGGAAACAGTGGGAGCATGGAATGAATGAGGAATTTGATTCCTAGGATGCAGAACCAAATGGGAGATTTGGTAGGGTTGCCAGCCGAAAGAAAGCAGTGAAAGACGAAAGGATACCTTGGTTAAAGAATAGAGAGAATGGACATGTGAGATGGAAGGCTAGGTCATATGGTCTTGAGGAAGCTCCAGAATAGTGGTACAAGTTTGACAGGTGGATGACAAAGCATGGCTTTAGTCAATGTCATTGTAACTACTGTGGTTTCTTTACCAGGTGGGTGATGATTGCAACATCATCCTGTTACTATATGTTGTTTGTTTGCTTGATGCATGTTTACACATACAGGGTTTTTCTGAGCTAAAGGTAAATTTTGTTCAGAGGTGTGTCATGAAGAATTTGGAGGAGCAATATTCTTTGACATAAGTGTGTTCTAGAGACATGGAAGGTCACAAGTTGATTTTGTCTCTCGATGATTGTGTGAAACTAGTCAGCACACCAAGGTTTGGACAGTTCTATGAATAGTGTCCTGATTCACATGATGAGGTTAAGTACATGTGTATTGGACCTGAGGTTGCCTACGTAGTGGAAGTTGTCAGCAAGTTTGGAGCTAATCTGGGAAGGAAGCACTAGAGAGTGGTTCAGTGGGTTCTCAGGCATCTGAGAGGGACTAGCAATAGGTATACATGCTATGCAAGGTCATGCACTTCAGATGTGGTAGGTTACTTGGATGATAGGAGTTGCACCATAGGATGTATGGTGGTTGGTCTTCAGGATTGATCTTGAAGAGGGATACAAGCTAAGAAATAGATTAGACGGTGTATAGGTATAGGTACAGTGCAACTATTTATCTCCAAGTGGGAGATTGTTATGTTGTGGAGCTAAAAGATTCACTAATGCAGACATGGAGGAGGTTGTTGAGAGGTTGCTGAGTTGCAGAGCAACTAATGTTGGTCTAATCAATTGACGTTGATCATATCCAGTGAGCAGAGCAACCGACATTAGTTAGGATCAGTCGACGTCAGTCATCTCCAGCCAAACAAGGACTGATGTCAGTCACCTGTGCGGTTTGGAACTGCGAGTTTTATGGACAATTTATTAACAAACTAGTTGTTTGCATGATAAAAGGCTAATTTTAGTCTTGAGCTATGGATCTAATTATTGTAATTGGATGTCTAATTACTGTTTGCATGAGATCTATATAATAGATTCATGGGTTGTATTATAATGTGGGCTAGTTGAGTAAGAGCAAGGTTAGCTCCTTCAGAGTGAAGAGAGCAAGGTGTGTTCCTCCTAGTTCCACAGGGGTGTTGAGTGTGTGTAATTAGGTAGAGTTGTAGGTTGTGCAAATTCTGGTAGAGATCCACATGGGTGCTAGTTTGGAGAATCAGAAGGGTTCTTCATGTGTGTATGATCTTGGTCGGCAGGTGTGCAAGGCCACGTTTGGAGATCTACATGTGTAAGATCATTGATTTGTAGGTGTGTGTGTGCAAGGTCAAAGGAGGTCTATGGGGTAGCAAGATCAAAGGTGACAACAACATATCAAGGAGCAAGATCAGGTGAGATCTACTTAGATTACATTGAGTACTTGGAGTACGGTGTGTACTCAGATTTGGAGTGCATAGAGCACTTGTGTATTGGCAGTAATGATACTGACTGGTTGGAGGTGAACACCAACTCTGTGTTTGAGTTATGTGTTGGGACCGTAATTGAGAGAGTGAACTCTTGAAGGTGAATTACTATACACTTGGTGTGGGAAGCCTGTAAGGTGTGGAAGAGTGTGGCATCTCTTTATTTTAATTTCTTTCTGGAAGAGTATTAATACAATTGGGTATTGTCTCTCATATTTTGTGTTATTTCTGAATTCTAGTTACTTGTGCATTCTGGTTAAATTATGTGTTTAGTTGCTTATACAAAGGTAATCAATTGTGTGCTTCTGGGTCCTAACAAATCATGCATTTCTACCTCATTTCTTACCTTGCCAAGCTTGAGGAGCTTATCCTTAAAAATAATGACTCTTTCATAATTCTCCTCATTAGTTGGCATCACTACCTTGTCTTTCCTCATATGGTTTCCCTCATGAAAAATATTTTCAAGGGTGACTAGCCCTTTCAAAAGCTTGTCAAATTTTATTTGAACAATTTGATCCTCATACTAGTGTTGAAATTTACCTTGGTTGGTGGAGGAGAACTCTACTTCCTACTATTATAAACAAGCAATTTGTTTATCATTTTCAAAGACCTACCAATGGGATTCATTATCTAGCACTGATGGCCTCACCACCACCTGACATGTCGCTAAACCTTGGCCTCTTTTAACTTACTTGGAATACCAAACTAGGCTCCCGCAGTTGCCAACTTGTTAGTATGTTGATTTTGGTTCCTTGGTATATCTTGGATGTTCAAGGCTTCAAAATATTCAATTAGGTCCCACACTCAATTTTTGTAAGACCTCATCAAAGGATTCTTCATAATGTTTAGGCCCTTAACTTGGTTCACTATAAGCTCATTATCTCCATATGCTTGCAACTGCTTGATTCCCCTCATACTGGCCTATTAGAGGCCATGGATTAGACCTTCATATTTTACTACATTGAAGGAGAAACTAAAATATAACCTATAAGAAGAGAAATACTTATCACCTGAAATGGAAACCAGCATTGCCCCTACACCTACTACATTTTTGCTCTTGAAACATTAAAGAACAACTTCCACATACCATTGAGGTCCTCTTTAGGTATAATGAGGGAAGGCGTGAGTTGATTTTCTTCATGTAGTAGATAGATACCCATGTCTCTTTATTCAACACCTTCCAAAGGGTTGAGAAATTGATTATCCTCCCATAGCTCATCTAAGAACAAGTCTGGAATCTCATCAAGATAAGTATTCAGTTCTTGACCAATTGTAAATTCATCCTCATCAAGGATAGTATAATTGATGCTTATGTTATCTAGCTGATGAGGCTTAATGTTAAATTGTGCCATGGGCTTAGCCTTGATTGATACCTTAGTCCTATAGCTTGTTTTGAATGACATGTAGGACAAATTTTCTAGTACATAACCCCTAATTTTGGTTATGAATTCTCTAGAGAGGCATAGAATAAAACAAGGAGTTACATCAAGGATAAACACATCCTGAACCATTAAAACATTAGGATAATAATTCAAGGTCATATTCAAATCCTTGATGATATGAGATGGATTTATGAAAGAACCATCAAGCTATATAACTCCCTTGGTATGTAGCTCATATTTGAGGTTTAGCTGATAAGCTATAGACTTTAGCATTATCAAAGTGCTAGCTCCACTATATACCAAGAAATAATGCACCAAGGAGTCACCAATGATTAATTAAATGTATAAGGGAGGAGGTTTGACCACATTACTTGACCTTTCTCCCATAGGACCCTTGGTTGCATTAATGAGGACCTCAACTTCTTTACTTGGTTGTTTACCTATAGTTGTTGTAAAACCTATCTTAGACAAACCTTATTGAAGGATATCCACATGACTAGGCATGGAAAGCATGTACCACATTGGTATGCTCATGTTGGATTTCTTCATTTGTTTAACAATGTTGATTGGTGTATTACTAACCTTTGCTTATACTTTAAGTGCCACTACTCACTAAACCATACATAACACAAAGAAGAATTTTAAAATCCACACCAATCATCCATTAATGGTATAAAGAGCTCAAGTTTAAACCTAAAACTATCTTGAAAACTCCTAAAAATAGGTAATAAATAAGGACAATGGACATGGAAGAACACTTCTTCACAAGGCCATCATGCACAATCTTGCTAAACACAATTTTTAGACAAGAGATAGGTAAAAATTAATCTTTATTACTTCAAAAGGTCTTTCTTACAGATTTTGACAAGGTTTCTCCTTTTCAAATAAGGATATCTCTTTTTTATGGGGAAGGCAATAGAGATATATGAAAAAAGGGAATAAGAAAAGAGAAGAGGCAAGCAAAAAAAATTCAATAAATGAGATCCAACCACCCTTTGTGAATTCTCACCCACATTTAGGTTAATTATAACTAATCCTTATTCAAAAAATTAACCACCTTTAGCTCCAATAGTCTTAAATCCTTCTCATTAGTTGAAAAACACACTAGAAGACAAGAACTTGTTGAGGATGATGATGTCATGATCCACTAAAAAGGAAAAGTCTAGGGACATCTTTAATAGTTGAGCTACCTTTTCTAATCACCTGATCTTCATCTTTCACTTCCACTTCATCCTTTAATTTTCTTACACATATAAGGACAAAATCCCCATAACTTTGAATCTAGATTGAGTCATGTTTCCTCTAAATTGAGTGGTTGTTTGTCTGAGATGATGGCTATGTCAAAGGATGAGAGCCTCTCTATTAATTTTATACACCATCTCCTACTTCAAAACTTGGGCCAAATCTTTTCTACAGATGGAAAACTAATCTAATGACATTAGTTTTCCTATATCCATTTATGTTGATATAAGTATATAGATTATGTAGCTTCTTTTGATATTTTTAAATGCCAACTGCTACTTGTAGGGGTTCAAATTTTAACGCTTGTGGGCCCATCATCAATTCCTTCAGACAACTTATTTCGGCCATTTTCTTTAGATAATTTTCTTAGACCTTTCCCACAAATAATTTGTCTGAAGGAATTCATGTCTTTAGACTTTATGAAAATTCCCCTTTCCAAAAGGGAGGTACCCTTCGGCTTTCCTGAAAGTGACCCCTTTTTTATCCTTCAAAATTTTGAAAAATCCATTTGGAAGAATTGAAAATCACCCTTTATAAGAATTGTAAAGCACCCTTTAGCTTATCTATTTGGACCTTTCAAAAAGAAGACCCCTTAAAAATTTTGAAAATACCCCGCCCCCCAACTTTTTGAAAATGATCTTTCAAAAAAAATGTTTTGGCCCTTTATGAAGGAAAAGTACCTTTCAGATTCCTTTGAATGGACCATTGGAATTTGAAAATGCCTTAGATCTCCTTGAAATAGTCCTTTAGAAAAAAGGAAAAGGGTCCCCTTTTCCTTGATAAAAGATATCTTTCACAACTTTTAAAAGAATCATTTTCCCTTTGGAAGTGCCCTTCAAAAAAATGCAAGAGTTTTAGTGTGTGGGCCAAAAATGGCCAACATGTATTTTAGGCTCTTCCTACCAATGTGCATAGAAATGCCATGTGGCATGATGTGGTAGATTAGTCTCCCCCAAATTTTGACATCTATATCAATTTCAAAAGACCAACAAATCTAACAATGGACCACATGACACTCTTTCACAATGTTAGGCTCTTTTATATCCTAACATCTCTATCATATCTAGGAGACTGATACGTCTAACATTGAGGCAAGCCCTTTAGGTGAATCCTGACAAATCTAATGTTTGGGCCATGCAAGCTCTTTTTCTTAGTTAGGCTCTAACATCTCTATCAAATATAAGAGACTGACCAATTTGACTTTGATTAATGTGGCACCTTCCCATTGGGACAAGCTCTCCTGGGATCTAACATTTCTAATATATCTAGAAGACTAACCATACTAATAATGGGATACCCTGATTGGTTGAGCTCTGATGAGTTTTGACACCTCTGTTACTGATCCACATATCACTTTCCCATTTAATCACTCCTCCTATAGAAATACATAAAATGAGACTAAGTAAAAGGGAAAAAATCATGATAAATATAAATGCTCACCTAGTCACCAGCTAAGCTCCATAAGGTGCCATGTAGGACTCTAGAAGACTGACACTATGGGAGACTAAGACTTTGGGAACCTTAATATGAAATCAAAGCTACAAAAAATTTAGTGTGTTAAATATTCTAATAAAGTTTTTAGTTCATTTTAGGATATGTCTAGGAAACTTCATAGGTCATGGGGCTCTCAACAAGGATCAATTAGCCATTATAAATATGCAATACACTCAAGAAAACCAAGGTGAAATAGGATATCAAGTATTCTCTCAAAAAAGAGGTGGCTAAAATAAGAATAAAATTTTGGTAACTTTGATATTGATCATCCTATAGAGGTTTCTCCCACTTTTTTAAATAGGGGCGTGTGTTGGTCACAATACATAGTTGTGCCTACCTATCAAGATGATTTTTACGTGACTGATTAACCTTGATCATTTGCATAGATTATAATTTTGTCTTCGTATGTCTTAAAACCTAGATCCACTTTTGAGGCTTGCTTGACCTAGAAAAATGGGTTATAAATATGGGTTGGACAGCCCCAACCACACCCTGTTGAGTGATTGAGTGTTGCCTATGTTTTAATACTCTAAAAAGGACTCAAAAAACATGTAGTTATATCACCGATGTGTATATTCTAATAGAATGTAATGCAACTATTTAGATTTTGAAACTTAATATCATTCAAACTTTACCTTATGATAATATTTGAAATTGGCTTTAGGATGAGTTCCTATCAGTTTTTTTTTTTAATTTGGAAGCTTTTGGATATTGCCTCAAGGATGTGCAAATATATTTCTTAAGTATTCTCAAGTGAATGCTTAATGTAAGATAATTCATATATAGAAATAGAATTAGGATTAATGTGTATATATAGATGAAAATTTGGGTAATTTCCATCCATAACCAACATATGAAACATGTAGGTCGACCCAAAGGAGGGATATGAATTTGAAAAATAGTTATTTGAGTAAACTAGGACACTGCTAGTGAAGACAAACATTACTAGTAACCAATAACATCTGACTATTTCTTGCACTATCTAGGAAGGAAGAAATAGTGATCTATAATATGGAAATAATCTTAGGATAATAAAGCATTAAGGCATAGACTAGGGAGATCACATATATGAATGACTGTAAATTGGGTAGGCCAATTACATAGATAAATGAATGGCTAGGAGAGAATGCAAGCAAGAGTTAAATGCATGCACATAAGTCATGTATGACATAGATCAGTCAAAATTATTATTTTCAAGTGTCTAATCTCAAATTTGGGTGTCTTTGAATGTTCCCCTTTAATCTATTATTTAAAAATATTATATTAAAAGGATAAAAGAAAGAAATTTGGTAGTTGTTGTTTTAACCTTTTAGGGTTTATCTATGTAAATCCTAAGCTTGATTAAAGGGTTGGGTTATCTAAATTAGTAAAATAATATGTATTAAGTAACCATTAATTTGTTACAAATTTTGAATTGCTTTGACTTTCTAAAAATAGTAATAAATATGTGTAAATAGAGACTTATCTATAAAACACCTGACATGGAAGATTTAAGTGTTAAAAACTAGGTTACGAATAGATCTGAGTGTCATCTACAAGATATTTGAGTCATATCATTCATTGAATAGTAGTTCCACACTTGGACAGTAGAGTCATGTGGCTCTAGTGTCCTAAAAATGGCACTAGTGTCCTTTGTGCTAGATTGTTCCTAAATTTTGGTTACACTTGCACTTGTGTTTTTGGGTTCTATTCCTAAATGAATGAAGTCTGAAACTCTATTTTGTGCCTATAATAGTTGATTTAGTATTCAAACCCTAATCCTTTTTATAAGTATGGCATGAGCTAAAAATGTGTGTTCATTAGTATGATAGGTTGGACATCCTCAATACCCCGTTATGAAGAGATTTGCCTACATACCAATACTCCAAGGAGGGATAAAGCCTAATGTACTTCTTTGCACCTAAGTGTTAGTGTAATTACAAGTGTAAATGATGCTATAATGATAGTGGTATTGAATGCCTTGAGTGTGCTTGAAATTTGAAATATTTGAAATCTAGGCTTAGAGTAGTTGTAGATAGTAGTATGTAGAAGTCAGGCAAAATAGGGATTATTAACATTGATTTTGCTTAACTTAGTTCTTGGTTGAATAGGATATTTACATCTATTTTCCATCTAGTGGATATTGGTCTAAGAGTCTTGTATTTATATTATTCTCTAACTTTTGCAAATAATAAAATGTGCTTAGGCTAACCTTAGAAGGGTTTAGCATTTGAAAATATATCTGTTTGAGAGAGTTAGGGTAAGGGACACCAGCACCATGTTGTGGGCACTAGGACCATGTACCTCTAGTGTCCTTAATGTGGCACTAGTGTCCAACTAGCAAGCTACTAGGCAAAAGTTCCAGGATATAGGAATGAAGGTCTAAGACTGTGTTTTAGATCATTAGGGATAAATTTGGTCCACACAAAGGCTATAAAAGTGTGATAAAGGCTATAATACATGTCTAGGGCTAAGCTAGGAATAGGTTGTCTCAAAAAACACTCTTAGCATCCAAATACCACTTGTAGGTGATTAAATCCCCCCCCCATTTATGTTATAAATGCAATAAAGCAAAATGACTAGTATAAAGGAATAATAAGTGTAACTAGACTTACCTAGGAAGTGAAGCCCTTGTAGTTGAGTCTGAGTATGTGAAGTTGGGTTTCCATTTGTGAATCATGATCCAAAGCATGAACTATAACTAAACATGCATAAATTAGTCCTTACTTAAGAGAGATAAAAACCAAAAGACTGTTGGGGGATCAAACCAACAATAGATTACACTTGTGAAAGCAATAAACACAGAAATAAATCAGATAGATAAGTAACTAAAATGATAAATAGCACAGAACAAGATATACAAGAAAACACCCTGAAAACTTGTATTGAAACTCTTTACAATAGGAATACAATTTGAAGAAACTTCGTTCTTCCACACCTCTCTCAGATGCACACAAGATCTCTCACTAGATCTCTATTCCTCAAGAGCTCTCTCTCAAGTACACTCAAATCCAACAACCTGGATTGATGCAACTCTGTACTGTCCTTCAAACATTCACAATGTTCTACTATTACAGTTCTACACTCTCATTCTACAATTCTAAGCTAAGAAGATCTTCCTACATATAGAAAATAAGAAACTTGAGCATGCTCTTACAACAAACAGTTAAGCCTCTTGAACAAGGGCTCTAAAAATAATATTGCTAATAATAGAGACGCAAGCTTGAGTCCACAACTCAAACTTATCATACAAACACTTGCTGCTGTCCATGGAAAAAGCTTTCTGGACACGCAGGTAACCGACGTCAGTTCCTGCCTGTTTGCCTGTGACCGTCGCCGACTGACCATATTACCGACGTCGGTGCCTCTACAACTGCTACTAACCGACGTCGGTCACTCTTGATCGACGCTGGCGTCTGTGTAGACCTGAACCTATTTAAGTATGCTCCTTGGTGAAGCTTTTAGCTCCACACCCTAACAATCTCCCACTTGGAGATAAACCAGCTACACCAACCTGTACAGCATCATCTTCTAGCTCCTCCATCTTCAACTCAATCATGAAGACCAATAGAAGTTGAATGCAAGTTCAACTTCTCCTTAGTAACCGGCTTTGTTAGCATATCAGCAGGATTCTTGTCTGTATGGATCTTCTCCAGCTTCAACTCACCATCTTCCAATACCTGCCGTATGAAGTGGTACCTTAGCTGTATGTGCTTGGTTCTAGAATGAAAGGCCGAGTTCTTGGCCAAATGGGTTGCACTCTGACTGTCACTGTACAATCTGCAACTCCCATGCTCCCTTCCAAGCTCTTCCATGAACCGTGTCATCCATATCATCTCCTTGCTAGCTTCTGTAGCTGCAATATACTCTGCTTTTGTAGTTGACAAGGCTACAACTTTTTGCAACATAGATATCCAACTAACCGTTGTTTCACCTACAGTAAAAACATAACCTGTGGTGCTTCTCCTGCCATCCAAATCCCCTGCCATATCTGAATCTACATAGCCATGTAGAGAAGTATCTGAACCTCCATAGCACAAATGCTTGTTGTTGGTTCCTCTCAGATATCTAAGGATCCATTGAACCGCTTTCCAATGTTCCTTACCTGGATTGGCCATATACTTACTTACTACTCCCACTGCTTGGGCAATATCTGGTCTAGTACACACCATTGCATACATCAAACTCCCTACTGCAGAAGAATATGGAACCATACTCATGTACTCTACCTCATCATGTGAATTAGGACATTGTTCTTTGCTTAACTTAAAATGTCCAGCCATAGGTGTACTTACCGGTTTTGCATCCTGCATATTAAACCTCTCCAACACCTTGTTCACATAATCTTCTTGAGACAATATCAACCTGTGATTTTTCCTGTCTCTCCTAATGCTCATGCCAAGGATCTTCTTCGCTACTCCCAAATCCTTCATAGCAAATGTTTGAGCTAACTTCTCCTTAAGCTCAGAGATATCCTGCATGTGAGACCCTGCAACCAGCATGTCATCTACATACAACAATAGAATAATATATCTACCATTATCAAATCTCTTGAAATACACACAATGGTCTGATTGACACCTACTGTAGCCATGCTCAGTCATAAACCTGTCAAATTTCAAGTACCATTGACTTGGAGCTTGCTTGAGGCCATACAAGCTTTTCTTTAACCTGCACACAAACTTCTCCTTACCCTTGACCTCGAAACCTTTTGGCTGTTCCATATAAATTTCCTCATCCAAATCTCCATGAAGAAACGTTGTCTTAACATCTAGCTGCTCAAGATGCAAATCCTCAAAAGCAACCAAAGACAATACAACCCTTATTGAAGTCATCTTAACAACCGGAGAAAAAATTTCACCAAAGTCAATACCTGGCCTTTGTGCAAATCCTTTTACCACTAATCTGGCCTTATATCGCATCTGTCCATCCTCACTTTCCTTCAACCTGTAGGTCCATCTGTTCTTCAGTGTTCTCTTACCAGCTGGCAACTCAACCAAATCCCATGTTTGGTTCTCTCTTAAGGACTCCATCTCCTCAACCATGCCACGCTCCCACTTACTCCTGGACTCCACCTGTAATGCTTCTTCAAAACTCTCTGGTTCTCCACCATTGGTTAGAAATAAATAATATAAGGAAGGAGAATATCTAATTGGAGGATTACTTACCCTTTCAGACCTCCTGGTGGGTGTCTTGGACTTGTTTTCAACAATCTGTCCACCCAAATTTTCTGACAGTGACCAACCTCGGCCACCTGTAGACCTGTCACTCGCCGTCGTCGGTTCTTCCTGACCGACCTCGGTGCCTGGTCTGCCGACGTCGGTCTCTGTATGACCGACATCGGTTTCTATACTGCCGACGTCAGTTCCCAGCCTGCCGATGTCGGTCTCTGTGTTTTCCTGCAAGTGATTATTTCTTTTTCCCGCGAGCTCATTTTGGACCATAACTTCGTCCAATTCACTATTGCTCTGCCCAGATTGATCCAGCTTCCTTATCTGATCACTGTACATCACTCTTTCATTGAAAACAACATCACGACTCCTGATTACCTTGTTAGTTCCTAGATTCCAAAATCTGAAACCAAAATCATCTGAGCCATAGCCTATAAACGTGCACCTCATAGACTTAGGATCAAGCTTCTTTCTATTTTCCTTATCTATATGCACAAAGGCTTCACTACCAAAAACTTTGAGCTATGAGAGATCTACCTTTTTACCTGTCCATGCCTCTTCTAGAATTCCACCATCCAGAGCTGTAGAGGGTCCTCTGTTAATCAAGTACACTACGGTGTCAACTGCTTCTGCCCAAAACTCTAAGGGCAACCCTGCATGCAATCTCATACATCTTGCACGCTCCATGATAGTTCTGTTCATCCTTTCAGTAGTACCATTCTACTGAGGTGTCCTTGGAACCGTCCTTTGCCTATGGATTCCTTGTGTATAACAATACAATTTGAACTTAAGACTGTAGAACTCACCGCCATTATCAGATCTCAGGCACTTTAACTTTCTTCCTGTTTCATTCTCAACCATATCCTTCCAAAACTTAAAAGTCTCAAAAACATCAGATTTCTTTTTAATACAGTAGATCCATACCTTTCTTGTGGAGTCATCTATGAATGTAACATAGTACCGTGATCCGCCAATAGAGGCTACCTGAGCCGGTCCCCACACGTCTGTGTGAACAAGCTGCAACTTCTGCCTTTTCTTAGTAGACCCAGTCTTGAGAAAACTAACCCTTTTCTATTTTCCAAATACACAATGCTCACAAAACTCTAGATCCATACTTTTCAAATCTGAAAGCATACCTTTAGACTTAAGTATTGACATCCCCTTCTCACTCATGTGGCCAAGCCTTGAGTGCCACAATTTACAATCCACACCTGAAGTAGATAAAATTGAAGGAGATTTGTTAGTAACACAATTACACAAATAGAGAGTACCTTCTCTCTTATCTCTGGCCATAACTAGTGCACCCTTGGTCACCTTCCAAGAATCTACTGTGAGAGTTACTGTACAACCCTCATCACCTAGCTTACCTGTAGAAATCAAATTTCTCTTCAAACTAGGAACATGCATCACTTCTCTCAACACCCATGTGTTGCCATTCTGCATCTTCAGCTGCACTTTACCTTTGCCAGTAATCTTACAAGGCTCATCATCCCCTAAGTACACTATTCCAAAATCTCCATGGATATAGTCACTGAAATACTCTCTGTTAGGGGTAGCATGGAAAGATGCACCAGAATCTAATACCCAAGATTCTATGTTATTATGCAAAGAGAAAATTAAAGCATCCTGTGCAATACCTGCAACCTTGGCTTCTTCCTTTCCTTCGTGCTGGTTGTCCTCCTTAGGCTTTGACCAACAATCTCTACTTATGTGCCCCATCTTTCCACAATTCCAGCATTGTGGCTTCCTGCCATTCCTGGATTTGGATCTTCCTCTCACCTTAGACTTAGATCTTGATCTCCTCTTGCTCTTTTCTTTTTGCCTTCCCCTGCTCTCAAAATTTAAAGCGTTCCCAGATGTCTCTTCTGTGCTTTTCCTGCGTATTTCCTCATTCAAGATAACACTAACCACATCCTCTACTTTCAAAATATTTGATGCAGATGCAGTATTAGAAACTGCCATTACTAAGCCATGCCAACTTTCAGGCAAAGAACATAATATCAAAAGAGCTTTTATTTCATCTTCAAATACAATATTGACAGAACTTAACTGATTAACAATTCCATTGAAATCATTCAGATGAGTAGAAACAGATCCACCTTCATTCATATGCAAATTAAATAATTGCTTCATAAGATATACCTTATTTGAAGCTGAGGGTTTTTCATACATATTTGCTAACATAGTCATCAACTCTACCATTGTTTCTGCCTGTGACAAATTAGATATCACAGTGGAGGCCAGACTCAGTCTTATAGACCCAAGAGCCTTTCTGTCAAGAACTTCCCATTCTTCATCCTCCATGTCCTTGGGCTTCTTTACTATCCCACCTAAGGGTAAGTAGAGATCTTTCTGATACAGATAGTCCTCTATCTGCATTCTCCAATGTTGGTATTTCTTGCCATTAAACTTTTCCATTCTCAGCTTACTTTCTTCTGCCATTGCTTCTCCCACTCAAACAGAAATTCTTGCAAAAACCCCTGTGAGCAACCTGTAATCTGTAACCTATAACCTGTAACCAAGGCTCTGATACCACTTGTTGGGGGATCAAACCAACAATAGATTACACTTGTGAAAGCAATAAACATGGAAATAAATCAGATAGATAAGTAACTGAAATGATAAATAGCACAGAACAAGATATACAAGAAAACACCTTGAAAACTTGTATTGAAACTCTTTACAATAGGAATACAATTTGAAGAAACTTCATTTTTCCACACCTCTCTCAGATGCACACAAGATCTCTCACTAGATCTCTATTCCTCAAGAGCTCTCTCTCAAGTACACTCAAATCCAACAACCTGGATTGATGCAACTCTGTACTGTCCTTCAAACATTCACAATGTTCTACTATTACAGTTCTACACTCTCATTCTACAATTCTAAGCTAAGAAGATCTTCCTACATATAGAAAATAGGAAACTTGAGCATGCTCTTACAACAAATAGTTAAGCCTCTTGAACAAGGGCTCTAAAAATAATATTGCTAATAATAGAGACGCAAGCTTGAGTCCATGACTCAAACTTATCATGCAAACACTCGCTGTTGTCCACGGAAATAGCTTTCTGGACACACAGGTAACCGACGTTGGTTCCTGCCTGTTCGCCTGTGACCGTCGCCGGCTAACCATATTGCCGACGTCGGCGCCTCTGCAACTGCTACTAACTGACGTCGGTCGCTCCTGACCGACGCCGGCATCTGTGTAGACCCGAACCTGTTTAAGTATGCTCCTTGGTGAAGCTTTTAGCTCCACACCCTAACAAAGACTATGTTAAATAAAGAAATAATTGAGTAAAGCCGAGTAAAAATTTTGAAAAGAGGAAAGGAATGAATGCACCTCATTGGCTATGAGAACCAATGCATGAAGCTGGTGATAACCTGTGTGTTTTCATGTATATAGTGATCAAATAATTGAATAGCTTAGACTAAGTTGATAGCTTACTCAATCCTCATATTTTGGTGCCTCAAGAACTTAATCTAGTTTTAACTCCATCACTGCCCACCCTTGTTAGTGAATCATGACCTATGAATAGTTTGGATTAGATTGTAAACGTGTCTAACCCTCTCATATGGGTGGTTCAATAAATCAAGTAGGTTATGACTCCATCATTTCACACCTATGTGTATTAGATGCATCTAAAACTAAATTTCACAAATTTTTAGAAATATCTAACTATGTATGTCATCTCCATGGCCACTTAGGTACTTTAGGCAACTTTGGGCCACTCAAGAATTCCCACCATTATAGATGGAGTAAGGCACGAAACTAGTGACAACCTAGAATAATATGTCAAGTTTATACATCATAGAGAATGACATGGAGTTTTTCATTCCATATAATTAACTTGTATGTAATTGAGCATATAGAAACAATGTGTTATGCACATGCCCCCAATTTGATATCTACGTATACTAATTATAGACTAAGTTGTAATGAATGTATCTATGTATCTAAACTAAATATGGGGATAATCATGCCACACACAATGCCCTAAATTTGAATAATTGATATGAATCTAAGATAAACTTGTGTGAATTTGAGCAAAATCTAAGCATAACTATCAAACCTATAGTCATGTTTGTGCAAACCTGTATTATACCTGGTGTGCAATTTTGGCTAATTTAAATAGCCCTAAAATTATTGTTATTAGATAGTAGTACCATGTCTTGGATAGTAGTGCCATGTGGTGCTAGTGTCCTATTTTGGGTGCTAACATTTGTTTCTTCTAAAATTTGAGTCTCTAAATTTTTTTCCAAGTCCCTATTTTTTCCTATCTTACATGTGTCTGATTTATTAAAACTAGGCCTATGTGTTGAAAAATGATCTATGAATGCAATGTAGGAACCTGATCTCTGTGACAAACTCTTATGAATGCCCCCTATTTTTAGGGTATTTATTGAAGTATGTAATAAATTTCCTCAAAATAAATATCTCTACAAAATGTGTTAGTTGGATCATGTATGATAATTGTGTGATAATCCAATACAATGTGCAAACATAACATCAAAATGTAAAATAATCTAAGCATAACTATGTAGTGTAAGATGTATGTTGTATCTAGAATTTCATAAGGGTGTCAAGATATATGTAATTAATTTGTATAACAATTAATTAGAGCATCTACCTAGGGGTATGGGGAATGATGTCTATCACAGAACCCAAGTAGGAAGGGTAGATGCATGAGATCCCTCATGGCATTAAAAACTAGTGTGTGTAGTAAGCAAATACAAGTGTCATGACTATGACACATACAAGAGAGCATATATATAAAACACATAAGGCACACAAAGATAGGCCAAGGGACCATAATACAAGGGACATGGGCACATGTCACTAAATCTAAGAAAAGAATAAATATAAGGATGTGTTCAAATGTCCACATACGTAAGCAATAATTAAGTTAGCTTAGAGCTAAATAGAAGGACATGTTCAAATTTACACATACATAATCAATAAAACACACACAAGGCACATGGGCACATGTCTAAGGAATACATAAATAGAAGTGGTGTAGAGCCAAAGAATAATGGCTTATTCAAATGCCCTCAAATAGAAGAAGCATAGGAAACATAATCAAGTCTAATCTAGGAAAGCTAGAAATGAAAGTATGTATTAATGTATTAAAAATTTGTGTAAATGCTAAGATGTATATATGTTGAGTCTAAAGTAGTGATATTAAGAAAAAAAATCTAAGTATGAGTAACAATGATCAATATCAATATATATCAATGTGTAAACTAGACTATAAGGAATGTAAGGATAGAACCTAGTTATATAAACTATGTATGAGATGCCCTTGAGGGGTGTATGTGTAAAATTAATAAACTTGGATCAGTGTATATGCACTTAGTGGGTAGATTATAGCAAGTCTAGATCAGTGTGGTGAACCTAAGTCTTGTAAGCAATCTGCAAGCACTCAACAAGAACAAGTGAAGCATGTATATATGATAAAACCTAGTATAACAAGGTAGCTAGCATCTTTAGTGTTTGGAAAATATAAGAAATGTAAACATATAAATGCATACAATCTATAGATTTTGTGTTTTTTGAGTAATAAATGAATTTTTTTATGTTTTACCATGTTATATTATTTTTGTATTTTTTGGATAAATTTATGTACAAGCAAATCAAAGGAGCAAGATAGAAGAAAGTATATAAAAGTAGGTAGGAACCATACTAACCAATGAGTCTCATGGGAGACTCACTATCACCATGATCGGTGTTGAATAGGGGAACTATGATCATGTGTGATATGTGAAATGGAAACTATGATCCCATAACCTATTGTGTGGATTAATCTATGTATGTATCTGCCTATGTAGTGGTGTTATGAATCTATGGCACTAATTGTGATGCCCTATAAACTATAGGGGTCTTAATAACCCATCTAGAAGAAGAATTTTTTGGTGATGTAGGTGACCTATGTTAAGAATCTTGAGAACCCAATAATTGTGATATTGGCATAAACTGAGTGGAGGAAGGTCCTCTATAATTTATGACATATCTCTGATGCAGGGTTCCCTCTAATAATGGTCTCCATGGGAGAGTATGTGTATGTGTTGATACCATAGGATTAAACCTCACCTACATTGGTAGTTATATTGAACTCTATGATTTATGCATAGGAACTATACATTGAGTTATAACTAATAATTTTGCAATATCTAGTAATGGTGTTAGAACTGTAACTAGTGATATTGTTAGAACTATCTATGTGATGGGTAGAGGATACTCATATGGGATACCCTCAACTTTTACCACTTGATTCATGTGTATGTACTTCAATCATATTTTCACTATAGATGATATGGCTTGTATCTAATGTAACCATGACCTACTCAATAACATATCAAACATGTCTACACTAGGTACTACTAGGAATCAAGTGACTATATGTGTTGGTCCAACCTATAATTGAATCACAATCTCCCTCATATATATCTGAACATGAATAATGAAACTAGTAATGGATGTATCTATGGGGAATATACCCTATTTTAAGTACCCAAAATATTGTGAGAGTGTCATAGTGAACATGTTAATGCTTAACTCATTGTCAACCATAGCACTCTAGATAGGATGATGATCTATGTATGCTCACATAAAAAGTGCATGTAAATATATATCATCATCAACAATCTCTTAATTTCAGAATGTTATGAGTGGTTTAAGTGTAACTATAGTATGGTACATTCCAATAATGTTGTGCAATGGATGTGCCTCCTTTGTAACCGTATGATATGAAACTAGTGGTGGATGTGACTGATATGTGTAGTGAACACCTGATATGATCCCTACCTCATTTGTTGTGTGCTTTGGGAATGTATTTAAGAATATATTTAGTGCTTTATCATCTATTTTTTATGCTTTTAGTGACTTTGTGGGTGTGTCCACATCAATAATGTTAGCCTCAATCAAATCTTGTATCTTATGCTTTAGTCTTATGCATCTATTTATTATATGGACTAGTGCCCTATGATACTCACAGAATACATTAGAAGCATAATTATTTATAAGATGTCATGTTGTATCAACCTCTTTAATGGGAGGGAGATATATGACATTGCATGGTAACAGTTGTAAATCCTATGTTGGTAACTCTAGAAGGTTGGTGAAGATTCGGTGTTGAGTAGATAAAACCAATGTAGGAGATAGCTCAGAAATTGTGTTGATTGTGTACTTTTTATCACTCTTATTCTCAGTGGTCCTTACCTTATATGGAGGCTTATTTGAACTCTTAATAGTTGATTTGTATCCATTGGTATACTTGAGTTTGCCCATTAATAGGAACTTAACCTCTCTTTCTTTGACTATGTGGCACAAATTTTTAAATGGAGGAAACTTATTGAATAAGATAGCTTCATGTAATGCTGGTAAAAAACTTTGTTTAAATATTTCTTAAATTTCTATGTCTACCATGGGGATAGTCAATTTGGCTAATATAGTCTTGTATCATAAGACATAATCTGCAATAGGCTCATTTGACTTTTGTTTCAATTGTGCCACTTAAGTGTATGATATATTATCATTGATATTGATGGAGAAATGTGCTAAATAAATGTCAGTGAAAGGGTTAAATGTTGTGATAGATTTATTCGGTAAATCATAAAACCATTATAGGGAATAATCCTTTAAATTGTATGGAAATAACTTCATGATAAGCCAATCATTAGACACGTAGTCTAAACATGTTGTGTGAAAATCTCTAAGATGATGATTTGGATCACCCTTGCCATCATATAATGTAAGCTTAGGTGCCATGAAATTAGATAGAAAGGTATTTGTTGCTATGTGATGTGCCAAAGGTGTATGCAAGAGAATATTAGAATCTAAGGCATGTGATGGCCTAGTAGATCCTTTCTCAAGATGTAACACCTTAGCCTACAAATTATGAATCTAGTGCATAAGGGATTGTACATCTAGAGTGAAATAAATAGCCATAATAAGTGTAGTTATCATTGAAGGTTATTGAATTACAATCTTAGGTTATGCTAGTTGAGTTGGCCCCATTATAGGTGTAACAATGTTATTAACTGGGAGAGTTGAAGATTAACCATTGTTTGTTTTATTTTTTATTTCTAATATGGCTTGTAGGATTTAAGCATGATCAAGTGTTTGTTTTTGAATTCTATCTCTAAAGCCCTATAATATCTAATCTTTGTTGATAATTATGTCATCATTATTAAGTAGAGGGAGAATATATTGATTCTTGATGTGTATATCATCTTTCTCTTGATTGTATTATTCATCTTCAGATGTATTATCATTGAAATCCACATAATCAGGGTGTGAAGGATTCATATATGGAGTTATGGTAGGCCCCTTATCCATGTTATAGGCTGAGATTGTAGGAATATGAATATGCTCTATAGGATTACCACCTAATCTAGCACTTCTTAATAGAATAGGGATATCTTTTTTAGATGGTATATAATAAAAAAATTTGGAAAAGAGCTTCTAAAATAGAATATATGAAATTTGAAAATTTTAAAGAAGCTAATGAAAATAGGAAAAAGAAGGATACAAAAACTAAGAGCATCTAGGCTTAGAGTTTTTTGAATTAGGGTTAATTTTCAAAAATTTAAATTATATTCAAATAAATGAAACCTTGATATGAGATTGATTTAATGAGTTAGGTTATGCAAAAAAATTAGAAAAACTGAAGTATGTAACTCTAATTTAGTACACAAAAGTTTGGAAAAGTCAAACTAGGGTTTAAGGCAATATTTGAAGTAAGTTGGTTTCACTAAATGTTTTAACCTTTTAAGGTTTAGCTATGTAAATCCTAATTCTGATTAAAGGGTTGAGTTGTCTAAATTAGTGGAATAATATGTAATAAATAACCATTGATTTGTTATAGAATTTGACTTTCTTTGACTTTCTAAAAATAGTGACAAATATGTGTAAATAGAGACTTATCTAGAAAACACTTGATGTGGAAGATACTAGTGTTAAAATGTAGGTTAAAGATATATCTGAGTGTTATCTATGGGATCCCTAACTTGGATCCTTCCTTGGAAAGTAGTGCCACACTTGGACAATAGTGTTATGTGATTCTCGTGTCCTAAAAATGGAGCTAGCGTCATTTGTGTCAGAATGTTCTTAAATTATGGGTGAACATGTGCCTATGTTTATGGGTTTTATTACTACATATATGAAGTTTAAAACTTTATTTTATTCCTGTAATAGTTTATTTATGACGTAAACCCTAATCCTCATTACAAGTATGGCATGAGCTGAAAATGTGTGTTCATTAGTAAGATAGGCTGGACATCCTCAATACTTCATTTTGAAGAGAGTTACCTACATACCAATAATATAATGAGGGATAAAGATTGATGTAGTTCTCCCCACCTAAGTGTTGGTGCAAGTGCAATTGATGCTAAATTGATAGTGGTATAAAATGCCTTGAGTGTGCTTGAGATTGAAAATCTTTGAAATTTGGGCTGAGGTCAATTATAGATGGTAGTATGCATAAGTAGGGTATAATAGGTATTAATAACCTTGATTTTGTTCAACTTATTTATTATTTTAATAGGTTTTTTACATCTATTTTCCATCTAGTGGATATAAGTCTAAGAGTCTTGTATTTATAGTGTTTTTTAGTTTGTGTGTATAATAAAATGTGCTTAAGCTAACTTTAGAAGGTTTAATATTTTAAAATATATTCACTCAAGAGGATTATGGTAAGGGACACTAGCACCATGTTGGGGACACCAGCACCATGTGTCTCTAGTATCCTTAATGTGGTGCTAGGATCTAGCTTGTAGGTTGCTAGGCATGAAGGGCCAAGATCTAGGAATGAAGGTCTAAGACTATGTTTTAGCTAACTAGAGACATCTATGGTGTACACAATGGTTGTAAAAGTGTGATAAAGGTTCTAGGATAGGTCTAGGGATAAGCTAGGAATAGGTTGACTCAAGCAACACTCTTAGCATCCAAAATGCCACTTTTAGGTGATTACACCTACATATAATAACACTTGATATTGATAGGTTCCCCAAATATCTAACTTGGTCCATGAAAAACCTATAATGAAACATGTAGAAATCAATGTCTGTTCATGATATAAAAATATAAAAAAATATAGATCATTAAATTATTTGAAATTGAAAAATCAAGGAAAGAACACACTTGTGGGTATGCTAACCAAGCTACCCTACGAAGTCATTAGATAATTCCATGAGTGATTATGCACCAAAGAGACACCATTGTTATAACCATGGGTTGATGTGTTAATTGAATGATGAAAAACCTTAACCACGACTCTATAAATATCATATTAACTCATTTTTTTGGAACACCATACTAAATTTGTATGTAAAAAGGTGGATTCCCATTACAGGCTTGTATACAAATTTGAAACTAGATGGATTTTAGATCTAAAGTGTTTACATAGTACCATTTATCACCAACATATAAATAGAAAATTATATGCATGAAAAAAATTATTCCCAAAATCTAATCCATTTATACATCAATGTGATATAGAATGTTATACTATGTATGAAAATCTCTTCAATCTAATAAATAGCACAACTTGGTAATTATAATACATGTAATCTATCTCATAGATTCTATAAAATATTAATATAATCATATAAAATGACCCACATGTGCATCAAAAATGTGTCAATTCGTCAATTTATCCCAATTTGAGTCTCAATTTTTCCCATTTTAAACATGTAATCTATCCCATCAAAATCATGTCACCTAACCCAAAATCTAAATCAATTATTTTCTAAGGTTTGATTATGTATGGAAAGCACACTAGTGTGCCCCCTTTTGAGGTGAGGGTTGTATCATGTGAATCACTCATCTATAAAGAAAAAATGTATACACTTCATGATATTTAGAGTATTAGTAAGCATGTAAATCATGTGTGCTAACATTATAAGATTATGTCATCATTTAAATATGTGATCATTTATACACATATGAATCATGTAATTCAAGGCATACAAGTGTCATGTCAAATAAAAATAACAATTAGGAATGGATTAGTAATAAACATAGTATTAAGCCACATAAAGTATGCATAATAACAATTATGACATTGCACACCATTTAAAAATGTGTGATCAATCATGACACCATAAGCTCAATAACCATGTAGATATGCACACACATATACACACAATTTCATGATCATGATACACACATGTACTCAATATGTGACATGACTCTAACCTAAGATGAACATAACCTAGCCATGAGATGGACTCGAGGATCATCGACATAGCTGAAGCATATCATGACAACACATAATTAATGCACTCAAAGACACATAAAATAATACTCAATGTGACACATAGTGGTTACACATGGAACATGCAATGTCATGCACAACAATTTTTCCACAATGTAACATAATAAATGATCACACCATGTAACAAACATCAACATCAACACACATAGAATAAACAAATCTACTTTAAACAATCAATACATATCACCATTGAATATAATATCTATAGAGTATAACACGCTAAAAATTATGTGTAATATAAAGTAATGTATCAAGTAGTCTAACTTATTATGATCAACAGAATGGTCATAGAAAGATAAAATTTATAAAATGTAATAATATGCCCTTAGTGTAGGCATTCCCCCAATGTATAAAGGTAGCCATTAGGTGTAAGAAATATCATGAATCTTTATGTCCATGCATAATATGTAACATGTATGTTTTGAATTTCACTCATGCATACAATGAAAATTATGTACATCGATAAAGGATATGCAATCTACAATGTATATGATAAAACACATAATCAATCATTTATCTAGCAAATCATATCATGTATAGGTCCATATTTTGAATTTTTTGATCATATTTTTTTATTTTTTATTTTTTTAAATGAATTATTTAAAGATCAAAGTCATAATATTGCATCCAAGGGATGCCTAAACTCATATGGAGGATTTGGTGATAAAGTGCTCAGATCTGGATATAAGATCTCATCAAATGCCATATACCATAATCAATATCATCATCATACCTCTGTACATCAATCATTTTCATCTTTTATTTTAATCTTTCTTGAATTTTATGCATATGTATTGTAGTTTACTCAACTATATTCAAAGGCTCAAATTCTATCTTAGGAAATAATATCATTTCAACTGTCCTTAAATCTTTGATCGTTTGGTGCTCATTATTTCTATCATGTCAAATATTGATTGTTTTATAATCATATATGATTTTAATACACTTAATTATAATATCGATTGTACCTTACATCTACTCTAACCATTATTGTACAAGTGTATCATGTGGTTTTTCTATTATCTAGATTAAAAATATCAATTGGTTCATAACCTTTGGCCCATAATTTATCATAAATTAATATATCATATTGATCAATTGCAATGTATAACATGTTATAATTCATATATCATGTGTCCCAGATGTTTTATAAATTTAATTCTACATGTATTTTCCCCCTCTTCTTGACCAATGTGAATCTCATTATGATAATCACCCTTAATATATAATTAAATAGTCAATGGGTCCTTGTGTGGATGCTTATTCTCTCTATGTGATATGTTCTTATGTTAGGTCTTGTTAAAACTCATTATTTCTTGATATTATTGTATTATTATTGGTGAAATGATCCCTTCATCCTTGAACTTCTAAATATTTTGTTGTAACACTACATAACTATTTATTTCATTTCTATTTATTGTACATTAACCATAAAATGACTTCCCATCCGGATGTGATAATCAACACATATATCGATGTCGAGTGGAATGTAGAGTGATCAAAATTTTGTCTAGTAAAATTTATAATATAATGATCATTTTATGTTGTAGACTAGTTACTTAAAATTTGATAGAATGTTTCACATCAATGAATTTTACATTGTTGACTAAATGTTATACAAACATTGGCTATTAAACTTTGATACATTATGCAATGTGATGTGCCTCTTGTGTTCAAGTCATACTACATGTCACAAAATTTTATATTAATGGATTGTTTATCATTAAATATTTATATCATGAATTTATAGTGCAACAAATATTATGTTTATATCCTCCTAATTACTAGGAACTGTTGACTTCCCTTTACTAATTTAATTGTACTCACCACATGTGAAACATCTCAATAATCCCATAGCCCTATAGGTGTTAAATTTAAATGAGACAAATACTCATTTATGTTTGGTGGGATTTCATTCTTATCATCATTGTCATCTTATACCATAAATATCTAATTGGGATCCTCTAAATTTACTACCAAAGGAGGATCTGGGATCTTCTATTTTTGTGCTTTATAACTATTATGTGATTTTTTGACTACCTCTTGATTTAGAAATATATTTAGGTTAGTTATTTTTAATTAAAATTACTTGATTATCTAACTTCATATTAATGTATTCTTTCCACCCATATGACTTGTGATGGAGTTATTATGGAAAACTGAAAAGCATCAAATTATAAAATACATCTGTCACTGGATTTTGTTACTTTACAATACTTGGAGGGGTTGATTATCTGTAAGACATATATGAAAACATTCCTCATGTATAAATTTAAAACATCGATGTATGCTAGATGGTACAACCTATATAACATTAATCCATTGTTTACCTAAGAGTAGGTTATAATAAAAATGATTTGGCGTCACTTGAGACATAGTAGTTAATGTTTTAGGACCCACAGTCACATCCAAAGAAATCCATCCTAGCACTTGGAAAGAAATATTATCAAAATTTATAATATTATTATATGATTTATGAATAGAGTTCATATTGATACCCAATATTTGTAGAAAAGGGATATTGAAAATGTTTAATCATGATCCAATATCAACCAAAACATGCTTTACTCCCTTATTTAAGATTTTCACTTAATTTAAAAATGCAAGATTTTGAGTTATAATGTGTTCAGTAGGAAAATATTCCTTCTCAATAGAAATAATGTCATCATTATTCTTTAATTTATAGATAATAAATGTAATATAATCAAGTTCTACATATTCATATAGAATATCCATGTAGATAGTTGACATTTTGAGCAACTATATTATGGATATCTTAGTTGGAGCATTCGTAAGTGTGTCAATAATATCATACCCTTTAGTCACATTGTATGGTTCTATAAGAGGTGGAGGGGGTTAGGAGGTATATTTTGAGTACTTTTTTTATAGTGTTGGATGGGGCACCCTACATCTTCATGTTGTGATAACACAGATCATTGAATCTAATATAAGCCTAAACTAAATACTAGGGGTGGGATGGTGACTATCACTACATTAAGGTTGAGGGGGGTTGTGTGTGTGTGTGTGGGGGGGGGGGGGGGGGGGGGGGGAAGGGGTGTGTGGTGGGGAGGGTGTTGGAGGGGGAAGAATGGGTTGTGGTCAGGAATGAAATGAGTCATACATGCCATTTGATGTCGAGTAGTAACTAAAAGCATCTCAGATTAGATATTTAGACAATATGAGTTTATTTATTACTTTCAACCTTAGAATATACACTATGAATAGCCATTATAGATATGTGTTTTACCCTATTTTATATTAATGATAATACTAATAAAATAGAAACTATTTTAATTAATTTAAAATATTATGTATTATAATGAAGCATAAATTTGAATGTAAATGACTAAAGCTAATTTGACAATTGCACTTGCTAAAAATGGAAAGCACCAAAGAGAATAATATATATATCAATGTTTTGTTTTGTACAAGACTAATACTACATTTAACTGGTAGGTCAAGTAAAAAATTAGACTATGAGTTCTTCAAATTAGGATCTAGAGTTTTGGGCTCACTTAGATAGTAACACTAAACTATATTCATTGTTAATAGATGTTATGCTTTGAATATAATAGTTTTTCCTATATAAATCTCTCTTTTTTTCTATTAAAATTCAATTCAACTACTTAGGTTTGTGTGATCTCGAGGTTTGAAAATGCATGTAATACCCAAAATTCTATCTTCTCCACTTGAAACCCTAGGTCCACTTTTGACACTAGGTTATGACCACCATAAGGGGAATACATATGGATTGAATTGACCCCAATCACTCCCCATTGAATGGTTAGGTGATAATTAATTATCCAATACTCCAAAGAGGTAATTTAAACTGCATTTAGTTCTCCATGTTAAGTGAATGTGTGCAATAATGGTCTTTGAATGTATGCAACCTATAATATATCTTTTGATACTTGGAAAATTACAACTTTGGTGTGGGATTGAGGTGCTTCAGACTTGGCTAGGACCTTCTCCTTATGAATTATGAACTAACTAAGAATAATAAGGAAATTAATTTTGAATGTGCAAGTGTTTGAGTATGATTTATAAGTGTTTACTAGATGGGTAAAGACTTACATCTAGTTCATATTTATATAAGACTCTTTGGTTACTTTATTATGCCACTAATATGTGAACCATATGATTCAATCCATAATAAATGTGAATTTGAAAGGTGATTATTGCTTAGCACAAGATAAAACCATCAAGTTTTAATAATACTAACATTATGGTACCATATTAGTCTGATGGCTTTGTCTAGGAGATAGGAACATTGATATGATGATCTAGAGATCTCTTAGTATGATAATTGATTAGTCTGGCATAGATTGGGGGAATTATAATAGGTTGATAACAACTAAAGAGGTTCAGACCCATGGATATATTATAGATGCAAGAGAATGGTGAGTAAGAGTCATGTATGTATGGATTATTGATGTATGTGAAAGGTAGGTCAAATTTGACATTACCAAGTATCTAATACCATATTTAATTATCTAAAAATTTCCCATTTTATTATAATATTTATATGCAATATAAATTCTAAAAAAAAGATATAGAAATCTATTTGAGTGTGGAAATTACACTTTATCTTTGGGAGAAGGATCTAAATGTGTAGCTTGCTCTAAGTAAACCTGTAATGAATATGTAGTAGTCAATTTCCATGAATTGAAATATTAAATATGAACTATAAATGAAATTTGAAACTTAAGAACAAGGAGTACATATGTGAGTAAATAATGTCACCTTGTAACTTGTTGGAGATGATGCTTTATTATTTAAGCATAAGAGAATTATACTTCCTTGTTGAAGGCAAGGCCATGGGTTAACAAGACAAATGCCCCAACCCTCATGAAATAGGGAGTAGTTTCAAGTACATTGAGCATCATAGAACTCTACCACACTAACTCATGTAACTAATATTGTGTTGGTCTTGAAACCCCAATATGAAAGGTAGGAGCCACATATTGGGCTTATTATGATTATTGCCAAGTTCATCTAATGTGGTTGGCATTACCTCAATAAATATGAATCAATTACTACATATAGACTTATAATTCAATGTTTCTCACTTTTAGGTACCACCTAATATTTTTTCAAAATAAAAATGATAGTAGTGTTTATGTGCTTGAACCAACATCTTGCCCCATAATTTGATTAATCACCGCTAATATGATATAGAATGTTATGCATCTATATGTTATATGTGTTGAATATAATTATCTAGTATATCATGATGTTAAAAAATGAGTGTATATGCATTATATATGCCCCTAAATGTATATTAATATGTGAATATATGAAAACCTTTATTTATTTTTCCTATAATATTATGTGCACCTACATGGCATATAAACTTGGGTTTATGTAAATTTGAAAATTTGCACTCACATTCCTATAAAATGAGTGCATATGTGTGGCATATGCCATGATAATTTTTCACATGTATAAACATACGTCTTGCATATGAATTAAAATGATTTTTGAACAAATATGAATTATATGAATCTTGTATTTTGATCTAAAAGCTACATCTTTTGCTCATGGAGGCTTAAGCCTTTATGATAATTTCACTAATATTCCCCATTTTTAGATAAGGTATGTAGCCTACAAGTCACTCATCTCAAAATAAAGAATTAACTGTATCAAGTTATACAAAAATGATGTAATCATGTATAATCATGTCAACATTTGTAGAATATGTCTTCATAGTAATGCATTTATCATGAAGGTGTGTATGATACATATGTAATTCAAGGCACATATTTCATGTCTAGATAGATATAATAGTTAGGCATGCATTAATAATCATCACTGATATAATTATTGAATAAGAATATGTATTAAATAGGTGCATGATGTGAATCATGACACCGCATACAAATGGGGAGGTGTGTGATGTGAACCATAACACATGCAAATGTAACCATCTTAGTAAACTCATCATATAATCCTAGATTAATCCACTCATAATTAAACAATGTCATGTACATGACATAAACAATAAATCATATGAAATAGCACTTAATCTCATGCATGAGGCAAAGGGACACATTTATGGGACATGAATATGTCATAATAAACAAGTCCAAGGGCCAAAACTAAGGGATGTGAAGATGTTGTAATAAACAAGGCCAAAGGCCACATATAAGGGACATGAATTTATCACACACATAATACAAAGGGCCACATACAATTAATGATTATCCTATATGCAACGTAATAATAATAATGAAACATAGAACAATTAAGTAGTCTACACCATCCAAGTATGTCAATATTGCATCATAGTAAAGTAACATATCTAATTTAGCACTATAAATAATAAGATTAATAACAAGATATGTGAAATCAATTATTATAACTCAACATGTAAAGATTAAGGCCATAAAAAGATATAACATATAATAATGTGACCTGTGGAATCAAATTTCCTCAAACTTAGTGTGGCCTGTAGGTATAGGAATGTCTAGCATTTATGTATCCATGTAAAATCTATATGTATTTCATCTCACTCATATACTATGACATGTATGTTCATATGAAAAAGGATATGTAATCTACCAAACATGAGATAAATAACATGAATTAAAAATGTAACTAATAATCATGTCATGCTTAAATCATAATTTTTTATTTAGAATATTGTAATGTTTTTATATTTTTGAACTATCTAATTTTTTTATATTTTTATAATTTATTATGTAAATTTAAAGGTAACAACCAATTATCCCATCACGGAAATAATCATGTGTAGTGCCTATATCATATGATGTGATGGTCACCTTTCGTGAGTGAAATGTGTCATGTGTAAGTGTATCAAAATTTAAATCTATAAATTTATCTTGTTTTGTATTTTAATTTTCATCATAACTCATAGGATCATGTGTATGATGAGTAAATCTAGATATCTTAGGCCTCTATGGAATATTTTGTATAGTAATGGAATTTATTGGTGTTGTATTTATTATGGAACACATTGAATTGTCTATGATATTAGCTTAGTACATGTTAAAGTAGATAATGGACTCTATGAGTCTTGTGTGACTCTTTGATGTAGTGGGCATCGGATAATTAGTTATCTAGAGAGTCAAAAATCTCACCTCTAAATTGGGTGTATATAATTATCTTGAATAGGTGTAACCACTAACTTTGTATAAAGATTTTAAATAGGTGTAACAACAAACTATCATGGTGATGGGGTTGGAGGAGGAGACACATGTGGTTCAATAGGGTACTCATATTAAATGGCCCTATACTCAGTAAAACTAAGAATAAAATAGCCATAATTATAGATCCCGGTTGAAGAGGTAGCATAATGCATGAGAGAGTGTCTTGTATCCATCCATAGAACCTTTAAATACTCTTATTATATCCAATAAATCCTTTTGTGTGTACCCAAGAGTGTTGAGAAGTGTCATTTTACATATGTTTTTTCTTAAACCAATGTTAACATGACACTATGAATAGGGTAAAAATTAATGTAAGCTCATATAAAGAGTGAATTGAAATCTGAATCATTCTTGACAATCTCATTTTCCTCAAATTAATTGTAGCTCAATTTTGTGATATTCTTATAAGTGTACTAATAATACTATCCATGGGTGACCATATGTCAAAGTAGGAGGATGTGCATTGTATGTATAATTTTCCTCTAAAGCATTATTAGTTTTTATTGCCTCATGCTTAGGAAATGGAATAGAAATAAAATTTAACTTTGAATTTCCATTTGGGTGTGGTCTAGAATCCTATGTATGTGTGTTAATCTCAATAATATTATCATCAATTAGATATTATATCTTGTGCCTTAGCTTGAAGCCTTTATTTGTATAATGTCTCATAGATTGATGATAATCACATTAACCATTCCTATCATAACTCTTTGAAGAATTTATTTGTATAATGTCTCAAAAATTATTGATAATCACATTATGCATTACTATCATAAATCTTAGGTGGAGGCCTAATCATATCAATACTATTATAGTGGAGGTAGAGATATGAGGTTGTGCTCGAGTAACTTATGTAACAATATGTGATGAGGTTGAGGTAATTGTGAAAATTTCCTCTTCTATGGAGTGGATAAGAGATGTTAATTTATAGGTTGTGATATGACATCAACTATTATATTTGTCTCAATCTTGGTGCCATTTGATTTAACCTTGTAGCTTGGATTGCTTTGAAACTTTGTTGTTGGAATAGTTGTAGCATTACGTGCATATTTGAGGTTGTTTAAAGCTACGAGATTAACTTCTCAATCTCTCATCATATGGCATAACTCATTTAAAGACATAAATTTATTGAATAATATAGACTCATGAAGTGGAAAAATTAAGTTTTTCTTGAAGATGTGTTATAACTCATTATCTGACATATGATTGGTCATCTTAGACAACATAGTCTTGTACCAAAGTACATATTCATTTATTGGATCATTGGATCCTTTCTTTAGTTTATCAATTTATGCATAAAATGATATATTAATAAGAGAGTATCTCTTAATTATATTTTATTTGATTTATTTAGTCTAAGTGGATAATCTAGCTTTCTACTAGTTTTAACATACACAATTAAAATCAATAGTCAACTTAGGATACGAAGAAAATTGACAAGACTACCACCCTAATACTTATCAAGGGAGAAATTTTTATTATAATATTGCACTAATATTTCTCTTTGGGAGTGCACAATAATATGTAAGTTTATAATATTATATTCATCTCAAGAAAACTACCATTAATACAAACCAATATTAATATAAGGATTTAAAATATTCAAACATATATCAATCCCAATAATTTTATTTAATTTGTATTTATAAGTAATTAAACAAAATCATATTAATCTAATGTAAAGAACAATGACGAGGCAACCCTAACCTAAACCCATGACCTAGGACTCGATATGCCCACATTTTAGAAAACTACATATCCACTCCTCATAATTAGGGTTAGATTTAATTCTCCTTGAACCTATGAAGAGTCTCCTCCATATGACATCATCACCAAAATATTACATGAATTCTATTAAAGACTAAAATCAAGATGAGAGTATAAACTAAGCACTATGTATTCAAAAATATCCTTGAATTTCATTTAAAATGATTATGTGAATAGGTATATATATATAGGTGGAATATAGGTATAACCCAAACACACTATTTTGGGAATTTTTTATGCCTCTATATGTGCCACAGGAGTCCTTAGTGTTCGAAGAACATTTCTCATTTTATAATTCTAGGAACTCTAAGCATGAGTAGCATGTTTTGGCAACTTATGTTATATGTGGTGAGATAGTAGTAAAGTAATGCTTAAGTGTCCCAAAAAATTTATATTAATTGGTGGTTAGGAGCCACCATGGACCAAATATTTGAAATGTGGAAGTATCTATTCTAATATTTAATGGACTATGATCAAATCCTAAACTACAGACTAATTTAAGTGGATATTTACAATGAAATTTAAATTATAGTGGCCTGGTTAAAAAGGAGCAAAAGAGAAGAATAGAGTAGGAAGAAAGTGATTGATTGATTATCTTAGCATCAAACATTATGACAAAGTCTCAATCACAATTTATTATACATTCAAACATATATATAGTGCAAAATATCCTAAGCTCATATCTTAGTACACACTAGGCAAAACCTTGAAGGATGATGTAAATAATTACAAGTAAGAACTGGATTTACTTTAAAGATTTACTACCATAATAAAATAACATTAGAACATCTAAATACAAAGAAAAATGAAATGAAGCAAATTCAAGATCCTCCAACTAATCTAGCATAAGCACAAATTAGAAACATTGTAATTAAAGATGCAACCCAGAATTCATAGAAACTATTCAAATTTAAGACTCAGACTAGCAATTGAGAGAGAACCATATAAAAATTGACACGAACAAATTTGGACAATCCTTTTATAATTCCTTGATTGTATTAATTGTTTAAAATGCACAAAATTTTCTCAAAATTCTCCTTACAAAATGGTAGTATTGCCTTTTATAGAAAGACAAGGCAGTATACCGGTCAGTTATAAAATACAAATGTACAAAAGTAAGGATAGTTATCCTTTTTAGTAAGTTATATAATACATTTGCTTTATAAAATTAGACTAACATAGAGGCAAATATGCTAACAAAATATCATATGAATTTACAAAGGAATATTCTCTTTTCAAATAATACAATGTTTTTTTACAAAGAGAAATATCAATTAGCTAGTGGGTGTATTATCGAGGGACTCCCCTGTTGATCTTAAAGAATCTCCATTTCCCTTTGATGTTATTCTTTGACAAACCCCAAAGCTATAGCAAGATTTAGGAGGCAGACTTCCTCTTGATCAACTAAGTCATCAAGGTCACTATCATCCCTTGCCACAGCTTCTTTGATATTCTTGGCTTCTCTAATATTTTCCTCAGTTGTGAAGAGTATGCCCATAATTTTGTTATTGTCACTACCAGATTGGCCTTAGTTTTTGATCTTGACCTCCTGTATCACCAAAGTGACTCTTTGTTTATACTCCTCATCTTCAATAATTCCCAAAGTTGTGGACTTTGTAGGATTATCTAGCATAGTGCCCAAGAATTGCTCAATTCTAGTAATCAACTCTTCATCATCAGCTAAGAGTCTATCCAAAGCCTTTATCCACATATTTAGACTCTAAATATTATTCACCAATATTCACAATATAGCATTTAGGTGGGTCAAGCTAATGGTTTTAAACTTAGGAATTCTATTCCTAATCAGAATGCTAATGAGATCCCTTATTTTTACCTTGGTATCATGTCAATCTATCATCAATCCCTTAGCCACTTCACTATGTTGGCTCAATGCATCTTATCTTAGCTTTATTAACTTTAATGAGTCAAACATGTCAAAACAAGATGCTTCAAACATATTTATTATGGATTTAAGAATTGATAGGATAGCTTAGGTCTCTTAGTTCTCCTTTTCCTTTTCCAAGTTAACTATCCTTTGTTTCATTCCTCTAATCCCAGCTCTAACTTGAGTCGAATGAGCCTTAGCTAGGCTCTCAACATCCTCTTCCTAGATGGGTAGTTCACTAATATATTTTCATCTGATTAAGGTTAGGCCTAAAAATGGCTCAACCTTTTGGAAGGTGAACTCCTCAGTTCCCACCATGGATTTTCTTATAGTCACTCTCTCTAATCCAGTTGTCTCTAGATTGAATTACACAGTGGTAATTAGCTCTGTGTATTTTGTATATTATAGGACCTCAACTCTTGTGCTACTTGATGCTCTTGGAGCATCCACTTTTTTTCTTTTTTACCCTATATTGGTCACTATCCTTCTTTCTTCTTCTTCCTTCATCAAGGCCTTGATCCATGGCTTGATGTCATCATGCACATCAATTTTAATAGTCCCTGTCAAGGCCCATGAGTGGGACAGAGAGGGAATCTTTTGCATTTTCCCATTGATGAACCAATCAGGGATGATCCATCCATGGATGGGGAACTCATAACTAAAAAGGTTGAATTCACTCATGGGGTGAGTGAGAGCCAACCTTGGTTTCTTTGATCCAACATGAACCAATGTCAACTCTACCTCTTTCCTCTTTTTGGGTGCCACTAGGACTATGTCTAGACCAACTTCCTTCCCTTTCTCTTTCTTAATCTCCCCTGCTTGGGCTTGTGTCTCTTTAATATGTTCCTCTTCTTCATCAGTATTATATACCGTAGCAAGAACTCTGAGGGCATCCTCCACTGTTTCATCTAGTTCTAAGGAAATCATGTCTAAGTGCTCAACTAGACATGTTGGTCTTTAAGGCATAACTGAGGATGAGGGTCACTCCCTAGGTCAATCTTCCAACTTTTCTTTACCATGTCCCTATAAAATCTACTCTTGGGGTTGTTGCTTCTCTACTTTTGGTTGCTCTTGAGGGGGCCTTGAAGGTCCAGGTAGTAAATGGTATTGAAGGGGTTTAATTTTCCATATGTCCCCTAGTGCCTTCTCATCACTATTTAGTTTGTGCTCAAGTTTAATGTTGTATCCCTCAAGCCTAGTCAACACTTCCTCAAAATTATATGCCTTGATATATATGGTGTCATGAACACCAATTTGATGCATATACACTAGCTTGGGCAACTGCCTAGATTTTAAGTGTGGGGTAACTATGTTATTAGGGTCCCACATATTTAGCTCATCCAATTGTAATTTAAAGGAATCCCTATGTCTAGCAATAGTGCTCACATGATCCAAATTCTAAAATATGATCTCACTAATGGTTAAAGGGAAAGAATCGAGGAGGCCTTTTCTCTTATCTTTGTAAACTCTATCCACACTATTAATGAGTTGGTATGTAATTCCTTGCTCCACCAATTTGGTGGGAACATAGATAGGCAATTTATAGGGTTGGATCAAGATTCCCTCAATCTTGATCACTATGCAATCTAGATATAGCCAAATGTCTCCTACTAGCTCTACATATTTTTTAATTAAGGGCTTAACCCTGGGCATAAGGAGTCTTATAATGGCTTCACCAAACCAGGATAGACACAATCATAAATGAATAGGATGTTATGTCCATACTTTAATAAATGTATCTTTGAGTAGTGGTGGTAGATCATGAGTCTACCATCAGGTGACCTATTCATGATGTGAGGGATCTAGATGGAGGCCAGTAGGGCATATAACAAATAAGACATCATAAATAATTGGGTGTGGGTCTTTTTATTTATGGTTGTGAATTGTCTTTCCAGGTGTATGTTGATTAGTATCTCCCCAATGGGAGGAGTGAGCTCTTTTTCTATCATAAATTAAACATAATAAACCCAACTCTTATTGACAAATGTGGTATAAGGGGCTCCATATATCCTATTTATTAGGGTCATGATCACCTTAACTCCCTCTCTAAACTAGGCAATGGGGATGTTGCTAGAAAGGTCTCTGATCACATGGTTTATGTGGAGAAACCATGGCCTTAGGATGGTGTACAGATAATTCTTAGTGGTCCATTCCTTTATTGTGGGTAAATCCACTTGGGGTTTTGGAAGTTTATAATAATTCTTAAAATCTAGGGGAAAGACAAATGCAATTCATTTAAAAGTTCTTTCATGGATAATCTAACCCTATTCTAACCTATAATCCTTAAAAATGGGAGCAAGGATGTTGATATCATGGTTATCTTTGGCTTGGTAGTTGTATGGTGGAGGCTAACCATTTAAAATTCAACTATGTCATAGCACCTCTTGCTCACCGTGGTAATCTTCTATTCCTCTTTAGTAATGGCTTTCATTTCCTCAATGGTCCATAAGAGCTCAGACTAGTTCTTATTACCAATGTTTAAGGCCATTGTGTCTAAGTTAGTATCCTTAAAAAGCCTTCCCTCATGGTCTACAAATAGATATAACTTAGTATCATCTCTCAACTATTGCCTCTGAGCTGTCATACCTACCAAGCCTTGTAAACTACTCATAATTAGATTCTAAGTGGTCTCTGGTTAATTTTCTTGTGCTCAAATCATAATCAAACTCTTTTGGATTTATTGTAATCAATTTGAGTTCACTTTAAGGCATTTTATGCAAGCTTTAGGGTTTTGAATCTTTAATGGTGAGGGTGTATTTGGACTTTAGCTCATATGTGCCTTAGATTTGATTTGGAATTCTACCTTTATACATTAGCATTTTTTAGCACATAACATCTTATTTTTTATCATTTTGTGCTTACATGGTAATTATTTGGCATCTATTTAGAACTTTTCATGGCATTTTTTATAAATACCTTTCAAAACTAGTCATTGATGTTTTAAAAATGCCTTTTTTCTTCACATCGTTGGATCAAGATCTTGGGATCAGTGTGGGTCATTAATCATAATCGAAGTCCCTATTTGTTATTGGCTATCTTGATATTGAGTCTTATGGTTCTGCCACTTGGCACCACCATGTTCTTTCTAAGCTCTATATCTTGTAATAGTTACTTAGTGAATGCATTTCTACCACATGTCAAACTTGTGGGCTTTCGTAGCACCATTGAATAGTCATCGGTGATTTTGCACTATTGGATTAAGAGGCACAATGAAGTGTAGAATGTTAGATGCTACAAGATGCAAAAATGTTAATTAGTGCATAGTTATACCAAGAACTTAGGTTAAAATATATTTATCTAAGTCTATTCATATTAATGAACATGAAAAACTTAGGTTAAATCCTTTTATACTAAGTTTTAAATCATAATATCAAAGTGACCCCTCGAATGACATGAACAAATGCCCTCTTTGCCTAGGCAAAATGTTAGATGGGATTTAATTTGGCAATCTCTCAGACGTTAATGATGGCCTCGTGGATGTCAAATGATGTTCATAAGAATGTAAAATTTAAGCCTTTAGAGTTTTTATCTTCCAATGAAAGAGTACCACGTGGTGGCTTCATGGCATTTCATGGGTCTTCAAAGCCAATTCACTCTATTCAATCAAAAATCTTGATGAAGCAAGAACCATTGATTATGATCCAAATAGTTTCATACCATTGGCCTAATTTAATATGTGGGACCCTTTGCTTTTAATCTTCAAATGTGGGAGTGTCATGTGATGACTCCACTGAGCTCTATGAACGTTGACTTATCAATGTTGGCCTCACTTCATTCAATCCTCAATCTTGATGAAGTGTAAGCCATTGATTGGGATCTGCATCCTTGCTCATGATTAGTTTGAGGGGCTAAGTTATAAAATTTGTTGGGTCCTCCTCACTCCATTGGATCAAAAGGTGTGAGGGAGCACAAATCATTAGATCCTACAAGAAGCAAGGAAATTAAGTGAAGACCCAAAACAAAATAAAGACTTAGGCTAAAGTGTTTAGACTAAGGTATCATTCATGCTAATAAATATTATGGGGCCTTAGTATTAAAACTTTAAGCTAAGATGTTAACAAAGGGACCATTCTAGATAAATATAAAGGGGACCCTACTAGTATAGAATATAAAAAGGACCCTACAAAACCAAACATTAGACTTAGTTAGAAACATAAGGAACTAAGGGGAAAATAATAAAGGGGACCAAACATATTTTTAGGATAAGGTTTTAGTCGTGTTAGAAAACATGACTAATCTTCAACATGAAAAGTGTGTTTAAGTCTAAAATAGATTTAAAATGTTCCCACTAATTTGTTCCCGCCAAGTTTTGAATTTGAACTAAGGGTTTGTGTCAGGGTTTAGAACATGAATCCATTAGCAAGGAATATATGAAACCTAAAAATATAAGAACATGAAGACCACTTATTAGCAACAATAGGCAAACTTAAAAGCAACCCATAAATCAGTAGACTAACCTTATAAAGTGGATGATCTTTAAATTCTAATGATATTCAAAACAAGCCATGTTTTTAAGGCTAAGATTCAAAATGTTTGAAGGGTCCCAATTTTCAAAAATGGGGGTATGTTGACCTCAATAAATGGAGACTTCTGAGGGAAACATAGCAATATGTTAAAACCTAGAGACTCTGATTCAGACAAATAACTAAGTCATCCACTCTATTTTATCAATGTCATTATCTAGATCAATTTATGGTTGAAATAAACCTTGCACTTGTAGAATTGGGATCAAACATTAAGACATAACCAAGATCTATGTGTGCTTTGATTCCACTTACTATTTTCCATGGGATTCAGGAGACAACTTCTAGGTTTCATATCTTTAATCACTAACACTAACTTAGAGCATGTTTAGATATTTATTAAGAACCATGCTTCTAGTTTAGGGAAGGCTTGGGCATTGCTTTGCTGCCGACTAGGCATTCATAGCCCGAATAGAGATGCCTTTGGATCCACTCATGGCCTTGATCCATTTCCAACTAGGTATCCATAGCCTTGGTGGAGATTACCAGAATCACCTATGCTTGAAAAGCTTTTGATTTTGCACTGCATTCTTATTTTTTGATCTTTCATGCTTTTAGCAAGGTTGGGAACTAGGGTAGCTAGGTTTAAGGATCTGATCAAGTGTTTGATCCTCAGAAAATCACATATGAATACAACCACTATCCCAGGAAAGGATGTTTGTGAAGTGTAAGCATGATTATGTTTCAATAGATTAAGTTTTCCTCTTATAGGTGTAAATATTCTTTAAACCAAATTTAGGTCAAGACAATGCTTAAGTTCTCATGGAACAGTTGGACTCTTTAATTAGCCTTTACCAATTTCTTCAAATCACAACATTAGGCTCATATTCAAAATCCATGGTCAGCACATATATTAGGTTCATACCAATATTCCTAATTTTTTGGATTTTAAGAAAACTAAATAAACTTTGAGCTCAAGGTTTCCCAAAAGGACTTATTGAAAATAAGGAACCAAGCAACAAGAAAAAAACACACAATAGAAATCAACAAAATAGGAAACAAAAGGAAATAAAAAATATATATACATGTTTATATACAAATAAGTGATAGTAAGGAAAGAACTAAAAGAAACTAACTAGCCTACCTATACTAAATCTAACCATATTATAGAGCTTATTCCATGAAAACCCCTGATGGAGTAGCAACAAATTAATGTTTGAGAAATTGACCATTAGTGTGCAATGTTAATTCTACTCCTTGAAGGTCTCTAAACTTGAAGTTATTATTTCCAAGTGTCTCTAATAATTGATAAGGGCTAATCCATAGGGGTGTGAATTTGTCATGCTTCTCCTTTGGTTCAGAAGCTTTGTCCCAAAGGAGAACCAAGTCTCCTTTTCTAAATACCTTTACCTTTGACCTTTTTTCAAACCATCTTTTTACCATGGTCTAATGCCTACTAAAATTGGCAAAGGCTTCCTCACATGCATCCTCCATCTGGATGATGTCTAGTAATTTTGAATTTTCAAGCTCTTAGCCTCCTTCCATATACTCTTGCATGAATATGTACGTTGGTAAATTGAGAGTGATAGGAAAGATAGGCTCTTGATCATACACCAATAGAAATGGTGATGCCTTTAAGTCTTGCTTGATCCTTATTCTATTAGCCCATATGGTGTACTTAGGCAACTTATGCCAAGTCCTAGGCTTGTCTACATCAGACTTTTTGATTACTTTCATCAAGTTCTTATTAGTATATTTAGAGACTCCATTTCTCTGGGGATAATGATTAGATGAAAATTTAAGAGAAATGCCATTATCATAAGCCCATTTAGTCATCTCTATGGATATAAATGTAGATCCATTGTCACACACCAGAGAGACTGGAGTTCCAAATCTAGTATAGATGTTCTCTTTTAAGAATTTGATCACTTCCTCGGTCCTGCATTTTTTGGTGGTTATAGCTTCAATCCACCTTGTACAATAATTTATGGTAGTTAGGACATACTTGTGACCTTTAGATGAATTAGGGTTGATCATCCCAATAAAGTATAACCCCCATTGTGCAAAGGGTTTATCAATCATGACTAGTTGTAAAGGCATAGCTGCCTTTGGTTTCTTCGTGTTAAAAATATGGCATGAGTGGCATTCCCTTACATGCTTGTGAAAATATTATGGGTTTTGGTTCTCCCATATGGATGTCCACTGCCTAGCTTTTCATGGAAGGTGCTCATGATTTGGGTAGCTTCTTTTTGTGACACACATCTCAAGTAGACACCTTTAAAGTTTCTTCTATATAAGACCCCATCTTTGATTAGATAATGGGATTCTTTGAGCCTTCTTTTTCTCCCTTTTTATTCCTATACAATAGGTATCATTAATTATTAAATGAATGGTAGAATCATACCACTCACTAGCTTGAAAATTCTATTGATCCACTTGCATAATATTTAACCTAGGGTTGGTATTAGCAATTATTTGGATCATGCCTTGGCACCTTACTAGTTTTAACATTTTCATTTATATGTCATATTCCTACAAAACTAACATCCATTTACCTCTACATTCCCCAAGTTTATACTGGCTCAACATAAGTTTTGTGGTAGGGTCAGGTAGAATAACATGCACCTTATTTCTAAGGATATAGTGCCTAAATTTATTTACTACCTTAACTAATGCATATATTTGATTATCAATAAATGAATATTTTAACTCATAATTCTTGAAGTTAGTACTTAAAAAAGTTATTGGGTGATCACATCCATCAATTTTTTGAGTTAAAGTTGTATCCATAGTATGATCAGATGCAAAATAATAGAGATAAAAGTCCTTCAAAAAGTCAAGATTTATCAGTACTAGAGCTTGGCTAATTGCTTATTTGATGTAATTGAATGCCTTCCTAGATTCTTCATTCCATGAGACCTTGGCATCCTTCATCATGTCATTTAATGGCTTGACAATCTCTATAAATCCAAAAATGAACTTTTTTACAAAATTTATCTTACCAAAGAATAATTTTAGCTCTTTTCTATTGTTTGGAGGCTCTATCTTAGATATAGCTTCCACCCTTTCTAGATCTATGGATATCCCATCCTTAGTTATAACATTACCCAATAATTTGCCTTTAGTAACACAAAAGATGTTTTTCTTGGGGTTTAATCAAATGCCATACCTTCTACATCTCTTAAACACTTGCTATAAATTTCTTAAAGTGATCTTCCCTATTTTAAAAAAAAATGGTTAAATCATCGATATATATAATGATACACTGACCAATTAGACCTTGGAAGGCATGGTACATGGCCCTTTAGAAGGTAGATCCTACATTTATTAGCCCAAAGGGAATTCTTTTGTAATCAAAGGTTCCCCATTTGGCTATGAAGTTTGTCTTCATCATGTCTTCCTTGCCAATCAACACCTAGTTGTAACCTGAAAAGCCATCAAGAAAAGACATCATAGATGAACTTGAAACAGCTTGAATCACTTGGTCAAGAGAAAGAAGAGGATATTTATCCTTTTTAGATGCTTTGTTTAAATTTATAAATTCAATACATAGCCTAATCTCACCATTCTTCTTCCTAACTGATACCAAATGGGCCACCCAAGTAGAATGCCTAATGGGAAACACAATTCTAGCATCTAGTAATCTCTTGACCTCTTTAAAGATCATTAGTTCTAAGACAGGGTTCATAAGTCTTTACTTTTGTTTGAAGGGATTACAATTTAATTTAAGGGGTATAGTATGGGTGATGACCATTGGATCAAATATTTGTAAGTCATCATAATACCAAGCTATAGCATCCTTATACCTAGTTAGCAACTCTTTGGCCTTCTTTTTCTAAATATTGGTGTAAGCTTTTTCAATGTTTACCAGCTAAGGTTGATCTTGGGGGCCAAGATCAACATAATTATAATGCTTCCCACTTACCTTGGGAACTTTTTAGACCTCAACCAACTTTTCTTGATCAAATAGTCTTTCTAAATCAATCATCCCCTTAGGGATATTATTGTCATTCAACTGAATGACTTTACCATCAAATTTATCCTCCCTAAGTGTATTTTCACCAGTCTCATGAACAATCTAAGCCTCAAATGCTCTGAAATTAGTTATGAAATCTAATATCTATTGATCATCATTAAAGACCTAAAAATGGTTCACATTGTCAGGGACTGAAGGACAAGATATCATCTCAATGCTAAAGTTGGGTGAGTCTTGGTTAGGCATGAGGTTGGTTGTAGCAGAGGCTAACTCATCAGCTACTTTATTTTGTTCCCTTAGAATGGATATGGAACTAAAATAATCAAAATACTTAATTAGATCCCAAACTTTGAACTTATACCTCTTAAGGTATGAGAACTTACATTGATATTTGCTTCTAACCTGGTTGACTACTAGTTCTGAGTCACCATAGACTAGTAGTTGTTTAACTTTATTTTTTATAGCAAATTTCAAACCTAGGATAAGGGCTTCATATTCAGTAAGGTTATTGGTACAAGGGAATTGGAGTCTATAGGAGGCATGGTATTTCTTACCAATAGGATCAATAAGGATAATACCAACCCCAGACCCATATTTACACCTAGCCCCATCAAAATATAACTTCCACAGTCTAGGAATAACATGAGTAATCTTAGGATCACATACCTTTACAGCTTCTGGGGTGAAAATCCCTAAGTCTGAGTCAATAATGTTAACCCTTTCATTCATACGATTATACTCAGTGATCATGTGCTTCATCCTTGGCTCTCTCTCAACCCTGATCTAGTTTGGAACTCCCTTCTAAAGTAGCCATAAATGTGAATAATTTATGGACATGTAGCCATTAAAATATTTGGTCCATTACCTATTTAACAAGATTCCATACACATTAGTAATGTCAACAACTTGGATATCGATAAATTGTTGTACTCAATGCTCAAAATCCAATTGCTTATGAACATTTAATAATTCCCCAATTACCTTAACTCTAAATTTGTCTAACTAAGTTACAACTCTATCAGACTTAATAAGAGTCAAGCCAGGTTGTTTAAAAATACCTACTGGCATGATATTGGTAGATGCACTATAATCTAATAATCAATTATGCAAATTCTTACCAAACATCCTGATTATGAGTAGGAAAAAAAGAGACTCTACCTTAGCTTTGTGTACAATCACATTATCATGGATAGCCTTGGGTGGCTTGTGAGACTTTTTTGATAATGATTCTAATAAGAGGTCCCTTTATTCTGTGATTTGTGTTAGTTCATGTAATGATATGTTATCTTATATCTTCTTCATGTCTTCAACAATATTATAACCAGTCTTGTTTGAATAACTACAAACATCAACATTAGGTTTAGAAGTACTCCCTTTGGGTGGCTCTAGATTATTGCTTGAAGAAGTGTCTAGAGAAGTTCTAAAGTTATTTAGAGGCATTAAGGTAGTCAAAGGCTTCCTCTGCTCTCTATTCCTCAAAGGTATTAGAGAAGATCCATGATGGAAGGGATTCTTGCTCTAGAGTGGGAATGGGCATTGGGGTAGGAGAGGGCAAACTGATTGGCTCTTGGAAAGGAGAGGACACATAAGACTGATCTAAATGAGCCTACTAATTTTCATAAGATATCAACACACTTTTTGAATCTTGGACAATGCTTCTCAACCACACCTTATTCTCCCTCTCACAAACTACCCATTGTTCATCCTCACAAACTGACCACCTATTCCTGACCAAATAAAGAGAACTCCTTGCCTCTTGTAGTACATGAATAGGGATGAATGAAGATATTTTTTAACCCCTACCAATCTCCCTTATAAACTCAATATAATATGATAATGGTTGCTTGAATCTTGACAAATATGTAACAGGATAAGCCTGGTCTTAACAAGGGAAATTAAGCTATTGATTTGAATGTAAAGGAGGCTGACCTTGGTCATAAGTAGGGTTAGGAGGATAGAGGTCATGGCAAGGCTAATAGGCTACTTGAGGGCCACTTGAGGGAATATATAAACATTATTTTCTTGATAAGTGTGATGTTGAGGTAGATAATAAGCATGTTGATCAAAATATGGTTGATTATACATACCAAATAATGATGATTAGGCACTTGGGATACTCATACCAGCTTACAATATTGGAATAACCTTAGGTTATGGGTATCCTATAGTGAGGTTGAACCTCTAAGATTTTAATGAGGCTAGCTCCTTAGATGCTTCACTTCAACTCATTTCCTACACTAAAATCGACTGCTAACTAAGGAAAAGGGAGAGAAAGATAACATGAAATGGAAATCTAAGCTATGGATGGTGATGCACCAAAATATGAAATGATCCACTTTCAGCTTGGAAACCTTAACAACTAATAATGAACCTAACCAAGACACAGACTAATCTAATATTATCTCAAGGCCACAAGCATAAGTATTATATGTGGAGGTTGAAGGGAAACCCTATAATTTGAAGGATAAAAAGAAATAGGTCTGTATGAGACACTATAAACTTATGATACTTCAAGAAAGGCACCAATGTCTAACACTTCACACAACCTACAAGGAACTAAAAGAATTAAAGAAAGATACATAGAGAATCTACAGATGATGAAAAATGGCATACATCTACAAGTTAATATCTAATAATGTACACTTGACTTCAAACTAGAATCAAAAAAATCATCTTATTACTTCAAGAGTGTGTTTACAAAGTGATTTTGATAGAGTCATTCTTCACTAATTGAGGGATCCCTTTTTAGGCTCAAAAGCCTTTATATATATGGAAAAAAAATGAGAGAAGAGGGGGCTTACGTGATAAAATGGAGAAAGGGGTCTTAAATAGCTAAAACCACCCCTATGTCCTTGCAACTACCTTGACAATGGGATGAGCCATCCAAGATCACCACCAATTTCCTCAATCCCCTTATGCATTCAAGTCTCCCTTGATTGAAGCTAAGAGATCCATGTCTCAAGTAGTTATATGTTCCCACCAAGTGTAAATTATTTGATCTTTTTCATTTAAAACTTTGTGTGCTTCTTCACATTGCATGTCTGTTGTTCTACCTGAATGCATCTATTCTTAATTTAACCACTTAACATGTTTTGATTATGAGTTGTAGACCACATCATTGGAGTTAAAAGGAGAAATAATCATCCTTTTCTACTGATCGGATATCAAAACCCCACTAGGATTCTTTTGAAAACTTGGCCTTTCCTCGTATGTTGATCTCCTTGCTAGATCTTGACAACTGTCAAGCTCGCAACAATCTTGATGAAATTTTTAAAAAACTTGACCAAAGGCAACAAATACTTGTAGGGGATCAAACTTGACATTTGTGGGCCCATCATTAATTCCTTAGAACTTTTGTTTTTAGCCATTTCTTTCAGACTTTTGTCTACGAGATTTTTTATGAAGAAATACCCTTTGGGATTTTTTGTATTGACCACTTTTTTGAAGAAATGACCCTTCAAGGGAATCATATAGGACACTTTCCTTAGAAAAGGACTCTTCAAAACTTTTTAAGTGAACCCTTTGCCTTTTAAAAAAGAAAACTTAGAATTTTTTTAAATGGACCCTTCGACTTGAAAAGGTATCTTTTTTGAAGGGAAAGGACCCTTCAAGTTCTCAAAAATCCCCATTTTTCTGAGAAAAGTGCCCTTTAGATTTGTTTAAAATACCTTTTCTAAAAGGAAAGTACCCTTCAATTTTCTATTTGGTCTATTTTGTTGAGAAAAACCCTTCGATAATTTTGTAAGTGCCTTTGGCTTTTAGAAGATTCCCTTTCGGGGAAACTGTTTCAGAAAAAATGTCTGAAACAATTCCCAACACTTAGTCAAATAAAGTAACTTGCCCTTCAAAAAATTTATCAAACATTTTTACTAAAAAAAAGTCCCCAACACATGGTTAAAAAATCTTAACATAATTTCCCAAAATAAATATGCCAAGTAAGGACTTTAGCCCCCAAAAAAAAGGTTTTGCACTTAGCTTTTCCAAGGCTTGTATGTTATTTTGAACTCATGCTTGAAATGTTGCTTGATCCATGAAGACTTGAAATAACTACAAAGACTTGAAGCTTGTGAAAACTTGTTCCATGACCTTGAATTGCTTGGTTTCACCATGAAACCTACTCAAAAACCTTTTTGTTTGCTCTACAAACCTATCCCTTAGAATTTGACAAAATCCACTTTAACCAATCTTAAAGTGTTTCAAAATATTTGTAAGCACTATAATATCTCTTTGGTCCACTCATTCCATCCAGAACATTTGTTTACCCACTCATCCATTAGCAACTTGATCCATCTAGGCATAGCTTCATATGTGGGCCAAATTTGGCCAACATTTTTTATGACTCACAGGGAAGCATCCCTGTTATGCTTGAGAACCCAGGCCAATTTGCCTTGTCTATAACATTAGGCATGGAGTCTCCTACCTGTACAACTAAGTTGGTCTAAAATTAGATAACTCCTTTTGAAATAAAAAGGACAAAATAACAACAATAAAAGTAAAGGTAAGTGTACGCAAGCACTTTTAGGAAGGAAAAACAAATAACCTACTAAATAAATATGCACAAAGACACTTGGAAAAAAGCATGAAAACTATTCTAATATGTATAGGGTTGTAATTTAAAAATAGCCCCCTCTTGGGTCAAATGTAAAACTATGAATACCACTCATTTATAACAAACCAAGATGAAAAATACCTTGCTTTGGAGGTACTAGAATTGGTGAACCAGATAGTTTTATGGCCAATTCTTTTGATGTGCTCTCCAATTGATGGAATTGAACAAATATGTCTCCAATGTAGACATACTAGTCCATGTCCTCCAAGTTTGCTTCATGTTAGATGGTAGGGGATCTTACAACCTCCTCATTTGATGGCTTAATTTTGTGCTCTGAATTAAGCACAACATGTGATGGCTCCTTTGGACTAATGCTTCATTGATTTTCTAGGCTTAGGCAAAAAGCTCTAAGTCATCCCAAAAGGTAGCTTCCTCTTAGTCATCTAAGATAATGCCAACTTCAACACCATCTTTATCTACTTATTTGAAAAGAGCCATATGGTAGTTCATCAATCCACCTAAGGCCCAACATGTAATATTTTTGTGGCTTTGGATCTAATCATTCCCCTTTATTCTTGAAGACATCGTACTACCTTCAATGGATAATTGATCTTGAGATTGGTCAGCTTATTCAGCCTAATTGGTGAGTTCATCCTCACATTTTAGAGGAAACATAGGCTAGTTTAGAACTTCTACCTGATCCATAAAGTTATGGTATAGCTACTACCATACTTCATCTCGATCCTCTTATTCATTCATGACCTCTCTAATATGGTCAGCTAACTGATTGACGATGTCAATAAGTACACCTTGGTCATCTTCATCGATAGCCACACCAAATAGAAGCTCTTTGGACCAAACAAAATCCTCTTTTCTCTTATTTTCATCTTGAATACACACCTCTTTAAGTATGAAGGCATCATTACTACCTTAAGGCTCTAATTCATCAATGTCAAATCCATGCCACAATAGTTGGTCCAAACCTGATTTTTCCTCCCTTTTTTGGAGTGGACTACCTATCATGATCTCCTCATCATAGACACTTGTGTTATCCTCTTTAGGCTCAAATATGACTTTAATACCCTCATCTATTCCTTTCAAAATAAGCTTCTCCTTCAAGAGGGAGATGGTGGGAGGGTGAAGAAGTTCATTTTTCTTGTAGCTTAAGAGAGTGTCTTTCCAATTAGGTAATTTAAATGGCTTCTTTGTTGGCTCTTGAGGAAGGGATAGAGAGTATTGGAACTCTTGTACATCAAGCTCATTGAGCTAAGCTATGGTTTCTTGATTTAATTTTGGCACAACTAACTCCTCCAAGACTGCTTCTTGGATTGCCTCAACTAACACCTCCTCCTTATTCTTTGTGCCTTTATGAACTGATTTCTATTAGGGAAATGAGTAGGGAGTAGGCACTTTTTCTTCATTTATAGAAAAGGTTGGTCTCACAAGTGATGGCATGATATAGATAGGATCAAATGTATTGGAGAAGATCCATGATGGAAGGGACTCATGCTCTTGAGTGGGAATGAGCATTGGGGTAGTAGAGGGTCAACTGATTGGCTCTTGGAAAGGAGAGGACACATAAGACTGATCTAAATGAGCTTGTTGATCAACACACTTTCTAAATCTTAGAAAATGATTTTTAACCATACCTTATTCTCCTTCTCATAAATTACCCATTGTTCATCCTCACAAACTGACCACCTATTCCAAATCAACTGAAGAGAACTCCTTGCCTCTTATAAAACATGAATAGGGATGACTAGAGAAATTTATAAACCCATACCAATCTCCCTTATCAACTCAATATAATCTGATAATGCTTTCTTGAATCTTGATAAGGATGTAATAGGATAAGCCTGATCTTGACAAGGGAAATTTGGTTACTTATTTGAATGCAAAGGAGGCTAACCTTGGTCATATGCAGGTTTAGGAGGACAAAGGACATGGTAAGGCTAATAGGCTACATAAAAGCCACTTGGGGGGAATACATAAACATTATTTTCCTAATAATTTTGATTATACATACCAAATAATGATGATTAGACACTTGGCTTGCTCATACTAGCTGATGAATACTTGGAGTCACCATTGGTTTTTACACACATGCCTCTAAAGGCTGATTGGATGAAGAGATCACTAAAACTCTTCACTCGATGAACAACATGGTCCCTCTGGGTGTGCCAAAAAAAAATTAGGCTAGAATTTCACCCTTGTGGGAGAGATTTTTAGGCTCTCTCACTCCCAACTACAATATTGGAATAACCTCAGGCTATGGGTATCTTGTAGTGAGGTTGAACCTCTAGGCTTTTTAATGAGGCTAGCTCCTTAGATGCTTCACTTTAGCTTGTTTCCCACACTAAAATATACTACTAACTAAGTAAAATGGAGAGAAAGATAACATGAAAGGGAAATATAAGCTAAGAATGGTGATGCACCAAAATATGAAATGATCCACTTTCAACCTAGAAACTTTAATAACTACTAATGAGCCTAACCAAGACATAGACTAATCTGATCCTATCTCAAGGCCATAGGTATAAGTATTTTGTGTGGAGGTTAAAGGAAAACCCTACAATTTTAAGGATAGAAATAAATAGTTCTATATGAGACACTATAAACTTGTGACACTTTATGAAAGGAACCAATGTAAAACACTTCACACAAACTACAAGGAACCAAAATAATTAAAAAAAGATATGTAGAAAATCTACATATGATGAAAAAAGTCATATATATACAAGTTAAACTCTAATAATGTATGCTTGACTTCAAACTAGAATCAAAAAATTCATCTTATTGCTTTATGAGAGTGTTTACAAAGCGATTTTGACAGAGTCATTCTATCACTAGTCAAGGGATCCCTTTTTAGGCTCAAAATCCTCTATATATATATATAGAAAAAAAGAATGAGAGAAGAGGGGGTTTGCATGAGAAAATAGAGAGATGGGTCATAAATGGCTACAACCACCACTAAGTGCTTGCAACTACCTTGACCATGGGATGAGCCCTCCAAGATCACCACCAATCTCCTCAATCCCCTCGTGCATTCAAGTCTCACTTGATTGGAGATGAGAGAGCCATGTCACGAGTAGTTGCATGTTCCCACCAAGTGGAAATGATTTGATCTTTTGCATTTAAAACTTGGTATGCTTCTTCACTTTGCATGTTCGTTACTCCATCTGGATGCATCTATTCTTAGTTTGACCACTTTACAGGTTCTAACTACAAACTATAGACCACATCATCAGAATTGAAAGGAGAAATCCTCATCATATTTTATTGATTAGATATTGAAATCCCACTAGGATCCTTTTGAAAACTTGGCATTTTCTTGTCCATTGATCTCCTTGCTAGATCTTGACAGTGTCAAGTTTGTGACAATCCTGATGAAATATTTTAAAAACTTGACCAAAGGTAAAGGCTACTTACAGGGGCTCAAACTTGACATTTAGGAGTCCATCATTAATTACTTTAAACTTTTATTTTTGGCCATTTCTTTCAAAAAAAATTTTGTGGGCTTTTTGTTGAAGAAATACCCCTTGGGATTTTTTGTATTGACCACTTTACTGAAGAAATGACCCTTCAAGGGAATCGTATAGGACACTTTCCTTAGAAAGGGACTCTTTGAAACTTTGTAAGTGAACCCTTTGCCTTTTGAAAAATAAAACTTTGGATTTTTTGAAATGGACCCTTTGGCTTGAAAAGGTATCTTTTTCAAAGGGAAAGGACCCTTTGGGTTCTCGAAAAGCCCCCTTTTTGCCTAGAAAAGGGCCCTTCAGCTTTCTTGAAAATGCGTTTTCTGAAAGTAAAGTACCCTTTGGTTTTTTTATTTGGTCCATTTTGTTGAGAAAAACACTTCAAGAATTTTGTAAGTGCCTTTAGCTTTTAGAAGATGCCCTTTCAGGGAAATTGTTTAGGATAAAATGTTCAAAAAAATTCCCAACACTTAGTCAAATAAAGTAACTTCCTTTCGAAACTTTTGTCAAACATTTTCCTTGGAAAAGTCCCTAACACTTGGTTAAAAAATCCTAACACAATTGCCTAAAACAAATATGCCAAGGACTTCAGCCCCAAAAAAAAGGTTTTTCACTTAGCTTTTCCAAGGCTTGTATGTTCTTTCTTAACTAATACTTGAAATTTTTCTTGATCCATGAAGATCTAAAATAACTACAAAGACCTGAAGCTTGTGTAGACTTATTCCATGACCTTGAACTGGTTGGTTTCACCATGAAACCTACTCAAGAACTTTTTTCTTTTCTCTATAAACCTATCCCTTAGAATTTGACAAAATTTACTTTAATCAATCTTAAAGTGTTTCAAAAGCTTTGTGAGCACTATAATATCTCTCTGGTCCACTCATTCCATCTAGAACATTTGTCCATCCACTCATCCATTAGCAACTTGATCCATCTAGGCACAGCTTGGTATGTGGGCCAAATTTTGCCAATAGTCCCTTAGTGGCTTCTCATCACTATTTATTGTGTGCTCAATTTTAATGTTGTATCCCCTGAGCCTAGTCAACACTTCCTCAAAATTGTGTGCCTTGATATATATGGTGTCATGGACACTACGTTGATGCATATACACTAGCTTGGGCAACTACCTAGATTTCAAGTGTGGGGTGACTATGTTATTGGGGTCCCACATCTTCAGCTCATCAAGTTGTAATTTAAAAGAATCCCTATGTCTAAACATAGTGCTCACATGATCCCACTTATACAATATGATCCTACCAATGGTTAAATGGAAATAATGCAGGAGGCTTTTTCTCTTGTCATTACAAACTCTATCCATACTATTAAGGAGTTGGTATGAAATTCCTTGGTCCACCAACTTGGTGGGAACATAGATAGGCAATCTGTAGGGTTGGATCAAGATTCCCTCAACCTTGATCATTATGTAATCTAGATATAATAAGATGTCTCATATTAGCTCCACATATTTTTTAATTAAAAGGCTAACCCTGGGCATAGGGAGTCCTGTAATGGCTTCTACCAAAGCAGGATAGACATAATCACAGATGAATTAGATGTTATGTCTATCCTTGAATATATGTATCTTTGAGTAGTGGTGGGATATTGTGAGTCTATCCTCAAATGACCATCTCTTGATGTGAGAGATCTGAATGGAGGCTAGTAGGGCATTTAACAAATAAAACATCATAAAGAATTGTGTGCTGGTCTTTTTCTTTATGGATATGAATTGTCTTTCTAAGTGTATGTTGATCATCTTCCCAATGGGAGGAGTGAGCTCTTTTTCTATCATAAATTAAAGATAAGAAACCCAACTATTATTAACAAATTTGGTAGAAGGGGCTCTACATATCCTATTTATTAGGGTCATCATCACCCTAACTCCCTCTCTAAACTAGGCAATGGGGATGTTTCTATCAAGGCCTCTGATCACATGGTTTATTTGGAATAACTATAGCCTTAGGATGGTGTCTATATCATACTCAATGGTCCATTCCTTTATGGTGGATAAATCCACTTAGGGTTTTAGGAGTTTATAATAATTCTCAAAATCTAAGGGAGAGATAAATGCAATTCTTTTAAAATTTATTTCATGGATATTTCAACCCTATTCTAACCAACAATCTAGATCAAGGATGTCAATATAGTGGATTACCTCTGGTTTGGCAACTACATGATGGAGGTTGGCCATTTGAACTGAAACTAGGTCATAGTACCTCCTACTCACCGTGGCAATCTTTTTTTCCTCTTTAATGATGGTTTGTGTTTCCTTGATGGTCTTGAAGAGCTCAAACTAGTTCTTATTTCCAGTGTTCAAGGCCATGGTGTTTAAGTTAGTGTCCTTGAAAACCCTGCCCTCATGGTCTATGGATAGATATAACTTTATATCTTCTCTCAACTGTTGTCTTCGATCTACCATGGCTACCAAGCCTTGAAAACTACTCATAATTAGATTAGAAGTGGTCTCTAGTTAATTTTCTTGTGCTCAAATCATAATTAAACTCTTTTAACTTTATTTTAATCAATGTGAGTTCACTTTAAGGACTTTTATGTAAGCTTTAGGGTTTTGACACTTTAATGGTGAGGGTGTATTTACACTTCAGTTCATAGGTGCCTTAGATTTGATTTGGACTTCTGCCTTTATACATTTACATTTTTTAGCACACAAGATCTTAGTTTTTGTTGTTTTGTGATTATTTAGTGCTTATTTGACATCTATCTAGCACTTTTCATGGCATTTTTCATAAATGTCTTTGAGCACTAGCCATTGACATTTAAAAATTCATTTTTGCTTCATGCCATTGGATCAAGATCTTGGGATTAGTGCAATCTATTGATCATGATCTAGGTCCCTATTTATTATTGGTTACCTTGATATTGATCCCCATGGTTGTGCCACTTAGCACCTCTATAGGATTTTTGAGCTCCATGTCCTATAATAGTCACTTAGTGAATGCATGTATACCACATGTTGAACCCATGGGCTCTCATAGCATTTTTGAATAGTCATTGATGATTTTGTGATGTTGGATAAAGAGGTATGATGAAACGTGAACCATTAGATCCTACAAGATGCATGAATGTTAATTAGTGCATAGATATACCAAGGACTTAGGTTAAAATGTTTTTATCTAAGTCTATTCATATTAATAAACACAAAAGACTTAGGTTAAATCCTTTTATTCTAATTTTTAATGTATAATATCAAAGTGACCCCATGAATGACATGAACAAGTGCCCTCTTTGCCTATGCAAAATGTTAGATGGGTTTGAATTTGATAGTCTCTTAAATTTCAATGATGGCCTCATAGACATAAAATGATGTTTACAGTAATGTCAAATTTAATCCCATGAAGTTCTTATGTTCTAATGAGAGAGTGCCACATGGTGGCTTCACATAATTTCTTGGGCCTTTAGAGACAACTCACTTTATTTGATAAAAAATCATGATGAAGTGAGAACCATTGATTATGATCTAAATATTTGCATTTCATTGGCCTAATTTAATATGTGGGACCCTTTACTTTTAATCTTCGAATGTTCTAGTGCCACGTGGTGACTCCACTAAGCTCTATGAACCTTAAATTTTCAACATTGGCCTCACTTCATCTGATCCTCAGTCCTAAATGCTCATATTTGTTAGGTCCTCCTTACTCTATTGGATTGAAAGGTGCGAGGAAGCATGAATCGTTGGATCCTGCAAGAAGCAAGGAAATTAAGTCAGGACTCAAAATAAAATAAAGACTTAATCTAAAATGTTTATACTAGGGTCCTATTCATGCTAATAAATATGATGGGGCCTTAGTATTAAAACTTTAAGCTAAGATGTTAATAAAGGGACCATGTTAGATAAATTTAAAGGGGACCCTATTAAATTAGAATATAAAAAGGACCCTACAACACTGAACATTAGACTTAGTTAGAAACATAAGGAAGTAAGGGGCAAAATAATAAAGAAGACCAAACATATTTTTAGGCTAATGTTTTAGTCGTGTTAAAAAACATGACTAAGTTTCAACATGAAAATGATGTTTAAGTCTAAAATAGATTTAAAATGTTCTTGCCAATTTGTTCCCACCAAGTTTTGAATTTGAACTAAGGGTTTGTGCTAAGGTTTTAGAACATGAATCCATTAGTAAGGACTCTATAAAACTTGCAAATATAAGAACATCAAAACCACTTATTAGCAACATTAGGCAAAATTAAATCAACCCATAAATCAGTATACCAACCTTATAGAGTGGATGATCTTCAAATTTTAATGATATTCAAAATAGGCCATGTTTTTAGGGCTAAACTTCAAAATGTCTCAAGGGTCCTAATTTTCAAAAATGGGGGTATGTTGACCTCAATAGGACTAACTTCTCAAAAATAGGTAGAAGAAAGACATCAAGCCAATATCCTCATATATTTGGGATAAACTTCCCCAATGTACACAAAAATCAGACAACTCAACAAGATAAATAGAAGTATAGGTAGACCTTACACACCAACACCCCCACTTAAGCATATCTTAGATAGGTAGAAATGTGTCCTAACAACAAGGCTTGATGAGGTACCCAAGTAAAAATTAACTCTCATAAAGTGGATAAAAGGAGAAAACCCAAAGGAAAAACTCCCCCCGCCCAAAAGAGAGAAAAGAAGAGGACTAGAAGCACCCCCCCAAAGATGATGTTGAAGTAACTTGTACTATAAGTACAGCTCATAAGATGACCATTATCGATAGCTAGATCCTCTACCTAAAGACTAAAGAAGCTCTATCTACATCAAATAATGTTTCTTCCCTTTTCCAAAGGAAGAACCTAATGTGTGTACTAAAATTATACCCATTCCACAACTAAAGATGAGGGTAGCAATACAAATGTCTCTAAATATGGTCTAAGGTTGAAATGTGGCATAGGTTTAGCCAGATCATGCACAAGAAAAAAAGGTAATTCCACTAAAGTAGACTTTTTATAATAATGACATGAAAAATCCAATGAAATAATGTCCATGTGAAGTGTAGAGTATGGCTCAACAACTCTAAAAATGAAAGAAGAGACTATAGATGATGTGCATGGATCTATAAATTAATATCCATTATAAGATATGAGTCAACAATGCTCTCACTAAGTGTAATCTCACTAAAAATAGTAGAGTCCTTTGAAGTAAAAATATGTTATGGCTTTAGAAGAGCAATATCTTGAATATGAATGAATGTAGAGTTTACAAAAAGATAGCTAAGGTATGGTAAAATATCATCCTCTATTGGTGGATAGATGGAAAGAAGAGTATTATCCCTCAATAACATGTCATCATGAGAAATAAAAATAAGAAGAGAGTACAATAATATGTGAAGAGAATATGAATATGAGGAGGAATAGGAGTGATATAAATCTTAGTAGTATCTTTGGAAATACACTGAAGAGTGCTCCAAATAGTGGAGGGACATTATGTGTGCTCCTAGACATGGAGGTGTAGATCCCATGAAACATGCATCAATAAGTGACCATAGACATAGTCACAAGATTTGGCCTAGTCATTTTATTGACAAGGATCAATGAGAATAAGAATTTGTCCATATAAAAATGGAATAAGGTCATGTTTTGTTAGCAAGTGTTCCATGTACATCTACCATGAAGCATAATTTTTTTACAAGAAGAACCACTGGTGTAGAATCAATTCAAGATTTCAATTATTAATAACAATATAAAAACTAATGTTTATTACCAACCTAAAGATTTAATACCATTAAATATTCATCCATTGATGAGGACGTCTAAGACCAAAGACTAATTGATCGAACACATGAATTATATTGAAGACTTGAATCAAGATGAGAGTAGAAAGTGAGCACTATGTATTCAAAAATGACCTTGCTTTGCATTAGAAATGACTAGGTGAATAGGTACATATATAGGTGGAATAATGGTGTAACCCAAGCACACTGTGCATGTGGGACTAGCTTCCCAAAAATAGGTGTAGGAAAGTCGTCAATCCAACATCCTCAGACGTGGGATAAACTTTCCCAATTTACACAAAAAACACACAACTAATCAAGCTAAATATAAGTGTAGGAAAACCCTACACACTAAAAATATATTCTATAAGCTCTAAACATCAATACTCAATACCAAACCAAACACTCACAATAATCATTTGCATAAAACACCTCTACATCCTAAGGTGCGAGAGAAAAATTACTATCACACAAGATTATATATGAGTGTCAAAAGTAATGATAAAGTAACCCACATTCCTTTAACCTAAATAATTTATAATTCTCAATAATCCTTATCTCCCAATACTCATTGAAATAACTTCTATCAAAATTGTCTTTGACGATAATAACGGTCAATTCAAATGTATGGAAGATCATTTAATAAAGATGCAATCCAAGTCACAACCTAAAGACTAGTTCGAGTCATAAATACTATTTATCCATACATACTATGAAGTTAAAAACCATGAAATAATGCTAAAGGCATAAGGAAGACATCCTAAGATTAGTGACTATAATCTACAAAAAAAAAAATTGCCTTAAGGGTTAGTAGTTAGTGCCCATGTTAGGAACATGTACTAAGGGTTAATTACTAGTGTTCATGTTCACTTCCTAAGCTAACTACATATATTTTATGAAAAATTCATAATAATAATTAGGGATAACTTTAGTTAACCTATTACTAAAATGAGTGTTAGTTTTATTGTAAAGGCAACCGGTCATCACCACTCAGCCCTATGACCTTGAAGGTAACAATACGGCCACTAACTGGCCCATGGTAGTAATATGTTATCAAGGGTTAATATGAGATACCTTGGTATTAAAAATAATATTTGTTTAACTCTTTAATTCCAACATGGGGTAACAAGGGTTCACTTTACTCTATTGATCTTAATAACCTCTTAGGAGTAACCAAACAAAAAATCTAAAAGAATCACATTTAAGGTTTTAATTTTGGACTAAGGTTTTAAAAGTCTTTCTTATACTATAAAGAGTGTAGAATTGTCATTGGATATTTTACAAAATATTGAACACAACCAACATCATAATGAAAAGGAAACTAACCTTAACGCATATGTTATTGGATAAGAAAAAGGCTAGAGAATGATGTCTAAAAATATTACCCAAAAAAGCTACAAGATTGATTTAATAGTTCTTCCTCACATTTAATATCAAAATAGCATGATGAATTCACTTATACATTTTATCTAGGAAGGGAACACTAAAAATTGTTGGTAGAAAACTAACAGTTTAGAACATTCATTTTACTCTAGTTTCTAGTTTTAAAAATGGATTCTAAAATGGCTAACAATAATTTCACATAAGCAGCAATAAATTTTTCTAATAGTTTGCACCCACTTACTAAGTTATAGGGAGTATGTTTCCATTATTAGATAAATTTTTGTGATTTAAATGAATAATTACTTATCATTCTGAAGTGGTTTTAGTAAGAAAAAAATTTCCTAGTAATTTTCCTTCACAAAATGAATTTTAAAACTACCAATTTTTTTTATAGATACTAGTCTAGGTGGGATCCTTACCCTATTCACTTTTTACCAGAGATCCAACCAATCTGGGACATAATCAGGGGCCTAGATCCCCAAGTGATCATCTATCACAAGTACCAAAATAACTAGCAATGGCCATAATTGACCTAAAAATACCAACAAACAACTATAACAGGCCCAAAAATACCATCAAAGGCCTAAGAATACCAATGATCAGCCATAATCAGCCCTCGATACTATCCAAAAATATCAAAATATCAAGTACCCTAAGAAATAACCCTTAATTTTTTAGAAAAATGCCTTGAATTGACCCAAAACACCCATTTCTTTAAGCCTACAGAATCCAAAGATTGGATTGCAATTTGCAATTTTAAAAATTGTAAATTGCTTCCCAAAATCTAGATCTTGAAATGCATTAGTTGACATAATTTGGAGATCTGAATGCAATTTTCAATTTGCAATTTTACAAAATTGCAAATTACTACTAGACCTTTACATCCCACAATACACTAGCTGACAAAAATTGGAAACCTGCTTGTAATTTGTAAAATTGTAAATTACAAGCAGAGTTTTGCATCCCATTAACTAATACCCCATGAAAATTGGAACTCAAACTACAATATACAATTTTAAAAATATCAAATTGTAGACAGAGTTCTACTTCCCACATAACACTCTAACAGGAAACTAGAACTTGAGAAGTAATTTACAATTTTATAAATTACAAATTACAATCCAAGTTATGCTTCCTACCAACCACCCCTCCTGTAGAATCCAAAACTCTAAGGGAAATTTTCAATTTTTAAAAATTAAAAATTATCTCTCGAGTTCCACCTTCTCATTTCCAAAGGGTCGACCCATCCTTACCCACAAAATCTAGAGGTCAATGTGCATTTTGAAAAATTGCAAAATTACAAAAGTGTCCCCAAACTATGGATCTCCACCAACCACCACCTTAAAGCATTAATTTTAGATAAATTTAATATAAATAAATCAAATTGGGTATTTTTTAATCATTGCTTAAATTGTTAATCATGATTTAGATCTCTACAAATCTAATAATGACCTCAAGCCATGCACCATGCCTTTGCCACCAAGCCACAACCACGAGCCATGCTACATTGTAATTGATGCCCTGCATGGTATTTCTTGTTCAACCCTTGCATATTTTCAAGTGTTTCTTTCCTAAAAATCAATCTTGCTTTCAATTTATCTGCATTTCCTTGTACTTAGTTGTGTTTAGGGTTTCTTCATATTATTCTAAGATTCGTTAAGGTTTTTTGTGGTATCAAGGCTTGTTTTCTTGTCTAGTCCAAGATTTTCCTCAAATTATTAGAATTATCATGCATTTCAATGTATTTAAGATCCTAGGATTTCCAATCCACATAACCAAGTGAATATAATAGTGTATATTCTATAAACTAGGTAGATATTCCTTGTTAGATCCTTCCAAGTCCCTATGGACTTTTGACCTAGAAATCACACCTCCCATCCCCTTAGGATTTTAACATGCAAGCTACAACTTATAATACCATGGAATTTTATAGTGCATTGAACACCTCCCATCCCCATGATATTTTAATCTACAAACTGCAACTCCAAACCTTGAGGACATTCCTATTGATTCAAATAACTCCAAGTTTCATAGAGTTTTTTGTTGCTCAAAATAACTCTAAGTTTCATTAGACTCTCAACCTACATTTTACACCTCTAATCTCAGCCAAATATTTGAACCTACTTTTGCAACTCCACTTTCCCAAAGACATTTCACCTACATATAATAACTCCAAGTTCCACCAGAGTTTCCACCTATTTCTATCACCTACGAATCTCACCAACTATTGTAATTGGTTTTCCCTCAACAATCTTTCTAAAATCCATTTCTAGGAAAGAGATGAAATTTAAGTCTAAAATATATTTTATAACTCTCAGTATGGAATCCAACACCACTGAGATTATAGACACATACCTAGGTCATATTAACCTAAGTGACTTCTGGACCAAGATCAATGCAAAATTTAAGAATGATTGGATCTAGAGCATCTATGAGTCTAGACTACCTCAATTAGTAGCTTCCCCATGACAATGCAAAGCCTTAAGATAGTGCTTACACTATCACAACATTATGATGATAACAAGGAGGCATTGAATGAATGGGGGAAGGATTTTGAATCTAGACCCAGATTTTATTGACTTTGTGTTTGTGATATTAGAGTTTGAGTGTTATCTAGACATAACTCTAGAATCATCTAAAAATTTCTTTCAAGACAAAATTATTGGATTCCAAAGAGTGATGAACAAGTAATGGCTAAGAATCCCTAAGGCTACCTCCATAAGATTGCCTAAGACATTGGCAAGGACTAATTTCAAGGATTAGGTTGGAGATGTAATTAGATTATTGCATAGGATCATTGGTTGTCTAAATGCAAAGAGTTTCCAAGATTGGATGTATTAATACATATGGGTCATCCATGAGAATAAATAATACATTCACTAGGCATAACTCATCAGTGATTCCTTACATAAGCAGTTGATAGAGATGCAAACCATATGGAAGTTCTACATGACCTCATACTTAGTATATATTGGCCAAATGAAGAGTTTTCCCAGGGCTCAACATAGTGGCTAGTGAGATAAATAAAGTGTTTAACTATTATCCTGACCTCGCTCTTGAGGTAAGCAAACAACACTTTAGGAGAGTCAATTATGGATTCATCTATGGCACAATAAAAATGTTTGACAAGGAACTTGAGAGAAAGAGATTCTCTAATGCAATTAATGTAGAGATTACCTAGTGGGGTTCCTACCTCATCTAGTCCCCCACCAACTCCTACATCAGGGTATGTGAACTCAATGGATGCCCTTATACACTTCTAAGATATGTGAGTGATAAATGGGCTTCGATGGAGCTAGTAAGATAACTTGTTGAGACTCATAAGCTATTATCTAGCAAACACAAGTCAAGAATTCATTTTCCAATCAGTATAGGTAGATATACCTACCCCTCCCTAGATAAAGCTAAGTATGTAGAGGCAAAAATGACATAGATGACCCTATGAGCTTTGGAGGTGAGACAATTTTATGATGTTCATGGCAACATCACCATCACATTAGGATTCACCACATATTCCCATGTTCCCTACTTTGAAGATTTTTAGGAAGATTTGGATGATGAAGAGGAATTTATATTGAGGGACTACTTGAGAATGACCTTGGATCAGGTCAAAGATTTTGATTTAGCACCAGTCCTTGAGGACTTGGTGGATGATGAGTCCTTGGTAGATAAGGTCAACTATGACAGTAAGATATACTTGTATCCCCTTATAATAGTAAGGCAGTATGTTCCAAAATCTTTCTCTATTATAGATATAACTACCCACATGGTCAATAAAACACTCAACTAGATCAGGAGTAAAGGGGTCCAAGTGACCAAAGAAATAGTTAGTATCACTAAAAAGCTATAGAATCTCAAGGAACAAGGAGTTCCACCATCAGCAGAGGGTCTTAGTGGTACAAAATTTAAAAAACAAGATAGGCTAGTGATCTCCCATAAAAGGAAGAAGAAATTAAAGGCCAAAAAGGGCCAATCAAGCAAAAAGGGAGTATCAGTGAACCAATCAATAGTCATTTCATCCAACGACACATCTATAGTTGAATCATCCATAACTTTAGCCCTTATCTTGGTGATAGTCACAAATCCCATATCTTTTATTCATCCCCCACCTATTTCTATTGTATCTATAGCTCCAACACCTTCTCCTCTTTTTTCCACTCCTCCTTCACCCCAAGTGACTCCACCCTCCATGCCCATCAGTTTACTTTTAATAATAAGTCCACTACTAACAATAAAATCAAGTCAATTGGACACTTAGGTCTCCCCTTCATTGGATACTCAGGTTTCCATTTCACTTCCTCCTCCCATAATTTCACTCCTTCATTCCATAATTCCTTCCATTTCATTTTCAATCCCTTCCATTCCATCGCTATTGATCACCAACACTATATAATAGTATCTTATCATAAATTTATTCATTCTAACTTTATTTCATCAGGCCATCCCAAATCCTGGGATAACTACTACTTTATCTTCATCCTCTATCATCTTCCCTACTTTACCACCCCTGAGTGTCCCTACTAATTTAATTGACTCATCTAAAGCTTTGTATTCCACACTTCCACTAGTTCCTAAGTTACAAATCCTTGTGTCTACTCCTCCATTGATATCACTGCCATATCTCACACCCCCATTAGACACATCTATTTCCATTACCCCCACCTCTTCCACTTCCATAACCCCAACCCCTTTACTGGAGATAGGTAAGGAGCAAGTCCTAGATGCAAATGTGTACCTTCAACCAATAGATGGAGAAAAAATTGCACAAACATTTGTTGATAAATTAATGGTAATACGAGTATAAGATATGACACTTGTCACTGTGCCTACTAGTGTAGCATCTTCAGTTATGGATTCTTAAATGATAGTGTCAGTATAATAGGATGTTACACCCAATTGGTTAGCATAAATAGTGGGGAAGAAAAAAATTCAAATGGCATCCCTAAGTATAATGGATTTTAGTCTCTTAAATATATGCAAGAAATCCAAGACTATTCCCTAGACCTTCTCAAGGAAACTGAGTGACTCAAAAGGGGAAAGATACATAGAGATTATAGTTACCCCACCAAACAAATAGAAAGAATATCTAGTGGTGGGGGACTATTAGGTATCAAAAGTTCACCTTGGACATCTTATGAAGGAGGGTTTGAAATGTGACGTTCAACACAAAAACTCCTTTAATAAAATGGATAGTGATAATGTCACTAAGGATGAACTAAAAAATAAGGTTGAACAACTAACTACTACATTTAATAAATTCATAGAGCCCATTGTGCAATTAGCATAACTCAAATCATCACAGCCCATCACCTAGATCACAGATTAGGGAACACTTGATGCAGTGATAGAAATTGGTAGCATGGTGAAGGCCCCTAAGGAATGGGTAGAATAACTCATCTCCAAAGGGAAATAATTCATTGATATAGTAATGGATCATTATGCAGTTATGAGGGAAAGAAGGATCACCCTGAGATCACAAGTCACCAAATATGAGGGAAAGATAAAAACATTTAATCTTTTCTAACCAAAATTGATAGATATGGATTAGATTGGCATGGATATCCTCCTTATAAAAAACATAGTGAAAAATGATGGAGAGTGGCACAATTTAGAATAAAGATGATGATAGAGGTTGCCCATAAAGCCAAAGTTGCCCATGACAAGGCCACCGACATGCTATATGACATTGAAGATTTGATGAATAAATTGTCATGTTGACCAACATATTATCAAGAGTAGATATTTTTAGTAAAAGAGGTCTAGAATGAATTCAAAGAAGTGATCAAAAAGGAATCTGCATAAGATACAGTTTTCACCTTGAGCTCTATCCACTATTTCATCAAGTATCATAATGCATTGGATCAGATGGGTACAAAGATTCAAACATTCAAAGCTTTGAGAAGAGAAATTTTTGATACAATATCAAATTTTGAGATAACCAACCTCTACTCTTTTGGCCTAGATGAAGATAAAATCTAGGAGACCTTCAAGGCTTTTGATGCATATGTTCAGAAATTATAGGCTGAGAAGGATAAAGAGTCAAAAGAAGTGTTGGAAATAGATTAATTTTTTCTATTAAAAGCATTCTCATATATTTTATTTTCATTATTATAAATTTGCAAAAAAATAACTTGTAAATTGCAACTATCTTTTGACAACTCTTTTTGAGAAAGAATCAAATATATTTTACACTTTATATTTTGACAGGTTGAAAATTGTAAAAGGTAGACTTGCAAATTACACTTTTCATTTTGACAAGTTTTAATTGCTTAAGTTGTAAAAGCACATATTAAAAAATGAAATTTTCATTTTTGACAAAGTGGTATGAATTGAAAGTTGTAAAAATCTCACTTGAAAATTATAGATTAGGGTTTTATAAAAAAGAAACTTAAGTTATCTTAAAGTTATCTTTTAATCTAAGATTGAGTTTCATTTTGGCATCTCTCATTGCATGAAGAGCCATTCTAGCTGCATGAAGAAGAACATAGGTATTGCATGAAGACTTCCCAATTTCCATCCATGCCTCTACTATTTTGGATCACACCCATCTCTTACATGGGATTTTTCAACACATGTTCCCCACACCATCGATGCCACAAGCTGATGATCACGCCTCTTTTCATGAAGTTTCCATATTTACATGTTCTTCTACTAGGCATTGGATTTCAGAATTAACTATATCTCATTTATGAGATTTTTTGTATAAATATGGGTAGTATGGCATATCCCATCTTATCTTTTTGTTTATATATTTATTGTTTTACTTTTTTAATAACTCTTCTACATGTTGTAACCTAGAGAATGAGAATAAATTGAAGATTTGCATTTCCTGTTTGAGAAATCTCTGTGTATGCAAAGTTATTTGAATATTTTTGGATGTTATAATTCTTATTTTAGTCATGAAAGTTTATTTGTGGTATTTTTTACCCTTTTCAAAGATTGTTTGATTAAGATAAAAGAATCTTTCTCCCTTTTATGAAAATAGCAAATATTGCCTTTGATTTCCAATTTGCATGAGTTTGTGCTCCTACAAAATTTCAATCTATTTTTTTTTCTATTATGTTAATTAAATAAAGCATTAAAATCCACTATAAAAAAATATTTGGTGCAATCACCATTTTTAGTTTTGCAAATTTCATTCTCACAACTCTTTTCCCAGTCAAAACCTTAGTTTAGGAGCGAGATCACTAAAGGAGCAAAATTTATATAAACTGATAATTTATCAATTGCATCGAGTTTAGTGAAAGGAAACTAGCCTTCTCTAGAGATTCACCTTAATTCACCAAGGTCTTACAACTTGGAGGTGATCCTAATGTATCATTAGATTATTACACAACAAGCTACGACATCATTCAATGGGTGCAAAATATATGTGATAACAGTTTTTGCCATGTTGGGTGGGACCCAAAAATTACAAAGAGATTGGTGATATTCTTAGTGAGAATTATATGATCCTCCTACAAATTTCAAAATTAATTAGTGACTCCACTAGCTTACGAATTTAGAATTTTAAGTTTTATGTATGTCAAGAAAATAAACAAGATCATCTACTAAAGGTTAGAGAGCTGATTTTCTACAATTATCAATTCCATCTAAAAAGAGATCAAAATTAGTTGTACCTTTCCCTAGAGTATATCTTAAATTTTTATTTACATCTCCTTTAAGTACTCTCATCAGTTTCATACCTCCCATAATGGCTAAAAATTTTAATTTCCTAGCTTTCAATGGAAGCAACCCCTTCCAGTTAGCCCATTATGATGATATACCTACCTTGGATTTAAAAATCCTTCCATATTTTACAAGTTAAACTTCCACCACTCCTATGCAACATATACAAGATAGTGCTAAACTTTCTTTAGTCCACAATATGGTACAATATAATGTTACAATCAGGCTCCTAGTTTCATCTTTCAAAAGTAAAGACTTACATTGGTATAGAGGTCTTCCTCCCAATTCCATCCAAATTTGAGATGACCTAATCACTACACTATGTACTCAACTTGAAGATAAGAGTGACCACCATTCTGTGTTTGAATAGTTAACTGCTATTAAATGGGCTCCTCATGAGCATATGGCTGACTTTGATTTCTATTTTCAAAAGACATGGAATAAAATTCTAATATTAGTCAAGCCAAATCCAAATAAGGCCTTCCTATATTACTTGAGAGCCCTCAATAGTGATATAGTTGTTATGAAGTCAATGGGTGACACCACACTTCTCAATGACTATGAAATTGTAATAAGGGCATAAAATTGTTTAATTCAAGCAGGTAAAATTTCCCCAAGGCTATCAATGCCTCTATTTCCAAAAATACCTCCTACACCAGCTAAAATTTCTCCAACCCCCACCACGAGTAAAGATCTAGCTTTAACTCCAACCCCTATAGATGATTTATATGAGGTTAATTCACTACTCAAGAGTTTTGGCAATGAGTTAGTAACAATGAAGTGGTAGTAATCCCAGAACTACAAGCCTTATCATCAAGCTAACCCAATATACCAACCCAATAAGTAGCCATACCAAGGAAATTCATAGCCACAAGGTCAAAATATTCAAGTGAAAGCTCCAAACATCTGTGCTCTACATGCACCAAGTGCTACCAAAGCTATTGTACCTATTCAGAATAACTTGGCTCAAGAGTATGAATGGTGTTATCCTTGCTCTCAATCACATAACCAGAATACTTGTCCTAATGGTGTCATCATTCAAGCATTGATGGTGAAAGACATATCAAATACACAAGGATAGCAAGAAGAATCCACTTTCCAATGAGTAGATACACAAGAACCTACTCAAGGTGAGGCTGCTCTTCTAAATTGGTAAGAGGAGGAATGTTATGGTGTAAATAAAGAGGATTCATTAATCAATGGTGGAGGTCTTATGGTAGCTTTTTATGAATATAGAATGTAGAGCAATAATAATAAAATAAAGAAAGAATTAAAATTCAAAAAACACAATAAAATAGAGATACATATTTAATGTGGTTCACCCAATATGGGATATGTCCACACAAAAACTACCAGTCCTTCTTATTATTCAATCCAACAAAATAAAGGGAAAAAATCTAAATACATCCATTACAATATCCTCTTCACTCTCTCTCAATTTATACCTAATTGCAATGCCCTCATATCAAAGGAGGGTTAAAAATTAGGGAAAAATACATTAACTAAATTTATACCATTAGATCTAAAACCTAATAGTAAATGGTCTAGATTAAGTATGTGTTGACCATTTTGGCCCTATAAGGCAAAATCGTTCTCCTTCTTCCCCTATTGTTTTGAGCCAGTTAAATTTCTGGTTTGTACAAGTCTTTCAACAAAAGAAGCAACTAGTTTAATCATGTGGTTCAATTGTTTGGTTCAATCAGAAGGTTCAAAGAGGGTCTTGCAAAGCTCGAAGGACAAGTGCCCTTGTGAAGGGGCAGTCAGGCACAAATTGGACTTTTTAAGCAGGTTGTAAAGGGTAGTTTCAGACCCAAAAGTACCCTTGCAGAGGGCAAGGAACCCTTTTGGAGAAATCAAAAGGGTGAGTTTTCCTTCAGAAATGCTAAGGCAAAAGGTAGAACAAAGATTGAATTTCTTCAGACAAAATGCCTGAAGAAGTTCCTTCAGACATTTTGTCTGAAGAAATTCACAAGGCAAAGACTATCTTTCAAAAGGAAAATTTCGTAGAAGAATTCCTTCAGAATTTTTTCTGAAGGAATTTGCCTGAAGAAAAGCACTGACTGAAAGAAACAAGCAAGGAAACAAACAATAAATTCTTTCGGGAGAAGTTCCCACGGTAAAGTGAACGAGTGAATTCTTTCAGACAAAAGTTCAAAGGAATTCCTTCAAACTTTTTATCTGAAGGAATTCACTTGATGAAAAAAGCCTGACTAAAGGAAATCAAATGCTAAGGATTGAAGGAAAGATTTCCTTCAAACATTTTTTGTCTAAAGGTTGTGATTACCAAAAGGAGCCCAAAAGGACCCTGAAGGGCAGGTGCCCTTGCGGGGGACTCTCAGCTGTCAAAAAAAGGAGCTTCCCTAAGCCCCGAAGGGACACCTTCCCTTCGGGAGGTTAAAAGACAAAAGCTCAACCAAAAGAAAGGCCAAAGAAAAGAAAGCCAAAGGAATTCAAAGGGGTGACGGGCTGCAAATGTCAAATTGGGCGTCATGAACTAGTCATTGGAATTCGGATGTCAAATGACGTCCCTGAAGATGTCAAATTTAGGCCAATGAAATAGTCATTGATCTTTAAATGCTTGAGTGCCAATCTAAAGGAATTCAAAGGCCTTAAGGCCAAAAGGAAGAGACCACTGAGAAAGGAGCCCAAAGAGCTAAAGATTGATAGAAGATAGCCCCGAGGGTTCAGATTACCAGAAAGAGTCAAGAGAGGAAAAGACAAAACCAAGAAGAGACAAAGCTGGGAAAAGACAAAAGTTAAGAATGAACTCAGTGACCTGTTGATGAAAGAGCCTAAGGAGCCAGCAAAGGACCGTAAGATATCCCCAAGAGCTCAAATTTTAGGAAAATAAAAAGCTAGGAAGAGACAAAATGAATATGGACAAAACAGCCAGGTGGCAAAGGCGAGGCAAGTTATTCCTGCAATTGGAACAGTTTCCACCAAGTGGTCCTCAAGGAGTGTAAATAGTGAATGGTGTGACCTATTTTTCTCCACTTTGCATTGATAAGTAGACAAACCACATGAATGTCTTAAAGGAGTGATCTTATTTGTAGAAAAAGAGGCACGGTCCATGTTTTCACATTAATGTTTGAATGCTAAGGTCAAAATAGGTAGTCGACACAGCATCCTTTTTCAATAGCTTCCTCTTCCCAATGCTCTCAATGCACATGGGTCAACTTGTAAAAAGGCACCAAAGTCTTTTCCAAAGGGCTGCCTTTACTTCCTCTATATATTTTTATATATATATATATATATATATATATATATATATATATATATATATATATATATATATATATATATTGTAACTTCTCATTTGAGAAAGATATCTCTCATTATTTTAAGGTGAAGCCCTACCAATTTTCACTTGAAATCAATAAAATATTCATTTTTACCTCTATTTTGGTTGGATATATCTCTGAGTGTTAACCTTGTGTTCAGTCATTTCTTTCTTGATGCTCTCACAAGCTTGATACCAACATGCCTAGAATAGACAAAGCACCATTCTTACAGATAGCAAAAGAGCTGTATCTGGAGCATAGAGATAGGAGAGGGTTATCAGATAGTGTGCCTTCTTATACCACCTGTGGTAATTTTATCTTCTATATGTCTTCATTAATCCTTTTTGTTAAGTTCTCTGCAGTCTGGTCCTTTTACCAAATAAAGTGTATGTATGTGTTCTTATGGTTCAAAGTGTGAGTATGAGTAGAACAAACTTGTTTGGTTCATCACCCTCTTAGTTTAGGTTTTGTTTTAGTATCTTTCTCTCTTTTCAACCCCCCCATTTTATATATATTAGCAAATGTATTGGAATAAAATATAGATGAATCAAAGGGAGCTAGCTCTTATTTAGAGACTATCCCCTTAGTTTTTCTAGACCCATAGGCAAGAGAGGAGTTTCCATTATGTCGCGTGGAAGACAGGAGCTCAGCCTCTTGTCAAGGGTGCAATCCATAGCGTCAATAGTTTTTGGCATGCCCGATGGGACCATTTTTTAACACCATTTTTTAAAACTCAGCAAAGTTCTAGGATTGATGTTGGTCCTGTTATAGCAAAATCAACCATTTTCCAGAATCTGGTGACTCCACTATTAAGAACATCAGTCTCTGATCAAAGACCAATCTAACTTCCTATGCCTAAAATCACCACATGATTTGCTGCTAAGGGTGTCCCTTTTGAATTTTTTGAACTACCTTTGAACTCAGCAAGATGATTGAGGTTTGCAAGAACTCATCCTTATTCAGCAAATTGTTTTCCTATACCTACCATAAGATACACCTATGCAAGAAGGCCTTGGTTGAATCCTGCTATAGCTATGGCTTTACCTTTTGTGGCCTTTCATGGTCAAAGTCCTTTGAATCTCCTGCATTATGACCCAATTCTAAGGGCAGTCCTTAAAATTGTGCCTCCCTTTAATGGAGAAGGGCCCATTACTGCCATTGAACACATCAAAAATATTGCTAACCTCTACAACATTCACAATGTCATTGAGGAAAACATTGTGATCAAATTGTTGGCATTGTCTTTCAAGGGCAAGGTTTTGGATTGGTATGGGACTTTTCCCATGAATTCATTTGATTCCTGGAATGAGTTGGGCACCCTCTTAACAAATAGATTTGGGGAGAAGAGCCACCATCTCTCGCTTGCCGAGCAGCTGACCACTATGAAGAGAGCTCCACATGAATTCATGCAAAATTTCAATACTCAATTTTAGAAGACATGGGATAGAATCCCCATTTTTGTAAGGCTGACTCCAAGCAATGCTTTCCTCTATTATTTGAAAGTGTTGAATAGTGGCATTATTGTCATGATATAGTCCATGGGAGGACATGTGTTTCCTGTTGCCTATGACATAGCTATAGCTGCTGAGAATTGCCTAGTGCAAGCTGAGAAGATAGCCCCTAGACCTCATATACTACACTTTCTTGAATTACCACCTCTAGTCCAAATTATTGCACCTACCTTAGCCCTTCTACCTAGCGTACAAAATCCAGTTGCTACTCTGTCCAGTGACCTCCATAAAGTAAAAAGCTTATTACAAAGTGTAACAAATGAATTAGTGGCTCTCAAAAGGCAACAAGCTCAAATCAATTGACCAAATCAAGGATATCAGCAATATGGACAAGCAAATAGACCCCCTTTCCATAATTACAATCAAGGACATGGTCAGTTTGCACAAACTAAACTTTTTCAAGGTTATAATTTAGGTGCCTCTTCATCATCCAAAGCCATGGTGCTCGTTCAAAATAATTTGGTACAAAAGCAGCCAAATTGCTCACCCATGGGATATGGTCAAGATCAGGCTATTTACACAAATGAAATGCTAAGTCAATACACAAATGCTTAAGATAATTAGGTAACCACCCAATTCCCTAGCTTTGAGGCATCATTACAACATGGAATGGATAGTAGGCTAGCTCAACCTGATTCCACTCTCATGAATCACTTGGAAGGTGAATTTTATATAGTCAATTATATAGGCAGTACAAACAATCAAGGTGATTATGTCACAGCCAACACAAGGTCCAAGAGGAGAGCTATGGAAGAAGCTCAAGTAGCTACCCAAGCATCAACACTACCTTCTTCATCACATGTAAACCAAAAAATTCTAAACTTCAAACCACCGGTTACACCCTCAGCTCCTCGGCTTATGCCTCAGGCTATAAGTAAACCTAAGGAAAAATTGAAAGAAGGCAACCCTCAGGTCAATGTGGTAGACCAAATGAAGAAGTTGCACATATCTCCTTATGGGATTCATTATCAATATTGGGATAAAAGGACATGCTGCAAAAAGAATTGCACAGGTTGAATGAACAAGTTATCCCAGCAAAGGTTGATAACATTCTAATCATAAATGGGCAACCTTCCACATCAAGCCAAGTTAATAAAGAAGAAAAGGTCCCCCTTTCTATTTGGCCTTGGTCATAGGAGACTTCCTGATGCACAATTGTATCATTGATAGTAGAGCAAGCACCTCCGTAATGCCCAAATGCATAACGGATAAACTGGGGCTCAAATATGAAGAGATGACTAAGGGAGTATTGTAGCTGGATGGGACACCAGCAAAGATAGTAGGGGTGGTGAGAGGCTTGAACTTGATCCTCCATGCCTGTCCAACCTTCTTTGTCCCTCATGATGTGGTGGTGGTAGATGTTCCTCGTTACTTTGCCATTTGCTTATCCAGAGATTTCACATCCAAAATATGTAGGTACCTAGCAGCAAACTAGTCCTACCTAGTTTTTAAAACCAAATATGGGACCAAATTCAAGATTGAGCCAGAACCAATCCGTCGAGATCATCTAGAACCATACTCACTCAAGGCAGCAAATCTCAGCTCTGCCATTATTGATCAAGAAGAATTCCAAGTGGATCAATCTCCATCCTCTGTCCTTGAAGGAGTTGTTGACCTACTCTTAGATGAATGGAGAAGTGACAAATTTGAGCATGACCCTTACAAGTTCATAGAAGAGGTAGGCCTTGGGATTTATTGTATACATGAAGAGGGTACTTTTATACCAAATCTAATGAAAGTAAGCCAAGAAAGCTTGAGTTTGTGGTAGTTATTCTTTGATGGCTCAAGAAGTAAGTTGGGAGCTGGTGGTGGAGTGGTGTTAGTTTCTTCTTCACAAGAGAAGTACTTTTCAGCCTTCAGGTTCCAATTTTCTTGCATGTGTAATGTTGCAGAGTATGAATCCCTCATCCATGGTTTGGAGTGGGTGAGGAAAGAGGAATTAAAGAGTTGTAGGTTTTTGGTGACAGCGAGCTGATTTTGAATCAGGTGAGAGGCCAAAATTTGACAAAAAATTCATTGCTTAAGTCTTACAAGCACAGGGTATGGGACTTAGTGGAGAGTTTCCTTGCCTTCAATATTACTTTTATTCCAAGGGAGCAGAAAAAGTAAGTGGACAGGATAGCAGCAGTTGACACCCAATTTGTTGTTTTTAAGGAGATAGGCCAAAATAGCAGTTCACACCATTTGAAAGTGGTAATCAGGCCCTCCGTACCTGACAACATCACCAACTGGCAGGTGTTTGACAATTATCAGTAAATAGTGCTCTTCTTGAAAGAAGAAGCTGAGTTTGCTACTAAAAATTAGGCTAAACTATAGCAATAGTATGGCGGCCAAATTGTTCATCAAGGAACAATAAACTTTCCAAAGGCTTGGTCACCCTCAAAAGTATCTTCAATGAGGATGACCAATTAAAAAATGATAAAGCAAGCATCACCATGAAGAAGGAAAACTATGACAAGGTTGAAATATTCAAGGATAAGCTGCTTGCACTTGGAAAAGTGTGCACAGACCATGAAAGGTAGGCCTTCATCTTGTTGTGTTAGGAGTTTGATGATGTCTTCGCCTAGGAATATAGCGATTTAAAGGGTTTTGACCCAAGTTTAGCCTAACATACCATTGATCTCAAGGAAGGTGCCAAGTTGATTAAGCAGAAGTAAAGGCCTATCAACCCAAAGATTGAGCCTCTCATGTGGAAGGAGCTCACCAAGTTGATCGAGTCTAGGATAATATTTCCAATCAAACACTCTTCTTGGTTGGCCAATCTTGCTCCTATCCAGAAAAAAAATGGGGAGATCAGTTTATGTGTAGATTTCAGAGACCTCAATAGAGTCTCTTTGAAAGACCATTATCCTCTCCCAAGTATGGAGTAGATCCTCCAAATGGTGACAAGTAGTGAGCGTTTCTCCCTCCTAGATGGGTATTTAAGATATAATCAAATTTTGGTACAAGACTGTGACCAGTACAAGATAGCCTTCACTACCAAGTGGGGGATGTTTGCTTATCAAAAAATGCCATTTATACTATCCAACGTTGGTGCCACTTTTTATCGAGCCATGGACATGGCCTTTTAGGGCTTGATAAATAACATTATGCTAGTGTATCTTGATGACGTGACAATTTTCTCTAAGGAGGCAAGCCAACACATGAAACAACTCAAATAAATCTTTGAGAGGTGTAGAGATTTTGGAATCTCTCTCAACTTGAAGAAATGTGTGTTCGCTATTCATGAGGGTAAACTCCTTGGCCATGTTGTTTCCAAAGAAGGCTTGACCATTGATTTGAAAAGAGTTCACTCCATCCTAGAGTTGTCCTTGCCTAAACATAAGAAAGGTCTGTAGAGCTTCTTTGGCAAAATAAATTTCATCCAGAGATTTATTCTGAATTTTGAAGAGGTGGTCAAGCCATTGGCCTTGATGCTGAAGAAAGATCAAAAGTTCACATGGAAATCACAAAGGAAGGATATTTTTGAAGAGATCAAGCAGGCTATCACCCAAGCTCCTACCTTGATCAGTCTTAACTTCACCAAGGATTTCAACCTCTACACCTTCAAAAATAAAGAGGTAATCTCCGCTATGCTTACCCAAGTGAATGGTGATGACCTTGAACAACCACTTGCATTTTTTATCCAAGGTCTAAAGGGTTTTGAGGTCAAGTATACATATGTGGAGAAACAAGTCCTTGCAGTCATATAGAGCCTAAAGAAATTTAGACATATGTTATTCAACAGAAAGATTCACCTCATGGTTCCACATCCCAGTGTCAAATATTTATTAACCAACCGTGATATGAATGAAAAGAGAGCGAGATGGATCACTAAAGTAATGGAGTATGATGTGGATGTCAAGATCACCAAGTCGGTGAGAGGAAAAGCCCTATGCAAACACTTTGTTGTAGACCTTAAATAGCAAAAAGAGGATAATTTGCTAATTCATGATGCAGCCACAGCAAAAGAATCAGCAATTATGCAGGATTAGACATCAGACTTGAGGCATTTCCTTCTCACTGGTGAGTGCCCATAGGGCCTTGATAGGACCAAGAGGAGATATTTTAGACTCTAATCTCTCTCTTATGTCTTGATTGATGGAGTGTTGTTTAGAAGGGATCTCTTAGGAGTACATTTAAGGTGCATAGACCCAAGTCAGGCTGATAAGGTGCTGTCTGAGTTTTATGATGGGCCAACTGGTGGTCACTTTGCTCCTAGGCCTATAGCTACAAGAATAATGAGAGTTGGTTACTTCTAGCCCACTCTATTCAAAGACATCCATGCCTGGGTATGAAAGTGTCAAAAGTGTGCACTCTTTGATGGGAATCAATAGTTGGTTGCCATGCCTTTATAGCCTATTCAGATGGAGCAACCATTCATGCAATGGGGCCTAGACTTCATAGGGATGATCAATCTTCCCTCCAGTGCTGGCCACAAATGGGTTTTGACTGCCATAGACTACTTCACGAGATGGGTAAAGGCTGTCACTTTGAAGGAAACCAATGAAAGTGTAGTCTTGGACTTTTATGAAGACCTGGTGATAAGGTTTAGAGTCCTAGTGACCATCATATTAGACAACGCATTGGCCTTCTTAGGGACCAAAATGAGTGAATGGGCATTGAGATATGGCATTTATCTCAGCACTTCTTCCAACTAGTACCCATAAGGGAATGGCCTGACTGAATCCACCAACAAAAATCTGATCAAGATTATCAAAAAAATAATGGAGGAGAATCAGATAACTTGGCATGCCAAGTTGAAAATAGCCCTGTGGGCAGACAGGGTCACTCCAAAGAGGGAAATTAGTAATTCACCATACACGCTTGTATATAGAAGGGAAGCTAGGTTTCCTATTTCACTTGAATTGCTAGCCTTGGACCTTGCTCACCAACTATAGTTAAAAGAAGGCAATAGCATGGAGGTTATGTTATGTGAGCTGATGGAACTTTAAGAGACAAGGGACCAAGCTATGGCTTTTATGACCAACTGCCAACAGTAGATGAAGAAACACTTCGATAAGAGATCCTCATCATAAGGTTTCTCTACAGGAGACATCATCTTAAATTATGATGAGGACCAAGCTAAGCTTGGAAAGCATACAAAGTTTGATGCCCTATGGAGTGGTCCATACGTCATCACTCATTGCAAGCACCACAATACATTCCAACTCTCTAGGTTGGATGGTGGAGAACTATATATCTTAGTTAATGGGATACATCTTAAGCATTATCACTGAGCCCTTCTCCCATCATGTATACATTTTCCTTATTTTCCCCTATTTTCCCTAAGTGCTTTTGCACATGTTAGTAGTAATCTTAATCTTGTGTGTGTTTCATTCTCTTTTGGGGTAAAAACTTCATGATTGATTCTTGGATATCACAAGACTATTGCTAACTCTTTCAAAGTTGCATCTCGACTCTATGCCCAATGGACTTTGAGGCTACTAGTTTATAAGCATAGCAGGCATGCTTCCCCTAGGAATCACCATTTTGTTGACCATTTTGGCCCTATAGGGCAAAATCAATCTCCTTCTTCCCATGTTATTTTGAGCCAATTTAATTTCTAGTTTGCACAAGTCTTTTAGCACAAGGAGGAATCAGTTCAATCAAGTGGTTCAATTATTTCATTCAATTAGAAGAATAAAAGGGGGTCTTGCAAAGCTTGAAGGACAAGTACCCTTGCGAAGGGCAGTCAGGCACAAACTAGACTTTTCAAGCATGCTACGGAGGGCAGTTCTAGACCCAAAAGTACCCTTGTGGAGGGCAGGGAACCCTTACAGAGAAATCAAAAGGGTGAGTTTTCCTTTAGAAATGCTAAGGCAAAAGGTAATACAAATATTGAATTTCTTCAAGCAAAATTCTTGAAGGAATTCCTTCAGAATTCACAAGGCAAAGATTGTCTTTCGGAAGGAAAATTTCATGAAAGAATTCACAAGGCAATTCTTTTGAACAAAAAGTCTGAAAGAATTCCTTCAAACTTTTGTCTGAAGGAATTTGCTCGAAGAAAAGAGCCAACTAAAAGAAACAAGCAAGGAAACAAACAAGAAATTCTTTTGGGAGAAGTTATCGCAGCAAAGTGAATGAGCGAATTCTTTTGGATAAAAGTTCGAAGGAGTTCCTTCGGACTTTTTGTCTGAAGGAATTATCCCGATGGAAAAAGCCCGACCGAAGGAAAACAAATGCTAAAGATTGAAGGAAAGATTTCCTTTAGACATTTTTTGTCTGAAGGAATTCCTTCAAACATTTTATTTGAAGGTTGTGACTACCAAAAGGAGCCTGAAGGACCCCGAAGGGTAAGTTCCCTTACAAAGGACTCTCAGCTATCGAAAGGAGGACCTTTCGTAAGCCCTAAAGGGACACCTTCCCTTTAGGAGGTTAAAAGACAAAATCTTGACCAAAATAAAGGCCAAATAAAAGAAAGTCAAAGGAATTTAATGGGGTGATGGGCTCACAAACATCAAATTGGGCATCATGAACTAGCCATTGGAATCTAGACGTCAAATTACATCCCTGAAGATGTCAAATTCAGGCCAATGAAATAGCTGTTGATCTTTAAATGCTTGAGCACCAATCGAAAGGAATTCAAAGGCCTTAAGGCTAAAAGGAAGAGACCACCGAGAAGGGATCCCAAAGAGCTAAAGATTGATGGAAGATAGCCCTGAGGGCTCAAATTGCTGAAAAGAGTCAAGAGAGGAAAAGACAAAACCAGGAAGAGACAAAGCTGGGAAAAGACAAAAGTGAAGAATGAACTCAGTGACCTACTAATGAAAGAGCCCAAGGAGCCAGCAAAGGACTATAAGATATCCCCAAGAGCTCAAATTTAAAGAAAAGATAAAGATAAGAGACAAAATGACTATGGACAAAATAGCCCAGGTGGCAAAGGGGAGGCGAGTTATTCCTGTAGTTGGAACAGTCTCCACCAAGTGGTCATCAAGGAGTGTAAATAGTGAATGACATGCCCTATTTTTCTCCACTTTGCATTGCTAAGAAAATAAACCACGTGAGTGTCTTGAAGGAGTAGTCTTTTTTATAGAAAAAGAGGCACAGCCCATGCTTTCAAATTAATGTTTGGATGCCAAGGTCAAAATAGGCATTCGACACAGCATCCTTTTTCAATGGCTTCCTCTTCCCAACGCTCTCAACGCACATGGGCCAACTTGTAAATAGGTGCCAAAGTCTTTTCCAAAGGGGCACCTTTACTTCTTATATATATATATATATATATATATATATATATATATATATATATATATATATATTGTAACTTCTCATTTGAGAAAGATATCTCTCATTGTTTTAAGGTGAAGCCCTACCAATTTTATCATGGAATCAATAGAATACATATTTTTACCTCTATTTTGGTTGGCTATATGTCTAAGTGTATCTGAGTGTTAACGTTGTGTTCAGTCATTTCTTTCTTGATGCTCTCACAAGCTTGATACCAACACACCTGTTATAGACAAAGCGCCATTCTTGCAGATAGCAAAAGAGTTGTATCTGTAGCATAGAGATAGGAGAGGGTTATCAGACATTGTGCCTTCTTACAGCACCTATGGTAGGTTCATCTTCTGTGTGTCTTTATTAAGCCTTTTTGTTAAGTTCTCTACAGTCTAGTCCTTTTACCAGATAAAGTGTATGTATGTGTTCTTATGGTTCAAAGTGTGAGTATGAGTAGATCAAACTTGTTTGGTGCATCACCCACGTAGTTTAGGTTCTATTTTAGTATCTTTCTCTCTTTTCAACCCCCCCATTATATATATACATATATATATATATATATATATATATATATATATATATAATCAAATGTACTGGAATAAATTAGAGATGCATCAAAGGGAGCCAGCCCTTATCTAGAGACTCTCCCCTCAATTTTGCCAGACCCACAGGCAAGAGAGGAGTTTCCATTGTGCCGCATGGAAGATAGGAGCTCATCCTCCTATCAAGGGTGTAATCCATAGCATCAACACTATGAAATTACAATATTTTAAAATGCATTTTTCAAAAAAAATTGCTTCAAGGATCCTTCCCCCAAACCTCCATAAGAGGGGATCCAAAATAGGTCATCTCCCCCTGGACCCCCATGGTGACCCTAGTGGGAGGGAGTTGGCCCCCCATACCCCCTGTAAAGAACTGGGCATTAAAATAAGATCAGGCTCTACCATCCAACAATCTCCCGCTTGGAGACTGATTGTTGCAACTCCACTGCTACAACTCTTACTTGGATGTTTATTTTGAACTTTGACCCTAACATGTTTCTCATATTTCCTTGTTATCCTTGAAGACCTATTGAAGCTAAACAACTCTAAATATTATCTTTAGTGATTGCCTTTGTTAGCATATCTACAGGATTTTGACTCATATGGATCTTTTCCAACTTCAATTGACCATCCCCCAAAAATAAATGAATGAAGTGATACCTAAGTTGTATATGTTTGGCTCTTGAGTGGAATGTCGAGTTCTTTGCCAAATGAATCACACTCTAGATATCATTGTAGAACTTTTAATCTTCCTGCTTATGCCTGAACTCTTCTATGAATTGTTATATCCATATGATCTCCTTATTAGCTTCTATAGCTGCAACATATTATACCTCTATAGTTGACAAAGAAACTATCTTATATAATTATGAAATCCAACTAACTACTATGTCACCAATACTGAATACATAACCTATGGTGCTCCTCCTACCATCTAAATCTCTAGCCATGTCTGCATCAACATATTCTTATAAGGTAACATCTGACCCTTCATAGCAAAAATGTCTATTAGTGGTCCCTCTCAAGTACCTAAGAATCCACTTGACTGTATCCCAATGCTCTTTTCCTAGATTGTTTATAAACCTACTAACAACTCCCACTACATGAGCAATATCTAGTCTAGTGCACACCATAGCATACATTAAACTTCCAACTACTGAAACATATGGCACTTTGGTCATGTAATTGATTTCTTCTTATGTTTTAGAACATTGTTCCTTGCTAAATTTAAAGTGCCCTCCCAAAGGTGTACTCATAGGTTATGAATCTTTCATATTGAACCTAACTAACACCTTCTTGATGTATTCTTCTTGAGACTATGTCAATTTCTTATATTTCCTATCTCTTGTTATTCTCATATCAAGGATTTTATTTGTAGCACCCAAATCCTTTATTGCAAATGAATCTGTTAGTTTTCTTTTCAGCTCATTTATATCATGCATGTTAGACCCTACAATAAGCATGTCATCTACATACAATAACAAGGTAATATAACTACTATTATCTAATCACTTAAATTAAACACAGTGGTCAAAATGACATATACTATAATCTTGTTCTATAATAAACGTGTCAAATTTTGAATACCACTGTCTTAGAGCTTATTTTAGGCTATACAAACTCTTCTTCAATTTGCACACCATTTTCTCCTTACCTTTGACTTTGAATCCTTGTGGTTGCTCTATATATATTTCTTCCTCCAAATCACCATGAAGGAATGTAGTATTCATATCTAACTATTCAAGGTACAAATCTTTTACTGCTACTAAACTTAAAATAGTTCTTATAGAATTCATTTTAACTATTGGAGAAAATATTTTGTCAAAGTCAATACCTTTCTTTTGTGTAAACACCTTTTGTAACAAGTCTGGCCTTGTACTTTTTTTTGGCTTCATCTTCTTCCTTCAACCTATAAACCCATTTATTCTGCAATGCTCTTTTACCTACAACAACTGAACCAAATCCCAAGTTTGGTTGTGTACCAAAGAGTCCATGTCCTCTTTCATGCCTTGCTCCCACTTCTTTTTGGTTTTGACTTGCATTTCTTCTTCATAGCTTTTTAGATCACCACCATCATTCAATAATAAATAATAAAGTGAAGGAGAGTAATGTTCAAGGAGTCTACCTACTCTAATAGATCTTCTAACTACGCTTCTAGGAGTTTGAGGTACTTATTGTATTTATTACACATTCTAATTTTTTAGCACTTCTGAAATTTCATTTCTAGTAATTTCATCAAAAAGTGCATATTTTGTATCCAACTTTTCCTATTTTTTTTCCTGCAATTGATCTCTATACATGACCTTTTCATTAAAGATCACATCTCTACTCCTAATGATTTTGCAATTTTCAATGTCTCATAAACAATAACCAAAATCATTAACTCTATATTCAATAAAAGTACATTTTAAGATTTTGCCTCAAGCATGGTTATATTTTCTTTATCAACATGGACAAATGATTCACAATCAAAAGTCTTTAAAAAGTAATAATCTACCTTTTTACCTGTCCATGCTTCCTCTAGAATGCCACTATCTAAAAGACTTGAAGGCCCTTTATTTATTAAGTAAATAGCAGTATCTATAGTATCTACCCAAAATTGCAAGAGCAACCATGCATGTAATTATATGCTCCTTGCATGCTCCATGATTGCCCTATTCATCCTTTCTAACACACCATTTTGTTGTGGTGTTCTTGGAACCATCTTCTCTCTATGAATCCCATCAGATGAACAATAATTATCGAACTCCTTGCTGCAGTATTCACCTCCATTGTCTGATCTGACACACTTCATCTTATTTTTTGTCTCATTCTCAACCAAAGCTTTCCATTTCTTAAAAGTATAAAAAACATTAGATTTCTTTCATATACAATAAACCCAAGTTTTTCTAATTGCATCATCAATAAAATTAACATAATAAGAAGAGCCACCAAAGGATGATACCTGAGTTGATCCCCATACATCTATATGCCCAAGATCTAACCTTTCATCCTATTTATTCCTCTCAACTTTGAGAAATCTAACTCTCTTATATTTTCCATACACACAGTGCTCACAGAAATCCAAATCCACCTTCTTCAAATCTAGCAACAAATTCTTTGAGTGGAAAACTTGCATCCCCTTCTGACTCATGTGCCCAAGTCCGTGGTTCCATAATTTTATATCTGCTTCTATAGAAGCTAAATAAATAGAAGAGTCAACATCACCATTATATAAATACAATGTATGTACCTTCCCTCCTTTTTCTATTACCAATGATCCTTTAGTGACCTTCCATGAATTTTCAGTGAATGTAACTATGTAGCCCTCACTTCCTAGCTACCTTGCTGAAATTTGATTTCTTGTCAACTCAAGAACATGCCTCACCTCTTTCAGTAACCATTTATTTCCATTTTATAATTTTATCTATATCTTAGCCTTTCCTAAAATTTTATAGGATTCACCATCACCTAAATAAACATGCCCAAAATCACCTTGAACGTAATCTTGAAAATATTTCTTATGGGGTGTAGCATGAAATGAAGCCCCTGAATTTAACACCCAAGAATCATTAATATTATCTAAAGAAATGATTAAATCATCTTGTAACACATCACCTACTACATTTTTTTCTAGTTTTTATCTTGTTGTCCATCTCCTTGTTTTTATTTTTAAAACCAACAATATTTCTTTAGGTGTCCTTTCTTCCCACAAATCTAGCACACCAATATTCCTCTAGATTTAGATCTACCCTTTTTAGACTTCCCATGATTCCTTGGGCCCTTTCTTATATCCTTTTGTCTTCTCCTATTCTCCATAGTCAAATCATTACCTAATGTCTCACCTGTGTTTCTCCATCACATTTCCTCGCTAAGGATAACACCAATAACATCATCAAACTTTAAAGTGTTTGAACTAGATACAAAATTGCTCACAGCCAAGACCAAGTCATTCTAGCTTTTTGGTAATGAGCACAGAATCAAAAGATCCTTAACCTCATCATCAAAATTTACTCCTATAGAGCTTAATGGATTTGTGGCTATGTTAAATTCATTTAAATGGTTAGCAACAAACCCACCTTCTGACATTTAAATATTAAATTAATGCTTCATAATAAATACCTTGTTAGAAGATGAGGGTTTTACATACACTCTATCTAATGCCTTTATCACATCCATTGTTGTGTTTTATTTTGAAATATTAAAGGACATTGATGTTGCCAGACACAACCATATTTTTCCTAATGCCATTCTATCAAGAACCTCCTAGTCTTCATCCTTCATAGTCCTTGAATTCTTTGCTATTATACCTAATGGTAGGAAAATATCCTTCTAATATAGCTAGTCCTCCATTTGCATCTTCCATAGCTAGTAGTTTTGGCCATTAAACTTCTCGACCTTAAACTTGTCTTCTTCTGTCATCACTCTTAGTCAAACTAGAAAACCTCTTTTCTTCTGAGTCTATCTACCAAACAAATCTAGATCTGATTCCAGTTGTTAGGAATATAGAATGTAGAGTAATAATAATGAAACAAAGATAGAATTAAAATTTAGAAAACACAATAGAATAGAGACATAGATTTAATGTGGTTCACCCAATATGGGTTATGTCCACATATAAATTGCCAATCTTATTATTCAGTCCAACAAAATGAAGGGGAAAAACCTACAATACATCCACTACAATTTCATCTTCACTCTTTTTCAATTTTTGTCTGATTACAATTCCCTCATATTAAAGGAGGGTTACAAATTAGGTCAAAAATGCACTAACTTAATTTATAAAATTAGATCTAAAACCTAATAGTAAATGGTCTAGATTAACTATGAAATTACAATATTTTATAATGTATTTTTCACAAGCCCCCCAGACCCCCATGATAACCCTAGTTGGGGGGGGAGTTTCCCCCCCCACACCACCCTATTGAAAACTAGGAATTAAAATAAGTTCAAGCTCCACCATTTAACACATCTAATACATGTTCAAAGACAAGAGCAATAGAAAGTGATCAGCCCCCTAAGGTGGAAAAATATACGATTTCCAAAGTTGTACAAGAACCTGCAAAGAACAACATAGTATAAAGGCCACCCTTTATACCCACTAGCTAGCCCAAAGTAAAAATGCCAACTCCAAATATCATGAAATAAAACATAGCTCCGAAAAAGGCACCATCAAAGGTTGGTAATATTCCTTTTAGTATCATCGAACAGATGAAGAAGAGCAATTTGAATGTCACTATGTGGGAAACACTATCCATTCCAGTGCAAAGAGATTTTCTATTGGAGGCCTTAAAAAACTTCTAGATAATAGAAAAGGTTCCATCCAAGGGACCTAATGCTCTAATTAATTTGTGTTAACCATAAACTGACACTAAAATGAGCAAAAATGGTAAGGCTCTCCCTTTTTATCTTGCACGTGTAATAGGGAAGCATCTCATTCATAATTGCATGGTAGATTTAGGGGCTAACAGTTTTGTGATACCCAAGAAAATAGTCGATGCCCTTGGTATAAAGTATACACCTATTAATAAATGTGTGGTTCAATTAGATGGGACTGATGTTTAAATAGTAGGAATAATAAAAGGTTTGAACCTCATTATTCATGCTTATCCCGGCTTGTCAATTTCTAAAGATATCTCAGTTATAGATCTTCCCCTTTATTTTGTCATTTGCCTTTCATGAGATTTTAATGCAAAAATGAGAAAATATTTATCCATAGATTGGTCTCACATGTTACTTAGGATGAGATATGGAACTAAAGTAACAATAAGAGCTGATCCAATCGCTAAAGATCATATTGAGCCATACAATCCTATCTTTGTGGACATGAACTATATATTATAGGACCAAGAAGAAGAGATTGATTATGAAGTTGTAATGCTTGTAGAAGAAATTTTTGACAATCATTTGGATGAATTGGGATCAACCCTCTAATTCAATGCTTATGACTATGTACAGGAAATAGGGTTGGGTATATATTGCATTCATGAAAATGATGCAATTATCCTGAACCTAGTAAAAGCAGTTGAAGATCTTCAAGTAATGTAGTAATTATTCTTTGATGGTTTGACAAGTAGGAATGGTGCAAGTGTAGGTATTATCTTGATCTCCCCCTAAAAGGATATTTATTTCTATTCTTTCAGACTTTAGTTCAACTACACAAACAATGTCACTGAATATGAAGCTTAATTTCAAGGTCCACAATTGGCCAAAAAGAGGGACAAAATCCCTACAAATATTTGGTGATAGTGATTTGTTTGTTTACCAGGTGAGATCCAAGAGTGTAACTAAGAATAGTTTGCTAAGATCTTATAAACATAGGGTTTGGGACCTATTAGAAGACTTGACCACTATGAAAATTCAAGCGATACCAAGAACACAGAACAAAGATGTTGATTGTATGGCCTCGATAGGCTTCCAATATAACCTAATTGAAGAAAAAAGAAAAAAAATAGGCAACATGTAAGGTTGATAGTAAGGCCATATATTCTTGATAATGTAACCAATTAGCAAGTCTTCGATAGTGATCAATAGATTATCAACTTTATGAGAGAAGAAGCCAAATTCTTTGATAGGAACCAATCAAGACTCTAAGATCACTATGCAAATCAAATCATCCAATTGAAGACAAAAAACTACCTATGGGTTTGGTTACTCTAAAAAAACATCTTCAATTTTGATGATTATCTAAAAGTTAAAAAGAAGAACATCATGGTGAATGAAGAATAATGTGAGCAAATAGTCATTTCAGAAGGAATATCACTGAAAATAGGAAAGGTATGCAATGATTTTGAAAAACAATATTTTATTGAGTTGTGTCAAGAATTTGATGATAACTTCACTTGGAGTTATCATAATCTAAGGAGGTTTCACCCTAGCTTAGCCTAACATACAATAGAGCTTGATCCAATTACCAAGCTTGTTAGACAAAAGCAGAGACCAATTAATCCAAAAATAAAACCCATGATGAAGAGTGATTTTTTTAAACTAATAGAGGCTAACATCATATTTCCTATCAAACACTCATATTAGGTTGCTAATTTGGTCCCTATTGTAGACACCTAAATTGTGTCTACTCCTTAGTCGACTCCCCCTTGGTCCCCTTGGTCCACTTCTAAACATTTCTAACCCACACACTTATTAATTTAAAATAAATTACCTATTTTAAATTAATAACATCACCCTTGACACATCACCCATGACACCTCACCTTGCCCTTGGATACCCCCATTTATCACCTATGACAAATCATAATGACCCAAGACCTATTTCAACTCTCCCATTAACCCCCGTGCCTATTAAATCTGCCTTGGGACCATTTTTCAATGGCAGTTGAACCTGGTAGATGGAAGAACGAGTAGAAGGCCAAAAATAGTCTTTTTTCCCATCTTCTAGCCACCGACGTTGGTTACCCGTCGGCTGACGCCGGTGGGATCACCGATGTCAATTGCTTAAAATAGGCCCAAAGGTGAATTCTATGACCCTCGAATACACCCAAAACGTGAATCCTCTGACTCTGAATCCAACTTCTCTTGCTCCTCGACTCTTTGCACATCAAAGGCAGGCTTTGGGATGAGATATTAGCATTCTATCAATGCTCTCCTAGATGTAGAGACTCTGCTCAAGTGACTTCAGAACAGATTGGAGCATTACACGAGAATCTCGCCATCAGCTATAATAGGGACAAGCGTCAAACACCTTGATTCTTCATTTCACTAGAGCTAAGTGTTTCTTCTATCCTTTTATTTTAATGTTTTAAAAGGCATTGGTAATCATTCAATTTGTTATCTCTGAGTACTGTTGAAACAGTCTAGCTTTCTTCCTGGAGAGGCTGAGAGGTCTTCCCCATATCCTTACTCCTTTTGACAACCTATCCTCTACTCCTTATCCCTCTTAAGACTCTATTGACAGCCCTACAATCTTGCACAGAACTCCCAGACTCCTCTGTTGCCCATAAACCTATCCAAAACCCATCCAAGGCCATTGCCCTGACCGACATTAACCATTTCCCCTACTGATGTCGGTAGTCTAACCGACGTTGGCAACCTTGACCAACCGACGCTGGCAGAACTATCGATGTCAGTGACTGTGACAGACAGATAGCAAAATATAGGTATGCATCATCTCTATTTCTTTTGTTTAGTCTTTCACCATTTCTCTTTCTAGCAACACTCTTTTATCAACTAGTGGACTGTCATCCCTCAAGGAAGTCTTTACACTTATGAGACCGAGCTTTGCTTGGCAGTCCACCATATATCTATCTAAAAAAAATCCGTTTAAGTCCCTTTCTTATCTACAGGTGTCATCCTCCACAGCCAAAGAGGAGCTCCTTCAATCATCTGGATACGGTGTGCAACTTCATCTAGGTATCATCTAACCCCTAACCATTTATATTTTAGTTTCTTATTCCTTCTGAATGTGAAAAGTGAAAAACAAGTAGAAACATTTTTGGCACACCCAATGGGACCTTGGAGTTTTCCTTGGGTTCATTTTTTTCTTCTAAAAACAAACTTTCATATAGGTGCATTAGGGAATTTTCTCTCCTTGTATCCTTCTTCTTTCTTTCTCTTTCAAAAAGACACCATTAGCACAAGTTAAAAAGAACCTTTTCTTCTTGTCACTTCTTTTCTGCATCTTAGAGTAGTTCATACTCTCAACCTTTTCCTCACTTGTTTTCATCCGAACAAAAACATTTCAATTTGGGCTAAAATCTATTGCATTTCATTTATGCCTGAATGCATACTTAGCTCTCACATCTAGTAATTAAAAATGCATTATGAATAAAGCATAGTACACTTATGTTACACATCCAGACCACATTCACAAAATCAAACATCTAAACATACCTGAGACAAGGTCCAACTAGGATTTCATCACCTAGCAGATACCTTACCCTTCCTGGTAATCCCACTTGGACTTCACTACCAAGGGGAGAACCCACTCTGTTCTCTGACAGAGTATAAACTCTAGGGGAAGTATATACTAGCTAAGCAACCCAGCTTGTCTCTGGGCTCGTGAAGTGAGGGGAGCAAGCCCCTAGCACTAGGCCATGTACGAAACCTAATACAGATCTTGAGCACCAAAACTAACCCAAAACCAATCTTAGACTGCTTCTTCTAGGACCCATTCTAAACGCCCAACTTCCCAAACATATTCTTCTAAGGCATAAGCCAACACGATCCTAAAACTTATTCTTAGGAATTTAACGTTTAGGGGCTGCTTGTCTTCATCTATATTTCTGTCTATATCTAATTTTTTGAGCTGGTGAGGTCGTATTTTGAGATCTAAAAACAACTCAGACTTTCTTCTTTCTTCTAAAAACTTTTGGTTTTTTGAGTTTTTAGAAGTACACAGTAATCGACATCAGTTTTTCCATCGACACCGGCAACCATATTCACCGACGTCGGTTATCTGACCAACATCGGCAACTTTCTTCACTGACATCAATTTTTCCACCGACGTCGGTCACTGTCAAAAAAAATTTCTTCTCAAAACAGCAAGCTAAAAACTTGACCTTTTGGCTATCAAGAATGAATTCTAGTTTTCTGAGGCTGAAACATATAGTTTTCAAAACCTAAACCCCCCTTTTGCCTTGGATGGTTTTGACACGTAGTCAAACCAAAACTCTTGTTGACCACGCAAGGCAACAACCACTCCTGCCTTTGCCTTCTATATCAAGTCCTCTAATGGAGTATCCTTCGGACACTGAGTGTACACCAACCCCAACTCAGCCCCATATTATTCCTGAAGGGGACCAAGACTTTGAAAGGTTCCTTGACCTTAATGTCAAGGCTCTTCAGCACTATCTCGTCAAAAGTCAAATGTGAGATCCTTCAGGCAACCCAATTTATGGGATGCCAACTTCCTTAGTTGAAACAATAATTATATCAATGGCCTCGATCACTCAACCCATGGTCACCTAGGCCATTGCCTCAACTAACAACCTGACCATGACCAATATTCAAAGTGTGGCCTCTCCTTCTCCTTCTGGACCTACCTCCTTGGGGGTTTCTATACCCCCTCAACCACAAACCATTCAACAAAGTTCTACACCATTCCAGAACTTAATTATCTCAATCCCACCTACTCTTGCACCCATAAATACAAGAGTAACCACCTACCCTTCAACAAGTGTTGCCGCGCCACTCAACCACCTTTGGTGGCACCTAGTCAAGTTGTACCCTCTAGCTTTATGACACAGCCACCTCTAACTTCAACATCAATCCCCATGATGAACTACCAATATGTTGTGCCGATACAAATGCAACTTAGTACGTCATACGTTCCATCTAACACCTTCCAAATGCCTTACAACCTAGGGGGCGCCCCACCTGCAAATCCATTAACTGATCTAATCAAGATGTTGATGGATAAGGTGTCTAATCTTGAGACATCTGTTTCGGGTTCAAAAAATGTTCTATCATATGAACAAATCTGTAATGAACCTATTCATCCTTCAGTCCCAATCCAACCATATCCTAGTCAGTGGGAACTTTCCAAGTTTACTTGTTTTCAGAGTAAAGAGGACCCAATGCAACATCTACGAGCGTTTAGACACGCTTGTTACCTTATAGCACATGATGATGCATTATTACTGTGCACATTTCCCATGTCGCTCTCTGGTGTTGCCCTCGATTGGTATAGTTCTATTACCAGTCACTCTCTATTTACCTTCACGCAACTAGCTCAATTATTTCTCGACCACTTTTCAATCAACATAACTAAAAAGGTCTCCATCATGGACCTATATTCTATCAGACAATTTGACGATGAATTAATAGTTGATTTTGTTGCCCGTTGGAGAGGCTTAATCAACCAACTCTCCTTTTCTTTACCTCAACCTAAGCTCATTAATCTCTTTTCACAAGTGTGTGCCAAACACATCTCATCTATTTTGTAGGTCCAAACATTCTGCACATTTGACGAAGCTTTCACCATGGCTAAGAAGTTTGAACTCCGTGCTATCAAAGAAAATAAAATCAAATTGCATAGTAAAAATACTAATGCAAAATCTAATGACCCTCCATCCAAATCTTCTTCCTCTAATTCCAAATCTAAGGGATCAGCAAATGCTATGGTACTTAGATCATCATCATCGACAACAACTAACCAATCTGAACCTTCCACATCTCAAAGCATTACGCGACAATTCCAACAATGATACGTACAGCGTCAATATACTCCAATTGGAGAATCATATGCATCCATGTTGGATAAACTAGTCAAACAGGGAGTCCTCAACCTCCACCAAATTCGACCACCACCTCAATTCGACCCTTCAAAAGCCATCCCTACATGGTATAGGGAAAATGACTTCTGTAATTACCACCGTGTCAAAGGCCATGACATAAACAACTACAAAACCTTCAAAAACATTGTCCAAGACATGATAGATAAAGGTGATCTTGTTTTGGATAACCCAAACACGCCACCTAACCAAAACATAGACATCTTTAGACAACCTTTTCCTAACCATTCCCCAAGCCAAAATAACATATAAACCATGGTCGATGACCCCCAAGAGCGTAATATACGCACAGTCAACACGGTTTCACCTTCCATCCCTAACCAACCTCTTCCACAAACTGAAGAAGTTAGTCAACCTATCCCTCCACCATAGGTAGAAGAGCCTTCTTCTCCTATTTTTCTACCACAGGCAGAAGAGCCTTCTTCTCCTATTTGTCCCCCACATGTGGAAGAACCTTCTTCTCCTATTAGTTCTCCATCAACCTCTCTTATATTGGAGGACACTTTGTCCATACCAATGCCGCTAGCCCCACCTTCATCCTTCCTACTACCAATGGAGGACCATACCTTTCTGAGTCTTCAACCACAAGTAGAAGGTACAATCATCCCTGCCCTCTATCCTCTTAAGGAGTCACCGTCTCCAATTTCATCTCCACCAAGAGAAGAACTTGTCTCTTCACCTACTTCGACTGAAAATGATCCAGTGATGGCTCCCTCACGCCTTTGGCCCTAGATCATTGCATCTAACACATTCCCACTCTCATAATCACCTACATCTTCTAAAAAACCAAAGCCTCGTCTAACATCTTCAAAACCATTCTCTCGATTGGCTGAGAACTTAAGATTTCTCCATTCGAGGAACTTAGAACATGAGGCATTGTGGGAGTGACTTAAAGCTCATTATCTTACACATCCCACTTCATCTCGTACTAATGACCCTCCTTCGACAAAATCTCCCAAAGTCTCCAACAAGGACTAGGCTTCTACTTTCAAATCTTCAGAAGCTCAACCGTCCTCATCTAAACCTAAACCCTCACAAACATCCTCCATACCAACACCAGTTAAATCCCTCGGTGTTCGCCCCATATCAAACCTCACTCACCCACAAGTGAAGGTAGACTTGAACCTTACCTCGCACAATAGTAGTCCTCACACTAAACCAAAGAAGGCTACTAAACCATGTCGGAGAACTCCTCCTCCACCATCATCATTGCCCTTCATTTTGGTCCCACATCCCTCTACCTTAATAGGAGTGCTCCCTACTCCAATACCTAACAAAAACAAGTTGCCTCCATTACTCCCTTTACCCACCACAAACCTACCTCCTCCAAAAAACTCGGCACCTCCCACAAAGAAAGAGTCATCTACACGAGTGGCCACACCACCAACCCAAAAGGTGGTACAAAAATCTCCCTCAACAACTCCCAAACAAAAGTCATCAACACTTAGTGCATCAACAAGCATGGACCCATTAATGGGTTCATACGCTTTCATACTATGCCAACTTTTGCAAACTTTTAACATCACTCTTCCACCTATCAAACCATTTCAACCTCTCGGACCAAAACCGTCTTGGTTCGATGACACTAAAATTTGTCAATATCATCGTACACCTAGGCATGACACTAAAAATTGTTGTGCCCTTAAGGTTGTCATCCATCAATTCATGGAAGAAGACACCCTTCTTATTGAGGAGACTACCAACAAATCTCCAACACCATCTAATGTCTCTCCAACCTCTTCATCTTCACTGCGGTCCCATCATTAGACTATGGTCCCTTTATCTCCTTCGTCCCCTTTATTCGAGATTAACACCATCAATGTGGCCACTAGGTCACAAATTTTAAAGGATAAAGCAAAAGAGAAAGCTGCTATTCCTTAGACCTACCCATTTGTCAAGCCTACTCAACCACCCAAACCCAAGATTTCTATCTTGGGTACACCCCAACCAACTTCTTCAGAGGCAATCCGTGATTCTATGGTGAAACAGCTTCACCAAACTCCTGTGAAGATGACTTTATATGACCTCATTCAAAGCTCTCCACAACATCATCATGTTTTAATCAAAGCTTTACAGGTAGTGGAGGTCCAACCCGAGGACCCCCAACCACTAGCTGCCTTATTCCAATCATTACCCACCGTCGCCTCTATTACTTTTAGTGATTCTAAAATTCCTACCTCCAGCTAGGAAGATCAGGATGCTACCCTTTTCATCACAGCCTACATTGATCGAACACGCATTAAGCGAGTTATGATTGATGGGGGCACCAGCATCAATATCATTTCCACCCATGCCTATGACCAATTAGCTCTCCCAAAGAATTGCATGTCAAAAACTGACGCAATCTTTTGATCTTTTAATGACACCATCGCCACTACCGTTGGCACTATCATCTTACATATTTGTGTTGGCCCATGAACAATCTCAGAGCTCTTTTACATCATCGAGGGAGAGTTCTAATACAACATGTTATTAAGATGACCTTGGATCCGTGTCATGGCCTATGTCCCTTCTACATTACACCATTATGTTAAATTCAAACACGACGGTCAAGTCCATGTCATTCCTGTAGACCCCTCCCCTTTCAAGACATGCAACACAACTTATGACCCCAACAATGTTCTCATCCCTTTCAATACATCGACCCAAACACCGCCTCCACCCGCGAAAGCTTCAACAAGTACGCAAATGGCGGTTACACCTACACCCCTTCCTCAAGTAACAATAAAAGACCCTATGGAAGATACCTTCCAACGTCTTTCACTTGGGGAGTATCGTTTACTCACCTTGGACATGTTCCAGACTCCTCAAGAGTATGGACAACTTCATCACAATCCTAGCTATGACCATCGTATCAGAATGGTCATCCCTTATGGTCCTCCCAATCTTCAAACAAATCTCATCTATGGAGGGCTAAATCAAGCTCCCACTGATGGGAATCCTCTTTCATCACCCCAACTATTTACATCTGACTTCTCTTTTCTTGGCAACCCAAACTTTGCTCATACCTTTCTTTATAGGTGTGCATGGAAAGCTTTGGCTTTGGGCGCTACGAACAAGGCTCCCACCAGCCCGTCAAACCACCAAATGACAAGGCCATAAATAATGCTAAGAAGTGACATGGCCTGGGTTTTGAAGAACCCACCGAAACTTCTAAAAACCCTCACCCTAAACCTATCATAGAACAATCACCTCCTAACTCGCCTATTCCCCCATCACCTACGGAGTCAGTGGTTTCCATCCCTCCTAGTTTTTTCTTTGCATAAACACCATTCGCTTGGAACCCCTAACCTATCAACTAGGTGGGGGATCCAAGTCTCTCCAACTCATTGATTATCCACAATGGGTATCAAACATTCTCCTTGTCACAAAAGTGACTGGGGGAATTCAACTTTATTGACTATCACGATTTTGGCCAAACATCAACCAACCAAGCATTGACCAAACATCAACCAACTTCACGTCCAACCTTGACCAAACATCAACCAACTTCTTAATCATCTCCCACACGTGACCAAAATGGACAGAAGCAAACAAGGCAAGTTTGCTCCTAATTGGCTCAGACCTTATATCATAACACATAAGTATGGATCAAGGACTTATCGTCTGTCTTCTCTTGAAGGTCGGCTAGAACTTGAGCCCCTTAATGCCTTGCATCTATGACCATTCTATTATTAGTCAAGTACTCATTCACTTAAACTTGAGCTCATCCCTTGAGCAACCCCCGTCATCATCATTCATATTCCTTTAAATCCTGTTTCCCTACAAACATTATTTAACCCTTTTGTCAAGCATGTATGCTTTGTCCTAATAAAAAGGAAACCTTTAAACCTCTACAAGCTTGTCCATGACTAAAATTTTAGTCCAAAAAATATAAAACTGGGATGCATATCCAAAGGTCATCAACTATAAATGTAGATTGTTCCCTCAAAGGACAGCTACATAATTGTTGTAATTGATAGACTACTCCCTTAAAGGACAGCTATTCAAAGACTTTAAAACATACAAATCAAAATATAGACCAATCCCTCAAAGGATGGCTATACTCAAATCTTGCTACAAATAGCACTCTCTTATAATCTTCTTGCATCGATCAGCTTCACATATAACCACAAAACAAAACAACATCCCCACGTAGACTTCCCGCATTGATCAGTCTACCAAAAAAAAATTGACTGATAAGTTAAGTCATGGACTTGCCTATATTCGTTCTCAAGGTCACCTATAAGAGGGGCAAAATTATCCTTGCTAAAAAGGGTTATGCTATCCTCACACCTCACATCATCAAACCTATCACCCCAACATACTCAAGGGATTTGGAGCTCACTTATGTTGGGGAATCCAAGAAAAACACACCTTGTTCTGATCCCACTTGTTAGGATCTTGCTCCTTAGAAAGAGCACAATATGATTACCAAATATAAGCAATTAAACATGCGGAATTATCCAGAAGTATAAGTAACTAGAGGTCACAAATAACATAGAATATGAGAGACAATACACTATCTTGTATTAATACTCGTATAGAAAAGAATACAATAAAGAAGATGCCACTTCTTCTCCCACCTTCCAGAGGCTTCCCACACCTCAAGTGTATAGTAATTCTTCAAGAGTTCACTCTCCTACCAAAAAATGGTCCCAACACACAACTCACACACAGAATTGGTGTTCACCTCTCCAACTAGTCAGTAATAACCCTGCCAGTACCAAGCACTCTAAAATACTTCAAGTAGATCTCCCATGAACTTGCAACCAACAATTCAAAAAACCATACTTACACATGTAGATCTCCTATGAGCTTGCAACAACCTGCAACTCAATGATCTTACAATCGAAGGATCTTCCTTGCCTTCCTCTTTAGCTCATAATTACAATACATGCCAATGGGTCTATAAATAGATCCCAAACTTAAATAATAACGTAGACTCTTAGTTTACTATAATTATCCACGCAGCTCAAGACTTGAAATAGCCTTTACATGCAAACACTCAGTTCAACAAACTAACTATTTGTGCAATGAATAGTTCTAGCACACACAGGCGACTGACATCAGTCCCTGTCTGACTGGTGCTAATCGACATCGACCGACTCCCTACTGATGCCAGTTGCCTTTTGCATTCATCATGACCGACGTCAGTTATCCTGTCAATGCTGATACTTCTAGAACTCAGCAACCTCTCCATGTCTGCAACAAGTTGAAGGTTTTAGCTCCACAACCTAACAATCTCCCACTTGGAGATGAACAGCTACAACTGTACATGTACCTGTAGATCATCTAATTTATTCTCTTGGCTTTGTATCCCTCTTCAAGATTACTCTTGAAGACCAACCACCACAAAACTTGTGGTGCAACACCTATCATCCAAATCACCTACCACATCCACATCTACAAACCCATGTAGAAAATAACTTGACCCTGCATAGCATGTGCACTTGTTGCTGGTCCCTCTAAGAATCCATTGAACTGCCCTCTAATGCTTCTTTCCTAGATTGGATCCAAACTTGTGACAACTCCCACTGCTTGGAAAAACTCAGGTTTAGTACATACCATGCACTTAACCTCATTATGTGAATCAAGACACTATTCATAGCACTGTCCAACCATCGGTGTGTTAACCGGTCTCACACAATCATCCTGAAACAAAGTCAACATGTGACCTTCCATGTCCCCAGAACACACTCATGCCAAAGAACCTTGTTGCTCCCAAATTCCTCATGACACACCTCTGAACTAGCTTTACCTTTAGTTCAACAACTCTCTGTATATGTAACCCTGCAACAAGCACATCATACAATAATAAGATAATGTAGCTAATATTATCCAACATGGTAAAGAGAAACACAATGATCAAACCTCCATTGTCCTGCAGCTTACTCAAGACCATATAACCTGGCCTTCTATCTCACATGTCCATTTCCACTCTTCTTCATCCTGAACATCCATTTGTCTCTCAATGCTTACTTCCAGCTAGCAACTCCACCAAAAACACTTGTTAGGTTCTTCTCCAAGGAATCACATCCTTCATCCATGCCAAGCTCCCACTATTTCCTAGATTTACCTGCTCTACTTCTTTAATAACTTCTTGGTTCTTTACCATAAGTGAGCAACAAGTAGTGTAAAGAAGGGAAATGATGAATTTGAGGCTTACTTACCCTTTAAGTCCTCCATATGGGCACTTGAGACTCCTTGACAGCTTGCTATCCATCCAAAATTCATCTCAGTGACTGATGCCAGTCACATCTCAGTCTGCACCTGATCGACGTTGGTTCCATGCGACTGCCTCATTATCGACGTCAGTTCCCCTGACTGACGCCGGTGTTTATCTATCCCTGAGTCACTGACGTCAGGATGTACATAGCCGACATTGGTCCTTGTCTGGATGTTGACGTCAATTTTCTAACCGATGTCAGTCTCCATATTTTGCTTGTGAGAGCTGACTTCTACCCATGAGCTCCTTCTGGATCAAACCCTTATCCAAATCAACCTTGTTCTGCTTAGAATTCTTCTGCCCCTTATGCTGAATTATGTCTGTCACCTTCTCTTTGAAAACCAAGGCTTTCCTACTCTTGTCACAAACATCAGATTCCTCAAGAAACGTTACCTTCTTCTTCTGCATATAGAAATCTCGATCCATGACTTTCAAATCTGAAAGCATACCCTTTGACTCAAGAACATGCATCTCCTTATTCATGTGACCAATCCTATTAAGCCACATCTTTGAATCTACAGCTGAAGTAGATAACCCAAAAAGAGAATCAGTAATACAAGTAGATAGATAAAGCGTACCTACTTTCTTACCTCTTGCTACAACAAGTGCACCCTTGGTAACCTTCCAAGAGTCTGTTATGAGAGTTACTGTGCAACCCTCATCACCCAAACTTCTTACAGAAATTAAATTCCACTCTAGAACTGGGACATACATGACCTCCTTCAACACCCATGTGTTACCTATCTACAATTTCAGCTTCACTTTCCCTTTGCCAACCATTTGACAAGGCTTACCATCCCCTAAACAAATTTCTCCAAAATCTCCCTGGACATACTCATGAAAAAATTCCCTATTTGGGGATGCATGAAAAGAGGCACCAAAATCTAAAACCCAAGATTCTACTTTATCTAAGGAACATACCAGAGCATCCTGTGCAACATAATCTACAACATCTGCTTCTTCTTCATGTCCTTCATGCTGATCTTCACCCAACCAACAATCTCTCTTTAAGTGTCCTTGCTTTCCACACTTCCAACAAGTTATTCTGCCATACCTAGACTTGGATCTCCTGCCTATCTTGGACCTTGATCTCACATGCTCTATCTTCTCTCTTTGCCTTCCTCTGCCTTCAACACTTAAAGCATTTTCCGATGATTTACCTATGCTTTTCCTGCATATCTCTTCATTCAAGATTACACTCACAACATCATCCACTTTTAAGATTTCTGAAATAGACGCAGTATTGCTAACTACCATTACCAAACTCTTCCAACTTTCAGGTAATGAGCATAAGATTAAGAGAGCCTTAATTTCATCATCAAAAACAATATTGACTAAATTTAACTGGTTTACCAAACCATGCAAATCACTAAGATGACTATGTACAGATCCACCTTTCAACATTTGCAAATTAAATAATTACTTCATAAGAAATACCTTATTCGAAGCTGAGGGTTTTTCATATAAATTTGCCAAAGATTCCATCAACTCTATCGTTGTCTTAGTGTGTGATAAGTTGGAAATCATAGACGATGCAAGACTCAACCTTATAGATCCCAGAGCCTTCCGATCAAGAACCTCCCATTCTTCATCCTTCATATCCCGAGGCTTGCATGCAACCCCACCCAATGGTAAGTACAAATCTTTCTGATACAGATAATCTTCAATTTGCATCCTCCATAATTGATAGTTCTTGCCCTTAAACTTCTCCATTCGTAGTCTACTTTCTTCTGCCATTGCTCTACTCCCACTCAAATAGAAACCCCTGTGAGTAACCTGTAATCAACACACACTAACCGTATCTAATCCAATCTGTTAGTATCCCAACCAAAAGCTCTAATACCAGTTGTTGGGGAATCCAAGAACAACACACCTTATTCTGATCCCACTTGTTAGGATCTTGCTCCTCAGGAAGAGCACAATATGATTACCAAATACAAGCAATTAAACATGCAAAATTATCCAGAAGTACAAGTAACTAGAATTCACAAATAGCACAGAATATGAGAGACAATACACTATCTTGTATTAATACTCATATAAAAAATAATACAATAAAGAAGATTCTACTTCTTCTCCCACCTTCTAGAGGCTTCCCACACCTCAAGTGTATAGTAATTCTTCAAGAGTTCACTCTCCTACCAAAAAATAGCCCCAACACACAACTCACACACAGAATTGGTGTTCACCTCTCCAACTAGTCAGTAATAACCCTGCCAGTACCAAGCACTCTAAAGTACTTCAAGTAGATCTCCCATGAACCTGCAACCTATAATTCAACAGACCATACTTACACGTGTAGATCTCCTATGAGCTTGCAACAACCTGCAACTCAATGATCTTACAATGGAAGGATCTTTCTTGCCTTCATTTTTAGCTCATAATTACAATACATGCCAATGGGTCTATAAATAGATCCCAGACTTAAACAATAACTTAGACTCTTAGTTTACTATAATTATCCACGTAGCTCAAGACTCAAAATAGCCTTTACATGCAAACACTTAGTTTAACAAACTAACTATTCATGCAACAAACAGTTTTGGAACACACAGGCGACCGATGTCGATCCCTGTCTGACTGGTGCTGACCGACGTCAGTTGACTCCCTGTCGATGTCAGTTGCCTTCTGCATTCATCATGATTGACGTCGGTTATCCTGTCGATGCCGATACTTCTAGAACTTAGCAACATCTCCATGGCTGCAACAAGTTGAAGCTTTTAGCTCCACAACCTAACAACTTAATGTCAAGTGATTCAACTATTTCTCTAACATAAACCAATGGTCAAAATACGTAATGCATGAATGGGGATTTTGTTTGCAAAACCCTTACCTATGATATCATTATGGTCCTTGTCAATGAAAGAGCAACGTGCCTTTCACTTCTTACATCTTTGTCACGTACAACCAAACCCAATCGAAACCAAACTAAACCAATAATATGACATCATGACATCATTCATCATCATGGACCATTCACACTAGTTTTTATGGAAAATAATACACATAGAAACTATCAACCAAAATCAATTTATGTCAAGCATAAACCATTACTTGCTGAAGCATAAATAAATTTATTTCATTTTTAGTATACATCCATCACCAATATGGAAAATTGCTAGGGATGAAAAATCACATAACCAATGTTACAGAATACACCATCACATGGAAAAGGCTATAACATCATCATACATTCATCATTTCAAGCATGTACCATCAGACATATGGGAAGTGCTCGACCCTAACTTGACCAAGACAACTATCAACCAGCCCAAACTACATAGGCCTGAGGCCCTTACAACAGGGGCTATGTAGGCAGCACTTAGTTGACACAAAATCTTTTGAGGTTAGCTCAGCCATTCATTTGTTCGTCTACCTGATGGATAAACCATTTCACCTTTAACCATGACTTAACCTAGTCCAAACCAATCCATAATCGACCCTCTTTCTCCCTTTTGGGGAGAACTACATTGGCCTGAGGCCCTTCAAATAGGGGCTATGTAGGCAGCACTCAGTTAACATGGGGTCTTTTGAGGTTAGCTCAGCCATTCCTTCATCCATCCATCTAATGGACCAACTATCTATACCTAACTCAAAATCATGACCAAACAATCAGCCCTGACACTGAGTGAGTTACCTAAACTTCTCATGGGGCACATTAGAGATCACATCCATTCGCCATCCACAACACACGCCACTTTAAATCATACCATGACTCAACCTGACTCAACAAATGACCTTAGAGATTGCGACTATCTCCTTAAACCATGACCACTTTTGAGACAATGTTGCCTTGGTTATTTTTGCATATATGCTACCTCACGACTAGTTAGCAAATTATACTCAACCCATATTATGACCCTCACACATATTGTTGGATCACGCGCAAGTTGATCCCCAATATTTGTGACATTTTTGTGTTTTCTAGGAGCACTTCCTGAGCTTAGGATACTTAAAACATGATGACCATTAGAGCTACAACTTTGATCATTTAACCCAGTTAGCTATGACTAAATGTTGGGGACTGGTTACTTTGATTTTAGCAGTCCTTGACCTTTGACTGCGACAATTTGACCTACCTATCACGTGAAGTGGTATGCATGCAATCTCAACTTTTGCAGCGTTCACACTCAAATTTTACCATATCCATCCGTTATCTATCAAATCGGCACCCAATATCAGGTTACCTTCCCTCGATTCTTGCTTTGAGGGGGGAATACCTTATCCCACATCTGGGGCAACTAACTCCTATTTTTGTCTTGTAGTTCATCAAAACAACCAACAAGACAAAAATGACCTTATCCCATACCTAGGGCAACCAACTCCTATTTTTGTCTTGCAGTTCATCAGAACAACCAACAGGACAAAAACTACCTCATCCCATATCTGGGGCAACCTACTCCTATTTTTGTCTTGCAGTTCATCAAGAACAACCAACAAGATAAAAAGGGGCAAATGTAGACACCTAAATTGTGTCTACTCCTTAGTCGACTCCCCCTTGGTCCCCTTGGTCCACTTCTAAACATTTCTAACCAACACACTTATTAGTTTAAAATAAATTACCTATTTTAAATTAATAACATCACCCTTGACACATCACCCTTAACACATCACCCATGATACCTCACCTTGCCCTTGGATAACCCCATTTATCACCTATGACAAATCATAATGACCCAAGACCTATTTCAACTCTCCCATTAACCCCCATGCCTATTAAATCTGTCTTGGGACCATTTTTCAACGGCAACTAAACTTGGCAGATGGAGGAATAGGTAAAAGGCCAAAAATAGCCTTTTTTCCATCTTTTAGCCACCGACGTCGGTTACCCATTGGTCGACACCGGTGGGATCGCCGACGTTAGTTACTTAAAATAGGCCCAAAGGTGAATTCTCTGACCCCTAAATACACCCAAAATGTGAATCCTCTGACTTTGAATCTAACTTCTCTTGCTCCTCAACTCTTTGCACATCAAAGGCAGGCTTTGGGATGAGATATCAGCATTCTATCAACGCTCTCTTGGCTATAGAGACTCCGCGCAAGTGACTTCAGAATAGATTGGAGCATTGCACGAGAATCTCGCCATCAACTATAATAGGGACAAGCATCAAACACCTTGATTCTTCATTTCACCAGAGCTAAGTGTTTCTTTTGTCCTTTTATTTTAGTATTTTAAAAGGCATTGGTAATCAGTCAATTTGCTATCTCTGAGTACTATTGAAATAGTCCAAATTTTTTATTAGAGAGGCTGAGAGGCCTTCCCCATATCCTTACTCCTTTTGACAACATGTCTTCTACTCCTTGTCCCTCTTAAGACTCTATTGACTTCCCTACAATCTTGCACAGACCTCCCAGACTCCTCTATCGCCCATAAACCCGTCCAAAACCCATCCAAGGCCATTGCCCTGACCGACATTGACCATTTCCCCTACCACCATTGGTAGTATAACCGACATTGACAACCTTGACCAACCAACATTGGTAAAACTATCGACGTTAGTGACTCTGACAGATAGATAGCAGAATACAGGTATGCATCATCTCTATTTTTTTGTTTAGTCTTTCACCATTTCTCTTTCTAGCAACACTCTTTTATCAACTAGTGGACTGTCATCCCTCAAGGAAGTCTTTGCACTTCTGGGACTGAGCTTTGCTTGGCAGTCCACCATATATCTATCTAACATTTTTATGTTTAAGTCCCTTTCTTATCTATAGGTGTCATCCTCCACAGCCAAAGAGGAGCTCCTTCACTCATCTGGATACGGTGCGCAACTTCATCTGGGTATCATCTAACCCCTGACCATTTATCTTTTAGTTTCTTATTCCTTCTAAATGTGAAAAGTGAAAAATGAGTAGAAACACCTATAATAAATAAGAATGATAAAATTAGGCTTTGTGTAGATTTTAAAGATCTGAACAAAGCATCAATAAACGATCATTATCCCCTTCCCCCTATGGATCAAATTCTATAAACTATATTAAGATCTGAAAGGTTTTCTCTTCTAGATGATTATTTTGGTTATAACTCAAGGGTAATTGATTTAGATTTGGGAGTTGGTTTGAGGGTATAATATTTAGGTTGTTGGGGATGATGTTCAAAATGGGCATATGTGGGTTGATATTTGGAATAGAGTAGGCCATTTGCCCTTGGGGATGCATTTGATAATTGATGATCATTACCTCAAAATAAGCTTTGGCTAATGAAGTTATAGCTGGAATAGATCTTTTCAAAAATATTAAAGTCATGGGATCTATTGCATCTTTTTAGATTTCTAGAGCTAAAACATCATTAGGTTTATAAGGTTCTATGGTCCTACTATACATTTTCTAAAACTTGGCATTAAAGGACCTTATGGGCTAACTTTCATCCCTCCTGATGATGGTGAATTGGTGGTATATGACACATGGACTATTAATTTTACCAAACTGGTCTATAAAAACATTAGTAAAACCATCCCAACTAGTAATATAATTGTCAAGCAAATTCAAAAACCATTCATAAGCAACATTTTTAAAATTAAAGGGGAATAATCTACATGTTACATCTTCATGCACAACATTTAGAAAACTTAAAGTAGCTTTAAAAGACTTAATATGTTCTCCATTAGTTACAATATCAGTTGGACTAAATTTAGGGAAATACTTTTTAAGGTACGTGGAAGATCATGTACCACACCTGGTATGTTGATTGAACAATCTCCCAATGAAGCCATACCTAGACAAAAGTTGAAGGTAAATTTACATTGAAGAGTTAAATTTGGTAGAGATTTGGATCTCTTGCATCTACCTTTATCACACCTGGCTCTTATGTGAATCTCAAGTTCAAGCAAAGGTTTCCTCGTCTTTGAGTGTGATCTAATTTGAATCCTTGACAATTATAGCATAAAGATTAGAGATCATATTTTAAATATGATGTATCAAGTTAATCTTTATAAATAACAAGGATTAAACTTGCACATTAATCTCATTTTACAAATATGGTGTAAATAACAGTGAAGAACATTCAAAGATATGTCCAATTATGCAAATATGGTCTATCTTTATAAGTCTAAGCTCAAATAAGCCTAAATCTATAAAAGATATACTTATCTTTGATCAAAATAAGTTATCCTAACCTCAAATACATATTTATTCTTGAGTCTCAAGCTAATTTTACTGAAAACAAGCATCAAACCTCAAATAATTATGATCTTTGTCTAAAAAAGCACAAAGTGGGACAAAGAGTGCAAAGTTCAATGATCTTTACACTTCTGAGTAAAGAATTATGCAAAAGTGCAAAGGTAACATCAATCTTAGATCAGAATATACTAAGACTAATAAAGATCCAACCAATTTACATATATTTCCCTCCTTTTAGTGCTAGTGGCACTTGTTGATGCCTTAGTGTGCCACAAGAGTCCTTAGTGTTCAAAGAACACTTCTCATTTTAGAATTCTAGGAACTCAATTGGAAACTTATGTCAACTATGGTGAAATAGTGGCAAAACAATGCTTAACTGTCCCACAAAATTTATATTAATTGGTGGTTGGGAGCCATCATGGACCAAATCTTTGAAATGTGGAAGTATTTATGCTAATACTTAGTGGACTATAATCAAATCCTAAATTACAAACTAATTTAAATGGATATTTACAATGAAATTTAAACTACAGTGACCTAGTTAACAAAGAATCAAAAGAGAAGAGTAGAGCAAGAAGAAAGTGAGTGATTACTTATCTTAGCCTCAAACATTATGACAAAGTCTCAATCACAACTAAGTATACATTCAAATCAATATATAGTTCAAAATAGCCTAAGCTCGGATCTCACTACAAACCAAGTAAAACCTCAAAGGATGATGTAAAGAACTACAAGTGAGAACTAGATTTAATACCATAATCAAATAGCATTAGCACATCTAAATACAAAGCAAAATGAAATGAATCAAATTCAAGATCCTCCAACTAATCTAGCTTAAGCACAAATTAGAAACCCTATTAGTAAATATGCAACCCATAATTCATAGAAACTATTCAAATTTAAGACTTCAGACTCACAATTAAGAAAGAGTCATATAACAATTAACACAAATAAATTTGGAAAATCCTTTCAAAATTATTTAATTGTATTAATTACTCAAAATGCACAAAATCTACTCAAAATTCTCCCTCTTACAAAATGGTAGTACTTCCTTTTATAGAAAGACAAGGTAGTATATCGGTCAATTATAAAATAAAAATATACAAAAGTAAGGATAGTTGTCCTTTTAAGTAAGTTATAAAATACATTTGCTTTATCAAATTCGATTGATCTAGAGGCAAATATGCTAATACACTAGCATATGCCTTTACAAAGGAATATTCCCTTTTCAAATATTACAATGTTTTTTACAAAGAGAAATATCAATTAACTGGTGGGCCCATTACCAACGGACTCCCTTATTTCTCTTGCAAAAGCTCCATTACCCTTTGATGTTGTTCTTTGACTAACCCCAAATATATAATAGGCTTTAAGAGGTAGGCATCCTCTTGATCAGCTAAGTCATCAAGGTCTCTATCATCCATTACCATAGCTTATTTGATGTGTCTAGCTTTTGCCATATTTTCCTTGACTGTGAAGATCATGCCCATAATTTTGTTGGTGTCACTTCCATATTGGCCCTGGCTTTTGCTCTTGACCTTTGGCATCACCAAGGTGACTTTGTGTTTATACTCCTCATCTTCAATAATGCCCAAGGTTTTGGACTTTGTAAGATAAGCTAGAATAGTGCCCAGGAATTGTTCAATTATAGTAATCAGCTCTCCATCATCAACAAAGAGTCTATCTAAAACATTTATCCACACACTTAGACTCTAAATCTTGTCTACCACTATTCTCAATATAGCATTTATGTGGGCCAAGTTAATGGTTTTGAACTTAGGAATTTTATACCTAATCAGAATGCTGATGAGATCCCTTATTCTTTCCTTGACATCCTACCACTCTATCATCAATCCCTTAGCCACTTCACTCTATTGGCTCAATACATCATATTCTAGATTTATTGACTTTAATGAGTCAAACATGTCAAAAAAGGATTCTTTAAACATCTTTATTATGGATTCAAAAAATGATAGGATAACTTGTGTCTCTAAGTTCTCCTTTTCCTTCTCCAAGTTAACTATCCTTTGTTGCATTCCTCTAATCCCAGCTCTAATTTGAGTTGAATGAGCCTAAGCTAGGCTCTCAACATCCTCTTTATGGATGGGTAGTTCACTAAGATACTACCTTCCAACTAGGGTTAGGCCTGCAAATGGCTCAACCATTTAGAAGGTGAACTCCTTAGTTCCTACCATGGCTTTTCTTGTAGTCACTCTCTCCAATCCAGAAGTCTCTGGATTGAATTGTACAATGGTAATTAGCTCTATGTATTTTGGAGGTTCTAGGTCCTCAACTCTTATTCTACTTGATGATCCTAGAGAATCCACTTTCTTGCTTTCTAACACTGTAGTGGTCATTATCCTCCTTACTTCTTCTTTCCTCAAGGCCCTAATCCATGGCTTGATGTCATCATGCACATCAATGTTAACAGTCCTTGTCAAGGACCATGAGTGGGATAAAGAGGGAATCTTCTGCATTTTCCAATAGATAAACCAATCAGGGATGATTGTTCTATGGATTTGGAACTCATCACTAAAAAGGTTGAATTCACTTATGGGGTGAGTGAGAGCCAACTTTGGCTTCTTTGATCCAATAGGGACTAATGCCAACTCTACCTCTCTATTCTTTTTGGGTGCCACTGGGACTATGTCAAGAGTAACTTCCTCTACTTCATCAATGCCATATGCCTCGGTAATAACTCTAAGGGCATCCTTAACTATTTCATCTAGTTACAAGGCAATCATGTCTAAGTGCTCAACTAGAGATGTTGGTCTTTGAGGCATAAGTGAGGATGAGGGTCCCTCTCTAGGTCTCTCTTTCAAATTTTATTTACCATGTCCCTGTATAGTCTGTTCTCAGGGCTATTGCTTCTCTACTTATAGTTGTTATTGAGGGGGCCTTGAAGATCTAAGTAGTGAATGGTATTGAAGGGGTCCAATTTTTCATAAGTCCCCTAGTGGATTCTCATCACTATTTAGTTTGTGCTCAAGTTTAATGTTATATCCCTTGAGCCTAGTCAACACTTCCTCAAAATTATGTGCCTTGATATATATGGTTTCATGGACACCAAGTTGATGCATATACACTGGCTTGGGCAACTACCTAGATTTCAAGTGTGGGGTGACTATGTTATTGGTGTCCCACATCTTTAGCTAATCGAGTTGTAATTTAAAAGAATCCCTATGTCTAGCCATAGTGCTCATATGATCCTAATTCTACAATACGGTCCTACCAATGGTTAAAGGGAAAGAATGGAAGAGGCCTTTTCTCTTGTCATTTAAAACTTTGTCCACGTAATTAAGGAGTTGGTATGCAGTTCCTTACTCTACCAACTTGGTGGGAACATAGACAGGCAATTTGTAGAGTTGGATCAAGATTTCCTCAATCCTAATCATTATGTAATCTGGATATAGCTAGATGTCTCCTATTAGTTCCACATATTTTTTAATTAAAGGGATAACCCTAGGCATAAGGATTCTTGTAATGGCTTCTACCAAAGCAAGATAGACACAATCAGAGATGAATTGGATGTTATGTCTATACTTGAATATGTGTAGCTTTTAGTAGTCATGGAAGATGGTGAGTCTGCCCTTAGATGATCAACTCTTGATATGAAGGATATGAATGGAGGCCAGCATGACATTTAACAAATAATACATCATAAAGAAGTGGGTGCTAGTATTTTTATTTATGGTTGTGAATTATCTTTCCAGGTGTATGTTGATCATCTCCCCAATGGGAGGAGTGAGCTCTTTCTCTAATTAGTATAGGTAGATACATATGCCCCTCCATAGATAAAGCTAAGTGTGTAGAGGCAAAAATGAAATAGATGACCTTGTGAGCTTTGGAGGTGAGACATTTTTATGATATTCATGGAAACATTACCATCACATTTGGAATCACCATATATTCCCATGTTCCCTACTTTGAAGATTTCTAGGAAGATTTGGATGATGAAGAGGAATTCAGATTGAGGGACTACTTGAGAATGACCTTGGATTAGGTCAAAGCTTTTGATTTAGCACCAATCCCTAAGGACTTAGTGGATGTTGAGTCCTTAATACACAAGGTCTACTATGGCAGTAAGATATACTCATAGCCCCTTCTAATAGTAAGCCAATATATTCCTGAATCTTTCTCTATTATAGATAAAATTGCCCATGTGGTCAATAAACCACTCAACTAGATCAGGATTAAAGGGGTCCAAGTGACCAAGGAAATAGTTAATATCAATGAAAAGCTATTGAAGCTCAAGGAACAAGGAGTTACACCATCAATAGAGGGTCCCAGTGGTACAGCATCAGACCAACTAGATAGGCTAACGATCTCCCATAAAAAGAAGAAGAAATCAAAGGCCAAAAAGGGGTAATCAAGTAAAGAGGGAGTATTAGTGGACCAATCAATAATTATTTCATCCAAGGACATATATGTAGTTGAATCATCCACAACTTTATCCCTTATCTTGGTGATAGTCACAACTCTTATATCTATGATTCATCCCCCACATATTTCTATTGTATTTATAGCTCCAACACCTCCTCCTCCATTGTCCACTCCTCCTTCACCCCAAGTGACTCCACCCTCCATTCTCATCAGTTTACTCATAATAATAAGTCCACTACTAACAGTGAAATCAAGCCAATTGGACACTCAGGTCTCCCCTTCATTGGATACTCAAGTTTCCATTTCACTTCTTCCTCCCATAATTTCACTCCTTCCTTCCATAATTCCTTTCATTTCATTTACAATTCCTTCTATTCCATTCCCGTTAATCACCAACACTATACAATAGTATCTTATCATGGATTCAATCATTTTGACTTCAATTCTTCTATCCATCCCAACTCCTGCAACAACTATTACTTTATCTTCATCCTCTTTCATCTTCCCTGCTTTACCACCCTTGATTGTCCTTACTACTTTAATTGACTCATTTAAAGCTTTGGATTTCACACTTCCACCAATTCCTAAGCTCCACATCCCTGTGTCTACTCCTCCATTGATATCACTTCCACCTCCCACACCCCTAATAGACACATCTATTTCCATTACGCCTACCTCTTCCACTTCCATAGTAACCCCAACCCCTTTAGTGGAGATAGGTAAGGAGCAAGTCTTGGATGCAAATGTGGACCTTTAGCCCACTGATGGAGAATAAATTGTACAAACATTTGTTGATCAATCAATGGTAATATTAGTATAAGATATGACACTTTTCACTGTGCCTACTAGTGTAGCAACTTCAATTATGGATTCTTAAGTGATAGTGTTTGCACAATAATATGCTACACCCAGTTAGTTAGGATAAATATTGGGGAAGAAAAAAAATTAAATGGTGTCCCCAAGTACATTAGATTTGGTCTCTCAAATACATGCAAGAAATCCAAGACTATTTCCCGAACCTTCTCAAGGATATTGTGTAACTCAGAAGGGGAAAGATATGTAGAGATTGTAGTCCCCCCACAAGACAAATAGAAAGAAGATTTAGTGGTGTGGGACTATTAGGTATCAAAAATTCACCTTGGACATTATATGAAGGAGGGGTTGAAATGTGACATTTAATCCAACAAATCCTTTAATAAAATGTATAGCAACAAGGTCATTAAGGATGAACTAAAAAACAAGGTTGAACAACTAATGATTACATTGAATAAATTCATAGAGCCCATTGTGTAATTAACACAACCCAAATCAGCACAGCCCATCACCCAAATGACAGATTAGGCAACACTTGATGCAGGGATAGAAATTAGTAGCATGGGGAAGGAGACTAAGGAATGGGCTGAAAAATCATCTCCAAAGGCAATAAAGTCATTGATATAATAATGGATCATTATACAATTATGAGGGAAATAAGGATCACCTTGAGATCACAAGTCAGTAAATATGAGGGAGAGATAAAAAGATTGAATATTTTCTATCCAAAATTGATAGATATGGATTTAATTGACATGGATATCCTCCTTATAAAAACATACTAAAAAATGATGGAGAGTAGCATAATTTAGAATAAAGATGCTGACAGAGGTTTCCCATAAAGCCAAAGTTGCCCATGACAAGGCCACTGACATGTTATATGACATTAAAGATTTGATGAATAAATTGTCATGTTGACCAATATAGTATTAAGAGAAAATCTTTTCATTAAAAGAGGGTTATAATAAATTCAAAGAAGTGATCAAAAAGGAATTTGCACAAGATACAATTTTCACCTTGAGCTCTAATCATTATTTCATCAAGTATCATAATGCATTGGATCAGATGGGTACAAAAATTCAAACATTCAAAGCTTTGAGAAGGGAAAATTTTGATACAATATCAGATTATGAGATAACCAACCTCTACTCTTTTGGCCTAGATGAAGATATAATCTATGAGATATTCAAGGCTTTTGATGCATATGTTTAGAAATTACAAGCTGAGAAGGATAAAGAGTCAGAAGAAGTGTTGGAAATAGAATAATTTTTATCTATTAAAACCATTCTCATATATTGTATTTATATTATCATAAAATATTGTAAAGTTTCAAAAACATAACTTGTAAATTGCAACTATATTTTAAAAACTCTTTTTGAGAAAGAGCCAAATGTATTTTAAACTTTCTATTTTGATGGGTTGAAAATTATCAAAAGTAGACTTGCAAATTACACTTTTAATTTTGACAAATTTTAATTGCTTAAGTTGTAAAATCACACATTGAAAAATGAAATTTGAGTTTTGACAAAGTGGTATGACTTGAAAGTTGTAAAAGTCTCACTTGAAAATTATAGATTAGGGTTTTACAAAAAAGCAAGTTATCTTAAAGTTATCTTTTATTCTAAGATTGAGTTTCACTTTGGATCCTCTCATTGCATGAAGAGCCATTGTAGATGCATGAAGAAGAACATCGGCATTGCATGAAGACTTCCCAAGTTCCATCCATTCCTCTATTAGTTTGAATCATGCCCATCTCTTGCATGAACTTTTTCAACACTTGTTCCCCACACCATGGATGCCACAAGCTGAAGATCACACCTCTTTTCAAGTTTCCATATTTACATGTTCTTCTACTAGGCATTGGATTTCATTGTTAACTATATCTCATTTATGAGATTTTTTGTATAAATATGGGTAGTATAACATAGCCCATCTTATATTTTTGTTGCTAGATTTATTATTCTACATTTAGAATAACTCTTCTACATGTTGTAACCTAGAGAATGAGAATAAATTGAAGATTTGTATTTCTTATCTGAGAAATCTTTGTGTATGCAAAGTTATTTGATATTTGTGGATGTTATAATTCTTATTTTAGTACTGAAATTTTATTTGTGGTATTTTTTACCCTTTTGAAAGATTGTTTGATTAAAATAAAAGAATCTTTCTCCCTTATATGAAAATAGCAAATATTGCCTTTGATTTCCCATTTACATGAGTTTGTGTTCCTACAAAATTAAAATTTATTTTCTATTCTTTTGTGTTCATTCAATAAAACATTAAAATCCACTATAAAAAAATATTTGGTGCAATCACCATTTTCAATTTTGCAAATTTCATTCTCACAACTCTTTTCCCAGTCAAAACCTTAGTTTAGGAGCAAGATCACTAAAGGAGCAAAATTTATATAAACTCATAATTTATCAATTGCATCGAGTTTAATGAAAGGAAACTAGCCTTTTCTAAAGGTTCACCTCAATTCACCAAGGTCCTACAGCTTGGAGGTGATCCCATTGTATCTTTATATTGTTGCAAAACACGCTGTGTTATCATTCAATGGGTTCAAAATATATGTGATAACAATTTTTGGCATGTTGGGTGGGACCCAAAAATTACAAAGAGATTGGTGCTATTCTTAGTGAGAATTATCTGATCCTCATACAAATTTCAATAGCACCTAGTGACTACACTGGTTTACAAATTTAGAATTTTAAGGTTTATGTATGTCAAGCAAATAAACAAGATCATCTACTAAATGTAAGAGAGACAAATTTTTAGAATTATCAATTCCATCTAAAAAGAGATCAAAATTAGTTGTACCTTACCCTAGAGTATATCCTATAATTTTATTTGCATCTCCTTTAAGTACTCTCATCAGTTTCATACCTCCCATTATGGCTAAAATTTTTAATTTCATAGCTTTCAATGGAAGCAACCCCCTCAAGTTTGCCCAGTATGATGATATACCTACCTCGAATTTGATAATCCTTTCGTATTTTACTGGTGAAACTTCCACCACTCATATGGAACATATATAATAAAGTTCTAAACTTTGTTCAGTCCACAACATGGTACAATATAATGTTGTAATCAGGCTCCTAGTTTCCTATTTCAAAGGTAAAGCCTTACAGTGCTACATAGGTCTTCCTCCCAATTCCATTTGAATTTGAGATGACCTAAGCACTGCACTATGTACTCAATTTGAAGATAAGAGTGACCACCTTTCCATGGTTGAACAATTAAATGTTATTCAATGGGCTCCTCATGAACACATGCCTGACTTCAATTTTTATTTTCAAAAGACATGGAATAAAATTCTAGTATTGGTCAAGCCAACTCCAAATAATGCTTTCCTATATTACTTGAGATCCCTCAATAGTGATATAGTTTTTATGATTCAGTCAATGGGTGACACCACACTTCTCAATGCTTATGAAATTGTAATAAGGGCATAAAATTGCTTAATTCAAGCAAGGAAAATTGCCCCAAGGATACCAATGCCTCTATATCTAAAAATACCTCCCACACCACCTACAATTGCTCCAATTCCCACCACAAAAAAAGCGCCAGCTTTAACTCCCACTCCTATAGATGATTTATATGATGTTAAGTCACTACTCAAGAGTTTTGGCAATGAGTTAGTAGCAATGAAGTGGTAGCAATCCCATAACTACAAGTCTTATCAATAAGATAACCCAATATACCAACCCAATAGGCAGCCATACCAAGGAAATTCATAGCCATAAGGTCAAAATATGCAAGTGAAAGCTCTAAACATCCATGCTCTACATGCACCAGGTGCTACCAAAGTTATTATACCTATTCAGAATAACCTAGCTCAAGAGTATGAGTGGTGTTATCCTTGCTCTTAGTCACATAACTAGAATACTTGTCTTAATGGCATCATCAGTCAAGCCTTGATGGTGCAAGACATATCAAATACAAAAGGATAGTAAGAAGAAGCCACTTTCCAATGAGCAAATACACAAGAACCTGCTCATGGTGAGATTAGTCTTCTAAACTGGCAAGAGGAGGAATTTTGTGGTGTAAATAAAGAGGAGGCATTATTCAATGGTGGAGGTCTTATGGAAGCTTGTTAGGAATATAGAATGTAGAGCAATACTAATGAAAAAAATATATAATAAAAATTTAGAAAACACAATAAAATAGAGACATAGATTTAATGTGGTTCACCCAATATGGGCTATGTCCACATAGAAACTGCTAGTCCTTATTATTCAATCCAACAAAATGAAAGAAAAAAATTGCAATACATCCACTACAATATCCTCTTCACTCTCTCTCAATTTTTGCCTGATTACAATAACCTCATATCAAAAGAGGGTTAAATATTAGGGGAAAATGCACTAACTTAATTTCTACCATTATATCTAAAACCTAATAGTTAATGGTCTAGATTAACTATGAAATTATAATATTTTATAATGCATTTTTCACAAAAAAAAATCTTCAGGGGTGCTACCCCGAAACCCCCACAAGAGGAGCTTCAAAATAGGTCATCCTCCCCCTTGGACCCCAATGGTGACCCTAGTGGGGGGTTTCCCCACACACACACCCCTTGTCAAGAACCGGGCATTAAAATAAGATCAGGCTACACCATCTAATAATCTCTAACTTAGAGACTGATTGTTGCAACTCCACTGCTACAACTCTTACTTGGACTTTTCTTTTCAACTTTGACCCTAACATGTTTCTCATCTTCCTATTTGTCTTTGAATAACTATTGAAGCTAAACAACTCTCCATATTATCTTTAGTGGCTGCCTTTGTTATCATATCTATAGAATTCTGACTCATATGGATCTTTTCCAACTTTAGTTGACCATCCTCCAAAACTGAATGAATGAAGTGAAACCTGAGTTGTATATGTTTGGTTCTTGAGTGGAATATCGAGTTCTCTGTTAAATGAATCACACTCTAGATATCAATGTATAACCTATAATCTTTTTGCTTATGCCTCAACTCTTCCATGAACATTTACATCCATATCATCTCCTTGCTAGCTTCTATAGTTGTAACATATTCTGCCTCTGTAGTTGACAAAGAAACTATCTTCTAGAATTTTGAAATCCAGCTAATTATTGTGTCACCAATAGTGAATACATAACTTCTGGTGCTCCTCCTACCATTCAAATCTCTAGCCATGTTTGCATCAACATATCCTTGTAAGGTAACATCTGGCCCTTCATAGCATAAATGTCTATTAGTGGTCCCTCTCAAGCACTTTAGAATCTACTTGACTGAATCCCAATGCTCTTTTCTTGGATTGTTCGTAAACTTGCTGACAACTCCCACTACATGAGCAATATCTAGTCTAGTGCACACCATAGAATACATTAAACTTCTAACTACTAAAGCATATGGCACTTTCATCATGTAATTGATTTCTTCTTGTGTTTTAGAACACTATTCCTTGCTTAATTTTAAGTGACCTCCCAAAGGTGTACTCACATATTTTGCATTATTGAACCTGACTAACACCTTCTTGATGTACTCTTCTTGAGACAATGTCAATTTCTTATTTTTCCTATCTCTTATTATTCTCATATCAAGGATTTACTTTGCAGTACCTAAATCCTTCATTTCAAATGAATCTACTAGTTTTCTTTTTTAGCTCGTTTATATCATGCATGTTAGACCTTGCAACAAACATGTCATCTACATACAATAACAATATAATATAGTTGTCATTATCTAATCTCTTAAAGTAAACATAGTGGTCAGAATGACATCTACTATAACCTTGTTCTATCATAAACATGTCAAATTTCAAATACCATTGTCTTGGAGCTTATTTTAGACCATACAAACTCTTCTTCAATATGCACACCATTTTCTCCTTACCTTTGACTTCATTTCCTTGTAGTTGCTCCATATATATTTTCTCCTCCAAATCACCATGAAAGAATGCAGTTTTCACATCTAACTATTCAAGACATAAATCTTTTACTACTACTAAACTTAAAATAGTTCTTATAGAAGTCATTTTAACTACAGGAGAAAATATTTTGTCAAAGTCAATACCTTTCTTTTATGTAAACCACCTTACAACAAGTGTGGCCTTGTACCTCTTTTTTCCTCCATCTTCTTCCTTCAAACTATAAACCCATTTATTCTACAATGCTCTTTTACGTACAAGAAACTGAACCAAATCCCAAGTTTGGTTGTGTACCAAAGAGCCCATCTCCTCTTTCATACCTTGCTCCCACTTCTTTCTAGTTTCTATTTGCATTGTTTCTTCCTAGCTTTCTAGATCACCACCATCAATCAATAATAAATAATAAAGTGAAGGAGAGTAACGTTCAAGGAGTCTACTTACTTTAATAGATATTCTAACTACACTTCTAGGAGTTTGAGGTACTTGTTGTAGTTGTTGCACATTCTAATTTTCTGGCACTTTTTGAATTTCATTTCCAATAATTTCATCAAGTACTTCATATTATTTATTTGATTTTTCTTATTTCTTTTCCTACAACTAATCTCTATACATGACCTTTTCATTAAAGATCACTTCTCTACTCCTAATACTTTTGTGATTTTCAATATCCCATAAACAATAACAAAAATCATTAACTCCATATCGAATAAAAGTATATTTCTTGGATTTTGCCTCAAGCTTGGTTCTATTTTCTTTATCAGTATGGACAAATGCTTCACAACTAAAAGTCTTTAAAAAGGAATAATCTACCCTTTTACTTGTCCATGTTTCCTCTAGAATGCCACCATCCAAAGGACTTGAAGTCTCTTTGTTAAGTAAACAGTATCCACAGTATCTACCCAAAACTGTAAGGCCAACCCTATATGCAATCTCATGCTTCTTACACACTCCATGATTGTCCTATTCATCCTTTTTGACACACCATTTTGCTATGGTGTTCTTGGAACCATCTTCTCTCTACGAAGCCCATGGGATGAACAGTAATTATCAAACTCCTTGATGTATTATTCACCTCCATTTTTTGATCTGACACACTTCAACTTATTTCCTGTCTCAATCTAAACCAAAGCTTTCCATTTCTTAAAAGTATCAAAAACATCAGATTTCTATCATATATAATAAGCCCAAGTTTTTCTAGTTGCATCATCGATAAAAGAAACATAATAAGAAGAGCCACCAAAGGATGATACCTGAGTTGGTCCCTATACATCTGTATACACAAGCTCAAACTTTTCATCCTTCTTTGTCCTCCCAACCCTAAGAAATCTGACTCTATTTTATTTTCCATACACACAGTGCTCATAGAAATCCAAATCCACCTTCTTCAAATCTGACAACAAATTCTTTGAGTGGAGAACTTGCATCCCCTTCTCACTCATGTGCCCAAGTCTATGGTGCCATAATTTTGTATCTACTTCTATAGAAGTTAGACAAATAAAAGGGTCAACATCACCATTATACAAATACAATGTACCTACCTTCTCTCTTTTTGCTATTACCAGTGATCCTTTATGAGTTTTCATGAATTTTCTGTGAATGTAACTAAGTAACCTTCACTTCCTAGCTGCCTTGTTGAAATTAGATTTCCTCTCAACTCAGGAACATGCCTCACCTATTTTATCAACTATTTGTTTTCATTATATAATTTTATCTATATCTTACCCTTTCTTATAGTTTTACAAGGTTCACCATTACCTAAATAAACCTACCCCAAATCACCTTGAACATAGTATTTAAAATATTTCTTATGGGGTGTAGCAGGAAATGAATCCCCTGAATATAACACCCAAGAATCATTAATATTATCTAAAGAAAGGATTAATGCATCTTGTAAAACATCACCTGCTACATTTACTTCCTAGTTTTTATCTTGTTGTCCATCTCCTTATTTTTCTTTTCGAAACCAACAATCTTTCTTTAGAGTTCCTTTCTTCCCACAAATCTAGCACACCAATGTTCCTCTAGATTTAGATATTCCCTTCTTAGACTTCCCATTATTCCTTGGGCCCTTTCCTCTATCCTTTTGTCTTCCCTTGTTCTCCATAGTTAAAACATTACCTGATGTCTCACCTATGTTTTTCCATCATATTTTCTTGCTAAGGATAACACCAATAACATCATCAAACTTTAAAGTGTTTGAGCCAAAGATAAAATTGCTCACAACCATGACCAAGCCATTCCAATGTTCTGGCAATGAGCATAAAATCAAAATATCCCTAAACTCATCATTAAAATTTAGTCCTACAAAGCTTAGCTGATTTCTAACCATGTTAAATTATTTAAATGGTCAGCAACAGACCCACCTTCTGACATTTATAGATTAAATAAATGCTTCATAATAAATGTCTTGTTGGAGGCTGAAGGTTTTTCATACACTCTATCGAATGCCTTTATCACATCCATTGATGTCTTTTTTTTTGAAATATTGAAAGCTACCAATGCTACCAAACATAGTCATATTGTTTCTAGTGCCTTTCTATCAAGAATCTCCCAATCTTCATCCATCATAGTAACCATCTTCTTTGTTATTCTACCCAATAGTAAGAAAATATCTTTCTGATATAGATAGTCATCCATTTGCATCTTCCATAACTAGTAGTTTTGCCTGTTAAACTTCTCAATCTTAACCTTGCTTTCTTCTACCATTGTTCCCACTCGAGCCAAGAAACCTCTTTTCCTGTGAGTTTATCTACCAAATAAACCTAGATATGATACTTATTAATATGAATATAGAATGTAGATAAATAGTAATGAAATAAAGATAGAATTAAAATTTAAAAAACATAACAGAATATAGATATAAATTTAACGTGGTTCACCCAATATGAGCTACGTCCACACAAAAACTGCCAGTCCTTATTATTCAGTCCAACAAAATAAAGGGAAAAAACTTACAATACATCCACTATAATGTCCTCTTCACTCTCTCTCAATTTCTATCTTATTATAAGGCCCTCATATCAAAGGAGGGTTATAAATTAAGGCAAGAATACACTTAATTTCTATTATTAAATATAAAACCTAATAGTAAATGGTCTTGATTAACTACAAAATTATAATATTTTAAAATGCATTTTTCACAAGCCCCTCTGGACCCCCATGGTGACCCTAGTGGGGGGGATTTTTTGCCCCACACCCTCCCTATCTAAAATTGGGCATTAAAATAAGATCAGTCTCCACCATCCAACACAACTAATACATGTTTGAAGAAAAGAGCGATAGAAAGTGATCAGCAACCTAGGGTGGAACAATATACAACTTCCAAAGTTGTACAAGAACTTGTAAAGAACAACACAGTATAAAGGCCACCCTTTTTACCCACTAGCTAGCCCAAAGTAAAAATGCCAACTCCAAATATCATGAAAGAAAACATAACTCCTACAAAGGCACCATTAAAGGTTGGTAATATTCCTCTTAGTATCATCGAACAGATGAAGAAGACCAATTTGAATGTCACTATGTGGGAAGCACTATCCATTCTAATGCAAAGAGGATTTCTATAAGAGGCCTTAAAAAACTTCCAAATAACATAAAAGGTTCCATCCAAGGGACCTACTACTCTAATTAATTTCTTTTAACCACAAACTGACACTAAAATGAGCAAAAATGGTAAGCCTCCCCCTTTCTATCTTTCACTAATAGTAGGGAAGCATCTCGTTCATAATTGCATGGTAGATTTAGGGGCTAACAGTTTTGTGATTCCCAAGAAAATAGTTGATGCCCTTGATATAAAGTATACACCTATCAATAAATGTGTGGTTTAATTAGATGGGACTATTGTTTAAATAATAGGAACAATAAAAGGTCTGAACCTCACTATTCATGTTTATCCCAGCTTCTCAATTTCCCAAGATATCTCAGTTATATATCTTCCCCTTTATTTTTCCATGTCTTTCATGAGATTTTAATGCAAAAATGGGAAGATATTTATCCACAGATTGGTTTCACATGTTGCTTAGGATGAGATATGGAACTAGAGTAATAATAAGAGCTGATCCAAACACTAAAGATCATATTGAGCTATAGAATCATATCCCTGTGGACATAAACTATATATCATAGGACCAAAAATAGAAGATTGATTATGAAGTTGTAACACCTGTAGAAGAAATTTTAGACACTTATTTGGATGAATGGGGATCAACCCTCCAATTCGATGCTTATGACTATGTACAAGAAATAGGGTTGGGTATATATTGCATTCATGAAAATGATGCAATTATCTTGAACCTAGTAAAACCATTTGAAGATCTTCAAGGAATGTGGTAATTATTCTTTGATGGTTTGATAAGTAGGAATGGTGAAGGTGCAGGTATTATCTTGATCTCCCCCTAAAAGGAGATTTAATTTTATTCTTTTAGACTTCAGTTCAACTACAAAAACAATGTAGCTGAATATGAAGCTTTGATTCAAGGTCTACAATTGACCAAGGGGGGAGGGATAAAATCCCTACAAATATTTGGTGATAGTAAGTTGATTATTTACCAGGTGAGATACAAAAGTTTAACTAAGAATAGTTTGCTAAGATCTTACGAACATAGGGTTTGGGACCTATTAAAAGACTTTACCACTTTGAACATTCAAGTGGTATCAAGAGGATAGTACAAATATGTTTATTGTATGGCCTTGATAGGTTTCCAATATAGCCAACATGTAAGGTTGATAGTAAGGCCATTTATTCTTGATAATGCAACCAATTAGCAAGTCTTCGATAGTGACCAGTAGATTACCAACTTTCTAAGAGAAGAAGCCAAATTCTCTGATAGGACCCAATCAAGACTCCAAGATCAATATGGAGATCAAATCATCTAATTAAAGATAATCAAACTACCTATGGGTTTGGTTACTCTAGAAAACATCTTCAATTCTAATGATTAGCTAAAAATAAAAATGAAGAACATTATGGTGAATGAAGAAGATTGTGAGCCAATAGTCATTTTAGAAGGAAAATCACTGAAGATAGGAAAGGTATGCAATGATTTTGAAAAATAAGATTTTATTGAGCTGTGTCAAGAATTTGATGATAACTTTTCTTGGAGTTATCATGATCTAAGGGGGTTTGGCCCTACCTTAGCCTAACATATAATAAAACTTGATCCAAATGCCAAGCCTGTTAGACAAAAGTAGAGACTAATCAATCTAAAGATAAAACCCATGATGAAGAGTGATCTATCTAAACTAATAGAGGCCAACATCATCTTTCCTATCAAGCACTCATATTAGGTTGCTAATTTGGTCCTTATAAGAAAGAATAATGGTGATATTAGGCTGTGTAGAATTTAAGGATATGAACAAAGCATCGATAAAGGATCATTATCCCCTTCCCCCTATGGATTAAATTCTACAAACTATATCAAGATCTAAAAGGTTTTCTCTATTAGATGGTTATTTTGCTTATAACCAAATCTTGGTGTAAGAGTCAGACCAATTCAAGACTACTTTCACCACAAAATAGGGTACATATTTATATAAAAAGATGTCTTTTGGTTTGACTAATGCTGGTGAAACATTCCAGAGAGCCATGGATATGGCTTTCAAAGGGTTGATAAATGAGATGATCTTGGTATACTTGGATGACATCACTATTTACTCAAAGTATGTCGATGCACACCTGGATCACCTTAAGAATTTTTTTGAAAGGTGCAAAAAATTTGGGATTTCCCTCAATCCCAAGAAGTGAATTTTTCTAGTTCATGAAGGAATCTACCAAGAAACATTATTTCAAAGGAAGGTCTTGCAATAGACCTAGAAAGAATAAGTGTTATATCTGCATTAGCACTTTCAAGCCATAATAAAGGATTGCAAAGTTTTCTTGGAAAAATCAACTTCGTAAGAAGATTTGTTCTAAATTTTGACTTTATGGCTAAACCCCTTACTGTAATACTCAAGAAGGGTATTGATTTTAGCTAGACACAAGAGGGAAAAAATAGCTTTGAATCCATCAAACAAGCTATTTCTCAGGCTCCTACCCTAGTCAACCCCAACTATGAGAAAGATTTCCTTCTCTATGCTTTCAGAGGGGAAGGCAACATCTCATCTATCCTAACTCAGTAGAATAAAGAATAATTGGAACAACCAATATCTTTCTTTGGTGAATCCTTGAGGATTATGAAGAAAATTATAGTTTTGTGGAGAATCAAGTATATGTCATGATTAAGGCTCTCAAAAAGTTTAGGCATACACTCTCCAACAATAAAACTCATCTGATGGTTAGTCACCAAAGTGTTAAAGAGTTCCTACTGAGCGAGGAGATAAATGAAAAAAGAGCATGATGGATCATAAAGGTCATGTAATATGACGTGGACATCAAAATCACAAAGCTTCTAAGAAGGAAGGGATTATGTGAATAATTAGCTTCTGATATCAAGACTGCTAAAACAATATTTGTAGTATATGCTCAAATTACATCTCAGCTAGTTGATCCACCTCTTTTCAACAGTTGAATTCATGACATGGCCATCTTCCTGCACAATGACGAGTACCCATATGAGTTTCAACAGTCTAATAAAAGGTATTTTAGAATCCAATCCATTCCTTATGTTCTTATTCATGGAATATTGCTTAGGAAGGATATGAATGGAGTCATGCTAAGATATATTGAGTACAATCAAGTCCCCAAGGTACTTAAAGAATTTCATGATGGCACAGTAGGAGGACATTTATTTATAAGAACCATGACCATAAAAATAATGAGATGGGGATTTTATTGGCTTGAATTATTCAAATATGCCCATAAATGGGTAAGAAACTATGAAAAGTGTGCTTACTTCACAAGAAAATAAAGATTAGAAGCTTTCCCTCTCAGACCAATTCAATTAGTTCAACTATTTGCTCGATGGGGATTGGATTTCATTGGAATGATCAATCCGCCATTGAGTGCAAGCCACAAATGGGTCCTCATAGCACAAACTATTTCATGAGATGGATTGAACTAGTTTCACTCAAATATGCCATTGAGGCATCTATCATGGAATTCATGGATCGCACAGTCTCAAGGTTTGGTATTACTCACACTATTATCTCAAATAATGGCAAAGCTTTTATGGGAATTCAAGTGAATGAATGGGTTGTAAAGCACAATGTATACCTGATTACTTCTTTGAATTATTACCTACAAGGTAATGGCTTGGCTAAGTTTACTAACAAGAACATCATCAGAATTATCAAAAGAACAATGGAGGATAACCAAAATACATGGCACACAAGGTTGAAATCAACACTATGGGCTGATAGGATCACCCCTAAGAGAGATATTGGCAACTCCCCATTCATTATGGTATATGGAAGGGAAGCTTGAGTCCGACTGTCAATTGAGTTACCATCTCTAGAGCTCAATAAGCAATTAGATTTGATTGACAATGATGATATGATAGTAAGATTAGCAAAACTCATAGAACTAGAAGAGATCAAGAATCAATCAATGAAAGTCTTGGAAGCGAATCAAAATCAAACAAAGAGCACTTTTGATAAAAAGGCATCTGATAATAGCTTTAATGAAGGATATATAGTTCTTAAATGGGATGCAAACAAGGTTAAACTAGGCAAGCACACCAAGTTTAATGCAAAATTGGAGTGGTTCATATATTATAACTCAATGCAAAGGAGCTAATGCATTCCAATAATCTAAACTTGATAGATTAGAACTACCTATTATGGTCAATGGGATAGACCTCGAAGCTTAATTTTGAGGTTGGAATTCGTTACAAAAAATAAAACTTTGTATATAATAAGGTTAGTTATGTTTTCCAAAATAAATGCTTTCACACAAGTCAACTCATTAGGAGTTTATGTTTCCTTAATTTATTTTATTTTTTTCTTGTTTTGTTCTTGTTTAGGCAAATCCCAATTTTCTTCTTCACTAGTTAAAGTGTGTTAATCTTAAAATGAATCCATGCCCAATGAACTATAAGGTTACTAGAAAGAAATTGATTAGCAGGTAATCATCCCATAGAGGTCACTAAAAATGTTGATATTTTTGTCCCAAAAATATCCAAATATTAAGTACCCTAAGGGATACCCCATAATTTTTTGGAAAAATATATTGAATTAACCCAAAACACCCATTTCCTTAAGCCTATAGAATCTAAAGATTGGACTGCAATTTACAATTTGCAAAATTGCAAATTACTTCCAAAACTCTGGATCTCATAATGCATTAGCTGGTAGAATCTAGAGATTTAACCACAATTTACAATTTTGAAAATTTTCAAATTGTAAACAAACCTCCACATTACACAATACACTAGCCAGTAGAAACTAGAAACCCGCTTGCAATTTACAATTTTTAGAATTGTAAATTACAAGTGGAGTTCCACTTCTCATAAACCAATACCCTACAAAAACTAAAACTTGAACTGCAATTTAAAATTTACAAAATTGCTAATTGTAAGTAGAGTTCCACTTCTCACGTAGCACTCTAATCAAAAACTAGAATTTGAGAAGTAATTTACAATTTTGCAAATAGCAAATTACAATCCAAGTTCTACTTCCCATTGACCACCCCTCTTACGGGATCCAGAACTCTAAGTACAATTTGAAATTTTACAAAATTGTAAATTATCTCTCAAGTTTTGCATCCCCATTTCTAAAGGGTCAACCCATCTTTGCCCTCAAAATCTAGAGGTCAACATGAAATTTATAAAATTGTAAAAGTGTCTTTAGACATTGAATCTCCACCAACCATCACCTTAGAGCATTGATTACAGAGAAATTCAATATAAATAAAGCAAATTGGGGATTTTTTAATCATTATTTAAACCGATAATCATGATTTGGAGCTCTATAAACTTGATAATGACCTTGATCCATGTACCACACCTTCACTGCCAAACCATGACCATGAACCATGTTATGTTGCCATTGATTCCCTACATGGTATTCCTTGTTCAACCCCTTATGTCTTTTCAAGTGTTTCTTTCCTGTAAATCCATCTTGGTTTCTATTTCTTTGTATTTCCTTGTACTTAGTTGTGTTTAGGGTTTCTTCATATTATTCTAAGATTCATTAAGGTTTTTTAGGTTTTTCATGGTATCGAGGCTCATTTTTGTGTCTTATAAAATATTTTCCTCAAATTCCAAGAATTCCCATGCATTTCAACGTAGTTAAGATCCTAAGGTTTCCAATCCATATAACTAGGTGAATACACCAACGTATATTCTACAGACTAGACAAATATTCCTTGTTAGATCCTTCCAAGTCCCAATGGACTTTTGACCTACAAATTGCACCTCCCATCCCCATAGGATTTTGACCTATAAACTATAACTTATAACCCCACAAACTTTTATAGTGCTTTGAACACCTCCCATCCCCATGGGATTTTAATCTACAAATCACAACTCTAAACCCCATGAGCATTCCTATTACTTCAAACAACTCCAAGTTTCATGGAGTTTTCCATTGCTCAAAACAATCCTAAGTTCCATTAGACTCTCAACCTACATTTTGCACCTTCGATTTCTACCAAAGATTTCAACTTACTTTTACAGCTCCATTTTCTCGTGAACATTTCACCTACATAGAATAAATCCAAGTTTCGTTAGACTTTCCACCTACTTTTAGCACCTATAAATCCTACCAACTATTGCAATTAGTTTTCCCTTAATAGTCTCTCTAAAATCCATGTTTGGGAAAGAGATGAAGTTTAAGTCTAAAGGACCTAGTGTAACTCTTAGTCTAGAATCCAACACCACTAAGATTATAGACACAGAGTTAGGTCACATTGACCTATGTGACTTCTAGACCAAGATCATCATAGAATTCAAGAATGATTAGATCCAAAGCATCTATGACTCTAGACTACCTCAAGAAACAAATTTCCCCCTAACAGTGCAAAGCCCTGAGTTAGTGCTCACACTAGCACAACATTATGATGTTGATAAGAGGGAGGTGCTAAATGATAAAGGGGAAAATATTTTGAATCTAGACCCAAATTTCATTGACTCTATGTTTGTGATACTAAAGTTTGAGAGTTATCTAGTCCTAACTCTAGAATCATCTAGAAAGTTCTTTCAAGATAACAATATTGGATGCTAGAGAGTGATGAACAAGCAATGGCTGAGAATCCCTAAGGTTGCCTCCACCAAATTACGTAAGACATTGGTAAGGACTGATTTCAAGGATCAGGTGAGAGATGTAATTATATTACTACATAGGATCACTAGTTGTACTGATGCAAAGACCTTCCAAGATTGGATGTATCAGTACATATGGGTCATACATGAGAATAAACAATACATTCACTAGGCATAACTCATTAGTGATTCCCTCCACAACAAGTTGATGGAGGTGCAAACCATAGGTAAGTTCTACATGACCTCATACTTAGTATATATATTAGCCAAAGGGATAGCTTTCTCAAGGCTCAACATAGTGGGAGGTGAGATAAATAAAGTGTTTAAATATTACCCTGACGTTGCTTTTGAGGCAATCAAACAACACTTTAGGAGAGTCAATGATACATTCATCTATTGCATCATAATAATGGTTGACAAGGAACTTGAGAGAAAGAGATTTTTTAATGTAGCCACTATAGAGATTACCCAATGGGGTTCTTACTTCATCCAGTCCCCCACCAATTCTTACATTAGGGTATGCAAATTTAGTGGCTACCCTTACACACTTCCAAGATATGTGAGTGATAAATGGGCTTTAATAGAGCTAGTAAGACATTTTTTTGAGATTCATAAGCTATTATCCAGTAAACACAAGTTGAGAATTAATTTCCCAATCAATATAGGTAGATACACATGCCCTTCCCTGGCCAAAGCCAAGTGTGTAGAGGCAAAAATGACACAGATGACCCTAAAATCTTTAGAGGCAAGACCAGTTTATGATATTCATGGCAACATCACCAACACACTAAGAATCACCACACATTCCCATGTTCCCTACTTTGAATATTCTAGGGAAGATTTGGATGATGAAGAAGAAATCAGATTGAGGGACTACATGAGAATGACCTTGGATTAGGTCAAAGCTTTTGATTTAGCACCAGTCCCCAAGGACTTAGTGGATGATGAGTCCCTGGTAGATAAGGTCTAATATGATAGTTAGATATACTTGCAACCCCTTCCAGCATAAATGTGGTATGTTCTTGAATCTTTCTCCCTTATAAATAGAAATACCCATGTGGTTAATAAAACACTCAATTGGATTAGGAGTAAAGGGGTCCAAGTGACCAAGGAAATAGTTAGATCAATAAAAAGCTATTGAAGCTCAAAAAATAAGGAGTTCCACCATCAGTAGAGGATCTCAGTGATGCAATAGCAGACCAAATAGATAAGTCAGTGATCTCCCACAAAAGGAAGAAGAAATCAAAGGCCGTAAAGGGGAAATCAAGCAAAGAGGGAGAAGCAATAGACCAACCAATAGTCATTTCATCTAAGGATATAACTGTAGTTGAAACATCCATAGATTCAACCCCTATCTTGGTGATAGTCACAACTCCCATCTCTATGATTAATCCCCCACCTATTTCTATTGTTTTTGTAGCTTTAACACCTCCTCTTGTCTCTACTCCTCCTTCACCCCAAATGACTACACCCTCCATTCCCATTAGTTTACTCATAATAATAAGTACACTACCAATGCAATCAAGTCAATTAGACACTCAAGTCTCCCCTTCATTGGATACTCAAGTTTCAATTTCACTTCCTCCTCCCATAATTTCACTCCCTCCTTCCATAATTCCTTCTATTTCATTTATAATCCCTTCCATTCCATCCCCATTGATCACCAACACTACACAATAATATTTTACCATGGATTCCATCATTCTAATTTTAGTTTTATTAGCCATCCCAATTCCTAGGATAGTTACTATTTCATCTTTATCCCCTTTCATCTTCCCTACTTTACCACCCCTGAGTGTCCCTATTACTTTAATTGACTCATTTAAAGATTTACACTCCACACTTCCATTAGTTATTATGTTCCAAATCCATGTGTCTACTCCTCCATTGATATCAATTTCATCTCCCACACCCCCAATAGACACATCTATTTCCATTTCCCCCACCTCTTCAACTTCCATAATAACCCCAACCCTTTTATGGAGATAGGTAAGGAACAAGTCCTAGATGCAAATATGGACCTTCAGCCCATAGATGGAGAAGAAATTTCGCATACATCTACCAAAAAATCAATAGAAATATAAGTATAGGATATGATACTTGTCATTGTGCCTACTAGTGTAGCATTTTCAGCTTTAGATTCTTAAGTGACAGTGTTGGCATAACAGGATGCTACACCTAGTTGGTTAGCATAAATAGTGGGGAAGAAATGCAAGCAAATGGTGTCCCCAAGTACATTAGATTTTAGTCTCTCAAATACACATAATAAATCTAAGACTACTACCCAAACCTTCTCAAGGTTATTGTGTGACTCAGTATGGGAATGATATGTAGAGATTTTATTCCCCCCACCAAACAAATAGAAAAAAGATCTAGTGGTGGGGGACTATCAAGTATCAAAAGTTCAGATTGGACATCTTATGAGGGAGGGGTTGAAACATGATGTATAATCTAGCATTAACTCCCTCTTTGAGAAAATGGATAGTGACAAGGTCATAAAGGATGAACTAAAAAACAAGGTTGAATAACTAACGACTGCATTGAAAAAATTTATAGAGCCCACTATGCAATCAACATAACCTAAATCAGCATAGCTCATCACCCAAATCACAGATTCAATAACACTTGATTCAGTGATAGAAATTGGTAGCATGGGTAGGCCATTAAGGAATGGGTAGAATAAATTATCTCCAAAGGCAACAAAGTCATTGATATAGTAATGGATCACTATGTAGTTTTGAGGGAAAGAAGGATCACCTTGAGAATGCAGGTCAACAAATATGAGGGAGACATAAAAATATTAAATCTTTTCTATCCCAAATTGATAGATATGGATTCAATTGACATGGGCATCCTCCTTTTGAAAAACATACTTGAAAATGATGGAGATCAAGAGGAGTTAGATAGAGAAACACAATTCAGAATAAAGATGTTGATGGAGGCTACCCATAAGGCCAAAGTTGCCCATGACAAGGCCACCGACATGCTATATGACATTGAAGATTTAATGAATAAATTCTCATTTCAACCAACATATTATTAGGAGTAGATCCTTTCATTATAAGAGGTCCAGAATAAATTCAAAGAAGTGATCAAAAAGGAATATGCATGAGATAGAGTTTTCACCTTGTGATTTATCCATCATTTTGTTAAGTATCATAATGCATTGGATCAAATGGGTACAAAGATTCAAACATTTAGAGCTTTGATAAGGGAAATTTTTGATATAATATTAGATTATGAGATAACCAACCTCTACTCTTTTGGCCTAAATGAAGATAGAATCCATGGGATATTCAAGGCTTTTGATGCATGTGTTCAGAAATTATAGGTCAAGAAGGATAAAGAATCAGAATAAGTGTTGTAAATAAATTATTTTTTTCTATTAAAATCATTCTTATATATTGTATTTTCATGATTGTAAAATATTATAAAGTTACAAAAACATAACTTGTAAATTGTAATTATCTTTTGACAACTCTTTTTTAGAAAGAGCCAAGTGTATTTTACACTTTCTATTTTGACATGTTGAAAATTGTAAAAAGCAAACTTATAAATTACACTTTTCATTTTGACAAATTTTAATTGCTTAAGTTGTAAAAGCACATATTAAAAAATTCAATTCCAATTTTGACAAAGTGGTATGACTTGAAATTTGTAAAAGTCTCTCTTGAAAATTATAGATTAGGGTTTTGTAAAACATCAACTTAAGTTATCTTAAATTTATCTTTTGTTCTAAGATTGAGTTTCACTTTGGTGCCTCCCATTGCATGAAGAGCCATTATAGCTACATGAAGAAGAACATTGAAGCCTTACTAAGTTCTATCCATGCCTCTACTAGTTTGGATCACGCCCAGCTCTTACAAGAGCTTTTTCAACACTTGTTCCCCATGCCATGGATGCAAAAAACTGAAGATAACTTCTCTTTTCATGATTTTTTTAGATTTACATCTTCTTCTATTAGGTTTTGGATTTCGTTATTAACTACATCTCATTTATGATATCTTTTGTATATATATGGGCAGTATGGCATACCCCATCTTATCTTTTTGTTGTTAGATTTATTATTCTGCATTTTGAATAACTCTTCTACATGATGTAACCTAGAGAATGAGAATAAATTGAAGATTTGCCTTTCTTGTCTGAGAAATGTCTATGTATGCAAAGTTATTTGAATATTTATGAATGTAATTATTCTTATTTTAGTCACAAAATTTCATTTGTGGTATTTTTTACCCTTTTTTAAGATTGTTTGATTAAAATAAAAGAATCTTTGTCCCTTCTATGAAAATAGTAAATATTGCCTTTGATTTCCCATTTGCATGAGTTTGCATTCCTACAAAATTTCAATCTATTTTCTATTTTATTGTGTTCATTCAATTAAGCATTAAAATTCACTATAAAAAAATATTTGATGCAATCACCATTTTTAGTTTTGTAAATTTCATCCTCATAACTCTTTTCCCTGTCAAAAGCTTGATTTGGGAGCAAGATCACTAACGAAGCAAAATTTCTACAAACTGATAATTTATCAGATGCATCAAGTTTAGTGAAAGGAAGCAAGCCTACTCTAGAGGTTCACCTCAATTCACCAAGGTCCTACAGCTTGGAGGTAATCCCATTGTATCATTAGATTATTGCATCATGAGCTACGACATCATTCAATGAGTGCAAAATCTATGTGATAACAAATACCAAACTAAGATTTGAACCTGAGTGGTGCTTGAAGCAACCAAGTCACTCTACCAACTCACCCACATCTCCTTGGTAATATATATATAATTGAAATATCTAAGGAAAATATATATATATATATATATATATATATATAATTAATTGAAATATCTAAGGAAAAAATATGTATTTGTTTAATTATTTAATTTTAACTATTTTAAATGTGTTTCAAATATTAGGTTTGATCAATTTAACCTATAGGTATTTAATTTAGATGCATTCCAAACTAACTTTTTAAACAAGGAAAAGTACTAAAAATTACTTCTACAAAAGTTTTCCAGAATCATCTTACTTTAATTGTAACTATTGGGAAAAAATATTTGAATTTAGGAATAATATTTTGCATCCAAAAGAAATCTGGTCTAAGTCTCAGATTTATAAAATTTCAATTTTAGGTATTTTTTTTATAAAGTTACAAACAAGATTTAGAAGGTTGAGAATTGGTGTTAAAAGTACTAAAAATTGTTTATTTGATGGAAAGAATTAAGATTTCTTTGCTTCATAAAATTCGCTCACAATACCATGGGGTTCAAAATTGATTTACTTAGTTTGGAGACTTGGCCTTGCAATAAAATTTTATGTTTATTTATAATATAATATGAGTCCAAATAAGTCTCATAATTATCTTCTAGGTTGCCTTCAAACTAATTTTATACATGAATAATTATAAATTATGTGACTAAACTCATGGTTTAACTAGAGTTAGGTTACATTAACCAAGACACCCTCCAAGAGTAACTATTCTCAAAGTAACCAATCTTTCTTTTTTATAAAAGCATGTAATTTAAATTTTGATTTACTTTTGTAACTCTTAAACAATATTTTAATGAAATTGAGGGCACAAAAGTATTTAGAAAGGGGGTTAAGAGAATCACAAGAACATCATACTAGATATAAATGTCAAATTTAGAAATAGATAAAATGGCCTTATTTGATTAATCCATTAAGCTTCCACCTTTGGATTGTGACCTATAAATCAAATTTCAACTAATTTTCATGTCTCATTTGCTTTTGTGTTGATATGGCTTGATTATGTCTTCCTTTTGTTTGCAAGTTTGGGTTTTAGTGTCACGATATATGGAGAGGATATATATATATATATAACGGATATTTCAAAAAATATAAAGATAAAAATATAAATGAACGTAAATATATATTATTTTGTTTAATTCTAAAAAAAAATTATGTGCTAAAAAATAACTTGTATGTCAAGATTTACTTGTCCAATACTCTAACTAAAAAGTGGATGAAAGTGAAATTTTGGGTTTGTACTTTTAGAATGAACCAAACCTCACACATTAGTTATGTAACTTCACAATGAGTTAGGGTAGTATTAAAGTAATTAATTTAAAATATTTTTAAGCGTAAAAGACCTAAAATTTCTAAAATGAATATAAAATCTAGAAAAATAATACAAAACTGTGAAACTAGTAAATTGTAATTTTCATAATTAAAATATAAGTGTAAAGATGTGGGAGTGGGTTGGTTGTGCATGAGTTGTAGATGCATGTTTGAGTCCCTTGTACATTCATCCTTTTTTAATAAATAACTTGTATGTGTGTGTGTGTGTGTGTGTGTTCATTTATTTATTTATTTATTTAATATATAATGGAATTATGCAATTATGTAGAAGGATAAGGCCAAAAGGTGAAATAATATAATGTCTTTTGTATGGGAAAATAAAAAATCATAAATGAAACACTTTGATAAAAATCTCAAACTCTAGCAAGGAGGAATATACCCTAAGGGGAAAAGTAAGGTTTTACAATGTTAAAGTAATATATAGGTTCATAAAAAAAAAAATTCCATATTTTAGATTAATTTTAAACCCTTATAAGATAGAAACTAATGTAATTTATTTAGATTATTATGTATTTCAATGAAACATAAATCTGAATGTAAAATACAAAAGCTAATTTATCAATTGCACATGCTAATTATGAAAATTACTAAAGATGATAAGATACTTAACATTATTATGTTATATGTAGGATTTATTTTGTATAAATGTGATAGGGAAACCATTAAACTATATTGTGAGTCATTCTAATCAATATTTGGAGTTCTAAGCTTACCTAGGCAATAATGTCAAACTCTGGTCATTCTCGTCAAATGTTATGTTATGAATCTGATAGTTTCATCTATGTAAAGCTTACTCTTTGAATATATTATAGGTTGATGCAATTGCTTATATTATATTTGTGTATGTAATCCTAATGTATGACTATACAGGCAATACCAATAAACATGTTTCCTTAATTTAAAACCCTAGGTCCACATTTGATATTAGGTTATGGCCTAAAAAGGGGAATAAAGGTGGGTTGATTTGATCTCAACCACTCCCCTTTGAATGGATAAGTTTTGCCTACATATTAAATACTTTTAAGAGGGAATTCAAGCCACATGTATTTCTCCCCATTAGGTAAATGTGTGCAATAGTTCTCTTTGAATGTATGCAACTTACAATCTAGCTTTCAATACTTAATAAATGACAACTTTGGCTTTTGGCTTGAGGTACTTTAAACATGGATATGACTTGTTCCTTGTGAATTATGACTAAATAGGGAATAATATGGTAGTGACCTTTGAATGTGCAAGTTTTTGAGTATGTTTGATGAGTCCTTGATAGATGGTTAATAGGCTTACACCTATTTTGTATTTAGTTGAGAATATTTAAGTACTTTCTCATGCCACTGACATACAAAATGTATGGGTTGACCCATCAAAATGATTTGAATTTGAAATGTGACTATTGCCTAACATGAAACGAAAATTTTAGGTTTTAACAATACCAAATTTTCAATACTATGTGAGTTTTATGGTTCTATTTGAGAAAAGAACATTATCATAATGATTTGGAGATCTCTAAGTATTATAATTGACTAGTTTGGCATAAACTAGGGGAATTATTGTAGGTGGCTAATAGAAACTAAAGAGGAGTTAACCCATGGAGAGCATGTGGATGTGAGAGAATGGGGTATAATATTCTTATATGTATGCATAAGTCATTAGGCTGAAGGTTGATAAAAAATGTCATTGCCAAATAATTTATACCATATTTTAGAATCCATAGTATGATAGGGTTTTATTTTGATAAATAAGGGGAAATTATAAATTAGATCTAAAACCTAGAGAGGATTGAAATCTAAAACCCCTAGAATAAAGAATAAACCCAAAGGGAGAAAAACCAAGGGTTTGCCTTGCTCAAAAGAAAATTCAAGTTTTAACTTTTTTTGGATTCGGTGATTTAAATAAGTATAAAACTATTAAAATTTAGATTCTATAAGATATAACATAAATCACATAAATATTAATATTAACATAAAATTTATTGCATTTATTAGATGTAGAAATGATAAAAGGATGAGGCACTTAGCTAATATTATGTTTTATATTGCTCATTTCCCATGTAACTTTCCTTAAGATGGCTTTGTGTAAACTTTGTTCTTGTTTGGTTCATGGAAAAAACTATCAGAATATACCAAGATGTTGCATATGAATCCCACACACTTGTGGTGATTAATCCCACTAATTGATGGCTAGAATCATATCTTTGTAATTTGTTGGTATATTTAACTACATATCGTTATTCCTACATGTCAAGATTATTTCTCTATGATTGGTTGAATTCAATCCTATGCATAAATTTTGATTTTGCCTTCCTTTTCCTTGAAACTCTAGCTCTACTTTTGATAATTATTTGACCTATAAAAAAGGGTTTGAAAGATGGTTTGGATAGCCCCAACCACACCTTTTTGAATGGTTTAGCATTGCTTATGTTCTAATACTTTGAAAATGGCTCAAACCAAATGTAGTTCTCCCACTTATGTGTATGTGTTCTCAATAGTGTTCCACTATAATGCAATGCAACTCTTTGGATTTTAACACTTGAAAACATGCAACTTTGAAGTTAAAATAGTATTTATACTTGGATATGGGGTTGGTTCATTTGAGGTTTATAAGATCTGGAAGTTTTTGGATAGTGTTTTAAGGATGTGCAAATGTATTTATAAAGTTTTAAAGTGAATGCTAATTGCTTGATAAGTTTGAGATATAAATGGTTTTAAGCTTTATGTGTATTGATAGATGGATATGTGTAAGCTCTATGATTACTCGACTCAAGAAATAAACTGTTAGAATGTTAGGATTGTGGAGCTAAAAGCTTCACTGATGCAAATAGGAGAGGAGGTTGCAGGAGAGTTGCTGAGTGTCAGAGACACCGGCGTCGGTCAGGCCAACCGACGTCGGCAGGATAGGGCAGGAAGGCAACCGACGTCGGTCAGAGATCGACCGGCGTCGGTGACCCCCAGGCAGACAGGGACCGACGTCGGTCGCCTGTGTGGTTCGACTGCGAGCTTATTACGGGCAGTTAGCTAACGAACCAAGTGTTTGCATGAAGAGATCTATTTTTAGATTGAGAGCTGCGGATCTAATTATTGTAATTAGATGTCTAATTATTGTTTAGATGAGATCTATATAATAGACTCATGGTTGTATTGGAAAAGTGTGCTAGGGAGTAAGAGAGCATAATTATAAGCTCCTTCTGTGTGTGAGGTAGAGCAATGGTGCGTTCCTCCTAGTGCCTCAGTACCAGGTGTGTTGGTGCTGGATTGGAGAGCCAGCTGGGTTCTTCAAGAGTGTAGGATCTTGGTCACAGTTGCATGGCCTATATAGGAGATCTACATGGTAAGTAAGATCGTTGATTTGCAGGTGTATGTGTGTGCAAGGTCGAGGTTCACAGGTGAGCAGAACCGTTGTTTGATTTGCAAGTGTGCAAGGTCATATAGACAGCAACACAACAGGGAGCAGTATCAGGCAGGATCTACTTGGAGTACAGGTGTGTACTCGGATAGAGCAAGAGAGGAAGGCAAGGGAGTTCCTTCCATAAGTATGGTCTGTTGAATTGCAGGTTGTTGCAGGTTCATGGGAGATCTACTTGAAGTACCTTGAGTACTTGTGGAGCACGTGGAGTGCTTGTGGAGTGCGTGTAGCATTTGTGGTGTGCGTGGAGCACGGGAGGTGAACACCAACTCTGTATTTGAGTTGGGTGTTGGGACCTGTGCAAGGTCATATAGACAGCAACACAACAGTGAGCAGTATCAGGCAGGATCTACTTGGAGTACAGGTGTGTACTCGGATAGAGCAAGAGGAAGGCAAGGGAGTTCCTTCCATAAGTATGATCTGTTGAAGTGCAGGTTATTACAGGTTCATGGGAGATCTACTTGAAGTACCTTGAGTACTTTTGGAGTGCGTGGAGCACTTGTGTTGTGCGTGGAGCACGGGAGGTGAACACCAACTCTGTATTTGAGTTGGGTGTTGGGACCTGTGAGAGGGAGAGCTTTGGGGAGAAGAATTACTGTTCACTTGAGGTGTGGGAAACCTCTGTAAGGTGGTGGAGAAGAAGTGGCATCTTCTTTATTGTATTCTTTTCTGTATAAAGTGTTAATACAAGTTGTGTATTGTCTCTCATATGCTGTGTTATTCTGAATTCTAGTTACTTGGTGAATCTGGTTTATTTCCGCATATTATAGTTGCTTGGTATTTGGTAATCAATTGTATGCTTTCGGTGTTTCGCACCCTGACAAGTGGTATTAGAGCATGTTTGTTGTTCTAGATTCCTGACATAGAATTTATCAAGACCTTACTGATAAATCCCACACACTTACGGTAATTGGTCCCACCCACTGATTAATGAAATCATCTCTATTTAGCTACATATCATTGTGCCTACCTGTCAAGATGATTTCTCTATAATTGGTTGACCTCGATCATGTGCATAGATTTTGATTTTGTCTTCATTTGCCTTAAAACCCTACCTTCACTTTTAACACTTGTTTAAACAAGAAAAATAGGTTAGAATTATCGTTATGACAGCCCTAACCACACCCTGATGAATGGTTGAGCATTGCATATGTTCTAGTACTTAAAAATGGATCAAACCACATGTATTTATCCCACCTATGTATATGTGTGTTTAATAACGTTCCACTATAATGTAATACAACTCTTTAGCTTTCAACACTTGACAACATGAAACTTTGAAGTTGTGATAGTATTTCTACTTGGCTTTAGGGTTGGTTTCCTTGAGGTTTGTAATATTTAGAAGCTTTTAGATAGTACCTTGAGGATGTGCAAATATATTTATCAAGTTTTCTAAATTGAATGCTCATTGCTAGGGAGTTCTGAGATAAAAATGGCCTTAAGATTGATATGTACTAATAGATTACCTTTTAGATATTTTCTATCCATAATCAACATGAAAAATGTGTGGGTTGAGACCCAAGAAAGGCATTTGAATTTGATAAACTGTGGTTTGAGAAAATTGGGACACTATCAGTGAAGGTAAACCCTATCGATGAAAGCAAACACTACCAATAATCGATAGTGTCAAACTATTGTTGACATTATCTAGGAAGGAATAAATAATGGTATGGAATATGGTGAAAATATGATTAGTATAATAGAGCACCAAGGCACAAACTAGGGAGATACTTTATATGAATGACAACATATTGGGAAGGCTAAGTCATAGATAGATGAATGACTAGGAGAGAATGTGCGAAAGAGTTAAATGCACATGCATAAGTCATGTATGCCAAAGATAGTTCAAATCTAATGTTTTCAAGTGTTTAATACCAAATTTATATGTCTACACATAAAGGGAATAATATAGTTGTATCTCTACTAATTTATCATGTTATATATTTCCTACATTTGGATGATTCTTTACAAAATTATACTCTTGATCTACTAGCCACCTTTCAATGTTCTCCAAGGATATATAGTAAATAATTTTTTAACATCATCTTCAACAACTAGTTCAACTCAGTCTCAAAAATGAAACAAAATTGTTGGGGTATTTTCTCATGTGTTCATTCAGATATTTGTGCCTTGTAGCAACCCTACCAAATATATAATCACTACACTAAAATATCACATAAGCAAACTTATGCTCTCACCTGAGGTGTAATGAGATAAAACTATAATGCATTAGGTTAGTTTTGAAAGATAATAAACCACTCAATTAAAGCATTCAAGAAATCTTAACGTGACAAAGAAATAAAGAGAACAACAGCACATATATATGTAATATATCATAATGATATTGAATATTACTAATTTATTCCATGAAACTAAACCAAGACTCCACCAATGAATACATATCACATAAATAATTCATATATTTGTTAATCTTACATTAGAATTTCACACATACACATTACATTCATGAATAATACTACTAACAAAGTCTTAGTGCATAAACATTTATTGTCATATTATCAACCTTAGATATAGTTGGGATTTTATAAGCATAAGCCTCATCTTGTAATGTATTGTTAAAAATAATTAGACATAACTATATGTTTTAATACCACTCAAAAACCAACTTCTAGATTTTATTTATAGATTATGATTAAAAGAGGGGTAGGTTTATTTGTTAGTGATTCAAAATCAAACAAAATAATACACATGAAACCTCAAGCATAATCCCTCAGATTGGGCAAGACTTATAAGCAGAGAACAAATAAAAAACACCATGAAAATGATTATATCTTCCTTATGGATGTTCTTTCTAAGCCTAGTTCAGGTTTGTTTGTGCCCATATTGTAGAGCTAGGAGTCTTTATCAATGTCATTATGTCAATTTAGGTGGCATATCCCCTTGTCTATGAGTGTTTTGGTTGAATCAAAGTGAATAATTATTAAAGCTTTTATAATATTTCTGCATTATATATCTCCACAAAAAATCTTGTTATGCTTAGAGGGGTCACCCCCTATTTATAACTTTCTCAGATAGATTATAGTCATTGGATCAAGAAGGAGATGTGTAGCTATAATTCAATTCAATTTGGAGTGATTAATGCTATAAATAGGTTGGAAATAGATCGCATTAATAAGTCATGGCTTCCAAATTATGAATTTATGTTGATACTTCTTGCATTTATGATAGTGCTTACCAACTCTCTGAGTGATGTCATGATGATGTTACAAATCTTGATATTTTTTGAATTTTGGATTTAAAAAATTAGAAAGTTAGCCAATTACTATGGATTTTCTACTTATACATTTGATTTTATTTGATTTGTTAAGTAATACTAATTAGATTTTGTGCAATACTAAGAGTTGAATAATTGCACCATTTAATTGGTTGAAAATGTCACTTACCAAACAACAATTTGGCTTAGATTTAATTAGATTAAGTTGATAATTGGCTACAGTGCATTACCCTAATAAGGGATTCCCCAATGTGTTTTAGACTACACACGTCAAGTATGCAGTCAAATTAGGGTGTTTTAATGATTTGTGCATTATTGAAAGAAATTGATTTTGATCATAATTTTGACATGAAAGTGATGAGAATTGAGTATCTACAGTTTTACCCTATTTGAGAAGTGTTTTGAGGCACCAGTGAATTAATAGATTTTCAAATAATGAAAAGTTCATTAACATTATTTGGTAAAGATTGAAGAACGGTGTGCTCAAGTTTTGTTGTGTTTTATTCAATTTATAGAAAATAAGTTCACAACATTACCTCAAACATCATTTGGAAAGCCTATGATGCCCCTTCAAGGGATTGGACCAAAAAATATTAGTGATGGACGAGCCCTCTAAAATAATAAAATGAGTCACTCTACAACCAAAGAAGCTGTGAAATAGAGTAATTAGAATAAAATAGGATGAAAAACATAAAAAAGAGCCATCTATAGGCTTCTGAGGAAGAAAAATGCCAATGAAAGGTAGATGTAAAAATTCAAATTTAAAGATATATATTTTACCCCTGGGGGGTGAAAATGATTCATTTTCACCCTCCCTTGTTGAGAATTTGCTTTGGATCTAGACAAGAGATTGATGAATAAAATGGTGTGTGCCCCACACCAAAGGCATCTTGGTGAGTGAGTATAAGAGAACCAATGACTAGTGGGGAGTGGGGCATCGGTAAGTACCTTTATTTTTGTGAAATATGGCATTTAAAGCATTTATAATGCCCTAAAAGTAAGAATTTGAGTGATATCACCTATGTTAAAACATTGATATCATGCACACAAAAAGTGACATCGCCAAAAAATTGAGATATCACTATTAGAAATGGAAGTATCATGATAAAATCAATGATATCACAAAAAAAGAACATAAACACCAAAACAATGATAACACCTATTTAAACAGGGAATGCAAAATTGGAAAGAACAAGGTGAAAATGGTGAGATTGCCTTGTCAAATGGTGATATCACTTGATAAACGATAAGATCAAAGAAATGGGCGAAAGGGATAAAAATGATGAGAATGCCCTATCAAATGGTAGAATAACAAACATTAATGATGATATCAGCGTATTGCATAGTGATATTAAAAAAATGGCTCAAAGACTAGAAATAATTATAACAACCTAAGAAATGATGGGATCACCCTTGTTGGTGGAAATTATGCACTACAAAATGGTGAGATCACCAAAAATAGAAGAAAATGCCCAAGTGCTGGAATAAACTAAAATTAAAATAAATAGTTAGTTTGAATATGAATGATGAAGCCCTGCTTTTTAGATAGGTAGAATGATTATGGCTTGTAAATAGGAAATTATGATTAGTTTACCTAGATAGATATTATTTACATAATGAATTAACCTTTGTGTGCTTGGAAGGAGCAAGTTTTTGTGTTGATCACTCATGAATGACATTGGCACACCCTGTGAAGGCCTTGTAAATGGATAGACATGTTGTCCTTTCTAGAGACATTTAGATTGAGATACATCATGTAAATTCCCTTGATCTAGGTAGATAGGTCCCTTCTATTAGTGTTAATAGAGTGCTAGCATTCATATACTAGCACATTCCATATTCCCACTAGAGAAGCAATGGTGACCCTAGAGGATGTGTGGCATATACTCTAGATTCTCATCTAAGGGCATATGATTCATTAGATGTAGTAGGGGTGGATGACCATATTAGAGGACTTGATTAGCATGATTTATCACACTATAATGGATGAAGTAGTTGATATAGATTCATTGGAAGACCTGGCCTTCCTAACATATGGAGAAAAACCTTTGATTGATTGGGATAGTGATTTTGATGGCCATTGTCAATGACATATTATTGCCTGACAAGAATAGTTACTATTTTCATAATGGATTGATAGGAGTGATTTGAGACATAATAGACTCTACCACATGATTTTCCTAGGGCCTAATAATATTGGCCCAAGTTCCCAAAGATCTACATGTGATAGCTTATTGGTAGGTGAGGAGTATTGGACCTTCACACTACTCTATATTTGGTCTTAGGAGCACATTATTATAGAGTAACCAGTGGGTGATCGATTATGTGATAGGAGATAGCTGATGGAGCCATCAAAGAGATATCTACTACAAATGAGCCATCAATGAGATGGTGGATGGGTTCTTCATCTAGAAACCATAAATGCACATTCATTTTGGATAGCTTTAAGATGTAGTGGTGAACAAGTCCATGATGACACCATGGTATATTATAGGGTTCCATAACTTTATAGTTGAGTGATATAGACTTGACCACATACAAAGGTAATTTGGGAGGCAGTATGATGTCCTTGAGGGGCCTCACTATTTTGCTCATGTCACATAAGAGATTAGTGAGTGGGGGACCCCTATTTTGAGAGCAACAATAACAACCAACATTTTGATAGCATAACTAGTGGCCTATGGATATGAGGGAGGGGTGGAAGATGCATGAATAATTAGGGCTTATATGGTGTGGTGGGTATATTTGAGACCTACATGACTTACTAGACTAAGGCCTCTAGGAGGTGAATATCTAGGCCATAGTAGAGATAAAATAGATAGGTGAGGCTAACACCTTGATAGGTATAGGTACATCAGGTGAGGCCAGTGTTAATGGTCATTCTTATATGATCCCATTATGGTAGGTGATTTTACAACACGTGCTTTTACAATAGGTTGTGCCTATGATTATATACTTGGGCTCAAAGGGCACTGGAAATGATAGCAAGTGTAATAGTGTTATTAACAAGGGTAGCAATAACATGAGCAACAACAACAGGGGATCCTTAGAGTAGGATATTGATATGGGAAACGGCCCTAGTGTATATGTAGAAGGGGAGGACATGTGTGGGTAGGATACACATGTGACCTTTATTATTATAGGAGGGTTATGATAGGCATCATGTCATCCAGGGAGGTCAGATGAGGATCAGGTGACTATAGATTAGCTTAAGAGAGATTGTAGCTAAAGTTACAAACATATCTAGGTTAGAGGGGATGTGCTAAAATTATAGATGTAACTAAAAGTAGAGTAGGGTGATACCATTAGGTTGTAGGGATTGATTATTGAGTGTAACACAAAGATTGCCACTCTAAGGGGCAGGTTACCCAAATGATAGTCATAAAAGGAAAACTCACCCTGAGAGATGTTGAGTTGGCCATAACCATTAGTGAGAGGGACATGGATATGGGATATGCCCAATGGCATCAAGCAGATGTTCAAGGCTCTATGGGGAGAGAGACACAATGAAATAACTAGTTATTGAGAAGGGTTTATCCAAGGTGCTAGCATATATGGCTCAAGCTAAGGATGACATGACTCAAGCCAAGGAAGAGGCCAAGTATTATATGAGCCTCAATAATATAGTAGTGTCATTAGGGCTCAGGGTATCAAATTTTTGATAGCATACTCAGAGTTAACAATCTAGTCACACCTCAAGGTCACAATACGCATCAATGTCAGAGCGATTTGTGGCATAACTTTATCCACAATAGAGAGTGATAAGACCATGGTCACAACAACCAAAATTAGCATCAATTACATGATATAGTTTTGAATAGATACCTCTTGGAAACAACCAAATCGAGAGCTAATATTTGGATTTTAGCTCCACATTTTGGATTTTGGTAATGCATATATATATCTTGATGTATAGACATTGATTTTGAGATGTATATAGATGTTCATTTTTTATCACCTGATAGACATGGAATCTGATATTCTCTTGATATATATGATGTTATCTCTTGATTCATAGATGTTGGTACATGTTGTAGATTAGAAATGTGATATTGATCTGGATGTACATTTTTTTACCATGATTTTGTTGTATTTAATTTTCATGTTGAGGTTGTACTTTATCTAGATATCAAATATGATTTGAGATGTTTATGACTAGTGGTATATGCTTATTTTTGAGATGCACATCTTGATTAGCATATATGTAGCCATATTATGTAGTTTTTTTGTTTTGATTACGGAAAATGAAATGATGTTTCTAATGTTGTTTTGGTATATGAGCACATGTGACCACCTCGTGACGGTATTCTTTCTCCTCATGTGACATTGATAAATGAGTCTCACTAGCACTTGATTTTTATTGTTTGCATATAACAATATACATTATAATTAAAAAATAAATCATGATAATGTTATTTTCCACTTCCATAAGGATAATATAGATGCAAATACTAATAACTTAGGATCAAGTTATGAAATATCAATACTAAAGCGTAAATCATAATGCACTAAACGAAGATAAACAATAAATAAATAGATACACATATTAATAACTAGGTATGCATAATCAAGGTCTAAGTGTAAAATATAATGCACAAAATAAAATTAAATGGAATAAATGAAAAATGATTTAAAATAAATAAACAAACAAGTAAAAAAATTAAATGAATAAATAAAAAGCATGATGGAAAGCAATAAACAAATAAATAATCAAAATAAATGTGATTGTGAAAATAAGATGTTACTCTTTATGATCTTACCCCAAATCTAGGGAGTGCTAGATAACATGACAAATTAGACATGAAAGGGGGGAATAGAAGAATAAGGAAGTGATGGCTAAGCTAACTTTAGTTGCCCCATGTAAATAAACATTGCCTACAGAGTCCATGGGGACCATCATGACAAATGTAGTTCTCTTAGGAATGGGAAAGAATAATATTGATGACAATGATTAGAATGAAATTGATTAAAGAGGAAAATAGGAATAACTCATAAAATGATGAGAGCATAAGAGAATAACTCAAAAAATAATGAGAGCATAAAAAATAACTCATAAAATAGAAATAACGTAAATAGGAATAACTCACGAAATAGTGAGAGTGTAAATAAAGGGGGTAATGAAAATGGGAGTGATAGTGGCGACAAAGCTAGCCCTAGCTACCCCATGTAGCCAAACACTACCTACATAGTCTGTGTGAACCTCAATCTGGTGTAATTCTCTCATAAATGGGAGTGTAATGAATGGATAACATTGTTGATTAAATTGATCATTGTAACATGAAAGACACCCACCCAAGACCTAGGCAAATACCTAAAAAGATGAATCAATCAAAAGTTTATTTGAATGTTTATATTTGATTGAACTTAATGGAGATATCATGATTGAAAGAAAATGGTTTCCATCTATGAGTTGTTCAATGATAATAGAACAATGTTTCACATGATACTCTAATAGTGCCACCCAAAACATAACCAATAAGGAAAGCCACTACCCAATAGGATGACCAATTTGTGCTAAGGTTAGGCAGCGTTATATCTCTTCTTGGGATTTTTTAATTTTTTTACCTTCTTAAGATTTTTCAAATTTCTAAATGTTTTTAGGAAATTTGAAATAAGATAGACACAATAATATTTCATAATTAGAATGTATAAGGGTATATAAGCAAATGGACAAGGAACTGTCTAACAAAGGAAAACCAACCTTAGGTAGGGATTCAAATAGTAGTTAAATTCGTTGCAATGGGGCAAGCTCCCAAAATGATAAGAGAGTGGGGTTGGTAAAAGGAGGGTAAATATGAAAGGATTATTGTTCCATGGTAACACAAAGGCACAACACAATGACATTTCAACAACAATGTAGGATGTAAAAGGAGTGGGATGGAATAGGAATGTAAGATCATTAAAGAGCTAAAATAAGTTGCATCAAAGACTACCAAGTAGGAAAACCATACAAAAAACATGTTGGTGTTTTGAAATTCTACTGACAAGGATTCCTCGATGATGACCAAATCAACATTGTTTATTGAACCTTCCACAAAAGTTGTTAACAATAACTATGAGTCATAGTTAAGAATCAAGACAGGTATAAGGAAGGAAGATAAGGCTTCACTCTGGAATGACAAATGAAACGAAGGAAAATAAGACACGTAAATGGAATGCCCCGAGTAGGGGTCCTCGTAGACAATGTTTAACCAAGTCAAGCATGAAAATTCTTGAGATGCATACTATTCATGAGCTCATCAAACTCATATCCTTCTAGTGTATCCAGTATGTATGCCTAAGATCCACAATTTCTAGCTATAACAAAAGGACCTAGCCAATTAGGCTCAAACTTCCCAATCCTTTCACGCTTTGCATTAGTATTTTTTTATTCTCTTTTAGAACAAGATCACCCATTTCAAATTATCTTGGGATGATATGCTTATTATAGTTATGATTAATTTTGATATGTTTTGAGATGATTGAATGTGGTAAGTCATTTTTCATCCAAGATTTCCAATTCTTTCAGTCTGGCCACTCTCAAATATTCATCATCAATGATATCCTATAATGAAATACACAAGGAGGGCAACTCAATCCCAATTGGAAAAATGGCTTTAGATCCAAAAACTGAGGATTAGGGAAGAGTGCAAACATTGGTACAATAGGTCTAGAGGGTAGGAAATAATAACAAGTGCTAATCTCAACCAGCTTTGTTGATGATCTTCTTAATGATTTTGATAATTATTTTATTATAAGCCTTAGCTTGGCCATTACTTTGAGGGTAATAAGATGTAGACCATCTGTGTTTAATGTGGAATTTGGCACATAGTTTTTTGATGTCTTTATTCTTGAATGAATTTCCATTATCATATATAATGGAATAGGGAATGCCATAGAAGCAGATAATGTGGTTTAGGATGAATTTAGAAATATGCTTACCAGTTATGTAAGTGAGAGGGATTGCCTCAACCCACTTACTGAAGTACTTAGTGGTAGTTAGGATATGCTTGTGGCCATCAAAGGAAGTGGGGATTATTTTACCAATGATATTGAGTTGCCATACAGAAAATTACCTATGAGAAGTAATAGGGTAAATCGCTCATGGAGCATGAATTAAATCACCATGATTTTGGTAAGGAAGGCATTTCTTGACATAAGCACATGCATCAACTTCTAATGTGGGAGAATAATATCTTGTCCTAAGAAGTTTCTTGGCAAGGACCAATCCACTTGTATGGGTCACACAAATCCCTTCATCACATCCTTAAGTTCCAATTCAAATTCACCCAAGTTTAAATGTCAAAGCAATGTCCCATCATAGCCTTTACAATAAAGAATACCCTCAAGTAAAGTCTATCGGGATGCATTGTGAATAAAGGACTTCTCTTGGTTATGTGTTAGGGAAATACGAAGAATGAGATCTTAGACATAGGCATATACATCTTAGTACCATGGGGAAATAAGACCAATAATATATCACATACCATTTAAGTGTTTAGATGACTATAAGCTGAAATGAGAAGGTTTTTGATAATAAATTGATATTCTCGATTATTGGAATATATCTCTATCAAGGATCCCATGGTGGCCATGGTAGCAACTAATTTATTATTGGCTCTTGGTATATGCTCAAACTGGATACATTCAAAGTGTTGCTTGAGTTAAACCATGCCTTTATGGGGCATAAGTTTATCATTCATGGTTTGATATTGGTTTGTAACCTGATTAATGATCAATTGTGAGTCACTATAGACAACCTAATGTTGAATGTTCCATTATACTACTAGGTGGAGCCTTGCAACAAGTGCCTCATATTCGACAATATTATTGGTGCACAAGAAAACAATTTGGAATGCCTTGAGAATAAGATCTCCTTATGGCATAAAGAATAATATACTTACCTTGCAACCATGAGTCACGAAATAACCGTCAAATTATAGCTTATATTGGTGCAATTCGTAGAGAGTGAAGATAAACTCATATAGGAAATTCATGGTTAAAGGGCACATATATGACAAAGGTACTCCACCAAGTTGATTTGTAAGGACTTGTTCTTTGATGGCCTTTTGATTAGTGTACTCAATATAAAACTTGCTAAGGATCATAATCCACTCAGCCATATGACTTGTCAATGTTTCTTTAGAAAGGATATAATTGAGGGGATCAACCTTCATAATAATAATGGTTTTAATATTCAACATATATTGATAGAGTTTTTGTGATGTAAAAACTAATGCTAGGCATGCCTTCTCAATTGGGGAATAATGGTGTTCATAAGTAACCAGTGTCCTACTCAAATAGTATATTGCATGTTGTTTTCTTTGGTCATCATGTTGGGCTAAAAGTGCCCAAAAGGCATGTTTAGTTGTTGAGATATAGAGTAATAGGGGTTTACTTGGCATTGTTGGGATCAACACTAGCATGTTTTCTAAATAAGATTTCAATTACTCAAATTCTTCTTGATAATCAACATCCCATTGAAAATTGGTGCCTTTCTTCAATAGATGAGTGAAAGGAAGGCAACAATCTACAAGCTATGAAATGAAGTAGTGAATATATTAGATTTTTCCCTACAAACTATAGAGTTATTTTAGATTAAAATGGGAATGCATTTAGGTGATGACCTTCACCTTGGTTGGATAGACTTTAATTCATCAATGGGAAATAATGAAGCATACTAATTTTCCTCATGTGACTCTAAAGACACACTTCTTTGGATTGAGGTGCAATTTATATTCAGAGTCCCTCAAAGATCCTTCATAGAACTTTTAGATGTGTCACTCATTATTTTTATTTTCCCATAATGTCATCAAACTCATCTTCAATAATGTCATGCAATATGTAATGGAAGATGACAATTCTGGCATGTTAGTACGTGGCCCCAACATTTTCCAAGCCAAATGGCATGACTTGATAGGAGAATGTTTCCCATGTAGTGGTGAACATTATTTTGTGTTGATCCCCTAGTGCAATCTTTATCTGGTTATATCCTAAAAATTCATCCATAAGGGATAACATTTCATAACTTGTTGTTGAATCTATAATCATGTCGATGTTTGGTCATTGAAAATCATCTTTTGGACATGTTTTGTTGATGTCCCTAAAGTTTGTGTATAAATGAATGGCTTCTAGTTTTCTACTAATTGGAACTGTTGTAGCCAAATATTGCACCCTTAGAGGGGATTGTTTAGACATATCCACATTTGGATAACATGGGATTACCTCTAAGCCTATGGATTGCCTATAAAAGAGGTAAACCTCCAGGTTAAAGGGATAGATCCCTTGATTTATATCTCAATATCACACAAATAACTAGACTAATCACTTTTAGGTGAAAAGGGAAGAAGGAAATTGAAAGTAACCTATGCTAATGAGGTGATACACAAAGATACATCCATAAAACACACTTGTATCTGCACTGAGAAAGAAAGATATTAAGACTCACCTCAACTCAATGTTATTTTATCATAAGTGTTTCTCATAGAGGCATATTTCTATACATGTCCATAGGTGGGTGAAAAGAAGGTCTGATATTAGACAATACTAATCTCTCTCACACCTCAAGACATAATAAAAAAATAATACACTTCATGAGACCTGTTAGAAGAGATGTTACTCACACAATGCATACAAGGGCAGAATGGAAGTAAGGAGAAATAATATTCATCACTTTTCATCCAAGTAAACCACTTTAAATAATTATGCAAGAATTGAAAATATTAAAACAACTTTAAAATATTTATTCAAAGGCAAAACAAGATGTCAAACTAGTAGGGCTTCGCCATACTAGGTGTGTACTAGATACAAATAACAAAATGGCTTACATATATAAAGCACAGGAGAGGAGAGAGGAGAAGATAAGTTCAAGGATCTCAAGGCCAAGTGTCAAGACTTGGAAACCAATTACAATCTAAGATAATGAAGTGGACGATAGGTCAATAAATGGTCATGGACAAGTGTCCATCTAAAACATAACATCTTCTTCAAGTTGGCATAGAACACTTCATGTTCTTCTTTGAAACTATCCTCATGATGATGAGGAGTTCATTTAATTATTTAAAAATACTATAGGATTCATTTCCATAAATCTTATGACATATGGAAATGAGATCAATGTAGGTCCTTGTACACTTCTCCAACTGATGATCCTCCTCTTGACACTTGTTTTCACTATTTAAAGTCACTTACTAGCCCTCTAGGCTCGAATCTTCACACTTGTAACTTAAGTGAATTGAGAACATTCAATAAGGTTCATTGAAGAGGTGTTAGGAAATTAACTTTGACCTTATTTATCCTCTGGTCTATCATAAACCTCAATGAAAACTTCAAACCACACTTCTCACTTCCCAATTTAAACAGTCATGCTCCTTCTCACTATCTGTCTAAGACTACCTGTAATGAACATTGAAACATAGAGTTTTTTATGCTTAATTGAGGAGAGATATGAGTATAGGTAGTTGGAAAAATTCCCTTAACACCTTATACAATGATTATTAATTGTCCATTCCTTTGTGTACCTATATAACACTTCAAATCTTAAAAAATGCAATGAATTAAGCATGCCTGTACAAGTGATGGTATAGAAAACTTAGATGGTGATGAGCCATAGAGAGTACTAAAAATTTTCAAAACACTTTCAAGGCAAATTGGCCACTTTTAGATGCATTTGCATCCATATTTTCTACATCGGGTCCTTGAGAGGGTTTTAAGAGGGTTTTTGGACATTCTAATTATTAGTGATTATTCATAAAGGTTAGACACTTAACCTTTGAACCAGTTACACTAAGTTAGAGTATAGGACCCCTTTCAACTCTCCCCAAGTGATTGAGGTACCATGCACACCATTTTTACATAAATGAGTGAATAAATATAGCTCTCAAGCTCTTGCAATGCATTTTGGGTAGGCCTAAGAGAAAATTAGGCTTGAATGACCAATTTTGAGTTATCTCCTACAAACTAATGGATTTTATAGAATATCCACTCTCCTAAAAGGGTTCTCAAATGAACTATAAAGGTAATATGGTCATCTGAAATAAGATAGAGGCCATGAGGGTTTAGGCCTAATAGACCTAGACTGTGCTTCTACGCATATGACCACCATTGAGTGGTTTATAGTGATTATAGGTATTAATTTTTAATATAACCATGTATGTCATCTAATAGTCTCTTTAAGGCTCTCCCTTTAATTCTATCACTATTCATGTATATTGTCTACAAGTTTTGTTATTCATGGAGTGCCTCTGGTCTGAGACAGAACAGAGAGAAACTACCCTATTAGTATGGCCAAAATGAGATCATGGAGGTTTTTTTAAAGTCATTAACACCTTCTATACCATATTTTAATCCCTATTTATGCTCATAAAGACCTCAATATCACATATCCTCAAAATTGGTTTTTAGGTCTGCAGACTGTGTAGAATTTAGTTTGACTAGGCACGGAGTTATAAACCTAGTTTAGATAAAACTATGCTCTATTTCCTACCTTTGAGGATATTATGAAAGTGATATCATCATTACAATGATATATTCACATGATTATACTCTTTATACCTCTACCTATGTTCCAAATTGTATCTTCATATAGCCTAAGTTAGTCTGTAGGTTAGATTGTAGGTGTGCATTAAAGAAGTGAAGAGTTTCTTGTAGGTGATTATATATGTTTGAGAATTATGTTATACACCTTCAAATTTCTCTTGAGGTCACTAGGTCATCTTTACACTTGAATGAACTTATCTCATGCCTTAGAACCATGTATAATTCTCTATTCACCAATCCATTATAATGCCACTGTTGCACTTCAAGTTCTAGGCTTATTTGGGTTTAAAGCATTGTATTTACTGAATGTTCCCAGTCAAGATTTATCTGAGTTGAAATTTCACTTATCATCACTTTTATTGACCTAGGAATCTTTTCTCTATGTTCAAGTGTTACTACTAAGACTAAGCTACAAGAAGGAAAACATTAGCCTAACTCAAAACTCATCAATCTTCACCATTAGATGTCACTTTATGAGAGCAAAACCTCTTTCAAAGAAACTAAGGTAACTCATCCCATTAATAAACTTTACATTTATGCCTGAATGCATATGTTGCTTAAGAGTGTTCTTATATGTGCTAATGAACCCTAGATGACTTGAGGAATCCATTCAAGTCTTGACACTATTCACACCATACCTATTGGGTTTTAGATAGCCTTATCATGATTCATACATGTCTATAAGTAGTAGTATATGACTGCGTATATTAAAGTTTGAACAATCTTTTCTCATTGTCTAAGAACCCATCTCCATCAACCTTGAGGTCTTTCAAATGCAAATATTTCATGGAGAACTATCTTCCCTACTTTGATAGGAGGAACATAGGAGTACTATCTTGATTTGAAGTCACTCACAGAAAACAAACTCTGCCATTCTTAAACAATGTCTCTATAGATTATCAATGGTGTGATTTCTAGCATAAGGAGGATGGTCTTGCCTATCTATTTATCCATACATTCCAAATGAGTTAAAACCAACATGGAAATGAAGGACATACTCTGCCAACCTGTATACATCACTCCATTCACATAGATCAATGAAAATAGATGAGGAAATCAAAGCCATTGGGGTTATGCAAGCAATTTTCAAACTTTGGTATGTCAAATTCTTTTAGGAATGCCTCCTTCAGGGTGTCATAGTTAATCATAATCTAGTTAGGGTAAAATTTCCTATACCAGGTATGAGTGCATTCAAGCAAAGTGGTCACAAATTGGGTTACCTTGTACTCATATTGGGTTATACCCCATGTGCACCACTATAGTTCACATTTCAGCACATGTTCTACAACATTTTCCACATCATGATACTATGACAAGTGTATGATCATTTCATAATAGATTTATTATGGGGGGGTAGTTGGGAATTTAATGCACTTGTGCTCCTAGTGTCTAACTTGGTGGTGGTACTCTGATAACTCCAACCATTGGGTTAGGCATTGGTCCTATCATTATTATTGGTGTCATTGATGTTGATGGCACTGTACTACTTACTTATGGCACTAGACCACTTTCTATGGGTTGTTTCCCACTTTATGATGTTGACATTGATTGAGCTAGTACTCTTGTGCTCAAATTCTATTGTGATGAGTTAGCGCTTATTGGTCAGAGGTAGTTGAGCTCACCTCTTCATAAGGAATAATTTGTTTAATCAAAAAATTACACTCTAAGTCTGTAAATAGTCTAAATCTTTATGGACAATAAGGTCAATTATCACTTATATACTTTCTTCAAGTGCAGGATCTAGCACATGAGCATACATCATAGGTTTAAAGGGGTAGGTGCATCAATCATATCTTTAGTTACCAAGTCTTGTAGGAACCTAACGCATTCCACACCTATCAAATACTGAGCTTGATCCATCACTTCATTGTTTCTCTATTCCTTGCACTATTGTATTTCAATAGATCCTTCCCCATGCCCTTCCCACTCACTATGGGTTCTCTTACCACTTTCAGGTTCTAGATATTCCATCAACCTGCACCTCTCTTATTATAGGTCTATCTTCTAATATCTCAAGTGTCAATCTACTCATCCCCTTCCATTATGCTTCACCTACACATCCCACTTTCCCCATCTGCACTGCTCATACATGAAAGGACTTTAGCCTTCCATCCCAAAGTTTTAAACCCATAATCCACAATTAGATTTTTTAGCTTTGCATTAAATTCCTTCATAAATGTGCCTCTAGGTTTGCACAAAAACTAATACTCTACTTCCTCAGGGCATGAATATGTTGAAACTATGAACTCAAGAATGTAATTGTTCAACGATCCTTACCACCATTTATCTAATACTCTAGTCCAAGTGGCATCCAAGGTCTTAAGCCTCTCTAGGCACTCCTTCATCCACTCATAACATTATCTATAGCTTCTTCTATAGTGGGTTAAATATGTAACCAACCATCAGTACACATGTTCATGTAACTCATAGAAAAATACCTCATACAGGTTGTGTTGAACCCATTTTTTTTTGCTTTTACCCTTTGTAAGTTGGATGCTTCAGCATAAAGCTATCCTCTACCTATTGTAACTAGTGATTAACGTTTTCAAGGGAGAGTTAATACATTATAATTCCACATCATTATAATAAAAAAATTCAACATGGGTCCCATAATGAAACCAAAATGTTAAATAAAAGTCAGGCACACTAGGTATGTCTAAGTCAAGTCCTGAATTATTACACTCAGGTGCAAACATGAGATTGCCTTTCTACACTCAATATTTTAAACTCAATTGTGTTGGAATTAATTCACATAAGGTATAGACCTTATGCACTCACTTGAAACACAACAAAGAAAGAATTGGGGCCCATGTAGGGCTATTTGTTCCATGGCAAAAGTCATTAATTCTAGGACTTGGTTAATTCCAAGAAGGTTTCAAGTAGATCCATTTGTGCAAACCTTTCATGGACTATGCTTAGTTGTATATAGGTGAAAGCCTCTTTTGGGGACTAGTTCTAAAGTCATTTGGGCACAATCCTCTAATAAACTAAGCCTAACATCATAAAGGTGCTAGATGGGTAAAGGGGCTACTTTTAGTTTAAGGGCTCATACTAGGATTACGCTCTAGCAAGGGTAGGAACATTCAGCATAGGCTCTCTCTACACTTAGTATTTATTCCAAGTTATGGTTGATGTTGTCATTTATCATACGAATATCATTAACATTATGAATTAAATGTTTTCTTGAACTTTACTTAGCATAAATGAATTTAAACTATAACATTACATCCATTATATGCATTCAACAAGTGATACCAAAGATGCAAAAACCAAATGCTTTTTTCACTACAAATATTATTTATCATTAATAAGAGTTTAAATACAAAACAAAGTTTATAACATTTAAAATAGAGTACATGCTTAATTCATTATACTTAATGACTCATAAGCTCACAAGTGAGCTTGGGTGTATGCAAATGGAGCCTTCATAACATCTGAGCTAGTCCTATGTCTAATGGTAGTACATACAAAACCAATTTAAATTCTTTAAAGCTTCATTTCACTAAGTTCACCTCCTTTGCTTCAATGGTTTAATCTCCTTTTAAAGCTCTTCAAGAACATCACTGCCAGGGTGGAGTGTGCATGTAAAGTGCCAAGCTGAGCCCTTATGATCATTTTGCTGGCTCCATCACCTTACGAGCTTTATACTGAAGTCACCACGTATCCTCCATCCTATAATATGACTTAGGAATCTTGGAATTGGTTAGTCACTTACTAACTAGCATAAGGTGTGCATTGATTCCTCCAAGTGGCACCAAGATGCCAAAAAGTCATCATCACTTAAAATGATGCCTCATACCAATGTGTTAATCATGATGATGTTAATCCTTATATACAAAAATAAGGGAACCAATAACATTCATATTTTCTCCATCAAGTCTTTAAGAGGGTTTTAAGAGGGTTTTTGGATGTTTAGATTATTAGTGATGATTCATAAAGGTTAGGCATTTAACCTTTGAACCAATTACACTAAGTTGTATTATAGGACCCCATTTAACTCTCCCCAAGTGTTTGAGGTACCATGCACACCATTTGTATATATATGAGTAAATAAAGATGGCTCTCAAGCTCTTGCAATGCATTTTACGTGGGCTTGAGAGGAAATAAGGCTTGAATGACCAATTTTGAGTTGTCTCCTACAAAGTAATGGATGTTATAGAATCTCTACACTCTTATAATGGTTCTCAAATGAAGTGGAAAAGTAATATGGTCATCTAAAATAAGATAGAGGCCATGAGGGCACAAGCCTAGTAGACCTAAATTGTGCTTTTATGCATATGACCACCACTAAGTGGTTTCTAGTGACTGTAGGTACTTATTTAATTTTTCACCTTTATTTAAACCATGTATATCATCCAATAGTATCTTTAAGAAGGCTCTCCCTTCCATTTTATCATTGTTCATCTATACTATCTACAAGTTTTGTTGTTCATGGAGTGCCTCTCATCTAAAACAGAACATAGAGTAGCTCCACTATTAGTGTGGAAAAAATTAGATCATGGAGATCTTGGTTAAGTCATTGACACCTTCTATACCAAGTTTCAAGCCCTAGTTATGCTCATAGAGACCTCAACATCACATATCCTTGAAACTAGTTTTTAGGTCTACAAACTGTGTGTAGAATTTAGTTTGACTAGGCATGGAGTTAGAAACATAGTTTATATCAAACTATGTTATCTTTCCTACCTTTGAGTATCTTATGAAAGTGATATCATCATTATGAGGGTGTATTCAAATGATACTCCTTATACTTCTACCCATCTTCCAAATTGTATCTTCCTATAGCTTAGGTTAGTCTATAGGTTAAATTGTAGGTGTGCATTAAAGAAGTGAAGAGTTTTATATAGGTGATTATATATGTATGAGCATTGTGTTACATACCTTCAAATTCATCTTGATGTCATTAGGGCATCTTTACACCAGGATGAAATTATCTCATGCCTTAGAACCATTTATCATTATCTATTCACCAATGCACTATAATACCACTATTGCACTTCAAGTTCTAAGTTTATTTGGGTTCAAAGCATTGTATTTAATGAATGTTCCTAGTCAAGATTTCTCTGAGTAGAAACTTTACTTATCATCACTTTCTCTTGACCTAGTAATCTTCTCTTTGTGTTCAAGTGTTACTACTAGGCCTAGGCTACAAGAAGGAAAACATTAAGCTACCTCAGACCTCATCAATCTTCACCACTATATGTCACTTTGTGAGAGCAAAACCTCTTTCAAATAAATTAAGGTAACTCATCCCATTAATAAACTTTATAGTTATGCCTAACTGTAAATGTTGCGTGAGAGTGTTCCTAGCTATGCTAGTGACCCTTGGATGACTTGAGGAATCCATTCAAATATTGAAACTATTCACACCATATCTCTTGGGTTTTATATATCCTTATCATTATTTTTACATGTTTACAAGTATTTGTAGATGATTGTGTATATTGAAGTCTGACCAGTATTTACTCATTATCTAAGAACCCATCTCCATCAACCTTGAGGTCTTTCAAATGCAAATATTTCATGAAGAAACTATCTTTCATGCTTTGATAGGAGGATAATAGGATCACTACCTTGATTTGAATTCACTCACAAAAAATAAACTTTGTCATTCTCAAATAATGTCTTTGTAGATTGTTAATGGTATGATTTCTAACACAAGGAGGATGGCCTTGCCTATCTCTTCATATCTATACATGCCAAATGAGTTAAAAATAGCATGGAAATGAAGGAAATACTCTTCCAACTTGCATACATCACTCTATTCACATAGATCAATGCAAATAGATGATAAAACCAAAGTTATTGGGGTTATGTAGTCATTTTTGAGATACTAGCAGTCTTAGTTTTTGTTCATGAAGTACGGACCACCATTTTCGAAAGTATGACCATGAATTTCAAGTACACAGAGACTAATTTCATCCCCCAAGTGAATTCACCTTAACTCTACTTCTCCTATCTATACCAACTGTAAATCGATTAACCTTATTGACCTGCCTAAGAGAGAGATGAGAGAGATGGATCAATTTCCACCATTTTTGGAGCTGTCAAAGTAACTTGAGCATGGATATCACTTATGGGAATATGAAGAGACACTCTTGAATCCCTCACATGTTTTAAAACTATTATATAGTTCATACAATAATTGAAATTCCCTTTCTTTTTAGATAAACTCTTTATTTGTACATTGAACCTACATTATGTCAATTTTAAAACTATTTTCTAACATTTCCTGACATGGCATACATTGGATATCCTCTTAACACACTTGTCTCTTCGTGAAAACCATATGATTTCATTAAATAACCCAAAATATGGTCTAACATGACATAAGACAAACTATACAAGTGTGACCAAGGTTGAGACATATTTTATGACCCTAAAAGGTGACTTAGGATCATGGTGAACGTTATTTATGACCACTTTCCAACATAGGAGACCCTGTGAAAGTTTGAAATTATAAGGGGGTTGACTTAATATGACCTAGGGGTAAAATTAGTCAACATTAACAATGTTAGATATCCATTATGAGTAATCATGGGTGAATGAATCCTACCCCCATTAAATTTTCCAACTCTTTCTTGACTAGGATAACAATATGTAGATGCATCTTGTGCGGTTTTTATTTAATGGGTTTGGCATCTAGGTGCACAACAAGATGGTGTATAACTAGAGATGGATCCAACCTTGACATATCTACATAAGAATATGCAAATATGTCAATAAACTCTCTAAGAATGGTAATAAATATGTTGCACTCCCCAACATTATGGGACATAAGTTTAACAATTTTGAGATCATCTGTTGTGTCAATAATGGCCTTTGTGGTGTCTTCCACTAACAGTGTAGAACCATTTTTTTAAAAATAGGTGTAGAGGGTAATTTATCTTCTTCATCTAATTGTGGATCATCAGGTCCACCCATATAAGAAGAGTCAGAACTGTTCATTTTAGGTAATGGCCAATTGATGATTGTTTATAGAAAGTCTTGAACTAATTGCTTAAATACCCTTTGGTCTTGTACACTCATATTGGAGCCAAAGGTAAGATGTGAATTAGTAGGACTTTGAGCTTCCTGAGGAGAAAGGTGAACTTCCCCATCTACTGGTGCCTGAAATAAGTTTTCACCAAGGGACTTGTCATTTTATTTACATTTTTCTTGGTCCAAAAGTGCCTCAAAGAGGTTTTCACTAGAGGAACTCAATGCTTGATTTTATTTTTCTTTTGTATTTTTACCAAAGAAGTTCAATTGCTCACCAAAATAGGTGGTAGGGTCTAATGTGATCTCCAATCGACAAATCCACTCCGAGACCTAAGAATTCTAATAGGGCTTCTTCATTCTAGAAATCATATAATGGTATAACGTTATCTTGCTAATTCCAACTAATTAGTTCAAGATAACGGAGGAGAGGGTTTTTAGGAGAGGAAGTGATAGTGAGAATGATATTGGTATTGAATAGGTTTATGGCAGCGAGCTTATCATAAATAATATAATAAGAATTCATGTCACTTTCAAAATCATCTTTCCTAGATGCTAAAGTCGTATCACTTTCAAGATATGAGGGGTCACCCCGAAGTAGTTTCTATCCAATATCTTGACTACCTTTACGCTTAGTGGCATAAACAAATTCAATAATAACTTGTTGATTTGGCCCCAAGCCTTTCCATTTATAATCTTGATGCTCCAAGATTTTATTAGGAATGGGATACTTAACACTCTGATAAAAAGAGGTGAAATCATCATTGTACAACCAAGAGTTATTATAACTGCTAGGTTGATCTTGATCTGGTGAAGTCTTTTTAACATATATAACGGGGCCTTTGGGATGAGATATAGTATTTTTTTGCCATATCATGTTAGGCCTATAATGAGGTTTAGTAGTCTTAGGTATTCCATGGTATTTGGGATATTTTGATAATTTGGTAATGTGGAATGCGTCCTTAATGTTATATCTACCAACACCCATATTTTCAATAGTGAAGTGGGATCAAATATGGGGAAATGAAGTAGAAGAAGTGGACACAAGGTCACTTGCATCAATGTAATTTGATGGGGGAGAGTCAAAAGCTTTAGCCTTACCCTTTTCAGGTGCATACTCAGTGCTAGGATAATAATTGTATTGGACATATTTTGCCTCTAAGTGCTTGTGATACTAGTATGCCTATAAATTACCAAGAATAGTGACCTCCATTCTAGAATGGGGGATTTTTAGGCATTGGTGAAGGATAGAAGGAATTGCATGTACTTAATGGATCCAAGGATGACCAAGAAGTAAATTTTAGGGTAGCTCAGTGTTGATGACATGAAAAAGGGTATCATGGGTGATAGGCCTAATGACGACTAGTAAACAAATAGTGCCTTATGATTCTCTCTCTACATTATCACATGTTTTGATGGTAAATATATCTAGTTATCAATTAGCTAAACTATACACCAAAAGTTTTATCAATTTTAGTGAAGTTATATTGAGGCCTGAACCATTTTCAATAATAACCCGCTTAATCTTGTGGTGGTTTATGACAACTTTAATATGGAGAGGTCTATTATATAGGGTACCAAGGGATAACATTTCACTCTGGTCGAACGTAAGTTGATGACTCAAGAATAAATTCCACACTAGTGCTTGAAATGCATCTAGTTCTATGTCGTTGGACACCTTAGAATGTTGAAGAAGATCATACAATATAGTATTGTGAACTTCTCATGTACACAAAAGATATCAGAAAGAAATCCTTAGCCGACACATCCTTAGCATATTCAATTATAATTACAACCCTCTAATAAAATATTAATTCACTTAGAGAACACAAATAGGGCCTCTTGACAAAGCATTAGCCACATTATTTTTACCTTTTGTATATTCAATGTTGAATTCATAGGATTGAAGCTTGTTCACCCACTTTTGCTCCCTATCATTCAAATCAAATTGTGTGAGAAAGTATTTGAGGCTATTGTGATCCTTCTTAACTATAAATCTCCCACAAATTAGATATTCACTAAATTTATTGAATTTGGCCAATGCATGCATGATAACTATTGATGTTGTGGATTGCACACTTGAAAGAAGGTTGAGATTCTCTCTTCCACACAGCACAATGGAGACTCCCCTCTTGCTGTGGGTTTGGAAAAACTAAGGGGAGAATCTCTAGATAAGGGCTAGCTCCCTTTGATGCATCTCTGAAGTCTTTTACTACTACTGCTAACAATGGGGGGGTGAAAAGGGATAAGGATACAACCAAAACAAAAACTAATCTAAGTGGTGATGCACTAAATGATTTTGATCTACTCAGCTATTCACACTTCAAACCAAAAGGGGAAAACATACACTTTATCTGCCAAAAGACCAGACTGTAGGTGTATTTTAATAGGGGGCTTAATGGAGACACAAAGAAAAGGAACTTACCATAGGTGCTATAGGAAAACCTGTTGTCTGATGGCTACTCTTCTGTCTCTACACTCAACATGAAGCACTTCTAGTTAATCCTGCAGAAATGGCTTTGGCTACACTAGGTATGTTGGTGTCAATCTTATGAAAGCATTAAGCTAAAATCACTGAACACAGAATTGATAATAGACACACTCAAAAGCATAACCAGTCAGATAAGAGGTAAAACACATTCTTATTGATCAAAGGTGAAATTTGATAGGGATTCGCCTTACAAAATGAGAGATATCCTTCTCAACAGAGAGGTTACAATATATATAGAATCAAGGAAAAGACTTTGGTGCTTTCTAGAATAAGCAGCCCATACTACATTGAATACATTAGAAAGAGGAAACTGTTGAAGAAACCATGTTATAGGTGTCACCAGTCTTGACTTTGATGTTTAACCCATATTAAATGCCACTACAAGAGCATGGGTCGTTTTAAATATCACTACAAAAGCACGGGTCGCTGTAATAACTTCCTATGCTGACACTTCTTTTGCCACCTGGGTTGATCTGATTCATCTTTGTGCTTGGTTGGGTACATCCTTCAAAACATTCCAAATGTTGTCATATGTGGGCGTGGCCATGTTTTAGATTCTCTATTTTGTTCCCTCTTTCCTTGTTATTTCTTATCTCTTTCTGGCAATTTTGAGCTCTTAGACTATCTTTCGTCTCCTCCTAGCTCTTTAGGATCTTTTCTCAACTGATGCATCCCATCAAAATTGATGTATGTGGGCCTATCACTATTTTAAAACCAATGGATATTTTGTTGCCTTAAAATTGATGTTCGCGCGTCTGTCACCGAATGTTTGAATTCCAATGGCTAGTTCACTATGTTAAGGTTGACGTGCTCGGGCCCGTCTTCCCTTTGGTTATTCCTTCAGCCCTTTGTAAATGAACCTTCATAAAGGGAAGGTGTCCCTTCAGAAAATGGAAAAGGTCCCCTTTTGGGTTGCTGGGAGTCCCCTGCAAGGGCACTTGCCCTTCAGGCTCCTTCGGGCTCCCTTGTGTTCTCAATTCCTTAAGACAAAATGTCTGAAGGAATTCCTTCGAACATTTTGCCTAAAGGAAGTCTTTCCTTCAAATTTGATGCTCTTTCTTTCAGTCTTTTCCTTTGAATTTCCTTTGGATAAAATTTAGAAGGAATTCCTTCGGGCTTTTGTCTGAAGGAATTCTGCCTTGGTTTCTTCTTTGTGAATTTCTTTGGATAAAATGTCTGAAGGAATTCCTTTAGGCATTTTGTCTAATGAAATTCACACTTTGATTTTTCCTTGGATTTCCTTTAGATTTCCTTTGGACAAAAGTTTGAAGGAATTCTTTGCCTTTTGCCTTGGTCTTTTTCTGAAGGAAAACTTACCTTTCATCATTCTTCTTTAATCCCTCTATAAGTGTTCCCTGCCCTCCGCAAGGGCACTTTGGGCCCCAAGTTGCCCTTAGGAGCCTGTTAAAAGGTCTAATTGGTCGCCTACCTACCCTCCACAAGGGTACTTTGTCTTTGGAGCTTTGTAAAAAGACTTGCATTCTTTGAACTGGCCCATCCTTTTGCCAAAAGGCTTATCCAAGGCAATTGCCCAAAGTGAAATGAGCCCCATATCAAGATGAGAACCTACAGGTCTTAAATATTTCAATTTTTCATAAGGATAGGGCTATTGCAAAGGAAAATGGAGCATTTTTAGTAAGGTGGATGCATCCAAAACTGATGGCTCAAGACAGTAGGGAAAGAAGGAAACCAATTTTTGGCCTGCAGGACTAAAATGATCGACAATAACCAACATCTCCTTATCATAAATTGAAATCTACTTTTCCTTTTCCTTGAGTTTCCTACTCTCAAAACTAATGGGATGTCTTTTTTGCATATGGATAGCCCTTATTCCTTCTCCCGAAGCATCACATTCCAATGTGAAAGGGTGTGAAAAATATGGTACAGCCAACACAGGGAAAGAACTCATCACTACCTTGAGTCTCTCAAAAGTCTCCAAGGTGGTTTGAGACCACATAAAGGCACCTTTCCAAGTTAAATTTGTAAGAGGGGTAGTAAGTTGGGAGAATCCCTTCAAAAACCTTATATAATAGATACATAAACCAAGGAACCCTCTCAAATGGGTCATAGCAGTGGGAGGTGACCAATCAAATATAGCTTAAATCTTTTGTTGGTCCATTTGGACCCCTTGTGCATTGATCACATGACCCAAATACAAAATTTTAGAAGAGGCAAACTCACATTTGGATTTATTTGCAAAGAGGGTTTGTTACCCTAACATTCCCAAAACAATATCTAAATGGTGTTAAGCGTTCATCCCAAGTCTTGCTATACACTAATATGTCATCAAAGAACACTACCATAAATTTACTTAGATGTTGATTGAAGATGTGGTTCATGCAAGATTGAAATGTAACAGGAGAATTATTGGGCCCAAAAGACATAACTGAAAACTCATAATGCCCATAGTGACAATGAAATGTGGTTATTTACAATCTTCCTCCCTCACACGAATTTGTTGATAACCGGTCTTCAAGTCTATTTTGGAGAAGTAAACCGCTCCATGAAGCTCATCAATGAGTTCATCAATCCTAGGTATAAGATACCTATTATTGATGGTCTTCTTGTTCAACAATCTATAATCAATACACATCCTCATGGTTCCATCCTTCTTCTTCACCAGCACTACTGAAAAGGCAAAGGGACTAGAGCTTGATCTTATATGCCCCATCTCATGTAACTCTTAGATGGCCTTCACAATCTCCTCTTTGTAGATATATGGGTGGTGGTAGGGAGTAGTGATCAGTGCTCTTGTGCCTTCTTCAAGTTCAATTATATGTTCAAATCCCCTATCTAGGGGCAGCCCACATGGTATATCACCAAACACTTTTTCATGTTTATCTAGGATGGCTTAAACATTCTTATGGTGCCATTGTTGTTTCAAATCAGACATTGTATTATACATAAATAAATCCACTACCCAAGTAATATTTTCCTTATTAAAATCTCGTTCCATTCTTTATGAATTCACTAACATAGGTGTTCCATTGCTTAGACAATGTAGAATAACTTCCTTGTTGGCTTCCATAAATTTCAATTCTAATTTTTGCAAATTATGAGTGTATTCATCAAGTGATTGGAACCATTGGGTTTTAATCATAACATCTAACTCATCATGACCAATCACATTGAATTCTCCTTAAAAGGTGTATCTGCCCAAGGTTAGTTTTAACCCCATAGTGCTGAAAATGAATGAGATGGAGGAGCCATCCCCCAGGTCACCTTAAATCCTTCATTTGCTTTAGTGGGAAGCTTATGACTTGAAACAATTTTGGAATTTATAAAATAATGAGTGGCTCCATTGTCCATTGACATAATAACCCTTTTTCCATTAATGGTTCCCCTTACACAAAAAATGTGGTATATATTGGTGCTTCATAGGGTGTCAATCACCACTTCCCTTGTCAATTGTTGGCTGTCAACTTCTTTTGACACATTTTCCCTTCATTTTCAATTTGTTTACCTTCACATACTCATTTCCTTACTCCCCATTTTTAGATTGTTCTTCTTATTGGTCAATTTTTGGCCTACATGCAGAACTTTGTCTTGAGGGCTATACATAAATTAGAGAATTGAGCAAATTTATATATTAGTTAGATGGCCAAGGGGGTTTGAGCAGGTCCTAGATGGAATGGTGGTTGATGCAATCAAGGTCAAGAATAGGTCTGTACAAGCTCAAATTTTTCATAATTCATTTGAGCCTTCAAAGTCCTACAAGAATTTTGCTGCTAGAACAGGTCAAGCCTACAAGCCAAAAGCTAAGTGTTGAAGAAATTTTCTCGAGAAAATTATCTACACAATTTTCTCAAAGGCTTAATTTTCATGGGATAATTATTTTGGACCAAAAAGGACTAAGTGTTTATTTATTTTGGATAATTTATTTTGGGTCTTTTGGGCCAAGTGTCGATAATTGTTTTGGACATTTTGCTCGAAATGAAAAACCCAAAGGATCATCTTTGGTGAAGTGTATTGTTGTATGCTATAATTTCACCCTTGTGGGAGAGTTTTTTATGCTCTCTCACTTCCAACTACCGTTGGCCATTTTTTACCCACATACCAAAATTTTGCCTAAGTGTGATAAGATGGACATTCAAGAAAAAGTGACGAGTTCAGAATAACTTCGAGCTTCCAAGAGCAGACAACAGACAACTTCGGGTTCTTGGAAGGAGAAGGAGAAGGCTTTAACAAGTAAAAGACTTTGATATTTCTCTCAAGAAGACTTCGAGTTTGTGGGGTTGCCTTGTTTAAAAGGTGACGTAAGTTGTAAGCAATCAAAAACTCAAAATAAGTATAGGGACATGACAAACCTAAGCTGGTCTTGGGCGGTGGTTCACGGGTTCTTCAAGATGCAAGTCTTCAAGATTTTTGAGGTGAAAGACTTAAATTATTTTATAATTCATAAGCAGTGGAAAGCCTGAAGTAAGGAAGCAAGAATTAAGTTGTAAGGAGTCAAAATCCCAAAGGAATGAGTAAAATTGATAGTTTCAAAAGGAAAATAGTCTGCAGAAAGCAAATAGTCATGGAACATTCAAGTCAATGATTAGCAAATATAAGGGGGCAATCAGTCAAGGACAAGTGACACAAGTGCATACAACTCACTTTTAGAACATGCAAAGTGGTCAAACAAGGATTAGATGCATCTAGGTGGAGCACGAACATGTAAGGACCAACTGTGCAGTGAAGAACATGCCAAGTCTTAAATGTCAAGGTCAAATACTTATACTTGGCAGGGATATGTAGCTACGATGGGTATGTCTCTATCAGTTCTAGTAAGAGACTTGAATGCATAAGGGGATAGAGTAGCTTGGCGGTGATCTTGGGTGGCTACCTCATAGTCAAAGTACTTGCATGCTTTAAATAAAAATAACTCAAGGAAAATAAGGAATAGTCCTGGTCATTGGCAACTGGTGACTTCTTCTCTCCATTCTCCTTCATCAAAAGCTCTTCCTCTTCTCTCTCCTCTTTTCTATATATATCTCATGCTTTTCATTTTGTAAAGGTTCCCAATTTTTGACAAGTTCCTAGTTTTAAACTTTTTCATCTTTTTGGGAGACAAACATTCATTGAGATACTGTAAAGTATGCTCCACTTGATTTGGCTCAACCCTATCAAGTATATTTTAAGAATTACCTCTTGATGTAATATGATGATTTCTTTGCCTATCTCTTATCATTAATCAGTGCCTTAGTATGTTTGTGCTTGGTGGATTCATGAAGGAGATTCTTCCTAGTCTTTCAGCCTTCTGCTTGCCTCTTTAATATATTTTCAAGCTCTTGTAGGTATGGATTAATGTTCTGCCGAAACCTCTTCCAGTGTGTTAACTTGATCTCAAGATTGTGTAAGCCATAGTTGTCTTATGACTGATCTAGTGTGGGTTCAAGCATAGATGAGTGTAAATTTTAATTTGGTGCATCTCCTGATTTGCTCCCTTAGGAGACCTTATCGCATTTCTAACCCTTTTCCCTGTGAATCATTAGTTTAGCATTAGTTTAGGGGAGCATCAAGGAGGAATTAACCTACTCTTGAGGTTCAACCTCGCTACAACATACCCACAGCCTGAGGTTGTTCCCATGCTTGTATATGGAAGTGAGAGAGCCTAAAAAACTCTCCCATGAGGGTGCAATTATAGCCTACAACAATTACCTAAAGGGGGAAAGGGGAGAGCATAGGCACGATAGATTACAAATAAGCAAACACATAAGCAAAACAAGAAAGAAATCAAATTTTTCTTAGACCACCAAATAGAAGTATGGTTTTTTTGATTAATCACTAAAATAAAATGTGAATTTGAAAATAGGCTTAGTTTGGAAATAAATCCACTTCTTTTGGTAGTGAAACATGTGATGAGTAAATGAAGTTTGAAATGTGGTCTTTAACAAGCATGAGAAGTTGATAGGGTAACTGTTTAGCTCTTGGGAAAAGTACACAATGTCATCCCATAGTTTAGTAGAGTGATCCCACCATTTAGCAGTGCAATCTCGACATTCTATAGAGAGACAAATAAAGCACATATAACTAGGGATTTCATCGATTAACAAGGTGATATCATTGATTAATAAGTGTTTCTATTGATAACTAGAAAATATCTTTAAAAAACACAAACAAGGTTACCATAGTGATCTTGTCATTTATCAAGATGATCTCATCAATTTTTAGGTCATTTCCATCATTTCACAAGTTGTTTCCATTATTTTTCAAGTTGTTTCCATCATTAGGGTTTTCTATCTCATCGTTTGGCAGTTTTAGCACAGTAGAGTCATCTCATCATTATGTAGTGTAATATCATCATTTAGCATGGGGATCCTGACAATTTCTTACAAACACACATAGATAAAATATAACATAATAATGATATCATCATTACACAAAGATATCATCGATTATAGGTCTCAACAATACACAAGATGATCCCACCAATTCACAAAAAAGAAAACATAAAAAAATTAGAAGAAATAAAGCAAAAAAAGACTCAATTTTTTTTTTTAATTTAGAGGGTCCAAGAATGTTCCCAAGAAGGTTGTGGGGTATATAGGGTCCCACCAAGCATGTCAAACATAGATTATAATTACGAGAGGGGTTAGTTGTTTTGTTAGTGATTCAAAATCAAATAAAATAATAAACACAACACCTCAAGGACAATCTCTCATATTGAGAAAGACTTAAAAGCAAACAATAAATAGAAAAAATAATAAAAATGATCATACCTTCCTCATGCACGTTCCTTCCAAGCTTGATTTAGGGTTGTTTGTGCCCAGATTGTAGAGCTATGAGTCTTTATTATTGTTGTTATGTTGACTCTAGTGGCATCTCCCCTTGTTTACAAGTGGTTTGGTTGAATCAAAGTGAAGAATTGTTGAATCTTTTATAATATTTATGCATTATAAGACTAAACAAAAAACTTGTTATGCCTAGAGGAGTCACCCTCTATTTATAACTTGATCAAATTGATTATAGCCATTGGATCAAGAACAAGATGTGTGGATATAATTCAATTCAATTTGGAGTGATTGATGTCATAAATATTTTGGAAAGAGGTTGCTTTAATAAAGAATGACTTCTAAATTCATAATTTATCTTGATATTTCTTGCATTCATGATAATACTTTGCAACTTTTTGAGTGATGTCATGATGATGTCATTAATCTTGATATTTGTTAAACTTTAGATTTAACAAATTATAAAGCTAGCCAATTACTATGGATTTTATTCTTAGCCATTTGATTTGATTTGATTAGTTAAGTAATCCTAATTAGCTTTTATGCAATACCAAGAGTTGAATAATTGCTCCATTTAATTGGTCAAAAATGTTGCTTACCAATTATTATTTTTAAAGTGAATTACATGAAGTTTAAAATTGGTTAAGGTGCATTGCCCCAATAAAGGATGCCTTAATGCGTTTAAGAGTATGCACATTAGGTGTGCTAGAAAATTTGGGTGTTTCAGTAGTTTGTACGTTATTACAAGACATCAATTATGATCATAATTTTGACGTGAAAGTGATGAGAATCGAGTGTCTACATTCTCCAATAAGTTCTACATTCACTCCCCATGCTTCACTCAACTGTCATTTTGATTCTCGTGCTCCATGTTTTGCGATGAATGCAAATATTATGGGGGTGTGACAACTTCCAATGGTTAGTTCACCATGTCCTATGCTCCTAGGTCCTCCAAAGCTTCTGCCCTTATGCACCCTTCATTGTGATGGCACGACATTGGACTTAAACAAAATTTACACCTTGTGTGTTCCTATATGCTTCATGGGAAATTATTGGTGCATTGCCATCCTTAGTAAAAAACATGGATCAACAAGATGTATACGTATCAAAGGAAAAATATTTTAGAACACATATTTCCTTTGGGATAAGGAACCATCGCTTAGGTATGAAAGAAGCATATAATCATTGTTGTATCCACCATCATGGTAAAATATAGAGGAGAAATGAATAAAATAAATTATATTTCATGATAATATAAAGTCATGAAGGAGCTTGGATTTCCACAAGACTTATCAATTACTCTATATACCCATAATCAAGGAGTCATTACTATTGATCAAAATCCACTAGAGAGAAATCAAACCAAGATATCGAGGTCCACATTCACTTCATCAGGCACTAACTTTAAGATTGACATACATAATTGAAATTATCAAGAAGTAAGTTACAAATTTTAGACATTAGCACAAAACCATTAGTAGAGGCAAAGTTCATCCAATTGTGGGACTTACTTAGGGTTTTTGACATTACCATCAAGGGGGATAAGGAGTGACCCTCCCTTTACGGATATTTTTTGACCAAAGTGAATTCCATCTTCCTTCAGGCCTTATGAGTGGTGTTTTAGGGGGGATGATAGAGTGTCTACAATTCCTTGTTATTAGGCCCATTGTATAATACTTAATTAACATAGTACATTGGAATGAATGTAGGTCATAGAGGATCTAATATATAACATGTTAATGTGGCTAATATTTATAAAAGGCTATGGCAACCAATTTTTCATATACACAATTGAAATTTCATTCTTATATATAACATTTTATGATCTTGGGATCCTCCATATTCCTCTCTCCAAGTCTTATGTGTTTTGTGTTCTACATTACATGTTGTGAATATTTTTTTCTATTGATTATGAAATATCGCACTCAACATTAACAATAAAAAGCCTCTTAAGGTTAAAGTTATGAGTGAGGTCCAAGTGATAAGAATATGATATTGGTAAATATATACTTTATGGCTCACTTATTGAGTACATACTAGAGGGGAAGAAGGCAAGGAGGGGCATGTAAAGAGCATTTGAAGGCAAGATGACCAATTAAGATGTCAATAAAATAAGCAAACTAGTATTAGAAGACTAACACCATTAACACCTAACAATGCCAATAGAGGTAATCTTTTCACAAGAACAAAGTGTCAAATAAGGGTATCTCTCTTAACTAAAAGTTGAATCACCCAAAAATATGAGTGTGTAGAAATAGAAAGTGAACATGGTGATGCTCTTAAGATAAAAGGGTTGCACAACAAACTTGGCCTAAATAATGCACTAAGGAATTATCTACTTGTAAGGAATCATATGTTAAAGCATAATAATTTGAATAATTTTGATATGTGGCCACTCAATGTTCCCCAATATAGAATCCAAAACCTATAACCCATACAAAAACATAGGTTTTATAATCATGTAAAGGATTCACATATTTGAAGGGATACTATGGAAGCGAGTTTGGAAACATTTACATTCTTACATAGGAAGTGACAATGCATATCCATTGTGAAGATGAGATAGAGAAGCCACCTTTAGGTTAAAACATAGGATAGTAACAAACACTTAGCTAGGCATAAGTTATTGTGAAGTGAACTATCCCTCTTATAAGAGAATTGAAAGAGTATTATTTTGTTAGGCATTGAATATGTTACTCTTTATCTGAACAATAAAATTTCTGTCACTAAATATCTAGTTGGGAGTCCTCCTATATATCCCTAAGGTATGTAATAAGTGAAATATCCAATAAATTTCACCCTAATTGACATACATGTAAAAGGCTAGTTGTGTGATAAACAAATGTAGGAAGGAAAGAACAATATTGGCTCTCTAAATTCAATTTTAATTGGGAACACCATCAAATGTATATGTAGTCATATAAAATGTCCAAATTGATAGTTTGAGTGTGGCTTATGACACCCAATCCATAGGTCCTTCTTACATGCTCTTGTGACCCTTCTTGACAACTTTTTGCTCATTACCAGTCATTCAAAACCTTGTAGACCCTGATTCTAGCTCAGCTAGACCATGTTTCCCAGGCCAATCCTATGCCCCCAGGTCTAGAGCATGTAGGATAGGAGCACTATACCTAGTGTTGACACTGTGGATTGTACCCTTGAGAGAAGGTTGGGCTTCTCTCTTCCACGTGGCACAATGGAGACTCCTCTCTTGCCTGTGGGTCTGGTAAAACTAAGAGGAGAATCTCTAGATAAGGGCTATCTCCCTTTGATGCATCTCTAATTTATTCCAGTACACTTGCTAATATATATATACATAATGGGGGGGGGGGTTTGAAAAGAGAGAAGGATACTAAAACAAAACCTAAACGAAGAGGGTGATGCACCAAAAAAGTTTGATCTACTTAGCTTGAACATACACTTTCCACCAAGAACAAGCTGATGTACACTTCATTTGATATGAGAAATTCTCCTACATCAGTGAGCTAGGGGTCCTCTAGAGATATAGGGAGGAAGAACTACCAGAGGTGTTCTAAGACACACTATGGCAGCCTGTTCACATGCACCTATACTCTCCTACAAAAGAAGAACTAACGATACACTAGACATGTTGGAATCATTCTGTGAAAGCATAAGGAAAATGACTTAACACAAGACAAAGCCATAGACATATGCAAAATTGCAAGCTCAAATGGAGGCAAAAAGGCTTCTTTTTGATTCAAGGTAAATTTTGGCAGGGTTCCCCCTTACAAGCTCAGAGATATCCTTCTCAAATGAGAAGTTACAATATATATCAAGAGAGAGGAAGTAAAGGCACCCCTTTGGAAAAGACTTTGGCACCTTTTTACAAGTTGGCCCATGTGCATTGAGAGCATTGGGAAGAGGAAGCTGTTGAAAAAAGATGTTGTGTCGGTTGCCAGTTTTGACCTTGGCATTCAAACATTAATGTGAAAGCATGGGTCATGCTTCTTTTTCTACAAACAAGACCACTCCTTCAAGACATTCATGTGGTTTGTCTGCTCATCAATGCAAAGTGTGGAAAAATAGGCTGCATCTTCACTGTTTGCGCTCCTTGATGACAACTTGGCAAAGACCGTGTCAACCGTTGGAATAACTCCTTGTGCCGACACCTTCTTTTGCCACATGGGCTATTTTGTCCATATATGTGCTTAGCTAGGTGCATCTTTTGGAACATTCCAGATGTTGTCGTATGTGTGTGTGGCTGTGTTCTGGATTCTCTGCTTTGTTTCATCTTTCCTCGCTATTTTTTGTCTGTTCCTGGCTTGTCTTTTCTTGGACTTATCTTTTCCTTTAATGCTCAACCTTTTCTTTCAAGCGTGTTGGGTGAATATTTTTTCAACTACCTAACTGGTGAGCAAAATAGGTCTCTTCAACCACATCATAGGGAGATTGGTCAGCCAGGTGTGCAAGTTTACTACATCAACAGTGGACAAATATCTCCTCTCATCAAGGGGAGGTTCCTTATAAGTACGAGATGCTATATAATATATATATATATATAAGCTAAAAATAACACTCAGGGGTAGAATAACACCATCCATCTCTTTTTTTTTAGAGATGATGTTCACAAACAAAAGAGAAAATTTTGGTGAAGACACTAAAGGCACTTCTCTTCTTTCAAAAGTGTTCTTGTAGGGAACAATAGGATTTCTTTCAGGTAGTGACAAGTAACTGGTAACCAAAGGCGTAGTAACCAGCAGACTGAGATGTAGCACAAAGTCTCCACCTCGACCACCCAAGAGTGAAATATGAAGGACAATGAGGGCACAAAGTCGTCTCAAGGTCCTTTACACATGAACAAAAAGAAAACACACACTAAAGACAACTATGACAACACAAAGTCTAAAAGTAACTAGCTTCAGGACACCTTCCTTATTACTTCCACTAGTTCTGCTTGTTAGATCAAATAAATAAGAATGCTCCTAGGAAACATACATGAGAACAATTTCCTAAAATAACACAAGCTATAACAGCACAAAGTCTGCAAGTAACTTGCTTTCTCATTCAGATAAAATAATATGAACAACAATCTGAGCTCAAAGTCTCAGTATTCACCTTTTTAATTTGGGTAGAGTTTTGCTTTTGTATTGGGAAGATCCTCTTTAAAATGACATAAGAGAATACAATATATAGCATCCAAGAAGGATTGGCACATTGTTGCATGGAATGGCCCATGTTGTGCATTCAATGCCTTGAATGCATTTTTAGTTCTGTCAGGGGGGGCCTTATTGGAACAGGGTGGCTGTCTTAACTATGGCTTGTCAATTCATCTCAAATGTCTTCTCCTGGGTCTAGATCATCTGGTGTTTGTGCAACTGTCCATTTTGTCTTTACTCTAAGGGAGATAAACAAGCCGTGTCTTCAATATTTGCCAGTCAAAATATCTACTTTGCAGACTGTTCCACCTACTGGAATAACTATTGTGTAGATATTTTAGCCTCTCCTTTCTACTATGATTTCAGCCCTTGAGCTATCTTTTCTCCTTTATAATTCCTTTGGTTCTCTTCCAGATAGTTTTTCCTTTCGGCCTGAAGGTATTTGAATGCCTTTGGGTCCGTGTTTAAGCCTTCAAAGATTAACAGGCACTTTATTGCCTCAAATTTGACATCTTCAGGTATGTCATCGTCTGAAAGCCAACGACTAGTTGGTCATCCTAAATTTGATGTCTGCAGGCCTATCATCCTCCTTAGTAATTCCTTCATGTCTTTCCCATTTGCTTTGGCCACTTTCCACTGATCTTAACAAGTGACACGTGGCATGTTCTAACTATGAACTAGGAGAGGACACATGGTAGCATCTGCTTAACTTTTAGAAGCTTTAGATGTCTTTTGAGAGTCTCGTGGAAGATGACATGTGGCAGCTTCTGCTGAGCTTTAGAAATAATATAGAAACATTAGGACTCATTTGGACTCACGCAGACGATGACACATGGTGCACTCCACTGAGTTTAGCAACTCACTTGGGGCCCACCACAGTCTTTACGAAATAAAAGGAAGAAGTTGTGGATGTTGACACTTGGCGCACTCTCTAAAGTTATAACGAGACACGAGGTGACTTCCATCGTATCTAGAAGTAAATTATAATGGGTCTCAGTAGATAACACTTGGCAGCTTCTATTGGACTTTGAGAGAAGCTTATCAAAACAAGCTTTGAAACTTATTATAAACCTAAAATGTGAATGCAAACAATTGCCCCACTCCATTGAGTTATAACAGGACATGTGGCACGTTCCATTGCTTTGAAACTTACTAAAAACTGTGTCCCGATAGACGACACTTGGCAGCTTTTGCTTGACTTTATAAGGGATACGTGGCGGCTTCCGCTGCTCTTTGAGGTTTGATCTTTCCTAGAGGGAACTTGCCCTTTAGGGTCCTTTGGATGTATTTAGCTTTTGATCTTACAAGTTTCTTCAAGTTCTAATTCCTTTCGCTTCGTGTCTTTCTTGCTTGCTTCCTTCCCGAGGGAGATCTCACTTTGCTCTCTGCAAGGGCTATTCGAGTCCAAAACGATCCTTCGAACTTTTGCAAAGGTCTATTTGTTCCTCGCCTGCCCTCCAAAAGGGTTGTTTGACCTCCAATGCTCCCTTTCAAAAAAGTTGTAAGGGTCAATTTTTGGCAGCTAGGTGCCTTCCACAAGGGCACTTGTCCTTCGAGCTCTTGGAAGACCTTCTTTTGAACTTCTCGATAGAAAAAATGGCTAAGTGTTGAACCTATTTCTCTCCTGCATAGTCCGTAGAAACCAACCTACAGAGTCTGTAGAAACTAGTTTGTAGATTTGGGGGAGTCTGTGGATTTCCTACCTGCAAAGTCCATAGTTTTGAGGCCTCGAAGTCCGTAGAAACTGAGTATGTAGAGATGAACCTGCAGAGTCTGTAGAAACTAAGTCCATAGATTTAAGTCTGTAGAGTCTATAGAAAATTGAAAAAGATTTGAAAAATAAAGAACATGAATGCTCAGAATAATTTTTGAAAAGGGAAGAGAGCTTTTTGGTTTGTACAAGACCAAAATAGTCATATGTTGTCCCAAAAATGAGTGACATTTTTCAGGGACAACAGCTGGCTCCAACTGAGGGGAGTAGAAACCAGAATCCCCAGTGCCTTTGAAGTATTCCATTGGGCTATGGAGTCATGCAACCAAAAAGAAAGGCTCCAAAAAATGAAAACAAATGACACAAAGCAAAAACAAAGACTATACAAATATACATATGTACAGGTGAACTTATATGATACTTCAAGAGTTGAAGTGCTTCAGATGCTACCCATTGTGAGGTAGAGAAAAGGGTGTGCCATCTTGATACGTCAACAGAAAACTATTTTCACCATTGAGATGATGAATAGTAAAAGGGCCCCTCCACAGGGAGTCAAACTTTCCATGCATTCCCTATGGTTCTCTCCTCTTATCCCACATGAGGACTTGATCTCCAATCTGGAAATCACGGTTCTTTGCTTTTTGGTCGAAGAGCTTCTTCACTAGACCTTGATGGGTAGCGATTCGGTCCACCACCATGGTTCTCTGCTCATCCAGCTCAGTCAGGCACATGATCCTCTTATCAATGGAGCTTTCATATGTCTGATCTTCAATTACCTTAGCCAATTTCAATGCTTGCAATTCTAGGGTGATTGGTATCTCAGCATTGAGTCCATAAAGAAGTTGGAAAGGTGAGATATACCAATTGCTCTTTTTGGTGTAATTATGTCTGCCCATAGAGCCTTAACCAATGCTTTATGCCATGTCCTTTAGTTGTCATCTACCAGCTTCTTGATGATTGTCACCAAGTTCTTGTTGCTTGATTCAGCTTGTCCATCCCCTTGTGGAAAGTAATCAGAAGAGTGAGAGAGGGTGATCCCATAGTAAAATAGAACTGAGTAATCTCTTGGGAAGTGAAACAAGCTGCATTGTCAGCGACAATCTTGGTTGGGACCCCAAACCTAGAAATGATGTTCTCTTTGAGAAAATTGCACACTACTTTTGAAATAGCATGTTTAGTTGGGATAACTTCCACCCACTTGGTGAAGTAATCTGTTGTTGTGAGGACATAGTCATGTCTAGCATTAAAATATGGGTTTACAACACCAATGAAATCAATTCCCCATTACTGTAATGGCTCCTTTATGACCACTAGCTTGAGAGGCAGGGCAGCTAACTTGGGTCTCCCAACAAACTGTTGGCATAGTTCACATTTCCTTACCCACTTATATGCATCTTGAAAGAGAGTTGGCTAGTAATACCTGGCTCGCAAAATCTTATGGGCAGTCACAGGAGTAGAGAAATATCCTCCACAGGCCAAATTATGGAAGGAATTTAGAAGTTGGTTCTGCTATTCTTTGTCCATGCAGCGAAGGAATACTCCATCAAGGCTCCTCTTGTACAGGCCATTGTCTTAGATGACAAAATTATAAGCTTTTAGCTTGATAGTTCTCATTTCTTTATAAGATAGGTGATCAAGACACTCACCATAAGTAACAAAATGAGCAATACCTGAATACCACTAATTTGTAGTGGAGACAAAAAAGACTGTTAGAGTGTCTTCTTCTTCTGATTCTTCATACTCTGTTTATTCTGGTTTGTTATCATCAATTAATTGGCATATACCTTTTCCCCGTACTAGCTTAGTTGGTTTGATGACTAGATCAAACTCCTGGATTTTATCAATTCAATTGTCTCTTTTCATCCCAAACTCTTGCTGAGTTAATATGGATTTAACTGTGGTATCAAGGACTAAGGCAGTAACGTGTGAATTCAAGATGTAGAAGCGAAAATGTTTCACTGCCTTTACCACTGCATATGCATGCTTCTCCATGTTTGTATACTTTAGCTCATGAGCTTTAAGAGGACAACTCATGAAATAAATAGGAGATTCCACACCTTCTTGGTTCTGTTGAACCAAAATCACTGAAAGTGTGTGTTCAGAAGCATAAATGCATATGGTGAACTCTTTGTTATAGTCTGGATAATCTAGAATTGGGGCGTGGGCAATGGCAGTCTTGATATCCTCAAATGCTAGCTTGCCTTCTTCAGTCCAACTCAAGGTGGCCATTCCCTTCATCATGCTTACAATATGCTTAGTCTTCTCAGCAAACTCAGGGATGAACCTCCGTAATAAATACACCTTTCCAAAGAAAGAGTGAACTGTAGTCTTACTTGTGAGAAAATTGAGCTCTTAGATGGACTTGACTCTGTCTGAATCAATCTGTATGCCTCCTTTGGACACAATGTGTCTAAGACGTTTCCCTTTTGTTACCCCAAAAATAGACTTCTTGTGGTTTAAGGAAATACCATTCTGGCGGCAGCGTTCCAACACTTGTTGCAAGTGGCGCACATGATTTAGGCGATGCTTGGAAAAGACAGTCAAGTCATCAAAATAAACTTTTATAAACTTACCCATTTCATCCTTGAATGCAAGGTCCATCACTCTTTAAAAAGTGGTGTCAACATTAATTAGGCCAAATGGCATCCTTCTATATGCAAACATGCCCTAAGGCATGGTGAAAGCAGTCTTGTGTTGGTCTGCTTCACCAGCTTTAGCTTGATTGTATCCTGAGAAGTCATCTAGCATTGATAACATTTTCGAACCAGTCACTGTGTGAAGCACTTGGTCCATGATAGGCAAAGGGTAGTTATCCTTCAAGGATGATTGATTCAAGTTCCTGAAATCCACACAAAGGTGAATTTCACCATTCTTCATCCTTACAGGAACTATATTTGCAATCCATATGGAATGATGGATTAGAAAGATTATCTTAACATTCAACATTTGTTGTATCTCAGACAAAATGGTACCTGATATCTTTAGATTATACAGCCTGGATTTCTGCCTGTAAGGTGCCGAATCAGCCTTGAGAAAAATGTCATGTCAAAATTCATAAAGCATGAGTGACTTCAGGTCATCATAGGAGTATGCTAAGGCATCCATGTATTGGCTGAGCAAAGTAGTGAACTTGAATCTCTCCTTAGGAGTGCAACATTTCCTAATGTTCCCCATCTTAGGATCTTCCTTGGTACCTATATTTACCTGATTAAACTCATGGGAGGAGCTTGAATCAATTTTTTGCTATTTGATGAATCTGTTATGTTTGTCAAACAACTTTTTAAGAGAAACTAGGCCTTTGGAAATTTTATTCCCTTTCAGCTGTAAAAATTCTTTGTTCGGGCTTGAACTTGATTCAGGAGCAGGTTCAAGCTGCTAAGGTTCACTACCTTCAAAATATAGCCGTTCAAAGTTGTCCTTTTACTCCAAGAAGGCAATGGTTTGGTTGTCATTGTTAAACACTTGCCAATGACTGGCATTATCAGGTATACTTGGCCGAAAGACCAACTCAATAGTATACCTGTCTTCTTTGAAGTTTAGGTGGGGGACCAAGAGAGTGGCTGAAACAACTAGTGCATCAGCCCGATCATTGAATTCTCTAAGAATGGCAGAAATGTTGAAAGCATTAAAGCTTTCAATTTGGTCCCAGACTAAATTGTGGTAGTGGCACAATATCTCCTTTTTGGTTTGATATAGGTTTCTCACCTGACAAACCACTAGTTCAACATCTCCTTTGGCATGAAGGAGCTTGATGCCTTTGTCTTGAGCAGCCTTTAATCCAAGCAATAGAGATTCATACTCACCTGTGTTATTAGTGTTGCTGAACTGCAATGTGTAAGATGAAGGAAAAATATCTCCTTGAAGAGATATCAGCACAACCCTGACTCTTGAACTAGTAGAGGAGTAGCTACCATCAAATTTAAGAACCCATACCTCGTTAGACACTACTTTTCCTTTGGATTCTTCTTTATTCAAAGGTGGAGATCCTTCCACATTGGTATTGCACTCCACCAATTCTCCTGTTGTTCCAGTTGAATGCATTTCAAGGTTGTCCCCTTTAGGAGCTTCATCAGATGCCTCATGAACTTCATCCGTGGATAGAAAGTAGTTACCCATACCTGAAGACTCAAACAAAATTTGAGCTTTAGGTTATGAGGTCTGGGTAACCACATATTTTGCTTCCTTCTCAGGGAGCAGCCTCTTCATAACACCCTTGACTGGAATCCTTGCTTTGGATAGGTCTATGCTCAATTCACCTCCAACATCCTTACAGAAGTTTCATCCAAGAAGGATGCCATATGAAGCTGGGACGTCAGCCACCAAGACAATCATCTTGATTCTTTTGTCTGGAAAGGTTGCAAATGCAAATTGAGTGTCCTTGATCTGTCCTAGCAGAGGTACTTGCTTGTTCTCTATGGAGAAGCATCTAACAAATGTTTTGGTCAGTGTGAGGCCAAGGGATTCAGCCACTTTGGCAGGCATGACATTGTCTAAAGCTCCAGAATCAATGATGCAATTATTCAGCTGATGTCCATTTATCAACAATGAGACATAGAAAGGTTCAGTCCTACCAGGAGCAGTAGGAGGAGTGATGACAAGGTTGTTCCTGGTGAGTGCATTCTTGTGGGAATCATGAGTCACCTCGGGAATTGATTGTCTTATAGGGATGCGCTAGTTTTTAACACATTAAACCATTTTGTCTAATTGCTCGAGGTTGGACTACAAAAATTCAAATTTAGACATTTGAATTTTAGTTTTCTTTATATGGTCAATTATATCAAATGTTGAAAATGAGCTAGGAGCAGAGGATGGGAGTTCATCCTTTTGATTTTTTGAAGGGGGAGGACTGGACTATGAATTTGAAGTAGAAGGCGTAGGAATATTTGGTGTAATTACCTTTCTTGCAATCACCAGGTCCTTTGGCTAGAAAGGAAGAGTGGATCCCCACTTAGCAATAGAAACTACTGGTTGAGGTCGCTCCTTTGCTTTATCCTTATCAGTTGGCTGAGCTTATTGATTCTTGGACCAGATGAATACAACATATGATCCCTCAGCTACTTTACCTTCACTTTTGGGTTCATTCTGATAATTTAGGAAATTAATATTGGAGTCTCTAGCTAATTCTTCTTCTTCCTTAGTGAAGAGATTAGCATCATCTTCAGGACTCAACTCAGGATGGAATGAAAAATCTGATTCAGCTTCAAGATATCCAACCACTGAGTTAGTTGGAGGTGCTTTAATGGCAAGGTTATTCCTCTGAGGGAGAAGAAGATGATTGGCTTGCCCTTGGTTCCTGGCAGCATTACCTTGGTAGGACTAATTATGAAATGTCCTCCTTGGTACATCTCTGTATGAAAGAGCAGATGACATCCCTTGTGCCATTTATTTTCTAAGAGCTAGCAACTCATTTGCTAGCTTTTGCACCATTGGATCAGTGGTGGCTGTAGGTGAGTATTCAGAAGATGAAGAGGGTTTACCTCTATTTGGATCCCTCCTTATCTTCCTAACCAAGATAAGGTCATCTTCCACCTCAGTAGCCAGGTCTTGAGCAGCTTCAAGGTCTATGTGGCTATCACGTCTTATCAAAAAACTCACTTCAGGTAGCTGTGAATTGATGAAGAATCATTTGAAGTTTTTAGGTGTTGGCTGAGCAATAATAAGAATTCGATTCCTCAGCTTGTCAAACTTGGCAATGAAATCACTCATCGATTCATGAGGTTCCTTCTTCATCTATGTGAGCTAGGCCATAAAGGCATGTGCATCTTCTGCAGGATTTAACCTTGCTTCAAATTTAGCTTTGAGTGTGTCCCAGTCAGTCACTGATCTAGCTTGTAGATGGTAGAACTAGTCTGTAGCAGCACCTTGTAGTGTTTTCATGAAGAGCCTGACTACAACATCTTTAAATTCCACTCCTATTATGCCACAGGCTATGCTGAAGGCTATAGTGTGTTCATTAGGGTGAACTCTCCCATCACCAAAGAATTTGGGGAAATTTTTTTTTGAGTTACATGGAAGTTCATGCAAAGGTGGAGTCAAATTGAGTGGGCCAAATGAGATACCCCAGGGGCCTTGAACTGCCATGATGGGATTATGGAAAAGGGGGATAAAAAATCTAGGTGGCATGTGGATAGGTAAAGCCATGCTAACAATAGAAAAAGTAGCTCTACCTTGTGTTGGTGTCCTGGTACGAGTAAGAGGAACACTCCTAGATCGTTGAACTTGAAGTTGGGGAGGAAACAAATTGAAATTTCTTTGCTGCACTAACTCAAAGATAGGGTCAACAACACCTTGGGCTCTCTGGCTTCTTGCATAGCACAGAGTTGCCAAATTATAGAATAAAAATGGGAAAGAACTGGTCCTACTTTAGCTTGAAGCTTGAGGATTTAAACTGCGCATTCTATCCCAATTAGCATGGAGGTGGAGGGAGATGGTAAGGCTATAATGATAATGGGTAAGACATGGAATGGAGTCGCCAGAGTCTATAATGGATAAGGGTAGGGACTACATCAATCTAAAACTTGAGGCTTCAGACTTCACGTTCATCCCCAGCAGAGTCACCAAAAACTGTTGGGTGAATATTTTGTCAACCAGCTAATTGGTGAGCAAAATAGGTCTCTTCAACCACAACATAGGGAGATTGGTTGGCCAAGTGTGCAGGTTTACTACATCAATAGGGGACGAATCTCTCCTCTCATCAAGGGGAGGTTCCCTATAAGTATGAGATGCTATATACTATATATATAAGCTAAAAATAACACTCAGGAGTAGAATAACACCATCCATCTCTCTTTTTTCAGAGATGATGTTCACAAACAAAAGAGAAAATCCTAGTGAAGACACTGAAGGCACTTTTTTTCTTTCAGAAGTGTTCTTGTAGAGAACAGTACGAGTTCTTTTATGTAGTGACAAGTAATTGATAACCAAAGGCGTAGTAACCAACAAATTCAGATGTAGCACAAAGTCTCCACCTCAACTGCCCAAGAGTGAAATACAAAGGACAATGAGGGCATGAAGTCATCTTAAGGTCCTTTACACATGAACAGAAAGAAAACACACATTGAAGACAACTATGACAACACAAAGTCTGAAAGTAACTGGCTTCAGGACACCTTCCTTATTACTTCCACTAGTTCTGCTTGTTAGATCAAATAAACAAGAATGCTCCTAGGAAATAGACATACGAAAAATTTCCTAAAATAGCATAAGCTATAACAACACAAAGTCTACAAGTAACTTGCTTTCTCATTTAGAAAAAATAATATGAACAACAATCTGAGCTCAAAGTCTCAGTATTCACCTTTCAATTTGGGCAAAGTTTTACTTATATATTAGGAAGATCCTCTTTAAAAAGACATAAGAGAATATAATATATATCAGCCAAGAAGGCTTGTCACTTTATTCCATGGAATGGCCTATGCTGTGCATTCAATGTCTTGAATGCATTTTTAGTTCTGTCAGGGGGGCCATGCTAGAACAGGGTAGTTGCCTTAACTATGGCATGTCGATTCATCTCAAATGTCTTCTCTTGGGTCTCGATCATCTGGTGTTTGCATAGCTATCCATTTTATCTTTACTCTAAGGTAGATAAATAGGTTGTGTCTTCAATGTTTGCTAGTCAAAATATCTACTTTACAGACTGTTCCACCTACTGGAATAACTATTGTGTAGATATTTCAATCTCTCCTTCTTTTCACTGTGATTTGAGCCCTTGAGCTATCTTTTCTCCTTTTTGATTCCTTTGGTTCTCTTCTCGATGGTTCTTCCTTTCAGCTTGAAGGTATTTGAATGCCTTCGGGTCCACTTTTAAGCCTACAAAGATCAACAGGCACTTTATTGCCGCAAATTTGACATCTTTGGGTTCGTCATCGTTTGAAAGCCAATGGCTAGTTGGTCATCCTAAATTTGAAGTTTACAGGCCTGCCATCCTCCTTAGTAATTCTTTCATGTCTTTCCTGCTTGCTTTGGCCGCTTTCTTGTAATCTTAACAAATGACACATGTCGTGTTCTAACTATGAAATAGGAGAGGACATGTGGCATCATCCGCTTAACTTTTAGAAGCTTTAGATGTCTTTTGAGAGTCCCATGGAAGATGACACACGGCAGCTTCCACTGAGCTTTAGAAATAATATAGAAATATTAGGACTCATTTGGACTCACGTAGATGATGACACATGGCACGCTCCATTGAGTTTAGCAACTCATTTGGGGCCCACCACAGTCTTTACGAAACAAAAGGAAGAAGTTGCGGATACTGACACTTGGTGCACTCTATAAAGTTATAACGGGACATGAGGTGACTTCCATCATATCTAGAAGCAAATTATAATAGGTCTTAGTAGATGACATTTGGCAGCTTCTGCTTGACTTTGAGAGAAGCTTATCAAAATAAGCTTTGAAACTTATTAGAAACCTAAAATGCGGAAGCAAACGCTTACTCTACTGAGTTATAACAAGACACGTGGCGTGTTCTGTTGCTTTGAAACTTACTAGAAACTATGTCCCAGCAAATGACACTTGGCAGCTTCCACTTGACTTTATGAGGGACACATAGCGGCTTCCACTGCTCTTTGAGGTTTGATCTTTCCCGGAGGGAACTTGCCCTTCGGGGTCCTTTGGATGCCTTCGCTTTTGATCTTACAAGTTTCTTCAGGCTCTAATTCCTTTGGCTTCGTGTCTTTCCCACTTGCTTCCTTCTTGAGGGAGATCTCACTCTGCCCTCTGCAAGGGCTGTTTGATCCCAAAACTATCCTTCAAACTTTTGTAAAGGTCTGTCTGCTCCTCACCTGCCCTCCGAAATGGTTGTCTGACCTCCAAGGTTGCCTTTCAAAAAAGTTGCAAGGGTCAATTTTTGGCAGCTAGGTGCCCTCCGCAAGGGCACTTGTCCTTTGGGCTCTTGGAATACCTTCTTTTGAACTTCTTGATAGAAAAAATGGCTAAGTGTTGAACCTATTTCTCTCCTATAGAGTCTGTAGAAACCAACCTGCAGAGTCTGCTGAAACTAGTTTGTAGATTTGGGGGAGTCCATAGATTTGAGTATGTGGATTTCCTACCTTCAAAGTATGTAGTTTTAAGGCCTTGAAGTCCATAGAAATTGAGTCTGTAGAGATGAACCTGTAGAGTCTATAGAAACTAAGTCTGTAGAAAACTGAAAAAGCTTTGAAAAATGAAGAACTTGAATGCTCAGAACAATTTTTGAAAAGGGAAGAGAGGATTTTGGTCTATGCAGGACCAAAATAGTCATATGTTGTCCCAGAAATGAGTGAATTTTTTTGGGGACAATAAGGTGAACTTCTTTCAGGCAAAAAGTCTGAAGGAATTCCTTCAGACAAAATTTGCCTATTTCATTTTGCTGCGAGATTTTCTCTCGAAAGAATTCATTGTTTGTTTCCTTGCTTGTTTCTTTTGGTCGACTCTTCTCTTCAGGCAAATTCCTTCGAACAAAAAGTCTGAAGGAATTCTTTCAAACTTTTTGTCTAAAATATTTGCCTTGTGAATCTTTTGTGGAATTCTCCTTCTGAAAGGATAGTCTATGCCTTGTGAATTTCTTTGGATAAAATGTTCGAAGGAATTCCTTTGGGAATTTTGCCTGAAGAAAATCAACTTTTGTCATTGGCTATCTTCCTTTTTGCCTTGTTTACTTCATGGATTTTCTTCAGACATTTTGTCTGAAGAAATCCTTTGCTATTTCCTTATGAATTTCCTTCGTATCGAAAGTCTAAAGGAATTCTTTGCCTTGGTCTTTCTTCTCGAAGGAACTCACCTTTCAGCCTTTTGACCAGCTACCCTCTGCAAGGGTAAATCAATTCCAAAGTTACCCTTTAGATATTTTGCAATGGCCCATCTTGCTCATCATCTGCCCTCCACAAGGGTTGTTTAACCTTTGAAGCTTTGTAAGAGACTCTTATTTGTCTAAGGCATTTGCTCAAAGCGAAAAGCTCCATATTGAACCAAACCCCGCAGGGCCTTAGATTTTTCAATGTTCTATAAGAATAGGGCTTATTGCAAAGAAAAGGAGATTTTGCAGAAGGTGGGTGCATGACTAGACTGAGGTTTAGAGTGGTAGGGAAGGAAGGAGACTGATTTTGGCCTGCAGGACCAAAATGGTCAACAAATTGGCAATTCCCAGGGGAAGCATTCCTACTATGCTTAAGAAACCAGTAGCCTCAAAGTCCATTGGGCGAAGAGTCAGAACACAGCTTGAAAAACTTAGTAACAGCCTCGCAAGATCCAAGAATCAATCGTGAAGCTTTCTACACCAAACACAAAGGAAAACACACAAAAGGCTAAAAAACACTACTTGTGCAAACAACACTTATGGAAAAATAGGGAAAGAAAATTTGAAAGCAAACTACTATATACAGCTAACCAGGTATATTTATCTCCCTCTTGGATCAAAGGAAAAATTTATTAAGTCCCCTTCATGGCAAGAAAACTTATGATGCCAGACAAGTGGCTGGATAGAATGGAGAATTGGTGACTTGCTCTTCCTACCTGCCACCTTGATTGGCTCGTATCTGAGTGAATCGGGGGCAAACATACTTCCAACATATATGTATTCATCTTGTTCTTGGAAGCTTGCCTCCTGTTGGTTCTTCATGCTATTGTGTTTCATCAAGAAATCAATGGCTGCTGGCTCATCACCATAAGCCCTTGATATGCATAGTCCCTTTGACATGCATCATGGACTGACTTGTCCCCTTCTACTTCATTGAAGACGCTGTCAAAATCATCTTCTACTTGATCATGGCTTTCTTGAAGAAGGGTGATTGTTGTGATGTCTGAAATGAGATCATAGACTAAGTGCTCATCCCATAGAACATCACCTTCTTGTTCAAGGCTCTCTTCTTCAAAGCTTTCCTCAAGATAGATATGACTCTTCTTTTCCTGCTCAAAGACCAGAGTCTCTAGCTATTCACAGACATGCTCCTGATCCTCCTCCAAATCGAGTTCTTTGGCATGGTCATTTTCTTGATCAAAGCGATAAAGAAGTTCATCGAACAAGGGGGGGAAAAGCTCACCATGCTTACTTTCCTCTTCATATTGATAGAACATCTGCATATATGCATGACCTGTGTCCTCTCCGTTGTTGGTGATGTCTTCAAAAGGAGCATCCATGATGATTTCATCTTCATTGTCGTTCATGATAGCCTCTTGGGTAGCTGCAAATTGGATCCTCTCTTCTTCACTTGCTTCCTACAAAATAGGTTCCTCCTTGAGAAGGGATGAATTAGAAGGCTAATGGTTAAACTCGCGTGGAAGAGGAGGCAGTCTTTGTGTAATATCCCCAACCAATAGGGAATATAGAAAAACAAAAGCTCTGATACCACTGTAATATCCCCTATCCAATAGGAAATATAGAAAGACAAAAGCTCTGAACAAAGATACGATTTTGCAAAATAAATTCAATTAAATAAATAGACAGTAGTATAATCTATCAACTGGCTAATCAGTGATCTTATTATTCTTTAGAATGATTACAATATTGAATCTCTGGCATGCATATAAAGTAATACAAATTTCGACTCAAAACCTGGTCTTTTGTAAATCTGGACATAAACCCTGAATCTGTGCGACTCTCGGGTTGTTGTGTCAATAACATAGTCACCGACGTCGGTTATTCTACCATCGTCAGTCGATATTCTACTGACGTGGGTCTCTGTAAGTTGGCTACTCTACCGACGTCGGCCTGTAGTCGATCGATGTCAGTTCTTGTGTCCCCTGCGGCGCTGTCTGGCTTATGGTAGAACTGTATGAAATTGTACGAATTGGTACGGATTCCGTACAGACAAGATAATATGTGGCGACTTGTATTCTGGATACTTAATTCTGAAGATCTCTATCTGTATAATTTTCTAAATTAAAAGAACTAAATAAAGAAATACCTGTGAATCCTTGTGATAACTTTTGTATGAAGTTATCTCTCAAATCTATAAACCTCTGTGATAACTTCTGTATGAAGCTATCCCTCGAACTGGCAATAGATTGGCTGGTATCTCACAACCTCTGAATCGCACACACTGAAGAGTGGACGTTCTCCAATGCAAATGGAATCTTGGAACCCTTGGCTCAGTCTTCACAGAAGAATTCTTAGCAACAATCAATATCAATAATCAATAATCATAATCATAATTTGCCTCCCTCCAATAAGAAACCCTTATATCCTCCAAAAAGATGCACTTTCCCTAATTAGGGTTTCATAATTAAGAATTAGGGTTTATCAATTAAAACATGCTAAATAATTAATATTTGATTAAATCAATCAAATATTAATATCTCCCTCAATACATGTTGGATCCTCGAACCGTTCAAAGCTGGTGAACCAGGGAGTGATTCCGCACATGATCATGCCATAACAGGTATGCTTCACTGAATGCTAACATTCCCTATATAATAGGAGCTTAGACAAACGTGCCCAAAAAAGGCCAAATGAATGCCACTGAAACAAATTCTGCTAATCGAGCCAAGCCAAGCTCCATTATGACCCTCCATCCATCCTATCAGCCTATGAAGGTCGTATAATAGGCTAATCCTCAACTCTGAACATGTCAACTGAAAAGGGGACATGACACCTTGAGCTAGAATCGAATGATTCTCTTCATTCCATTTAGCCAACACTTCATCTATATCAGATGTGGCCTAATAGTTGTCTTGAAGGAGTGTAGATGGGGTGTGTTCAGATATAGGATCTTCTGCTTGATCTGAACTGTCCATCACACTTTGGCTGAGGAACCTCATTCTGGACTCCAATTCTATAATTTGCTTGGCTATATTCTCTTGAAAGAGCCTTTCTTGGAGGTCACAAGCATCATCATAATGAGTGGGAGTAGCTTCTCCTTCTTCAATTTTTTGAGTAAAACCTTTCTCCTCATCCTTTCTGCCCCATGATTCCATTGTTTCCTTCAAACTCATGACCTTGGGATTGGAAAATTTCCCTTGTGAACAGGTAGCAACTTTATCTTCTTCAAGGTCTCGAGTTGGTTCATGATATTCCCTCTTCCAACTTGGAATCTTGACATCATGTTGAGAGCCCTAAAGAGGTTGAGGATGATTAGGAAGAGACTGTTGATACACAGGAAGAATTTCCTGAGGAGAGATGTGTTGGTTCATGGTATTCCCTTCCAAGGAGGATTCACACTTTAAGGAATTGAGAAGGTTCATTTCTATGGGGGGGTGCTATAGTTCCCTTTGATGTTGAAAAGAAAGATGCAAGGGATTTAGAGCATGATCAATTACTGCATCGAATGAGCTAGAGTGAGCAAATGCCATCTTGTAGAAAGGATTAGGTGCACAAAAGGGGGCTTTCTTTAGAATAGGAGGGGGCGCACAAGGCTGACTGCCTTGAATGAATGGACTCTTCCATTTTACTACCTCCTCCTCCATGGATTGCAAACCCTGAGCTTGCCTAAACAAACACTCCTATTTGTACATAAGCTCATATTGATATCTATACTGCTCATCCAATCTATCTATCTCCATCCCCTACTTCTCAATTTCTAGTGTTACTTCCTGTATTGTTGAAGGGCAACTAGGAGAGTTGTTTGAGGTGATTCCATGAACAACCTGAGCTTGAACAAAACCATATGAAGGAATACAAGGCCCATGATTCTGAGCAATGGGATTATACATACAAAAATAAGATTTCTTGATGGTACATGGACTGCTTAGCCAGTTGATTCAACTTGGAGTCGCCATTAGTGTTGATGAAAAAGCCTCCAAAGGTTGGTTGGTTGAAGAACACACCAAAATTCTTCAACTCTTTAGACAAAATGTCCCACTGGGCGTGCCAAAAACTGTTGACACTGTGGATTGCGCCCTTGAGAGAAGGCTAGGCTTCTCTTTTCCACGCGGCACAATGGAGACTCCTCTCTTGCCTATGGGTCTGGAAAAACTGAGAAGAAAATCTCTAGATAAGGGCTAGCTTCTTTTGATGCATCTTTGATTTATTCCAGTACACTTGCTAATATATATATATATATATAATGGGGGGGTTGAAAAGAGAGAAGGATACTGAAACAAAACCTAAACTAAGAGGGTGATGCACTAAAAAAGTTTGATCTACTTAGCTTGAACATACACTTTCCACCAAGATCAAGCTGATATACACTTCATTTGATATGAGAAATTCTCCTGCATCAGTGAGCTAGGGGTCCTCTAGAGATACAGGGAGGAAGAACTACCAGAGGTGTTCTAAGACACACTATGGCAACCTATTCACATGCGCCTATACTTTGCTGTGGACACTTCTGGCTAACCTGCAAAACAAGAACTCGCGATACACTAAACATGCTGGAATCATTATATGAAAGCATAAGGAAAATGACTTAGCACAAGACAAAGCCATAGACATATGCAAAAGTGCAAGCTCAAATGGAGGCAAAAATGCTTCTTTTTGATTCAAGGTAAATTTTGATAGGGCTCCGCCTTACAAGCTGAGAGATATCCTTCTCAAAGGAGAAGTTAAAATATATATCGAGAGAGAGAGGAAGTAAAGGCACCCCTTTGGAAAAGACTTTGGCACCTTTTTACAAGCTGGCCCATGTGCGTTAAGATTGTTGGGAAGAGTAAGCCGCTAAAAAAAGATGTTGTGTCAGCTACCAGTTTTGACTTTGGCATTCAAACATTAATGTGAAAGCATGGGCTGCACCTCTTTTTTTGCAAACAAGACCGCTCCTTTAAGACATTCATGCGGTTTGTCTGCTCATCAATGCAAAGTGTGGAAAAATAGGTTGCATCTTCACTATTCATGCTCCTCAATGACCACTTGGCAGAGACTGTGTCAACCGCTAGAATAACTCCTTGTGCCAACACCTTCTTTTGCCATCTAGGTTGTTTTGTCCATATCTATGCTTAACTAGGTGCATCTTTTGGAACATTCCAGATGTTGTCGTATGTGTGAGTGGTCGTGTTCTGGATTCTCTGCTTTTTTCTGTCTTTCCTCACTATTATTAATCCCTTCCTGGCTTTGTCTTTTATTGGCCTTGTCTTTTCCTTTAATGCTCGGCCTTTTCTTTTGGGTGAAATTTTTTCGGGCAAAAAGTCCAAAGGAATTCCTTCGGACATTTTGTCTGAAAGAATTTGACTTTTTGTGAATTTCTTTAGACAAAATGTCCGAAGGAAATCCTTCAAGCATTTTTCCCGAAGAAAATCAACTTTTGTCTTTGGCTATCTTCCTTTTGCCTTGTTTACTTCGTGGATTTTCTTTGGACATTTTGTCCGAATAAATCCTTTGCTATTTCCTTATGAATTTCCTTCGGTTGTATGAAGGAATTCTTTGCCTTGGTCTTTCTTCTCGAAGGAACTCACCTTTTGGCCTTTTGACCAGCTACCCTCTGCAAGGGTAAATCAAGTCCAAAGTTACCCTTCAGATCTTTTGCAATGGCCCATCTTACTCATCATCTACCCTCCGCAGGGGCTGTTTAACCTTCAGAGCTTTGTAAGAGACTCTTATTTGTCTAAGGCATTTGCTCAAAGCGAAAAGCTCCATACTGAACTTAACCCTGTAGGGCCTTAGATTTTTCAATGTTCTATAAGAATAGGGCTTATTGCAAAGAAAAGGAGATTTTACAGAAGGTGGGTGCATGACTAGATTGAGGTTTAGAGTGGTAGGGAAGGAAGGAGATTGATTTTGGCTTGCAGGACCAAAATGGTCAACACCTGGACTATAGCACTGAACCCTTGGGTGTCCCATTTTTGATGCTCTTGTCCATTTGCATTTTGAGACCAAACAGTCATTTTCATCTGATTCCTATCCTTCATTATGACAGCCTAGCACAAATACATCTAACCCATGACCAATGGTTCCCAATAAAATCCCATCCAAACTTCATTTACAAAGGAGTTGACAAATCTTACAAAGCATATAAGAATATAAACAAAACACTAGGCAAACTTCTTTATTCTCTCCATACAGTCACCCAACATAGCTGCAAACATATTCAAAACCTCATACCAGTCTCTAACCACTTTAAGCACTCTCAATTTGGTATTTTTGCATCTCCATCACACTATTACACAAAGCACATTAAGTGTGAGAACTACATATGGCTTGATCCCTCTTTGGAGTATTGGTATGTAGGTAGCATGCCCACCCAAGGGGTGTGGATTATATATTCAATGCATATTACACACTAACCCCCCCATTTATCTAAGTGATTCAAATCCTATTTTATCATGCATGATGGAGGGTTAGGGTTTGAAGGTTAAATCATATCTATAGCAAACTTTGTCAACATTCAACACTCGAGATTTCACATGCAGGCTCATATCGACATAGCGTAAAAACCCAAAAAGTTTCAAGTCTGTGACTAGTTTGGACAACAATGTCAGACCCCAAAGTGTCTTGTTTTTTACGGTCCTATCCTTTTACCGAACGAAAGCCAAATTTTGATTTGCGACACTGTCCCAGTCTTGCACAGCCAGTTTCAGACTCTGTATCAACCATCTCAGTCTGTTTCAAGATAAGTTACATTTTTTTCTTATTTATTACTATTTTTAGAAAGGTAAAAAAGACAAATAATTTATACAAATTAGGACTGCAATTATTACAATATTCTTTATTGATTTATTAATCCAGACCCTTAACTATAATATGAATACAACTTTATTATTCCAAACAAAGTTAAATCAGTATATACAAGACTATAAATAAAATGGAAGATGAAGATGATTATAGTTTAAATAAATATTTCATGCACATTAAATGTGAAATAAATAGATGGATAACACTTGAGGAGGAATAAGAAGAGAAAATGTTGACATTATCTATCTCAAATAGGGAAAATAAAGCGAAATTTCATCTTTTAATGTTTCCATTCCAAGATGCAAAGATGATAATTCAAAATAGGTGCAAAGATGCTGATTTGTGGGAATGGAAGACCCCAAGGTCTTGTTTGGCCTATTAGTAGTTATAGTGATACCTTAGGAATGGGAAGTTTGGGCCAACAATATATTAGATCTAAAGTGGAGGAAAATTGAGAGAATTTAGAAACATTTAATCACAAATACCTTCAAGATTAAAGCACCAGTTCTATATGAGATAATACTAACATAAATGAGCATTTTTCCAATAGAAGTTGCATCTACAATACATCTCATAGTTTACATAAAGAAAGTAGAGGGCGTGAAGGAGGATAAAGTCAGTAATTATAGAAGAGTTAAACATAAGAAAGAGGACGTGGATGAAACAAAACAAAATATGGATGGATAAGTGGGATATTAACATGCAAGAATGCCTAGTGACCAATCAAGAGATAAAGAATTATGCAAGGGAAAAGTTTAAATTAAGCACATGGACAAAGCAAACTGGAAGGAAAATGTAATACTACATAACCAAACTCAACCCTGTTTATGAACATGACCAAAAAATATACACAAGGACAAAAATCAAATGGAGAATGAAGATTCTCATATCTCAATTGAGAAATAGGTCGCATCAACTTTGTTGTGAGACGGGTGGGTGGAAGATCCTAAAAGAAAAGTGAGAAGAGAGGATCTGTCTTTTTTGCACACCATGCATGATTGAGACGAAATGGCACCATATCATGGGGTGTTCTGCATATGATGACATCCAAGATAAATACTGGGACAACCCACATGGGGTGTCTATGTCCACTATATTTGAAGTAGAAAGCAATGTAAAGAATGATGAATTTTGAGATCCATAGTAGGAAAATGAACCTTCAAACACAAAACAATGATAGGTTTTTAAATTATGGTCCAACTGCTCAATCTTCTTTTTTTTTCGATGACTTCTTCACTCCTGTGGTAATGCTTCTCGTTCTTAGAGTCCTATAGACTGTTCTAGTCTCATGGACGTTATTAAAATCTCTATCTCCACTTATCTAATTAACTTGCATAAGAATACTTTTATGATGACTATTATGGCCCATATATTGTTGGGTCTCATAAACATAATAAGAAATCATTAATTTTATTGTATAAATAAATGTTGATAAAAAAAATATCTCCAAATAATAATGATGACTTTTAATATCTTTTAAACTAAATTGGTATTGTATTTTTATTTTTTTAACTTTATTAAAAAGTAGATTCTTGAAATTATCCGCATTATTACTAACCTTCAATATCTCGTTATATATAAACTCTTCACAAATATCTAAATTATAAAATAAGTACAATAAAAAAATATAAATTATTGATAATAACTACTATTATTAACAACATTTAAACTATATTAACTTGTAAGACTTACAAATCTCGATAAGAAAATTTACATCTAAAAATTATTATTGGTAACATCAATTTTTGCTATTCTAAAGTATTGGTGGAGACAATTTGAAAGAATTCGAAAGCATATCATCACTTGCAACCTTAAAGTCAAAACCTCGGTCCCTTATGATATTCTCTTCACTGAATCAGGGACCTTTCCGTTGGAGGCTTCGGCTTTAACTCGCTTGCTAAACTATTTAAAGAAGGTTGAAAACATGGATAATCACCATTGGCCCAAAATAGTTGTGAAGGAGGCCTTAAACCATAGGAAGAAAACATGGATGAAGCAAAATGACAAATGGTTAGTAAATGGGACATCAACTTACATGAGTGTCCTAACACCAATGAAGAAATTAAAATTTATGTCACAAAAAAATTCACGATTGCCATGTGGACAAAGCAGATAGGGCGAAAAAAAGCACACTAAGTCAAAGAGTTCAACCCAACTTGGGAACACGGAGAAAAAACTTATTCAAGGGCAGCTATTAAAGGGAAAGCAAGGTTGTTAATTGCTCAGCTGAGGACCGGGTCTCATCATCTTAGGTGTGAGACCGGAAGGTGGACTATTCCTAAGGAAGCATGGGAGGACATAATTTGCAAGTTTTGTAGCAAAGGGGCGGTGGAGACATAATGACACTTTATTAAGGAGTGCACAACTTATGAGGATATCTGTATTCAATATTCAGAGAACTTAAAGATTGACAATCTACTTGATGAGGAGAAGATCAACATAACTGCGAGTTTTTTGGTCAAAATCCATAACATAAAGTCTAGCATCAAGAAGAAGAATTTGGAGTTTACATAATTTCTTCTTTGTAATTCTCGATCCCTTAGACTGTTTGGTCTCATGGACGATATTAAAATCACTCACTCACTCACTTTTGAACTCCTTGGAATCCATTTTTATTAAAAAGAAAGATAAAAAAATGGAATTTAAACTCTAATTTTATTGTAGGCGAGAGGAAATAGACTATATTTAAAAAGCGTTTGGGCGGGCAGACTGACGTTACAACAAGATCCGCTGCATTCAGAATTGTCCGTCTTTACAATACAAACAGTTTTCCGTTTTCTCCAGGTAAAAGTCTGCGATTTTCTCCTCTTTATTTTTCAGTATGTTGGTTTTTTTTGATGGACATGTGGTTAGAAGTATGAAATGCGTGTGGGCACTAGGGTTTTGTTGTTCGAGAGAGCGCTTATGGAATATCATTGGCTCTGCTTAATTTTTTCTGAGATTTAATTCTACTTAGCTGTTAATTTTAAATTGCTCATGATTCAGTCAGAAAGCAGAGATGGAGGAAGTACAGGGGGAAACCGGCAAGAGACAAGCCAGCAGTTCGTTAGATGATGGAAGTGACAACATACTTTGCTCACTTAATTTTAATCCACGACTTTTCATGAATGATGTGAGAAATGCTGTTGATGATGTTATTGACGAAGGATTTGTTTTTTTTAAAGAGTATGGATCGATTCTTCTACCTCTAATTATATTTCTGTATAACCTAATAGGTCATGTCCATTGCAAGTTTATACAGCACACAACAAAATTGGAAAGAAGGGGAAAATAATCTAATTGAAAACTATGATTCTTGCAGGCAAGCTCAAAAAGTTATAGGTGTCAAGGATAATGAGGTAGCTGAAAAAATATCAAAGGTAAGTTTTTTGCATAATTTTCTGAATTGAGTTGTTATCCCATGCAAACGGTGCACATAATCAATTAACTAGTCTCCATATTTATATTTTGATAACGGTAATTAGGTTTAAGAGGCCCTAGACCCAAATAAATTGTTGGCTAGATGCCAAATCTCGGTTGTTGTTAACTAACCAAACTTGAAAAATCGAAGCATCTATTTTTCTGCGGATGGGCAATCTCCATTCATAAGCTGCAAGCATATCCCGCTGCTATGACATTAGCAAAAATAAAATCTAGTTGCTTTCATCATTTATCCATCACACTCCTTTTTTTATTATTTATCAGGAGCATTCAGGGCAACAAGCAATTTCGCAACAACCAAAAATATGTAAGGATGCATTCATGTAGACTAGTTGGTGTGTTTACCATTTTGGTATGGTATAAGTTGATTCAAAGGAAGCATCAACACTCTAATACTTCAAGGGCTTCAAGTACATCAAAGAGGATCAGTTTTTGGCAGTAACATGGTTCCAAGTGAGTTGGTTGAGTCAAATGGTAGAATCCAGAAGTGATTGCACCCGTTGAAGGCCTAAAAGTGATAGGTTTTGGGGTAGAGGCAAAAAGGACATGAAGTACACCTCCAAACCAGAAATGTGATTGCGGATTTGGATTCTCCTCGAAAAGTTATGTACTTCAAAAAAAAAAGGATCTCATTTCAATTTCGTATGCAAAAGATATGGCATTTGGAAGTTGGTGGGTTTTGGACTATGACAAAACTGTCGGGCAGTTTGCATTAAGGGATGGTTTCGCAATCACCGTGGCAGTTATGCAACCGTTGCTTTGCATTATACAGTGGTTTCGTCCGCAAGCAATGCAAAAAGAGAGTAATGGCCCAAAATCCAAGAACTGTCAGTGTTGGGCATTTTCAAGATGCTTGAGAGTTCTAAGAGGCGCTCTAGGATTTAGAGGAAGTAAAAAAAGATCTGAGTTAGTGTTGTAGTGCTAGAATTGCACCCTTTATGGGAGAGTTTTTCAGGCTCTCTCACTCCTAGCTACAAGCGTTGGGACAACCTCAGGTTGTGGGTACCCTGTAGTGAGGTTGAACTTCCGGAGAAGGCCGGTTTAACCTTTGATGCTCACCTAAACTAATGTTAAACTAATAATTCATAGAGAAAAGGGGTTAGAAAGGGGATAAGGGCTCCTAAGAAAGCTAATCAGAGGATGCACCAAAGTAAAATGGACACTCATCTATGCTTGAACCCACACTTGATCAGTCATAAGACAACTATGGCTTACACAATATCGAGATCAAGTTAACACACTAGAAGAGGTTCAGGGATAACACTAATCCAGACCTGCAAGAGCTTGAAAATACATTAAAGAGGCAAGCATAAGGTTGATAGATTAGGAAGAATATCCTTCACGAATCCACCAAGCATGAACATACTAAGGCACTGATCAATGACAAGAGATAAGCAAAGAAAACATCTTATTACATCAAGAGGTAGTTCTTACAATAGACTTGACAGGGTCGAGCCTAATCAAGCGGAGCATACTTTGCATTATCTCAATGAATGTCCGTCTCCCAAAAAGATGAAAAAGTCTAAAAACTGGGAACCCTTTACAAATGAGAAGAAAGGGCTATATAGAGAAAAAAGCGGGGGGGGAGAAAAGGAGGGGAGCTTGCTTGGGTCTTTATAGATGAGCTACCACACCTTTGCAATGAATGTTCCGTTGTCCCTTTGATCAATCAGGGCATTGCTCTACGTTTTGATAATTGAACCTTTGTTTGTCCCAATGATCCCGAGCTCTCCCATTGATCGGGCAACAAGTTAGAAGACAAGAACGCTCCCATAATGCCTTTAATGTTTGAGTTACTTTCTCTAATCACCAGATCTCTCAGTTGGTCTGCTCGCTATCTTTCAATTATCTTCATGATGAGGACAAGATCCTCATATCTTTATGACCCTAGAGGAGCCTTGCCTTTGAGCGGTGCAAGACCTGTCTTGTCGAGGATGAGGCCATGTTTTTGCATTGATCACCCACCTGCCCCATGACTTGAAACTTGGGCCTGGATTAACTATAGGTAAAAACTGATTCGAGATCCATTGGTTTTCCTATAGTCCTTGTCTAAATATATAGAATATAAGGCCCTTGCTGGAATCCTATTAGGTCTAAAAAGGCATAAACAGTCTTTACAAGTGTTTTGTTCACAATGGCGAATACATCTGAACGATTTGACCCTATATGATATAAATTTGTGATCCATGGGTCCGTTCTTAGCTTTAATAACATCCCCCTTTGTTCCTTGGCTTGGCTGCATCAACTGGACCGCTTCGTGGTGTTTGAACGAGCTTTAATAGCCTTGGGAAGACCCTGCAAAACCTTGTTCTCATGGTTGAAAATGGCCTTGCGTCCTTTTCCTTGGGCCCCTTTTGCTTTCAGACCCTTTTTGCTCTTCTGGGTCCTCGGGGGCTTTTACACCATGGTCTTTGGCGACTTTTACACTTTTTGCTTAGAAAGTGAGGCAAACTTTAAAAAAAAGACCGGTGCTTAAAAAACCCCGAGGACCTACCACGTGTCCTTTTCTCGGCTCATCGGGCAATTCTTCACCTTTGCACCATCCTTTGCGGGGCCTTATCGACAACTTCATTTGGGGCACTTTGCCTTAGGAGAATTCCTTCGGGAATTTTGTGAAGGACCATTTCCTTCGGGCTTTTGAAAAAACCATTTCCTTCGGGAAAATTGTTCCCAAAAAAATTCCTTTCGAAGGAATTTCTTTGGACTCTTCTCCCTTTTGTACTTGGGCACTTTATGAAAAGTCGGATTTCTTTTTAAAGGATCTTCAGCTTTGAAAATGAACCTTCTCGAAAGGCACATACCCTTTGGGAAACCTGTTATGGACCATCGGAACCCTAAAATGGACTTCCTGAAAGGAACATATCCTTCGGACTTCTTATTTTGGTCGTTTTGCTCCAAAAGTGCCCTTCGGAAGAATTGGAATTGCCCTTTGGAAATTTTGAAGTGGACTAGTTTGCCGAGAAAAGTGCCCTTCGACTTGCTTCGGTTTTCTTATGACTCACAACCTACTAGCCAAATTAAGCAAAGTACCCAAAGTCTTCCACCTTGTACTTTTGTAAATGCTGATGGAGTCTAGATTTTTTGATGGAGTCCGTAGATGTTTTGATGGAGTTTGTAGCTTTTCTGATGAAGTCCGTAGATTTTCTAATGGAGTTTGTAGCAATCTGTAGGCCAAATGCTGCTGCATTTATGACCCTTAATTGCTTGAAATTGCATTTATGACCCTTAACTGCTTGGTTTCATCATGAAACCTGCTCAACTGCAGACCTGTTTCTTAGAATTTGACAAAATACACTTTAAACAAACTTAAAGTGTTTCAAAAGCTTTATGAGCACTATAAGATCTCTCTGGTCCACTCATTCCATCTAGAACATTTGTTCATCTGCTCATCCATTAGCAATTTGATCCATCTAGGCACAACTTGGTATGTGGGCCAAATTTGGCCAACATTTCTGGCGACTCGCAGGGAAGCATACCTGCTATGCTTGAGAACCCAAACCACTTGCCTTGTCTAGTCCATTGGGCATGGAGCCATTAGCCTCTGCGATTGGGCTGGTTTGAAACTGGACACAAGGTGGATCCTTTTTGAAACTTCCTTTGAAGCAACAAGGATAAAGCAAAACAAAGTGCCCAAGGCACTTGGGAAAGGAAAAACATAACAAAAAGGAAATGTGCACAAGGCACTTATCGAAAGAAAACTAGCCTAGAAACAGGGACAACAAACAAATGTGCTAAAAACAACACTTAGAGGAAAGCATGAAAATTACTCTAACATGTACATCGCTGTAATCTACAAGTATTTTCCACCCAGGTCGAATGGAAAATTGTTTTGTGCACCTTGGATCTTTGAAGCATACTTGTTTTTTCTCGACAGCTCCCTTCTACAGCAATGAGCAAAAGGATGCTCATGTCTTCTTGGGGAAGCGACTGGTTCCTCTGCTGCCAATTTCAAGTGCATGAATTGTAAACATGGGTCCAAGACCCAATCATACTCCTTCCAAAATTGTGGACCTTGTAGGAACAACTTCAATTCTTCCTCATTCCTATACTACTGATTATGAACATATAGACGAACTCGATGTGTCTCCTTTGACACATTTGTGAGGTTGACCTCTAAGGGAGATGGCCCTGACCCTATGGCTTCTTGAGGCCATTTGAACTCAGCTTCCAATAGTAGAGAGATGTTTGAAGTTGGAGAGAAAAGTTGATAACCATGTTTGAAAAGTTCAAACATGTCATCTCTTGAGAGAACGACTGCCTCCTTCTTGATGATAGTACTCTTATCCTGCAATGGACCCCATTCAAGTAAAGAAAAATTTGAATGTAGGATATCAAACAAATCAAAAGATTTGTTCTCATGAAGCTGCAGTTCAACTGGAACCTTTTCAAATTGAAAGTTAGAAGCAAGCATATCAGCTTCTTGACCAACAACATGAGGTTGCGAGCCTTCTTTTGACATCTCAAACTGGTCAATCAACATTGCTTCATTTTCAATATCAAGCTGATCATTGAGCATGCTCTCTATTTTAGCTTGTTCTTCTCTTGCAAGCTCTTGTCCTTCATGATAAATGGCAGTTTCTGTGTTATCAAGGGGCTCACGGAGAACATCATTAACTTGTCCAACGGGGACATCTTTCTCTGGCACATCAGCAACCGCTTCCTCATGTACTTGTATTTCGGCCTCTACCTCAGCTTTCTCTTGCACTTGTTCCATCTCTGCATCATCATGGAAAACCGAAGCATATTTGTCCTTGCCAAGAGGTGTCCCAATCATGATTTCTTATTCTTGGTCACTCAAGTCACCTTCATTTCCTATTTCTTTAGCTGCATCTTCTCGATTTGCCTCACATAGGAGAGGTTCTTTTTCAAAGAGTGGCATAGCAGATCCTTGAAAATACTCAACAAGGTGAGAAAGGTCCAAAGAAGCTACCATAGGTACCTGATTTTGAACTTGAAGTTGCTCTTCTTGATTCACCTTCACCTCCCCTTCCTGATTCTTTGCCTCTTGAATGGCTCTCCATGAAGGAAAGGCTCTGGGATTTTGAGGGGAAAGGAGTGGAGGCTACAAGGTCTCTTGTTTGACTTCAGCAATCACCACCTCCTCCTTCTGCCCACTGCTTTGGATAGATTTCCAAGATGGAAATGACCTAGGTTCTTGAGGAGGGAGGGATGGGGGTTGAATGACCCTGGATTTACTTGACTGCATGACTTGGCTCTACAATGGGAAAGGTAGAGGTTCTGCTTTGACCTTTTGATCCTGGTTCTCCTCTTCTTTCCTTGCTTTCAGCTATAACTCTTTGATTTGCTTATCAATATTCTCTTGAAATATCTCCTCTTTAAGGTGATTAGGGGCTTCATGAAGGTCAGGGACACAAGGAGACCCTTGAAGAGGGATGAGAGAGGTTTGCAGGGGTTCATCTCCTTCTTTATCTTGGGTCCTTAAATCCATATTTGTCTCACTTTGCCCACCCCATGACTTCACCACTTGATTCTAGCTTGGAACCTTGAAAGACTTCATAAGGGGTTCTTGAGGAAGGATGGAGTCTTGGACGCAAACAACAGGCTGTCCCACAACAAGCTCTTTGTTCCTTTGACAACTCCCTTGGATAGATTCCCAAGAAGGAAAGGTCTGAGGAACATATGAAGAACTTGGAACATTCGAAGGAGCACTTGGAATGGTATCCTGAGGAGGAAAGGATGGCATATAAGAAGGCTAAGATGGTGTATATGTAGGCACAAAAGGTTGCGACGTTGCCCCTGCTGTTCCCCAAGTCCTTTCAGCTTGTCTTCAATGCTCTGAATGTAACCCCCTACATTCATCATGTCATTTGTTAATTTGTTCCAATTTGCTCTCTCAACAGGTGTCCATTTTGCTTTTATTAGCTACAATGAGTCCCTCACATAATGGATTTGGTGGGTAGGGACATCTTGGCCATAACATTTCCGTGAGCACAACTCTAGTGCATGCTTGTCAAGGCTTATTAGAGTTTGCTTAGGTGCTGGTATGGATGGCTCACGATAGGGTTGATGAGGAGCAGTATTATGATGGGCTTGTTGTCCATAGGAAGGGTCAGGGCAATATCCTTGATGATAAGGATTATGAGAAACCTGACAAGGCTTCTCATAGCTTTGATAGAGCTCATGGTAGGGCTGATAAGACTCATATGGATCATATTGGGGCTACGGATAAGGAGTCGGATAATAGCGATATTCACCATAGCTATTCATATTAGCCTCATATGTCAAGTGAGATGTAGGAGCTGATTAAAATCTACAAAGAGACAAATCTGGTCTGCTCATAACCATAAGCTTTGATTTGGAGTCATAATGGATCTGGTGGGTAGGGACATCTTGGCCATAGCATTTCCGTGAGCACAACTCTAGTGTATGCTTGTCAAGGCTTATTAGAGTCTGCTTAAGTGCTGGTATGGATGGCTCACGATAGGGTTGATGAGGAGCAGTATTATGATGGGCTTGTTGTCCATAGGAAGGGTCAGGGCAATATCCTTGATGATAAGGATTATGAGAAACCTGACAAGGTTTCTCATAGCTTTGATAGATCTCATGGTAGCGCTGATAAGACTCATACGGATCATGAGGATCATATTGGGGTTGCGGATAAGGAGGCGGATAATAGGGATATTCACCATAGCTATTCATATTAGCCTCATATGTCAAGTGAGATGTAGGAGCTGATTAAAATCTACAAAGAGACAAATCTGGTCTACTCATAACCATAAGCTTTGATTTGGAGTCACCATTGGTGCTAATTACTTGCTTCTAAAAGCTGATAGAGGAGAGACACACCAACAATCTTCCTCACCTTGGTCCCACCGGGTGTGCCAGAAACTGTTGTAGCGCTAGAATTGCACCCTTTGTGGGAGAGTTTTTCAGGCTCTTTCACTCCTAGCTACAAGCGTTGGGACAACCTCAGATTGTGGGTATCTTATAGTGAGGTTGAACATCCGGAGAAGGTTGGCTTCGTCTTTGATGCTCACCTAAACTAATGCTAAACTAATGATTCACATGAAAAAGGGGTTAGAAAGGGGATAAGGGCTCCTAAGAAAGCTAAACCAGGGGATGCACCAAAGTAAAATGGACACTCATCTATGCTTGAACCCGCACTAGATCAGTCATAAGACAACTATGGCTTACACAATCTTGAGATCAAGTTAACACACTAGAAGAGGTTCAGGCAGAACACTAATCCAGACTTGCAAGAGCTTGAAAATACATTAAAGAGTCAGAAGGCTGATAGATTAGGAAGAATCTCTTTCACGAATCCACCAAGCACAAACATACTAAGGCATTGATCAATGACAACAGATAAGCAAGGAAATCATCTTATTACATCAAGAGGTAGTTCTTACAATAGACTTGACAGGGTTGAGCCTAATCAAGCGGAGCATACTTTGCAGTATCTCAATGAATGTCTGTCTCCCAGAAAGATGAAAAAGTCTAAAAACTGGGAGCCCTTTACAAATGAGAAGAAAGGGCTATATCGAGAAAAAAAGGGGGGGGAGAGAAAAGGAGGGGAGCTCGCTTGGGACTTGATAGATGAGCTGCCACACCTTTGCAATGAATGTTCCGCCATCCCTTTGATCAATTAGGGCACTGTTTTGCATTTTGGTAATTGAACCTTTGTTTGTCCCAATGATCTCGAGCTCTCCCACTAATTGGGCAACATGCTAGAAGACAAGAACGCTCCCAGAATGCCTTTAATGTTTGAGCTACTTTCTCTAACCACCAGATCTCTCAGTTGGTAGACCACGCTATCTTTCAATTGTCTTCATGATGAGGACAAGATCCTCATATCTTTATGACCCTGGAGGAGCCATGCCTTTCAGCGGTGCAGGACCTTTCTTGTCAAGGATGAGGCCATGTTTTTGCATTGATCACCCACCTGCCCCATGACTTGAAAGTTGGTCCTAGATTAACTATAGGTAAAAACCAATTCGAGATCCATTGGTTTTCCTATAGTCCTTATATAAATCCATAGAATATACGGCCCCTATTGGACTCCAATTAGTTCTAAAAAGGCCTAAACAGTCTTTACAGGTGTTTTGTTCACAATGGCGAATACATTTGAACGATTTGACACTGTATGATATAAATTTGTGATCCATGTGTCCGTTCTTAGCTTTAATAGCGTCTCCCTTTGTTCCTTGCGTTTGGCTGCATCAAATGGATTGCTTCGTGGCGTTTGAACAAGCTTTAATAGCCTCGGGAAGACCCTGCAAAACCTTGTTCTCATGGTCGAAAATGGCCTTACGTCCTTTTTCTCGGGCCCCTTTTGCTACCGGACCCTTTTTGCTCTTTCGGGCCTTTTTTTCCATTCGGGCTCTCGGGGGCTTTTACGCCATGGTCTTTGGCGACTTTCACACTTTTTGCTTAGAAGGTAAGTGAGGCAAACTTAAAAAAAAAGACCGGTGCTTAAAAAACTCCAAGGACCTACCATGTGTCCTTTTCTCGGCTCATTGGGCAATTCTTCACCTTTGCACCATCATTCGCGGGCCCTTCTCGACAACTTCGTTCGGGGCACTTTGCCTTAGGAGAATTCCTTCGGGAATTTTGTGAAGGACTATTTCCTTCGGGCTTTTGAAAAAATCATTTCCCTCGGGAAAATTGTCTCGGATAATTTTTCCAAAAGAATTCCTTCTGAAGGAATTTCTTTGGAATCTTCTCCCTTTTGTACTTAGGCACTTTATGAAAAGTACCCTTCGGATTTCTTTTTAGAGGATCTTCAACTTTGAAAATGAGCCTTCTCGAAAGGCACATACCCTTTGGGAAACCTGTTATGGACCATTGGACCCCTGAAATGGACTTCCCAAAAGGGACATACCCTTCGGACTTCTTGTTTTGGTCTTTTTGCTCCAAAAGTACCCTTCGGAAGAATTGGAATTGCCCTCCAAATTTTTTGAAGTGGATTAGTTTGCCGAGAAAAGTGCCCTTCGACTTGCTTCGGTTTTCTCATGACTCGCAACCTATTAGCCAAATTAAGCAAAGTACCCGAAGTCTTCCACCTTGTACTTTTGTAAACGCTGATGGAGTCCGTAGATTTTCTGATGGAGTTTGTAGATGTTCTGATGGAATCCGTAGCACTATGTAGGCCTAATGCTGCTGCATTTATGACCCCTAATTGCTTGGTTTCACCATGAAACCTGCTCAAAAACATCTTCTTTGCTTTGTAGACCTGCCCCTTAGAATTTGACAAAATACACTTTAAGCAAACTTAAAGTGTTTCAAAAGCTTTATGAGCACTATAAGATTTCTCTGGTCCATTCATTCCATCCAGAACATTTGTTCATCTGCTCATCCATTAGCAATTTGATCCATCTAGGCACAACTTGGTATGTGGGCCAAATTTGGCCAACAGTAAATTGAGAGCAATTCTCAAGGGAAAAAGGAGTTGGCTCTAGTTTGAGGGAAGAGAGGGAGCTTTGGGAGGTTGGGTCTCCAAGGAGAGAGCAGAGAGTGTTTATCAAGTCCTTGAGGGATTGTGTATGGGTTGTACTTGTTCATGTATGTGTTCAATAAACCATTAAGGCAAGTAAGTTAGAGTGTGTGTGTAATCAGAATTTTGTAATATGACGTTGAATTCAATAAAAAGTATGTTTGAGTTTCAAGTTTAAATGGTGGGCTTGTGTGTGTCTCCATTAGAGAGTGAGTGTAAGTCCCAGCTAGGGAGTAAGGCAGCCAGTCATTTGGCCCTCTCATTCTTATTTTGCATCAATTGGTATCAGAGCAATGTTGCTTTGTTGTGTTGAGTGTGTGTGGCTCTTGTTGAGTCAGTTGCAAATTGTGAAAGAGAAGCTTGTATTTTTGTGAAGATATGGCACACAGAGGGGTACCTCTTGCAAGAGCACCAAGATTAGCAAATTTGGTGTAGATGTTGAAGGGAATCCAAGTGAGATTGGATGTCATGGAGATGGCCCAATGTAGAGGAGTTGTTGTAGATGTGAGTGAAGATGAAGAAGAAATGAAGGAGATGTTCATATTTCTTTAAGCAAGGATGGATGCCTTGGAGAGAAGACCAACAAGTAAAGAGAAAAGAACATTAGATGTCATGCTGAAAGAAGTAGGTAAGCCAACCGGTAATATCCTTTTGTTTTCATGTAGAAAGAGCCATAAAGAGCTCATGAGATGGATATTAGAGATAGAGAGACGAGTATTGAATACCGGGTAGAGGTTGCAAGCACAAGATTGTGTGGTAGTGCAGCTGTGTATGGAAGACTTCTCCAAGAGAGGAGACAACAAAAAGGAAAAAAATGTAAAGAGCGGGGAGCTTATGGTTTCCAAGTTGATGGGTTAAGTTGCGCACCCAAGAATGCAGGTAGAGTGATTGAGGAAGCTTCAAGCCCTGAGGCTTGAGAGTGACGAGAAGAAGATTGTGTTGAGAGGCAATGAGAGAGTGAAGTTGCCATGTGAGCAACTCAAGCCTATTTTGAAAAACAAGAGAGAGAAGAAAACAAAAGAGGTTATCCCGGATGTTGTTGTGAAGAGTGAGGAGAAGAGGATTGTCTTTAAATGCAATAAGAGAGTTAGGTTTTCATGTGAGCAACTCAATTTGTTTTAAAAAACTACAAAGAGAAGGAAGTATGTGAGCAGTCCTCAAAGGAATATATTGTCAAGGAGGAGGATATAGAGGTTATAGTTGTTGAGCTTGAAAAAGGATACCCATTGATGGATGATGGGGAAGAGTTTGTGGTATTCCCTAAGTGGGAAGAGGCATAAATATCATTGGAAAAGAATGGGAGTGAGTTTTTGTTTTCAGATTTGTAGGGAATGATGGTTGAGGAGAACCAAGGAGAGTGGAAAGTTTCCATGAACGAAACAATAAAAGTGAATGGAGAGGACAACCAAGGAGCGTTGAAGGTTTCACGATAAAAACAATGGAGGTGAGTGAAGTGCAATTGAATGCACATAATGGGAGTACTGTTGAAGATCATCTATATGAAGTAGAGGCAGAAAATCAAGTGAAGAATGGTATTGATGAGAATGGACCTTTGATAGTCCATCATGTGACTGCAAGCCATGAGGAGAAGGCGAGTAATGGTGAAGTATTGGACAATATGTGTATGGGGCATGGTGAAGAGTTGGAAGAATTGTTTGTAGGAACTCTTGATTCCCATAATGTGGTTGATTTATGTGCAGGTCCAACAATGGAGAAAATGGTGACATAGAGGCAAAAACACAGTTCAGTCTAGCACACTCATGTGCATAAGCAACCAAGAGAAGAGGTGGTACAAGAAGATATTATTGCAGAAAAAGTTGGACAATTGGTTGGTAAGGACATGATAGCAGTAGAATATTGCCTTCAAATTAACATGAAGGCAATAAAGAGTGGGAAGTTGATGGTTCAAGAATGTCTTCAAGAGGACACACATGCATAAATTCATTTGCAGCAGTTAGAGGTGGCAGAAAAGATTCTCACAAGGGAAATTGGAAGAGTTTGGAAGGAAGATCTTCTCAATAGAACAATGGTGCATAGAGAATGACATTTATTATCCATTTTAAGAGATGGGTAGAGAGTGAAATTGGGGAAGACAAAGTTCAGAAATTGTTGGTTGATTCAAAGAACATTTGTACAAGGGAAGAAGAAGAATGTCACTCATGTGGCATAGAGGCAAAAAAAGAGTTAAAGATGGTGTATATGTTTCTACCAAGAGGGATGAAGGATGCACAAGGTGTTTCATATGCAGGATCAGCTCATGTAGGTATTGAAGAAGAGACTCATGAGTCAACGTGATCAGAAATTTGATTGTGTATATCATTCCATTAAGTCGGTAAGACAATCTATTGTCACATAGGGGTAATTTGCGACATGCCAAGCCCTGGAAAAGTGCTAGTTTTTATTGTATGGGCTAAAACAATCATAGTTGCTAGGGGGCGGGTACGGGTATGGGGAGACGACAATATATATATTATAAAACTAAAATTAAAATTGTTATTACTTTATTAAGTTTATGTAATAACTTATAAGTTATTAATTATAACTTATAACAATAAAAATTAATAATTATAACTTATAACAATTAAAAAAAATAATAGATATTATACTATGTTATATATAGCTATAAAATTAAAATATATATATATATATACTAAATAATTTTATTATATATTATATTTATATATATTTATTATTTATTTAAAATTTATTAAAAAATAAAAAAAATATTATTAAAATTTAAAAACTTAAACTAAAATTAAATAAATTCTTAAAAAAAAAATAAAAAATTAAACATTTTAAACATTAAATAATAATTAATAAAATTATAATTTATAAAATAATTTTTTTTATTAACTAATAAACATTTAATAAAAAAACATTAAAAACCATTATAAAAAACATAAGAAAAAATGAACATAAAAAAAAAATGGCACGGCAGTGCCATTCACGGCATTGATTGCCACTACTGTTCACAGCATTGCTGCGAATGACACAAATGCATTGCAAGGTAGTGTCGTTTGCGGTAGTGCCGTGAATGGCATTGCAATGCCATTTAAAAAAAAAAAACCTAAAAACGTTTATATATTTACATGTAAAAAAAATCGAAAATCCACACGACGTCCCTGTTTTGCAAATGATTTACATGTGCAAATGATCTTTGAAATATGTATTACACTGTGTTTTTTTTACCTTTTGCTCATTTTTTTGGCTTGTTTAGGGTTTACGCGTTTTGGGGATGCCATATTTTGATGCAAGACGGGACGGGAGAAGCGAGAATGGGCAGGAAGGAGTCTCCGGACACGGGAGGCGTCTTTGTACCCAAAACGCGTCCCGAGTGGGAGACGCGTCCCAAGGGGTGGGAGACATGTCTCTCTGCAACACTGAAAACAACATATGGTTGGCATCACAAGTACCTTTTTAATACATATTTGAGTTCTTCTCAAAAAATTATGCACGTTAAAAAAAAAGACGTGATTTCGAGTTCGTATGCAAAAGTTATGGCCTTCGGAAGTTAGGGGACTTTTTTTTCAAGACTCCAGTGCGAGTTTTGTAACGGTTTGAATGAGGGCAAGCATGAGAAATTGAAAGGACATAGAGGCATTTGGGCTTCAGATTCCAACTCATGGGGTTCTAATGCCAGCGTAAGGGGTGTTCTTGTGTATAAATATGAACCTATAGAGTTCATTAAAGCATTCAATCAAAACAGATTTGATCCAATTGGATCCAAAAAAGTAGGCAAGAGAAAGCATTTAAGCATGCAAGAGGGAGGAGATGAAGGAAGGAAACAAAGCATTAACTCCGATCATTCAAGTGGATGCATTAAGTTGTTCCTTCATCAACTCTTTGTCTTCATGTATGTGAATGAGTTGAAGACTGCATAATTGAGATCGCTGAGTTCAGTAGTTGAAGACTACACAACTGAGACAATTGAGTTTAGTAGTTTTTCTTGCTTGAGAGGCAAATCTTCCACCGAACATTGCAGAGGTCATTACGAGTATAAGAGCCACAAGTTGGTATCCTTGTAAGCCCAAGAAGGCAAAAGCTTGTAAATTGCAGAACATAGTGGAGATGAGGAAACATGACTTCACTCTTGCTGGAGTTTTCTCAAATTGAGTTTCTCCAAGGTATGTCTTTTGTTATTTTTCTTTGATATGTTTGTTTTCTTTATTTGCATGTTTCCATTCCTTGTAACTAGGCTAATTCAACAAACACTTAAGAGAGCTCAAGACTCATCTATATTAAACATTATACTTGTTTCCTAAAGGTTAAAGAACTTCACCTTGGTATTGTACCCCTTTGGAAGCATTTTAATTGCAATCATGTATGGAGTAGTAGCATGTTTAGAGTGTGGAGGAATATATGCAATGGATGTAGCATGTGGAGATTGCATGTGAAGGGTTGTATGTTCTTTTGTATGCGTCAGTCATAAGAGTTGTAGGGTTGCATGTTCTTTTGTATGCGTCAGTCATAAGAGCTATAATACTTCTTAAAACAACATTTTAGGTGTTGTTCTATGACATAGAACTTGAGAGCAACCCCTTGATTTGAAAGGGTTCGTGTTGGCGAAACTTAGAGTGGAATATCCACCTAGTTTACAGATCACAATGATTGCCTTGTTTTTGTACGAGAAAAAGGAGTGCAAGGTTCTTTGCGCTTGGCATGCATATGATAACAAGGAAGGTGAATGGAGGTTGCAATCAAGCCTAGAGATGATGTCTATAAGATGAAGATAGAAGAAAAAAGAATGAGATGGAGCAGTCAATGTTGTTATTAGCCCAAGCATGTGTAGATGAGAATGAGATTGCAACGAGTAATGAGGAAGATGAAGAGAGGATAGAAGAGACAACATTCTAAAAGGATACGGATGATATTTTTGAGGACATCTTGAAGATAGAAATAGTGGAAGATGTTGTAATAGAGGTAATGAAGTGGTTTGATGTAATGTCCCCAATTTGGGACAAATGGACCACATGGGTTTATCAAGCAAACCCTAGCAAGAATTTATTAGTTCTGAATTTTTATGAAACCCTCACTGCTGCCAATAAAAATCAGACTGCTGCAAATGGCCAAATCGCCACTAAAATATCATTCAAATAATTCTGAAAATTAGGGAAAATTGTACAATAAATCTCAGCCACCAAACGGCTCAATAATTGAATATTTCTAATGAGTAATTGCTGGAAAAATATATAAAATTTCAGATTGCAAATTAGGCCTTGAATGGCCACTAAAATCCTTCCAAATGGCTTCCCAAGGGGGTCGCCCAACTGAAATAATATGCAGAATATTGGTAATATTATTTGGCCTTCAAATAGCCTCACAAACTCTCACAACGAGCTTCAAAACACAAGCACCCAGATGGAATAATTATTAAGAAATTATAGATCTGATCTAGGACATGAATCTGCCCTCAAAACCCTCAATAGGTAGTTGCCTAGCTGCAATAAATTTCAAATAAAATCACAAGCCCTAGGAGAGGGTTTACAAGTGTAGCTTAGCCCTTTGATGGGTCCTTCAATGTCTCAAGACAAGTCGCTACTGTAGGAGAGGGTGTAATTATGTAAATATCAATTTTGAAGCGCAATTACAGCCCTTGTGTAAAGCTGTCCTAGATGGAAGAATGGAGGGTTTCGTCCCCAAACTCCTTTGTGCACTTGAAAAGTTTCATCCTCAAGTCACTTGTTCAAGCTTGACATACTTGAGCATAAGATTCAATAACAAATTCAACATGCCTTCAATTGATCCCCTCACTGGCTTCTATAATCATTCCCCAAAAAGGGCATCCAATTTGGAGGGAAGCCTTTTTTTGCAAATATCAAAAGGAGCAATCCTTATAACTTCCACATAAGTGCTTGGGCGTCGATGACCCTTAAAATAACGCAACTTAAGTGAACATTAGAACACAAAGTTTCTTTTTGGTAATTACTCTTAAAAAGGTCCCCAGCGTTCCCTTTTCTTTATTTTCTTTCGTTTTCCTTAGCCCAAGGGAACAATTTAAAGGCTAAGGGTCTTCATGTGTGGTTAGATCAAAAAGGGGGACATGACAGTCCTCCTCGACCAAAATTGTTTGTCCTCAAGCAAATGCAATATCCAAAGGGGTGTCCCAACATACCTTATTATGCAATGTCTACCTTTAAATGTTCTCCAAGGAAGGAAAACCTCAATCCAAAACCTCTCCTTGCTGTACCTGTGATTTGAGGGCTGTCCCCAAATGCCATAACAATCTTCTATGGGCCTCTCATGCCCCCATATGCATCTGCTATGCATGTACTTGTTGCTAATAAGCCACAAGCCCTTAGCCCCTTCTCAAAATGGCCTTCCAACCGCACCTTTTAAACAACATGCTGCCCCAAACATATGTTGCCCAACGCAACTCAAAACAGCTGTTAATATGCCTCATCTCATGCCCCAATTCATGAGCATTTCCAAAACTTGTTAAGGGGTGTAACCAGTCAAAAAAATCAGAATTTGTGTGCTCATGATACTGCTATGTTTGCATCATCGACTCAAAATTTTTTGAATGACAAAAATCAGACTTGATTGGTATCCCTTTCCTTCTCCACATGGGCTGTAGTTTGCTCCAATTTCCCATTTTTTGGTCCCCAATAGGTTGCTGTAATTGTTCTTCTAACTCAGAAATTTTTGTAGGGCTGTAATATGCTAAAATTCTCATGATTATCTGAGTGTTCCATTGACTAAGTTTGCCCACCTCTCTCATTTTTTACCTTCATCCTTTCAGAATTCCCAAAGCTTTCCAACGATGAAGTTGGGTGGGTTCTACCACCTCCACTTGGCTGCCCATGTATGGAAATCAGAGTATCCCTAGTATTTCTCTTGGCCATTGCAAGTGATCTTCTTAATGATCCTACACATGGAACAAACACATTATTATAAACAATGGTGTTTAATAACACCCTTTTGATTCCCTTATCGAGCCTGGGATCATGAAGTGCGTCCCACTTTGAGGCTTTGATTTTGCCCTGCAACTCCCTTTCACCTAGAATTCCAAAGATGTGTTAATGTTATTCTTGTCATGGCTGTAGCAACTTATTTTCCCTTTTACTCTTGCCCTTAAAGTGGCTGGAAATCTACTTATATCTCCTTGAACCACTTTCATAGTGTTGGGGTGTGAGAGGCACACCTGCCTAGGACCAATACCCGTCATGTGAACAAAAAATCATAAGGGAAACAAACTGAAAGTGCAAAAGACAGCAGTCACTATGATTCTGGGACCTTGATAACCCTTGCCTATCCCCTTTTTTATGTTGTCCCCACATGACATACTAGCAATGTTACCCTTGTAGAGCTCACCTAGATCCCATATCCATGATGGATACTTGTCATGCTCATTCTTTGAGTTTACTTGGAAGAATTTTCTTCCCCATTGAGTGTTCTTCACCTCAACCTTAGTGATAACACAAGTTTTGCAACCAAGATAATAAAAGAACCAAGTATGAGGAGAAATCAATCAGCACTTACCAAGATGGCAACTCAATTGCTTACCCATACACAAATCTGACTTTCCTTTTTCCAAATGCAGAATGAAATCTTCTTTCTTTTTATTTGGCATTACTCCTTCAAAGGACCCCCTTGCCTTGTCCAATCTTGTTGGGACTTGTGCTTTCTTTCCAAGTGTTAATTGTTTCTTCCAAGCTTCCACTTGAAATCTGAAATTAGGCAACGAAATGGTCTATGATAAGAAACAATGCACAAATTTTCTTTCATGACATACCTTTTCATTATGGTTTCCTTATCCATATCCAAGCTTTCTTCTTGATCTTTTGGTTGCTCATGAAGTTGTGGAACAACTTCTCCTTGCTTTACCTTTGGAAGTTCTGATTTTTATGCTACTTCCACCTTAGTGTCTACACGTTGCACCCCCATTGGTTGTTCCATAGCTTGTTGGAAATCTTCACTAGGCGCCTTTTCCTTTGACTCTTGTTGGCTGCCTTCTTTTTCAAATTCAGATTTACGTGTCTCAGAATTTTCCATTTTTACATTAGAATTTTTTGATTGTCTTTCCTCTTGTGGTTGCCCTTCAAATTTGGTTTTGCATGTCTCGGATCTCCCCACTTTATTCTTTGAATTTTCTGAATTTGATGACTTTAAAACCAGCTGATTGTTAGTCAATGGTGGCTTGAAACTTATTGATTTTTGTTGCCCCAAACTCTTATGTGTTGGCTGCTCCTTGCATGTCTGGAAATTTGCTTTTGGCTGCCCTAGAGCTACTGATTTTTGATGTCCAGCATATTCATGAGATGGCTGTCCTTTATATAGTTGAAAACTAGGATTAATTTGGTGCCTCAATGGCTGCCCCTTATACAATCGAAAGTCTGTGGGAACCATCAAGATTTTTGGTTTTGGTAGCTCCACTTTCTTATCAAACCGTTTAATGATCCTCTCACCTAGTTCCTCATATGTTCTAATAAGGTCATATCCATGTGTCCTCCAACCAAGACACCACCAATCATGGGCAGCCTCTTCCAAATGTTGGATGATGAAGTTTAGAGCTTCTCTTTCACCTCTAGGCCTCAAGTCAAGGTATTCATTAACTTTGTCTACCCATGCTCTAATTGAAGCACCTGGATCCCCATCAAAAGTTGGGGGAACAATCTTCCCCAATTTGTCATGCACAACCACTTGTCCATGATGCCTCTTTCCTTGTTTCCATGCTACCCATTTATTGACGCTTGTTTCTTCTCTGAACTGGAGGGTGTGCGTCAAATACTCGTCATAGTGTTCCATTAGATCCCAACAAATTGAAGGCTGGTTGGGCTCTGGATCACAATAATCTGATCAATTTTGGTTCTTTGCCCTTGACATGTTCTCCAGAGAAGTGGAAACAGATGGAAAAGATCTTTCATCTCCATTTAGCGGATGGATAAGTTGCAGATATACTCTTTTTCTTTAGTAATATGTGATTGGGACTCCAAGGATATATCCTGGAGTATGAGTACCATAGCATGGCATTGTATTTTGAATAGTTTATTTTTCGTAATATAATTATGTTTTGTTTTTTAGAAAAAAAAATAAAAATTGAAGGCTGGTCTTCCATTCCAAGGGGTTGATCCCCTTCCTGTCCTTTCACTCCTTGAAGGAATGTGGTCATAATCCTTTCAACTGATCCTGGGCTTGGATAAGACTCTCCAACCTAGCCCTTTCCATGTCACTATTTGATATATACCTGTCCATCCCATAGTTTCGCCAAGAAATTGGCTTTGATACCATTGTAATATCCCCAATCTAGGACAAATGGACCAAATGGGTTTATCAAGCAAATCCTAGCAAGAATTTATTAGTTCTGAATTTTTATGAAACCCTCACTGCTGCCAATAAAAATCAGACTGCTGCAAATGGCCAAATCGCCACTAAAATATCATTCAAATAATTTTGAAAATTAGGGAAAATTGTACAATAAATCCCAGCCACCAAACGACTCAATAACTGATTATTTCTAATGAGTAATTGCTGAAAAAATAATAATCAATTACTGGAAAAATATATAATTTTTTAGATTGCAAATTAGGCCTTGAATGGCCACTAATATCTTTCGAAACGGCTTCCCAAGGGGGTCGGCCAACTGAAATAATATGCAGAATATTATTAATATTATGTGGCCTTCAAATAGCCTCACAAGCCCTCACAACTAGCTTCAAAACACAAGTGCCTAGCTGGAATAATTATTAAGAAATTACAGCTCTGATCTAGGGCATGAATCCGCCCTCAAAACCCTCAATAGGCAGTTGCCTAGCTGCAATAAATTCCAAATAAAATCACAAACCCTAGTAGAGGGTTTACAAGTGTAGCTCAACCCTTTGATGGGGGTCTTCATTGTCTCAAGGCAAGTCGCCACCTTAGGAGAGGGTGTAATTCTGCAGATATCAATTCTGAAGCACAATTACAGCCCTTGTGTAGAGCTGCCATAGATGGAAGAATGGAGGGTTTCGTTCCCAAACTCCTTTGTGCACTTGAAAGGTGTCGTCATCAAGTCATTTGTTCAAGCTTGACATACTTGAGCATAAGATTCAATATCAAATTCAACATGCCTTCATTTGGTCCCCTCACTTGCTTTTATAATCATTCCCCAAAAGGGGCGTCCAATTTGGCGGGAAACCTCATTTTCAAAATATTAAAAGGAGCAATCCTTATAACTCTCACTTAAGTGCTTGGGCGCCCATGACCCTTAAAAGAACATAACTTAAGTGAACATTAGAACATAAAGTTTCTTTTTGGTAATTACTCTTAAAAAGGTCCCCAACGTTCCTTTTTCTTTATCTTCTTTCTTTTCCCTTAACCTAAGGGAACAATTTAAAGGCTAAGGGTCTTCATGTGTGGTTAGATCAAAAAGGGGGACATGACATTTGACATTGCAATAAGAGCAACAAAAGAGGATATGAGGACTATCTTAGAAATAGCATTGGAGGCTATAGTGATCATTTTGATGCCAAAAGGTATGTTGAGTTCTTTTACAAACAAGCTAGGAAAGAAGAAGTAAAGCATGAGTCACATGCTTCTATAGGGTTGATATCAGAGATAAGTGAGGAGCATAGCTTATGAGGATGTGGTTGGTTCAAAGCCAATGAAGGTTGGAAGAAGAGAAGTGTTGAAAACAATTGTTGGTGGTGGGCCAAATCCCACAAGAGGAGGGAAGAAGACAAAGAACATATTGGAGGAGGTAGATGAACTATGCCTGAGTAATGGCCAAGGGAAAGAGAAAGGTGATCAGAGCTAGGCAGAGGAGGGTCTACAGTTCAGAAGGTGGCTAGAAAAAGAGGAAGAAACAAAATGATAAACTTCAAAGGTAAATAAAAAGGTGGATGGGGACACCATGGCCGTTGGTCAAAAGAGTGGTTCCAATACACACTACTTTTCTGAGTTGGAGCTCACAAATTTTCTACCTTGGGTGTTGTTGACCATTGTTGGTCCAACAGGCCAAAATCGGTCCCCTTCCTTCCCTACTGTCCTGAGCCAGTTTCATTTTTTGATTTTGCACAAGTCTGGAATTTTCTACGGACTCTGCAAATCCTTTTCTACGGACTCCACAAGAATTTCTACGGATTCTGCAGGACCATTTCTACGGACTCTGCAGGTCCATTTCTACGGACTCCACAGGATTTTCTACAGACTCTGCAGAGAATAAATGGGTTCTTAACACTTAGGTGCAAAATGGACAAGTACTTGTTTCAAGAGTCTGGTTCAGTTGGTTTGGTTCAAGTGCCTGGTTCATCGTTTTGCTTCAATGGCTTGTTTCAATGGCTCGGTTCAACAGTGAGTTCAATGCCTTCGTCCAATGTTCAGTTCAACGGGTTGTTTCAAAGGGACGGTTCAATCAAAAAAGTTCAAGAGAGCCTCCTGAAGGACAAGTGCCCTTGCGGAGGGCACTTGGTCGGCGATAGCACCCTTCGGAAGGGTCGTTTTCAACTTTCCCGAAGGGCACTTTTGAAGGCAGTCGAAAGACAAGGACGAAGAAATTCGGAAGGGCTACGAACAAAGATCCCGCCGAATGAACAAGTAAAAAGACTAAGGCAAAGGCGACATAATTCCTTTGGACTTTTTGTCCGAAGGAATTCGAATGAACAAGTAAAAAGACTAAGGCAAAGGTGACATAATTCCTTTGGACAAAAAGTCCGAAGAAATTCGGAGGAAAAGCCCAAGAAAAATTCCGAAAAGACTAAGGCAAAGTGCTCAAAGCAATTCTTGCGGACTTTTTGTCCGCGGGAAAATGTCCGCGGGGAATTAGTCGAAGAGATAAGGCCGCCGAAGGTCCCCGAAGGGCAGGTGCCCTTGCGGGGGACTCTTGGATGCCAAACGAAGGGCACTTCTCCAAAGCCGAAGGGACACCTCCCCTTCGAGAGAGTCCAAAGCAAAGCCCAAAGGTAAGGGAGCGACAAAAGGCCGAAGAGAAAAGACCACAGAATTTGCCAAGGATGGTGATGTCTCCGAAGCCATCAACTTCAAGGAAATAGACTAGCCGTTGATTTTTTCAAACGGTGACGGGCTTGCGAACGTTTTTTTTACAGCACGAACGTTTTTTTTACAGCAGAGAAATAGCCGTTTGATCTTTGAATTCTTAAGCGCCAACTAGAAAAGAGCCCAGAGAACAAAGAGACATAAGTCAACAAAAAAGACAAAATCAAGAAGACGACGCTGAAAAAGGACAAAGGTTGAGAATGAACTCAACGACTTGCTAATAAAAGAGCCCAAGGAGCCAACAAGGACAAGAAGATAGCCCCCGAGGGCCAAAGGAGCCAGAAGAGACAAGGCAAGGAAAAAACAAAAGAGCCAAGTGTAGAAACTGACAAAATAGTCCAAGTGGCGAAGGAAGGCATCGACTCAAGGAGTTATTCCAGTGGTTGGAACAGTGCTCGCCAAGTGGTCATAAATGGGACGCAAACAGTGAACGACGCGACCCATTTTTTCTCTATTTTGCATTTATGAGCAGACAAACTGCGTGGGTGTCTTCAAGGAGCAGTCTTGGTTATGGAGAAATGGCACGGCCTATGTTTTAAAACGCCTAAAGTCAGAATCAGAACCTACACATCATTTATATTTTAGCGGCTTCCTCTTCTCAATGCCTTTGGGATGCGCATGGGCCACTTGTCAAAGGGCGCCAAAAGTCTTTTTCAAAGAAGGTGCTGTTCCCTCTTCTCTATATATATTGTAACTTCTCATTTTAAAAGCAGCTATCTTTCACATTGTAAGGCGAAGCCTTGACAATTTTCACCTGGAATCAATAAAACACATTTTTACCTCTATTCTGGTTAGATATCTCTGAATGTGTCTGAGTTTTAAGTCTTGTGTTTAGTCATTGCTTCCTAATGCTTTCACAGGGTTGACACCAACGCATCTAGTATCTACAAGGCGCCATTCTTGCAGGTGACAGTAAGAGCTGTTCCTAGACTGCAGAGGCAGAAGGAGGTTACTAGACAGTGTGCTTTTCTTACAGCGCCTATGGTAAGTCCCTTTTTCTGTGTGTTGCATTAAAGCCTCCTTGTTAAACTTCTTGCAGTCTGGTCCTTTTATTAGATGAAGTGTATGTATGTGTTCTCTTGGTTCAGAGTGTGAGTGTGAGTAGGTCGAAGTTATTTGGTGCATCCCCCTCTTAGCGTAGGTTTTATTTTCCTGTAATCCTTCTCCCTTTTCACCCCCCCATTATATTTACATATATGTATTAGCACTTATTGGAATAACTCAGATGGATCAAAGGGAGCTAGCCCTTATTTAGAGACTCTCCGCTCTAGCTTCGCCGGTCCCACAGGCGAGAGAGGAGTTTCCATTTTGACGTGTGGAAGGCAGGAGCTCGGCCTCCTGCCCATGGTGCAATCCACTGCATCAACAGTTTTTGGCACGCCTGGTGGGACTCAGTTTTTACACTTAGTAAAGTCTCAGGATTGATGCTGGTCCTATTACAACAAAATCAACCATTTTCAGCATCTGGTGACTCCACTGGTAAGAGCTTCAGTTTCTAATCAAAAATCAGTCTGACTTCCTATGCCTAAAATCACCACACGGTCTGCTTCTAAGGGTGTCCCTTTCGAATTCATTGAATTGCCTTTGAACTCAGCAAAGTGACTGAGGTTTGAGAGGACCGATCCTTATTCAGCAAACCACTTTCCCAAACCTGTTATAAAGAACACCTACGCAAGAAGGCCGCGGTTACATCTTGTCATAGCTATGGAATTACCTTTTGTGACTTTCCGTGGTCAGAGTCCTTTGAATCTTCAGCGTTATGACCCAATTCCAGGAGTAGTCTTCAAAAGTGTGCCTCCCTTTGATGGAGAGGGGCCCATTACAGTTATCGAACACATCAGAAATGTTGCTAACCTCTGCAATATTCACAATGTTACTGAGGCTAATATTGCAACCAGATTGTTGGCTGTCTCTCAAGGGCAAAGCTTTGGACCGGTATGGGACTTTAACCATAAATTTAGTCGGTTTTTGGAATGAATTTGGAACTCGCTTGACGGACCGTTTTGGGGAGAAGAGCGACCACCTCTCACTTGCCGAGCAGCTGACTACAATGAAAAGAGCTCCACATGAATACATGTAGGATTTCAACACTCGGTTTCAGAAGACATGGGATAGAATCCCCATTCTGGTAAGACCGACTCCTAGCTATGCTTTCCTGTATTACTTAAGAGCATTGAACAACGATATCGCTGTTATGATACAGTCCATGGGAGGACATGTGCGGTCTGCCGCCTATGACATAGCTATAGCGGCTGAAAAGTGCCTAGTGCAGGCTGGGAAAATAGCTCCTAGACCCCATATGCCGCTTTTCCCTGAAATGCTGCCTCCAATTCAGACCGCTGCTCCCACCTTAGCTCTTCTGCCTAGCATAGAAAAGCTAGTTGCTACTCCATCTAATGAACTTCATGAAGTCAAGAATCTGTTGCAAAATATGACAAATGAACTTGTGGATATTAAAAGGCAGCAAGTTCAAAGCAACCGACCAAACCAAGGATACCAGCAGTATGGTCAAGCAAATAGACCCCCTTTCCAAAGTTACAATCAAGGACAGGGTCATCTTACACAGACCAGATCCTTTCAAGGCTACAATCCAGGCGCCCCTTCATCATCCAAGGCTATGGTGCCTGTTCAAAACAATCTGGTGCAAGAACAGCCAAGTTGTTCAACCATGGGATATGGTCAAGAACAGACTGTTTATACAAATGAAATGACGGGTCACTACCCAAATGTACAAGACAATCAGGCAGCTGTCCAATTCCAAGGTTTTGAGGCTTCAATGCAACCCGACACGAGCAGCAGTCAGACCTAGCCTGATTCTACTCTCATGAACCACCTGGAAGGTGAGTTCTATGCAGTCAATTACGTGGGTACTGTGGACAATCAGGGCGACTGTGTTGCAGCCAATACAAGATTCAAAAGGAGAGCAATGGAAGAAGCTCAGGCTGTTGCCCAAGCGTCAGCAATACTTTATTCATCGCTTGTACCTTTAGCTCCTCAGCCTGCACCTCAGGCTGTAAATAACTCCAAAGAAAATTTGAAGGAAGGCAATCCTCGAGTCAATGTGGTTGACCAGATGAAGAAGCTACACATGAACATCTCCTTGTGGGATTCACTGTCAATACCGGGGCAAAAGGACATTCTGCAAAAAGAATTGCATCAACTAGATGAACAAGCTGTCCCAACAAAAGCCGATAATGTTTTGATGATGAATGGACATCCTTCCACCTCAGGTTAGGTCAGGAAAGAAGAAAAGGTTCCCCCTTTTAATGTGTCCTTAGTCATAGGTAATTTCTTGGTGCACAATTGCATCATTGATAGTGGAGCAAGCACCTTGGTAATGCCCAAATGCATAGCCGACAAGCTGGGTTTGAAATACGAAGAAATGAATAAGGGAGTCCTGTAGCTGGATGGAACACTAGCAAAGACAGTTGGGGTGGTGAAAGGTTTGAGCTTGACGCTACACGCTTGCCTGACTTTCTCAGTTCCTCATGATGTGGTAGTGGCGGATGTCCGTCCTTACTTTGCCATCTGCTTATCCAGGGATTTTACATCCAAGATAGGCGGCTACTTAGCAGCGAATTGGTCTTATCTGGTTTTTAGAACCAAGTATGGGACTACAGTTAAGATTGAATCTGAGCCACTCAACAAAGATCATCTGGAACCATACTTGCTCAAGGCGGCAAATGTCAGCTACGCCATCATTGACCAAGAAGAGTTCCAAGTAGATCAATCTCCATCCTCTGCCCTTGAAGGAGTTGCAGACCTGCTCTTAGATGAATGGGGAAGTGACAACTTTGAGCATGATCCTTACAAATTCATTGAGGAGGCAGGTCTTGGAATTTATTGCATGCATGAAGAGGGTACTTTTGTACCAAATCTGATGAAAGCGAGCCAAGAAAGCTCAGGTCTATGGCAGCTGTTCTTTGACGGTTCAAGAAGTAAGTTGGGAGCTGGTGGTGGAGCGGTATTGGTTTCTCCTTCAAAGGAGAGATACTTTTCAGCTTTCCAGTTCCAATTTTTCTGCACATGCAATGTTGCGGAATATGAATCCCTCATCCACGATTTGGAGTGGGCGAGGAAAAGAGGAATCAAAGAGCTGCAAGTTTTTGGTGACAGCGAGCTAATTGTCAATCAGGTAAGAGGCCAAAATTTGACAAAGAATTTTTTATTGAAGTCCTACAAACATAGGGTATGGGTAAGAGAGCAGAACAAGCAAGCAAATAGGCTAGCAGCAGTTGGTGCTCAGTTTGATATCCCTTGAGAAATAGGCCGAGACCACTGCTCACGCCTCTTGAAGGTAGTGATCCGACCCTCTGTACCTGACATCACCAACTGACAGGTCTTCGACAGCGATCAACAAATAACGCTCTTCTTGCAAGAAGCTAAATTCGCAGCCAAAAACTAGGCAAAGCTACAGCAGCAATATGGCGGCCAAATTGTTCCGCTGAAGAACAATAAGCTCTCCAAAGGTTTGGTCACTCTAGAGAGTATCTTCAATGGAGATGACCAGTTGAAAAGCGACAAGGCATGCATTGCAACGAAGGAAGAGCCCCATGAGAAGGTGGAGATATTCAAGGATAAACTGCTTGCACTTGGGAAAGTGTGCACGGACCGTGAAAGGCAGGCTTTCATATTGTTGTGCCAAGAATTTGCCGATATCTTCGCTTGGGAGTATAGTGATTTGAAGGGTTTTGACCCAAATCTGGCCCAACATACCATTGAGCTGGAAGAAGGTGCCAGGGCAATCAAGCAGAAGTAGAGGCCTGTTAAACCAATGATTGAGCCTCTCATGCGGAAGGAGCTCACCAAGTTGATTGAGTCTAGGATAATATTTCCAATCAAACACTCTTCTTGGCTGGCCAATCTTGTTCCCGTCCGGAAAAAGAATGGGGAGATCAGACTGTGCGTCGATTTCAGAGACCTCAACAGAGTCTCTTTGAAAGACCATTATCCTCTCCCAAGCATGGAGCAGATCCTTCAAATGGTGACAGGCAGCGAGCGTTTCTCCCTCTTGGATGGATATTTAGGATACAACCAGATTTTGGTGCAAGACTGTTACTAGCACAAGACAGCCTTCACTACCAAATGGGGGACGTTTGCTTATAGGAAAATGCCTTTCGGACTGTTTAATGCTGGTGCCACCTTCCAACGAGCTATGGACATGGCCTAAGGTCTAATAAATAACACTGTGCTGGTATATCTTGATGATGTGACAGTTTTTTCCAAGGAAGCGAGCCAACACATGAAACACCTTAGACAAATCTTTGTTCGGTGTAGAGAGTTCGGTGTCTCTCTCAATCCGAGGAAATGCGTGTTCGCTATCCACGAGGGGAAGCTCCTTGGTCACATTGTTTTTAAAGAAGGCTTGACTATTGATCCAGAGAGAGTTCACTCCATCCTGGAGCTGTCCTTGCCTAAGCACAAGAAAGCCTTGCAAAGCTTCTTCGGCAAGATAAATTTCATCAGGAGATTTATCTCGAATTTTGCGGAGGTGGTCAAGCTGTTGACCTTTATGCTGAGGAAGGGTGAGGAGTTCACATGGATAGCACAAAGAAAGGACAATTTTGAAGAAATCAAGTAGGCCATAGTCCGGGCTCCTACTTTGATCAGCCTTGACTTCACCAAAGATTTCAACCTCTATACCTTCGGCAATGAAGAGGTAATCTCCACCATGCTTACCCAAGCAAGTGATGATAACCTTGAGCAACCAATTGCATTTTTTAGCCAAGGCCTAGAGGGTTTTGAGGTCAGATACACATATGTGGAAAAGCAAGTCCTGGTGGTCATATGGAGTCTGAAAAAATTCAGGCATATGCTGTCCAATAGCAGAATCCACCTCATGGTTCCACATCCCGACATCAAGGATTTTTTGATTAACCGAGACCTGAATGAAAAGAGAGCGGAGTGGATCAGTAAGGTGATGGAATACATGGATATCAAGATCACCAAACTGGTAAGAGGGAGAGGCCTGTGTGAGCACCTTACTGCAGACTTTAAGCAACAAAAAGAGGACAGTCTGCTAATTTATGATGCAGCTACAACAGAAAAACCAACTGTCATGAAGGATTGGACATCAGACGTGAGGCATTTCTTTCTCACTAGTGAGTGCTTCCAGGGCCTTGATAGGACCAAGAGAAGATATTTCAGACTCCAGTGTCTCCCTTATGTCCTGACTGATGGAGTGCTGTTTAGAAGGGATCTCTCAGGAGTCCTTTTAAGATGCTTGGATTCAAGTCAGGGCGATAGGGTGCTGTCTGAGTTTCATGATGGGCCAGCCAGCGGTCGTTTTGCTCTTAGGGCTACAACGACAAGGATAATGGGAGCTGGTTACTTCTGGCCTACTCTTTTCAGGGACACCCATGCTTGGGTACGAAAGTGCCAGAAATGTGCACTTTTTGATGGGAAACAACGTTTGGCTGCCATGCCTTTACAACCTATTTAGGTAGAGCAGCCACTCATGCAATGGGGCCTTGACTTCATAGGGATGATTAATCCTCCCTCCAGTGCTGGACACAAGTGGGTCCTGATCGCCACGGATTATTTCACAAGATGGGTAGAGACTGTTGCTTTGAAGGAAGCCAATGAAAGTGCAGTCCTGGATTTTTATGAGGACCTGGTGGCAAGGTTTGGGGTTCCAACAACCATAATCTCAGATAACGCGTTAGCTTTTCTGGGAACTAAAACACGTGAATGGGAGCTGAGATATGGTATCTATCTTAGCACTTCATCCAATTACTACTCACAGGAGAATGGGATGGCTGAATCTACAAATAAGAATCTGATCAGGATCATCAAGCGAACCATGGAGGAGAATCAGAGGACTTGGCATGCCAAGTTGAAAACCACCCTGTGGGCAGATAGGGTCACCCCAAAGAGGGCAATTGGTAACTCGCCGTACACGCTCGTCTATGGAAGGGAAGCTAGGCTCCCCATTTCACTTGAGTTGCCAACTTTGGACCTCGCTCGCCCGCTGCAATTAAAAGAAGGAAATAGGATGGAGGTTAGGCTATGCGAGCTGATGGAGCTCCAAGAGACAAGGGACCAGGCTATGGCTTCTATGACTAGCCGCCAATAACAAACGAAGAGACACTTTGACAAGAAATCTTCATCAAAAGGTTTCTCTGAAGGATACATTGTCTTGAAATGGGATGAGGAACGAACTAAGCCTAGAAAGCACGCGAAGTTTGACGCCCTATGGAGTGGCCCATACGTCATCACTCAGTGCAAGCAGCATAATGCATTCCAACTCTCCAGGTTGAATGGTGAAGAAATGTATATCCCAGTGAATGGGTAAGATCTTAAGCATTACCACTGATCCCCTTTTCCACCATGTATATATTTCCCTTGTTTTTTCGCCTGTTTTCCCTAAGTGCCTTTTGCACATGTTAGTAGTTTTCTTAGTTTTGTGTGTGTTTTCGTTTCCTTTTGGGGTAAATCTTCGTGCTTGATTCTTGAATCTATCGGGACTGTTGCTGATCTTTTAAGTTACATTTTGACTCCGTGCCCAATGGACTTTAAGGCAACTGGTTTCTAAGCATGGCAGGCATGCTTCCCTTGGGAGTCGCCAATTTGTTGACCATTTTTGGTCCAACAGGCCAAAATCGGTCCCCTTCCTTCCCTGCTGTCCTGAGCCAGTTTCATTTTTTGATTTTGCAGAAGTCTGGAATTTTCTACGGACTCTGCAGGTCCTTTTCTACAGACTCCACAAGAATTTCTACGGACTCTGCAGGTCCATTTCTACGGACTCTGTAGGTCCATTTCTACGAACTCCACAGGATTTTCCACGGACTCTGCAGAGAATAAATGGGTTCCTAGCACTTAGGTGCAAAATGGACAAGTACTTGTTTCAAGAGTCTGGTTCAGTTGGTTTGGTTCAAGTGCCTGGTTCATCGTTTTGCTTCAATGGCTTGGTTCAACAGTCGGTTCAATGCCTTCGTCCAATGTTCAATTCAACGAGTTGTTTCAAAAGGATGGTTCAATCAAAAAAGTTCAAGAGAGCCTCCCGAAGGACAAGTGCCCTTGCGAAGGGCACTTGGTCGGCGACAACACCCTTCAGAAGGGTCGTTTTCAACTTTCTCGAAGGGCACTTTTGAAGGCAGTTGAAAGACAAGGACGAAGAATGATTTCTTCGGACAAAAAGTCCGAAGAAATTTGGAAGGGCTACGAACAAAGATCTCGCCGAATGAACAAGTAAAAAGACTAAGGCAAAGGCAACATAATTCCTTTGGACTTTTTGTCTGAAGGAATTCCTTCGGACAAAAAGTCCGAAGAAATTCGGAGGAAAAGCCCAAGAAAAATTCCGAAAAGACTAAGGCAAAGTGCTCAAAGCAATTCTTGCGGACTTTTTGTTCGCGGGAAAAAAGTCCATGGGGCCGAAGAGATAAGGCCGCCGAAGGACTCCGAAGGGTAGGTGCCCTTGCGGGGGACTCTCGGCTGCCAAACGAAGGGCACTTCTCCAAAGCCGAAGTGAGACCTCCCCTTCGGGAGAGTCCAAAGCAAAGCCCGAAGGTAAGGGAGCGACAAAAGGCCGAAGAGAAAAGACCGCATAAATTGCCAAGGATGGTGACGTCTCCGAAGCCGTCAACTTCAAGGAAATAGACTAGCCGCTGTTTTTTTCAAACGGTGACGGGCCCGTGAACGTTTTTTTTTTCAGCAGAGAAATAGCCGTTCGATCTTTGAATTCTTAAGCGCCAACTAGAAAAGAGCCCAGAGAACAAAGAGACAAAAGCCAGCAAAAAAGACAAAACCAGGAAGACGACGCTGGAAAAGGACAAAGGTTGAGAATGAACTCAGCGACCTGCTAATAAAAGAGCCCAAGGAGCCAGCAAGGACGAGAAGATAGCCCCCGAGGGCCAAAGGAGCCAAAAGAGACAAGGCAAGGAAAAGACAAAAGAGCCAAGTGCAGAAACAGACAAAATAGTCCAAGTGGCGAAGGAAGGTGTCGACTCAAGGAGTTATTCCAGCAGTTGGAACAGTGCTCGCCAAGTGGTCATAAATGGGACGCAAATAGTGAATGGCGCGACCCATTTTTTCTCCATTTTGCATTTATGAGTAGACAAACCGCGTGGGTGCCTTCAAGGGGCAATCTTGGTTATGGAGAAACGACGTGGCCTATGTTTTAAAATGCCTGAAGTTAGAATCGGAACCGACACAACATTTATATTTTAGCGGCTTCCTCTTCCCAACGCCCTTGGGACGCGCATGGGCCACTTGTCAAAGGGCGCCAAAAGTCTTTTTCAAAGAAGGCACTGTTGTTCCCTCTTCTCTATATATATTGTAACTTCTCATTTTAAAAGCAGCTATCTTTCACATTGTAAGGCGAAGCCCTCGCAATTTTCACTTGGAATCAATAAAACGCATTTTTACCTCTATTTTGGTTAGATATCTCTAAATGTGTCTGAGTGTTAAGTCTTGTGTTTAGTCATTGCTTCCTAATGCTTTCACAGGGTTGACACCAACGCATCTGGTATCTACAAGGTGCCATTCTTGCAGGGGACAAGAAGAGCTGTACTTGGAGTGCAGAGGCAGAAAGAGGTTACTAGACAGTGTGCTTTTCTTACAGAGCTTATGGTAAGTCCCTTTTTCTATGTGTTCCATTAAAGCCTCCTTGTTACACTTCCTGCAGTCTGGGCCTTTTATCAGATGAAGTGTATGTATGTGTTCTCCTGGTTCAGAGTGTGAGTGTGAGTAGGTCGAAGTTATTTGGTGCATCACCCTCTTAGATTAGGTTTTGTATTAGCACTTATTGGAATAACTCAGATGCATCAAAGGGAGCTAGCCCTTATCTAGAAACTCTCCCCTCCAGCTTCGCCGGTCCCACAGGCGAGAGGGGAGTTTGCATTTTAACGTGTGGAAGGCAGGAGCTCGGCCTCCTGCCCAGGGTGCAATCCACTGCGTCAACAGGTGTTTGTTGTAGGAGCATGTGGGTCAACAAGCAATTTTGCATCAACCAAAAATATGTAAGGGTGTGTTCATGTAGATGGTGTGTTTGTTGTTTTGGCATGGTAGAAGTTGATCCAAGGGAAGCATCAACACTCCAACACTTCAACGGCAACAAGCACATCATAGAGGATTAGTTTTAGGCAACAAAATGGTTCCAAGTGAGTTGGTTGAGTTTCTCAACAATTGGTAGAATTCAATAAGTATCGTTGAAGGTCTGAAAGTGATAGCTTTTGGGGTAGAGGAAAAAGGGTATGGAGAACACCTCCAAACCAGAATGTGATTGCAAGTTTGGATTCTCCTTGAAACGTTATGAGCTTCAAAAAAACATGGCATCTCATTTGGAGTTCGTATGCAAAAGATGTGTCCTTCGGAAGTTGGTGGGTTTTTCACCTTGACAAAACTGCCAGTGCAGTTTTGCAAGGCTTAAGCGATGGCTATGTAACCATTGGTTTGCATTAAGGGGCAGTTCGTAGCGATTATGCAACCACCTTTGCATTAAGTGGTAGTTTCACCTTCGAGGAATGCAAAAAGAGAGTTAACGACCCAAAACTCAAGAGTTGTTAGTGTTGAATGTTTTCAAGATGCTTAGGAGTTTAAACATGCACTCCAAGAGTTAGAGGAAGTAAAAAAAGATTTGAGTTAGTTGGGAGTAGTTTTCAAGGGGAAAAGGAGTTGGCTCCAGTTTGGGGGAAGAGGGAGTTTTGGGAGCTTGTGTAATGTCCCCATTTTTGGCATAGATCGCTGGTAGACCCTTAGCCTGGTTTTGTTCCAACAAGGCTAAGGGAAAGAAAGAGAGGGGAACGTTGGGGGGCCATTCAAAGAGTAAAAAAGTGAAAAGGTACTTTAAGTGTTCTAATTTTCAGTTGAGTTGTGCAAAGTGTTTTTGGTCTATTTTCACTTAAGTGGGGGACCTTTAAGGGTCAGGGAGCCCAACCCCATTAAAAAGGTAATTCAATTTTTTTTTTTTTGTTAATGATTTGAAAAGTCATCTCCCTGCAATTTGGGCGCTCCCTTGGGGGATGGATATAAGAGGGAATTGAAGGTTCATTTGAAGGGGTTATGCATTTTTGGATATTGAATTGTTGATCAAGTATGTCAAGCATGTTCATGGTGACTTGAGGACGAAAACCTTCAAGTGTACTAGGATTTGGGGATGAAAACCTCCATTTCTTCATTGCGGTCAGCTCTATTCAAGGGCTGTAATTGTCCTGAAGATTTGTATGGTTGCATTCAATTGGTCTTACAAAGGTGTTTTGGAACACCATCTTCATTCAAGGGTTGAACGATCTCCTTAGAGAGTCGTAAAAACACAAATTGCAGGTCAAGGAAGGTGGGCGAGTGGTGTAGGAGCAACAAGGAGGTTCTCTAAGCTTGACGACTTCCTTTGAGGGCTGGGCGAGTGCCTTAGGGCATGTTTTGGCTTGATTCGGTGGTGGAAAACAGGCATGAGTTTATAATAATATTTTTAATATTATTATTAGAATTTTCTAATAATTTAGAATGCTGAATTAAGGTTAATTGAGGGCTGAACATAAGAAAAATAATTCAGAATTAAATATATTATTTTTCCTAGTGGAGCGATTCACTTTGGAGGGCTTTTAGGGTGCTTTTGGGCTCAAGTTTGGAAGAAATAAATATATATTTAGTAGCTGATTACTGGTGGTTTGACCTTATCATTTGAGTGTCAAGGGGAAGACTAACAAGGGCTGAAATACCTTGATTTTTTTGATTTAAATATTGCTGGAACATACAGAAGTTTGGCGATTTGGTGCACCTAGGGTTTGATCTAATTGGAACCTCATTTATTAAAGATTCTTGGTTGATTTCAGTGCTGTGATTTTATATGAGTTTTGCCTAGAATCACTTGAGGGTTTGAGCAGGATTTGTGTGGCAAAAAGGAGGATCACAATCAGCTTGTGTGGCGTTGGGGTTTGAGGGTTGGAAATCTTCCCTTTTGGCTTCTTCTTTTGAGGAGGGGAAAGCCATTGGTGGCTAAGATATTAAGGTATTTTTCTTATATTTTTGAAAAGGGTTTGACATCTTCATTTTCAGTTTTGAGGCTTAATTGCTACAGCTAGGGTTTGCTGGTTTTGAGGTTCAGATTTCAGAATTATTTTCAGATTGGGTAGGGTTTGTTTCAAAAACCCTTATTTTGTGAATTTGTCTCAAATTGGGGACATCACAGCTTGGCTCTCCAAGGAGAGAACAAAGAGTGTATCAAGTCCTTGAGGGACTGTGTATGGGTTGTAATTTTTTCATGTATGTGTTCAATAAACCATTAAGGCAGGTGAGTGAGATTCTGTGCGTAATCAGATATCCGTAACATTGTGTTGAATTCAATAAAGAGTGTGTTTCAGTTTCAAGTCTTAGTAGTGTGCTTAGGTGTGTGTGTGTGCATTAGAGAGTGAGTGTAAGTCTCAGCTGGGGAGTAATGCAGCCATTCGTTTGGCCCTCTCATCCTTGTTTTGCATTAATTGTCCTTTGTTTGACTCAATCATGAAAAGGCACCATTGAATGCACACATAAAGACAATTCTTATGCACAGAATTATTTTATCTTGTGGATCCTGAGTTTTACAATTTTTAATGAAGAACAAGCTTTTCTGCTTTGGTGTAGTTTTCTGAGATTAGTTTTCTGAGGTTTAAACTATTTTGCCAACTTTTCCACCCCCCAATTGGTTGCTATATTTGCCACCATATTTCCTGCCCTCCTAATATGCTGGATTGAGATCTCAAAATTCTCTATTTCCATCTTAATTTCCTGAATGATATTGTTTATTTGCTAGTCACTGCACTGCCCCTTTTTGACTGCTTCAATAATTAGCATTGAGCCCCTTCTACCTGAAATTTTTGCCATCCCTTTTCTTTGGCCAGTGTTATTCTTTCTTAAGAGAGCCAATGCATCTTCCTTATATTTGTATTCAGACCCAAGTGAACTCAAATCATTAACAAAGGTTGTCCAACATAATTTTTAAAGATCCCTCCTGCTATTCTTGGATTTGCTTTTGCAATGTTATAAAAATTGAGCTTAACCTAATATCTAGGAGGTTTATTCCACACATCTTTTTTGTTTTTCCTGCCTATTCTCACTGATCCCATTATCGGGACTCGTCTCCATCTTTTGGGAAAAATGGGAAAAACATTATTAACATGTTCTTTTGGATTAACACATAATCAAACCTTCATCTTCCAGACATGATAAATTTCTATCTTAATTATTCTGTGCCAAAGTGTAGATGTTCAAAAAATTTGTAAATGTTGTCTCTACAGAGAAAAGGAAAATGTTCAAAATAGACTAATTTTAGTTACAATAATATCAAAAGGTAAATAAAGATCTGAGCCAGGGATGTTTAAGTTTAGTAATTCTACAAACTTTCTTACCTTTCCCCTAGAGATTATGATCTACTAGAGTCGGAATTTGAATTTTTGCAAGATATATGTAATGATCTAAAAGTTACATCCAGGAAACTATTTTATGAGAATATTGTTTGTGCTCTGAGTAGCTAGAACTCTTAAGCTGTTACTTCTGCCCAAAATTTGATAAATATAATATGTTAGTTCAAGCTTCAATTCATAGCAAATCAACTGCAGAGTGGAGTAGGGCTCTACTGTGAAGGTTTAGAGTGTTTTAAAGCAAATCTCATCATCTCTCGCGCTATTTAAGGTAGAATGGACAAAATATGTTTGAGTAATTAGATTTTCTATAGAATTATCATTTTATTATCATAATATTCAATTAATCAAATTTTAATAGCATTTGCAGAGAAGATTTGTCTTTCCAACCTTGTTATATTTAGTGAACTAGCATTTGGGGGTTGCAGAATGAATGGTTCACCAAGTACTCATTATCTCATTTTATTCCATCTAGGATTCATATCGTTATTGAAAAGCTTTCAAATTTCCAGAATGGTAGATGTGGACTTATCAGTTTAACAATAGTTTTTTTGGCTATGATAAATAGTATATGCTTTTGGTAAAGTGGGCAGAGCCTAAAAAGGAAAATTGTAGAACAGAGCGTTTGCGGATGGACCATTCTTTCTGGAGGAAAAGCAACAAGTCCAGCCTTTATGTGATCATAACGTTTAAGGTTGCGATATATAATCTGTTTATTATTCCAGGCCATCTTTTGTAGCAGACCCATATGATATACTGACTCTGTGTACCATGAGCATCACAAAATGGAAAAGCCAGATGTCTTTTGTAACACAGCATAGGAGTTGTAGAAAATATGTTTACTTATTAGGGTCAAATATTGAGCACTGATCTCTAGTTAATTAAGAAACATAAGGTCTGACGATAAAGCATATATTATTATATACCACTGTTCATAATTTTGATTCATAATTGAGCATCACAAGCCAAATGGAAATGCCTGTAAATAATAGACATATCTCTGATAACATACAAACCCGGACATACATTAAGAACAAGGTATAAAGACCAATCAAGATAGATAGCTAAATTCCTGAACTGCTTTTGTTATGTTCCCAAACTGAATATCTGAAACTAAGCTGACAGAATTTGAAACTTATAGTCAGAAATATGAAACTGATAGGCAGAGATCTGAAACTGAAGAAGAAATTTGAAATTGGAAGAGAGTTGATAACCAAATAAAATCTACAAAACCTTGGGCAAACCCTAGATCTTACAAAATTAAAATTTCAAAAGATTAGAACTTGTTATGCTACTGAATTCTGATTACCAAAATTTGAAATTTGCTGCTGAAAAGGAACTGAACTTCCATCTTTTGTTTTTTGTACTTTTTGAAAAGGTACAAAATATGACAAACTTATAACACTGCTAAAAGTAGCTAAAATCATTGTATAAGTAGAAGACATTCTTTAGGAGGTATGGCTGCCGACTTAAGCTGAGTCCAGGTGCCAGGACAATATGATCGCTGCCTTGGCTAAACACACTCACAGCTTGTGCACATGAGCTGATTTCCCCAAAAAACATCCACCAATAGGGCATAGGAATCTTTTTAAAGTGACTTTCTTCTTTGTGAACTTTTCATGTTGTGCATATTGGACGACTTAAAGTTACTTTAGTTACTTTCCACCTGCGAACCTTTTCACTTTATGCATGTGGGATGGGTAGCTTAAAGTTATTTTTTATTTTTCTAACACTAAAATCACATTTATCTAACTCTAATATACTTGACCTATTAACAAAATAAAAGATTAACAACTTCTAAGGTACATTAGTTTTTGATATCATAACAGCAAAAAACCAGCACAGAGGGGTCTTGATATTTTTTTCTCTCTCAACCATATTACAGATTTAAAAAAATTCTTTATGAGCAGATGAACAAAAACGTAGTACCATCGACACTTGGATTCTTGCAGAAGTAACCGATTTGCTGTTTATGCCCATCTGTAGTCCCCTTCTGCTTGTTTCCATGCTTCTTCATGTCTTCGTGAATATGCTTCAACAGAACATATTGTGATGCTGAAGGGAACCCTTCCCAAGTGACTTCTCCGTCATTTTTATATTTCAGAAGTCATGACCCTCTGGATACTCTGTGATAGGCTGAGTGAAAGCCTCTTGTTGATTTTATATTTCTGGAGTGGATGCACTAGAGTGTGAGCCTCTTTCTTGGATCTCTCTTCCCCAGTTGCACTTCCTTGCTTCAAGCATATTTCTCAGATGTTTCACTTCCATCCATGCTCAGTCTCCCACAAGTGGTTTCTGGAGCAGACTGCACAATGTCCCACTCCTTTCGCTGGGACCTTTAAAAGTAAGATGAACATGTTGTTTAAATGGTTCTAAATGTCACACTGGTATTCCTCAATATGCTCTACTTCAAAAGCAACAGGTGTACAAAGCTATTTATTAATCACAGGACGACGGACATTTATACGAGATAAACCATTGCCTTGCACCGTTGCAGAATTTTCACCATCCATGGCTCTCTTAACATTTACAGATCATAAAGGGCACTTGGTTGAAACTTCCAGTTCGCAATGTACGGGACTGCATATTGTTTTTCCAGGTTAATGATTTATTTAGTAAGCAGATTCTGTGATCCATGATATACTTTTTCGTCACGATTGTCAATGTGATTATATAACATGACATAAAAATGTTAGCATGCGATCAAGCTAATAGTTTTAGTTTAATGATGGTTCTCAGTGGTTAAACTACCAAAACCATCTAGACGATGTAGGGAATGTACAAGGTATGATGTAAACATTCAAAGAGTTGTAGAAGAGCGTATCTTGATCTAACCACTTGTAACATTATATTGCAGTATCAATGAAATTTTATTCTCTACTACTTTGTGTACTTGTATTAATGATCTTGTTAGCCTGCCAAAAAATTTAATGCTTTATAGTTAGAATGATATTTGGGTTCCATAGATTGTGCAGACTGTTTTCTTTTTAATAAGCAATTTGTAATATAGTTTCTCTGGTCTTTCTGTCCTACGTTGAAATGCATCGTTGTGATTCATTTTTTTCATTGGAACATATTTGTTATATAAGTTGGCGTCTTGTATCATATTTATTTAAGCAAATCATGAATGTAGTGATCTCACTCTCTAGCTGCTTACATAAACATGAGGGTGCAAATAATCAGCTATGTCTGGTTTGTCAATATTTTTCTATTTGAGTAAAATTAGAGGTTAACCCCTAAACATTTGGTATGTTTGAACTTTAGAAGCTAATTGACAAAGTTGACAGTTAATTTCATCATATTCCTTATGTTGGCTTTGTAGGCTATAGATGGCGTTCATTATACAGTTCAAGTAAAGCTTGAAAAACAACTAGATAATTGGGAGACGTATTGCACCATGCATTGTTTTGACATTCCAAAAGGACTGTCATTTACAGATATGGTAGGTATATTCCTCTTTCTGAAAATCAATTGAGCATGGTCATGTTAGCATAAACATTTTTGTTTGTAATCTTTTTTCTTTTAGGGATAATATATGTCTTATCCTTGTAGGCAGTGTCTTTATATGCATTCCATAATCTATGTATTGTTTTGACATTCCAAAAGGATTATCATTTCCAGAAACAGTAGGTACATTCCTCTTTCAGAAATTAAATGGAGCATGGTCAGGTTAGCATAAACATTTGTGTTTGTAATCATTGTTCTTTTAGTGTTCATATATGTCTTATCCTTGTAGGCAGTGTCTTTATATGCGTTCCAAAACATTGTTTTTGGGTATAATTTGGACATACTTTTAGCATGCAATTTTCTTCTTGCGGTTTACGTCGCTTTATAAATAATAGCAGTTCAAAGCCACTTTATATCTAGTTATTACTGTAGGGGTTAGTTTATTTTTTGGTATAGATTGTCATATATGTTGATGGAGGGGTCCTTTCATTCCACATCATTATATGCCCCTAAATATGGTACTTTTGCACCATTCTATTTTCTTCCACTAGGGTTTATAAGGAGATGTTTACTTTAATTGCTTTGGGATGGACTGACCTATATACTTCTCTTTTTTACAGTAATAAAACTCAATGCTGTAATTCTTTGTTGTATATCTTGTTTCTTTTATTGAGTACCAATTTACCCCAAGAACAACATTATATGTTGGCCCAAGGATGGGCCTACTCATTTTCAAATGCCTAAGTACCTGGTTCATTTTGGGTATGGGTTCGGCTATAGCTTTTTTTAAACCTCAGGTACGGCTGTACAAAAAGAATATCAAAAATAAAAAATATAGATATTCTAGGTAAGTGTTGGTTTATGTTATCTTTGTTAGATTTTAGCAACTTTTAGGGTTTGTAAGTGTTTTTTCATTACTTTAATTCTGATTGTTAAAAAAAAAAACTAAAAAACAGGGAAAACCTTGTGGGTTTGTCCCCGGTACGATCGAGACGAACCCATAGGCGAACTAAATTCGAATTTGAACGTGGTACAAACCAGACTTATATCGGGTGGGGTACGGAGCCAAATTGATATCATAGTCAAATGCTAGCCACAACAAAAGAGTTAAATATAGGCATGAATCATGGCAAGTGATCTATATATGTGTGAATTATACTTCAAACGGATATTAGTCGGATAACTAGGAACATTGTTTATAGCTATTTGATTTCAATTGAGGGATAAACATCATTGCTTATAATTATTTTTTGATTCACCAATGGCTAACAAAGTACACAATTAAAAAACTGGGTGATAGAGTGCTCACATTTTTTTTTCTTGAAACAAATGCTGCTTAAGATCGAATTAAACATTGAATAAACAATAAAAATTAAGGAACAATGTTACCTTGAAGTGAGCACAAACCACAAAATTGAGGCAAATGTGACAAGTGGGAAAATTGTTATATGAAGACAAACCCCACACTAGTATTAAAAGCTTGCACAAGAAATCTCCAATAATATGAAGAAGTTAGGAGAAGAATGGCTTTAGGCCAAGAGAGCATCAATGATGCAAGAGCAAGATTAGATCAACAAAAGTGTTGTGAGAGTTTAATAACAAGTGTTGAAAAAAGGTAGAGGAGAGCTCTTTATAAAGAGCTAAGAGAGAAAAGGAGTTACAAGTGTAAGTGTTGACAATTTTGACCCCACAGGTCAAATTGCAACCCTTATCATTCGGAACACTGCATAAACATGCCTTTTTGTCCAAGTGTCAGAAATTGTGTCTTTACAATTTTTTCTAAGGGCTCCATCCTTTCAAAAGGGTCCATTTCAACAGTTTTCCTGAAGGGCACTTCTCGGCAAAATGGGCTTTTCAAAAGTCCGAAGGAATTGTTCAAGTCTAAATGGTCACTTTCTTTCGGGAGAATTGTCCAAGCAGAAAGCCCGAAGGGCATTTTCATAAAGCCCGAAGGGCATCTTCAAAAGCAAGGGCACTTTTAATTTTTTCGGAGGGTCTTTTTCAAAGTTCCGAGGACCATTTCAATTATTTCGGAAGGTCCATTCCAAAAATTCTGAAAGGGCACTTGCAAAAATCCGAAGGGTCTTTTCTCGGACGAAAGACCATTTCAAAATTGCCGAAGGGACACTTGCAACTTTGCCGAAGGGTCGATTTCAATTTTTTCGAAAAGGTTATTTTACAAAAGGGAAAGACCATTTCAAAATTGCCAAAGGGATACTTGCAACTTTTTTGAAGGAATTGGTCTTTCCAAAAATCTCGAAGGTATTCTTCTCAGCAAAAAACGGTGCTTTTCAACTTTTCCGAAGGGTATTGGTGAAAAGTCCGAAGGTTCATTACAACTTTTCCAAAAGGCGAAAGCGCTTGTTAATTTTTTTGAAAGGACTTTTCAAAAAGTCCAAAGGGCACATTCCAATAATCCAACGGACCATTTTCAAAAGCCGGAAGGTATGAATTCCCGCGGGCAATTTGTCCATGAGAAAGTGATTAACAAAAGTTCGAAGAAAAAAGCTTCAGACAAATTGTCTGTGAGAAATGGACCAAGCAAATTGTTCGAAGAAATAATTTCGAGAAATGAACGAAGAGAAAAGTCTTGGGCAAATTGTCCGCAAGAAATAGACAAAAACAATTCTCGCAGGAAAGGACCAAGGAAAAAGCCCAAAAGAACAAATAACCCAAAGGAATTGGCCAAACAAAAGACGAAGGATTTCGATAGTGAGTCAATAGATCAATGCGGTCTACAATCTACATGCAGAACATGTAGAGTGACCCAAGCTCGATTAGACGCGTCTAGGACAAGCACGAACATGCAAAAAACTAATAAAGATATTGTTTTTCTATCTATAAGATCTATAGCCCAAGATTGCAGTAAGGAGCACGCCGAGTTTTTTAATTCAATGATTAAATCATTCACACTTGGAAAAGACATGCAGCTGCTTCAAGCATGACTCTCTCAGTGCCAAAAGGGAGACTCGAATGCATGAAGGGCTCGAGGAGTTTAACGTTGGATGGTTGTTCAAGGAGCTAACATGGAATTTCATGCATGCTTCAGTTTTCAAAGAGCTTTTTCATGCAAGTGGAAGGCCATTTGGAGTTAATTGGTTTTGAGTTGAGTTAACTTTTTGTCAAAGTGACACATCTATTCGGATTTATCTTGATTGAAGGCTTTCAACACTTCCAGCTTGTTCAAATTGAAGTTCTTCACCTAAGGATTGGCGTAGCATCATCTCATGTAGGGTGGAGTTACTTGGAGTTGACTAGGCAAGGTTTATCATGTATCTTCCTTGTTTTCCATGCAAAGGACTCTCTTTTATTTCAACTCAACTTCCAAATGTATCAAGTGGAGTTTCTCTTTGAAGATTTGGCATAGCTTTCCATGCATGAAGAAGAATAGTCTAAGACGGGCTCTCCATCATTTTCAACGCCAAAGAGCTTTTCATGCAAGACATAAGACAAAAGGATATTATTAGAAGGCTTTGTTATCTTTTGATAGCTGAAGTTGGACTTGTGGTGATGTGGGAGTTGATCTCCTCTTCTATTTCTAGCGCCAATCTCTTGGCTTTTGTATATATTTTTTTATATAAGTTGGCTTTTTCAACCATTTTAAAGATCCCTCTTTTGGCAAGATCAGATTCTGTCAAAATTTGAGTTTTGTAACCTTTTCAGATAAATAAGAATGTTTTTTCAGATTTCAGAATGCTGGTATAGTGTATTTATGTCAGTGATTTGCATATGTGATAGAATTTTTTTCTTTGTCAAGTTCTGATTCTTACCTAGTTACTAGCTAATCAGATTAAGTAGGGCATGTTCTGTATTTGATGTCTTTTGGCTGAAATTACAACGAATGTAAGTGGCTAGTTAGTGCCTTGAATCAGGCCTATTCCATCATTTTTCTCAAGCTTTGATCACTAGATAAAACCTTTTCATGAAATACTGATGCATAGGAATCAATTGGAGTTGAAAGTTTAGTCTTTTTCTTGTCTAATTAGTCTTTTTAGGAGCTCAAATTGAGTGGATGAACCAAAATACAGGTGTATCACCATCATTAGATAGGATTTGTCTTTCAATTTTCCCTTTTTTCCCTTTTCTCGGCAGTTTGTAGCGTAGAGTAGATATCTTAATTAATACACCAAAGGGAGCTAGCCCTTAGAATCTAGAGATTCAATCCGCTGATTAGGTCACCCATAGCTTATGATTGTTTCCATGTTTCAGCAGACTGTGAAGGTCCGAAACTATCTTCACAAGGGTGCGAGTCTGATTGACAACAGTAAACTCCAACATGTGTGTCACGTGCCCCTAATCCGCTTACAAGTGAGGAGGATGTGTGTGCCATGTGATGGGAGAGGAGTTAGATGTAAGTAATTTCAAATCCAACAAGTGGACTAGAGAGGTGACACCTCAAAATGCTAGAATAAAGTGCATTAATAAATACAATAAATGTACATACACATCAAACTTAAGATAAGTTTATAAATCTATAGGAAGGACCCAAATTAAAGTTAATATCCAACCCTTCCCCTTAAATTTGAGGTTACAAAAAGTGGAGAAAACCTTTCACAAACAAATAGGAGAGTTAAAATTACAGAGTACTATCTCTTAATAAAAACTTCCTTCAAGAAGAATTACAATAGTTTAGAGAGAATAAAGAAGAGAAAGTGCTGCCAAAAGTCGTAAAGATGAAAGTGTGATTATCAAGAATCTTCAAGAATCCTCTTCGGACAATGTTGTCAATCCGCAATGGAACAAAGATCAACAAAGAGTAAGGATGCACAAACTTGCAAAACAAGTAAGCTAACACTAATTTTTAAATTTAAGTAACCATCATGTCAAAAATACAATCTACATACATAATGTAATAAAAATAGATGTAAAAAAACAAATAGAGTAAAAACTTCTATCATAAAGTGCAATATTTTACACGAAAAGAAGTTAGTCAACATAATCAAAACATATATCCTATGCAATTAAAAACAAGGAATGCAAAAAGAGATTTATATAATCAAAATGAAGACAAAGAAGACGTGTCGCTTACAAAATATATTTTGCGTAAATCATTAGAAGAATTAACGCAAGAAGACATATCAAAGTCTTTAGAAGATTCATTTTCTTTAGGAATCCAAATAGTTTTACTCTTATAGATAGGAGATTTAGTCGTTTTCCAACAATGCAAAGTGTCATGCGTGGATTTACCACAAGATATGTATGGGTGCAATTTCCAACATTTAGATATACAATGCTCGTGTTTTCCACAATGTGCACAAGGTTTAACAATTTTAACCAAAGCATGAGCATTAAAAGAAGTATAATTAAAAGAAGTTGCATTATAAGTCTTTTGGTGAGGAGGACAATAAAATATCAAATTTGCATTGTATGCATCTAAATGTGCTTGCCTATTCCAGCTTGCTAATTGTGTCGCTAATTCTGCTTAATGATTCACTAATTAATCCCTTTCATCATTATTTCCCCTAGTCAATAATCTAATCCCCTTTATGTATCTATATTAACATTCATATTTTCCATCTAAAATTAATTTCTTTGTTATTTATTATTATCCCATTTATCACCTAAAACTATTTTATACCCACTTGTGAATTTTACATTCACAAAATCACACCTACTTTTAGGCTTCTCTACAAGCCTACCCACTAGCCATGACATCATCACTTTATTAACCTCGTCTAATCATCTCCTAATCACCATTAGATTCCCTAATAGAATCTAGAATTCTTCACCACCCTTCTCCTTCTCTAGAGAGTTTTCTCTCTAGAGAATTTTAAGGAATTTTAAATTCCTTAGAATTTCCTCCTTTCTCTCTAGAGTCTTTGTATCTAGAAGCTTCCAATGAATTTTCAATTCATTGGAAAATCCTTTCTTTCTCCTCTATTTAACCAGTCCATTCCTCCATGGAAGATCAACTAGCAAAATCATAAAGCCTTCATTTCAAATTAGCAACCAAGCAATCTAGGAAGCTTATGAAGAATCCATGCCAAATCCTTGAGTCAATTATCAACAATCTATCATCATGCCATCATAATGTTAAATTGCTGAGTCTAAGGTATGTCAATCCAATCTCCTTGTTTTTTTTATTCCGTTTAATCATGGTGTAGAGCATTTAGCTTTAGGATTTTATAATGATGGTTTAAATGTTTATTCATCTATTGCATTATAATTCTAATGGCTCTATCACTTTAACTAGTAGTTTGATATTTTAGTGTTTGAATTTACATAGTTTGAACCATTAAGCCCAAAAATCCTTCTACATGCATGAGAAGTAGTTGAATCATCAAAACCGAGACCTTTACAATGAGTATTAGATTCAAGCAAAAGGGGTGCAAGAATACCGTTTTCGCTCTTACTAAGACCACCGTCAACACACCCCATGGATTGCATAATTTTTAGGCCGGGGTGGAAAACGTCATGTGGTGGAGTAATACGCTCTTTGGGAGGTGAAATAACAACATTAGATGTTTGCACATTTTCAAAATATGTTAATTTGGTGGTTAGACTCAACAAGTGTTTGGTGTTCGCTTAGTTTTTCTTGGTGCTAATTTTGCAATAAAAGCATGGTTTTACTCTGACATTCAAGTTGATAATTGAGAGCACCAATTTCATTATCTGTCTCAATAATCTATTGCCTAAGAGCATTAATCAAAGCAACATCATGTTTGCCAAGCCACATCATTTCAAAATGATGCGAAAGAAATAGATAATAAAAGTGCTAGTACCAAAAAAAACTTTAAATTGAAAGCTTTAAAAAAAAACTTTAAATTAAAGCTATAAACAAATGATAAAAGAATCACTTATTATAACTTTGTAAAGCTTTTGTTTAAAAAAAAAATCCATGTGGGATTTTAAAAAGCTTAACATGTAATTTTTTCAAAGTTTTGATTCAAAAAGCTTTATGAGAAAAAAACATAAAGCATAATACAATGATTGGAAGCATAAAAGACAATCCAAAAAAGATTCTTTCCACGAACCAAAAATTTAAAAGGAAATATTTGTTTGGGAAAGTTAAATAAAAACTTTATGTTTGTATGTGAAAAGCTTGCAAATGGAATTCCACATCAAACATCACGTGCCAAGAGTTCTGTTGACAATTCTTCCACAATTCAGATTGTCTCTTGCCATTTAAAAAGTTCACGTCTCTAGCCAAGGAAGAAAGAATACATTCGGGAAGAAAAAAGGCTTGATTTTACATAGGTTCAGAAAAGTTCAAAGGACTGTTGCAAAATTTTGAAGGAGACAACAAGAAATCCGAAAGAAATGGAGGTTTGACTGTGCAAAAATGATAGAAAATAGATAATCCGATGGGAAAGTGGACTAACAAAATATCTGAAGAAAATCTAAGACCAAAGATAAGTCCGCGGGAATAAACCCAAGAGCAACGCATGCACAGAAACAGAAACAAAAAACAGATAGACAGGTAATAAATTCAACCTGAATTTATCTCACTCAGCAAGGAGTTTTCCATGCAAGCACTTTTGTCCGTCTCAAGCTCGTAACATTCCAACAGCTCAATCGGAGTTCCAAATTCGGACGTCGAGTTGACTGTTTTAGATTTAGAGTTGACTAATTGTTAAACGCCGCATCTACTAGGAGTTTTCCATGCAAAGGAGAATGATCTCTTCGTCCAACTCAGCTTATCAAACGGTCAACTCAGCCTTTCAAACGTTTCAACTCGGCTTCCAACGGATCAAGTCAGAGTTCTAAAATTGACATTGGCATTGGATTTCATGCATGATATTCTCATATCATACATTCAAACGTTTCAACAGCTCACGAAGAAGCTAAAATTGACATTGGCGTAGATTTCCATGCAAAGAGAGGTGAGCGTTTCAATAAACAAAGACAAGTCCACTTCCTCTAGCGCAAGGAGCTTCATGCAAAGACAAAGGGAAAATATATTTTATTGAAAGACAAAGTTAGCGTTGAGTTAATCTAAGTTGATCCTCTTCTTTTTTCAATGCCAAAATTTGGCTTTTGTAATTCTCTATAAAATGGCTTTTTAGCCTTAGAAAAAGCAACGCTCTCTTGGCTAGACCAAACTCTGTCATTGGTGAGTTGTGTAACGTCTTCAATCAATAGGACTGTACTTTCAGATTTCAAGTGTTGGCATAGTGTATATTCATTCAACAATTTGCATGTGGTAGATTTCTCTCCCTTCCCAAATTCTGATTCGTACCTAGTTGCTAGCTTACCGTATTATGCAGGGCATGTTAAGTGTTCTTTATGTCTTTTGCTAAAGCTGTAAGTGGATGTTAAGTGGCTGCAAAGTGTTTTGTATTAGACCTCTCTCCATCGTTTTTCCCTCATGTTTTGGTTATTAGATCAAACCTTCTCACGAAATACTTATGCATAGTGGTCAATTGAAATCAAAGGTCTTCTTTTTCCCTTGTTTGTTCAGTGTTGTAGGTTACAAGTTGAGTGGATCAATCTTTTGGTGTATCACCTTTATTAGGTAGGATTTCCCTTTAAAGTTTCTTTCTCCCTTTTCCATGGTAGCCCGCAGCATAGAGTAGAGATCCTCATTGATACATCTTACAGGAACAAGCCTTCTCTGGCGGTTCTTCTCACCATTGAGGCACCCACCCTCATGAGAAGATCCCATTGTTTCAACCGGATAGAGGATTGACCATTTCATGCACGTCTTCGATTCAGGGCGTAGCTCCAAGTTGACAACAAGTTCTTTTAACACAAAAAATTGTTTTAATGTTCAAAACTTAGTGGGAGTTTAGATATGCCTTTTTTATTTTAACACATTAAACAGAAGTTCCAAGCGAATAAAGGAAAGCATCTAAGATAAAGTGTTTTAACTATTTTCCTTATAGCATGAAAAGGTCTTTGTGAAAAGAAAAATAGAACTAAAAAATAGACAATGAACTATGAAGATTCATTTCTTGCATGGCACTTTGATTTAGTGAAAGTTAAGAGAATTTTTTAGCCAATACATCATAGAAGAAGATAACACAATGTGAAAGGATGTAATGTCCCTATTTTTGGCATAGCTTGCTTATAGACCCTTAGCTTGGTTTTGTTCCCACAAGGCTAAGGTAAAGAAAGAAAGGGGATGATGAGGGGGCCATTCAAAAAGTAAAAAGGTGAAAAGGTACTTAAGTATTCTAATTTTCAGTTGAGTTGTGGAAAAGTGCCTTTGGTCTAATTTTCACTTAAGTGGGGGACCTTTAAGGGTTATGGGAGCCTAACCCCTCAAAAAAGGTAATTCAAAAAGTAAAATTGCATATGATTCAAAAAGTCACCTCCTTGTAATTTGGGCGCCACCCTTGGGATTGGTTATAAAAAATAATTGAAGGTTCATTTGAAAGGTTATGCAAGTTTTGAATATTGAATTGTTGATTATGTCAAGCTTGTTCACAACTAATTGAAGACTAAAACCTTCAAGTGTGCCACGGGTTTGGAGACGAAAATCTCCATTCCTTCATTCAAGACAACTCTATTCAAGGGCTGTAATTGTGTTTCAGATTTGCATGGTTGCATGCAATGGGTCTTACAGAAATGTTTTGGAACACCACCTTCATTCAAGGATTATACGAACTCATTGGAGAGCTGAAAAATACAATTTGCAAGTTAAAGGAGAGGGGCGAAATACCCTAGGGTAGCAAGGAGGCTCCCTAAGCATTGACGACTTTTCTTGAGTGCTGGGCGAGTGCCTTAGGGCATGCTTGGACTTGCTTCGGAGGTGAGAAACAAGTCCAAGATTGATCATAATATTTTTTATATTATTGTTATATTGTTATAATCATTTTGTATGCTAAATTTGGATGATTTGAGGGCTGGTTACAAGGTAAATAATTCAGAATTATTTATATTATTTTTTCTAGTGGAGCGATTCACCTAGGAAGGTTTTTAGGGTGTTTTTGGGCTCTAAAATTGAAGAAATTAAACACATTTTTTGATTTATATTTCCCAATATTGGTGACTTGCTTGGAAGGTTTGGAAGGTTTGTTGAAGGGCAAGTTGAAGGGTCTTATATTCCGATTTAATTCTATCTATTTTTCTACATGTGGTGACTTCATTGGAAGGGCTAATTTGACAATTTGCAGCCCTATTGTGTTCATTGGAAGCCCTAATAATTTGTAGGATTTTTGCATAATTATTTGAGAGTTTGTGCAAGGGTTTCAAGGTAGATTTGAAGGAGAAAACGCAATTGAATTGGCATAATAAAATCAAAATTATTGCAAGGTTAAATTTCAGTTTCATCGCTATTCCACTTTGCCACAAAAGGTATTTTATTTCAGTTTTATATTCAACATTTTGGGGTTATATTGGAGTGGTGTTTTTGGAATTTGGTCACCCCTTTCTGCTAGGGTATGTTGGTTTTTGGGTTCAGATTTTAGATTGTTTTAGTTTTACATAAGGGTTTATTGGAAAACCTTTATTTTGCTTATTTGTCCCATTTGGGGACATTACTGTGATATCAGAGCCATATCTTGGCTAGAGTGGGGTGTGAGGGTTGTTGATACATGAGTGGCATTAAAGAAGTCAAGTGTTACCTAAGGAGGAGTAGGAGGGAAACAAGACTTTCACCAATTGGGCCACTAGAGCAGGAACATGTAATGGGTGACATGGATCACCAAGAGACAGAGAGGGAGAGGAGAGATAGGACAATTGAGGTGAGGTTTGAGAGATATTATCAATCTCATGAGCAGATGACAACTATGATGGAGGGGTTTCTTCGTACCCTCAGTGATATTAGTGGCTTAAAGCCACTTGACGAAGATAGTGGTGCTTCAGGGAGCAGGCCAGATACACATATACCCTGTTCAGGGAATAGAGCATCCACACGTGGGTTCACCCAACCTACATTTGTTCAGGGGGAGGACACTGTGCCAGTGAGGGAGGGGTTACTTAACCCACATTAGGAGTTGGAGAAGGAGATGGATGAGTATGTTACTTTATCCGCTATAGTGAGAGGGGCAATGATGTTTTTCGAGTTTTCAGCTTAGAAACGGGGACAAAGTGGGTTCAGGATCAATCAGAGGCACAAGGGCAGCCAGGGAGATCTCCAACATGCATTGGGGAAGTTATCCCTTTCGACTTTCGATGGGTCACAGAGGAGTTCGACGAGAGCTTGGATTTAGAAGGTGGACACCTTTTCACTTTGACATATGGTAGAGGAAGAGGCCATTCAGTTTGCCACATTGCATTTAGAGGGAGCAGCCCCCGATTGGTGGTACCATGGTTTGATCACATAGGGACACCAACACATACACTCCTATGAGGAGTTCAACGGGAGATTGATATAGAGATTTGATAGGGTAGATCCAGAACTTCATTTCTGTGATTTAGCTCAATTGAGGCAAAAGACCTTAGTGGATGATTATGTTACAGAGTTTCAGAGACTTTCAGTCATGGTGACTAACATAACGGATAGGAGATTGGTGGTATTGTTCATTTAGGGTTTGGTTGATTCCTTACGGGGGTTGGTCAAGGCATTCGATCCACCTTCTTTGAGAGAGGCCATCTAGAAGGCCTATGATTTGGAGTCTTCTACTCCAAGGGGTAGATTCACACCTTTGGGGCAGTCAAAGGGTACTTTTTTCCCACTTACAGGGCAGCTTAGAGGTGGCGGTTTGGGACAACCAAAGGGCAACTACACAAGGCCTCCAAAGGCCACTCATGAAGGTCCTTTGATTAGACCAAACCAATCGGTTTTGGGGCAACAAAAGGAGCTACCACGTAGTAGCTTTGATGTAAGAAATGAATTGAGAAGGGTCTTTGCTTCACATGTAAGGATCCTTGGGAAAAGGGCCACAATTGTCGTGGTAAGGGGCAACTACACTACATTGAGGTACTTCCCAAAGAGGAGAATGGGGAAGAAGAATTTGGGACAACCACCTATGAGAAGGGTACATTGTAGATAGAAGGAGAAGAGGAGTTGAGTGGCACTTTGGCATCACTTTCGGGAGCTCCTAGGTACTATCCCTTTAGAGTGAAGGGATCATTGAAGGGTACACTGGTCACTATTCTCATTGATAGTGGGGCAACCCACAACTTCATTGATAGAGGGCTTGTGGCATCATGTGGCCTACAACCCGTGGAGTTCAAAGGGTTTAGAGTCACAGTAGCGGATGGGTTCACCATCTCTTGTACTACCAAAGTTCCAAAACTTGGTCTCACTTTGGAAAGACATATGCTAGAAGATGATTTTTATGTGGTTGGCATTGGGGAGACCAACATGGTCCTTGATATTCAAGAGTTGCACTCTTTTGGTGAGTACACTCAAAACTGTCAAAGCATGGAGTTGAAATTCAATGTGGCCGGTAATGAGATCATTTTGCATAGTTTGAGTGATAAAGAGCCCCCTTCATCAAATAGCATGATAGGAGGATGTTTTTTGAGCATGAGGAGGATTGAAGATAAGGCTGCCAGAAGACATCAAATGTAGTCTCTTAATTCCAACATAGAACACTCGACAAGGCAATTGGTAAGCATGATAAATTCTGATTTTTGTCATACATGTTTTGGAAGGGTTGAAAGGCAACTTGATTTCCAAGGGCAGTCCCAAAATTGCCTTGGGCATCACCTTGTTCCATTTTGCAAGAATAACTTTGAGTGTTATGAAGGGCATGAGACACCTCTTGATTTTGGAGAGGGCTAAAGTTGCAAGCAACTGTTCACAAGGTCTAAAATTGAAGAAGAGATGGTCCTCTTAATTTTCAGAAAATGTTAGAATCAGCTGGGCTTATTTATGGACTTTTTTTGGCATCAAAGGCAACTAAGTTACAGATGGCAGCCAAGGGAAAGAACTGGAAAAATGGGCTTGAAGTCTGAATTTTGTTGCTCAGAAATTTCGGAGACAACAAGGCGATTCCAGGCACCAAAGATGATTAAAAAATTGCATTTTCAGGGCATGCTACAGTCCATGATAGGGAGGATTTATGCTAAGGTAAATTCTGAATTTAATCACTCAGAAAATTGTGATTTTAAGGGGTAGGTACAACAACATTATGAAGGTGAAAAGTTTGATTTTTTCAATAAATTCCAGCCTACAGTATGTTCTGAAAATCTTCATGATGAGGCACACTCTTGGCTTGACAAAGGATGGGAAGGTATGAGGAAAGTGCAATCCTATCTTGTATGTAGGTTGAGGCCTTTATTTGATTACTATGGTGTTCCTCCTATGCATGAAGGATAGGATATAGGGAAGTCAAGGGGAGGTTGCATGCCATATGTTTTGAGACACGCTCAAGGGAGATTGCATCTATGTGCTACTTTCATTCAAAGTATGTTTCAAGGTGAGCTTATTGTTATTTCCTTTCAAGTTTTGGAAAGACCTTTTATGGGCACATTGATACCCATTGGAGGCTCAAACATGAGAGGCTTCATTAAAGGCAAACCGGTATGGCATGTGTTTTTTCTTTGGAGACATGAGGAGTCTTTGAAAGGTGGTCATGACACCTTTAGCTCATGGGGGTAGCTTCCAAAGTACAGGTTTAGCAAGTTGGGAATTTAAATTGAAGTTTCTTTTTAGTGCGAAGCAATTTTAGTTGGATATTGTATCATGAAGAATGTAGGGACAACCCCATGGCTTTTACAATTACTTGAGGACAAGCAATTTTGGGTAGGGAGGACTGTAATGTCCCCCCATTTGGCATAGCTTGCTTATAGACCCTTAGCTTGATTTTGTTCCCATAAGGTTAAGGGAAAGAAAGGGGAAAGATGAGGGGGCCATTCAAAGAGCAAAAAGGTACTTAAGTATTTTAATTTTTAGTTGAGTTGTGTAAAAGTGCTTTTGTTCTAATTTTCACTTAAGTGGGGGACCTTTAAGGGTGATGGGATCCTAACCCCTCAAAAAGGTAATTCAAAAAGTAAAACTCCTTCCAATTTGGGTGCCACCCTTGGGGTTGGTTATAAAAAGAAATTGAAGGTTTATTTGAAAGGTTATGCATGTTTTGAATATTGAATTGTTGATCAAGTATGTCAAGCTTGTTCACCACAACTTGAGGATGAAAACCTTCAAGTGTGCCAAGGGTTTGGAGATGAAAACTTCCATTCCTTCATTTAGGGCAGCTCTATTCAAGGGTTGTAATTGTGCTTCAGATTTGCATGGTTGCATGCAATTGGTCCTACAAAGGTGTTTTTGAACACCATCTTCATTCAAAGATTGTGCGAACTCATTGGAGAGTTGGAAAATGCAATTTGCAGGTCAAAGAAGAGGGGTGAAATACCCTAGGGTAGCAAGGAGGCTCCCTAAGCATTGGTGATTTTCCTTGAGGTCTGGGCGAGTGCTTTAGGGCATGCTTGGGCTTGCTTCGGTGGTGAGAAACAGGGCAAAGGTTGATAATAATATTTCTTATATTATTATTATTATTATATTTTTCTAATCATTTTGTATATTAAAATTAGAAGATTTGAGGGCTGGTTACAAGGTAAATATTACATAATTATTTATATTATTTTTGAAGAGCACACGGGCAATACTGAGAGAGGGAGGGGGTGAATCAGTATTGCAAAAACTTTTAAAAGTTTTAACAGTATAAATCAGAAATCAGAGCATTAACAACAAAATAAACACCATAGACAAGATGAACACCAAGGTTACGTGGAAAACTCTTTTGGAAAAAAAACCACGGCAAAAAGTTGCTTTTATTGTCAACAATAGGCACCAACCTAGATTACAAAGTGAGCACCAACTCCAAAACTCTGAAGCATCTACTCCAATAAGAGCACCAACTCCAAATCCCTGAAGCACCTACTCCAGAATGATTACCAACATATGCCTTCAACACAACTGGACCAGAGTTCTGAGCACTAATATCAGAACATTTACTGCCAACAAATTTTCTTTAATCACTTAACTTCTTTTGCTTTGTTCATTGAAACCCATGTATATATTGAGAACATATTTTCTGATCTAAGCAGCGAATAGAACACCAACAACCCACCACCAAAGAAGAATGAATTACCTTTCATAACAATTATATCGAGTAGCCTGCTCTCAGCATAGGTAGACAACGAAACATAAAGACTTATGCAGTCAGCTCCAGGAGAAAATAAAGATTATCTGAATATCCACTCTGAACCATACACGAACCCAAATCTTTATCCTTTTTCATATTTGTTTCAGACGTCTACCTTTCATAAGAACAAATGGATTTGCGCGGTTAGAGGAAAATGTTTGGTAATTGTGATTTTAAGCCCTCGAAAAGAAATTGCACACTCATGACTTATGTCATCAAAAATGAGAAGCAATCGATGCCTATAAATATTAAAAATTTGTAGCGATGGATATTGTTAAACATGTCCTCCACATGGTCGAGCATGCACTCCTAAAACCTCCACCTCATTTTCCACGAAAGAAAGAAAATAATATGCACAAAAAAAAATCGAAAGGCATTTTTTTTTAAGAACGAATGTGATTATATCTTTTATTTCATTGGTTGTCCCATGTTCACGTCGATGCCAAAAGGAATAAAAAACGGTGAAGAGTGGCCCGACCATATGTGGAATGGAATCACCAAGAATAAACGCCACCAAATTTATAAGCCATCAAGGCATTTGCTAGAGATATGCGAATCGAGGATATGCCACGAATGCATACAAAGGAGGCAGCAAAATCTTTAGCCGCCCATGACCACTTTTTAAAAAAAAATGAGTTAGGACTATAATCGCTGCTAGGAATAGACAAAAGGCTCGAAATAAGAAGCTGGAGGTATTAACGAGTGCCCAGAAAGAAACCGTCGCTCAAAATAGTGGACCATAAAAAATTTGATGGATAATAACGGGCCCCACAAAAGTTGAATACGATTTTCTTCAAAAAGCCAATAAAAAAAAATCATTTGACCAAACACGTTGACTGAGCAGTAGACATTTGAAATGTTGACATATGAGTAAACAAGCAAGCAACCAGTTGAACCTTGCAACCAAGTAGCTCAAGCATGTAGGTAGGCACCGCAAGTGAATTTTATATTGAATACAATGACAATTTGATGAATAATCAACAGCTCTTTTTTCATTCCAATTCTCTTTTCAATAAGCCAAATTGTCATCAATGACAAACATGTTCAACCATTTTTTCTAGTAGAGCGATTCACCTAGGAGCGTTTTTAGGGTGTTTTTGGGCTCTAAAATTGAAGAAAATAAACATATTTTTTGATTTATATTTCCCAATATTGGTGATTGGGAGGTTTGGAAGGCTCGTTGAAAGGCAAGTTGAAGGGTCTTATATTCAAATTTAATTCTATCTATTTTTCCAAGTGTGGCGACTTCATTGGAAGGGCTAATTTGACAGTTTGCAGCCCTATTGTGTTCATTAGAAGCCCTAATAATTTGTGGAATTTTTGCATAATTATTTGAGAGTTTGTGCAAGGGTTTTAAGGCAGCTTTAAAGGAGAAAATGCAACTGTACCAAATTAATAAAATCAGAATTATTGCAAGGGTAAATTGCAGCCTCATCGCCATTCCATCTTGCCACAAAAAAGGTATCTTATTTCAGTTTTATATTCAGCATTTTGGGGTTATATTGGAGTGTTGTTGCTTGGAATTTGGTCATCTCTTTCCGCTATGGTTTGCTGGTTTTTGGGTTCAGATTTCAGATTGTTTCAGTTTTACATAAGGTTTTTTGGAAAACCCTTATTTTATTTATTTGTCCCATTTGGGAACATTACAAATGAGCACATATCAACAATTTAATCAATGCTAGTTCTTTTTTTTTCCGTTGAATATAAGGAAAGTAGAATGAATTACCTTTTTCAATGGCGAAGGCCCAACTCAGATTCTGACAAAGAAACTTACAGGTAGTTGAACACTAACAACCAACGACAAGATAAGTGCAATGCTTAGACAAAAGAGAATAAAAAATAAGGAATCTAAAAACAAACTGAAAAAAATGCATTCTAATATTATAAAAAGAAAGTGAAAGGATGCTTAAAATAAACACAAAACATAACCCAAGGCTGAAAAAGGTATGCGGCCTGAGGAAGCGTTATGCTACTAGCAATAATATTCTCCTGGTGGCTTAGATTGTCCCTGCCAAAAACGCCACAAAGGGCACTGTCCACTTTGAATAAAAAACACACAGAACAAAGTGGGCACAAATACGTCCAAAGCTAAGTGCAAAAGTTTGACGCCAAAGCAAAAATATAAAAACCAGCAGAACTAAAGGTCAAAAGAAAGGCTCCGAAGAGACAAAAAAGGGAGGAAGAAATAATGTACCACTTCCCAAATGACAACAAATAAGCTGTAAAGAGAAAATTGTAAGCAGTTGCTGAGAAAAAAATAAAACACCAAACACATGAAGGAGAAAGCGTAGCGCCAAGCGATGATGTAAGAACATGTAATAAAAAAAACACAATGCTCTTATGCGTTAAGAGAAAGGTAATTAGTAAATGTTGAGACAAGGACGATGCATCCAAGAAGCCGGTGAAAAGAGCCAAAAGAAAAAAAACAACAGAAATAGCCAAAGAAAGAAATCAAATAGATGAAGCGCAGAAACCAAAAGACTTGTTTAATTATTATTTTTTGAATCAAACAAATAGAAAAATAGAGGCTAAAAAAAACCAGGGACCATCTTGAACGAAAAACTTGAATGTTGAAGAAGCACCGGAACTAAAAACCTGCATAAAAAAAGATTAGAAGACAAAATAACTCAGCCAATAGATATTGCTGTGCATTATTAGCAGAAAATACCAAGTTATGCATACAAAATGGTCATAAAAACCAGCAGCTAATGGCTAAAAAGTGTCCAAAAATACTTGATTTTTCATCCAAAATCTGCACAAGCATTCAAAAAACACATAAATAATCAAGGTTTTGATACCATGATAGAAATATTGTCTAAGATCGAATTGAACGTTGAATAAACAATAAAAATTAAGGAACAATGTTACCTTGAAGTGATCACAAACCACAAAGTAGAGGCAAATGTGACAAGTGGGGAAACCATCATATAGAGAAAAACCCCACACCGGTATTAAAAGTTTGCATAAAAAATCTCCAATTACAATAGCATCAAGAAGCTAGGGGAAGAATGGCCTTAGACCAAGAGAGCATCAAGGATGCAAGAACTAGACTAGATCAACAAGAGTGTTGTGAGAGTTTAGTAACAAGTGTTGAAGAAAGGGAGATGAGAGCTTTTTATAAAAAACTAATAGAGAAAATGAGTTACAATTGCAAGCTCTAGCATGTGTGTCATGTGTCCCTAATCCTCTTATAAGTGAGGAGGAAGTGTGTGCCATGTGAAGGGAGAGGAGTTACATGCAAGTAACTCCAAATCCAACAAGTGGTCTAGAGAGATGAGTGACACTTCAAAACGCTAGATTAAAATGTATTTATAAATACAATAAATGGACACATATATAAGACTTAAGATAAGCCTATAAACCTATAGGAAGGACCCAAATTAAGGTTAATTCTCCAACATTTTCTTAAGCAACCCATTTTTGTCATCTCTTTGAATAGCAATAGCTTTCTTGAGGTAGCTAGTTCTTTCTATTTGTTATTTTTAGAAAATTAGAGCGTTTTTCTCATTTTCTTGTTATCATCATGTTAGAGGATCTTGACATTTATATCTTGAAAGATTGGATTGTTCATGATTACGTACAAGGTGGCAAATATTTTCCCTCTAGTTTGTTGATTATGCATTTGGAACATAACAAGTAGCGATCAGTAGTTAACATATAATACCAAATTTCCATTGAATGAACTTGGTTTGTAAGTTTAAATAATGAAAATCACCTTATGTTTTGGAATTCTAGCCCTCAATAAAAATTATGGATCTCTGTTGGCTCCACTAGAAGATGAAGATTTTGCCTAAGTATGGTTTGCGTGGGGTATGCACAGTGATTTTGGGTTTTGTGAAGAGTTATCAGTAGGGTTGCCAAAGGTATATGTGCATAGTGCATTTTGAACTTGATGTAAACCAAGAAGCTTCTAAGAGGGCCAAGGAGCTAGAAAAATTAAATGCTTCCATGAAGAAAAGGTAGCGGTGGAGTCCCGTGCAGAGGGATATGTTGAGTTGTTTGAGAATGAACGACTAGATGTATGGGGAAGAGAACTTGTTAGCCACCTCAAGCCATTAAAGAAGATTGAAATGGCAATCAAGAAGATGCTTGCGTTACTAAAAGCATCGCCACCTCCAAGTAGACAAAGTAGTGGGGGGAGTCATGCAAGGAGTATTGAGGATTCAAAGAAAAGTTGAGGCCAAGGCAAAGAAGGTCGCACAACGTATTAATGAACTAGGAGAATTGGAATAGAAAGCCACATTAGTTTTTGAGAAAATTGTCGATGCACAAACATTGGTGGAAGAATGGTTAAAACTATATGAGCAAAATTATAACTCATTGACGACGAATGCTATTAAAGAAACGGACAAAGCTAAGAAAGTGGAAATGGTGGGAGCAAACTTGTTTTGAACCTATATGGAACAATTGCGCAAGGATGTGCAAAATCTTTGTTTGTAGTTTCAAAATCCTACATTAGATGAGAAAGACAATTTACATAGTCTACACGGCATGTCGAGACGAGTTCCATAAACTCAATGAGTAGTATGCAAAAAACCCAAATTATGTAGCCTTGTTCAAAAGCCTCAGGAAAGAAGTCAACCAAATCACACAGAGATAAGATAAGATAAATATATTAATGTTCGACAAATGACCACAAAATAGGTCAAAGGGATTGTAGAGTACAAAAGTGTTAGAGCAAAGTAGGAAGACTAAACGGTTTCCCAAGGAGAAAACAAAGCTAAAAGAGAAATAATACAACAAATAGTGGGAGTAGCCAGAAAGGAAAGAGGCAAAGAACAATCCGCAACCAACAACCCCAGCCAAACGAAGAAGTGTAACACTTTTAAAGGTCAACTGAAGCCCAATGTTCTCAAGGCATTCAAGGTCCAAGACCAAGAGGAAGGGGATGGTGGAGGTGATAAAAAATCTGACTATTGAAGGCTTGTTTGGGGACAAAGTATTAAAGTACAAGGAGATATTGGCCCCAGGATTGCACATATATCTAAAATACGAAGATTTTGACTAAGTATAGTGTTTGTGTGGGTTTTGACGAAGTATGCGCAAGAATGTGCAGGTATTTTTTTTAGCACAGGAGTAATTTGTAAGGTTGAACAAAGGTATATGTGCATAGGAGTCTTGGGAAAACATACATTATAGAAGGTTGTGAAGGAGAAGATGATGCACAAAAGTACATGTGTTAGCAGAATGGAAGACATGTATGATGGTGAGCTGGAAGGGATTTAAAGGAACATCTATTTTAAGATCTAGAGGATATTCTAGGAACTTTGTAGAAGAAACCTACCTAGATCCAACTATCACGAGTAGGTTGGTGGGGGTAAGCTATAAATCGGACCCTAGACCTCTCATCTAGGATATCTTTGCAGGTCACCTGTTTTGTATATTTAAGCAAGTTGTATAGTTGCAGAGCATTTTTGTAAGAAATATACGAAGTGTAAGAAGTGATATATGCACAGAACTATATGTATGTGCATAATTAATATATAGTCTTCGTATATGGTCTTATTGATTAATGGAAGTAATTTGTTTGCTATTATATTCTATATGCTTTGGTTCAATTGTTGAATATGGCCTGGATGATGTAGTCCGTGCACATGTCTGTTATGAAATCATTTAATCTTTGTAATCTTCGTAATGATGGGGTTCTTGGTGTCTCTTGTATGCTTCAGGTGAGTGCTTCGACTTAGGTTTAAGTAATTTTCCAGCATATTGGAGTTTGGTTAAATGTTGTTTTTTGGTTAATCTTGAATGTATCCTATAATACCGCAACAATCTCACACCTACCTTAGCAAAAATTATTGGAAAACCAATGGATATTACAGATGAAAGGGGGGATACACTAATTGCAGAATTTGTCTTGGAGACATCTTTGGAAGATTCTGTGAAGAATCTGAGGAGACTAATTTCATAACTCAAGATGTTGCAACATACAAGAAAATAAATTACAAAAAGAGAAAATGGAGGAAAATGAAATGAAAGATGCATGCTCCAACAACATGCATTAATGAGAGGACAGTCTCATGAAAGATTATCTGTCTCTTATGAAACCAATCTTTGACTATTTCATATGCCAAGAAGTCCAAGATATACAATTGAACATACATTGAAATTTGACTTTGAGTGAAGTAAAAAAGTTCATGGCCAATCTCCCTTGGACTTACTAGGAAGGATATTTTCACATTTGTAACACCAACATTCAAAAGTAGAAGAAGTCTATGTTTCTTTGACTTTTTGGAATGGAAGGTGGGAAGCGGCATGTGGATGCGTTTCCGGGATGGAAAAGTTTTTCTAGAGTTTGGGGACGATAGTGGGATGACCAAATACAAATTCTAAAGCTTTTCAATTACATAATTAAAATTCATTAAACATTTTAAAGGGCTGAAATGACATTGATGAGAGTGAACAACAAACGTTGAACATTGAGATTGAAAAGTTAGTTTGTCAAATGCAAATGCAACATTGCATTATAGATAAATGAGGGTTTCTATTGGGGCTCTAACCTGTTTGAAAGAAAAAGAAAACAAAAGAAGAGAAGAAGAGAGAGAAGGAGAGGAAGAAGAGAACAATACTGGATTATAAGGAAAGCAAAACGACTGACCACAAGGCCCAAACCCATGGCTTTGTTGGATTTGAGAGTCATGTGGGTGGAAGAAGGCAACAAAACCCTCTTCTTTTTCTCAACTCAATCCACCCAATTCCACCAAACCCCTCTCCTTTTTCTTGACTTCAATCTATCAAACATTTGCGGAACTTCAAACAACGATGGTGCCTCAGTGGCTAGCCCTTGGGAATGAGGGAACTGCAAATGGGTACGACAAATCTCCACCAAAAACCACCAAATAACCACAAATAAATGCTTATAGGGGAGGGGCTTGAGCCTCACCAACCGAAGGAGCACATGCTTCTTGAGAATCCTCAAAACATGCAACATGAATCTTCTCCACAATGATCACATCACCTCCGTTCACTTCCCTACCAACAAGGTCAACTAGAGGGTGGTGGGTTGCAGGCCTGCGCCACTAATTTGATATTTTCCTTCTACTGTTTTTACCCTTTTTGCCAAAGGAGGGAACATTAAAAGCCTCTTTGGGAAAGAAGTTGCTAGATGCCCATGAGAGAAACATGTTTGCGTCTAAAGGCCACTTGTTCATAATCCAACTTTTGCTTCCAAACTTTGAATTTTAACCTTGAGCCAAATTTCTTTGGGTAGGCGGCAAGAGAAGTCTACTTCAACACAAATCTTGGCGAAGGTTGTGAATTGTCTAAGAAGCGTTTCATGACCACAATAATGAAACTTCCCCAGGGCATTCCTAATGGAATGAAGAGTGAGGGGGCCCAAAAATTGCAAAGAAAACTTTAGATGCTTGACCCAAACAAGCAGTAAAGAGATAGATTCCAAGGAGGGATTGAAAGAAGGGAACCACTATTTCATCCACATGCTAGCCCCACCCTAGAATTACAGGCCCTCATAGAGAATTATGTTTGTATCAACCGCAAAATCACATTCCACAATGAAGAAACCCCTAGCATAGGGGTAAATGAAGATTTTGTCTTAAAGAAGGATTTTCCATGGGGAGGAAACCCATTTGTGGAGATCAAACAATGTGGCCCAAAGACCATTGAATTTGTGGATCAACTCATGATTTTTATAGAACTCTTCTTTGCCCAACCACCTCTGGACCATGGTCTAGAGTCGGAATTGATGCCATCTTGCCCATGTTCAATTGGTGCTAGGCCTAGGGTCCATAACAACAGGAACAACAATGTTTGTAACAATTGGGGCAACTGAATTAAAGTTATCAATCAGATATTAGTTAAACATTAACTAATGGCTGGTTATCAACCTTCCCAACTGACGTAACTTCTTTTATGCTTAATAAAAAACAAACATGCACAAGTGTGTAAGTGTGCCGTATGCCATCTCTTTCTCTCCATTCTTTTAGCATTACATTTGTTAATATTGGTATAAGAGCCACCATTCGAAGAAGCCCGAGGAGAAGGGTATGCATGGAAAGTTACAGAGTTCGAGGAAACCATAATAGGGTATGAACAGTAGCAAAGAAGAGGTAATCAAACATGAAGGCTTTCACATGCAATGTAGAGGTAGTTCATAGAGCCTAGTGTTAGGGCATGAGAAGACAAGGCACGAGAAAGTGTAGTAAACTAAACGCCGCATTTGTAGATATTTTCCAGTCACTATTTTTCGGTTTTAATTTCTAGTGAAGAATAGAAGTGAAAGACGGCAGTCAAAATACGATTTGCAAATCGAACTCGACGTCAAAATACCAAACCAAAACAATCTGTTGAGAAAAATGTTTTCACGATTGAGCATATTTTTGTCGTGATTTATAGTTTGCATATTGATGGGAGTTATAGTCATGATTTCTAGGAAGACAAGACTGGTACAAACCAAAACGTCAAAGCTAGGGCATGTGATTTGAAGGGAAAGTTGAATAACGGTGAAGAAAAAAAACATTTTTTATTGTATATATAAACTATGCATACCAGGGGAAGGAAGGCAATTTGCATTCATGACAGAGAAGGGTTATGATCTATTTGGTAGTCATGAATATTCACGATTTGTAGGAGGACGTAATGGCAGGGACGCGAGAGGATGCAAATTAGAGAAATTGTGTTGTTAGGGCACATAAGAAACGACGGTGAATGGACATTGTGAAGGAAGTAGTAGAGCCAAAGCAAATGTGCTAGGGCATGGTAGAAAACTAGACCAGAAGAAAGGCATAAATGATTTTTCAGACATTGCAAAAAGACATGATTTGTTGTTAGTAAAGACTGTTGGCAATTTACATAAGCGATTTCTAGTGTAGCATTTGCATCAAGAAGGACAAAAGTGTAGAAAATTAGGGCACGAAAAGTGCACTCAGATATTTCATATATTCAGTTTTGAGTGTAGACAAAAGAGGATTGTAAGTAATTTTGACATTCAAATCATAAGCATATTCAAATTATTGACTTTGCATTTATTTTTGCATTGATTTTTGAGTCAGAGATCAAAATATTTGGTGATTAATGGCTAATATTCAAAATTGGGTTTTGTCTGAAGCGTAGAAATTGACTGGGCATAATTACAATGTTTGGAGTTGTAAGATTTCAACAATTGTAGAATCGTGATTGTGATAAATCATTCTTGACACTGAAGCAAGACTTGTTACAATTTTTTTCTGATTATGACAAGTGCCATAAGGAGGCCTCATTGTTGTTAAAGTTGTATGTGCCAGATGATATGATTCCTGAGGTTTGGCATTCCACTAAGGCAAGTGTGCTTTGGACAAGTCTGAAAAATAAGTATCAGACTTTGGAGGAAAGTAGGGTCTTGTACTTGAATAATTTGCTATTTTCTGCAAATATGATCGAGGATGGGTCCTTGTCAAAACATCTTCGGATGAAAAATCTCCAAGACCATTTCGCTGCCATTAACAAAAAGGTGGATGATGATGATCTGGTTGCTCTTGTTTTGAATAATTTGATGCCCTCATATGAATCTTTTGTGGAGGCTTTACACTTGATGGCTGAAAGCCAGACCTTGACATTTGATCAGGTAGTTCCTATTTGTTGTAGAAGGAACACAGACAGACACCGGAAAATGAGTCAAGTGTTGAAAAAATAGAGAATGCATTTGCTAGCGATTCAAAGAGAAATTGGAAACATATCCTTGTTGGTTCATCTTCCAAGTACCAAGTGAAATGATTTTACTGTCATAAGGTTGGTCACGTCAAAAAGGATTGTTGGAAGCAATAATATGCACTTCCCCCAAAAAGTAGCCAGGTGGCAAATGTTTTAGTAGTTGAAGAACGGGATTTTGAGGAAGAGTATGCCCTCGTGGCATGATACTTGAATGATAGGGCTACCAGTTGTTGGTTCATTGATTCCGATGCATGCAAACATTTTATGTGTTGAAAGGATTGGTATGTCACATTTATTGCAAATCCATATATTTCTGATTTAGTTTTATTAATTGATGGGGTGTAACTTGCAATAGGGGGGATAGGGGATATTCACTTAGTGTTGAATAATGCTATAAAACTCATAGTAAGGAATGCTAGGTATGTTCCTAGCATGAACAAAATTTTCTTGTTTATTAGTCATTTAACATAAAATCCCAAACATTGCTGTAAATTTCTCTAGGAAGTAGTGTATTGTGTTTGACAGTGTTCCACGGGGACGTGCCCCCCCAAAATCCCCACATTTCCAGGACAGGGATGTCCTTGAGACGTGGGGACGTCGGGGGATGTCCCCCTGCTGCACCTCCACCGTTGTCCCTAGGACATTCCCCTCTAAGAGGGGATGTCTCTGACGTCCCTTCAAAAAGGGGGCATTTGGGGGACTTTGGGACGTCCTGGGGACACCCAAACATCCCTTGACCCCTCAAGAAACGCGTAGGCATCCCACGCACTGATGGACGCAAAAAAGACATTTTTTTTAAAATTTAAAAAAGATTTTGGTTTGTGAGCCCTCTACCCTAACCCCAATTGCTAATGGTTTAACTCCACTCCCAAGGCCTCCTAAAAGCTTATAAAAAGCCCATCCCTCTCATTCCAAATCACATAAAAACTTCATTGAGTGAAGTAGAGAGCTAAAAGTAGAGGCAACAAGCTAAGAGGGATAAGTTTGCAAGAGTGAGAGAGCATTAGGAGAGGGAAAGTGAGATCAAGAAGAGGATAGATAAGCCAAGAAGACTCAAGACTCTTCAAGTTCATCATTTGAGCCACAAGGTAGGCCCGATCACTATGCATTTGATTTTTTGAACTTTTCATTTTTTGTTTCAATTGTAAATTGTATCCCTCTTTGATTCTGATGACCAATTGTGGTCCTGCAGGCCAAAATTGGGCACCCCTCTTTCCTTGCAAGGGTCTTTCGATCCAGGTTCTGGCAAGTTCATCCTGCAGCTGCCTTGTGTAGTTTTCTCTTTGTTCGTCCTTTTTCCATGAAAAAACCAAATGTTTTCTTTTTTTGGTTGCCAGGTGCTTTGGGTCTGGCAAGCAAGAGTCGGCTTAGAATTCATTTTGATCTCGGATGCTTAACAGGGAAAGTTACTTCGGAGGGTTTTTTATTGGCAAAACGGACCAAGTTCAAAGGGCCAAGGGTCGTTTACAAAAAGTCTGAAGGGTAGGTGCCTTTACGGAGGGCACTTAGGTGCCAAGCAGGCCTTTTCAATTCTTTCGAAAAGCGACTTAGAGGCCAAGAAGCCCTTGTGTGACGCAGGCAATCAACAAAATGGACCTTTGCAAAAGCTTGAAGGGTAACTTTGGGCCTGAGGTGTCCTTGTAGAGGGCAGATGGTCGAAGCGAAGGGACAAGGCAGAAAACCCGAAAAGGACTTGCCCTTCGGAAAGGTTGATAGGCCAAAGGAGAATTCCTTTGGACTTTTTGTCTGCAGGAAATCCAAAGAGGAAAACCCAAAGAGTGAATTCTTTCGAACAAAATGTCCAAAGGAATTCCTTCGGACATTTTGTCCGAGGAAATTCGACAGTTGAAGAAAGTTCGAAAGAATTCGAAAGACAAAAGTTTGAAGGGTAGGTGCCCTTGCGGAGGGCACTTAGGCGACAAGCAGGACATTTTCAATTTTTTCAAAGGGTCACTTTCTTTTTAGAAAAGCTCGTTTGCAAAAAAGCCGAATGAATTGCCAAAAGGAGTGATAGGCCCGCAAATGTCAATTTCAAGGTGATAAGCTAGTCGTTGGAATTCAAATGTAGGTGACAGGGCCCCAAACGTCAAATTTAAGGTGGTGAGCTAGCCGTTGGGAAGTTGTCAAAAAATAATTTTTTCGGACAAAATGTCTGAAAAAACTCCTTCGGACATTTTGTTCGAAGAAACTCATAAGCGAAAGCCCGAAGGCTCGTCAAAGGAAGGAACTCAAAAGTGACAAGCCCAAAGGAAGAAAATGTCCGAAAGAATTCCGTCGAACATTTTGTCCGAAGAAATTCAAAAGCCCGAGAACCTGAGGAACAACTCAGTGACCCACCAAAGAAACGAGCCTGGGAGAAAATTCGAAAGCTTGAGAGCTTGAATTGCCAAGAAAAGGGCAAAAAATAGCAAGGAAAGAGAAAACAGAGCGGGAAACCTAGAATACAACCATGTGCATATAAGACAAAAGCTCAAAACATTCCAGGAGGCGTAGCAAGTCAAGCGCAGGGATGAACTAGACCAGGGCAGGTGGCACAGGTGTCGTCAGCGGGAGAAATAAATGCCTTTAGGTGAAACAGTCTCCACCAAAAGACTATTCAAAGGGTTGGTTGCGAACATTGAAGGGAGTGGCCCGTGTTTTCTTGTTTTGACATTAATGAGCAGTCAGTTGCGCAAAGCATTCAAAAAAGCATGGCCCAATCAACAAAACAGGGGATGGCCTTGTCGGTTGTTAGGAGAAGTAGCCCATACTCTTGCAGCCCCAGACAAGGGGGGGCAGCGACTCAAGTATCTACAGCATGGCTTTCTCATAAGCATTTAAGACGAAACGACAACAGCATGGGAGAATTCCCTTGACTAGTCAATGATCTTTTTCTAAGTTCTCTATATATTGTAACTTCCCATTTTTGAAAAGGATCTCTCAGCATTGTATGGTGAAGCCCTGAAGAATTTACTTTGAATCAAAAGAAGTGTTTTACCTCCATTTGAGCTTGCACTTTTGCATATGCCTATGGTCTTGTCTTATGTTCAGTCATTTCCTTTAATGCTTTCATAAGTTTATACCAGCATATCTAGTGTATTGTGATTTCTTTTCTGCAGGTCAACAAGAAGTGTCTAGATTGAAGTATAGGCGCAGGTGAGCAACTGTTCAATAGTGTGTTTTTAGAGCACCTCTGGTAGTTTTTTCCTCGTTATACCTCCATAGAACCCCCTGTTGAAGCATTGATGTAGTCAGTTTCTCATCCGAATGAAGTGTCTGTTTGCTTCTTTTGGTGTAAAGTGTAGGTGAAAGCTGAGTAGACCAATCAGTTTTGGTGCATCACCACTTTAGTTAGGTTCTATTTTTCTTATAGTATCTCTCTCTCTTCCTCTTTCCGTCCCCCTCCTGCCCGCGCCCCTCCCAATTGTTAGCAGTAAAACATTCAGGGCCTTAAGGTGCATCAAGGGGAGCTAGCCCCTAATCTATAGATTCATTGCTCAAATTTGCCACCCACAACAAGAGTGTCTCCATTGTGCCTCGTGGAGGAAGGGAGCTGAGTATCCTTGCAGAGACTGCAATCCATAGCGTCAACAGATTCATGATTAATTTTTAGATTGAAAATTCTTATAATTATTTGTGATTCATTTAAATGCAAATTTTTTTAAATCTTCATTGAAATAAAATGCTTAAATTTCAAATTTATTTTGCTTTCTAAGTTGTAACTTTGTAAGTTTTTTTTCAATTTCAAGATTAGAATTCAGAAGTCAAATTAGGATTTCATCTTGTGTATCCTCTGCTTCTACACTTCGTGCGACTTGATGTAAGAAAAACAAAGTGAAATCCTTGTTTGACCAAGTATTTACAAATGTCAATTTATGACAGCAGCATTTATGTTTTTAAATTTTTAATTAATGCATAAATATTTCATTAAATTATAAAATCAATCATGAAATTTGAAAGTCAAAGTAGGGTCTTAACTTTTGTGTATCCTCTGCTTCTGCACTTCGTGTGACCTGAAGTAAGAAAAACAAAAGTGAAATCTTTGATTGTCAAAGGTTAAGAACAATGATTCCTATTTATGTATCCTCTGCTTTTGCGCTTCATGCGACTTGAAGTGAGAAAAACAAAAGGAAAATCCTTGTGTCTTAATCCTTTGCATTATGCATTGTTTGAATTTTAATTTTTAAATTATAAACTTACAAAAAAATTATCATTTCTTACAGTGTCATTATGAGTTCTCATAGCATGAGTGAGGATGAGGGTCAACCTCAAGGGGTAGAGGATGAAGCTGTAAGTGAAAATAATTTTGATGATGCACCTGATGATCCTAGTTTAGAAGCAAGGAGCTATGATCGTGAAAATCAAACTAGTTCTATTGGGAGTTCAAATTATAGTTGCTTTTCACAAACCCTACAACAATATGCTAAGGGTCCCTTTGATCCGAAAAAACCTTTAAAACAATTTGCAAGCAAGGTACCAACAAAGCCTAGGACATCTGGGGGCGCTAGGAAATGGAAGTGCAACATATGTGACCTTGAATGGTTTGGCAGCATGATTAGAAGAAATGTTCACCTCCTTATCCGTGGCAAAGGTGTAGATGTATGTGAAAAGTTGGAAAAAAACTTAAAATTTAGGGCTGAATTATGTAAATTATGGGGTGCTAATGAAGAAGATGCACCTACATTTGTTACTTTGCCACCAAGGGGGAGGGGTCATTAGAGACAAAGTTTTACTTTTAGTACTCTTGAGAGGCCAATGAATCCATCTAGTTCAGGGGCAGTAGGGCCTAAGGGGAAACACAAGGTGACTAGTGATGCTTCAAATCCACTAGCATAATTATTCAGTGTGTAAGCAAAGCATGAGGCAAATGATGCCATTAGCAAATTCTTCTTTGCCAATGGCATTCCATTCCATGTGGCTCATTCTCCTTATTATTAGGACGTTGTGGCAAAAATAATAAGAGCAGGACCATCATATGTGCCACCAGAGGAGACTAAATTGAGGGCAACAATCTTGGATAAAAACTATTTCAAGATTAATATTTTAATGGAGAAAATGAAGAATTCCTGAGTCAGAAGTGGATGCAGTATCGTCTGGATGGGTGGACAGACATTAGGCATCGTCCACTCATCATTATCATGGTTACAAGTACAATTGACCCTTATTTCCTTAGGGCTATTGATTGTTTAGGGCATTGCAAGGATGTTGATTTTCAGTTTTAGATCCTCAAAGATGCTATAGAGGAGGTTGGGCCACAAAACTTGGTGCAAGTAGTGATAGATGCAACCCATGTGTGCAAAGCTGCTAGGAAGTTAATTGAGGCAGCCTATAGACATATTTGGTGGACTCCTTGTGTGCGTGCCATGCATAACGCACTCAAGGACATGGGAAAAATCAGCTGGATCAAAGCAGTTGTTATTGTGTGCGTGCCATGCATAACGCACTCAAGGACATGGGAAAAATCAGCTGGATCAAAGCAGTTGTTAGTGATGCTAGAGATGTGTAGATGTTTATCTGCAACAACCACACTTCACATGCACTCTTCAAGACCTTCTCCAAGAAGTAACTCTTGAAACCTGTAGAGACTAGGTATGCAACATATTTTATTCTCTTGGAGAGGATGCTTGAGTTGCAAGAGGCATTGCAACTAATGGTTATGATAGCAGAATGGAATCGGTGGCTTGAGTCGAAGACAAAGTAGGGGAAGAGGTTGAAGGAGGTGGTGAAGAGTGACATTTTTTGGGCTGATGCCAAATATATTGTCTCCATCATTACTCCAGTCTTCACAGTGATTAGATATGGGGATGCTAATACACCTACCCTTGGAGAGGTGTATGAGTGCAATGATAGTATGCTTGATCAAATGAAGGTTGTTGTACAAGAGGAGGACCCCACATTGCAATTCTACACAGAACATATTCAGCTGATCATTCATCACAGATGGGAGAAGCTCAACACTCCCTTGCACATGGTTGCCTATGCATTGAACCCGAAGTGTTATGTGCAAAGGCCTAGTAGAGTTACACTTATACAAGATGTTGAGGTGAAGGCATGGTTCATGAAGGCCATTCAGAAAATGTACAATTCTACAAAGGTTGACATCATTTGTACTGAGTGGACAAAATTTGCCACTCTTAGGGGATATTCACAGGAGGCCAAAATAGATAGGGACACAATGGCACAGGGGGAACCAATTTGGTGGTGGACTTTGCATGGGCCTGTTTATTTGACTACCAATCTAGCCATTTGTTTGTTGTCCCAAGTATCTAGTTCTGCTACTGAGAGTAACTAGTCTACTTATAGCTTCAACCACTTCGTTAAGAGGAATAGACTTACCTATAGGAGGGTAGAGAAGCTTGTGGTTGTACATAGTGCTTGACTTCTCATTGACTGCAACTCACTTACGTACAAGGAGAGTCCAACAGCTGGATGGGATGTAGAGCTAGAGGAGCCATCATAGATTGATGATGATGCTACATAGACAGGGCTAGTTGGTATTGGTTTTGAGGAGCTTGAGCATGTGGAGTCCAACAGTTCTAGTGATGAGGAGTATGGCGAGAACTTTGGGGATGATTAGCCATTGACTCATTAGTATTTAGTATTTTGTTTTTGAACATTGTTGATACTTGATTGTAATCATGAATCATCATTATGAAATTTTGAAAATTTTGAATTCGATATTTTGATTTTGATTTTCAATGTTCAATGTTCATTGGTTCAATGGTTCAAACTTGGAACTTCATTGTTAAAAAGTTAAAACTGAAATGTTAAATTGTTGATGTTCAATGCAATATACTTATTTCGTATATATCTTTTTATAACTAATTTTTCAAGTACTATATGTATTTGCACCTCTCCCATCCTCCCTCCGTCCCCTCCGTTGTCTCCAAACTTAGGCCTCTGTGTCCCCCCATCTCGAAAACCTGTCCCCGTGTCCCCCCTGTTGATGCTTTGGATTGCACCCTTGACAGAAGGTTGAGCTTCTGTCTTCCATACGGCACAATGGAGACTCCCTTCTTGTTGTGGGTATGGCAAAATTGAGGGGAGAATCTCTAGATAAGGGCTAGCTCCCTTTGATGCATCTTTGAGTTATTTCACTACTACTGCTAATATTTATATAGTGGGGGAGTTGAAAAGAGAGAAGGATTACTGAAAAATAGAACCTAAACTAAAGCAGTGATACACCAAAATGGTTGATCTACTTAACTTTGACATACACTTTACACCAAGAACAAGCTGATATACACTTCATTTGATATGAGAAACTCTTTTGCATTAGTGAGCTAGGGGTCCTCTGGAGATACAAGGAGGAAGAACTACCAGAGGTGTTCTAAGACACACTATGGCAGCCTGTTCACATACACCTATACTCTGCTGTGGACACTTTTGGTTGAACTGCAAAAGAACTCAAAATACACTAGACATGCTGGAATCTTTTTGTGAAAGCATGAAAGAAAATGACTTAACACAAGACAAAAACATAGACATGCAAAAGTGCAAACTCAAAATGGAGGTAAAAATGCTATGTCTTGATTCAAGGTAAAATCCTGCAGGGCTTTGCCATATAAGCTGAGAGATCTTTCTCAAATGAGAGTTTACAATATATAGAGAAAGAGAAAGCAATGGCGCCCCTTTCCACAAGTGGCCCATGCTGCATTTAATTCATTGGGAAGAGGAAGTCCGGTGAAGGAAGCCATGCTGCGGCAGTCCAAGTCTTGACTTTGGTGTTTAAATCATATTAAATGTCATGTAAAAGCATGGGTCGTGCCTTTCTGTAATCGACAAAGCCATCTTTCCATGAAATTTTGTGCAACTGTCCGCCTATTAATGCCAAACAAAGAAAAAATGCGCTGCCCTCTTGAATGTTCGTGCTCTTTGATGACCACTTGGTGGAGATTGTTTCATCCACATCAATAACTCCTTGTGCCGACACCTTCTTTTGCCACCTGGACTGTTTTGTCTGCTTCTGCGCTTGGCTTTTGTCCTTTTCTGGGTCTTTGGCCCTCGGGGCTATTTCCCGTCATTTCTTGGCCCTTCGGGCTCCTTTCTCGGTGGTCTCTTCCTTTTGGCCGTAAGGCCTTTGAATTCCTTTGGTTTTGTGCTTATGAATTCTTTCGGCGTCTCTTCTAACTCATTTCCATGTGCGGGTCTGTCTTTAAAAATTTGAGAACCAACGGCTATTCCGTTGCCTTAAATTTGACGTCCGCAGGGACGTCACCAGATGTTTGAACCTCCAACGGCTAGTTCACTTCGTTAAGATTGACGTCTTCGCCCCTGTCATCCCTTTGGCAATTTCTTTGGCTTTTTTGCAATTGAACCCTCGCGAAGGGAAGGTGTCCCTTCGAGGCTTTGAAAAGGTCCCCTTAATGGCCGCCGAGAGTCCCCCGCAAGGGCACTTGCCCTTCGGGCTCCTTCAGGCTGCCTTGGCTTCTCAATTCGCTTGAACAAAATGTTCGAAGGAAATCTTTCTTCAAAAGTCCCGGCCCTTTCTTTTGAGAAAATCCGCCGACAAATTCCTTCGGGCATTTTGTCCGAAAGAATTCATCATTTGGATTTCCTTGTCTTTTCCTTCGGACAAAATGTCCAAAGGACCTTTGACCTCTACCTTGGATTCCTTCAGATTTATTAATACCTCGGACAAAGTCCGAAGGAAATCCTTCCTTTTGCCTTAGTCTTTTCCGAAGGGCAAGTCCCTTTTGGGCTCCTTGCCTTGCCCCCTTGCTTCAACCAGCGGCCCTCCGCAAGAGCAATTCAAGTCCAAATTTACCCTTCGGACTTTTTTGCAATGGTCCACTTTGCTCATCCCCTGCCCCTCGCAAGGGCTGCTTGGTCTCCAAAATTGCTTTGGGGCAGAATTACAAAGGTCCTATTTGTCGCCTGAGTGCCCCCTGCAAGGGCACCTACCCTTCGGGCTTTTGAAAATGATCCTTTGACCTTTTGAACTTGGTCCATTTTGCAGATAAAAAGCCCTCTGAAGCAGTTTACTTGCTCTGTCAGACCCGAGAACACATCATGGAGCTCCTTGGACGCTTGAAACACAAAACTTGCACTCAACTTTGGAACTCTCATGTAACTAGCACCTTTTGCAAATTCCTGTATAATCACTCCTTCCAACTCTGCTTATACCTTCCATACCAAGTTCTTGAAGTTGAGCCTTTTTGTATGCCAAGAGGAGAAAATGAGTTGCGGAAGCATATTTTTGCATTATCCTTCATGTCTAGGCGTGAAAATGGCAATAACCGAAAAGGGAGACCGATTTTTGGCCTGCAAGATCAAAAATGGTCAACACCCCCATCAGGGAACTCCGTGGAACTATGGTCTGACATGAAATAGGATAGAGTAATTGCTCTAGGTATTGGGCAAGGTGGCTTGTATAAGCTTATTGGTCCTACCACAATCAACTTAAATGCATATGTGGAGGGAGACTCTACCATACACGATGTGTTGGAGGATGAAATTCCTCATAGGGTTGTTGACCCTACTCCAATCAACTTACATTCACTAGTTGTGGAGGGAATATCCACTATAAAAAATGAGCAGGAGGATGCAATTCCTCAATCAAATGCGCGGGTAGTTAAGTGGGAAAATGAAATGCCTCAATCAAAGGCATTGGCTTAGAGGATTAGAAACAAGGTTGTTAATACAACAAAGCATGGTCATTTTGCTCTTGCTTTTGACATTTTTATGATACCTGAACGACTCGTTAAACAACTCATTGGATGCAAATGGGTGGACCAAGTAAAAAACAAAGCCAACGGTACCTTGGATAAGTACAAGCCTCATCTTGTTGTGAAAGGTTTTTTCGAACAAGAGGGAACAAATGAGGGGATGGTTTTACTCCTACTGTGAAGGCAATAACACTTCGGTTGCTTCTCTTCATAGTAGCTTAGTTTGATTTCTTGAACCAAGATTTGGATAAGGAGGTCTACATGGTGCAACTTGCAGGTTTTCAAGTACACAGTAGCGATCATCTGGTTTGCAAGTTGATTAAGTCCTTGTATAGACTTAAGCAAACTCTGCTTGCTTGGTATATTTTGTTTGATCAACATTTCCAAGATTCTGGATTTAAAACTATGAAGGTTGGGTTGAAGTTATCAGCCAATGATGATTCATCACTAGTCCATGAATGACTCTACAAAGAATTGGTGGACAACTTGATATATCTTATGTACACATGACTTAGATCTTTGTTTTGTTGTTGGCCATTTTTTTCGGTTTTTGTTTACATCGAGCTCTTACATTGGGCAACAACAAAATGTCAAAAGATTGCAGATGTCAGGTCGATATCTGAAGAGCAATCTGTAAATATAATGACTAAACTCTTTGGTCCATCTTTGTATAATTTTGGGACAAACTTGTAGCTTTAGGTTTAGTCATTAAGGGAGGGTATTAAAGTTATCAATTAGCATAGTTGCTAGGAGACGGGTATGGGTACGTGTATGGCAAGACTGGTACAAGGACAACTTTTTAAAAAAAATAGATGGGGGTACAAGAAGACGACAACATATATTTATTATTTAATATATATATATATCTACTATGAAAAACTTAAAAAAAATTATACTATTGCAATGCCAATACTAGCGACAAGCAAAGGAATATCTCATCATATTAAGCTTAAGGGTCATACTCATCATATACAATGAAATGCCAACAATAGGCATGCAAAAAATTAAAAAAACATATAAACTTGGATCACATCTGATCCGATACAATAGGATGAATTGTCACATGAATTATATCCTCTAGGTCCTCTGCCAAGATGTTGTCTAGATAGGCATCGCTCTCAAGCTCTAGCTCATTTGCAAGCAATATAACATGGGGCAAATAATTGAGGCTATATACCTCAAGTGCATCATCCTCCAGGGATATCTCTATTGCTTCATCAGGTGGAATGTGGTCCCATTTTGTTTAAGGACCTTTCTTGTACTCTGGGTCTACACGATAAAGAAGACGAAGAGTGTTATGAATGTACACTAGGTTCTCTTTCTTCTTCGACCCTACTCGGTTTCTCTTCAATGAATGAATGAAACCATAAGTACTCAAATTCCTCTCACAAGACGATGAACTAGCACCTTGTGAGAGTAACCGTATTGCAAATGATGGCAATTTGGGGGTTTCTTTACCATGGTTCCACCACCACTCTATTGGGTTATTCGCTCGCATATCATAAATACCCTCCATTGTAGAAAATTGTCCCCGACCACGTGAAAACATGTTCCATTGAGTCCTAATACAAGAAGCCTTCTCTCCTTCACCATAAACCTTTTTTACTGCAACTCAAAATTCCCTCATTACTTATCTATCTTCATATGGAGCCATTTTCTTGGTGACATCTGTATCATACCACATTGGATTCAAAGCGTAAGTAGCACAATGTAAAGGTGTGTTAAGCTTGTTCCATCTGCCATGTATTTGTTTCTCAATCAAAGGTTATAAAGATGGATCCTTTAAGTCTGTGATATTTTTGATTCTTTCACACATAGAATCAATTTCTTCATAAACCTCCCCCAAACATGGCTTGACTGAATCAACAATATGGATACCCTGACAAATGGGTTGAATGAAGTTAACAACAAATTTCACATCTGCACAAAATTAGTCATCAAGGACCATTTTCCTCACCTCAACTGCAATCTTTGATGTAGATTGTTTCCAATTTGCCCATGCATCATTAACCACAGTGGAACACAAGGCCCCTTTGACAGTATAAAGACGCTCAAGTAACATGAAGAATGTAGCAAACCGCATATGTGCAGGTTTGGAAAGTTTCACATTGCCAAATCTTGTATAAATGGCTTGTGTGTGGTGATGATTGCATATGAAGATTTGTATTTTTCTGCCGTTAATAAGCTTAGAAACCCACTGAAATCTGCGAATGTCTTTAAGTGCATTATTCAATGCGTGCATGCAACATGGTGTCCAATATATATATATTTGCAACAATAAGCCAACTACTTTACAAATTGGGGCAACGTCTGTAATAACTTGGACAACATGCGACGTTCCCACCTCATCATTTGCATCACATAATTGTGTCTAAATGAATTCTACATTTTTCTCTTTCCCAGAACAATCAAAGCCTTCAAAAAATAAGGGCTTTTGGAGCTAGTTACCATAATGTGTAGAAAAGCCCTGTTTATTGTATCAGTCCCAGCTATTCATCACAACGCTGCATCCCTCTGTATACCACACCTTTTTCACTAGTATAGTTAGCTGCTCAATCTTTGTCTTCTCTTTGTCAATAAGAGACATTTGAAGCTTCTCATAACTAGGTGGTTTATACCTTGCCGGCCCATTGTTGATAGCACGAACCATCTCCTCATATTAAGGTGATCGAGTAACATTGAATGGAATGCCATTTGCATAGAAGATGCGTGCTATCGCTACATCCACTGTGTCTCGACGATGCACATTGAACATGCTTCCTATGGGATTCAAACTGCCAATGTGTGATCTCTTGCGAGAAAACTCCACATCTTCTATCGCATACCCAGATGACACATCTATCTCATATTCTGTTCTCTCAGTTTGCATTATATGGTGAACTTGATCTGTTGTTGCAGCATGAGAGCTTAATTAAGTCAATTTGCCTTCAGCGCTTTCTTGTTCTCTCATCACTTCCAACCATCCTTCCTCATTTGTACAAGTGTTAACCCCTTTCTCCGTTCGGAAAAAATGAGCTCTCATTCTTGTGTAAGTGCCATGTAAGGCCTTCCCACAAAGTTTACACGTGATCGCTGATGTTTCTGCATTCCCTTTGCGAACATGATTGCAAAACTTCCACAATGGATACAAAGCATCTTTCCCTCCACCTGACAATCTAAGGATTTTTTTTTATCAACTCTAATTTAAAATTTATTATAAAAAATAAAAGAAAATATTGTCAAATTTAAAAACGTCAACTAACATGAAATAAATTATTAAAAAAAAATCATAACATATTAATAATTATTTTTTACATACAATAATTTTTAAAAAAATAACATTTTAAAATTAATATTAAAACATTGATCTAATTTAATTTTTAAATAATAATTATACATAAATATTAAATATTAAAATTTAAAAACTTAATTTTTAAAATATTTAAAAATAAAATAAATAAAAAATATCAAACATTAAAATTTTAAATATAGACATTAAATTAATAAATAATAAAATATTAAAAATAAAAATAAATATTAAAAATAAAAAAAGTATAAACTTTTAAAATTTAAAAAAATTAATAATAAAAACTTAAAAATTAGAAACTTAAACCGAAACGTAACATTAAATATTTATTATTTAAAAATTAAAAAAATCAAAAACATTCAAATATTAAAAAAAATTAAATAACAAAAAAATTACTAATTAAAATTTAAAATGAAAAAACCTAGTCTTAAACTTATGTTTGTAAAAATAAAAAAAATAAAAAAAACCAAGCTTGCCGAACTCGGCAATGACAAGAATGACAGTGCTAGGCAGTGCCGCAAACGATAATACCCTGAGGTTGTGCCATTACCGTTCATGGCCATTGCTGTTGTGCCATTGTAAGCTAATGTCATTGGATACCTCAAAGTTGCACCAGAGGAATTTAGCTACGTGGTGCGGCATTCATTCAAGACTAATTGGATTCATTTGCTTGCACAGAATTTTTCTGCTTCTAAATCCAAAACAAACCCACATTTTCTTTTCTTCTTCTGCAAAGTCAAGAACCTCAAAACCCTAGCCGTCGCGGTCCCCGAAAAGCCAGGCCTGTAAAGGTTAGCAGCATCTGTCATCAGCAGCGCGCGACTCGAAATCGGGACGACAATTTGAGCCCAGCCTCCCGCCGTTTCTTAGGGCAAAACGAAGACTGGGGCCCAGCCCAGAGCAAGATAGTGGCAGGCCTTTAAGCTAGGGGTTTCAAGGTGCACTCGTTTTTTTTTTTTTTTTTTTTCATGTAGCTTTTCTTTCGCCCTTCTCTCTTTTGATCAATGGAAAAACAAAGCGTGGATACACAAATAATGAGAAAGCAAACGGTGGATATGCAAACTATGGGAAAACAAACCATCTCATTGGTAAAAAACGGTCAAGAAATTATGGTGCATTTTGAAACTAACCATCTAGGACAAGTCAAAATGGCATCACTTGGCAAGACAGGGAAATATATCTGGGTCAATGCTAAACAGTTCAAGGGCATTTTAAAACGTAGACTTGCTCGCGTAAAATGGTCACATGAAAAGCAGAAACACGGGCAGAGATTGCATAAACAAGAGAAGAAACAAAAAGATGTTGTCAAAATGTGCCCTCCTCCACACTTAAGGGGTGACAGTGAGTTGTATGGTAGCAGCAAATTAGGTGATTCTGTCAGTTACAGCCCTACCTCCACACCTCTCGCTTGGTGTCCAGATCTTTATGTGCAAGAACTTTTGAGGGCCAAGAGGAGGTTGGAGCTCCTAGAGGCTAAGGAGCAAGAAAGTTACCGCAATATACAGGTGCTAATTGCAGCAAATAAAACTCTTGCAGACAATAACAACACTTTAAAAGCTCAAATCTCAATGCTGCAAGAAACACTTTCAGCTGGGAAGTTTGAATGGCAGAACATGAAGGATGAATGGAAAAAATTGAATGTTACATTGGAAACAAACAAGGTCACAGCAAATACCGAGCCATCTCATAATAAGGAGCAAACGATTCTTCACACTAGTTTGCTAGGAAAGGCAGAGGTTGAAGAGGAGAGGAGAAGTTTTGCAGAAGGCACCAAAACTTGGGACAAAAACAGCAAACACCTTGATATGGCAAGAGAAGAGGCAAAGATTCGTGGGAACACACAAGACGGAGAGGTCAAGGAAAGGCAGCTTAGGGCATCCAATATAATTATCAAAGGGATAAAAGACTATGGGGAAGGCGAACATACCCTTGACTTAACGAGGGATTTCCTACAAGATGTGTTGTTGTGGCAAGGACAAATCTGCCAAGCTTGGAGGGTTGGCAAACCACACGCTGAGAGAAATAGGCCAATCAAGGTAGTTATGCCCAGCATTAGAGACAAACAAAATCTACTTAACAAAAAACAGCTCTTGAGGGGTTCTCGCTTCATTTTAGAGGAGGATTTAACTATGAGACAGCAAGTTGAAAGAAGGATGGAAATGGAAAAAATCAGAGCCGCTAGAAATGAAGGCAAAAGAGCTTGGATGTTCAAGGGAAAAGCAATTATTGCTCATTTTGGCCACCGCTCCAATGAAGGGCAGCAAGAAGGCAACAAAGGTGCGACAACAAACACCTTAACATGCAGAGATACCGCAAGATCCACAATCACGCTTACCGATAAAAACTCAACTTTGAGCCTTGCACATCAAAACAAATAGCAATCAAGCTTAACCCAGGCGTCCTTAAGTTTAGTTTGTTGGAATTGCAGAGGTTATCCGTGGAGACGTGGGCCTGGGTTAGGACCTATCGCGGAAGGCAAAGACATTATTTGTCTCATAGAGACACATGAGCATGAGGGATGTAAGACCCCATTATTTGAAGGCTACTGGAAGATGGCAGTATGGAATGAGGCAGCGGCAAATGGTAAAGGTCATGGAGGTATAATGGTTCTAGTAAAAGAAAGAGAAGGTCGTGCCATTCAGTTGGAAAAGATTGATTCTAATAAACAATTCATATGGTTCAAAATCGTGGAAAATAACACTCTTCTCAGGATCGCAGCCTGTTACTTTGCTCCACAAGTATCTAAAACTTATAAAAAATGTGGCTTAGATCACAATGACCCCTATGCTGCGTTAAAGAAAGATGTTGCTGTTTTTTCGCAGCGTGGGGATGTTCTTCTTGTTGGAGATTTCAATGCTAGGACAGCGAATTGGCAAGCAAGTATTTTCAGCTCTGAAGTAAATGATAACCCTATTTGGCTCACAGAAGAGAGAAATCAGCAATGGGAAAGAATATCCGAAGATGCTAAAGGCTACAATCATTTTGGGGAAGAATTGATCACTTTATGTGGCACATTTGATCTAATAATCTGTAATGGTTTGGCTAGATGGGCTAAGTCGGGCAATTTCACTTGCAACACATACAACGGGGCAAGTGTGGTAGATTATGTAATTTGTTCGCAGAATTTGTATAAAAATATTAAAGAAGTTGAAATTGGAGAGCACGTTTGGGATCTAAAATCAGATCATAGACTGCTGTACATAAATTTGTATTGGGCAAAGGATAGGCGGCTTGGGGCAAAAATCCAAGGCCCTCAACACCCACCTTCTCAGGGCAGAATTTTGTTAACTTCAGAAAACAGTAACACTTTTAGAGCTACTCTTGAGGAACTTTGTATGGGACACCCTATGTATAAGCATGGTGTTAACAGTCATGACTTATCAAATCTGATTCACGAGGCTCTTTCAAAATGCAAGAGAGCAAAAAATAGAAAATCTGAAACTAATTGTTTTCCAACCAATGCATGGTTTGACAAGGAATGTAAGAGGGCCAGGAGGAACCTAAGGGAGTCGAATAAAACTAAGCTCGACATTAAGGCCTACAAACAGATCCTAAAGAAGAAAAAAACTGATTTTATGTTCACAAGGAGAGAGGAGCTAATTTTTTTGGGCAGAAATAACCCCAAACGTTTCTGGAAAGAACTCCAACCAAGGAGAAAGCAAAATGAAAATAATATTACTGCCACCCAATGGTTTGAATATGCTAAGAAACTTTATGAACAAGAGGGTGGAGTGGGACACCCACCTTTGGTCAACGATACTACAAACATTTTCACTGTGCAAGAGGTAGAGACAGGGATTAAGAAGTTGGGTGGAGGTAAAGCAAAAGATCTTGTTGCACTTCAAGCCGAATATTTGAAGTGGGGCATGAAAACTCTTGCACCGTACATCACTGAAATCTTCAACAAAATCTGCCAAGAAGGGTTTCCGAAAGATTGGACAATCAGCCTTGCAATACCACTTTTTAAGAGTGGTGATGTTAACAATCCCTCCAACTACAGGACTATAATGATCAATCCCCTCTTTGCTAAACTTTTTGGCAGCATGATAGAAACTAGGATCAACAAATGGGCAGAAGAAAACCATAAACGTGCTAAAGGGCAAGCTGGTTTTAGGCCAAAGCACTTGACAGTGGATCACTGTGTCACTCTGAGACACATTATTGAAAAAGAGTGGGAGAAAAAGGAAGAGGTTTTTTGTTGCTTTGTTGACTTCAAAAAGGCTTTTGATACCGTTCCGAGAGACAAGCTTTGGTTTAGGATGGAAGAATTGGGGATTCCTAGGCATCTCAGAGCTGCTGTTCATAGGATGTACGAAGAGGTGAAAGTGAAAATCAGAACTTCAGATGGCATTTCAGAATGTTTCAGGAGCGATATCGGGGTCAAACAGGGTTGCCCTTTGTCTCCTACTTTATTTGGTTTATATATTGATAAAATGGAAGAGTGGTTAAACATTCAAAAGGGCGAAGGCATTCAGCTAGGTGAATTTGTTATAAAGTTGCTCTTATATGCGGACGATCTCATTTTAATTACCAAATCTGCCTGTGGTTTGCAAGACCATCTATCTTCTCTTGAGCGCTTTTGCAGAATGGTGGGGATGCAGGTCAATATCAGCAAGACTAAGGTTATGATTTTCTCTAATAATAAAAAACAACATCAACATGAATTTTATTACAATGGAAGTCTTCTCGAAGAGGTTGCGGATTATAAATACCTTGGCATCGATTTCAACAAAAAGCTAAGCTGGTCTAGCTGCAGGTATAAAAGGACACTAGGTGGGTGGAAGGCTTTCTATGCTCTTCAGAATACGTGCCGTGAAGCGGAGTTGTGGGATTGGAAAACTATTCAAACCTTGTTCGGTCTTCTTGTGCTGCCAGTTGTTCTTTACGGGTGTGAATTATGGGCCAGCAGCACTACTATAACACAATGGAAACAAATTGAAGGAATCCAAAAGCGCTTGATTACAAGCAAGATTAAAATCAAAAGCACGGTTCCATATGACATCATGCTAAGTGAAATGGGAGTTGTTCCTATCGAAGCACTTGCTATGGTTCGCCTTTTAAGCTATTTAAAAAGAATCGAAAAAATGGAAGAGGATAGATGGCCTAAAGTTGTTTTTAGTGATACACTATGTAAGCGAAAAAGGACATGGATGCAACAAAATATCACATGGATGACTAAATGGAATATTCAATTCAATATGTGGCCCACAAATAATAAAGAAATAAAAGTCTTTGTTATGGAGAAATTTTACAAGAGAAATTGGGGAAGCGAGATCGGGAGGAAGAAACTATATTATATAAATGAGTTCAACCCCACTTGTGATCAACTCCAAAAAGCGTACATAGGAGCCAACATTTCTTGGAGGGCTAAAATTCTTATTGCTCAGCTGAGAACCAACTCTCACCAACTTCGTTGTGAGACCGGGCGTTGGAAGAGGCCAAAGGAGGCTTGGGAAGAGAGAATTTGCAGATTTTGCAATTCTGGGAAAGTGGAAACTGAACAACACTTTATTCTAGAATGTGAGGCCTACAAAGATAGCAGAGATAAATTTGCGGATACTATATGTGACAGTTCTTGGCATAACCTATTCAACGAAGAGCACATTGAGCAATTAGGGGGGCTCATTATCAGCCTACACAAGAAGCGAACAGTGCTACTTAAATCTGCTTGAGTTGTCTTGCTGTCCCATAGACTATTTTTAGTCTCGTGGACGTTAAAATTTTTATTATTATTATTTGCCATTCACAACAACGCAAGGCATTGATGTTCGCGGCAGTGCCTGACAGTGTCCTTCGCGACAAAGCCAAGCATTGTCGAGTTCGGCAATGGCCTGACAGTCCCCCTAAAATAACTAAACCGTAAAGGTTAAAAATAAACATTTTTGCAAGAAAAACAAAACCGACTTCAGAATTGTGCTCGACTGCGAAGTGGCCAACTCTCAAGCTTGGAAGGTTATTCGCTGCTGAGTGTGTGAAACTATCTTGCTTTCTAGTAATTTTTATAATTTTTTTTACACGTTTTTCACACGATTTGAGCTTCTTTACGATTAGGGCTTTGGGAGATGCATTTTTCCTATGCAAAAACGCGTTGGAGACGTGGGGACGGGCAAGCAGATGTCTCCAGGCACAAGAGAAGTCTATGTACTTGTCTCTTGTACTCGAAACACATCCCAGAACTCGAGATAGGCCCCAAGGGTAGGGAGACGCGTCTCCCTGCAACGGTGTCAATTAGCTATTAATTAAACATTAACTAATGGTCGGTTTTCAACCTTCCAAACTGATGTAACTTCTTTTATGGTTTATTAAAGACGGACACACACAAGTGTGTAAGTGTGCCATATGCTTTCTATTTCTCTTCATTCTTTTAGCATTTATATTTGCTACGAAACTAAAGCAGAACAATGTGCTTCTAAAGCGTCCTTGAAGCATGGGGAGAACAACTTGAAGTTACCATGGAGCCAACCAGTAGGTGTAAGCAGTAAAAATCAACTGAACAAGAGGTTACATGTTAAAAGAATGCGGATCTAAGTGCAACATAGGGTCAACCAAATGTAGAGTAACATGCACGACAAAGGGAGGAGGTCGAAAGGAGCAACAAAAACATAACCAAACATTTGCGGGCTGAAACACAACAAAAAGGTGCAAGTGGAATCAACGTTATGAGAAGAACAAGCCAACCAGGTAATTAGAAAAAAATTGAGGGAGTGCATAGGGTGAAGGTCGAAGATAGACTGATAATTGAGGACCAAGCAGGGTATGGTATCAAAACCGTAGAACTAATACTATGTTAAATCTTAGGGTAGTGCTCCAAAGTGTACTTGGGGGTTCTCATGTGGTTCATAGTGATAAGTACGACCCCTACCTCTAGGTATCCCCATGGCCACTTTGAGGTGAGAAGTAGCTTGTGGGAATGGAACATTGGTCGATGGTGTGAAACTCATTGTTTCTCACCACATGCCTCCATCTCAATTGGAAAAGTATTGGGTAAATCTTAGGGCAGGGCTCGTAGTGTATATGGGGGTGTTCTTGTGTTCATAATATCAAAGAGTGTCTCATGTGGTTAACAATGATAAGGTCAAACCCTACACCCAGGTGTTTGCATGGCCACTTCGAGGTGCTCATGAGTCCGTGGGAGTGGAACCTTGGTCAATGGTATGAATCTCATTGTTTCTGACCACTTGGCCCAAACTTCTTGTGCTTAAAATATTAGGCTAAATCTTAAGTTAGAGTTTGATTTGTGCATGTGGTGGGCTTGGGTCCATAATATGAGAGTGTGTCATGTGTGGTTCACAAGGATAAGTTGAAGCCTTAGTTCAAAAGTATCGTTGGTAGCTTTTGATGTCCATTCCAAATACGCGTTATATGTTCAGAGGGGCCCACCTCTCTATGACTTCTTCATCGCAATATGCCACTTCCCCCTTGCCTTATTACCCTTAATTATGCATGTTGATGGGGATCTGTACCTTGACCTTTATCTGGAGATCTAGTAATCCTTAGTGGGCGATGCTATTTTTCTGGGCAACTTCAATGCCCATACAAGAACCCACCACACTTATTGATGATCTTGCACAAGATGAGTTATGCCTTCAGGGGCCAGATCTTGAAGAGTTTGGTTTACAGAGCGAATCATTGGATGGAAATACTCTGATCACAGCCTTTGGGAGGCACCTTATCCAGATGGGGGAATCACAGAGTGTCCACAATCTCGATAGGCTTCCTTGTTTCCCTGATTCCACTAGATTCACTTGTTCCCTTCCCCATTGTAATGGATTATGTTCGCACTTGCAGATCCCTCATCCCCCACATTTGGGACTTCCTTATTTCCCATAAGCTTCCACTTGCTAACCAATGTGCCTTGACTTTTACCCTCCATGCTACTTCGAACTTTTATGCCCCACCACCTCTCATCATGCCCCACAACACTTGCCACACGACAATCCACTTTGATGATTAGTGCACTATTGACAATGTTGCTTGGCTCTCGCAACTTATGTTTGGATACTACTCCCTTCATTTTCACATTGCAAAGTCTATGTATGAGTTTTGACGTCATGCCCTTTGGGACGTAGCCTTTGACTCCTACCTTCACACTGTGCACTACTCTAGCTCACCTCGTTCCCATGGGTCTTGCCCTATGAACCATTGGTACGATGATGAGTGTAAATACCTGCATCAAATACTTTGTTTTTCCGTAGCCCATGACCCTCCCTTCATACCCTCCATTCGCAAAGATTATCGATATCTTCTCCAACAAAAAAACATGATTTTTTTACGTCTAGACGAGTTGCTCTCCTTGATGCCCTCCACCATTCACCTGATACCTTTTGTCGCACTCACTTCTGAAGGAAAACCCCTGTTTTTGGCATCGACATCCAGGCATGGGTTTTCTATGCTAGCTCTCTTTACGACATCCGAGAGCAACTTGTTGGCATTGTCTCCACTCCACCACCATCTTCTATTGTTTTCTTTGCTGATATAGCCAAGGGGGCTATTCAAAAATTATGTACCAACAAAGCAACTTATTGTGAAGTCCTTCAAGCCAAGTTGCTCAAATATGGTGTAGATTCCCTTGCCTCCCTATTGTCAAAGCTTTTTAATAAGGTTGTTTCCTCGTGTATTCCTCTTTCTTGGTTCCAACACATAATCCATCTTATTCATAAATCCGGGGATGGCTCCAACCCTAACAACTATAGGACCATTATGATTGGGCATATGTTTGCCAAACTTTATGCCATGGTTTTTGACATACAACTTTCAGAGCTCTTGGAGAGATGTAATCTTAGAGTAGGGGGCAAGGTGGCTTTAGGAGAGAATACTAGACTATTGACCACATCTTTACACTTCGGGATAACATTGAGGAGGCTCGTCAATCTTCCAAAGTTTTCTTTTGTTTTATAGACTTTTATAAGGCATTTGACTCGGTTCCAAGGCATCTACTTTAAGACATTCCTAATTCTCTCATTGCTGTCGCTTGGAGGTACTATGAGACAATTGTTGGGGAGTTTCGTACTTCTTGTGGTCTTTCTAGCTTTGTGAAGAGTACCATTGGGATCAAGCTCTCTCTCATTGGGCCTCTTCAACATTTACATCGATGATCTAGAGGATTTTCTTTGACAACATACCCATGCAGAAGATTATGGTTGCATTTTACATGATGTGGTGATAACCGTACTCCTTTGTCAATGATTTTATTCACCTCTCTCTTTGTTGATGGTTTACATAGACAACTTGATGTCCTTGCTTGTTTTTTCAAGCTTCGTTAGCCGATGGTCAATTTTAGGAAAACTAAGGTCATTTTATTCAACACCTCCAAAAGTTCTATTCCTTGGTTTCAATTCCTCTACAAAGGGGATCCATTGGAGATCACATCGACCTACACTTACTTGGGGGTCTAGTTTTGTGGACCATCCTTTAGTATGAAGCCTACCTTTTGGTCACGTCTTTGAAAGGAATATATCTCCCCTTTTGTTTTGGAGTGCCAATGTTTTCAAATCCACTTCCAAGATATTCCTTCGAAGTTGCTCCTCTTCAATACAATCAAGCTTACGATTTTGTATGGGTCCGAGGTTTGGGGACCTAGTCTAGGATCCATTGATTGGGCTCGTATTGAGAGGGTTTAAGCTCATGATTTAGCGAATGATTTGTTGAAAACGGACTATTCCTTAGTGTGTCGTCCAAGTTAAGTTTGCCGCCCAACCTGTGTTCCTTGAGACTATTTTTAGGCTTACTTTCTACATTCACAGACTTAGACAATGGGGGATTCAGCTTTAGGTTGTGGAAGGCATCCATACTTAGCCTATGTTCTTCAGAGAGGATTACATCTTTGGGCCCCAATAGATGTTGATGTTGTTGGTATTTTGAGACTAGTTTGCTTCTTTAGTCTATCAATATCTCTATTGATAGGTTACCTCCTTTCAGGTGCTTATTGGATGCTCCTCGCTGGCTTATTCCCTTAAAGGAGGTCACCATTAGAGTTGTCAGAGAGGATATCTACAAGGTGTATATCTAACTCTCTTGGACCTCTCCTCCTTAGTTGCTTAGCCCCAAGCTTGCCTTTTATGTTGAGAATTTCTTGATGTTGGTGGATGGTGTCATCCATCGGCCTCACTATCACCAACGTCATTGGTCTTTCAATTTGATGTTTTCCCTTGGCCAATAGAGGGTGTGCTCACATCACGTGGGGACTGGATTTGTTGTCTTTGCTCCCTTCAGGAGGTGGAGATTTATGAGCACTTTATTTTTAGATACCCTAATTATTATGAGATTTCGGGGAGATACGATTGTCTTTATAGAGACCTGGGCAAGTCTTTATCCACATTCTTTCAATACCTAGACCAATGATGCCTAGCCCTTTTTCTTTAGGAGGTTGTCACCCTTCAACACAGGGCCTTGCAAGTAGCCCCTAGAGCCCCCACATTGATCATCTTTTCCTTTCAACCCATCATGGAGGTTGGCGGCATTAAGTGCCCTTTGGATACTGTTGCTTCACGTTGAAGGGTGGTAGGACAATGAGACAACATTCATCTCTGCACACTAGTACTTGGAGACGAGAATTTGCCCCTGCTTAGGTTTGTGGATTTGCTCCTTCGCGACCACTTCCTGGACTGCGGGGGCAAGCACACATTCCGAGTTTCTTTTCTACCATAGGAGTTTATCTAGCCTTGAATGTCAGAGGGGGATTCTAGGGGGAGTTCTTTGCTTCTGTTTAGGATTAACCAACATGGCTCACCCACCCCTAGATAGTCCTCGATAAGCATTATTAGATCTTGCATTGGCCCTTTCACATAAATAGACGATGACATATGCTTCCTCTATCTCGAGCACGATCAAAGATTTTTGATGGGACTACCTTCTAGTCTTTTTGACTTTCATCATCCCATTCTCTTTTGGGGTTCTTGCTCCCCCCACATGGCTGTTTGTATTTGTACCTTCAACACATGGGTTGGGGACTTTATTGCATTGGGTTTACTTGTTTATTTTCAATGCTTTTGTTCTTATTTTATTTAGTTAGCCGTTGATTCTAGGGTTCATTAACCTTAACAATTTCTATTGTAGTTAGATGTATTCTCAAGTCCCATTGATGCACTTTTATTATTTGTGGACATTAATATAATTTCTTTCTTTCTTTCCTACCTTTTGATGTCCCGTGGCCACTTTGAGGTGCCCAAGAGCTTGTGGGAATGGAACCTTGGTCAGTGGTGTGAAACTGATTGTTCCTACCTCTTGGCCCAAACCCATTGGGCTCAAATAAATCTTAGGGTAATCATCAGGGCAAAGTTCGTAGAGAGCATGGGGTGGCTTGGGTCGTTTGATTCGTGCGCGGTTCTGGCGCTGTGTACACTCCTCCTTTGTGCACTTGTGCAACATGCACGTCTCTCATCAACAACAGTTGTAACTACTTCTTGTATTGCTTGTATAAATATGTAACATATGCATCCAGCCAGGAGTCGACGCCATACACAGTTGTAATGATAGATAACCTGCTTTGCGTATCTACTTTGTCACACACAAATTGTATATCCCTGTATTCTTTTTCCTATTCATTCACATATTGAATATAAGTTGCATTTCTACAAGCATCAAACTTCCGCTCCATTGAATGTGTGTTGATTGTTCTATTTGAATACTTTTGTGCGCATTCACTCTTTATAATTGTGAGTTATCTCTAACGCACAATTGTCCTCCATGCCACTAGTCCTGGGTCCCCGTAGTGCGAATCATCGTTAATATGGTTACACTTGACCATGCCTCTAGGCCCCTCATGGTGACACATAAGGGTGGGATTAGGTCCATGCAATGCCATAAGTTCGATCCTACCTCAAGGTGTCCCCATGTCCACTACAAGGTGCCCACCCATGCTATTGGAACCTGGTTTTGTGGTGTGAAACTCATCCTTCCCCACCAGTTGCTCTAAACCCTTTGGGCAATATCTAATTGTTATATATTCATGTAAATAATATAAGTCTATTAAAACTACAATCGTCTTATATGACAATGAAAATTAGAGATTCAGAAATGAGAAAGTCAAATTATGACAATCGTATTTAAAAGTATCTTTTAAAATTTTATGCTCTTAAAATCATGTGACTGACTTCAGGGATGTGAGGATGCCCCCCAAAAGCAGGAAAACAGGGGATGCCCCTGTGATGACACCTAGAGGCACCAAAAATGTCTCGGGGGTGTGGGGAAGAGTTGATGAGAAAAGGGGAGGTGAGGGGTATGTTTGTATCCCATCCCTGAAACGGCAGTTGACAATCCTTGTGCCTCCAAAGCGCAGGTAATGCATGTTTGTGGAACAATAGATGAAGCTGACTGTGAAACATAAAGACAATGAATGGAGGAAAGGAGACAAAAAGAACTGGATTTCACATCAGGACATTACCGTCCTTCATCTTTGCGGCTTGGTCAAACATAAGAAGAAAAACACATCACTGGAAAGCAAGAAAAAGACTGCAAAAATGGTCTTGTACTTGCAAGATAATTCACTAGGTTTTTCTGAAAGAGAAGAAGCAATAACAAAAAACAAATAAAGAGTTTTTGAATAAGTATAATGATGGATAATTGTCTGGATTTATAATCTATGTGTTTTTAATATGCGAGCCATTTCTTGTTTTATTGCATTTTCTATGATATCTTCTTTTTATCTTCACTTGAGAAAGTAGGTATCCTCTGCTTTTATTGAAATTTTTGCGGTTAGGACCCTAAAACCCCTTGTTGGTACAATTAGTTTGATACTTTCCCTTGGATTTCTGCAGCCCCTTTTCTTAGTTTCTATTCATCAGCCGTTGTCCATAGCCAGTGACATATTTTCCTAGTTATTGGTTTGTTTTTTAATCACACATTTGAAATGTTTCTTTACTTCTCTCAAAACTGGAATGTTGTGTCACAATATCCTTTTTTAGTATTGAATGTTTTTTCCAACCTATATTTGCCGATTGGAGTTAACTTTGCTTCCTATTAACAGGTTCTCAAACAGAGGTATCTGTATGACATCCGTATCACCTGTACTTTTGGTGAAACCTTGATTTCCTATTTTTTGAGTATAACATAAATTGGAATGGGCCAGCTCTTGCTTACGGTTATTAATGGTAGAAAATAAATTTCTTTAGTTGTTTGATGCGAATCCTAACCATGCCTTTTATTTTAACTATACTTTAATATAGTTTTTTCTGAAGCTGTCTTATCTGAAACCAACCTGATTAACTAATCATTCTTGCTATGCTTATTGTGGTTATTCTTTGCAGAATTATCCCAAGGACAGTCCTGAATCTTCATGTGAGGATAGGTCATCAGATGTGGATTTGGACAGTCAACTAGAATGTTTACGTGAAATGCTTGTTGTTGTGAGTGTAATTTTTTCATCATAAAAAATAAGTATATTGTTTTCAACTTTTTATGGACATGTAATGATTTCGAGAGGCTGCACCTTGAATTCCAATCTGTTAGTTTAGATATTGACCATTTATTCGATCAGTCCTTTTGTATGCCTTTATGGTTTGCACATGTTTACATTTTTGTTTGGAAGAATTTCATGAATGGAGCCGATTACTTTGTATCAGGCAGGAAGAGAATCTGCTGTGTTGCGAGGAGAACTCACCAACTTGGAGAGGCAGGCCACAGTAACCATCAGACATGCAGAGGCCTTAGATAATGCTGTACAACCTTTGGAAGAAAATTCCACACAAGATGTTATTAATGGTATTTTTTTCCTTCATGCAAGTAATGTTGCACAAGAATAAATGAACCAAATTAGTTTCCATTAATAGTTGATATTGCTGATCTTTTTTGATAAGCAGAATAGATATATTTTTAGGGTAAAATTTGTTGGGAATTAACTCGTTCATGATAACTAACCACAAAGGAGAGTTTAACTAATGTGATTAAACATGCAAGGATAAAGACAAGCAAACACATACATGAAATTTCACTTGGGTAAAAAACCCAGCACAGTACTGTCTTGATTATAACATAAAGTGGATTGTCTTACAATGCGAAAACCAAGCTTCAAGGTTTTGCAACCTTCATACAATGCTATACTGTATATACAATGCACACACTTTACCATGTGTATTCAACATGCAACAACCTTTGTTACACATATGCTAGACCATATATGATTCTCTACATTGCTCATCCATCCTTAGAAGAACCATGCCTTTAAAATGCACTTCACTTGTAATGTCCACACAATAGAAGAATCTGAATTCACCAACTATTGCACCAAGGGAATGTGAAATGCTTCTTAGTGGGTCCGTGTCAGGCTTAGCAAGACGTTTCTAAGACTTCTTTAGTCTGATAGGTACAATTAGACAAGTGTATGGGATGCCATCAAATCTCTTTTCATTGCTCTGCATGTTGGACAATGCCTTATTGCAACTCAACCATTGTGCACACTTTGCAATTTCCTCGAGTGCAATGAAATTGAGTAGAATGTCTTGCGCAACTCTATCATCATTCCCGCACATTGACAACCTTTTGCAACTATCGAAGACAATCTCCATGCGAGACTGCACAACCATCCCAACTTGTGCAATCAATCTACGTAACATCTTGTGTAACCAATAATTGCGCAAAACACCTTGTGCATCACTTAGCTTGTGCACAATTGTCATTGCACAAATTCATGCAAAGTTGAAACATTTCCCAACAATCTCCCACTTGTTGAATGCTTTGCATTTGTCTTTTAGAAGCTTCGGGCAGCCATGCTCATCTCCTTCTTGCACCAAGAGAACTTCTTGGTACTCATTGCCCTGGTCAATGAATCCACAACATTTTCCTTTGTGTCCACCTTCTCCAGAGATATCTCTTTGTTTTCCACCGTTTCCCTCACAAAATGATATCACACATCAGTGTGCTTTGCTCGAGAATGATACTTAGGGTTCTTTGCTAGATAGATTTCCCTTTGACTATCACAATTTAACTTTACAACGTTTTGTGTGAAACCCATAGTAGAACACAATGTTTGAAACCACACCGCTTCTTTGCTTACATGAGTAGTTGCGATGTATTCAGCTTCAATGGTAGATATCGCAACACTGGCTTGCTATTTGTTCATCCAACTTACAAATATACCAAACAAGTTGAACACATATGCATTGGTAGACCTACGACAATCAAGATCTCCAGCTCAATTAGAATCCACAAATCCTTGTAGATTCAAAACTTTACGTTCATCAGGTGACCCTTGATAGCAAATCGCATAGTTAGATGTACCACATAGATAACTAAAGATCCTCTTTATTGCTGCCCAATGCTCGTTGCTTGAATTAGGCATGAATTTGCTAACTACTGCGACTACTTGGGCAATGCTAGGTCTTGTATAGACCGTTGCATACTTCAGGGTTCCCACTGCACTTGCATACGAAACCTAAATCATGTTTTCCATCTCCTGTCTTTGGACCTTGCATTGTTGATAGCTTCTAATTCGTTGGAAAAGGTGTGCGCACAGGTTTGCACATACTTCCTCTAGTCTAGCTAGAGCTTTCTGTTTGCATGATCCCATTTGATTTTCATGCCCAAGATGAATCTTACAACATCGATCTTTTATGGCGAATTGTGCAGAAAGTTGAGACTTTACTTGCTTGATCATGCACCTTTCATTTTCGATCAGCAACATGTCATCCACATAGAGGACTATGATGACAAAATGATCACCCTCATCCTTGTAGTAAACACAAGGATCAATACTTCTGTGCGTAATTCCAAGTCCATCCACATAACTGTCAAATGTATGATTACACATTCTGGGTGAGTGCTTCAAGCCATACAAGGACTTCTTTAGCCTTCAAACCAAGTCCTCTTTCCCTTTTATCTTGAGGCTTTCCGACTACGACATATAGATCTTCTCTAAGCTCTTCATGCAAAATTGTTTTCTTCACATCCATTTGATCTATCTCAAGATCAAGTGCAACGGAAATAGCTAAAAGAAACTTGATTGAAGTCAGTTTCGCAACAGGAGAGGCGGTCTCACCAAAGTCAATTTCCTCTACTTGCGATAATCCTTTTGCCACCAAGCGAGCCTTATACTTCTCTAGCTTCCCTTGCGCATTTTGCTGCTTCTTGAAAGCCTACTTGCAGCCTACCTATTTTCGTCTAGTAGGTAACTTCACCAAGTCTCAAGTCTCATTTTTGACTCGAGACTCCATTTCCTCCTTCATAGCCTTCTTCCAAGACTTGCTCTCTATGCAACCAAGAGCTTCGTTTATCATCTTGGAGTTTTCACTATCTGTCACTGATAACATGAACGCAGAATTGAAATCTTGTGGGCTATACCTTTCATGGATTTTGCACACTCGTTCCGATCTCCTCATAGTTGGAGTTGCAGTCTCCTTTTCTAACTCCTGTGACTCTTCATCCGTCGCACCATAGTTAGATGCATGCTCTTTTGCATCTACATCAACTTGCATCTTTTATGTTTCTTTCTTTTGTTGCTTCTTTGGTTCTTCCTGTGCAGGAACCTTGCACACCTCCTTGAAGATCACATTCCAGCTATAAACAACCTTCTTAGTTTCAGGATTCCACAACTTGTATCCTTTGACACCGCTTTCATACCCAATAAAGATGCGCTTCGCGGACTTGATGTCAAGTTTTGATCTTTTCTCCTTTGGGATGTGAGAACAAGCTTCCCAATAAAAAACACGAAGGTGTCACAAGCATGGCTTCTTACCCATTCACGCTTCTTGCAGTCTTGTCAACCAACGTTGATGTGGGTGACCTGTTGACAAGGTAACAAGTAGTAGCCATTACTTCAGCCCAAAATTTCTGCTCCAAATGTGCACCACTCAACATACTTTGGGCCTTGACATCAATGTCTTGTTCATTTGCTCTGCTACTCCATTCCATTGCAGTGTATATGAAGTTGTCTTCTGCCTTTGAATATTGCTTTGCCTATAAAATTCGTCAGTCTTTCGAGTAGTACTCACCCTCGTTGTCATGCACAACGGTTTCATCCTTTTCTCCATTTGGTTCTCTTCAAGGGTTTTGAATTCCTTGAATTTCTTCAGAACTTTAGATTTCTTGAGGAGAAAGTATATCCAGATCTTGTGAGAATAATCATCTATGAAAGACATAGAAGACAAAGTTGTACAGTGATGGGACCTCAACTGGTTCAAACACATCACTATGGATTGCCTGCAAGATTTTGCTTGCCCACGACACATTTGTAGCGAATTTCACCTAAATATTCTTGCTGTAGATGCAATTTTTGCAAAAGTCAAAGTCAAGGGACAATTATCCATCCCTTTCACCATATCCTTGGTTTGCAACATATGCAGACCTTTCTCACCAATATGGCCTAGCCTTTGATGTCAGAGCATTGACTCTTCTGCTGTAAGCAATGCACAAGTTTGTGCTTAAACCTTGGGTTCAGAAACAATAGTGTTGTAACATGCATTGCTTACTGCAGTTGCATCAAGTTTGAATAGAGTACTTGTGCACACGCCCCTTGCCAACACCATGGCTCTGCATACCATTTTGCACCTATCTCTGTTGAATGAGACTTGGACACCAACATCATTCATCTTGCTTACATAGATTAGATTCCTCGCAAGGTCAAAAATGTGCAAAACACTTGGGAGAGTTTCCCATCTTTGAATCTCAACTTCACTCTTCCTCTACCCACAACTTGGTAGGTTGAGTTGTCTTTGAGAAAGACATCACCACCATCATATTCTTCATACTTGCAAAAATACTCCATAGGATTGATATGATAGGAGGCTCCAGAGTTGATTAGTTACGCATCATTGCATGCATGCAAGCTTGAGGTTGTAAAATATACGTCTCCATCTCCATCATTAGAGACCTACTCACTTGAGGATTGCGGAGTATCTGGTAGTTTGCCCCTTTTCACCTTTTTTGCTCTACAATCCTTCTTGAATTGCCCTGTCTTGCCATAGTTCCAACATTTCTTCAAGGACTTATTCAGAGTCTTAGAACTTCCTCTAGACTTCTAGTGCTTATCCTCAGCCATTTGATTCCCTCTTTCTTGCAAGCGGCCTCACACGGTAAAGGTGTCGTTCATTTGATAGCTTTCCACAAACTTGCACCTCATCTCCTCTGGTAATAAGGCTGTGAATACATCTTCCAATTTTAACCTTGATGTAGTAAGAATGATTGCCATCACTAGGTTATCCCACGAGTCTGGCACAGAGCACAACAACATGGTACACCTTTCAACATCATTCATGTTGACATCCATGAATTGATTGACCACAATGTTAAAGGTATTTAGGTGCCGTGCAACTGAGTTACCGTCACTCATTTGTAATGAGTACAACTTGTTTCATAGGAAAAACTTGTTTACCAATGACTTATCTTGGTACAACACTCTCAATGTGTCCCATAGAAGCTTCGTAGTCTTTTTAGTCGAGACATTCAGTAGCATAGAATCTGATGGATATAATCTTATAGAGCTTCTCGCTTTCCTATCAACTTTTTCCCATTCTTCCGTTTTCATTTTGATGGGTGTTGTGTCTTCAATAGTAATCCACTGATCTCTATCTACCAACGACTTACCTTGGTACAACACTCCTAGCTTGTCCCGTAAAAGCTTCGTAGTCTTTTTAGTTAAGACATTCGGTAGCACAAAATCCAATAGACATAATCTTATAGAGTTTCTCACTTTCCTATTAAAATTTTCCCATTCTTCTGTGTCTGCAATAGCTATCCACTGATATTTATCTACCAAGAGATCTATTTTGAATTTCCATAACTCAAAATTCCATAGTTCCCTAAGTCTCGGGGACGTGGGGACGTGGGGATGAGGTTTTCGGGATGGCAAAAATATTGCCATAAATTGGGTACACCGGGGGGATGCCTATTAAAACAACATATACAAATTAATATTTAAATATTTTAACTTTATTCAATAATATTTAGGGGTTTAAACTTTGTTTAATGTTTTTCAGGGTACTTTTAGGATTAGGGCTCAATGTTTTTATGAAAATAACGACTTTTCTTGGGGTGGGGGGTTTTGTTTTAAAGTTAAAGCATCATAAATTTAAAAAATTAAGAAAATTTGGGGATGTCCCCTCCAAGTCCCCAAGTCACCAAATGTTCAGGATGTCCGGGATGTCACTAAAATCTAGGGGACGTGCCTTGCATAACGTTGCAAAATTCTAACCATTGATTTTCTCAATTTCTTTTCTTGTGCTTCCAGTCATTTTCTTTGCACAAGATTCTCTCACAAAAAACTCCCACTTCAAGGAAATCGTTTATCACAAACATTTGATTTTGAAAAGAATAATTGTATAAGTACTTCATTGTTATAATTTCACTTAAGTTGGGGCTTTTTCAGGGTCATGAGTATTGAATCACTTAAGTAAATTATAAAAAGATATTCTTTTATAATTTGAAAAAAGATCAACAAAGGTATTCCCCCCCAAATTGGGTGATTCACTTAGGGAGAAGTATAAAGGCAATTGAAGGGTCTTGTTGAAGGGCATCTTGGATCTTAATTTGAATTTACAAGTTTTGAGAATGAAAAAGCTTGAGCTTTGGACTTGAAGACGAAAACCTTCAAGCCAAGAGATTGAGGACAAAAACCCTCATTCTTCTGTGTGGCAACTTCATTTAGGAGCTGCCATTGTTCATCAAAATTCAGATAAAGACAAAGTAAAGGTTTCCAAGTGGGGCGAACTACTTGTGAAGGTTGGTGACTTGGTTGGAGAATGATTTGCACATGCTTTTGGGTGATTTTGTGCCCTAGTTAATATTCTGATTTTATTGTATTATTTATGCACTTGGGCGACTTGATTTGGAAGGGATTTGACTTTGTTTGAGGGCCATTCCTTGCCCTAGAGTATTCTGTAATATTTTATATAATATTTCCAGCCTTTGGTGATTTGCAAAAAGGACATATTTGAGGGTTTGAGGTCAAATATTGATTCTAAAATTATTTTGGAAATTTCTATATTATTCTAAATATTTGTGGAGGTAAATTCAACTTGTTTGTGAAGGAAAACCTTATAAAAAGGTATATGATTGTAGTTGTATTTTTCTATTAATTTTGAAGACCTATTAAAGGGAAGACACTATAGAAATTTTCATCAAAGGGCAGCCATAAATCATATTTATTTTATGAACATAGGTGCCTAGGGTTTGAAGGGCTAATTTGAATTTTTGAAGGATTAATTTTGGCTGAAAGGGTTTATAATTGATTTGAAGGGTTTAGCATATTTTTATGTTAATTTTGGAATATTTTTGCAGCTAGGGTTTACTGTTGGAAAAATCAGAAAATTGATTTTTATTTAGGGTTTGCAATAAATTTCATAATTCAAAAAATATCTTGAAAAGGGGACATTTCATGCAGCAAGTGAACCTGTAATACTCCTCAACAGGTCTGTGTTAGAGCATCATTAAGATGTTGCTAACACTTCCTCAGTTTGATAGATACAGTTAGACAAGTGTATGGGATGCCTTCATATCACCTTTCTTTGCTCTGCATGTTTCTTAACTCCTTGCAGCACCTTATTGCAACTCAAACACTGCGTACCACTTCACAATCTCTTAGAGTGCAATGAAATTGGACAGAACGTCCTAGATAGCTCTACCATCATTCTTGCATCTTGCAACCTTGTGCAACTGCCAAAGGCAATCTCCATGTAAGACTGCGCAACCATCCTAGCTTGCGCAATCAACTTGTGCAACCAGTATGTGCGCAAAACACTTTCCACATCACTTAGCTTATCCACAATTGTCTTTGCACAAATTCATGCAAGTTTGACACATTTCCCAACAAAATTTACAGTCTGAAGACCCGAGAACCTGCCAAAGCAGATTGGAAATCAGGTCTCTGTAAACAGCCAAAGTAAAAAAGATACACATGCTGATTATTTAGCTGAGAATTATATTCAACATGCTTTTAGACTTGATGCCTTCCTTGATGCGAGACAACTATTTAAAGTATAAATATACCTACATATCGTAGCAGCTTGCATCAAAGGTTTAATCCTGACAGCTGGCTAGTTACTGGAAAAGGCCGTTCTGTTTGGAAGTGGCACTTCCTTCTGCTGGTTGTGTGCCTCTCTGCTGTTAAAGGCCTCTTGATACAATTCTAACATTTTCCTTCTTTTTTTGATCTCTCTTTGAAGTGGCAAACAGAAGGGTGCCATCTGCAAAGTGGAAATTCAAGTGTCTAAGACCTCCTTCAACTTTCTCTTTCTTTCCTTGAGTATGGACACACATATTCTGTCCGAAACGTCAGTCCATAATAAATTCGACATGATGAATCCAGAAATCTCCCTTTTAACTGTACTTGTTCTTTGGCCTGTTTCAGCATTCTGGATAAATTCTCCCCCATTAGAAAGTAAAGATATTGACATAGAGGCCCCCCTTGTCGTAGACTTCTAGTGGGGTGCAAATGCTGCCCCATATCTCCACTGAGAGAAATAGTGTATCTAGGAGTGCAAATACAACTATTTATTGATTTGATTATAGATTGGCTGAATCCAAAAGCTTTGAGGTTTTGTTTGATTAGGCCAAAACTACATTTATCAAACGCTTTTGAGATATCTAGTAAGATCATGATCCTTGGTTGTTTTTGAATCTTCAAAGAATGAAGAAGTGAGAGATTTAGTGAATTTCATGAATAAAGAAGCATAAATCTATTTTCTCTGAGGATGTGTCTAAAAAGGAGACCCAAAATGTTGCAAGGAATTTTTTTATACACTTGAAACCATAAAATTCTACTACATTAATGCACTGTGAATGGACTAACCTGAAATCTAATGAAGAAGCTCCTGAACTGCTATGATGTTGTTTGTCATCTCTTGCCCTGCGACAAAAGCAGATTGAGTGTTCGATATTAGCTTGTGCAAAAGGGTTGGAGGTAAGAGGAAATTAGCTTTGATATAGTTTTGTAAGCCATATTGCACAATGCTGTGGGTCTGTATTGGTCGATCTTGAGAGCTTGGATTGTCTTTGGTATCAGAGCAACTCTAGTACAGCTCAACTGTTTCAACATTTGTTGATGCTTATGAGATTCCTCTATTAGAACCACCAGTTCATTTTTTATTGTATCCTAAAAGTTTGTTGAAAATGAGCTGTAAATCTGCCAGGACCTGGAGATCTATCTGGGTGAAAATAAAAGACAATGTTCTTCATGTCTTCTTCTGTCGCTGGTTTGATAATTTCGTTATTGTTCTCCTCCTGAATTGGTGTAAGAATGGTTCAAAGTAATTTCTGTTGAATTTGTCTCTTAAGTCGTGTAGGAGTTTCAGTTAAAATACATGGGAAAAAAATTGAGGCATAGGATAAAATATCAGGGGCAGAGTTGAAGTTTCCATTTTCTGTTTAAATTCATTTGATATGTCGTTGATTGAGAACAGAGGTGTGAAAAAAATCGGTATTAGAGTCTCCCTTCTTTATCCAATGTTTCTTGATCTCTTTTGCCAGTAACACTCTTCTCGTTTCTGCATCAAGGCCAATTCATGGATTAGACTTTGTTCTTGTTCCAGCTGCTGATTAAACCCCTCTCCCCTTGTATGCTTCTGGATCTCTGCTAATTGGGCCTTAATATACTTGCCTTTTTGATTTTTTTTTATGGCAGCGTTTAATGTTGGCTTTTAGATACTTAAGTTTTTATGTAAACTTGTAAATTGCATGGCCTGGTGTGAAAGGAACCTTAGTCTGCAAAATTTATTGTTTAATCTTGAATGGTTGGCCACATTGTTGTGAATCTGAATTGATTTAGCCATGAAATAACCTTTGCACATCATTAAGATATCCACTGAACTTGATGGTTTCCTCTTATCTAGGGTCTTTGGCCCTTGATAAGCTACCAAAAATATATGTATTAATGACCTTTCCTTAAGGAGACAAAGTAGCTTTTCCATTGCATCCATGGGAAAGTAGACTCTGGGGGGTGTTTCTAGTCGAAGGTGGCAACCTTTTTCATCCTTTGTAGGAAAGTTGGGACTTGAGATAGTACAATGATTGTGATACTGAAGGAAATGCTGGAGCTCCTCCTTGCATATTTGGGTTGGTTTGATGTAGACTGCAGATCTGAAATTTTGATTTGGCTTCTTAAGGCAAGATTTTTGATAGGAGGCCATGGCCTCCCCCAATAAACCGAATTCGTGACCAATTAATCCTTAGCTGATTTTAGGACAAAAAAGCTGGTCGTAATGGGTGGTAAAAACTGATTTGAGTTTGGAAAGAGCATACAGCTTGCAGCGTAGAAGTTAGAGCTTATAGAAAACCAGTTATATCACTTTTAGTGAAAGGTGCTAATCTGCAGATTTGTGGAATCATATCTTGGACCTTAATCCCAGAAAGAATGGGTGTGTGCACAATGGAAGGCTCCCTTGGCATTCTCATGATGCCAAAAGGCTGTTTAATAGCCATCTTTTCATCAAGATAGGAAGGAAGCAATCTTTCAAGGGGTTCCATGGTTCATGAACAAGTCTCGCCTCTTCATGAAAGCATCTTCCACATGTTTGAAACTCATAGACAACCTACCAAGGATAATCCCGGTGCGGGTCGGTCTCTCATTGCTACACAGAGAATTATGGGAGGAAGAGTCCCTGAGGAGAATTGGGACCATTATCAGTCAATAATATGTTGTAGCCTCAAAAATAGTACTCAAGCCAGGGGTCCTCCACTATACTTGGATATGTGTTAATGTTAATTTAGAGAAGCCATTACTGGTAAATCGGTCTTGGAACTAGGTGGAATCAGTCGGGAACAACTGGTGGACTTACGAAAGGCATGCCACAATCAGGGTCACTTAGTACGCTTCTATCCTGTGTAGAGCATTTCTAAGGACTCTTGAACAGTAGCAAATCTGACTCCTAGTTTACCACCCTCACATCAGACATCTCCTTACAATGCCTCTGTGTCCTCTGAATGTCCACAAGCAAGAGAACTTTTTGGAGGAAGTTTTTAGTTTGAAGCCAAAAAAAGCTCAACATAACAGAACCCTAGAGTGAAGTCTCACACAGAAAACACTAACCACTGTCAATTCTGAGGTAAGTTTGCAAGTCGCTCACTCATTTTCCATTATGGAACCTGAAGGTCCGATGGATACATCCACGGACAGTGGCCTATCTTCTGTCAGGCCATCCATCATCAGGGACGACGTCCTTGTTTTGCCCAAAAGAAGCGACAAGTCAGCAATAATTGTTGTCAACGTGGAGTTGCGTCCTGAATCGAAGACGTGCATGAAATGGCCAGTCCTCTATCCGGCTAAAACAATGGGATCTTCTCATGAGGGTGGGTGCCTCAACGGTGAGAAGAACCTCTAGAGAAGGCTGGTTCCTGTATGATGTATCAATGAGGATCTCTACTCTATGTTGCGGACTACCGTGGAAAAGAGAGAAGGAAACTTAAAAGGGAAATCCTACCAAAAGGGGGTGATACACCAGAATTTTGATCCATTCAACTTGGAACCTTGAACACTGAACAAACAAGGGAAAATGAAGACCTTAGATTTCAATCAATCACTTATGCATAAATATTTCATGAAGAGGTTCGATCCAATGACCAAAACCTGAGGGAAAACGATGGAGAGAGGTCTGATAGACACTTTGCAGCCACCTAACATCCACTTATAGCTTCAACAAAAGACATAAAGAACACTTTAACAGGACTTGCATAAGGATAATCTAGCAAGTAGGTATGAACCAAAATTTGGGAAGGGAGAGAAATCTAACACTTATGCAAATTGCTGAATGAAATATACACTATGCTAGCACTTGAAATCTAAAAGTACAGTCCTTCTATTGATCGAAGAGGTTACACAACTCACCAATGGTAGAGTCTGATCTAACCAAGAGAGAGATTGGATTATTTTTAATCAACGCTGAAAGCCATTTTATAGAAAATTACAAGAGGCCAAAGATTGGCGTAGAAAATTTGGAGAGAAGGATTCACTTAGGTTAACTTAAGGCTGACTTGGCCTTTCAATAAAATATGTTTTCTTTTGTCTTTGCATGAAGCTTCTTGCGCTTGAGGAAGTGAACTTGTCTTTGTTCTGAACCGCCCACCTCTCTTTGAATGGAGATCCACGCCAATGTTAATTTTAGAACTCTACGTGAGTTGCCTGATGCCGAATTGGAACATTTGAAAGGCTGAGTTGGCCGTTTGATAAGCTGAGTTGGACGAAGAGATCATTCTCCCTCACATGGAAAGCTCCTAGTGGATGCGGCATTTAACAATTAGTCAACTCTAAATCTGGGACAGTCAACTCGACATTCGAATTTGGAACTTTGGTTGACGCTAAGTTGGACCCTTGAATGCATGAGTTGATCCGGAGACGAGCAGGACTTCAATAACCAGTCGACTGAAGCTTTGACCGATATTCGAAAATAGCTCCCACTTGCATGTATTTTAACTTGTTCTGGGTCTACATGTTCGTGCCTATTTCTGGCGAGATTCTATATTCGGATGTATTAATCTATATTTCTTCGGATATTATGTTTTCAACTCTCTGTCGGATTATCTATTTTCTATCCTCTTTTGCACAGTCAACCTCCATTACTTTCGGATCTCTAGTTGTCTCGGCGTAATTCTTCGGGCCTGTCCTCGGACTTTCCTGTGGCAACTTCCGTCTTGTCATTTTCCCGCAGACATGTCCGCAAGAATTATCTCGGTCTCTTCCTCGGAATTCCTATTTTCTTCGGGTTTATTTCCTCTGTGCTTTCTCCGAATTTCTTCGGACTTTTTCCTTCAGACAAAAAGTCTGAAGGTTTCCTTCTGCTTTGCCTTTGTTGAATTTAACTTCTCTGAAGCCCCTTTGTCTTTTGCTGTCGGCATTTTGGCTTCGGTCTTCTTTCCTGTGTATTCCGAATTCCTTCGGACTTTTTGTCTGAAGGAATTCCTTCGGACAAAAAGTCCGAAGGTCTCTTTTGTGCCTTCACTCTTCGGCCTTCGAAATGTGCCCTTCGGAAAAGTTACCAGAATCAGTTGTCAACGTGGAGCTGCGCCCTGAATTGAAGACCTTCGAAAGGAATTCGGAATACGCAGGAAAGAAGACCGAAGCCAAAATGTCGACGGCAAAAGACAAAGGGGCTTCGAAGAAGTTAAATTCAACAAAGGCAAAGCAGAAGGAAACCTTCGGACTTTTTGTTCGAAGGAATTTCTTCGAACAAAAAGTCCAAAGAAATTCGGAGAAAGCACAGAGGAAATAAACCCGAAGAAAATAGGAATTTCGAGGAAGAGACCGAGATAATTCTTGCGGACATGTTGTCCATGGGAAAATGACAAGACGGAAGTTGCCACAGGAAAGTCCAAGGATAGGCTCGAAGAATTAAGCCGAGACAACCAAAAATCCGAAATTAACGAACGTTGATTGTGCAAAAGAGGATAGAAAATAGATAATCCGACGGAGAGTTGAAAACAAAATATCCGAGGAAATATAGATTAATACATCCGAATATAGAATCTCGCCAGAAATAAACATGAACATGTAGACCCAGAACAGGGTAAAATACATGCAAGCGGGAGCTATTTTCAAATACCGGTCAAAGCTTCAGTTGACTAGTTATTGAAGTCCTACTCGTCTTCGGATCAACTCATGCATCCGAGGGTTCAACTTAGCGTCAACTAAAGTTCCAAATTTGAATGTTGAGTTGACTGTCTCAGATTTAGAGTTGACTAATTGTTAAATGCCGCATCCACTAGGAGCTTTCCATGTGAGGGAGAATGATCTCTTCGTCCAACTCAGCTTATCAAACGGCCAACTCAGCCTTTCAAATGTTCTAATTCGGCATCAAGCAACTCACGTAGAGTTCTAAAATTAACATTGGTGTGGATCTCCATGCAAAGAGAGGTGGGCGGTTTAGAACCAAGACAACTTCACTTCCTCAAGTGCAAGAAGCTTCATGCAAAGACAAAAGAAAACGTATTTTATTGAAAGGCCAAGTCAGCCTTGAGTTAACCTAAGTGAATCCTTCTCTTCAAATTTTCTACGCCAATCTTTGGCCTCTTGTAATTTTCTATAAAATGGCTTTCAGCCTTGATTAAAAATAATCCAATCTCTCTCTTGGTTAGACCAGACTTTGCCATTGGTGAGTTGTGTAACCTCTTCGATCAATAGAAGGACTATACTTTCAGATTTCAAGTGCTGGCATAGTGTATATTTCATTCAACAATTTGCATAAGTGGTAGATTTCTCTCCCTTCCCAAATTTTGGTTCATACCTAGTTGCTAGATTATCCTTATGCAGGTCATGTTAAAGTGTTCTTTGTCTTTTGCTGAAGCTATAAGTGGATGTTAGGTGGCTGCAAAGTGTCTTTTATTAGACCTCTCTCCATCGTTTTCCCTCAAGTTTTGGTCATTGGATCGAACCTCTTCATGAAATATTTATGCATAAGTGATTGATTGAAATCTAAGGTCTTCATTTTCCCTTGTTTGTTCAGTGTTCAAAGTTCCAAGTTGAGTGGATCAAAATTCTAGTGTATCACCCCCTTTTAGGTAGGATTTCCCTTTTAAGTTTCCTTCTCTCTTTTCCACGGTAGTCCGCAGCATAGAGTAGAGATCCTCATTGATACATTATACAGGAACCAACCTTCTCTGAAGGTTCTTCTCACCGTTGAGGCACCCACCCTCGTGAGAAGATCCCATTGTTTCAGCCGGATAGAGGACTGGCCATTTCATGCACGTCTTCGATTCAGGGCGCAACTCCAAGTTGACAACAATAACATCCCTTTTGCCTCAACGTAGCTCAAAACAACAAACATTTCCTAGGTTTTGGCAATGACAGGGGGTACTGGACAGTGGGGGGAATATATATATATATATATATATATATATATATATATATATATATCATAGAATTAAAACTCATGGAAAATGGTGAGTTGTTTGCTTGTTTTATGCTGGCCGAGTAATTGTGCAACTTCTCACAAGCCAAGTAATAGCTTGGACTCTGCTACTGTTTAATAATAACAGCCGCTGCATAAAAATGTCATTTTTACTTTTACAAACGTTTTTTCTGCTGTTTTGCTTTGCTAAAACTTTTTTTATCATTTCCTAGAGGAGGAATCTTTACCTTCCACTTCCAGGGCACAACAAATGAGTGCAAGGAGCTCGAGTTGATATTTTGGTGCATTGATGAGCACTGAAGTTTGTTTTGGTGTAAAATTAATAGAAAATATATTTTTGCGTTCTCTACATTCATTTCTCATGCTTTTTAACAGTGTTTTACATCTAATTTAATTTTAATGAATCTATATATTTTATTGACTAGTGGAAAATTTGCCAATTTTTCTAGAGGTTTTTGCCGAGTCGCGAATCCTGAATCAAAATTTTGGGCTTCTGAGTAATTGCTGAGTCCAAGTGAGTGAGTGTGTGTGTATTATATATGTATGTATATGTATAAATAAAATGTACATACAAACACATATGAAATAAAAACTACTTTTGAATATTTGACATGGTTATGAAGCTTGTTATGATATTTATCAGTGATGCTTTATTACATTTGTTCGCATCTTCATGCCTATCTATATGTAACTCTAGAACAGGAGGTTTTAATTATAAAATGCTCTTATTGCATAGCGTTCTGTTGTTTGAAGGCCCTTTTAATCAGTAAAAGAAAATATTTATATATATCTATCTGAGAAAGCACATTACAAAACACAGTAACTAGTTTTGGAGACCTGTTGTTTGAAATGCATGCTATAGTTTGAGGATAGATTTTTTATCCACGGCTATTGTTTTCTTTGACATGGGATTTTTAACACAGAGTTTATAAGAGCAGCTTCTGTACTCTTTGGTGAGAAAATGGAACGGTTGAAGACTCAAAGAAGGGACAAAATGGAAAATCAACATATTATGAGGATAAGAAGCCCAAACGTATTCAACACCAAAAGAAAAGACTTTCCTGGTAAGAATAATAGTACCTCTACACGTTGCAGCTGTGAATCTAATTAATTGATTTTTAATACTCATGATTTAATCTAATGATGGATGTTCAACTTTCGGATAATGTTTTCCCTAAAGGTATTGAAGCAAGTGTGGAAGATATGCAACAATTTGTAAACAACTTCAATGGTATCCATCAAAGCTAAACGTAATGCAGGTAATAAAATCCTACTAAGAAATATTGGTGTTGATCAGTCAGAGCACTTATCTGGGTTGAAGACGCGATTGAAACTATGAGGATCTTTTTTCTTCTCTGTTTCTTTAAATAAGAATGTTTAGTAATTTGCCAAAAAATATAAATTCCAGTGTCATAATTTGATTGTTTAAAGTGGAAAAACTGTTGATATATTCTCCTAAGGTTTGGATTGGACTGCATGTATTTTACATACTGGTCTCCTTGTCCCTGTTACACATGGAATAATGGAAACGATAACAAAACTTTTGAGTCCTACTGAACTCTTGAAAAACAAGATTGCAATACAGTGAGCACCAAACCTGTTGTACAGATGTATTTGTGATGTTTATTATTGGGAACCCCTTTAGGTCCATACAACTCTACTGTATCCACCCTACCTATGATCAACTGATTAAAAAGGCCCTTAATGCATAAGCCACAAGGAAGGGCAAGGTTCAATTTATAGGTGAATTCATTCTGCAATGACAAGCCTTATAAACTTTCAATTATTTTTAAATTTTGTTCTTTTAGTTTATATTTCAGCCCAAACCATAGATAACAAATAATTGATTTGCGTTATCCAAGAAAAATATGATGATAAATGCTTATTTGAGAATGGTTATTTTCAACAATAGATGTGAATGTAGTGAGAATATATTGAAGTGTTGAAGTATTTCAGCCTTTTATGGCCTCTCATACTAAATGAAAAATATGTATTTTTTTTAAACGCTAAGCTTAATCTTTGAGAGTACGAAATTGAAGAAATAGAGAACAAAATTAGACTTATCAACTAATTCTGACAGAACCATTTAAGATGGAACCTGGAAGGGCAGGGAACCCTCAAAAGAACAGAAAGCTTATCCTTTCCAATTCTATTGTTCTTCCAATTAACTAAATGCATCAAACATTTTATCTCTCTACTGTTTTACAAAAAACATGAGCTTTTAGTATCCTGAGATAAGAGCTTTACTTTGGATAATAAAGCAAAAGGAATAGTAAGCTCACAAAATTGAGAGAAGAGCAGGGAACATTGCAAGCCTGAGCATGTATCTAAATGAATATGACAAATTCTGAGGGAATAAAACAGGGAGTAGGTAGCAACACCAACTCCAAACAGCCTAGGAGAAATCCCAAAGTCAAATTGAAATCTGGGCACCAGATAGACCACAAAGGGAACATCAATACCCAAAAACCTTTCAATTCCATAAAAAATCTCCCTCACAATCTCCTTTCTCTATCTTTGTATTGGAAATTAACACACAAACCTTCCATGGATAGGGATAAGATATGGGCCAAAGCAGCCTAACTAATTTAGTATATTTCCGAAATCAAAGAACAAGCAGGAGGCGAGGGACTTAGAACCCCAAATAAACTTAAAGGCAACTCACAGAAGAAGAAAGTAAAAGCTTAGATTGAAACTTAAAATGCCAAAGAACATACCCATCATCCATAACTAGTTGTAGACACTTACTCCCCGTTGAGGTTGGAAAGAAGATAGTAGTGGTCAAGGTATAGAAAAGTAGACCAGAGTCGAATCAACTAACAAGCCCATGTATGTCGATCAAAGCCAAGCTGAGTCGAAAGAAACAACAAACATACCAGAACAAATCGTGTGCGCCACATCATGCTCTCGCTTCACCTCCCAACGTTTAGATGAGGAAGGAGGGTGGTGAAATAATACCATTTGCATGGGGGAGCCAGGACAATTGGGAAATCATGAAGAGGACTAATTTAAAAATAATTTAGGAGAGGAGTTACTTGAGGGAGAGGGGCCTTGTGGGCACGTCTTCTAATAAAACCTTGACTAACAGTTGGAGAGGGAGGGCCAAGGATTTTATTTTGGGGTCCTTAGCTAAATTTAAATCCATCCCTAGATAGCAAGAATGTTTGTAGGTTTATTGCCCTCTCTTTGAATATGGGTGATGACTCTTACCTTCAAGTCGCTCCCCATTTGTGTACAGTGTTTTGTAATGTTAAAGTTGCCAATGTTTTCCCTTATTCTTATTGAAGAAATCCACCAACACTTTAGAATCCCATTCAAATTCCAGCTTGGACCATCCTTTCTCTTTCTGTAGTAGCATTCCTCTCCATAAAAGTTTTGCTTCTGCAACATTGTCATTTTAAGTTTTCCCCAATGCTTCACATTAGGCTAGGATTGGTTCTCTTTTATTGTTTTAGAAAATTATGCAGCTCCCTACCATTCCTAGATTGCCTTTAGAAGCTCGATCAAAGTTGAGTTTGATTCCACCTTTCTTGGAAGGGGACCATATGCACTTTCCTTTCTTTTTTCTACTTTTACCAACTTCATTATTGGGGATTTTTTAATTGTTTTGTCTTGGTTGTAAGCTCATTTTTTTAAATTTATGATTTAATAAATTCCCTTTATGCGTTGTCTTTTAACTTCGATAACATGATCGAGGGGTATCGTTTCTGTAAAATTCACACTGGTCTTGCACTTGGCCTCGTGTAATGTCTCTAAATGGGACGAATTCACAAAAAAGGGGTTTTCCCTTGATTCCAAAAATTCTGAAATTATGAAAATGAAATCAACAAATCCTAGTTTGTAATAAATACTCCAAAAACCCTTGAAAATGCCCTAGAAATGCTAGGTGCCACAATAGTAGGGTATTGTAGATGATTTCCAGCCAATAACTTCTCCCAAAATTAATTGAATATTTGCAAAAATAATTAGAAAACTAAATGCACGAAATAAGTAATTTTTTGCCAATTTATTGTTGTTGAAATGCCACTTTATGATGGCTAGAAAAATCTGATTTAAACTCAAAAATATCGCTACTGTTTTGGATATTTTTCCGTTTTAAAACCTTGTCAAAAATCGCCACAACTGCCCAAAAAAATACTAGAAAATTCCAGCGAACCTTCTAAGGCATAAAAATGACCAAAAAGTGCCCTCCAAGCCAATCGCCCAAGTCGCCAAGTGCAGGAAAATTAGGAGAGCAAGATCTTGCCTTCCGCAAGAGAAAAAAACTTTAAAACCTGTCAAAAATAATTAAATAATAATCTGAAAATTATTATTTAATTCCTTATCAATTTAGGGCTTCAAACCTTCCATGAAACTCCTCCAAAACCTCACGTCAACATGCATAAAATCAACAAATAAATTCAGAATATTTAATTTGCATAAAATAGACCAAAAGAGGCCTTCAAACCCTCAATCAAGCCTCCAAAGTAGTTCGCTCTACTTGCAAAAATAGGACAAATATTAGGTTGTTAAGCACGAAATATACTGAGAGGAGGGGGGTGAATTAGTATATTATATATCTTTTATTTAATCTGATTTCTTTTCTTTAACCACTCAATCATACATTCAAGATATGCAATAAAATTGAAATAATAATTTGCACCACACAAGAGAGAGAGAGACACCAAATTTTTACGTAGAAACTCAAATTGAAAAAAACCATGGAGAACAATCTCAAGTATATGAATGAGCACTAACTCAAAATACAAAGTTCGCAAGCACTAACTTGCAGGAGCACCAACCCCTTTGCCGAGCATCAACACAACTTTTTGTGAGCACCAACCTACATTAGCACCAACCCCTTACAAAGATTCGTGAGCACCAACCCATAGGAGCACCAACCCCTCTTGTGTATAAAACACAATTATCTCTCAATGTTGCTTACTTAACAAATCATAGAACTCTACAATATCTCTTGTTTTTTTCTCTTCGAAAACAAATACAAACCAAACACTCTCTTGCATATTACAAATGGCTTCTCAAGCCTTCATTTATAGCTTTCCAAATAACCTTTGGCCTTCACCCTTTGTGATCCTTCAATCTTCATGGAAAATGGCACCAAACTTGCATGACCCTTTGTATCCTTGCATTTGAAAAGTCATATGGTGATCTTTCATAAGCAAAAGCATTTTTTTCTCTTTTGTCTTTATCTTGTGACTTTTCGTATTTCTCAAAGTGTCCTTTCATAAAAAAATGCACCATACCTCTTTTGTCTTCACATGGTGATTCTTGGAATTCTTCAAGGTGACTCTTGGAATTTTTCAAGGTGACTCTTCATGAGAAAATGCGTCCTATTCCTTTTTCGTCTTTTACCTCGTGACTCTTTGACTTCTCCATGGGCCCTCTTTTGACTTATATGCAGCCAAAAATATATTTATTAATATTAAATAAATATTAACACACATTAGCCAAGATATGAATATTAAAAACACCATTAAATGCAATGGGGCCTTTATCACCAATAATGCTAGACCTTTGACATCAATGACAATATTTTCAACAATCTCTCCCTTTGTCATTGATGACAACCTCAAACTGAAACCGCCACATCTTGAAACTTGCACATACTGTCATCTAAACAACATACAGTAACTCCCCCTTATTGTAGCAACTTGTATCTGTTCATTGTACCTATTTCTGCACTTGTATTTGTTATTCTCCCCTTTTGACATCAATGACAAAGGGCCTACTTGGAGCTAACACTTAGCCCCCCTTCAACTGATGCTGAACCTCAATGGCAAGAAGTAAAATAAATTATTCCCAACTTCTCTCGTAGATACTCAAATGTGTCTTTTGGTAATGCCTTTGTGAAAATATCTACAATCTGCTTTGTAGTACTGATATATTCCATCTTAACCTGTTGATTTGCAACTTGCTCTTTCAAGAAGTGATATCTAATGGGAATATGTTTTGTTCTTGAATGCATCACTGGATTTTTCGAAATATTTATAGCATGTGTTATCACAAAAAATAGAAATAGGTTCATCATTCTTTACCTTGATATTTTCCAAAGTTTGCTTCATCCAAAGCACTTGAGTACAACACAATACTGCTGCAATATATTCTGCTTCAGTTGTAGAAGGTGATACTAAATTCTGCTTTTTGTTTAACCATGATATTAAGCTATCACCAAGGAAGAAAGCTCCTCCACTTGTACTTTTTCTGTCATTCAAGCACTCTGCCCAATTTGAATCTGTATAAGCAACCAAAGTGAAATCTCTTCCTGTGGGATACCATAATTCGTAATCCAATGTTCCCTTGATATATCTGAATATTTTCTTCATCAACTGAACATGACTATCTTTTGGAGATGATTGATATCTTGCAACCATACCTATTACATGCATGATGTTTGACCTTGATGCTGTCAAATATAAAAGACTACAAATCATAGATTTATACAAAGATTGATCTTTAACAGGTGAATCTTCATCTTTACTCACGTTATTTCTTGTACACATTGGTGTGCCAATTGGGGTAGAATCTTCAAAACCAAATTTATTTAACATTTCCTTGGTATATTTACTTTGAGATATGAAAATTCTTTTATCTGACTGAAATATTTGCAATCCTAAGAAAAATGACAATTCTCCAACCATAAACATCTCAAATTCTTTTTGCATATTATCAGAAAATTCTTGTCATCTTTTCAATATTTTCTCTAAAAATGATATCATCAACATATACCATAACAATCAATTGATGCTCACATTCTGTTTTGATGTAGAGATTACTATCAACAAATTTTCTATTGAAACTTTGATCTTGTAGGTACTTATCAAGTCTTGCATACCAAGCTCTAGAAGATTGTTTCAATCCATACAATGCTTTCTTCAATCTACATACATGGCTACTAATATTTAAGAGATTAAATCCCTTACGCTGCTCAATGTAGACCTATTCTTCTAGATTCCTGTTTAGGAAGGTAGATTTGACATTCATCTGAAACACTTTGAAAATTTTAAACACTGCATATGCAAAAAACATTCTAATAGCCTCTAAATTTGCCACTGGTGCAAAAGTTATTTCAAAATCTATTCCCTCAATCTGAGCATCTTCTTTACATATTAATCTTGCTTTATTTCTGGTCACTTCTCCATTTTCATTCAACATTTCTATAAACTCATTTTGTTGCTATCACATTGTGATTTTTTGGTCTAGGCACTAATTCTCAAGTATCATTCTTTTCTATCTGATTTAATTCTTCATCCATAGCCTTAACCGAATGCTTATCATGTCTAGCTTCTGAAAAAAATTTAGGCTGAATTTTGGATAATAAAAAAAAATTAACTTGCTCAGATTCACTTACCATCATTCTTTTGGTTCGAATTTCTTCATTTATGTCCCTGATGATATCACTTTCATTATGATTTCTCTGAATATATTTGGATGGAGTTTTGGTGCCCTTTTTTTCCTTCTCATCTTCATCTGATTCTTCAAAACCTTCCTTTTCAATGATTTTAGGAATATTTATTGTATCACTGATTCTTTGTGTTCCATATCTTCTATCCTGACACTTGCACTTTCAACAATTTTCTTGATTCTTTTGTTATAACATTTATAAGCTTTATTTTTGCAAGAATAACCAAGAAATATACTTTCATTTGCTTTGGATTCAAACTTACCAAGTTTTTCATCTGTTCTCTTTATGCAGCATCTGTTGTCGAAAACTTTGAAATAATCAACTGTTGCTGGTTTGTCTTTTCATAGCTCATAAGAAGTCTTGCCACTATTGACTCTCAATAATGCTCTATTCTGAATATGCACTGCTGTAGCAACTGTCTCTCTCAAATATTTATCTGCTATTTTGGATTCATTTAGCATTGTCCTCGCCATCTCCTGAACTGTTTTATTTTTCCATTCAACTACTCCATTTTGCTGTGGAGTTCTAGCTACTGAATAATGTCTTTATTCTATGGTCTTCACAAAACTCAATAAATTGATCTGACATGAATTCTCTTTGATTTGATCTTAGACACTTAATCTTCAAACTGGTTTCATTTTCAATTAATGCTTTGAATGTTTTGAAATGTTTGAAAGCTTCTGATTTTTTCTTTAAAAACATAACCCAAGTCATACGTGAAAAATCATCAATAAGCAACATAATATACTTCTCACCTTGAGTACTTTGAGTTCTCATATGTCCACATAGATTAGTGTGAACAAGCTCTAGCATCTGAGTAGTCGAGTACTCTTTTGTTTTGAACCGCCTTCTAGCCTGCTTCCCATGTTGACAAAGTTCACAAAGCGTGTCGGATGGCTTTGTAATTTTTGAAAGATTTTTGACTGCTTGTCTTTTGCTTATGTTGACAAGATTGTCAAAATTTATGTGCCCCATTCTCCTGTGCCATAGCCAATTTTCTTCAATCTGACTCAAACAGCTTTGACTTTTGATGTCTGATAGCATATACAAATTATTGCCTATTCTCTGAATATCTACAACTAACATATCTAAATCTTTTCTTCTAATTTCACAACCTTCTGCATAAAACTTTAGTGTGCCCTTGATCACACATTTGATTTACACTCAAAATATTATCCTTAAGACCTTCTACATATAAAACATTTTCAGTTTTAGTTCTACTATTATCCAAACTTAGTGTACCTTTTTCAACAATTCTGACAGTAGTATTGTCTCTGAATTTCACTGTGCCACCATTGATCTTCTTCAAGGTTATGAACTTGCTCTTATCTCCTGTCATGTGTCTCGAACATCCACTGTCAATGAACCATGGCTTTTCGTCATTTTTTGCATGCAAAGCAGTCTGCACCAACATAGATTTTTCAAGGTGTTTCCTTTGTCATGAACTTGTCTGAACTTTCTTCTTGATGAATGGAGCCTTGAAACTCTGGTCCTTGACTGACTCGAACACACTTTTACAATACCGGGCTATGTGTCCGAAGTTGTTGCACTTGTAACATATTATGGCCTTTTCATTAAACCCTGATAGAGGAGCAAAAGAGTTGACTTTTGTTTGACTCTGCATGACTTTTCTTTTCCTTATTTCTAAAACTGTTAGCTCTTTTTCAACATTCTAATTTTTTATGACCATATCCATTATAATAAAAACAATAACCATAAAAATAGGATTTGTTTGTGTATCTTTGACCTGATTGTCTTTTGTAGCTTTTTTCCCTTCAGCCTTCTTTGTTTGAGATGTCCTCTGTATTTTTAACTTCTCTTTTTATTTTTTATTTTGTAAGAGCTTCAGCATAGTTTTTTTTTCCCTTGTCTGTGAAAGTAGTGACCTACTCTTTCTCTTTTTCAAATCCAATACCTGTCTTATCTGACATTGATCTTTGATTTTCTAATATCTTATTTAACATATAAGTGCTATTCTCAAATTTTGAATTATTGACTGTTCTATTATTGATTGCTTTATTTGATTTTTCAAGATCTGCTTTTAAAGAAGCAATTTCAATAACATCCCTTTCATATTCTTTACTTACTATTTTCAACTGTGATGTTAGATCTTTTTTGTTCTTCTTGGCTTCTTCAAAGTGTGCTTGTAGATCTTCAATTATTTTTTTTGACTCCTTTTCATTTTTTTCGATCTAGAGCTTTAATCTTCGATTCTTCTTTTCAAGAGCTATTTATGTTTCTAAGGCACAAATGAGTTCTTTTAGATTCACTTCAGCTTCTCCTGTTCTTTTTCTTGATCATTTGTACTTTTACTTGCGGAGGCATCTTCATGTTTAGCCATGAATATAATCTCTTTTTCTTCTGAGTCACTGACTCCACTATCTTCAGCTGAGCTAAGATTTTTAGAATACAAACTCTTCTTCTCGAATCCCTTCTTGAATTTGCCTATGAAATTCTTCTTGTATGTAGACTTTCCTTTTTTATTGTCATCATTACCCTTATTTGGGCATTTAGCTGCAAAATATCCAATCTTTCCACAATTAAAACATTTAAAAGGTAATTTTCTTTGATATTTACCTGTCTTTTTTCGGCTTGTGAATGAATAGAGCTCCATTGTCATCTTTATCATCGCTAAAATTATCACTTGATTCTTGAATTTTAGCCTTGTCTTTCTTTGATGTCGTGAAATCCGCTTCTCTTTTTGAAGGTTTATCTTGTTCAGTCCGCATCTCATATGCCGTAAGAATACCATGAAGCTCATCCATCTTTAGCTTGGCTAAATTCTTCATCTCTTCAGTCGCCGAAATTTTTGCATTATATCTTAATGGTAGAGATCTCAAAACCTTTGGAACCTGTTGACGCTATGGATTGCACCCTTGAAAGAAGGCTCGGCTTCTCTCTTCCACGCGGCACAATAGAGACTTTTTTCTTGTTGTGGGCATGACAAAACTGAGAGAAGAATCTGTAGATAAGGGCTAGCTCCCTTTGATGCATCTCTGAGGTCTTTGACTACTACTGCTAATAATGGGGGGGTGAAAAGGGAGAATGATATAACCAAAACAGAACCTATATAAATGGCGATGCACCAAATGATTTTGATCTACTCAGTTATATCAACACTTCAAACCAAAAGGGGGGCAATCAGACACTTTATCTGACAAAAAGACAAAACTATAGGGCGTTTTAATAAGGGGCTTAATGAAGACACAAGGGAAAGGAACTTACCACAGGTGTTGCAGAAAACACACTGTTAGATAACTACTCCTCTGTCTCTGCGCTCCATGTTGGTTGAATATTTTGTCGATCAGCGTACTAATAAACAAAATAGGTCTGATCAACCAAAGTAGGAAGATAAATCGTCCAAATGTGTAGTTTTACCACATCAGAAAGACACTGATCTCTCCTCTCATCAAGGGGAGGTTTCCTGTAGGTATACTATATATATATATATAAACAAAAAATAATACTCATGGGTGGGACAAACCATCCATCTCTCTTCTTTCAGAGATGATGTGCACGGATCAAAGGAAAAACTCAGGGAAAATGACAGACAATACTCCTCTTCTTTCAGAAGTACTATTCAGCAAACCACAAGAATACTCTTGGAAATAACAATAGAATGTAACTGAGGGCGTAGTAACTAGCAAATCGAGATACAGCACAAAGTCTCTACTTGAAATGCTCAAGAGTAATATACGAAGGACAATGAGGGCACAAAGTCTTCTCAAAGTCCTTTACACAGTAATGAAAAAAAACACACTGAAGACAGTTATGGGGGCACAAAGTCTCTCCACAATTGATTCTTCAGGACACCTTGACTAATTTTACTAATTCTGCTTGTTGAATTAATGGAACAGAAAATATATCAAGGAAAAAGACATAAGAACAGTTTTCTTAATAACAAAGAAATCACAGTACAAAGTCTGAAAAAGTCCCTTGCTTTTTTATTCCAATAACAAAATATGATTAACAGACTGAGCACAAAGTCTCAATGATGCCTCTCAATTTGGGCAGAGTTTCGTTCTAAATGTCAAAAAAAAGATCCTTATTACAATAGAAGAAAGTCCCTTATATAGCCTCTTCAAGAAGGACTTGGGAACAATCAATGCATCATTTTGCGTTGGAATCTGTTAAAAAGACACGCTGGAACTTAGGGGCGCTTTACCCATTTGATTTTATCAATGCAAGGAAATAAGTCGCGCTTATTGAAAGTTACAACTTCCAATGTTCTCCTGGCGATCTGATCTTATCTTCATCATTCCTTCTTTTCCGGTTAAGTGAATCGGGTCCTGGATTTAGTTTACTGTTCTGTTCTTTCTCCGCTTTTTGCTGGTTTTGGCTTTGAGATCTGTGATTGTATTTTGGTCTTGTATGTTTAAAAGATCAACGGCTAATTCACTGAGTTGAATTTGACGTTTTCGGGTGCGTCATTCCTTTGTCTTCTTTTGGCTTTTCTGTTTGGCACTTTTCCAGATTGAACTTGCCCTTTCGGGCCTTAAGCAAGGACCTGTTTTGAGTCGGGAAGAGTCTCCCGCAAGGGTATCTACCCTTCGGGCAGTCTTTGAATGGTCTTCAGTTCTCTTTGGGAAACTCTTTGAACTTTGGCGATGAACCAACTGTTGAACCGTTTCATTGAATCAAATGTTGAACCATTTGACGTTGAACCAAGGCTATGAACCATGTGTTTGAACTAACCGTTGAACCAAATGTTGAACCAAGACGTTGAACCAAATTTTGGTTCAACGGTTCAAACAAAGCCTTGAACCGATTGACGAACCGTTTGATTGAACCAAAAAATGAATCAAAGCGCTGAAACTGAGTAGATGAACCAAATGTTGAACCAAAGCGTTGAACCACTTGATTGAACCCGCCTTTGAACCTTTTGACGTTGAACCAAAGGATGAAACAAACGTTGAACCTGCTCCTGATGCTTGCCGATGGAAATTTCTGTTTGAACCAAGGCGATGAACTAATTTTGAAAATGACCAATTGTTAGAAACCGATTCTTTTGATTGAATCCACCTGCAAAAGTCGTGAAGCCCGTTGAACTTGTAGAAATGAGCCTGTTTGCAGTCCGTAGATTTCTGAAAAGCTTGAAAAATGAGGAATTTGAATGCCCAAGACAAAATTTAGAAAGGGAAGAGATTATTTTGGTATGTAGGACCAGAATAATTCAAATGTTGTCCCAAAAATAGCTGATACTTTTGGGGGACAACACTCCAGATGAAGCACTTCCTGTTAACCTGCAGAAATGACTTTGGCTACACTAGGTATGTTGGTGTCAATCTATGAAAGCATCAAGCTAAAATGACTGAACACAGAGTTGATACACAGACATACTCAAAAGTGTAACCAGTGAGATAGAGGTAAAACGCATTGTTATTGATTCAAAAGTGAAATTTGGCAGGGCTTAGCCTTACAAAATGAGAGATACATTCTTCTACTGAGAGGTTACAATATATAGCTCTTTGAGAAAGAGTTTTGGTGCTTTCCAAGAATAGGCGACCCATACTGCATTAAATTCCTAGGAAGGAGGAAGTCTGCTGAAGGAACCTTGCTTTGGCTGTTGCAAGTCTTGACTTTGGTGCTTAAATCGTATTAAATGTCACTGCGAAAGCATGGGTTGCTTTGTCTATTTGAATGACAAGGCCGCTTCTCAATGCAATTCATGCGACTGACTGCTCATTAATCTAAAATGAGGAAAAAAGGGCCACTCTATTGAATGCTCGTGCTCCCCTTGGCAGCGACTTGGTGGAGACTATTTCATCCACTGCAATAACTTCTTGTGCCGACTCTTTTTGTTCTATCTGGACTATTCTAATCTGCTCCTGCACTTGGCTTTTGTCTTTTCCTGGCTCTTTGGCTCTCAGGGCTATCTTTCGTCATTTCTTGGCTCTTCGGGCTCCCTTCTCGGCGGGTTGTTGAGTTTATCCCCGGGTTTCCGAGCCCCCTTTGAATCCCTTCGGGCCTGTGCTTAGGAGCTCTTTTAGGCTCTTCTTCAATTGTTAACCCATTTCCATGCGCGGCCCTGTCCTTAAGCATTTGAAAATCAACAACTATCTTATCACCGTAAAGTTGACGTCCGCAGGCCCGTTGCGATTTTAAAGCCAACGGCTATTTCATTGTCCTGAATTTGACGTCCGCAGGGACATCACCAGACGTTTGAACCTCCAACGACTAGTTCGTCAAGCTGAAGTTGACGTTCTCGGGCCCGTCATTATCTTTGGTAAATCCTTCGGCTTTTATGGAATGAACCTTCCTGAAGGGAAGGTGTCCCTTCAAAAAACTGAAAAAGGTCCCTTTTTGGTTGTTGAGAGTCCTCCGCAAGGGCACTTGCCCTTTGGGCCCCTTTGTCTTCTCAATTCCTTCGGACAAAATGTCCTAAGGATTTCCTTTAGACATTTTGTCCGAAGGAAAACTTGCCTTCATGCCTCGGCCCTTTCTTTCGGTCTTTTCTTTTGATAAATTCCTTCGGACAAAAGGTCCGAAGGAATTCTTTTGGACATTTGGTCCGAAGGAATTTGCCTTAGTTTCTTTCTTTGTGAATTTCTTCAGACAAAATGTCCGAAGGAATTTCTTTGGGCACTTTGTCCGAAGGAATTCACCCTTTGGTTCTTCTTTGGATTTTTTTCAGATAGAAAATCCGAAGGAATCCTTTGCCTTTTGCCTTGTTCTCTTTCTTGAAGGAGAATCCCCCTTGGGTCCTCTGCCTTGCTCACTTTTCCAAATGTGCTCACTGCCCTCCGCAAGGGCACTTTGGGTCCGAAATTGCCCTTTGGAGCCTGGTTGTATGGTCTCGTTTGCAACCTGATTGCCCTCCGCAAGGGCACTTTGTCTTTAGAGCTTTGTAAAAGACTTGCATTTTTTGAATTGGCCGATTCCTTTGCCAAAAGGCTTGTGCAAACTAATTGCCTAAAGCGAAATAAGCCTTATATCAAACTGAAAACCTGCAGGTTTTAGATCTCTCAACTCTTTATAAAAACAAGGCTATTGCAAGGGGAAATGGAGCATTTGCAGTAAGTTGGATACATCCAAGACTGACGGCTCAGGACAACAGGGGAAGGAGACTGATTTTTGGTCTGCAGGACCAAAATGGTCAACAGAACCACAGTCGATTCTTCTAAATTTTTTCAAGACCTTGAATCTGATTGACTATTTGATCAACTTGCAAGAGATAACTTGCTATATTTTCTTCTTCTTCCATCTTCAAACCTTCAAACTGTCTTCTGAAAGTCTGAAGCTTAGCTCGCTGAACCTTTCCATCACCTTTGTAAATATTCTCAAATTTTACCCAAGTTTCATGGGCAGATTTACATTGCATAACTTTAACAAATTTTGATTCACATAAACTACAAAATAGCATTTAAAGCTTTAACATTATTTTCACTTGCCTTCTTTTCTGCCGGAGTAGTTACAAGTGTCTGTGGCTTTTCATATTCCTCCATCACTGCTTGCCATATGTCGAATCCAAGGGCCATCAAATAAGTCTTCATCTTTATGCTCCAAAAAACATAATTCATCCCATCAAACAAAGGTGCCTTATTTGTAGAAAATCCTTCATGTGATCCACCCATTGTGCTTTCTTGATCTTCCTTCAAGTTGTAAAACTTTTTCAAAAGGAACCTGCTCTGATACCAATTGTTAAGCACAAAATATACTGAGAGGGAGGGTGAATTAGTATATTATATATCTTTTATTTAATTTGATTTCTTTTTTTTAACCACTCAATCATACATTCAAGATATGCAATATAATTGAAATAATAATTTGCACCACACGAGAGAGAGAGAGAGAGAGAGAGAGAGAGAGACCAAATTTTTACGTGGAAACCCAAAATGGAAAAAACCACGGAGAACAATCTCAAGTATATGAATGAGCACTAATTCAATACAAAGTTCACAAGCACCAATTTGCAGGAGCACCAACCCTTTTGCCGAGCACCAACACAACTATTTGTGAGCACCAACCCACATGAGTATCAACTCCTTACAAAGATTTGTGAGTACCAACCCACAGGATCACCAAACCCTCTTGTGTATAAAACACAACTATCTCTCAATGTTGCTTACTCAACAAATGATAAAACTCTAGAATATCTCTTGTTTTTCCCTCTTCGAAAACATATACAAACCATGCACTTTCTTGCATATTATAGATGGCTTCTCAAGTCTTTATTTATAGCTTTCCAAATGACCTTTGGCCTTCACCCTTTGTGACCCTTCAATCCTCATAGAAAATAGTGCCAAACTTGCATGACTCTTCGTATCCTTGCATTTGAAAAGTCATATGGTGACTCTTCATAAGCAAAAACGTCCTTTCCTCTTTTGTCTTTATTTTGGTGACTTTTCATATTCCTCAAAGTGTCCCTTCATGGAAAAATGTGCCATACCTCTTTTGTCTTCACATGGTGCTTCTTGGAATTCCTCAAGGTGACTCTTTATGAGAAAATGCATCCCATTCCTCTTTCGTCTTTTACCCCGTGACTCTTTGACTTCTCCATGGGCCCTTTTTTGACTTATATGCAACTAAAAATATATTCATTAATATTACATAAATATTAACACACATTAGCCAAGATATGAATATTAAAAACACTGTTAAATGCAATGGGGCTTTTATCACCAATAATGCTAGACCTTCGACATGAATGACAATATTTTTAACATAAGCAAAGTTAATATGCAATAAATGAGCCTCAAAACCTTCACGAAAACTTCATAAGAACTCAAAGTAAATCGCCCCACTTCTAAGGCAAGAACAAGATCCACTTAGCAAAGGTGGTGTCAAAAGACACCTTTTTGTAGATTGAACAACACCAAAATAACGAACTTTTATTGGGCATGCATCTCAGTAGTTTCTTCAAGCATGAAGAACAATTATCAAAATTCAACATGTCCTCCATTGTAGTCTTCACCTTGTATTTGTATCTTCCAAAGAGTGGCGATCCACCTTGGGAAGATAATATGCATCATAAGTCTTTGTTTGCCCTTTTTAGAATATCTTTTCCTTTCCTTGCTTTAGCTTCCATGCCGACATTCTTTTTTTCAAAAAAAAAAATTAATTAGTTTTCTTAATAAAAATAGTAATTAAAAGTATTTTAAGGCAAATAAATAAATTATTAATTCATTTAAGCACCTTAGTGGTAAAAACCATTTTTTTTAAAATATTCTATTAATGAAGTAATAATTCTCTTATGATAAAAATCACTATTTCGACAATTGATAATTAACTAATAAAATATAATTTCTCAAAAGGGTTCCTTTAGTCTATGGGAAAATAGACTAAAGGTCTTCAATACCTACTTAATCATGATGTAGAAATGGGGACATGACACCTCGTCCATTGGGGTACGCTTCACTTAGATTTGGATGTGGTAGCCTACCCAATTTGAACTCTTGCCATTTATACATCTTAACATGTAACATGTCTCTAAGGGATTTGAACACAAGTCTCCACTATGAAAGCCCTGATGATGTACCACTTGAGCTCATCCCATTTGACTGATTTTGGTTATAAATACATAATTTTCTATTTTTTTATTAATTTTGTCGACTATAGAATTAAATACCCCGATGATAACTGAAGAGATGGGGATGCATTGGTAAATCAACTTTGTTGTTATATGCACCACCCAGGTTCAAATCTTGGAGGTATGAAAAAGATCGGTTGTCGCTGTATTGGTATTAACGCCGGTTGTGGCGGGATTGTAAACGCCGGTTGTGGCGGGAATATTGGTATTCTGGTATCGGCCGGTTGTGGCTGTTGATGTAATAGGTTCAGTTGCTCCGGTCAAAAGCTACAGATATATTTAAAAAAACAAAACAAAAAAAAAAGCCCTGATGATAGGGTGTTAAAAGCGGAAGTGTGCAAATCGAATGTATTCGTCCCTTGAATCGGATTAAATTGAATACCGATAGGGATTCTTGTGGGACCTAGGACCAACCTTTTGGTTTGCTATAGGGTTGGGGACCCTTACGAACAATTTTGAAAAGCCATATGGACTACATTATGGAATGCAATTGCCAAGGGAACATTAAACCTCCAAAATAATTGTCAACATTCACAAGTTTTAGCCACATGCCTTAAGTGGAAGCTTGCCAATAGCTTGGAACATTGGCTACTGTGGCTGTTGGTTAAAGGTATACAAACTTTCTTTACATCATAGTAAGAAGTCTACTAACTTTGGGAGCAGAATAATGTTGTTGATACTTTGGAAAAACTAGCCTCCTCTCTCCTAGAGGCTGGTTTTCTAAACCAAGGCAGTTGAAATTCAATAGATACAAGGGTTTGAGCAGCCTTTGACCAGGTCGTTAGAAATGAAATTGCTTATTGACATAAGAAGGATGTGGGCTTGGTGCCATAACATAGATTGTAAGTCTATATGGAAAATAGTAGGGCTTGTAGCCATTATGGGACTGGGTGGCCTTGCTTTGAGGTTCATGGTTTTTGTGGATTTTGATGAAATTCTCGAGCATAAGCTAGAGACTTGTTGACGCCACCTCCCCTCGCACAAGACATATATGAAGAAGACACATTGGGACATGCCCAATCAATGTTGGGATTGCAAGATATTCTCTTCATGATTACTATGAGCATCACATCTCTCTCTTTGTTTCCTCCGTGAGACGATCATTCTTTTTCTTTTTTCACATCCACTTGCTCAAAACTCTATCATGGTGGTTCCTTGGAGGTAATATTATGAGCACCACATCTCTCTCTTTGTTTCCTCCATGAGACGATCATTGTTTTTCTTTTTTCACATCCACTTGCTCAAAACTCTGTCATGGTGGTTCCTTGGAGGTAATATATGCTAGTGGTTCCTATGAAATTTTTGATTGAAATCGAAGATGACGATTTTTTTGGAAAACGAGGCTTGCTCTTCCTCGACGATTTCTGCTTTTCAACCACATGATTTTTCCTGTGTTAGTGATAAGGTAAGTGTGCCGCACCTAATCCCTTAGTTTTGGGTTTGATTTTAAATATAATTCTTTTTATAAAATAGGGAATAACAAACTTTGTATTTTTGCACCAGAGTCCCCATCTTGAAGAACCTTCAATTGTGAAAACACCCTTGAAAAGAGGGTTGAAACCTGAATCAAGCATAGGGCCTTCAAAGCTGTGATTATAAATGGGTGTAGCAATGGGTCGAAAGGGAAGGTTCTTGCCTCTCCTTCGAGCTCCCATAACGGAAATGTCTCATCCTTACCCTTAGAGACAAACCTGAATGATGGTGCAGAATATATGGGTGAATAGTTGAGGGACACCGTGTTACATGCCCTCTCTTTTTGGTCAATATTTCCTCTCAACTGAAATCATCATTTGGTGATGGGATTAGAGTTTTGTATTTTATGCTAATTCCTCATTAGTTTTCTGGTTTGATTGAAGCCATCAAATATGGCAAGAAGCCCAAAGTTTTGAGAAAGGGGAAGGGGAACCCAATTTACAAAGCCAAGATGAGTATCAAGCACTAGGAGTAGGTGGTTCACCACAATGATGATTCACAAATGGGCATGAATAATTACTCATCTAATCTCTATTCCTCAAAATTTTAGGTGCATGCTGGACATGTTTGGGGAGAGGGCCTACCTCATAGATTCTTTTTAATTTCAAGAATCATTTGTTGGATAACCTGATAAAAAGATAGTATTTTTTTAGATAGGAACTTGTGGCTTAATGTAGTTGGAGATGTTGGGTTTAGTGGGATGTTCATTGACATGCTTACTCTTGAGCAAGTTGGTGCCTAAGATTGAGATGCTGCTGCTGAAAATGTGGACCGGGTGGATGAATGGTTGTGGCTATGAGATTGTGTTAGGATGTTGAGATGGGTGGCTATGGTGTTTTACTAATTTCACTTTTATGGTGATGATGGCTCTAAACATGATGGCTCCTTATGAATTGTTTTCGGACAGCTTGCCATTGTAATTTTTTGAAAACTAATTGTATTCATAGTGGCCTTTGTAGCGATAGATGCGGTCCATACTTTATTGTTTCAGTACTTGTATTTTTTCGTAGATTTGCTGGTTAGGCTGCATGGACTTATTAGTTTTGATCCGTAAATATCTTGGCTATACAAATGAGCAATTCACCAGAATAGATTTCCATTAGTTATGGCTGAAAAAAGAATGAATTTAATATGTTGCTGAGGAAATTAGACAAGGCTGTTGTATAGCCCTTCGTAAAGCAATACCCTCTGAGAGCAATATCATGAAAGAGGAGAAGCTAGCACTAAAGAGGATCAATGCAAATACACATATTAATGTCTTTAAAGCAGATAAAGATAATGGAATGGTTATTAGATATGGAGGCCTACCTTGATAAGATGAGGGACCACTTGAATACTAGTGGGAGCTACATGTGAGTACAAAGGGACCCTTCAAAGGTCACGGGAGATCTAATGAAACTGATCAATAGTTCATCATTGAGCAAAAAGTTAAAAGGAAAACTAATCGCCAAAGACCCCATCATGCCTCGAATCTATGGCTCACCCAAGATACACAAAGCAAACACTACTTTGAGGTCCTTTGTAGACACAATTGATTCTCCCACATATCAGTTGGCTAGTTACTTGGCAAAGAAACTACAATCATTAGCAGGTAACACTTCTTCCTTGATCAAGGATTCCAATGATTTGGTTAATACTCTGCCTAACATTAGACACGAGGACAGGCATTTTGGTAAGCTTTGAACATTGTTTCCCTCTTCACAAAAATACCAATAGACGATGTAAGAGAGGTTGGTACTGCAGCTGGTTAATTGATCTTAGCAGCATTAATGCTTTTTTCTAGTTGATTCCATTATTGCAAAGCTGCTTTAAATTTGGCTTGGTTCCACGATGTAGAATGTATGTTGAACCACCATTTAGTGGGGTTAGTTGGACTTGGGTCTCTATCTTGGGCAGGACACCAAGTATACATTTCTTTACCTATTAACTAACTCCTAGATGCTGGAGTTGACCCTAATGAGATACCACTTCCTCATGAATTTATTTCAAATCATGATCGTTAAGCTCAACTCAATCCCAGTTTCTGGGATTGACCCCAGTTTTTCACCCTGAATTGGTTGGAATATTCAGTTTTTTTGACTTTTCGTGGTGGACTCAGATATTGAGACAACAAAGTTAGAGGAGTTCTGCCTTAGATTCATCTATTCTAGTTTTAAGGGTGACAGTTATGAACAAATGTAAGGCTCGGCAATGGGCTCTCTTATTTCCCCACACTAATTTGTTCATGGAGAGATTTGAGAAGAGTGCAATTAAGTTTTCCATTCTTAAACCTAAGTGGTGCTATTATTTCGTAGATGACACTGATGTGAGGTGGCAACATGGCATGAACACACCAAATAGCTTCTTGACTCATCTCAATTCACAATTAGAACACATTAAGTTCACAATGGAGGTTTCCTATTTATAATGCTTAAGGCTTCCAATATATATGGATGTGGGAAAACAAAGAGGTAAAAAAGATGGAAGGATAAATGCTAAAATAGACGTAGAATGCATTGCTTTGTGTGTCTAACTTAGGGCTTCATTGCCTTGTGACGACCTGGAAAAGATAGTTGACATGGTGAGTATAAGAGTGCGTGGACGGCGAAAGAGAAGTCTAGTATGACTAGGATGTGACAAAGGAGAAGGGAAAGCCAACTTAGGGGTTCAATTCCAAGGAAGCTAGGGGTTGTGGGCTTAGAGAGATAAAACATATAAACAGCAACAAAGGTGTCAATCAGCCCTTGATTTTATATACTGTCTAAAAGGTAGTACCAATGAGTCATCTGATTAGTGATTGGTGACTTCATGACAATGATATGATGTGTAAAATCCATACACATGCAATAAAAATGCTGCATTGTATCCTTATTTTGGTGTGCTGAGTAAATTGAGATAAGAGTATTAAATTTATGATCACTAATCGTTGGGATATTGTGTTTGGGGCTTCCCCAACTCAATAAGACAAATAAGTCTAATTAGAAGATTTGTTATGTCCACATGAATTTGTTTTTTGTGATCTTGAGTGAAGTTGAGAGCTTCGTTGGCTAAATGATCTACAATTGTGTTGTACTTCCTTGTCACATGAGTGATATGAAAGGCTTGCAATTGGTTTAGAGCATTGCCAATTAGATCACTAATAGCTCATTTTCTTGTTGGATTTTGTTATTGTAGAGTATTGTGCTATTTGAGAACCTTTTTTTTCGTTGTTGTTTGTGCAAATAAGGTTGATTATTAACTTTGAATCCCATTCAATGTGTAGTTGATTAACAATGTGATCTATTGCCGACTTAAGCCCATTATTTAGAGCAACAATTTTAGCTCAATAATTTGTTTGAGTAACCTGATATTTGAGAGTAACGTAATTGGGGATTCACAACTGTCTCTAATGATCCTCCCCATCCTTGATTCTCCAAAATTCTTTTAGGATGCTTCATTGAAGCTGAGTTTGGAAAACCTGAGTTAGAGGACTCTGTTGATTGCTTGGGCATATTGTGAACCAATTCAGTTTGTAATGCAAAGGCAGGGGCTGATCCAGATTGAATGGACAACACATCATTTGCTAGGAACTAGTGTGTTATAATAAACCCAGACTCTTCTATACTGAATTGACATAAATTTGCAAGAGTAATATACAAAGCTTTATTCCAAGATAATAAGAGAGTTTCTAAAAAAAATGAATCTCTATAGAACAAATATCAACTATCGATTTTGAATTACAATAGGGCAAACCCTTTCCTTATGAAGAAAACTAATAATAGTAATTTACTTTTAAATTAAACAAAGTTAATAACATCCACTCAACATGCATAGATATACAAATAGGAATTTTATTTGAAGCTAAACAAAACTTATAATATTTTTTCAACACGCATAAGCATGCGAATAGGACAACTCCTAAGAATAGGAGATTTGCTAGAAGAAGAATTGCTAATAATAGCCAAGTGGGTTGGGCCCCCTTGTTGGGGTCATCTTTTCTGGGTATTCTCCTATTTTCTATTATAATACCTTTTCAGAAAGCTCAGACCTTTAATTAGAAGTACACACCACTGTAGTTGTGTGTCGAGGCCTTATGAGCTCTGAAAAATGCTCCTAAGGCCTCTGAAACTGCAACTTATGCTGTGTCGATTTTTTCCGGAAAATTGTAATGTTCCGAAAATAAACTATTTACTCTTATCGAGTGGTTCTGAATGATTGTCGGGATCAGTGCTGTTTTTGAGCTAAATTGCAACCCTTCATATGTGCCAAGTCAAATCTCCCTTGATTCTGGTATTGAATGAGGGCTGTGCTTTTGACTTGTGTGAATTTTTGCCTTAGGATTTAATTGGAGTTGTGTAATATTGAACTGAAAACTCTGTGATTGTGCTCCAGCCAGAAGTTCCGTAAAATAAAACCCAAAACCATGGCATGCAATTGTGGGAGAATTGGCATATTTGTTTGAAGACCTTTCTTGGGTATTTAATTCCTCGGGAGAGTTCACATTTTGGGGGCTTGATGTCCAAACATCTCAACCATTTTTCCCCAAATAGATTGTGGGAATTGGCAATGAAAAAGCAAATGATTCATCATCTCGTTATTGATATGGCAGTTTGATGGCCCAATCCATCCTCTTTTTTGTAGCTGATCAATAGTCAACATTTTACCATGTAGGAGGAGCCAAAGAAGCGATTGTATTTTGTGCCTGTCGCACAGGTGATGTCCACATTGTCTTCTACCTTTGTGACCCTTAATGCTTAGCTTGACTGAAGTTATGAGAAGCATAACCCACATTACACTCCTTCATTTCTGCCTGACCATATTTGGCTGTCCTGCTAGTTAGTGAGCTGAGCATGTCTTGTTGCCAATTCTGCTATTAAATGGCTGGTCTGTTCTGAAATATCCTTACCAAAGGGCTTACTTTTATTACTAGGAAGTTTCTTTTCTGAATTATATTACCCCAACGTGAATTAAAATGGCAAAGGTGCCAGGAAGATCCCATGGCGAGGGCTTGACTAAAGGGTGAAGATTGTGAATGGTAAAACCTCCTTGCTGTTTAGGATTACATAATAGTATCCTTGTATTCCATGAGATGAGAGGATATTTATAATGTTCTCCTGTACCTCTCCACACGAGGTTCCTTTGTAGTTGGATAGAATGCTCCCCAATTTTCTTGAAGGCGAGATAAGAGAAATGATATAGATGGGGCTAGCTTTTAGGACTGCTTGCAGAAGTTGAATTCTACCAGCGAAACATAGCCACGTGTGAGTCCGATACATGAGTTTTGAGTTCAACTGACTAGTGACAGCCTCCCATAAATCTTTTTCCCCTTGGCATTAAGAGGGAAACCCAAATATTTCAGAGGGAGTTTACCTTCCTTGAAGCCCAAGATGCCGAGTGTTTCTCACTTTCCCCTAGTTGGGATGCTGAGGAAGCTAACATTAGATTTGTCCTTATTGATTTGTTGCCCAAATGCTTCCTGGTAAGTGCCAAGTAGCTGCTGTAAGTTCTTGATTTCTCTAAGAATGACTATGGAAAATAGAAGAGTATCATCAACAAAGTCGAAGATGGATTGTCTTTTTCTTCCAATGGCTATGAAAGCATATATATCGCTGGTTGTTTTAGCTTATTCCATCAGTTGAGAAAGGTTCTCTTCCATTATTAGGAGTAGGTATGGGCTTAGAGGATCCTCTTGAGGGAGTGAATGGGTTGCCAAAGACTCCATCAAGAGTGCTGATGCAGCTTCTAATCCATGGAACGACGTGCTCATGAAGGCCAAAATATGCTAGTGTGTGTTCAATTAGCTCCAAGTGACTCTTGTCAAAAGCCTTGGAAATATCCAATTTGATTACTATCCTTGGCCTTTTTTGAGTATGGAGTGAATGTTTCATTTCTTTAACAATTACTATATTATTCAAATTCTGCCTTGGAAAAAAGTTGATTGAGACTGGGAGCACAGTTTGCATACTCGGTGGGTTACCAAGTACTCCACATTTTTTCACTCTGGCAAATATTAAACACTCAGACTTGTGAGTATTCTAGGAAGAGTTTAAGCTCGAAACTCGCGATGAGTATTCGGGAGTCTGAGCATGGAGTTGTCATATGTGGTAAAATGTGATTTGATAGTCAAAACGTGGAAAAACCACTTAATTTTCTCTTTTGAAGGCCACACACCCACACGATCTCATCACACAACATTTTAGCATCATTTGAGTGAATTGGAGAGAGTTTATAGTGGTTTTGTGAATTAGATTTGAAGAATTTTGATTTCTAGGTTAATTGTTTTCTTTTTTCTCCTATCATGTCCCTCTTTTGATAGGGACAACATTGAAGACCCTTAGCCTTAACTAATTCCCGGGGGCTAAGGGACAAGTAAGAAGGGAAAAAAAATTAAGTGATTCTGATTGAATATATGTAAAAGGTACTTTTTGAAAGCTACTTTATGGTTTCTTATTTCACTTATAGAGGGGATCTTTAAGGGTCATGGATGTTTAAGTGATTTAAAAAGATCATAAGGAAAGGGTCTTTTAAATATTTGAATTACTCTCCCTTCCCCTTTTTGGGCGCCACACTTGGAAAGGCTATAAAAGAAAAAAAAGAATCATTTGGAGAGGTATGTTATTATTGATATTCAAATATTGGTCATTAAGCACGAAACGCTTGAGCCATCGCCTTGAAGACGAAAACCTTCAAGCAAGGAAGGAGTGGGGACGCCAACCCTCATTTCTCAACTAGGGCAACTTCACCTTGAGGTTGTACTTGCGCCTAATATTTAGACAATACAAAAATATTGCATTGGGAGTGGGGCGACTAGGGTTTGGAACCTCGAGAGCTGTTTGAAAGGGACGAAGACCCCTCATTGGGCACCACACTTGGAAAGGCTATAAAAGAAAAAGAGGAATCATTTGGAGAGGTATGTTATTATTGATATTCAAATATTGGTCATTAAGCACGAAACGCTTAAGCCATCGCCTTGAAGACGAAAACCTTCAAACAAGGACGGAGTGGGGATGCCAACCCTCATTTCTCAACTAGGGCAACTTCACCTTGAGGTTGTACTTGCACCTAATATTTACACAATACAAAAATATTGCATTGGGAGTGGGGCGACTAGGGTTTGGAACCTCGAGAGCTGTTTGAAAGGGACGAAGACCCCTCATTGGAGGGTTGCGTGGATTGTGGTGTTGGAATTGATTATTTCCAGCTAGGGTGAATTGACTTGAGAGCTGATTTGTAGGGTTTGAGAGGGCTTTGAGACCTATTTCGGGTCAAAAATGTATTCTGATTTTATTCCAATAATTCTATAGTGTGGCGACTTGCTTTGTGATGTTTTTTGGTATATTTTGAGTGTCATCTTGCCTTTAAAATATTCAATAAATATTATATGTATTTTTTCAGCTTTGGCGATTTGATTTGAGGGGCTTGTTGTCAACCTGGAGTTGTACCCTTAATCGAATACGTGCTGAAATGGCTAATTCTCTCTCCAGTTGAAACAATGGGATCTTCTCACGAGCGTGGGTGCCTTAATGGTGAGAAGAACTTCCAGAGAAGGCTGGTTCTTGTAAGATGTATCAATGAAGATCTCTACTCTGCGTTGCGGACTACCATGGAATTAGGAGAAAGAAACTTGAAGGGAAAATCCTACTTAATGACGGTGATACACCAGAATGTTGATCCACTTTACTTGGAACCTCGAACACTGAATCAAACAAGGGAAAATGAAGACCTTTTATTTCAATTGATCACTATGCATAAGTATTTCATGAGAAGGTTCGATCCAATGACAAAAACATGAGGGAAAACGATGGAGAGAGGTCTGATACAAGACACTTTGCAACCACCTAACATCCACTTACAACTTCAACAAAACATATAAAATACTGAACATGACTTGTATAACATGATGAGCTAACAACTAGGTACGAATCAGAATTTGGGAAGGGAGAGAATCTACCATGTATGCAAATTGTTGAATGAATGTACACTATGCCAGCACTTGAAATCTGAAAGTATAGTCTTTCTATTGATTAAAGAGGTTAAACAACTCACCAATGGCAGAGTCTAGTTTTACCAAGAGGGATGGAGTTTACAAGGTTGAAAAGCCATTAATATAGAAAATTATAAAAAGCCAAGAGATTGGCATTACAATTAGGAGATGAAGTTAACTCTTCATTAGCCCAAGTCAAATTGCGTTGCATGAGTCTTTCAAATTTGTCTTTCCTTGGCTTATACCTGGCTGTCTTTGCATGAAGAATCCTTGGCGTTGAAAAAGAAGAAGAAGACAAGCTTTGGATGCATGAAATCTACGAATAGAAGTCTTGACTTGAAAACTAGTCAACTCCAAAACAAGAGTAGTCAAATTCTATGGGGTTAAGCCCTAGACCTAACAAGTCTCTTTTAGAAAAAGAGAAGTTTGAACTACATGGGAATTATGAGCTTCAAAAATAAAAAAAATATAGGGCAGCCAATGATTGAATTTTCTGAGCCATAAAAACCATAAATTCAAGGGCAATCTAGTGAAGGTTTCTAACAAGCTATGGAGCAACCAATGGGGTTGCAAATGATAATCTTTAATGGAGTAACAAAAAAATCAGAACTTCCCAAGGTGAAACAAGAAGTTATTCAACAACTTCATGAGCCATCAAAAGAACAAGGTAAAGAACTTTTATTTGTAGAAGATGTCTATTTATCTTCTAATGATTGTATGCATGACAGTGAAATCACAAAAGATGAAAACAAGGGACTTCAGCCAAAGAAGGATGAAATTGAAGTAAAAAGGGTGTCACTTGTACACGAAGGGTTCAAGTTTGAAAAACTTGCACCAACCTTTGAATGTCCATTGACTGATTCTCAGAACAACCCTACAAAGATTCATGTGATCGAAGAAAATATTGGAAATATTGAGGATATAAGGGTTGGAGGCATCTCTACAAACCCCACTTCATCAAGGGAGAACAAGTTGTTCATCACTCCAAGGTATGAGAAGGTTGGTAACACTTCAGATTTGTTGCTTCATGCTATTGCATTTCAGTTCCGTTGTCCTCATAGGGAGCATGCAAGAAAATGTGATAAAATGAAGGTTATAGTTTGGAATATGAGGCATGAGGACTCCTTGATTAAGTTCACAATTATTGGCACCAACGGATATGGGATCTAGGTGAGCTCTACAAAGGTAACGTTGCTAGTATGTCATGTTAGGCCAACATGAAGAAAGGGATAGGCAAGGGTTATCATGGTCCCAGGATCATAATGATTGTTGTCTTTTGCATTTTCAGTTTGTTTCTCTTACGATTTTTTGTTCAATGGTGTGTCTTGGTCCTCGGAAGTTGTGCCCCTCACACCCAAACACCATGAAGGTGATTCAAGGATATATAAGTGGACTTTCAGCCACTATAAAGGAAAAATGGAAGGGGAAATGAAGTTGCTACAGCCATGATAAGAGCAACATGAACATATTTTTTGAATTCCGAATGAGGGGGAGTTGCAAGGAAGAATCAAGGCATCAAGATGGGATGCACTTTGTGATCATAGAGCTTGATAAGATGATCAAAATGGTGTTACTAAACACCCTTGATTTTACAAATGTGTTTGTTCCTTGTGTGGGATCACTAAGAAAAACAATTGCAATGGCTATGAAGAATGCAAAGGTGTAATATTCCCTTTTAGGCCTGAATATGCAAGAACAGAAATCTCTACAAATCCCAATTGGTTCTAAATTGAAAATCCACAAAAAATATACAAAAAATCTGAATTTGCAGCCCTAAGAACAAATCGTCCCACTTGGCCTTGGCACTAGGGTTTGGGGACTAAAATCAATACTTTTTCACTAAAAAATACTCAGAAAATTTCCAAATAAAATTCAAAAAATTGCAATTATTCTCTCAAATCTGAATGTGCCAAAGTACTTATTTTTCAACTTGGAAATCATTAATTTTTACCAGATTTTTTAAAAACTGGAAAATTGCATGACTTCTTCAAAACTGAATGTATTGAGCCAACTCAATACTCAAAATGATCATAAAAATATGACAGATCAAATTACATAAATTTCAGATTTTTCAGAGTAAGATAAACCCTCAAAAAATGTAGAAGTCACCCAAGAAGGGTGACTTCACCCTTTGCGGGTGTGACGTCACACCCTAGGGAGGTTTGCCACACTTAGAGATGATCCGAAAGTGCCTCAAAACTAATCAAAACCCTTCAGATCTGATATTTGCTCAATCTTGCTCGGAAATGATGACCAAAAATGCAAAAAACTGGGAATACTTCTTCAAATCAACAACCTACAAACAGTAGAATGTCTTCAATGTGATTTATGGGTAAAATTACTCTTCAATCAGCAACAACCACCTTGGGCATTCACATCCCAATCCTTCTTAAAAAATGAAGATTCAATATATCAAATTAGCATATTCAGAATAGATGCCCTTATGTCCATTTATAGTCTTCAAAGTGGGGTGAACCACCTTTGAAGGCAAAATATCTTTTTAAAATCACTTAATCGCTTTTCAAAATATCGTTTCTTCTTTTATTTTCCCTCCAAGCTGACATTTACTCTTTTTCCCACTTATAATATTAAATTAATTGCCAAAATAGAATTAGTAATTAAAACTACTCTATGGCAATAATTTAATAAATAGTTAATTAATTTACCCAATTTACAAGAGTGATTAATTCACTTTTGGGTAAACAATTAATTAAGATTGCTTCTCCAATTATTATTTGCACTCTCAAGTGCAATAGTGGTTAAAACCACTTTTATAGAATGCTTTAGTGGTAAAACTCACTTTTTAATAATATTATATTAACTAACTAAAATTGCCTTATATGGTCAAATGATCAAAATCACTGTTCGGGCAATCTTAATTAATTATTAAAATAAAATCCTCAAAAATCATCCCTTATTTTATGGGGAAAAGTAGACTAAAGGTCTTCAATACCTATTTACCGGTGAATTGGAAATAGGGACATTACAAAAGCGTGTTGTGATTTCCGTACATGAGCAGTCATTGGGGCATGGTAGAACCCACCCAACTTTGGGTTTGAAAAGCATTGTTGATTCTGAAAATTGTTTCATGTTGATTGGGGAGGAGAATAAGAAATCATGGTTGCATGAGCATTCCCTAGATTGCTTTGAGTGACACCCTATATTGAGTGATAAGGGTGACTTTGAGAGTATGGATGTGGGATTGAGACCCCTCTTGGATGGGGCAAAGCCCCAAATTATGGACAGCGGAGAGCAATGTGAGTTTTTGAAGAAATTTTGGTCTCATTCTCACTTAGTAAGTTCTAAATTTGTGGGGTCAAATTTGCTGCCCATTACCATCATAAAATACAATGTTGTTGACATACTACAGCCAAGGAGAGGGTCTGAAAATACAAGTGCAGGGTCTAACTTTTTACACAGAAATTTCTGAGTCGGTAAAAATATTCCAGCCCTGTATCGGGGTCAACGAAGTTGAAATTTGGAGCATGCTACATGCCAAAGTGGGAAGGAGTAGTACACAAACCAAGTTTGAATTTTGCCACTCAGAAGATTTTGAGTCGATGATGCAAACACAACGGTATCATAAGGACACAAATTCTAAATTTTTTGACTTGTAGCCTTTAAGGTATGTAAAAAACTATCAAATTTGTTTTTGCATGAGTTGGTTTCAAAGGCATGAGGGTAGATCCGAAATTTGTACCTTTTTTGTACCTAGAAACATAGTTCGGGCACAATCGTCACTACAAGGTAGAGGGTGGAACAAGGAAGTGCACTAGGAAGCAGATAAGGCTTGTGCAAATTTTTGGTATTACAACCACCTTCCCTTCAACATGGTAAATATTGTATTGAGAGTATTTGGTGACGACATTGACATTTGCAGGAAATTTGTACAAGGCACCTTCTCCAAAAGCCTTAAGTGGGAGGTTGCTTTAGAATGCTATTGCGGATGCAAAGTCAATTGTGGAAGAATAAAAGAAGCAGTGGTGAAAATTTAGATGTACCATTCTTTTGATTGATGGACGGATAGAAGGAACTACACCTTAATCAAATTTTTAGCGGCTTCAAATGGTGAAGTGGTTTTCTTAAAGTCAATTGATGTCTCTAACAAAGTAAAAAATGTTCAAACTTTGAGCTTGATGCTGGACGACGTTGTCTTAGAGGTGGGCATTGAGAATGTTGTGCAAGTTGTCACTGACAATGTAGTAGCATATATGGCAGTTGAGAGACTGCTTTAGGAGAGGCATCCATCATTTTTTTGGACCCCTTGTGTGGCCCATTGCCTTGACCTTCTTTTCGAGCACATGAACAAAATTGATTGGGTGAGACTGGTTGTAAAAAATGTCAAAAACATCACAAAATACATTTATAATCACCTTTGGCATCTCAACTTGATGAGAGATCACACCAAGGGGAAAGAGCTTGTGCGAGCAGGTGTCAAAAGGTTTGTAACTAACTTCCTAACGTTGCAAAGTATTTGTAGTTTGTTGACACCGTTGAAACAAATATTTGTGAGTCAAGCATGGCTAGACTCAACATATTCAAAGAATGTTGATGGAGAGACAACCGCAAAGACATTTTTTGATGATGCATTTGCAAAGAGAGTTGCAGAGATCATCAAAGTAACTTCAAACTTCAATTTAACCTTTAAGTCTTTCTTTATTTTCAATTTTAAAAAGTATTTTCTATAATTGTAAGTTTGTAACTTTGTAGGTGTTGGAGCTTTTGGTGAGGTTTTGCGCTTTGTGGATTGAGAACAAAACCCAATGGGATACATTTATGAGGCCATGGATAGGGCTAAAGAGGCAATCCAAAACTATTGGGAGGGGGATAGAGATAAATTTGATCCTATTTGGCAGACAATTGATTAGAGGTAGAACAATCAACTCTACCAAGCCATTCATGCAGTGGGGTAATACCTCAACCCTAGGTTTTCTATTGCAATGGCTTCACAAATGTTAATGGGGAGGTTATGGAGGGCCTCTCAACATGCATTGATAGGATGACACTTGAGATTGAGGTGATGCACCTCATTATTTCAGAGTTGCAGAATTACAAGCAGACTAGGGGGAGGCTTTTCTTTGGCACCAGCTATCTGAGGGAGGTCCACCCAAACACCGGTAACTAAAATTGGAGTCTTTACTTATATCTTACAAGTTACAATTATTAATTACTTACAAACTTTTGAATATCTTGTTTGCAAGTTCTTGGTGGGAATATTGGGGGGAATATCCCAAATTTTCAAAAGCTATCCCTCTGAATTTTATCTCAACCTTGTAGCACTTTAGATGTGAGTTCAATTATAGTTTGTTTGAGGCCATTCACACCAAGAAGCACAATAAGTTGGCTCAACAATGCCTCAATGACCTAATTTTTGTGCAATATAACTTCGGCTTTGCATAAGAAAAGTGGAGGACACATCACAAGAGCCTATTGTTTTTGATGAGATTGATCCCTATAGTGACTTGATCGTCCAAGATGAGGAAACCCCCTTTTTCACAGAGGACGTGATTGCTGATATTGAGAGGCAAGCTTTAAAGGGTGTAGGTAGTGGTACAATAGAATCAAGAGAGATTAGATTGGATGACATCCTTGTAGATGATGTTGAACATAAGGCATATGAGGAGTCACTAACAAGTAATACTAGGGTCGAGGTGCAATCAAAACCTTATAGGCGGAGCGAGGAGACGTGACCAAGTGTGAGGACTTGACCATCTTAGTCTCCCCAAATTTTCACTAGAGTGGGGAAAAGGAAATTGTAAATTCTTGTAATTGTAACTTGCATGGATATGCACTTAAATTCATAATTTATAACAATTATCAATTGGCTATTGTATTCGCATGATGATGCAATTTTGTTATATATTTTTATTCAAATCTAATAGAAAACACTTTCCCAATGTTTTACATACTCATTTGATACATTTATAACTGTAGTTTGTATAAAATTTATGTCTCTAAAAGAAGTTTTAGTATTTTTTCAAGTTGCCGAGTATGGCCAAGTAAGAAATTTTTGGGCCTGCCGAGTTCGAGTATCTGAACTATGATTGGGAGATTAAATATGGAAGAATATTTTTAATCCTCAAAGTGATTAGGTTTCACAAGATTTCAAAATCATATTACACAAGGCGATTGGTCTAAAGCATAGTTACCAAGTTTGGAAATCCAAATCCATTCGGAAGGGCAAAAATATATGAAAATATGGAATTCTTGAAAAGTTCGAAAAAATCCGATCCAAAATATATACATATAATAGATGTGAGCATAGTTTTATACATATGCAAAATTGAAAATTACAATGAAAAACATTAATATTATAATATAAAATGTTAATATTATATAATATCTATGGTTTCTTGGTAATTTTTTCTCCAAAAAATAGGGTTGACTTGGATGAACTTATCTAGGCCGGCCAAAAAATCTGGATCTGACTGGATTTGGTAACTATGGTCTAAAGTCCCCAAGGTGGCCAGCGTTAGATTTTATGAATTAAGACCAATATTGTTGCATTCAATTGACATAACATTTTCTTATTCTTTCTTGATTCTTCAATAACCTTCAGAAAGTCTTGTTTTATGAAATCTCCAAAATGTTAGTAGAACATGGTTGAAAATCCACGAAGCCTAGGGCATTTGCCAGCCTAGAATGAAAAGACAATCAATTTGAGTTCCTCTTCTATGACTGGTTTAAGGATGGATGTGCCATCTTCCTTGTCCACGTTTATGGGGATTTTTAATATAACAAATTGTTAGGCATGTTTAGTTGATTATGTATCCGAGAATCATGTAAGAACATCTCCAAAAAATGATATAGCATAGTCTGAATTGTCCCCTTAGGGCACAAATAAGAGAGATTCGGATTTCTAGGAAACCCTTATATCAAATCTATGCAATAACCAGATTTCATTCAAACCCTCATGATAAAAAATACAGCAATCTGAAAACTTCATTCATCAAATGTCCTCCAACTATAGATACCCACAAGGGGCAAAGCCATTAGAAATCCTCTAGGAACATGAATATGCAAGAAAATAATTTTTCCACTAGAGTCTGAATTTATTTTGCAACTGGAAAGACAACATTAAAACAGCTGACTATATGTTGCTGGAACTTAAGGAAGAAGGACTTTAAAACATGTCCTAGTGCAGATGAGGGCCTTAGACGAGCCCTACCTCAGAATGCTTGACCTAAACACCTGCAACAGTCCCCACAAAAGGGTCATCCCACTCTTCTAGAGGGTCGTTTAGCTCCAAAAGGGCCCCAAAACACTGCTGTGACACTTCCCAATTATGCTCCCACTATTAGATGGATGCCCTAGCTGAAATAAGATTGAAAATTTGTTCTTTGGCATGTGCCCTAGCTGCCAATTTCTGATAACACTCTGAAACTGTGCCCTAGCTCTTAAAATCTGCCTTTAAGCTCTAGAATTCTGATCTTTAGCTCAATTTTGACCCCCGTATGAAGTCACCAAGGAGATATTGAGGCTTTTCGTCCTCAAATACAGAAACTAATGAGGGTTTCCATCCTCACCAGCTGTGATGCAAGCAATCGTGCTTAGCAATCAGAAATTCATTTAAAGGTGATAGATAGATACTCAAAATTAGATCTCCGTATCTCCTTTTATACCCTTTTTCCCTCCAATATACTTTCTAGATCAAGGGCCGACTTATATCAAATTAGAGAAGTCCCCTTCATTATTATAACTCAATTTAGAAAGAAGTTGCCGATATGTTACTTTTTAGCAACTTGATTAGAGAACCAAGTTTCCCTTGTATTCCCTTTTAGCCCACGGAAAGTCAAATTGGACCAAAGGTCTCTTTAGCGAGCTAGCATTGAAAAAGGGACATTACTTAGTCCAATATGCCTTCAGGATCTGTCAAAATAACTCCGTTTTCCTTTTAACTCGTTGGATAGAGTTAGCAAGCTGTCGATTAAGAACTGATTTGTGAAAAAACTTAGTGTTCTTGTAACCCTATTATACCTACTATATCCTTCATCTCTATTTCCAATATAGTTCCTCTTATTGTTGGATGCAAGGGAGTTTTGGAATAAGGACATGTTCTTGATTGAAGTCTGTGTCCCAAATTCACTTTTGGATTATAGCCAGTTGTTTCTCTTTGAAAATCATTTGTTTGTGGATGCTCCCCAAAACATATTTGTTCCATGTCTTTAACTTGATTCTTAGATGTTGCAATTTACCCATGAACTGATACATTGCGCGACTTTGAATTTTGTTTGCTTCTTTCCACCATTGTGCTACCAGTTCTCTGAAACCCAGTGGCTCTAGTCACATCCTTTCAAGTCTGCTAGCATAGTTAAGCACCCCCGGATTTCTTGTGAATTTAGAAGCTGCAATATATTTCACTATGGTAGAACCAATCTTTTTTGAGGGACAAATCTTGCCAGTGCATGCTTGGGAGAAGAGGCAACCTGACCCAAACCGGAACAGTGCTCGAAAGGTCCTTTGTAGGATTGAAGCCCGGGGACCAGTATTTCATAAAGAGACCAGCTTTTTTGGAGAACCGTGGCCCTCGTTGAAACACTAGATCCTTTTTTTTGAAACATAGCTTGGCTTCCAGTTCTCCTGAACCCAGAATTGTAACGATTTGGATCCTAGAAAAGCCCGCATGAATCTGCAAATAAGGGCCCAATCTTTTAGCTTCCATAGATGATTCTCCATCTCATCTGTCATGATTTTTTTTTTGGGGTGTTTCCATCTTCAGATAGCACTCGTTTTCTTTTGACAATGAAACATTTGGCTTGATAACTGGTTTTTTCTCACATTTCTGTACAAATTTCGCAGATCATCTCTGCACATTGATGGGTCCTCCTGGGTAACAGCAGATCTGAATTTGTTCGGTGGTCTTTGTTATAATTTTCCATCATAAGATCCAGTGAGATTCTTTATTTAGATCTGGCATTTCATGGTTGGGGCGGGCTGTGGCCTCCTTGCTGGGAAGAATCTAGGCCTGATCAGTTCAAGGGTGTGTTAGAACAGAAATATGTGACTGAATCTAAGTGTGGGAGTAGATGTGGAAGAAGAGAACTAACTAGCATGCTAACGATGGATAGAATTTCTGTAAGTTTTTCTGCTGTGTAGCTGATTCCTTTTCTTATGTGACTCCATGTGTAGAGACCTTGAGCAAAATCAAGATCAATCATGTGGTTGTCCATTCCTAGTTTAGTTAGAGTTTCGGATATTGTTGGATTAAAACAATTGCCCCCTGTTCTCCTTCTTGTGCCTTGATCGGGTTGAAATCCCCAATATGGGATAATTGGCAAGGTTTTGAGTGATCAAGGTAGTGAGTTGTTCAAGAATGATGATTTTATTATTCCATCTGGAGGGATGTACATGTTGACAATGCTGAAATTTAATTGAAATTCTGGGAAACTAAATTTGCAAGCAATACCAAACAACTGATTTGATGTGAGTTGTATACATACCTTTTGGATCCCATTGAATCATTGTGCAGGTTTGAGGGCAGGAGATCAAGAGTATTGGAGTTACTTCATATAGGTGGCTCTCATAGTTTCTTGTAGGTAGAACATATCTATATCTTTAGTGGGTACTTTTTTTTTACAGGTACGGATGTTTATTTGGGATGCCAAAACCCCATATAGTCCAAGTTAGGATCCACATTAAGGGGTGTGTGAAGGGCTAGAGGAGCCTTCGCCTATTTGTACATCAGTACTCGTTATCTTTGGCATCAAAATGTTTATGAGCTTTGATACTGTTTTTTCCACTTTGAGATTTTCCCCTATGTCAATTGTTTCTGTTGCAGATTTTTTATTCTTCTTGGTCCAGGGGACTTGTTTGGGCTCTCAAATTTGAAGGTTTGTAGGATTGATTTCTTTCTGGGCAGTAATACGATTCAGTGTCTTTTTACTTAATGTGTTTGGTTTAAAATACGGTCCAGTGTCTTTTTACTTCACGTGTTTGGTTTAATCTTATCCGCTTTCAGATTTGAGAGATTTACGTTGAATTGCATTTGTCCTTGAGTGTGAATCCTAGGAAATCTGCATGGGCGGACTACTATTGGTGGTAGTCTGTATATCCTCCATGTCCTCTGCCGTCTGGATCTGAGAGAGAAGCAAAAGGATGTGATGTTATCTGTTTGACTTCTTCAGGGTCAATCTTTTCATTTCCTAGAGTATGTCTTTTGAAATTTGTTTTTCTATTGTTGCAGCTGTTGTTCTACATTATGATTGACTTGAAGTGAATTCTGCTGTTTTGTTTTGTTGTAGGAGGCTGTCATATGCTCTGATGGTTTTTGTGTCTCTTGAGAGGGCAAACACGGGCTAGATGTATGTGTTCAGGGCATATTTGGCATCTGAACCGGATACTTTCCTAATCTAATGGCTGTTCCCATTTGATCCCTCTGACTTCCAAGGATTATTCTGTCTGGTAGAGGTTTATTTAGATCTAGATTTACACATGCATGCATAGTTAATTTCTGGATAATTCTGAGGACAATATGTATTCTCCTATAGCATTACCAATCTTCTGTGCACCGTCCTGCTAGACTTCACTTTGGAGAAGGGGCAGCCTTATCCAAACACTAACAATACTAGGCAGTAGGCAGATCTTATGTGGGGTTGAAGCTTGGGGACTAGTGTTTTATCAATAGTCATTATTTTCTCGAACCAGGAGCTGCCTTGGAAGATCTGGTCCTTATCCTACTTGGTGGAGAAGATGGTCTTGAAGTAGCTTTTGGGCATCATTATTATGTCGACTGAACCCGAGGGCTTCCAATCTTCTTGAACCCATACCCTAAGAGTATTGGTTCTCCATGAAAAGCTCCCATGAATCTGCACAAGGACTAGAGTTTTCAACACCCAGATACGTTACCCCATCTCATCCATGGAGGAGAGTTTTGGTGGGGTTTCCATCTTAAGATAACACCCATTTTCCTTGTTTGCTGGAAAATTTGGTCTTTTGATTGTTTTCCTAGCTTGGAATTAAATTAAGCCATGTAATTCTTTTGTAGAGATTTGTTGGGTTCCTTTAGATAGAACAGATTTGAATTATTGATGGGGAATATTGCGAAGATTTCCTTATGAGGATGTCATGGCCTCCTCTTGGGGTTACCACTGATCTGTCAACATATGGCTGGAGTGGATTGCTTCTTGCTGGTTTGGTTAGGGGAATTGTGTTGCAGGTGGAGAGGTAGCATGGATGGTGCTAAGTGGAAGTTTTACTTTACCTCATTGTAACCTTATTTGGATTACTAGTGATAGAAAGAACGAAAGATTTTATTAATGTCTATGAATGACCAAAAGCTGGTCAATGGGGCTCGAGAATACATCCAATTACAATAGAAGGTGCTAAGGTAAAAGGACCCTAGAATCAAACGTTAGGGAATTGTGTTGCAAGTGGAGAGGTAGCATGGGATGGTGCTAGGTGGGAGTTTTTATTTACCTCAATGTAACCTCATTGGGATTACTAGTAATAGAAAGAAAAAAAGATTATATTAATGTCCACGAATGACCAAAAGCTATTCAATGGGTCTTAAGAATACATCCAATTACAATAGAAGGTGTTAGGGTAAAAGGACTCTAGGATCAACAACTAACCAAATAAAACAAAAACAAAAACATTGAAAGCAAAAGAGGGGTAAATTCGAAGTAGTAAATGTTGTCAACCTGGAGTTGCACCTTGAATCGAAAATGTGCTGAAATGTCTAATCCTCGCTCCAGTTGAAACAATGGGATCTTCTCACGAGGGTGGGTGCCTCAATGGTGAGAAGAACCTCCAGAGAAGACTGGTTTCTATTAGATGTATCTATGAGGATCTCAACTTCTACGCTACAAACTAACTGGGGAAAAGGGGAAAGGAACTTGAAAGAAAATCCTAGCTAAAACGGTGATACACCTAATTTGCTTGATCCACTCAAATCGAGCTTCTAAGAACATTGATTCAAACAAGAGACAAAATTTTAACTCCAATTGATCAATACACAAGTATTTCAAAAAAAAAATCTATATAATGATCTAAGCTTGAGGGAAACGTAGAAATAGGCTCGATGAAAGGCACTAAACAGCCACTAATATCCACTATAAAGTTAGCAAAAAATAATCCAACACAGAACGTGACCTGCATAAATGATCAGCTAGTAACTAGGTACAAATCCAGATTTGACAAGGAAGAAAAAAATCTATCACTTAGGCAAATCTATAACAATAGTACACTATACCAGTTGCTGAAAATTGAAAAAACAGAGTCCTCTTCTCATTGATTTGAAAAAGGCTACATCACAATCTTTGGAAGAAGTTTTCCTGCCAAAAGAGGGATAATTTAATCTAAGGCTAAAAACCAACTTATAGAAAAATACAATAGCCAAGAGATGGCGTTTGAAAATAGAGAGGGAGTAAACTCTTCATTAGCCCAAGTCCAAATTGCGTCGCATGAGTCTTCCAAATTTGTCTTTTGTCTTGCATGAAGGATCCTTGGCGTTGAAGTGGATAGTGGCTAATTTTGGGCTGATAAACCTCTCTATTATGCAATAATGCTACGCACACTTCCAAATTTGGCATTCTTCATGAGCTGTTGGAATGTTTGAAAGTATGAGATGACAATAGCCTGCATGAAATCCAATGCCAATGCCAATTTTAGAACTTCGACGTGATCCGTTGGAAGCTGAGTTGGAACGTTTGAAAGATTGAGTTGACCTTGGAGATAAACTTGATGTCAACAACCAGTCAACTAAAGCTTTGACTAGTCAACCGTAATTAGACTTGTGCTTGCATGGAATTCCATGTTGACTCCGTCTTTTGTTTGTGCATGGTTTTCTCTCAACGCAACTATTCGTGAATTCTCTTGGCTAAATTTAGAATTCTGCTTCTTGACCTCTGTCTGTATTTGTCTTTCCACGAAATTTCCCCTTATTCCTTTGGCCTAATGTTCATTCTCTTCGGGTTTTTATTATCTCGGACCTGTCCCTTTTGTTTTATTTCTTTGGATAATACATTGGGCTCTTTGTTAAGTCATTTCCCGTGGATCATGTTCATTCTTTTCAAACTTCGCTTTTGTCTCTCTTTGCCCTCAAACTTTCCTTTCTTTGACCAAGCTTTCCAAAGGAATCCTTCGGACAATTTGTCTGAAGGATATCTATTTCTTTCGAACTTGTTGGCTTCCCCTTGGTTTTATCTTTCATTTCTTGCGGGCTTTCTCTTGGGCTGGGTTTTCTTCGGATCTTTTGTTTTGCCCCTTAGTTCCCTTTGGATTTTTTTTTCTGTCTGCCAATTTTTTCGAAGGAATCCTTCGGACAAAAAGTTTATTTCCTTCTTTCTTTGCCTTGTTTATATTTTATTCCTTTGGCCTAAAAAAATCAGCCCTTCGGAAATGCTATCATGGTCTTTTCCTGAAGGGCAAGTGCCCTTCAGGTTTTTTTGCAAACGTCCCTTTCGATCCTGAAATGAGCCTTCCCAAAGGGTATCTACCCTTCGGGTTTTTTGTCAACGACCCTTTCGAAGGGCCCCTGCCCTTCGAGTTTTTAAACAACCCCTTTAACTCTTCAAACAACCCCTTCCTGTCAAATAACCCTTAAGAAAAGGGCACCCAGGTTTTTTGAAGGATACCCGGGTTTTTTGGAGGGCACCCAGGGTTTTTGGAAATGTCTTTTCCGAAGTGTACATTGCCCTTCGGATTTTTTATTTTGTCCTTTGTACTTTTCCGAAGTCCTTCGGGCTTTTTGTCCGAGTCTATTTGCTTGTTCTCCCATGTCTGCAACTTCGGATTCTTCACTACTTGTTACTTATAAAAAGAGATAAGTCATTCACCCTGAGAAATTCGAAATGCACTATTCTGAGTAATTCGGGTTTTCCAACTTGGATTACCTCTGCTGAAAAAAATTTCATAAGCAAAGCACTTCTCAAACCCTGATTTGCTTTGTCTATAGTAATTTGGGTTTTCCAACCCGGATTACAATTGTTGAGGGGTTTCAATTGCTGATTACTTATAAAGTGAAATAAGTTGTCTCTTGTAAAACCCGAAGACTTCTCCTTCCAAAAACCCGAAGTCTTCTGCTGTGTAAAAACCCGAAGTTTTGCTTGAATGCCAACCCTCTTACTCCCTTTTTAAATCTGTTGAAGATTTGATTTTTCTTTAGCATGGCTGTAAGTGGTTTAGCTATAGTAGCGAAATCTGAAATGTATCTCTTTATAAAGTTGATTTTTCCAAAGAAATTTTGCATAGCCTTTTTGTGCTTAGGCAAAGAGAGTGCAATGATTGAATCTACTCTTTTAGGATCAATGTTTAAACCATGCTTTGAAACAATATGTTCAAGAAGCTTACCTTCATGAACTGAAAAGACACACTTCTTTGGATTTAGAGATATTCTAAATTGTCTACAACTTTCGAATACTTGCCTAAGATGAGCTATGTGATCATCTGCATTTTTTGAGAACACGTTTATATCATCTAAATAAACAAGTACAAATTTATTTAGAAGGCCTTGGAACACCATATCCATGGCTCTTTGAAAAGTTGCTCCAGCATTAGATAATTTGAACGGCATATTTCTGTATGCAAAGGTTCCCCACTTGGTTGTGAAGACTCTTAAATTGGTCCTCTTCTTTGACCAAAATCTGATTGTAACCACTATATCCATCCAACAAGGAGAACCTCTCTGAACTTGCAACACGCTGTAAAATTTGTTCCATTGACGGCAATGGATAGTGGTCTTTAAATGAAGCTTTGTTTAAATCACGGAAATCGGCACACAAACGAATCACACCATTCTTTTTCCGTACCGGAACAAAGTTCGCCACCCAAGTTGAGTGCTTGATTGGAAATATGATAGTTGACTCGATGAGCTTGTGAAGCTCAGCTCTAATTAAAGTCTCAAGTTTAGGATTGATGGGCCTTTGTTTTTGCCTCATTGGTTTAGTTTCAACTTCCAACTCAATGGTATGTTGAGCCAAACATGGATCAAATCCCTTGAGATCACTATATTGCCAAGCAAATACATCAACAAAACTTGTACTTAATTCAATGAAGGCTTCTTTTTGTGAAGGAGCACATACCTTTCCCAATTTCAAAACCTTACTCGCTGCAATCTCTACGTTGGCATAGTGTTCTTCTTTTGTTAACAAGGATGCCTTCTCTCTTCTTAACTCATCATCACCATTGAAAATATTCTCGAGAGTGACCAATCCTTTGGGCAGTTTATTTGGTTTTAATTGCACAATTTGATTGACATACTACTATAAGTGTTTTGACTGATTTTTTGAGGAAAACTCAGCCTCTTGCAAGAATCTCATAATTTGTTTGTCATTTTCAAACACCTACCAATTCTCATGATTATCCGAAACATAAGGTCTTACAACTACCTTTATGTGACTGAAATTTGTCACTTTTTATATCAGCTAGGATACTAAATTATGCTCCAACAACGACCAACCTATCAGCATGTTTATTCTTATCCCTTGGTATTGCCTGAATGTCAAAAGCCCAAAAATCTTCAAGTAAATCCCAAATTCTATGCTTGTAAGATTTAAGCAACAAATTTTTGCATACATTCAAACCTCTTACTTGATGAACTACAAGTTTACTATCTCCAAATACTTGCAAACAATTGACTTTTATCTTTCTAGCCCACTACAAACCATGAACTAACGCTTCATACTCAGCGACATTGTTTGAACAACCAAACTGAAATTTAATGGAAGAGAAATACCTTTGCTCTGTTGGAGAAACCAACATCATCCCAGCTCCGGTTCCATGTTTATTTCTTGATCCATCAAAGTACAATTGCCACAAACCTTCATTAGATTCGTTTTCTTTGACCATGGCTGGGATTGGTGCATCATTCTCATTAAAACAATACACACCAAGACCCTCTTTTTCAATCAGTTTGTAGGGATCATGCTCATGCAAGGTAGAAACCCACTCATCAAGAAACAAATACGGAACTCCATCCAAAGGTGAGTCATTTTCTACATAATCAGTTTGTAATATTTTTCTGAGATAATACAATTTGCATTGACAACACTTGGCGTATATGGCTCCATGTGAAAACATGCAATAGGCTCAAAATGAATTGTTATCTTTGTACCATACCTGGTTTTGAACAACAAATAGGTCCAATCAACTGATAAATATCCTACAATCTTTGAGGTGAAATCTCTTGAGAGGCACATAGCAAAGTAGGGAGGCAAATCTACCACAACAACATCCTGCTGAATAGTAACATTAGGACATGCATGTAATGCCAATTTCAAATCCTTGATGATGCATACCGTCTTTGTTGGTGACCCATCCAATTGCAATACTCCTTTAGTATTTGGCTCATAAACGAGTCCAAGTTTATCTGCAATCTGCTTAGGCATGACTATACTACTAGCTCCACTATCCACTATACAATCACGACCAAAGTATCACTTACTATAAAAAAAAGGTAAAAGGGAGGAGTTTTCTTTGATTTTACTTCAATTTTATCTACTTTTGTCACTTTAATTGCTTGTTGTACTTGTTGCTTTGTTGGCTGATCTGAATTAGCCAAGACAACACCTTTCTCAACCGGTTTTGGAGATAATTCAAGCGCTGAAAGCTCTTGGATACGCTTATTCTTTTGCTCTGGAATTGTAAGAGAATCCCACATGCTAATGCTGATATTAGATTTTTTCATTTGATCAACTATACTGAAATGAGATCCACTAACTTTTGGCTGTACCTTTTGATGCACTGGGTGTTCATGAATTTGAGGTATTTGATTAACCTTACCAACCTTTGTATTTTGATTTTTTTGAGTTGTAGGGGCAGTTAGCTGTTCTTTTGCACTTTTAGAGACAACACGAGGAGTATTTGAAGCTCTTGATACTGTTTGAGCCTCATCAATAGCTCTTCTTTTAGCTCTCTGATAGGTTATAGCTGCAACTTGACCACTTGGATTGTTAGTTTCAAAATTTTGAGTAAAAACAATATGATCATCTCCCTATGAATTTACATTAATAGCATCAAGCTGTCTTTGAATTTGATGAGTCTCCCCTTGTGATGTCAAACCTGTATCATGATATTGACTTCTTTGAAAAGAAAACTCTTCTTGTGTCATCTGTGGCATGGTGATGTTCTGTGATACCAAGGCTTGGTTTTGAGCATCATTGAGATTTGAGAGCTGCCAACTTGAATCCTGCATCAAATTGTTTTGAGATGGGGTAGGAACAATAGTCTTTGAAGTGGAAGGAGCATTAGGATCAAGGGCAACATATGGCTTAGCTGGAGTTATGGCTCCTTGTGCTTGATAAGGTGGTCTATTTTCTCTGAAACGCTGATAAGGAGGCTTTTGATTTTTGAAACGCTGATAGGTATTTTGATTTTGCTGTTGATAAGATCTATTACCTTGAAATTGCGGCCTCTTAAGCTATACTAATTCATTTCCAAAAGATTGTAGCAAACCTTTTAACTCTAATATCTCACTAGATTGACTAGTAGGGGCTGTAATTTGAGTTTGAGCTGCTAGAATAGGAGCCAAGGATGGAATTTGAGGAGCTGCTATGGAACTTATTTTTAGAAATATAGGCATTGAAGGTCTTGGAGAAAGTTTATTTGCTTGTATCAAACTATTTTCTGCCCTTATTGCAATCTCACAAGTATCTGGCAAAGTAGTACCACAAATTCACTGTATCATCACACCAATGTCAGAATTAAGAGCTTTCAAAAAATACATAAATGCATATTCAGGGGATGGCCTAATCAAAACCGGCATCTTGGTCCATGTCTTTTGGAATATGAGATTAAAATTGGATATGAACTCATGAGGGGCTCTCTATATGGCAGTTAATTGCTCAACTAAAGATAAGTGATCAAATTTGTCTTCAAATTGCTTGACTAAGGCTGCACCCAATTCATCACAGGTGGAAATGGATCTGAGTGGGAGGGTTCTATACCGCTGTAATATTTTTCTGTTGAAAGAAGCAGCAAGCAATCTAATAGCAACATTATCTTCAACATCATTATGAACTGAACAAAGATTATCCACATCCTGGATATGCTCAATTGGGGTTGTTTGATTTTCTCCTGAGAAGAATGAAATACTTTTGAGGGCATATATAGGAATGTCATCAAATTGTGCTAGATTCAGTGGGCTACCTCTATTAAATGGATAAAACACTTGGTTTCTGATGGCCATTTGAATATTAGGGATTGTAGTGTTTAGAACAATAGGATGAGGAGGAGGTAGATATTCTCTTTGAGGATATGGATTCGCCCTCCTAGATCTTGTTCTCTTATAAGTTACAAATTCAAAAGGAATACCTTTACTTGCTGATCTTGTGGTAACCTTTGACATGAACGAATTGCCTGAATGATGCTTTGAACTCTGCAATTGGATGTAGATGAATATCCCCTACTGTTGCGAAAACTCTTTAGATATGCAAAAAACTTTTTCGTGGTCCCACCGGGCATGCCAAAAACTATTGTCAACCTGGACTTGCACCTTGAATTGAAGACCTATTGAAATGGTTAATCCTCGCTCTAGTTGAAACAATGGGATCTTCTCACGAGGGTGGGTGCCTCAATGGTGAGAAGAACCTCCAGAGAAGACTGGTTCTTGTAAGATGTATCTATGAGGATCTCAACTTCTACGCTACAAACTGCTTGGAGAAAAGGGAAAAGGAATTTGAAAAAAAATCTTAGCTAAAATGGTGATACACCTAATTTGTTTGATCCACTCAAATCGAGCTTCTAAGAACATTGATTCAGACAAGGAAGAGGTAGAATTTCAACTCCAATTGATCAATACACAAGTATTTCACGAAAAGGTTCTATCTAATGATCTAAGCTTGAGGGAAACGTAGAAATAGGCCTGATGAAAGGCACTAAACAACCACTAATATCCACTATAAACTCAACAAAAGACAATCCAACACAGAACGTGACTTGCATAAATGATCAACTAGTAACTAGGTACAAATCCAAATTTGACAAGGACGAAAGAAAATCTATCACTTAGACAAATCGATAACAATAGTACACTATACCAGCCGCTAGAAATTGAAAAAACACAGTCCTCTTCTCATTGATTTGAAAAAGGTTACAGCACAATCTTTACAAGAAGTTTTCTTACCACAAGAGGGATAATTTAATCTTAAGGCTAAAAGCCAACTTATAGAAAAATACAATAGCCAAGAGATGGTGTTTGAAAATAAAGAGGGAGTAAACTCTTTATTAGCCCAAGTCCAAATTGTGTTGCATGAGTCTTCCAAATTTGTCTTTTCTTGTCTTTTGTCTTGCATGAAGGATCCTTGGCGTTGAAGTGGACAGTGGCTAATTTTGGGACGCTAAACTTCTCTATCATGCAATAATGCTACACCCACTTCTAAATTTGGCATTCTTCATGAGCTGTTGGAACATTTGAAAGTATGAGATAACAATAGCATGCATGAATCCAATGCCAATGCCAATTTTAGAAATTCGACTTGATCCATTGGAAGCAGAGTTGGAATGTTTGAAATGTTGAGTTGACCTTGGAAATAAACTTGATTTCAACAACCAGTCAACTGAAGCCTTGACTAGTCAACCGTAATTAGCTTTTGCTTGCATGGAATTCCATGTTGACTCCGTCTTTTGTTTGTGCATGGGTTTCTCTCAGCCCAACTGTTCGTGATTTCTCTTGGCTAAATTTAGAATCTGCTTCTTGACCTCTGTCTGTATTTGTCTTTCCATAGACTTTCCCCTATTACTTATTCCTTCGGCCTAATTTCATTCTCTTCGGGTCTTTATTATCTTGGACCTCTCCCTTTTGTTTTATTTCTTCGGATAATTCATTGGGCTATTTGCTAAGTCATTTTCTCGTGGATCATGTTCATTCTTTTCGGACTTCGCTTTTGTCTCTCTCTGCCCTCGGACTTTCCTTTCTTTGACCAAGCTTTCCAAAGGAATCCTTCGAACAATTTCTCTGAAGGATATCCATTTCTTTCGGACTTTTTGGCTTCCCCTTGGTTTTATCTCCCGTGGGCTTTCCTTTCTTGCAGGGTTTCTCTTGGGCTAGCTTTTCTTTGGATCTTTTGTTTTGCCCCTTAGTTCCCTTCGGATTTTTTTCTGTCTACTAATTTTTTCCAAGGAATCCTTCAAACAAAAAGTCTGAAGGAATTCCTTCAGACTTTTGTCCGAAGGATATATTTCCTTCTTTCTTTGCCTTGTTTATATTTTATTCCCTCGGGCTTTTTGTGTTCAACTTCCCGTGGACAAAAGACCACGGGAATTGTCCCTTGGCTTAAAAAATAGCCCTTCGAAAATCCTGTCATGGTTTTTTCCCGAAGGGCATGTGCCCTTCGGGTTTTTTTTGCAAATGTCCCTTCCGATCCTGAAATGAGCCTTCTCGAAGGGTACCTACCCTTTGGGTTTTTTTGTCAACGACCCTTCCGAAGGGTACTTGCCCTTCGGGTTTTTAAACAGCCCCTTGGACCCTTCAAACAACGCCTTCTTGTCGAATAACCCTTAAGAAAAGGGCACTCGGGTTTTTTGACGGACACCTAGGTTTTTTGGAGGGCACCCAGGGTTTTTGGAAACGTCCTTTACGAAGGGTACATTGCCCTTTGGATTTTTTATTTTGTCCTTTGAACTTTTCCGAAGGAATTCCTTCGGACAGATTGTCCATCTAAAGGATTTCCTTTGGGCTTTTGTCCGAGTCTATTTACTTGTTCTTCAATGTCTGCAACTTCGGATTCTTCACTGGCACCTACTTCTGATTCTTCATTGCTTGTTACTTATAAAAAGAGATAAGTCATTCACCTTGAGAAACCCAAAATGCACTATCCTGAGTAATTCGGGTTTTCCAACCTGGATTACTTTTGCTGAAAAAACTTTCATAAGCAAAGCACTTCTCAAAACCCGATTTGCACTGTCAAGAGTAATTTGGGTTTTCCAACCTGGATTACCTCTGCTAATAAAACTTTTATAAGCAAAGCACTTCTCAAAACCCGATTTGCACTGTCAAGAGTAATTTGGGTTTTCCAACCAGGATTACTTTTGCTAAGGGGTTTCAAGTGCTGATTACTTATAAAGTGAAATAAGTTGTCTCTTGTAAAACCCAAAGACTTCTCCTTCCAAAAACCCGAAGTCTTGCTTGAATGCCCACCCTCTCACACTTAGGCAAAAATTTTGTATGTAGGCCAAGAAATGGCCAACAGTAAAGCCTCCAGCGCATGTGCTAGGGTGCCAATACAAATAGCCATTTGTTTAGGAGCAAAAACCCTCTAAGAGCATGGGTTGATGAAAGTCAGAAAGACTAGATGGTAGTCCCATCAAACATCTTTGACTGTGCTTGGGATAGAGGAATCACGTGTAATCATCTAACATCGTGAAAGAGTCAATACAGGTTTTGATAGTGCTCATCGAGGAGTGTCTAGGTTTGAGGGGAATAGGTTGGGTAATCCCAGGGGGAAGCAAAAGACCTCCCCTAGAATCCCTCCTAACATCCAATGCCGAAGAAGCTCCCATGGCGGCAAAGAAACTGGTAATGTGTGCTTGTTCCCGTGGTTTGGGAAGTGGTTGCAAAGAAGCATATCCATGATGTTGAGGAGCAGATTTATGATGCTAAGCAGGGGTGAATCCCCGTTGCTAAAAGCTAGTGTGTTGCGGTACCTTAATAGTAGTGTTGTGTAGAGACGAGCACCACATCACTGACCCACCCACTCTGTGTGAAATAACAGTATCCAAAGGGTGCTTAATGCTGTGAACCTCTGTGATGCGCAGAGAGAAAGAGACGATCATTTGGAGGCTTTAAGTGCTCCCTATAAGGACCCGCGTTGAAGGGTGACAACATCTGGAAGAAAACTTCTACAGAAAGTGTGTGATGAACCTGGTTTAGACTAGGATCATCAAGTTATATAACAATCACCAACAAAAGGACAAGCCCTTTTCTTAGACACTACTTGTGTTTCTTTAGGGCTATCATTTTGTGCTTTTATTCCTTATATTATTCTAATTTGTGTAAGGACACATCCATAGACCATTTTAGTCAAAGTTAGTTTGGCTGTTGTTAAAATTCACGTAACTATAATTAGTCTAGTTCTTTATTAAGCAAAATTTATCTTTGTAATATTAATTTTTTTCATTACTTTCTAAAGTTGTTCTTCTGAGTCGATCCCATACGAATGGTTACAAACTAATATAATTCTAAGCGGTTGCTGGGCTAGTGCTTTTCTGGTTTTGAATTATCTTGAGCTTCAAAATGCTAGTAAGGTAATAATTGTGCATTGTGTTTTAATGTTTGTCTGCTACGTTTTTTTCCGGTTTACAGGTTATTGAATTGGATTTATTATATATCCATTCATCAACCAATGGCTAAATGGTTATCACGGAATTATATAATCTATTAATTGTTAATTTTATTCCCTTCAAAATATTTATGAATGTATAAAAATATGGACCAATATTATTGTCTAAAGAAAGCAAGTAAATAATTTTTGTTGAGCTTCGACGATCATTTTATTCAATAGATTAATGTAATAATTATTTTATCGAATAAGAATGAGTTTCAAATTATTAAGGATCGCATTTTTAAATTGAAGGGAGCTATTGTTGGGATTTTAAGGTTTATCTTTTACTGAATAGGTTAATCCAATATAAATTTCTAACATATATTTTTAAATTGAATTCGATTTTTTTGAAGATTGCACTGAGCTCAAAGAAGATAAGCACATAAATAATTGTATTGGAATATATGGATGCACTAGTATGAAAATTGTATTAAGAAAAATGTGACAAGATAACGGGATTTAAATTCTTAAAGGTCACATTTTTACATTTAGATGAATTATTGTTGAGCTTTTAATATTTTCATTTTATAAAATGGATAATCCAATACATAATTTATAATATATTTTTTTAAATAGTATTAAAAAAACTTAAAGATTGCAATATATAATTGTATTGAAGTGTATGGATACACTAGTAGAAAATGTCACATTTTTTAATTGTTGTTTAGATATTTTATGAATTTAATAGTATACATATATGTTGTTATGAACCATATAAGGTAAATGTGACGTTTGCAAAGTGATCCACTTTTTTAGGTGTGCCAACATAATATTAATTTTGACTGTATAGCTTAATTTTATTGGCATGAGTGGGTGGGGCCCACTTTAACTACTTGATGATCCATATTAAATTATAGGGCTTGTTTTAAATGCATCTATCTTGAGGCATCTATATTGGATTTGTCACATATGATATTGATTAATGACTTCATTATTATTATTATTATTTTATTTTTGTCACTAACAGGGGATAAATGGCCAATGTCTAGTTGCACCATTATGTCGGTCAAAAACATATTTTTGAGAAAAAAGGGTTCCAAACTACACTGTATGCTCAATCGACTTTCCAAGCAACGAAGAAAATTTTCATGCGAGAGTGAAATAAATGTCAATTTAAAATTAAAATTGCCTCGTGATGATCAAATGTACGCCAAATGTAAGGTTGATTTTTAATTGTTGACATCTCACAAACATTACAATCTACCACCACTTTCTAAGTGCTATTATAAATTACGTTTATTAATGTAATGAGGTAAAAAAACTCCAAACTACCACTATCCCATGCTACCCATATGGACACCTAATGTGCAAGGGATGAAGTTTCAATACCATATGGACTCTTAATTTAAAAGTGATTTGTTCACTATTTTCACAATGCTACTATGTATTTTTAGACAGTTTTGACAAGAGGGATTTTATATGGGCAAACCTTTTGAGGGCTATAAAATAGATAAACAAGATGATTATCATATAGACGAGCATTTGTTAAAGCATCTTGTTGTAATTATTGATGTTACATGGTATGGTATAATTTTAGTTTGTAGATGTATATTGTATGATTATCAATTAAACATTAATCATGTTATGTGTATTATGAAATTGCAAGATAATGATAGTTATAAATGAAATTTATTAAACTATTATCTAATTGTCATGTCATTAGAATATAAAAGGAAATAAATTTTGATTAATCTAGATTCTTTGAGGATATAATTGGGTCAGCTTTCTTTAAATTCTTTATGTGATTAAAATGTTTGAATTTTATTAAAAGTATTGTTAATTAATTTTGTGACTCAAATTATTAAAAGATAAACATAATGTTGATCACTCTTGCATTATTGTATGAATTATATATTAATTGTATAAATAATAAATAAATTGTACAATGTGGAGTAAGAAACTTTTGTACTTGATGTCAATTTACATATTTTAAATAATTTTGTGTATTTAACATTTTTTTTCTAGGATATAATTCTTAAGTTTAAAACTAAATCGTTGCATAATTCTTGAAATAAATCACCCAACTTTTAGGGTCTATAACTTATCTAGTCACTAGTATTAATAATTCATTTGTGTATATCAAGACTTGAGATTGTTAATGCATTCACCAATCTGGTTGTTTGACATTTGCTAATATTTGAATACAAAGATACTTCAATAATGACTCTTAAGTGATCTACATTGATCACTACAAAAAAAAAAGTCTAAATAAATATTCATAACCCAAGGCATTACTAGGAGTCAAATAATGTGTGCTAGTAAAACCTTTGCAATATATTAGAATTTTTTTTAGATATTATTAAAATCATGATGATGTGTAAATGTTGTTCAATGTGCTCCCATATTCATTTGTTCCATTTTGTTGCTAATTGAATTCTTAAGTTGAGTTGCTATGTAACACACTTATGTAATGCACTACAAAAGACGCACCAACATTTTTTTTTTAAAGAGAAGAATACCAAAGCTCTTATTAATTGGTTGAGGGAAAACAATGTAACAACCCTACAGATAAGAAGTTGATCATTGGAAATAATAGTTGGCTTGGTTAAACAAATAATTGCCAAGATTTCTTCAATATGAGTTGAGATTAATTTTCTTAGTTTAAAAAGAATATGACTTGAGCATCATCTCCACAAAAGTAGAAGGTGGGTATCTTATTTTGATATCAACCATCATAAACAAAAATAAAGGCATTTCAAAAAAATTTACTGGTAGGCAATTAGGATGAACTCATATTTGACAATTGGTTAGGAACCCACAAGTTGCAAGAACACTTCTAAGTTAGCTGGTCCTCCAAGTTGTTCCTATTTATGTGGTAACTTTTCTCTAGATATTAAAGAAAACAACTCTCTATATCAAAACCATTCAAAAAGACTTCTATAAAAAGGATTAGAGGGGGGATACAATTTTCATATAAATTCCTAGTCGTATGAGAGAAAATCTGAGAGCTAGAGTGAGAGAGAACTCAATATTAGAAATATAATCTATTTACATCAAGGCAATTTCAATGAAATTGGCTTGGAGGTTTAGGGATTTTGATTTCATGTGGACCAATGATTTGCAACAATATGATATGAACTCTTACTTGGCAAGTCACACTCTCTTGGAAAATGTTAGTGAACACCATAACAAGTTTCATATAATTAAGCACATATTTTCTTTATGGACGTATTACTTGGAAGCTTATGAATGATTAAAAAATTAGATTATGGGAAAATCACTTGAGTGGATGCCCTACTCTATCAAGCTATGGATTGATAGCCTCCTCTCATATCCGTCAATGGATTGATCCACCTTGTTGACTTTTGCAACTTAGAGGCTTTCAACATTCTTGCATGGAACATAGGCACGAAACGAGTATCAAGGTCTTGTATTGTATGAGGGTAACTTTCAAACATGTTAGCCTTATGACTTAATTAATATAATTTTTAATCAGAATTAACATTTGCCTCTCTTAATACGAGGGATTCTTAGACGAAATTTGAGAACAGAGGATAGTTTAAGTTCTCATATTATTAAATTTCACGTATGGATTATTTCTTAACCCAAATACATTAAACCAACATGCTATATCCTTTGATGATCCTATTTCTAAATGCCATAATTATCGTGAAATGCCAATAGAAGTACAATGTCTCGATGGACGACTTTTATTGCATTGCCTGGATGGACAACGTCAAAGAGCTTCCTAAGACAAAAGACGAAAGGCATCCAAATGGCAGGCAAAGGGGCCATAATAGGTGTAAAATACATCATCCACAAGTTTTCTCATCGATAGACTAAGTGCTGTTTGATTGTCCGGCAAATGCTATTTCAAATAACACAATAAGTACTCAAACAGAGAGCAGAGAAGCGCCCTCAAAATGTGAACATATGTCAGATTAAACGTACTGTATTTCATTATTATGCTAGTATCTTTAGATACTCAAAGATCATACAATTCCACAGAATTCTAATGCAGAATTACACAATTCATTACACATAGACAGACATTCTCCCACCTTAAAGTTTTAGCTGTAATGCGTTAATATAATACCCAGACCATTTCAATCTTACTAATAGACATGAAATTGACTATTCTCATACTTAATACCTAACGCGACTCGGCTTGAGCCCATCCAGCATAGACATTGTTTAAGGATCAAACATCATATGGTCAAAACCGAGAAGATACATGCATGATATAAAAAAGGTGTACTCTTTGTTTCTGAAACTAGATTTTATTTTGCAGATTGGAAGGATACACCAGCGATAGACACCTCTGTTATTATTATTTTATCTTAAAATTGTTTATAATTGAGTATTTGTTCACAAATATAAGAATTACAAATTGTTTATATATAATTGAATTAATTAAATCTGATTAAATTATAAAACATTAATAATATTGATTCATAACTTATAAATGTGACCTAGCATTAATAATATTTATTGGTAATTGAACATAAAATTAATGCTATATTGATATTATATTATGATAAAAAAATTAATATATAAATATTGATATTTTAAAAAATTTAATTAATAAAATTTGTAATATTATTATCATTAGAGTTTTTATAATATGATTTAATAATTCGTGCATATAATTATAAAATTTAAAATTTAAATTAATAATTTATTTTTATTATATTATAGAGAATTGAATTACTCAAATTAATTATTTTACTTTAAAATGAAATAAGAAACAAATATAATTATAGAGATTCAAATTGTTATGATTAATAAGAGTCATAAAGAAGATACGGGTTTTACAAAATAATTTAAAAAATTATACACTTTTAAGTATTAATGGTATAGCTAAAATTTGTAATTTTTTAAAAATTGTTAATCGAAGGTTAAAAGGGGGCCTTCACCCGCTTTACAGTTTGAACAATATACCTCGTAAGCCATGGATAAACATCCATAAGGGAACAAGAATTCAAAAACCACCATAACCGGTAAAGTACAAAACAAGCCTAAAAAAAACACTGATTTATAAAGAAACCAAAAAAGAGTATCACCATGCAAACCCTTGGCATGTAAAAAACCAACTAAATCCTCTGAACTATACATATTACATGATTCAATTGAAAAATAAGGGAAGAACAAATCAATCTAAACTGCCTTGGGAGAGACTTCCCAGATCTCCTCATCCTCCAAAGGGTTAGCTTGCCCACTGCCACCTCCTCTTGTGGCACTATTTCAAGCACTCCAAGGGACACACCAAAACCTATTCGCCCCCACATTATTTAGGTTCGAGCCCACACTAACCCTTATAGCCATTGTTATCCCCAAACCAAGTAGAGAGTTCCCAACATCCCCCATCCTGATAGAAGGTGGCAAGACTTTACCACCCCCAAAAAGTCTAGCCAAAAGGTGAGTTGCATCCCTTACTCAAACAAAGGATTGCAAGGCTATTATCATCCTGAGCGATGAAAGGGGGTGTGCATTGCAGCCACATCCACCATAGGAATTCGTTTGCCTGAGTGATTGGGATACCTGATGACCTCATGAACTTGTTCCACAAAGGCAGAGTCGTAACCAAACGAGTTTCCACTTCCCTTAAAATAGAGATTGGAATGAGGCCTGTCGTCTCTTTGCCTAAGATCGAAAAATCAATATGACTCTTGAGAGGGAAACCATCAATTGCTTCAGCCAACCCCACACGGTAACGTGGCCTAAGCAAACCTTCAACCACCAATTTTACCAATTCCCTATCTTCTACGAGTAGCAAGAGATTTCCAAGAAATAAAGATGCAAGATCAAAATTTACCTTGATCCTATGGGGCATTTCAAAGAAGATAGAACCCACGAAAGATTTGATAACTTTCGTGACCTAGCCAAATTGCACCACAAAAACATGTCTGATTCGAACATCACTGACATATCCATCAAAGGATATATCCAATAGCTCCACTCCCACTCTAACCAAAGGTTCACTAAGGGCTAATTGCATAAAACACTCCATAGTTCCAAGACTCCAAACCTGTGGGCAAAGAAAATCCCAATAATGGATAAAAATCCCAAAGGTTAGGCACACAAATAAAACTCCCAAGCGATTAACACTTCATTAATCCCTGCTTTGACACAAACCGTCCATTCACCAATCACTCCTCATGAATCCCACATTGCTAATAATGATTAGCACCACCAATGAAAGGTATAAACAATAAGTCCTTCAGGATGTTTCAAACAAAGGCCTCAAGGTCTTAGCCCCCCATTCATTATCACTAATAAAATAATCTAATTGATATATACCCTGATTTACTATGTAATTCGCTTCCTTATTTGCTTCAAAAAAATAATGAATCGCCTCCCAATGAGAAAAGGAACTCAAAAATTCCTAGGACTGACCCGAAATGTTTTGAATTGCCAAGCACAAGCATGTCCATTTCTCAAAGCCTAGATCAAAACTATGGAATCACGTTCGATAATCACCTTTGAGATACCACATTGGACCACCAAATTGATCCCTAATGACAATGCTTGACCCTCTGCCTCACTGTTGTCCCATCAATTAATTTAAACAATGCTTCCTGAATTAGAGAACCCTTGCAATCGCGGATAATACAACCTGCCCCTAAAGCTATAGGGTCACTTCGAGTTTCCCCATCAAAATTGAGTTTTAAAACTCCCGGGGGAGGAGGAATCCAATCTACATTTTCTTCTCTCTGAGCTTTAATATTGGATACCCCAAACCCATTAACGGGAGTGACTTTTAGAAGAGGCCAATTAGCAATGACCTAGCTATCCCAACTTGAAAGAAAACTTTTGTACCTTTTGGCATGGGTGCACCCAAATTCAGACATAGCAACCTCAGCCCTGCGAATAATATCACTTACCTGGCAAACTTTGTTTTCAAAAATTATTTGGTTCCTTTCTTTCCATAAAGTCCAAATTAAAATGGCTGGGCATGCCACCCAAATATTGGTGAAGGCACTCTTCGAAGGGCTTCCAGGCCAAAATGAGAAAGCCTCCAAGAGAGATCTTCAGCTAGCCCAACTTAACCCCAGTCTAGCACATAACCAATTCCAACACTTTGTTGTGAAGGGGCATTCGAATAGATTATGATTGACATCTTATTTAGCAGAGAAGCACAGGCGGCATTGGGAAGGACCTTCAAACCCAATCTTCCAAAGTCTACCAAAAGTGAGAATCCTATTTTGTGTTGCTAGCCACGTAAAAGCCCCTGCGTTAGGAAGGCCAACTTTGTTCTAGCACATCACTTTATCCCAGGCAAAGGAGGCATCCTCACATTCAAACATCTTATATCCCAGATTGACTGAATAGATTCTTGATTTAGTGCCAATCAAATGGATGAAATCTTTTTTGGGATTAATGAAGACTTTCCTTTTCACCAAGATACTTGACAAAATTTCCTTTTGGCAATCTAGGATTTGCAAGCCCTCAAAACTTTTCCACTTCCATTTGATCATGCCAAAAAATGGATGAGGTTCCAAGTAGTCCCCCACCTTACTTCCCCAAATGTCAGCTAAGAGAACTTTTGCCTCATCCAGTCTTGGAGTTTCCTGAATTGGCTTGTGTCCATTCCATGAGTCTTCCAAAAAAATTAGATTTGCATCCATTATTTATTGTCCAACAAACATGGTTTGCAATGATATGATGACACTTGATAATGAAATTCCAGAGGTGTGAACTCTTGGGAGGGTTCCTCACAGAAAAAATATTTGTAAGGTCAAACTCACCTAAGTACTTGTGTTGCAATAGCCTATTCCACAAATCCTGTGGTTGAGAAACAATACTCCAAACTAACTTAGCTCCCAAGGTTAAGTTTTACATAGCCAAGTTTTTAATCCCTGCTCCTCCCCCAACTTGAGGTAGCCACACTATGTCCCATTTCAACAGAGGTAGTTTCTTTTTTTTCTGCCACTCCTTGGCACAATTTTTTTTCATGATTCGATTGATTTCTTTCATCACCTTGCTTGGAGGAGAAAGAACTGACATAAAGTAGATCCAGAGGGTGCGAAGAACTTATTTTATCAAAGTGATTCTACCTACCAAATATAACCATCTACCCTTCCAAGCCTCCAACTGAGCCCTAAAAGCTGATAAAAGGTTATGCCGTAATTTCACATTACCATTCCCACTAAAAAGAGGAACCCCCAGATACTTGGCCGAGAGATTGCCAATTTTGAAGCTCAAGATATTACCTATACGGGATTGAGTTGTCCCATCCACTTCAAAAAATAATTTTCTAACTTTGTTTCAGTCACCAACTGGCCCAAAGTGTCTTCATAGATGAGCAAAATGTGTTTGAAACTAGATGCCTCCTGAACTATGGTTGCACTAGAGGATTGTGTTTTCAACAAATTGTTGATGAGTAAATCTGTCCACCCTGTTAGCTACTTTAATGCCTTGCAAACTGCCTTCAACAAGCACCCTTGAGATAGCCCATCCTAGAGCTTCTGCCATCAAAATGAAAAGGAAAGGGGACAAGGGATCTCCTTGCCTCACTCCTCTAGAGGCTTCAAAAAAACTTGAAGGTTCTCCATTTACTAGAACTAATAACTAGTGCTGGAAATGCAACTAAAGACCTAGTTTCACCATTTTTTTAACAAAGCCATTTTTTTCTGTCAGGAATCTAGAACAACAAACATGCTCTGATCCCACTTGTCAGGATGCGAAACCGGAAACATACAATTGATTACCAAACTTCAAGCAACTTAATATGCGGAAATAACCAGAATCAACAAGTAACTAAAATTCAGAATAACACAGCATATGAGAGACAATACACAACTTGTATTAACACTTTATACAGAAAAGAATACAATAAAGAAGATGCCACTTCTTCTCCACCACCTTACAGAGGTTTCCCACACCTCAAGTGAACAGTACTTCTTCTCCCCAAAGCTCTCCCTCTCACAGGTCCCAACACCCAACTCAAATACAGAGTTGGTGTTCACCTCCCATGCTCCACGCACACCACAAGTGCTCCACGCACTCCACAAGCACTCCACGTTCTCCACAAGTACTCAAGGTACTTCAAGTAGATCTCCCATGAACCTGCAACAACCTGCAATTCAACAGACCATACTTATGGAAGGAACTCCCTTGCCTTCCTCTCTTGCTCTATCCGAGTACACACCTGTACTCCAAGTAGATCCTGCCTGATACTGCTCCCTGTTGTGTTGCTGTCTATATGACCTTGCACACCTGCAAATCAAACAACGGTTCTGCTCACCTGTGAACCTCAACCTTGCACACACATACACCTGCAGATCAACGATCTTACTTACCATGTAGATCTCCTATATAGGCCATGCAACTGTGACCAAGATCCTACACTCTTGAAGAACCCAGCTGGCTCTCCAATCCAGCACCAACACACCTGGTACTGAGGCACTAGGAGGAACGCACCATTGCTCTACCTCACACACAGAAGGAGCTTATAATTATGCTCTCTTACTCCCTAGCACACTTTTCCAATACAACCATGAGTCTATTATATAGATCTCATTCAAACAATAATTAGACATCTAATTACAATAATTAGATCCGCAGCTCTCAGTCTAAAAATAGATCTCTTCATGCAAACACTTGGTTCGTTAGCTAACTGCCCGTAAATAGCTCGCAGTCGAACCACACAGGCGACCGACGTCGGTCCCTGTCTGCCTGGGGGTCGCCGACGCCGGCCGATCTCTGACCGACGTCGGTTGCCTTCCTGCCCTGTCCTGCCGACGTCGGTTGGCCTGACCGACGCCGGTGTCTCTGACACTCAGCAACTCTCCTGCAACCTCCTCTCCTGTTTGCATCAGTGAAGCTTTTAGCTCCATAATCCTAACAATCTCCCACTTGGAGATAAACAGCTGCACTGTACCTGTACCTGTACTCTGTCTAATCTGTTTCCTGGTTTGTATCCCTCTTCAAGCTCCCACCTGAAGACAACACACCACACAACCTGTGATGTACCCCCTGTCATCTGAGTACCCTGCCACATCCGAACCTACAACACCTGTAGTGAAGTCCTGACCCTGCATAGCAACACCTGTTGCCGGTCCCTCTCAGAAAATCTGAGAACCCACTTCCCCGAATTGGCTCCTAACTCTGACAGCTCCCACTGCATGGGAATACTCAGGTCTATACCAGACCTCATGTGATTTCAGACACTGTCCCTGTCCAGCCCTTAGTGTGCTCCGATTCTGCATCCCGAACCTCGTCAACACCTGATTCACATCAGCTCCCACTCGAGACAAAATCAACTTGTGATCTCCATGCCTCCCATGTATAGAATTCCGCTGCTCTAAACTCCTCATGACATGCCACTGAACTAATCTTACCCTTCGCTCAGCAAAACCCTGTATGTACACCCCTGCTAGCTAGCATACTATCCACATACAGCAACAGAATGATGTTGCAATCATCATCCCCCTGGTAAGTCAAACCACAGTAGTTACCTGACACTGACTGAAGCCATGCTTCGTCCTCCACCTGTCAAACCTGGTACCACTGTCCTGCAGCTCCTCAAGACCATATGCCTGGTCTTCCGTCTCACGTATCCGTTCTCTCTATTCTTCTACTAAGGAAACCATTCGTCTCTGTGCTTTCATCCAGCTGGCAAACCTACCAAAACACCCCTCTGGTTCTGCTCCAAGGAATCACATCCTCATCTATGCCAAGCTCACACCTGTTTCCTGGATCCTTCCTGCTATACAATCAGCAACAAGTATGAAGAAGAGGAACACGAATTTGAGGGCCTACTTACGCCTTCAGTCCTTCGTATGGGTGTTTGAGACTCCTTGACAGCATGCTGTCCACCCAAAATTCGTTACAGTGACCGACCTCGGTCACTCCACAGTCTGCATCCGACCGACGTCGGTTCTCATGCATCTGTACCTGACTACCAACCTGCCAGCGCTGGTGTCCCTGCTGCCGACGTCGGTCCTCTTGACCGACATCGGTCTTACATATTGCCGACGTCGGTCTCATGACCGACGCCGGTCTTACCCTGCCCGACACTGCCGGCTTCGGTCTGCACATGACCGACATCGGCACCTGTCTGTTCGACGCCGGTTCTTCCTGACCGACGCCGGTGTCTCTGTTCGCCTGTGAGTGATGACTTTTTACCCGCGAGCTCCTTTGGATCAAAACCCATGTCCAAACTGCTCTGCTCAGATGTATCCAGCCTCATCCACTGAACTCTGTCCGCCATCTCCTCCAAGAACACCAAGGCTTTTCAGTTCTTAAGCCTATCAAATATATCTGTCTTCCGCTTAAGAACATGCATCTCCTTCCTTCTCATGTGACCAAGCCTACGAAGCCACGTCTCCGCAACAGAAGAAGAATCAGTAATATAAACAAGTAGATAAAGTGTACCTATTTTCTTACCACCAGCTAATTCAAGTGCTACCGCTGTGAGAGTTCTTGTGCATCTCTCATCACCCAATCTTTCTGAAGAAATTAGCCATATCTCCAAACCTGGGACCTGCATGACCTTCATCAACACCTGTGTGTTGGCCGCCTGCAATTTCAGCTTCACTTCCCCTTTGCCAATTCTTTGGCAAGGCTTACCAGCTCCTCTACCTGGGGCTGCATGGAAAGAGACAACCGAATCTTTTATCCAAGATTCAACTTTATCCAAAAAACCTGCAAATACATCCTATGCAACAACACCTGCTACATCTGTATCTTCAATTTCTTCATGCTGATCTGTTACCAACCAACAATGTTCTTTTACCTGCTCTTTGTTTCCATCGGACCGTGAGTAACCGTCTGTGCTTTTCAACTCCTCCATTCTTAGCTTACTTTGATCTGCCATTGCTCTACTCCCACTCAATCAGAAACCCCTGAGAGTGCCCTGTAACCAAAATACAACCTGCTTCCTGCAACCTTAGCTCTGATACCACTTGTCAGGAATCTAGAACAACAAACATGCTCTGATCCCACTTGTCAGGATGCGAAACCGGAAACATACAATTGATTACCAAACTTCAAGCAACTTAATATGCGAAAATAACCAGAATCAACAAGTAACTAAAATTCAGAATAACACAGCATATGAGAGACAATACACAACTTGTATTAACACTTTATACAGAAAAGAATACAATAAAGAAGATGCCACTTCTTCTCCACCACCTTACAGAGGTTTCCCACACCTTAAGTGAACAGTACTTCTTCTCCCCAAAGCTCTCCCTCTCACAGGTCCCAACACCCAACTCAAATACAGAGTTGGTGTTCACCTCCCGTGCTCCACGCACACCACAAATGCTACACGCACTCCACAAGCACTCCACGTGCTCCACAAGTACTCAAGGTACTTCAAGTAGATCTCCCATGAACCTGCAACAACCTGCAATTCAACAGACCATACTTATGGAAGGAACTCCCTTGCCTTCCTCTCTTGCTCTATCCGAGTACACACCTGTACTCCAAGTAGATCCTGCCTGATACTGCTCCCTGTTGTGTTGCTGTCTATATGACCTTGCACACTTGCAAATCAAACAACGGTTCTGCTCACCTGTGAACCTCGACCTTGCACACACATACACCTGCAAATCAACGATCTTACTTACCATGTAGATCTCCTATATAGGCCATGCAACTGTGACCAAGATCCTACACTCTTGAAGAACCCAGCTGGCTCTCCAATCCAGCACCAACACACCTGGTACTGAGGCACTAGGAGGAACGCACCATTGCTCTACCTCACACACAGAAGGAGCTTATAATTATGCTCTCTTACTCCCTAGCACACTTTTCCAATACAACCATGAGTCTATTATATAGATCTCATCCAAACAATAATTAGACATCTAATTACAATAATTAGATCCGCAGCTCTCAGTCTAAAAATAGATCTCTTCATGCAAACACTTGGTTCGTTAGCTAACTGCCCGTAAATAGCTCGCAGTCGAACCACACAGGGGACCGACGTCGGTCCCTGTCTGCCTGGGGGTCGCCGACGCCGGCCGATCTCTGACCGATGTCGGTTGCCTTCCTGCCCTGTCCTGCCGACGTCGGTTGGCCTGACCGACGCCGGTGTCTCTGACACTCAGCAACTCTCCTACAACCTCCTCTCCTGTTTGCATCAGTGAAGCTTTTAGCTCCACAATCCTAACAATCTCCCACTTGGAGATAAACAGCTGCACTGTACCTGTACTTGTACTCTGTCTAATCTGTTTCCAGGTTTGTATCCCTCTTCAAGCTCCCACCTGAAGACAACACACCACACAACCTGTGATGTACCCCCTGTCATCCGAGTACCCTGCCACATCCGAACCTACAACACCTGTAGTGAAGTCCTGACCCTGCATAGCAACACCTGCTGCCGGTCCCTCTCAGAAAACCTGAGAACCCACTTCCCCGAATTGGCTCCTAACTCTGACAGCTCCCACTGCATGGGAATACTCAGGTCTATACCAGACCATATGTGATTTCGGACACTGTCCCTGTCCAGCCCTTAGTGTGCTCCGGTTCTGCATCCCGAACCTCGTCAACACCTGATTCACATCAGCTCCCACTCGAGACAAAATCAACTTGTGATCTCCATGCCTCCCATGTCAAAGAATTCTGCTGCTCCAAACTCCTCATGACATGCCACTGAACTAATCTTACCCTTAGCTCAACAAAACCCTGTATGTACACCCCTGCTAGCTAGCATACTATCCACATACAGCAACAGAATGATGTTGCAATCATCATCCCCCTGGTAAGTCAAACCACAGTAGTTACCTGACACTGACTGAAGCCATGCTTCGTCCTCCACCTGTCAAACCTGGTACCACTGTCCTGTAGCTCCTCAAGACCATATGCCTGGTCTTCCGTCTCACGTATCCGTTCTCTCTATTCTTCTACTAAGGAAACCATTCGTCTCTGTGCTTTCATCCAGCTGGCAAACCTACCAAAACACCCCTCTGGTTCTGCTCCAAGGAATCACATCCTCATCTATGCCAAGCTCACCCCTGTTTCCTGGATCCTTCCTGCTATACAATCAGCAACAAGTATGAAGAAGAGGAACACGAATTTGAGGGCCTACTTACGCCTTCAGTCCTCCGTATGGGTGTTTGAGACTCCTTGATAGCATGCTGTCCACCCAAAATTCGTTACAGTGACCGACCTCGGTCACTCCACAGTCTGCATCCGACCGACGTCGGTTCTCATGCGTCTGTACCTGACTACCAACCTGCCAGCGCTGGTGTCCCTGCTGCCGACGTCGGTCCTCCTGACCGACATCGGTCTTACATATTGCCGACGTCGGTCTCATGACCGACGCCGGTCTTACCCTGCCCGACACTGCCGGCTTCGGTCTGCACATGACCGACATCGGCACCTGTCTGTTCGACGCCGGTTCTTCCTGACCGATGCCGGTGTCTCTGTTCACCTGTGAGTGATGACTTTTTACCCGCGAGCTCCTTTGGATCAAAACCCATGTCCAAACTGCTCTGCTCAGATGTATCCAGCCTCATCCACTGAACTCTGTCCGCCATCTCCTCCAAGAACACCAAGGCTTTCCAGTTCTTAAGCCTATCAAATATATCTGTCTTCCGCTTAAGAACATGCATCTCCTTCCTGCTCATGTGACCAAGCCTATGAAGCCACGTCTCCGCAACAGAAGAAGAATCAGTAATATAAACAAGTAGATAAAGTGTACCTGTTTTCTTACCACCAGCTAATTCAAGTGCTACCACTGTGAGAGTTCTTGTGCATCTCTCATCACCCAATCTTTCTGAAGAAATTAGCCATATCTCCAAACCTGGGACCTGCATGACCTTCATCAACACCTGTGTGTTGGCCGCCTGCAATTTCAGCTTCACTTCCCCTTTGCCAATTCTTTGGCAAGGCTTACCAGCTCCTCTACCTGGGGCTGCATGGAAAGAGACAACTGAATCTTTTATCCAAGATTCAACTTTATCCAAGAAACCTACAAATACATCCTGTGCAACAACACCTGCTACATCTGTATCTTCAATTTCTTCATGCTGATCTGTTACCAACCAACAATGTTCTTTTACCTGCTCTTTGTTTCCATCGGACCGTGAGTAACCGTCTGTGCTTTTCAACTCCTCCATTCTTAGCTTACTTTGATCTGCCATTGCTCTACTCCCACTCAATCAGAAACCCCTGAGAGTGCCCTGTAACCAAAACACAACCTGCTTCCTGCAACCTTAGCTCTGATACCACTTGTCAAGAATCTAGAACAACAAACATGCTCTGATCCCACTTGTCAGGATGCGAAACCGGAAACATACAATTGATTACCAAACTTCAAGCAACTTAATATGCGGAAATAACCAGAATCAACAAGTAACTAAAATTCAGAATAACACAGCATATGAGAGACAATACACAACTTGTATTAACACTTTATACAGAAAAGAATACAATAAAGAAGATGCCACTTCTTCTCCACCACCTTACAGAGGTTTCCCACACCTCAAGTGAACAGTACTTCTTCTCCCCAAAGCTCTCCCTCTCACAGGTCCCAACACCCAACTCAAATACAGAGTTGGTGTTCACCTCCCGTGCTCCACGCACACCACAAGTGCTCCACGCACTCCACAAGCACTCCACGTGCTCCACAAGTACTCAAGGTACTTCAAGTAGATCTCCCATGAACCTGCAACAACCTGCAATTCAACAGACCATACTTATGGAAGGAACTCCCTTGCCTTCCTCTCTTGCTCTATCCGAGTACACACCTGTACTCCAAGTAGATCCTGCCTGATACTGCTCCCTGTTGTGTTGCTGTCTATATGACCTTGCACACCTGTAAATCAAACAACGGTTCTGCTCACCTGTGAACCTCGACCTTGCACACACATACACCTGCAGATCAACGATCTTACTTACCATGTAGATCTCCTATATAGGCCATGCAACTTTGACCAAGATCCTACACTCTTGAAGAACCCAGCTGGCTCTCCAATCCAGCACCAACACACCTGGTACTGAGGCACTAGGAGGAACGCACCATTGCTCTACCTCACACACAGAAGGAGCTTATAATTATGCTCTCTTACTCCCTAGCACACTTTTCCAATACAACCATGAGTCTATTATATAGATCTCATCCAAACAATAATTAGACATCTAATTACAATAATTAGATCCGCAGCTCTCAGTCTAAAAATAGATCTCTTCATGCAAACACTTGGTTCGTTAGCTAACTGCCCGTAAATAGCTCGCAGTCGAACCACACAGGCGACCGACGTCGGTCCCTGTCTGCCTGGGGGTCACCGACGCCAGCCGATCTCTGACCGACGTCGGTTGCCTTCCTGCCCTGTCCTACCGACGTCGGTTGGCCTGACCGACGCCGGTGTCTCTGACACTCAGCAACTCTCCTGCAACCTCCTCTCCTGTTTGCATCAGTGAAGCTTTTAGCTCCACAATCCTAACATTTTCCAAAACTTGGATAAAAAATCTCCAAATCATTCTATCATAATATTTGATAATACCTAATTTCACAACCATAGCTTTTTTCGAGAACTAAGAAGAGAGTGAACAACTTCATGAGGGATTATGATTCCTTCTTGAATTTGCCTGCCTGGCACAAAGCCCCCTTGTTCCTTGGAAATTAAAGAGTCAAGAATAGGTTTTAATATGATTGCAGTGGATTTGGAAATGATTTTGTAAATGGTATTACAAAAATAAATAGGCATGAAATTACTGAAAGTAGACTATCGCTCCCCTTTCAAAATCAAAGAAATGAATGTGTTGTTAATGTCTGAAGCAACCCTTTATTTAAAATGAGATTCATTCACCATACTCACTACTTCAACAGCTACAATGTCCCATATAGTTTGAAAGAAAGTTGTTGGGAAACCATTAAGCCCAATGGACTTGTCTCTAGCCATAGAAAATACCACCTTCTTTATCTCCTCTTTAGAAAAAGGAGCCATTAAATTCATAATCTACTGATCAGAAACCAACCTAGGAATATGTATCAAACTACTGGACTGAGCACTAAGGGAAGAAGGTTCAGGGTAGCAAAGCAACTCTTCAAAGAAACCAACAACCTCTTTTTTAATACTTGACACAGATTCCAACACAACTCCATCCCTGAAAGAAATATTTGATATACGACTTCAAATCTCCTTGCATAGATAGAATTATGAAAAAACTTTATATTCTTATCCCCCTCTTTAAGCCATAGTTCCCTTGACTTTTGTTTCCTAAAAACTTCTTCTCTCAAGTGTAGTTCAAAGAGTTCAACCATAAGGGATTTCTGATTTATAGAAGTCTATGTCCATACCAACCATGAGAATAACTTGATTAATGATTTCCAAATCAAATTCCACTATGTCAGTTTATTTGAAAATGTTTTTGAAACTCACAAGATTCCACGATTTTAAGCAAGGCTTAATATGAGTGAGTTTTTTTCTCATTATAAACATCTTAGTATCTTCCAAGGGAGGAACCTTGTTCCACCAATATTTAACTAAGTCATGAAGTGAGGGATCCCAAAGCCACATGATCTCAAATTTGAAGGGGAAAAGGGGAGTGGCCTTAACTTCATCAATCCAGAGTTTAATAGAGGCATGGTCCGATCCAAAAATGGGAATGATATTGCTCTTAAGGATCCAGTCCTTGTTTAGACAATCTAGGGAAATCAGGAAATGATCCAATTGATATTGCTCTCAAGGATCTAGTCCTTGTTTAGACAATCTAGGGAAATCAGGAAACGATTCAATCATTCCACAATGTTACAAAAGCCTTCCCACCAATTATTCCAAGAGAAAAAACATTTTTTGAAACTAAGTTTAAAAACTCAATTGATTCCACGAATCTGGCAAAATCCTTCTGAGACTAAGCATGCCATCCTTGACCCCCTCTCTTCTATGTGCTATTAAGAATGACATTTAAATCCCCCTTAGAACACAAGTTTCATTTTATAGAAGAGTAAGTTACCCTAAAATATCTTACCATTAGATGGCTTTGAGTGCAACTGAACTAGGACCATACACATTAAACAAGAAGAAAGTGAGGTCAAAGGAAAAATCTGAGATTTTTCAAAGTTGTCAATTAGTTCCAAAACCACAATTTTCAACATGAACCTTATGTGGAGCCCAAATGATCGCCAAACCACCAAAGGCTCCAATGAATTCCACAAAAATGCCCTTCCATCTATTCCAACTTTTGATCATAAGAGCATCTGCGTCGACTACATTCAATTTTGTTTCTTGCAACAAAAAAGGTCACAACTTGGTTTAAACAACTCACATCTTACTAGACGCCTCTTGTTAGGACATTCATGCCCCTAACATTCCATGATAAAAGCTTCATTTCTTAGCTAGGGAGCCAACTACCCCCCGCTTTTCATAAAAGAAAGATCTCTCAATAGTAGATTGCTTACCTTTGGAGACTTTGCTCGACTTCCTTCCTCTTTTGATACTAGAACCAAAGTTTGGCGGAGAAATCAGACAATCTTTTTGAGAGATGGTAAGGACTTATTTGGAATTTAGCTCCTCTTCATCACTCAAGTCTCCTGAAATTGGGTAGAGATGAATATCTCCACCCTGACTCGAATCTTCAGCTTGATATCTTAGAACATCCTCCAAAGGATGCTCCTTTGGCCCCTCTTTCACCTCAGAAGGATCATTCTTTAAAAATTGCAATATTAATATTAGAAAAAAATATATTTATAATTTCAAAAATGTGCTTCAATAAATAATTTATTTATGAAAATAAATAGCATTTATGATAAGATATTGCCTATTATGATACAATTTGGCATGCTCAACAATTAATTAATGTTTTAGAATTTTTTGAAATAATTTTTTTTTGGAATTTATTGAATTAAATATTATTCATAATAAAAAATAATTAATGACATAAATATTTATAATAAATAAATAAATATAGTAATTTTTGGCCATTTTTAGCCCACATAAAAAGCTCTTGCATGGTTTGATGAAGCAGTGGATCAAAGGCTTAGAAATGGATCCAACATTTGAAAATGGAGAGGATCCAAGCATAGTTTTTTAAAGATCCAACAATAGTTTTCAAAGATAAGCCTGCAAGCAAGAAGCTAATTGCAAAATCTTTTATTCAGCTAAGTTTGTACTTGTCCATTCTTTTGGACTTTGCGGGGACTAATTGTTTCCTTTCTTTTGGGACCCTTTTTGGCTAAGTGTTAAGTGTTAAATTCTTTTGAACAAGTTGTCCGAGACAAAGTTTTCAAAGGCATAATTCTTTTGGACAAAATGTCTGAAGCAAAAGACAAAGACTGAATTCTTTTGGGGAAATTGTTCCGCAATAATTTCCTCGAAGACCTATTTCTTTCGGGAGAATTATTTCAGACATTTTGTCTGAAACAAAAGGCACGAAGGATTTTTCTCTCAAAAAGTGTACCAAGCAAAAGTTCTGAAAGATATCTTTTTCAAAGCAAAGTGGCCAAGACAATTGTTTTGAAGGGATTTTCTTAGGGAAATGGTATGATACAAAAAACTCCGAAGGGCATTTTCAATTCTTTTGAATGGCACTTTTCCAAAGTCAAAAGGCCAAAGGAGTTTTCTAAGGGACACATTTCCTTTAGGAAAATTATCTGAGACAATTTTTTTGAAGGAAGATTTATTTCAAAACTTTTGTCCCGAAGCAAAGATATTCCTTCAGAGAGAAGCGTTGAAACAAAAATCCGAAGGGACTTTTCAAGTTTCTTGAAGGGGATGTTCCTTTTGGGAAGGTTCATTTTCAAAAAAGTCAAAGGGTCCTTTCCCTTTGAAAAGGTACATTTGCAATATTTCCAAAGGGGCATTTTTTCAAATGTCGAAGGGCACTTTTCTTGAAAAAAGGGAGCACTTGCAAAGTTGACGTTTTATTTCAAATAACCAAAGGACATTTACAAAAGTTTTGAAGGGTACTTTTCCTTAAGAAAGGGGCATTTTTTAAGTGGCCGAAAGATACTTTTCCTTCAGAAAGGTGACTCCTCTGAAGGACTTTTCAAAATCCCAAGGGTCATTCTCAAAAGTTTAAAGTTTAATTACTTTGGGAGAAAAGTCCGCAAAAATTGTTCAAGCAAATTACCTGAAAGAAAAGTTCCACATGAAAGTGTCCAAAGGAAACATGCTGTTTGTGCCAGTGTCAAAGTTCAAGCTCATAAAATAGTTGTTGGGATTCAAATATCCCATGACGGGCCCACAAATATCAAAATCTACACCCCTACAAGTAACCATTTAGATTTGTATGGACTTTCGTCAACATAAATAGATGTGGGAAAACCAATGTCCTTAGATTGGTTTTCCATCTATAGGAAAGATTTGGTCTAGGTTTCTAGGTAAGAGCTGGTAGGTGAAATTAATGGAGAGGCCCTCATCCTTTGACATGGCCATCATTTCTGACAAACAACTGCTCAACACTTAAGCAACATGGCTCAGTCCAGATTCAGAGTTATGGGGATTGTGTCCTTATACATGCAAGACAAGTGAGAGATGGCATGGGGATGATAGATGAAAATCAAGTGATTAGAAAAGGTAGCTTGAGCATTAAAGATGTTCTTGGAGAATTTCTTGTCTTCTAGCATGTTTTCTAATCAATGAGGGGCTCAAGGAGATTTGTGGTGATCTTGGACGGTGTATCTCATGGTCAGGGTAGTTGCATACTTTGAATGCAAAAAGAACTCAAGGATAATAGTGGTGGTTGCATCCATTTATGACCCCCCTCTCTATTTTCTCATGCAAACCCCTTCTTCTCTCATCCCTTTTTGCTATATATATATATAGGCTTTTGATCCTAAAAAGAGATCCCTCGACCGGTGATAGAGTTCCTTTGTCAAAATCACCTTGTAAACACTCTCTTGAAGCAATAAGATAAACTTTTCTGATTTTGGTTTAAATTCAAGTATACATTTTTGGGGTTTAACTTGCAGATTTATGTCCCTTTTAATCATCTATAGATTCTCTACGTATCATGCTTTAATTCTTTTTGGTTCCTTGCAGGTTGTGTGAAGTGTTAGACATTGGTCCCTTTCTTGAAGTGTCACAAGTTTATAGTGTCTCATATAGACCTATTTCTTTATGTCCTTCAAATCAAAAGGTTTTACCTTGACCTCCACACAAAATACTTATACTTGTGGCCTTGAGATAGGATCAAATTAGTCTATGTCTTGGTTAGGTTCATTAGTAGTTGTTAAGGTTTCTAGGCTAAAAGTGGATCATTTCATATTTGGTGCATCACCATCCTTAGCTTAGGTTTCCCTTTCATGTTATCTTTCTCTCCCTTTTCCTTAGTCATTAGTAGAGTTTAGTGTGGGAACAAATTAAAGTGAAGCATCTGAGGAGCTAGCCTCATTAAAAAGCCTAAAGGTTCAACCTCATTACAAGATACCCACAGCTTGAGGTTGTTCCAATATTATAGCTAGAAGTGAGAGAGTGTAAAAAAATCTCCCACAAGGGTGCAATTCTAGCCTACAACAATTTTTGGCACGCCCAATGTGACCACTTTCGAGGAAGATTGGTCAAGTTTGATGCTAGTTTGATCGATTTTCAGTGGTTATAGCTTTCATCTTTCAAGTATTTGGCGACTCCAAAGAACACTCAACAATTTGGTGACAAAATGGTAACTATTTTTCATGCCAAAAGTGACTACAAGATCAACTTCTATATGTATTCCTTTTGAATTTGTTGAATTACCTTTAAACTCAGCAAGAAGGTTAAGGTTCGCCCACACTCACCCATACGTAGGAAACCATTTTCCTAAACCAGTCAGGAGGTGTACCTATGCAATAAGACCTTTGTTAGCCCCTTTCGTTACCATGATTCCTTGAAGAGCTTTTGTAGGCTTTAGTGGCCAAAGTCCTTTGAATCTACCATAATACAAAACTATGCCAGTAGCAGCTCTCAAAAGCATCTCATATTTTATAGGATACCAAGCCATAACCCCTGCTGAACACATCAATGACATAGCCAATTTTTTCAATATCCATAATGTCATTGCAAAAAATATACTATTAGATTGTTAGTTGTATCCCTTAAGGGAAAATCTTAAGATTGGTATAGAGACTTATCTCTAATTCTATTCAATCATGGAATCAACTAGGAGAGGCCTTGTGTAAAATATTTGCAAACAAGAGTGACCATTTGTCACTAGCAAAATAACTTACCACAATCAAGAGAGCCCCCCAGGAAGTCATGCAAGATTTCAACACAAGATTTCAAAAGGCTTGGGATAGAATTTTGGCCTCTGTTAGATCGTCCCCTAACTTTGTATTCCTATACTATTTGAAGGCTTTTAATAGTGATATAGTTGTATTGATCCAATCTATGGGAGGGGACATATTTCCAGATGCTTATGAGGTGGATATTAAATCAAAAAATTACCTAGTTCAGGTTGGCAAGCTTTCTCCTAGACCCCAATGCCTATTTTCCTTGAAATCAGACCACCCCCTATAGTTATTCCCCCACTTGATGTTATTCTTCCAACTCCAAAAATGGCTGCTATACCTTCACCTAAGCAGGAAAAGACCTCCACTAGCGGATCAAGTGATTCCCAAGAGCAAAAAAACTACCTAGAACTTAAGAGCATGATCCCATCCTTGGGAAATGACGTGGTAAATGTTAAAAGGCAAAAATCTCAGTTCAATAAACCTTATCAAACTCCATATCAGCCTCAACAACAATCTTATCAAGGGAATAGACCACCCTTCAAGGGAAGTTTTCAAAACCATAACCATGAGCAAGGGCAAGGACAACCTAGCTATAATAAGTAAGGTAGCTATAACCCAAATGCCGCAGGCCCTTCCAACTCCTTGGTTCCTATTCAAAACAATATGGCTCAAGAAGCTGAAGGGACCATACTTTGGATTCAATCTTTTGGGCAATCCATTGTCCCGACTAATGGTTTTAATTAGGCATTCAATGACCAATGGCAACAAGCTGTGGCTTATGGATACAATCAAGCCTTAATGACTCAAAACATAGAGATCCCCATGATGACAAAACCAAGATAGTCTCCACAAGACGAAGGATCTGATCAGTTACCAAACCAACTGGATGCTACAATGGTCATCAGTGAGCAAGAAGAGTGGTATGCACTCAATCAATAGGCTAGCTCTGGCCAAGCATACATTCAAGTGGCAGCTAATACAAGGTTCAAAAGAAAGAATATAGATTGTAATCAAGAAGCAGTCAAAGAACCTCCTATCATTAATCCTTCATTGTCTAATCCTAATGAGCCTACTATCACTCCAAAGGTCCCAACACCTCCTAAAAATCAAAATCAAAAGAAAGGTTCTGATCCACAAAACCCACAAATTTAACAAATAGTAGTTGCTCCCAAAGCTCACGTGAAGGTTGGTGGTCCACCAATCAAATTTTTGAGCAAATGAATAAATCTAATGTGAGTGTACCAATGTGGAACATGATTTTCATGCTTGGTCAGGTGGATATCCTTTAAGAAGGTTTATCCAAGATAGGTGTTACAATAACTGCAGGTAAACAACCAAGCAAAGAAACTAAGGTCCTCACCAATACAGCCCAAGGTCCTATGGAATAAAGATCGAGTAAGGTGGTCAAACCTCCTCCATTCTAAATTTCATTAATCATTGGTGATTCCTTGGTGCATAATTGCTTGGTAGATAGTGGGGCTAGTACTTAAGTAATGACAAAGTCTATAGCTGATCAGCTGAACCTCAAATATGAGCCACATACTAAGGGAGTTCTATCGCTTGACGATTCTTCCACAAAGCCATCAAGTATCATCAAGGATTTGAGTTTAACCCTATATGCTTGTCCTGGTGTCTCAGTGGTCCAAGATGTGTTGATCCTTGAAGAGCCTCCTCATTTTTCTCTATGCTTATCTAGAGAATTCACAACCAAAATTGGGGGTTATCTAGCAGTATATTGGTCCTACATGGGTTTCAGAACAAGGTATGGGACTAAGGTATCAATCAAGGCTGAGCCCATGGCACAATTTCACATTGAGCCCCATCAACCAGATAAGATAAATCTCAATTACACTATCCTTGATGATGATAAATTTACAATTGGTCAATAACTGAATACTTATCCTAAGGAAATTTCAGACTTATTCTTGGATGAGCTATGGGGGGATAATCAATTTCTCAACCCTTTGCAAGGTGTTGAAGAAAGAGACATGGGTGTCTATTTGATACATGAAGAAAATCAACTCATGCCTTCCCTAATTGGACCTAAAGAAGACCTTAATGGTATGTGGAAGTTTTTCTTTGATGGTTCAAGGAGAAAAAATGGAGTAGGTGTAGGGGAAATGTTGGTTTCCCCTTCATATGATAAGTATTTCTCTTATTATAGGTTTCATTTTAGTTTCCCCTCCAATGCAGTTGAATATGAAGGCCTAATCCATGGCCTCCAATGGGCCAGTAAAAGGGGCATCAAGAAGTAAAAAGCATATGGAGACAGTGAGCTTATAGTGAACCAAGTCAGGACCCTGAACATTATGAAGAATCCCTTGATGAGGTCTTACAAGAAAAGAGTGTGGGACCTAATTGAATATTTTGAAGCCTTCAACATTCAAGTTGTGCCAAGGAACCAAAATCAACATGCTGATAGGTTGGTAGGTATGGGAGCCCAGTTTGATATTTCAAGTAAGCTAAAAGAGGCCAAGGTTCAGCCACATGTCAAGGTTATAGTGAGGCCATCAATACTAGATAATGAAGCCCAATAGCAGGTCTTCAAAAAAGGACAAAAAAATTGCTTGTTTCTTGCATTAGGAAGCAAAGTTTTCCTTGAAAAACCAAGGTAAATTTCAACATTAGTATGGGAAACAAATTATCCAACTAAAGTCTAACAAACACCTAAAGGGTTGGTCACCCTTGAAAGTCTCTTCCATGAAGGAGACCATATGAGAAAAGATAAGGAAGTAATGTCAATCGATGATGAAAATTATGAGAGAGTCCTCTTCTCAAGCTTGGGAAGGTAAACAACAAGGCTGAGAGGCAGGATTTCATAACACTCTGGAAGGAGTACACAGACATATTTGCTTGGAAGTACAATGACCTGAAAGGTTTTGATCCAAAGTTATCCCAACATGATATAGAATTGGAGACTAATGCTAAGCTTGTGAGGCAAAAACAAAGGCCTGTTAACCCCAAAATAGAAGAGCTTATGAGGAGGGAGCTGACCAAGTTAATTGAATCCAAGATCATCTTTCCCATCAATCACTCATCATGGGTAGCCAATTTGGTGCCTGTAAAGAAAAAGAGTGGGGAAATTAGGCTATGTGTTGAATTTATAGATCTAAATAGGGTGTGGACCATTACCCTCTACCATCCATGGAGCAACTTCTTCAAATAGTTGTAGGTTCAGAACATTTTTCTCTTTTGGATGGATATTCAGGTTACAACCAAGTATTAGTAAAGAAAGAAGATCAGTAAAAGACTACCTTCACCACTAAATGGGGCACATATGCATACCAAAAGATGCCTTTTGGCTTATCAAATGTTGGAGAAACTTTATAAAGAGCCATGGACATGGATTTCCAAGGGCTACTAAATCAAATGGCACTGGTCTACTTGGATGACATCATAGTTTCTCCAAGAATGCCAATGAACACATGGACCACTTGAGGTTGATCTTTGAGAGATGCAAAGAGTATGGGATCTCTTTGACTCCAAAGAAGTATGTGTTTGTCATGCATGAAGGTAAGTTATTGGGTCACATTGTTTCAAACAAGGATTAGCTATTGATCTTGATAGAATAAGTGCCATCTTGGCCTTATGCTTACCCAAACATAAGAAGGGACTCCAAAGTTTCCTTGGGAAAATGAACTTTGTGTGAATGTTTATACTTGGTTTTGCAAACTTGGTCAAACCCATCACTACCATGCTTAAGAAGAACCAAGTGTTCACTTGGTCAAATGAAGGTAAATCAACATTTGAGGCTATCAAGTAAGCCATTGACCAAGCACCCACACTCATGAATCCTGATTTTTCAAGAGAATTCATATTGTAAGCCTTCACCAATATTGAAAATATATCAGCTATGCTGATGCAAAAGAATGGTGAAGGGCTTGAGAAACCAATAGCATTTTTTAGTCAGGGGCTTAAAGGGTATGAGGTGAGGTATAATTTTGTAGAAAAACAAGTCCGTGTAGTAGTGAGAAGCCTTAAAAATTTCAAGCCAATGCTTTCCAATAGCAAAATATATCTTATGGTGTCTCATCTTGGAGTGAGATACTTCCTTCTTAATAAAAACTTGAATTAAAAGAGGGTTGGTTGGATTACCAAGGTCATGGAGTATGACATGGAGATCAAGGTCACTAAGTTATTGAGAGATAAAGGATTTTGTGAGCATATGTTCAATGATTTTCATGAAGACAAAGAGGCTATCTTGGTAATACAAGATAACCCACAAACAGATGCACCTCCACCTTACACTAGTTGGCTCCATGATATGACGCATTTCTTGATAACATGTGAGTTTGCACAAGGTATGGATAGGGCAAAAAGAAGGTGTTTTAGACTTCAATCCATGACTTATGCATTTTTTGATGTGGTTTTATTCAGAAAGGACCTCAATGGATTGCTCATAAGGTGCATAGATGATGACCAAGTGACAAGGCTCGAGGCCATTTTGCTCCAAGGACCACAATAAAAAAGATAATGAGAGTTGGTTATTATTGGCCCAACCTCTTCAAAGATACATATACATGGGTAAGAAAGTGTCAAAAGTGTGCTTTCTTTGTGGGTAAGCAAAGATTGGTATCCCTTCCTCTTAACCCAATTCAGGTAGAGCAACCCTTCATGTAATGGGGGCTAGATTTCATAAGAATTATCAACCCTCCATCAAGTGCAAGGCATAGATGGGTGCTTACTGCAACTGACTAATTCACCAGGTGGGTGGGAGCCATTGCATTTAAAGAAGCTAATGAAGGTGCAGTCCTAGACTTCTATAACATCATTGTGACTAGGTTTGGTGTTCTATCCACTATCATTTCTGATAATGCATTAGCATTCTTCGGTCTAAAAATGAGTGAATGGGCTCTCAAGATGGGCATCTACCTCAACACCTCTTCCAACTATTATCCTCAGGGAAATGGATTGGCTGAGTTTACAAATAAATTTTTTCTAAGAATCATCATAAGAACTATGGAAGAGAATCAGAGGACAAGGCACACTAAACTAAAGACAACCTTGTGGGCTAACAGGGTGACTCCTAAAGCTACCATTGGAAATTCTCTATATGTCTTAGTATATGGAAGGGAGGCCAAGTTGCCCATTTCTCTTGAGATGCCTACATTAGAACTAACCCATCAGCTGGAGTTGATGGAAGATGAGCCCATGCATGTGAGACTAGCAGAACTCATGGATCTTGAAGAAACTAGAGACCTTATAATGAAAATGCTAGTCACATCAAGCTCAAGTCAAGAAAGCCTTTGACAAGAGAGCTATGTTAAGGGAATTCAAGGAAGGGGATCTAGTCCTCAAGTGGGATTCAAACAAGGCCAAGCTAGGTAACCATACCAAATTTTACAGCTTGTGGAGTGGTCATTATTTGATCCACAGATGCAAACAACATAATGCTTTTCAGCTGACCCAACTAGATGGAAAGGTACTACCCATCCCAGTCAATGGGATTCATCTAAATCCTTGATATTATAAGATTTTTTAGCCATTGTATATATTGTACATTTTGTATAGCTTTTCATGTTTTCTCTTAAGTGCCTTATGCACATCCTTTTCAGTTGTGTGTTTCCCTTTCCTAAGTGCCTTGGGCACAGTGTTTGTTTTATTCTGGTTGTCCTTATTGCTTCAAAGGGAGGTTCCAATTTAGTGAAAAATTTACTTGACTCCATGGCCAATAGATGGATTTGATGAGGCAACATGGTCTAAGCTATCTATCATTGACAGGCATGCAACCCCTGTGAGTTGTCAAGGATGTTGGCCATTTTAGGCCCACATATAAAGATCTTGCATGGTTTGATTAAGTAGTGGATCAAAGGCTTAGAAATGGATCCAACATTTTCAAATGGAGAGGATCCAAGCAAGGTTTTCTAAGGATTCAGCAGCAGTGTTCAAAGATAAGCCTGCAACCCAGAAGCTAAGTGCAAAATCTTTTATTGAGCTAAGTCTTTACTTGTTCATTCTTTCAGACTTTGTGGGGACTAAGTGTTTATTTTATTTGGAGATCCTTTTTGGCTAAGTGTTAGGTTTTGAATTATTTTAGACAAGTTGTTTGAGACAAATTTTTTGAAGGGATAATTCTTTCAGACAAAATGTCCGAAGCAAAAGACAAAAACTGAATTCTTTCAGCAAAAATTTTCCGCAACAGTTTCCCTGAAGACCTATTTCTTTTGAGAGAATTGTTTCAGAGATTTTGTCTAAAACAAAAGGTTCAAAGGATTTTTCTCTCAGAAAGTGTACCAAGCAAAAGTTTTGAAAGATATATTTTTCAAAGTAGAGTGGCCAAGACAATTTTTTCGAAGGTATTTTCTCGAGGAAATGGTCTGATACAAAAAAATCCGAAGGGCATTTTCAATTCTTTCAAAGGGAACTTTTCCAAAGTCAAAAGGCCTAAGGAATTTTCTAAGGGACACATTTCCTTTAGGAAAATTATCTGAGACAATTTTTTCGAAGGAAGATTTATTTCAAAACTTTTGTCCTGAAGCAAAGGAATTCCTTCAGAGAGAAGTGCCAAAACAAAAATTCGAAGAGACTTTTCAAGTTTCCAGAAGGGGATGTTCCTTTCGGGAAGGTTCATTTTAAAAAAGGGCAAAGGGTCCTTTCCCTTCAAAAAGGTACATTCACAAGATTTTTGAAGGGGCATTTTTTCAAATGCCAAAGGGCACTTTTATCGATAAAAGAGAGCACTTGTAAAGCCAACAAGTCATTTCAAATAACCAAAGGACATTTACAAAAGTTCTAAAGGGTACTTTCCCTTTGGAAAGGGGCATTTTTGAAGTGGTTGAAAGATACTTTTGCTTCAGAAAGGTGACTCCTCCAAAGGGCTTTTCAAAATCTAAAGGGTCATTCTCAAAAGTCTAAAGTTTAATTCCTTCAGGAAAAAAGTCCATGGAAATTGTTCAAGTAAATTCCCTGAAAGAAAAGGTCCATAGGAAAGTGTCTGAAGGAAACATGACATGCATGCCAATGTCAAAGTTCAATCTCATAAAATAACTATTGGGATTCAAATATCCCATGACGGGCTTGCAAACATCAAAATTTGAACCCCTACAAGTAGCTATTTGGATTTGTATGGACTTACATCAACATAAATGGATGCATAAAAACCTATGTCCTTAGATTGCTTTTCCATCTATAGGAAAGATCCAGTCCAGGTTTTAAGGTAGGAGTTAGTAGGTGCAATTAATGGAGAGGCCCTCATCCTTTGATATGGCCATCATTTCCAACAAACAGCCGCTCAACATAGAAGTAACATGGCTTGGTCTAGATTCAAAATTATGGGGATTGTGTCCTTATATGTGAAAGATAAGTGAGAGATGGTGTGTGGATGATATATGAAAATCAAATGACTAGAAAAGGTAGCTCGAGCATTAAAGATGTTCTTGGAGAAGTTCTTGTCTTCTAACATGTTTGCTAATCAGTGAGGGGCTCGAAGAGATTTGTGGTGATCTTAGATGGTTTATCTCATGGTTAGTGCAGTTGCATACTTTTAATGCAAAAAGAACTCAAGGACAATAGTGGTGGTTGCATCCATTTATGACCCCCTCCCTATTTTCTCACACAAACCCCTTCTTCTCTCATCCCTTTTTGCTATATATATATATATAATATTTTTAGCCTAAAAAGAGATCCCTCGATCGATGATAGAGTTACTCTATCAAAATCGCCTTGTAAACACTCTCTTGAAGTAATAAGATAAACTTTTTTTATTCTGGTTTGAAGTCAAGTATACATTATTGGGGTTTAACTTGCATATGTATGTCCCTTTTCATCATCTTTAGATTCTTTACATATCTTGCTTTAATTCTTTTTGGTTCCTTGTAGGTTATGTGAAGTGTTAGACATTGGTCCCTTTCTTGAAGTGTCACAAGTTTATAGTGTGTCATACAGACCTATTTCTTTCTATCCTTCAAATTACAGGGTTTTCCCTCGACCTCCACATGAAGTACTTATGCTTGTGGCCTGGAGATAGGATCAGATCAGTCTGTGTCTTGGTCAGGTTCATTAGTAGTATTTAAGGTTTATAGGCTGAAGGTGGATCATTTCATATTTGGTGCATCACCATCCTTAGCTTAGGTTTCCCTTTCATGTTATCTTTCTCTCCCCTTTCCTTAGTGATCAATATATTTTAGTGTGGGAACAATTTGAAGTGAAACATCTTAGGAGCTAGTCTCATTAAAAATCCTAGAGGTTCAACCTCATTATAGGATACCCACAGCTTGAGGTTGTTCTAATATTGTAGCTGGAAGTGAGAGAGCCTAAAAAACTCACCAAAAAGGGTGTAATTCTAGCCTACAATAGTAATTAATAATGATATGAGTGGTCATAGTAATTGATTTTTATGATGTCAGCATAAGAATATTCCTAATTAACACCCTTGGGAATATTCTAATATTTATATGATAAAACTTTATAATTATTAAAATCATATGCATTTCAAAAAAAATGATTCGCCAAACAAATATGAGTTATTTGCCCAAGTAAAACCATTAGTACCTAGCCTTGGTAGGGACTAATAATAAGGTTCGGTAAGATAGATTAATTAATTCTTATTGTGGGATCTCATATGCAGGATGATCTATTCTTATTAAGTAATAGGACAAAGAATAACATATAATATTAACTTTGGTGATCCTCAACTTTTACAATGTTCTTCCAATATTGTAAATACAAGCAAACAAATTATCAAGGAAGGTAAGTATAATAATATATATCCTTGTTTAAAATATGTTCATATAAATAATGTATAACAAACAAGGATGAAGTACAAAACAAGTAGAAAACAATCATTTCATGATATCAATCCATAGATTGCAGACTCTTTTTCAAGTGTAGTTTTATAACAAGATTATATGTCTAAGGAGTGAATACATCCATAAAGATAAGATAAAATTTATTTCCATTAAGAAATAAATGAAAGCATTTCATTCTTATCTTTTACACTATTAACTGTTTGGATAGAGTAGCAGACAATATCTAGATCTATATTTTTCTTCAAGAATTTTATTAACAAGCACTCACCAATGTTAGTTGTTATGTACTTCCATTTTATCAATTCCAAAATTGATCAAGTATTTAGAGTTGACAAATTGAAATGTCTTTCAATAAGCATGCTATAACTAGTCAACTAGTAGAAGACTCCTTCAAATACAAAAATAGACAAAACTACCACCGAGAGTCACAAGGTGTCGCTGACATGAAGACAAGGATACTTTGAGATCGCACCATGTATGTGAAAGCCAAAAGAAACAAGATTAGGTAAAAAATCACTTAGAAGACCACTAAAAAATAAGAGGAACATTACATGCTAAAGATAAAACTCTATTATTGTTTATAATATTGCTGATTTATATTAGAAGCTCAATTTCTTGTTAGCATAATTGTCTAAGTTGCTAATTAAATTTCCAATGAATTCATTATGAGCATCAAGATTATTATGTATTTTTAAAATAATTTATTTATCAAGATCAATGGTGACATTCATAATTATTCAGATTTCAAATTTGAAAGTATATGACATATATTCACACTAGATTTAAGATGACCAAAAACTAGGATAATGATAGTAGACCAAATTTCTTGTTGAATTATATAACATCCTAGTGAGATGCGATTAATAATTGAGTAAACAAACTACAAAAGATAAATATTTTGGTGGTTCTTTCCCAAATTAAGGTACCATGTTAGTTGTTGTTAAGCACGGGATATACTGAGAGGCGGGGTGAATCAGTATATCATATATCTTATAAAATTTTACTTAATCAATTTCCACTTAACCATACATTCAAGATATGCAATAAAACTGAAACAATAAACACCACACAAGAGAGAAAGAGACACCAAATTTTAATGTGGAACCCAATGTGGGAAAAACGACGGAGAACAATCTCAAGTATATGAATGAGCACCAACTCAAACTACAATATTCACAAGCACCAACACCTTTGTTGAACACCAACACAATCTATTGCTATACTTTCAAAGAGTTTACACCTTGATGCTTCCATCTCTTAAAGCGTCGTGACATCATTGTCTTGCACCAAAAGAGGGTTTAGGCAAATGTTTATGTAGTTTGCATTGTACTTCACGAGGAAGTGGAGACATATCTCTCTCTAGAAATTATGCTCACATTTACAAAATAACTTTATCAACTTTGATTCTAAGCGTACAGGTTATGTAGTTGCAATTCCTTAAGTGATAGGTTGAATCAACCTACTTTGTACACACTTATATTGCTACCATTTTCAAGGGTTAGGTCAAGGAGAAAAAGGAAGACAATTTTGCACATTATTCATGGAATTTATGTACGATGATCAGACAACATTGTATGACATTTGATAGCACACTTGCATAGAAAAACCAAAATCCATATGAAAGAAGAGTACAAAGTTGGTGTCTCAAAATAGATTCAACGTTTATAGGCACTACAAATTTAAAAGTCTAATGAATTTGCCTAAGAAATATTCAATGGTAATATTTGAAGCCTTGAATCTTTCCTTTCAGTTTTTGACATCTAGATTTGATATAGACATGTACACTCTCTTTCAGATCATTGTTCCAATCTCAGAATCCCAATATTTTACCTAGGTATGTCAAATTATATTCTTTTATCATGTCATTGCTATTGCTTGCCATAGTTCATTGATTATTCATTGGTTCATGTTTTAAACATGCTTAAGATTGTAATTTATTATGTTATATTGTATTTATTTGAGAAATTGTGTCATTTATTTACCTTAGTGTGCATCAAGTTTTTGACCCTACTATAACTTTTACATAAAATAGTATGTAAAATTAAGTAGCAAGTGAAGTAAGTTGTCTAAGAATTTTTTTAGAGAAATAAAAACATAAGAGAGCATTGTGGCATTGTTGCAAAAGTCCCAAGATGTTTTTTGAGTCTTCATTTAAATAATTGGGTTGTAATTATCTTATATCATGATATTAGAGATAAGGAAGCAGAACCCCACTCTTCAAGAGTTTTCAAACATTTGATTTTTTAGGATAAATTTTTGGGTTGATTCCTCTTTTGACACGTGCTACAATTTTTTAGTTGCTTATTGTTCATTTTATGCAATTGCTTCATCAATTTTCAATAGCTATCATCAAAGTTATATGGATAAATATAGTTTCTTAAACATAATTATTAAAATATCAGATTTATATGTTAAATTATAGAATGGGTTCAAGATAACTTGAACAACCTCAAGACTTCACCCACAATGAATACACACTTGTATAACATTAATGCAAAGAGACACAAATATGCTAAGATAGTATGATTACCAAATATATTAAAACATAGATATTAGGAGGGCTAATGTGTCCTCCTCTCAAGAAGATTACAATAATAATATAATTTTTATATTATCATACATAATATTAGATAATCTTAGGGATAATTTTAGGAAAGATTTTGTCTTGTAGTGGTAGATGAATAGTTTACGTAGGAAGTTGAATAGTCTTCTTGGAAGGTGAACTAAATAGGCATATTTTTTAATTTAAATATTGTAATCTCTCTTCATTTATTTAATATAGAATATAGATTTGGTGTGCACCAAATTCTCATTCATTTTCACCCCATTATTCTTAATCTAACATTGGTATTAGCGCATAAGATTTATCAATCTTTTTCTTCCTCCATTAATCCTCCTTTTTTGTATATTCCACTTTTAGCCAATTAAAATACAATCAAACTAATCTTATTCTAGTATTTTATTGTTAAGGACTACACTTTTGGTAGGAGTAAGGCATTTGAGGCTATATTTGAACAGTGTTTCAACTTAAAAGGAGGTGTTCTAGAAAAATTCAGACCCGTGTGATGTTTTATTAGTTGTTTAACTAAGTTGTAGTGCTCTAAAGGCATATTATACTATGCTTTTATTGTTTAAAGCTCACAATTCAAACTAAGTTGGTTGTGCATGGAGTCCAAGAAGGCGTTTAAACCATTTTAGAGTTGTTATGTGGTGATTAAGACTGCACCACATATCATTTGACTGTTTTCCCTATTCTAGAATGTGTTTCACCTGAATTCAACTACATATGACAACTTTAGAGAGTGTTTCTAGTAGTGATTTATTCAAGAATTATGATACATTTAATCTATTGGATGTATATAATATTAAAAATTCCTTTTGGCTGCATTAAAGTGTCACTATGGTGATTTGAATCTCAAGTTTGAAGCCATAGCCATGTGGGAAGCTGAAAAGGTAAATTCTATAAGTTAAGTTTAATGCATTTTAAGATCTTATGCTTTTTTATTTCAAATAAAAGAATATTTTTTTGTGGAGGATATTCCCAGAATGGAATAATATAATTTTTTTGACTAATTCAAACATAATAAATAAGTCATTTTTTAAACCAAAATCATTTCCTTTTTCAAAATCAAACAAAATTTGAAAAAATACACAATTGTGCAAACACAAACAAATCCTAACACTCAATATTAATAGTGTCTTTGGTTTGCATTTATGAGTAATGTCATTGCAATTGAAGTGATATAGCCTAATATATATTCAACAACGATATATGTGACATCATCCCTTTAATCATTGGGGAGAAATAAATATTTTTTTTAGTTTTTCATTCCCTTCATTACTCATTCATGATTATTGCTAGACTTAAATCCCAAAATCAAGAATAATATGAGTATATAAGGTTATTGTGGCCACATACAAATACTTCTCCCTAAGTGGGTGTCTTAGATAAAATGAATCATTTTCATATTCTACCTAGGTACTACATACCATTATGCTCTCACATGTTTTTAACGTCTCTTTCACATACCTAGAGTATATAGAAAGGATGAGTTTCTTCCACATACCATCGAGTATATAGGAAGGACAAGAATATACAGAGGTTTGATACATCAGTCAGGTGGTATGTATAAAATGGAACATTTTTGGAATGATAAGGAACCATTCCATCTCTCTAAATAATAAATATGCATTCAATCAAAATAATTGTTGGCACAAACTAACCAGAAAGTATACTTGGTTAGAATTGTCTATATAGGTGGAGAATACACTGATATTCAAAGAATTTTGGTTCAACATCTTTGATGGGGATACACAACCTACTAAATCTAAGGAAGCAAAGAAGATACCATCTTGGAAGCAAAAGAATTCAAAAGCATTGGCCTTGATCTGGGATTCAATTGACGTCAAGGTTTTTAGTCACATACAAGGGTGTAACACTCTTTGAAAAACACTTCAAAAATTAAAGGAATTGTATTACTTTCACTCAAAATTGGAGTTCATATAGTTTCAGTTGAAATTGTTCAAGCTTGAGTTGAAAAATGATGATGTAAAGAGTTTGGCTTCATAAATATATACTTTCAAACATGATGTTCATATCACTCATGTAAAATTTGATATGTATATGACCACATTTATAAAAACTCTTCTTCCTAAATACTTAACCTACTCGGAGTCTTTTCAAACAAGAAATCTATTGAAGACTCTCACCTTTGATCAACTAGTTGAGAAGAGGGCCAAGAGAGAAAAAGCCTTTGAAAGAAATATTGAGTCCACATGAGAAAGCATTTGTTATGCTAATCAAAAGGGAAATTCTTCTAAGAAAAAAAATGGATAGAATTAAAGGGAAAAACACAGGTTAAGGTTGAATATATGAAAAAAAAAAAAGTTAGCATCAAGAAAAACAAAAGGACAAACAACATTTACTTTTCAAACATTGTGAAAGAAAAGGGAGTCATGAGACTCATGAATGCAAAACATCATGGCACAAATTTGAAGCCTACACAAATAAAAAAGTAGAAAATGAAAAAAGGAAAAAATCAAAACCAATCTCAACTCAATTTTCAATTGAATGTGTGCTTTCCATCTCTAATGAAGTAAATAATGCCTTAGAGAGTTCAATTTGGGATAATGCTTGGGTTTTAGACACTGGTGTCATGCAACATATGAATTTTAGACATGACTTATTTGATGAGTTTTATGAAGAAAGTTGTGGTCTAATATATTTAGTATATAAAACATGTCTAAAAACTTAAGGCAAAGGATCAATAAGAGTCAAATCACTAGGGATTCTAGACTTCATTCTCTAAAATGCACTATACCTTCCTCAGTAGAAAATAAACTTGTTTTATCTAGTTTTCATTTGAAAAAAAATCCACTTCATTTTGTTGGTTGATGGAGGGATGAAGTTAGGATAAAATGTGATAATGCAATTATCCTTATTGGATACGAGGAAGGAAAATTTATAAAACTTAGGGGTGAGCACTCAGTTCTAATAAAATTTACTCATCTCATGTAATAAGGAATATTAACAAGTCTTCTATGGCATGCCAAATATGGGTGCACACACTATGAAAAAAACCACATAATGTAAAATAATGGTGTTTTAGGCTTGCCAACAATGTCCAAGAATATTGAAAAGTGTGAAGCTTGCATATTTACAAAACATAAAAGGGAGTTGTTTCAAAAGTCAGAATGGAAAACCGACAAGAAACTACTAGGATTTATGTTCTCTACCAATTTTATCCATTGGTGGTCATAAATAATTCATGTTGTTCATTGATCACTGCATCAGAATGACTTCAATATACTTTCTTGAAAAAATTATAAAACTTCAAAATTTTTCAAAAAAATTGAACAACCATTGAAAATGAAGCTTAATCTTACATTTGGACACTCGATACTGACAATGGTGGTGAATTCACATCAAAAGTGTTTGAAACCTATCTCAAGTAGAATGGAATCAAACATCATCTCATAATCCCTTACACTCCTCAATAGAATGGAGTAGTTGATCGGATGAACAAAACTATGATGAACATGGTTTGGACAATGTTGTACTTCAAAGGGGTAAACCTGCATTTATGGGTAGGAGCATCTCAAATAGTAGTATATCTCCACACCATGTCACTATCAACATCCCTTCAATTGAAGACTCCATATAAAATATGGTGTGGTCATTTATATTCAATATGTCATCTTTGAATTTTTATATTCACTTGATATGCATTGATTCCCAATGAGAAAAGGATCAAACTAAAACACATGAGTTATAAATGCATTCTTTTGGTATACTTAGAGTCATAAAAGGCATACAAAATATTTGATGAAAATAGAAATAAATTTATCATCACAAGAGATGTTGTATTTTATGAAAGTACAAAGGACACAACAAGCATTAATCAATAATTGAATTAACTTGAGAAAAATGTTGAATTTGATGTTTTCAAGGAGATTGATATGGAGGTTCCAAACAATGAAGGGAAAACATGTAATTGGGAAACATTTGAATCTCTATTGACTTGTCTAATTGAAACAACACTCCCCCTATGGAAGAAAGTGAAACTTCATCATAAGATGGTCCAATGTCAATAAATGAAGGAGCTTCAAATTAAGAAAATGAGGCACTGGTGATTTTGAAAACTATTTATAAAAAGATACAAAAACGAGCCAAAAAGATGCTAAAAGATGTCAGACCTGATGATGTTGTAAAAAGAAGAACTCAAAGTGCACATATAGTTGCATAACAATCAGACAAGTTCCTAGATGAAATTCAAGTTAAGATAAATAAGCTTAACTAGGAAGACCCTCTACAATAAGAAGTCAATGTTTCTTTTGAATTAGAACCTACTTCCTTCAATCAAGATAAAAATCTTGATGTATGGAGAAAAGCAATGAAGATCGAGTATAATGCATTGGTAAAAAATGGAACATGGGATTTAATTGATCCTTCAATTGGATGTAAACCCATTGGTACAAATAGGTATTTTGAAACAAGTAAAAACATATGTCTTACTTGACAAACACAAAGCAAGGCTTGTCACGAAAGGGTTTGTTAAGAAAAAGGAATAGACTATAATGAAACATTTTCACTAATAACATAATCGACTACCATTCAAACTATGTAAGCTTTGGTAGCTCACAACGAATGGAAAATTCACCAAATAGATGTAAAAATTGTATTTATAAAGGGTGATCTCAAATAAATAGTGTACATGACTTAGGCTGAAGGTTTTGTAGTAGATGACCAAGAGCACAAAGTATGCAAGCTAGAAAAATTATTGTATGGTTTAAAATAAGCTCCAAGAGCATGGTACGAAAAAATCATTGAGTACATCTGTAACATTAATTTCAAATTTTTTGAGTTTGAACATCCAACTCTTTTGTCAAAATAATTTATAAAATATTTGTATTTCTAGTGGTGTATGTGGACTATTTGCTTTTCATAGGAAATAATGAGAGATACACTGAAAAAATCAAAGCAAAGTTGATGTAAGGCTTTTAAATGGTAGATCTGGGTTATCTTCATTATTATTTGGGTGTTAAAGTGATTCAAAAATCAAAGTATATCTTTATTACTCAACATAAATATATTGGTGATATTCTAAGCAAATTTGGAATAACAAATTGTAAGCCTCTCACTATGCCCATGGAAAAAAAATTGAAATTGATATCAGAAGATACCATAGATTTGGTAGATGCTACTAAATACAAACAACTCATTGGAAGTCTGATCTATGTGACCATAACTAGACTAGATATTTATTTCATTGTTGGTGTTCTTTATCGATTCATGCAACAACTCAGATAATTTTACTAGGCAACAATAAAAAGAGTTATTTGATATTTAAAAGGAACACATAATTTTGGGATCAAATAATTCAGGGTAGGAGACTTTAAACTGGTTGGATATTTAGATAATGAATATGCTAGTGATTTTAAAGACGGGAAATCTACTTCGAGTTTTTTAATGAATTTTTTAACAATAATTATCAGTTGAAAATTAAATAAATAATTAGTGCTGATAAAATCTTCAATAAAAATAGAATACATGGTAGCTTCAGAGGCAACCAAAGATCTTTTTGGCTCATAAAGGTTTTTTTAGATTTTTAGGAGCAACAGGTTTTGTTAACATCACTCATGGTCGACAACACATCTGCAATTCAAATGACAAAGAATCATGTCTTTCATAACCAAAAAAATTACATTAACACCATTTTTCATTTTATTCAACATTATTTGAAAGATGGTAGTGTAAAATTGATCCATTGTCCTACTAAGGAGCAACAAGCAAACATCTTGGAAAAAACACTTAGAAGAGAAAAAATTGAAAATTTCAAAGGCATGTTTGGTCTCACAATAAACCCTACATATTAAGAGGGGAATGTAATATTATTTTACATAATATTAGATAATCCTAAGGATAATTGTATAATAGCTTTTGTCTCATAGTGGTAGATGAATGGTCTAGTAGGAAGATGCATATTCTTCTTGGAAGGTGAATTGAATAGTCACATTTTTTGTTATAAATATTGTAATCTCTCTTTAGTAATTTAATATAAAATTAAGCTTTGGTTGACACCAAATTCCCATTCATTGTCATCCCATTATTCTTGCCTGCCAACAATGAGTCAACTTTCATCCAAATCCAACACCATCTTACATAGATAAGTAATGAGGTTTAGGATTTTTAAGGTGTCTATATATTTTAGGAAATATTCTTAAATTAAATAAATATTAATTTAAGGATAACCATTAAAAATATATTTTTATTTAATAGTAACTTATAAATAAATTATATATATAATGTACTTTATTTATAAATAATACTTTTACAAATACATTTTAAACAATACAAGAATATATATCATAATATACACTAACATTATATATATTAAAATTTATATTAATAAATTACCTATAAAATAAACATTAATTACATATCAATTATCAAAAATGTACTAACTTATATATTCATGATAGTCCAAACCTTAAACATTAACATTAGTATAAAGATATCTCAAGATGGCATCTTATCCTTAAGACTAAACATTCTCATCACCATCTCCACCTAAAATTTTACAAGAGTTGGTTTTAATCTCAAGATAAGCTATGTCATTGTGTGGTCAACATTTAGCACATAAACTAACTTACATGACCAACCTTTCATAAAGCAAAATATATACTACACAAATGTGTTTAATGGGAAATTTATTTCTCCAAATTTAAAATCGTTATTTAAAATAGTTTTTTCATGTTTTAATTAATAGGAAACATCAACATTAATATGAAAAAAATTGTAAACTACATTCAATAGTGGATAAATATAAAGAATTTTTTACATCTACAATTAATTGGAAAGATAGTGTAAAATGTCCACAAACCAAACCAATATGGGACACTCGCTACATTAATTATAATATTATACTAAACTTACATGCATTTCAATTCACTTTATATTTTGAACAAATGTCGATCAAATTTATACCTATGTGTGCGTACGCGCACACACACACACACACACACACACTTTTATTTTAATTATTTTTGATGAAATAACAACATAACCATTCACCAATCATTTTTAAATAACATATCTACATTATATAGAGATAAAAACACTTGAATGCCTCTAATGTTGAGTTCAAGAAGGGGGAGGCACTCTCCCAACAAAGGAGGGAGAGATAAATCCTTGTTGGATTTTAAATTTAAATTATGCTTCATGGCTTAATGAATTCTAAATAATGTTTTAACATAAATCATTTTCATTATTGAGTTATTTTCTTTTTTAAATTGTATTTATTTGCCTTGTCCTTTTTTGTGGCATCATTGTGTATAGATTGTGATCGAAATGTGACTGTGTTCAAATGGATTTAAAAATATATAATATATTTTATTGGTAAAAAAAGTGTTAAGGAGTCCCTCTCCTATATATTTATTTCAAAAATGATCTAACTATAATTTATACTATTCTTGACAAAAAATTAAAGAACAAAGATACAAAGACATAAAGACATATAACTACAACCATTATACTTTCTTGTGGAGAAAAACTATACAAGAAAAAACATTTATATTTTGAAGTATGTTATAAATTAACAACTATGCAAACAAAAAATTTCGAAACACCAAAGATCAAAACAAGACCCCAATAATGTAAGCACAACAACCAATTGTTTAACTTCTAATCAAAAAGTTTAAATTCCAAAAACCTATCACTAGCTATAACTTTTGTACCAAGCATCAAGTATCCATAACTTGTACTAGGAAAAAACCAACCGAACTAATCTTCACAAACACTAATAAGGAAACCTATTGATACTCATGTCATCAAGAATTCAAATCTTATGCAAAACTATACTCAAGAACCCAAAATCTCAAAATCTACAAATATAAATGACTCAAGCTAGAAAATTAAGACATCTTTCCTTTTATCGTTGAGATTTGAAACATATACCCCCCCTCCAACCATTCTTAATTAGTTTGTATAAAAAAAATCATAGATAATAAAACATAAAAAACATATTATGAATATAAACTAATTATGATATCCGATCGCAATCCAATGATCTATACAAAACCTTAATAACAAACCTCTGTAACCAACAACCCAGATTTTGCAACAACACACCATAAAACCAAAAAAATATTTACAATATATCATAACATACATACTATGTTCTAATATCACCACCAAATATTTTTTAAGCATAGAGGAGATCAATATTTTGATGTTTCTTTATAAAATAAGTTATGTCAAATGTCAAATTTTTTATGTTTCTATTTAAAACAAGTTATGAAAAATCTTAAAAAAATTATATTTTTATTCTTAAAAAGGCTTTAAGAAACATCAAAATTTTAGTGTTTCTATCTTGACAATATATCAAATATAAATTAAATACATTAAAAAAAAATGCATTACATTTATATAGTTTTGTGTTGAAATTTTAATATTTAAAAAGTTAAAATTTCCACTCAATATTTCTGATGCCTTTTTCCACTTTCTTTTTTAAACCTATAAACCACCCATTTCAAACTTTTAGAGGTTAAAATAAATGTCGAGAATTTGGATAAATGTTGTAGTGAATTATAAATTATAAATTCATAGTTGTTCTTTGATGGTGGTATTTTTTGATTTGTTAGCATCCTATTCTCTTTTTAGTATTGATATCTCTTAAGTTTCTTATGTGTTTTATTTAGTCACTTACCTTGCTATTAATATAAATATAATAGTTATAAAAATTATGAACTTTTTCCAATCAAAATTCAATGAAAATAAAAAATGTTTGAATCCAAAGGGTGGGGTGGGGTATGTATATATATAAAACTAGAAAATAGATTATCAATATAATAAAATTATTAATAAAAATCTTATATATTTGATTTTATTTCTTAAATTTCAAGTTAAATCCTTACTATTAATTTAGTAAATATTTACTTTGAACGTTAAAGGTAAATATTTACTTTGGACAAAAATCGGGATGGATTTGTGCTATTAGAGTTTATATAAACAATAAAGCAAATTATTTTTTTCCCAATGTGTACATTAGTGATTAGATTTTAGAATGATTTTGAGGCACTATTTTCTTCCTTCTTACCAAATTCCACTTAATGTTATTAAGTTTTGTTCATAAGTTGATTTCATATTTCCTTCTAACATGTGGTATCATTATAGATATGTCTTGTAAAGGTTATATTCTTCTCTGATACACCAAGATTATTAAATATGGTGGATTTAGAAATATTTATCATATTTTTTTATTATTTTAATTAACCGTATAAAATTTTGAAAGTGTGATCTCTTTGGTGGAAGAGTGTAGATTTTTTTTTCTTAATAATTATAGTTTTTTTATGTTACATCGAGTCTTCAAAATTGTATTGTATTTTTATCCTTTTTTATGGACCATTTTTTTTTTCATATTTGAAATCCACCATGTAAAACACTCCTTGCAAAATTTGTTACCTACACAATCATTTATAGTGTTTTGAACAACTTTAGAGTGAAATCTATCATTGCTTGTCCTTTATCATCTTGAGCTTGATTACTATGTATTCTAATAATATATTATACATCTTTTATCCCATCAATATTCTACATTGTAATGGTTACAATGTTATATTGATTGTTTGCACATGAATGCTTGATTTTGTATGCATTTGTTTATTTTTTGGTTCGTCCTTGTTCATGGAGGATCCTCTTATCATTGGGTCTTGTGTGAGTCATGTCTTAGCATGTCTTGTCACCAACGTAGGTGTGGTCACTAACATTATGTGGTCCTAACTTGAGTGTACTATGTTCATATACTATGAATATAACCATGAGGTATATCATGTGTATTATGTTATATTTATGTGATGCCTATGTTTCCATGGTTTCCACCATGCATATATGGGTCATGCTGCTTGTGTGTGTTCTCATCACTTTATCTAGCCCGACTAAGGGCTTGCTTGTGATATTTTGGGGTGTAATACTTGTTTCCCATTTTTATATATCAAAGGGGGAATCATACCCTAATACATTGTGTTTGATCTGCTACTATATTTCTTATTATATGTGGCATAACTAGATGCAAACATTCAGCTTCAAAACATATGAAAAATTGTTCAAAATATTACGATTATAGAAAATATCAAATTACATATATTTCTAGGATTATATAGCATGTTGGCTAATTATTTTTCCTAGCATGTGATCTATGCAAAATTTTAAAATGATGGAAAAATCCAAAATCATATATTTCTAGGATAGTAACACATATGGACTAATTTATTTTTCCTAACATATGTTGTATTTCAATTGTAATTTTGATATGAGTGCTTATATCACAAGTTTTTCATCCCTCACCTCAAAATGAGGCATATAACATAGCATTTATAAAATCAAAATATTCAAAAAGGAAAAATGGAAGAATGGAAAATTTATCTAATTTGTTAATTAATAAGTGGATTGGGTTTTGAAGACTTCCAAATAAGTGTTGGTTATGTTTCAACACCTATAAAATTTCTTGATACTGTGGAATTTGGGGTGATACAAAGCATGTTTATTCATTCCTATCTTCTCTTTTTAAATTCAAAATAACAAATTTTCAAAAATCAAAACATATCATTAGCATTTAGCTACCTATAACTTTTGGCATTTGTTTCAAGTACATTAGTTATATAGTGTGGATGGAACTCAACTTGAGTGTGCATTAATAGTCTTCATCCTTATTTAGGTACTTGAAAGTGTGTGTTTTAATTATTTTGATTTATGTTTGATGCATGTGTGAATTTCATTTACATACGTCAAAGTGGGAGAATTATGTAGACATCTAAATTTAGTACACGACCTTTCTTTCTAATTTACCTTATTTGGTAAAATTTTACCTTTAGCTTGTTTATAGGACTATTTAGAACCCAAAATAGGTCTATACTTGATCCATTGAGCCTTAAAACACCTCAACACTTATTAAAAAAGTATCTATTAATTTATTTGGATTATTTAACACTTATCACCTATTATTCCGAAAAACATAGTTGAAATCATCTTGTGGATGGATATATACACTGTACGAGTCCATCTTGGAAAAAATCATGCACCTATGGGTTTGTCTGTCCTCTTTTGTTTTATGGGTGTGCTATCCCATTTGCATGAAACTTGTGCCCTTACTCTTATTTTTTATATTAAGATAGTTAGTAAATGTGTATAAGTTATCCTATGTCAACCTATCTATATAATATCTACCCAATCCATTTATATACCTAGGAGATAAAATCAAGAAGGATCAATAAATAAGCATAAGGCACCTTCAAATTTCAAGGGATAAACATCACTCAATTCAAGCCTTATTGAATCTCATACACTTGCAAAATTGTCATTCTATATTGGTCTCTCTATATTCCCTTGTGCCAAAATAGGGTATTAGACTACATGTATATGTATAATCAATTATAGGGAAGAGGAGTTACAAAAATCTTCATTTGAGTTATTCCATCCAGACACTCACAAAACTATGTGGAGGTTTGATTATATACATGAAAGATACATAGTTTATAACATTGTATTGATAGTTGACCAAATCCCTAACAATCAATTTTATTTTGAAGTGCAAGCTATATCAAAGAGGAGATTTATATATTCTTCACATTCCATCCATCACATCCATGAAGTGAAGGTACATGTATAACATGAAGGTAAAAATCCATAGGTTGTAGAAAAACTAGACCATGAAATCCTAGTAAGACAATCCTGATCATAGTAGGGCCAACCCGACCACAGTCTTATAGTCATGACCATATAGGCCTCTCCCAACAAAAAAATCTTGAACAATTTCATATCGATGAATAATTATATCACAGAGCATTGCATAGTTTCTCTATTTTAGGGCTAGTTGTATACAGTCTATACAATCTATCGATATTCTTAGATTTATAGAGCTACAAATAGGTGTGATCACTCCTTTCTTGTGTATCACTTTCATTGCTTAATCTAGTTTAATTTTTTACATTTGGACTTGTTTTTCATTGTATCATGTTAGATATATCTAAATTATGAATGTTCAATCATGTATCCTTAAATCTATTTAACTACAACTACTTCATTCTTTATTTTTCTTAAATCCAAAATTAGGATAAATAATAACTACATGGTTATACACCCTTTTTACACCATAAAGGAAGTAAATCATTAAAAAATTCATAGGAACATATTAGGTTAAGTTAAAATTCCTTCAAAGTAAGTTCAATAATAATACAATGCAAAACTATTAGAGGCCTCAAAAACTTTCTCTTCATCATCCTCCTAAAAAAAGATAAAAACCTTAAAGTGAGTTTCAAAACATTATAAAAATCTCCTTAAAAACTAAAATAATATACTAATACAACAATTAAGAGACCAAAAATTTAATTATATCACCACTTTCTTCATCATCTTCATCACTTACTTCAGATTTGGACTTGTCAGACTCTTTAGCCATATTTTGTGCATTGGACTGATATCAAATAAACTATACACATTATTATAACTACTATTATATAATCTATCATAAGTAATATAAATCTCCCATAAATGATTAAACACACCAATTTTAAAAATAACCAAAAACATAGGAATATCACATTTTTGTTATTATATGTTGTCATGTTTTTCAAACACTTGTCTTCCTTTTAATATCTTTGGCAACATATGAATGAAAATAATCAATCAATTATAATAATAATAAATTAACAATAAAATTACAACTTTTGACATTGATTTCCATTCTTCACATTTGGCTTTGACAATCTAAATTACAAGAATAAAATATGATACAATAAAAATCAACCCGAATCTTTAAACATAACAAATCTTCTATAAACATGGATCAAAATATTATCATGGATACTACCAATTGAATAAAAACTTTAAATAATAACTTATAATAACAAAAAAAATCATATTGGGTTAACTATCCTTGCAGGTCTTTCTAAATTCCTTATTTCGATAAGAAACAAGTCCAAATTAAGTTAAATAAATTTGCATATAAATTTGTTAATTATAAACTTCCAGCTATATGTTTAAAAATTGAATAAAATTTGAATAAAAGAAAAGAAATTAAATTGTTGTAATTACTTGGAGCTTATATAATATATCACTATTCATATATTTATTTTTTAATATTTTTAATTAAATATATTTTAATCTTTATTATCACAAAGAATATTTTCTAAGAGTTTTCACCCTTATCTCCAATACCGATATCACTAAGATGATACTTGTGTACTTTTTAAATGACTTTGCTTTATGATTATTAAAAATATAAATGAGTGAAAGGTCAAATAAAAATGATCCCTCATGGAAATTATTATCATCAACATCATTATTAAAAACATGATACCTAATAATCCCATAACAATACAAATATGTAACAAAAACCAAACAAGGCATAAAACAATAAGATAACATGTCCAATTATATTCACTTACATGAAAACTAATAAGGCACTATATGGCGTCTTCAACTTTTATTTTTTATAATTATTTCAAAGATTAAACTATGCCAAAAGAAAGTATTATAAAATCCATACATTTGCAAACTCCAGCATGAAGCAGATAGAGGTAGACACTAAAGCTATTCTTCCCAAGAATGGTAACTATATAAGACACTTCCATAGGTAGATTGTGCATTATTTGACTAATCTCTAATCAAACCTAAATTTTCTAGTTTGTCTTCAAACTTAGTTAGATACATGCACAATTTTGACTTGTTTTCCTCTTTGTACCAATTTCATAGTTTTGAATCGTAGAATACAAAAAATTAAAACAATGGATTGAAATTTTGATGCTAAAATGAATAACCCTCTAAATCATGTACTTATCATAGTGTATGTTAATGGAAAAAAAAAAATCATCCATTTCTATGACTAACCAATAAATATAAGCATTTTCAAATATTTTTCAGACATAATACTCTTCTCATATATGATATCCTCCAAATTATCAGCATTTATGAAGGTTAATGTGAGGGATAAGTTTTCACCATCATTGTAAAAAATAAATATATAATAAAAATTAATATATATTTTAGTCCTATCAGCATACTATAAATCGTTGAAGCCCATCAAATAACCATATTATATTCATAGAAAGGGAAGACTCTAGTTCCATAAAACCTACTACTAGAAGATCTCGGTTTAGACTGGCATGTATTTTTATTTCTTGGTGTTCAAAATAAAAACAAACAAAAATATTTCTCGATGACACAAACTTAAAGTCCAAACTAGTTTCATATGCATATAAATTTATACTATGAAATAAATCCCCTTGAACTACACTTTGAATTTGAAATGAAATTTAAGTTCAATAACTTACATCTTTGTTAGCAACAAGAATCTATATGAACATAACTCTTGCCAACTTCACCACCTAGTTTAATTTATCAAATTTGGTCTGAGATAAAAGCCACAACATCTAGGGAGGTAGAATCAAAATATATATTTTCCTCTGCAAGAAATAAAACATAATATATATATTATATTAATGCCCCTAAGTGAAAGTTCATAATAAATTTGATGCAATAGAAACCCTTTTGTTGTGACATTTTAGCCAAATTTTATCCCAAAAATGAAATTTTTTGATCATTGAAAATTAAGAAAAAGTTCTTGAATATGGAAAATTAGAGAACACTAAAAAAAAACCTTTAAAATAAATAAATTAAAAATAACCAAAATTGGCTATGAATATTCTTAAAAACCAAGTTTACTCCAAAATCCTAAAATGGGTATGCTAGAGAAGGATTAGTTATTCTTGATTAAAAATATTTGCTCCACTAATTTGCCTTATAGGATGAGTCCCAACATTCTTGATGTCACATAAAATCCTTCTTGATGTCACATAAAACCTTTATGTCCATGTATTGGCCCTTACTAGTTGTTGACCAAATTTGACCCTACAGGTCAAATTGGGACCCCTTAGGTAAAAAATTAATTTTTAAGTGTTTTATGGGTCTAATATATATGTATTAAGGTGTATTATAGGTCATTTAGTGTGATTTAATGTTATATTAGCCTTGGTCATTAGTCATTTTAGTCCTTATATCATTTTGAGTCATTTTGGGATCAAAGTAGGGCATTAAATGAGTTGTACAGCCTCCTAGGGAAGTGTGAAGGTGTAATAGGGTGATATCATGTGACATGTGTCATATTATATCTTAATAAATTATTCATAACTAAAAGTGATGGGTTTTTTATAATAAAGAATAATTTTCTTGGGAAAAGAGAAGAGTTTGGCCCTTGTACAACCCATGAGAGAGTTTTACACGTGGGAGAATGTCATGGTATGTCCCTTCAACTTATTCATATCTATTTCCATGCTTTAAGTACTCTGTAAGTGTTAAAATTGGGCTAAAATCATTTTGCTCCTTTTTCATCCTTTTAAGGACACAAAAGTGGTCAACAAGTTTATGCTTGGTACGGATAGTTAGAGAACTTCCAAGTCAAACACCTTTGGGAGATTAAATTAGACTTATATAAATTCATTTACATAACAATATTTTTAATAATGGTGGCCTATGCTTTATGAACCATCCTCATAAAGTTGATTGTGTTTTTATGCTTGCTAATCTATATACTCTACAAGTTTTGCTTTGGTTTTGGAATTTTCGTATAATCTAATTGATGATATTGGTTTTAAATGATTTGTAAACCATTAACTCATGTTATCCATGATCTGGTTCACATTTTGAGTTGATTTTATGAGCCAACCAACTCATTTTACAAGAAGTGAAGAAGTGGAATTGCAGTCATGTTTTCCAAGTGCTAGATATTTTTTCTATGTTATGTTTCCAAAATGAAGTGAAGTGATTTATTATTGATCATAAATGTCTTTTATTCATATTAAATTCCAAATCCAACCTCAAAACCCACTTCAAGAGCCAAGAGAGCAATGGAAGTTAGCAAATGACCACCTACAGTAGTTGTACATCCTGCCATTTCTTAGAGGAACATGAAATGTGTGTTTGAGTATTCTCTAATGTTTGGAGAGTATAAACATTATTTTTAATATTTTTTAATAAGTTTTAAGTAGGTTGGGTCAACTAGATAATCAAAAATGGTCTTAGAGAAAAAATTTAGCACTTTGGGACAATTTCCCAAAACTATCAAAACAGAGGTCTGGGCCCTTTTTTGGGTGTCCTTATACAAAGTTGCATTGGTTTCTAGGACCTAAAATAATAGAAGGTGGTTTTTCCTCTATAGAATATGGATCTTTGATGTCTTATAATTATTACATAAGGAAATTATGATCAATATCCTACATATTTATTTTGATTTTCAAAATAAGAGTGGTTGTTGAGTTGGAGATATTGGTTTTAAAGAGGTCCCAAGTTGCCTTCTAAACACTGAAATCACTCAGTGATGTCTATAGCCATGTGAGCTAAGTTGATCTCCCAAATCAATTAAATGAGTTTCAGTTCATAATAGTAGAGTGGGATGGTCTAACTTAATTATTAGACACATACTTTCCATGTAAAACATCAAGGAGGTACATAGAAGATGGTTTGCATTCACCAAGGAAGTGACAATTCATACATTGTCATTAAATGTTTGTCTATAGTCATTTGAAAGTCTTTTTAAATGTTAAAAGGCATAAAAGGCCTATTTTTCACCTTGTAAAATCTATTTTTTTGAAAAATATACATCCTTATATCTAGGCCTCATAACTACTCATAGTTCTCTTGAAATGCTTCAAACATAAGCCTTAGAGTAGATGAAACCCTTACACAGCTGTAGGTTATAAGAAGTACATGAAATAGTCAAAGGAAGATGGGAAGATTTGTTGATGATTTTGATTGATTTGATCATGAGATTATTTTTGAAGTGATTTTAGGAACTTAGAAAACCAATATGCTCTCAAAAAATATCAAATAGCTAACTTTAGTCTGTACACAGGCCTGGGCAAGCACCTACAACCAGCCTAATGCTTAGAATTAAGAGGATGTTCACACTAAAGGGTTTGAGACCTAATAATATTATTAAGAGGTTTCAAAAGGATGTAATTATTCTCAATGTTTTATAAATCCTTAAGTGTTATATTATTTCAACCTTCAAGTTGAATTGACCTACAAGGCTAATCAACACCTACAACTAACTGTAAGAGCATACAGTATAAGATTGAAGCTTGAGTATGAAAACACATACAATATTCTATGAATTATGATTAAATTTTATCATAGTATTATAAAATAATATGTGGCATAAATTTCAAGGGATAATGCTAATCTAAAGGCCTTTTGCCTCAAAAATTCAACTATAGTTGACCGTTACAAACAGTGAATAGAGAAGTAGTGTTTTTGGTGTGGGAAAGGCATGAACATGAGGAAAATTCATATAAATCATTTTAAAAAGTTTTTGGTAGGTTTAAATAAGGTTTGGAAGATCATTTTATGGTAAAAATATTGTAAAATAACCTACAGGGGTCATCCTTGAGGAAGGAAAATGCAAAACATAGTCAGGAGTTTGTGCACACAGTCTTGACTGAGAAAAGGTTATAAGGAGTATATAGGGAGTTAGAGTCAAAAATGGAGATGTAAAAAACATTAATAATTATAATAATAGTGTAATTACACCATAATAATTGATTTTTAATAGGGATTAGGGGCTCTAATCCAACATACATAGTTCACACCAAAACACTGTGCATAGTCCTTTTTGCATAAGTTTGTTTTGGAATTATGAGGAAATGGAGGGTCAGATGGTCTAAAAAAGGGCCAAATTTTGTGAAGAGGGTATAAATCACATATATAACCCTATAAAACATTCATTTTTTATGATAAAATAGGGGGAGTTCCCTCTATTTTGTCTCAAACAGAGGGCACTCCCTTTATTAGCAAAACCCTGTACTCTTGGAAAGAATGGTGAAAAGGATGGACCAAAGGGTATAGGGACATTTAAATAATGTATTATAAGTTTAAAAATGCCTATATAAACATGAAAAATCAATAAATAAAGGGTGAAACTAAACAGGGAGGTCTAAATCATCAAGGGTTCTAGTCAGGCCTATTAGGCATGTTTAGGCCTAAAGACCAAATGAGAGACCAATGCCATTTCCAGCTCTAAGATTAGATTAAAATGGACCAATAAATATTTAATGGGGAATAATGTGTGTTTTTTATATATTTTTATGTATATTAAATCATAATAAATTCATTTTGGGTCTTAAGACAATGCAGCCCTGTTAAACAAGGTTTAGGCCTAGTGTCCAAATGGGGAGTCATTCACACTTATAACATTAGATATGCATTATAACCTATTGGGAAATAATTATGTGGTTTTTCTAGATGTTTCTAAGATTATAAATTATAGATAAACCAGAAGGAAGGCCATTTTGGACTCAAAATCACATTAGGCTTGTGCAAAAGAAGGAGAAGAACATGAGAGGTCAAATTAAAGAGCTCATAACTGTATGGTCTTGGTACATGGGAGCTAAAGAACTTATAAAAATTTTACAGGGGTATTTAGATTCATTCTTGTGAAATTATTTTTCAACTTCAATGTCCCATTTTAATGAACAATGTTTAAGAGGGTAAAATAGGCTAAAACCCTTGTTAAATCCTTGGAAGGACCCGATTGGTAAGATGAGGTTGGAGATGCATCCCAATGGACTAGTTTGACCATGAAAGTTCTTGAAAATTTTAGATAACTCTCTCAATATTCTCTCCATCCTATTTTAATATATAGAATTGTATGGATAGGGTACAAAATAGGGTACTTTTGACTATTTTATGTGTTTTGCAGGTTCTAAGAGAAGTCTAAAGATGCAATCAAGTTTGAGAGAAATATATAGAATTTTAATAACTCACTATGATCATTTCATGAATTTTAAAAACTCATAAGTTTTCAAATAATAGCTCTCATCTCAACCAGTCAAAACTGGCATAGTGAGCAAGAGGGTGAGAAGTGTGAAAACTCCAAGTGAGAACCTTTTTAAAGTGTTCTCGATGCCTATAAGGATAGTGAGGGTCTTGAAACATGTAATCCACTCCATTATTGGATTTACATGATAAAATGATTCCTTTTTGGAGGCCAAGTGTGCAAGGTGTGGGAAAGAAGAGTTATTTTGACTACAAATGGTGATAGCCCATTGGGAATGTTTTAAATGATCGAGACTGCAACCAATGCATGAAGAGGAATGTATGAAATCCTTCCCCTTCATTCCAATCATCAGATCTATCTCTAATAAATTTTTGGATTTTCAAATAGAGGTGAATCGTGAAGGCAATTTTCTAAGCTAGAACAAGGAATTTTACGCCACTTTTCATGACTTTTATGGACACTTGTGCTTCCTAACCTTGCATGGTTCATTTCACATATTCTTCTCATGAATATGTAACTAATTTTTTTATCTTTACAAGTGTCCTTGTGACATTTTTACTTCTCTCATCTCCTCTCTCTCTCTCAAGTTTTATAAGAACTAGACATTTTGGCCTTTGTAAAATATGCTCCACCTGAGTATGGTAAAGTCCTACTCATTTGCATACCCTTTAATCAATAATAATATTGATTTTTACGTCTTATATAGCTATTCATAGTGTTTTTTACTTGGATGATTGATTTTTCTTAATGATGACTTGTTTACTTAGCATTGTTGTTTCATTCTCTTACCTATTTACAATTCGAAAGCTTCTTCTTGCAGGGCATGTGAAGTGTTTTATGATGTGTCAAGGTTGAGTTAGTTTATTCAAATAGTGTCATTATAGGCCTCTTATCTAGTCCTCCTAGCCTAAACATTCATCCATAACCTCATAATGTAACATTGATGTGAGAAGATGCAGATTGGAGAAATGTATGTTTAGTTAGTCCCTTGTTCTCATGTGTAACATGCAGCTCGTTGGTAGTAATAAACTAATTTAGTGTATCACCTCCTTTAGGATAGTTTTATTTTAGTTTTCTCTCTCCCTTCCCCCCCCCCCACAAATTTTAGGTGTAGCAGTGATCCAAAGTGGTATATCAAAGGAGCTAGCCTTATCTAGAGATTCACCTCATTCTTAGGCTCACCCACAGCCTAAAGGTGTTTAAATTATGCCACTTGGATGAGGAGAGCTGAGACATCTCCTCAAAGGGTGAAAATCCAAATGAAAACATTAGTACTACATAATAAAAAAACATAGATATATGTAAATACATAACCACTCACATCTAGTGCCCTTTCAACCCATAGGGTAGTTATAACACATAAATATACTCAATATATATACATATATATATATACACACACACACACACACACACACACACATATATATATATAATAAAATAAAAAAGGAAAAAAAAACATTGTAAATCCTATTAAATTCCATATTCCATAGCTTCATGTGGATTTGGGATAATACCTTTTCCAAGTGTAGTTACAACCTTTTGCATTCTATTCTCAATAAAAAATTCACCTCATGTTGATGCTATGGATTTCACCCTTGACAGAAGGCTTAGATTTTGTCTTCCACGTGACACAATGGAGACTCCTCTCTTGCCTATGGGTCTGGAAAAACTGAGAGGAGAATCTCTAGATAAGGGCTAGCTCCCTTTGATGCATCTCTGATTTATTCTAAAACTATTGCTAATATATATATATATATATATATATATATAAAGGGGGGGTTGAAAAGAGAGAAGGATTACTAAAATTAGAGCCTATATTAATACGGTGATGTACCAAAAAAGTTTGATCTGCTCATTTTCTCACACTTCAAACCATAAGAGTACATCCATACACTTTATTTGATAAACGGACCAAACTACAGAGAGCTTAACAAGGAGGTTTAATGAAGACACATACAAAAAATGAACTTACCACAGGCACTGTAGGAAAGCACGCTGCTTGGTAACCTTCTTCTACCTCTGCACTCCAAACATAGCTTTCCTTGTTGCTTGCAAGAATGGTGCTTGGTATATACTAGGTATGTTGGTATTAAGCCTATGAAATCATTATGGAACAATGACTGAACACTAGGTTAATACTCAGACACACTCAGAGATATATCCAACCAAATAGAGATAAAACACTTTCTATTGATTCAAGGTGAAATTTGGTAGGGCTGCGCCATGCAAAAATGAGAGATGTCTTTCTCCAATGAGAAGTTACAAATATATAGCCTTTTGGAAAAGACTTTGGCACTTTCTGGAAAATAAATGACCCATGCTACGTTGAGAGCATTGGGAAGAGGAAGCCACTTGAAAGAGAATGTTGTGTTAGCTCTAGTTTTGACTTTAGGCATTTAAAATATATTAAACATCATGTGTGAAACCATGGGCTGTGTTGTTTGTCTACAAACAAGACCCCTTCTTCAAGACATTCACATGGTTGTCTGACCATTAATGCAAAATGAGGAAAAATAGGTCGCACCATTCACTATTTGTGTTCCTTGATGACCACTTGGTAGAGACTATTTCAACCATTGGAATAACTCCTTGGCTGGCACCTTCCTTTGCCACTTGGACTGTTTTGTCTATTTCTGCGCTTGGCTCTTTGGGATCCATTCTTGGTGGGTCACTGAGTTCATTTTTGATTCTTGTCTTTTTCCAGCTTTATCTTTTCTTAGTTTTGTCTTTTGTCATCTCTTGGCTCTTTCTAGCTTTCTAAGCCCCCTGAGGCTATCTTATATCAATCCTTGGCTAATTCTTTAGGTTCTTTTCTCAGTGGGCTCTTCCTTTTGGCCTAAGTCCCTTTTAATTCCTTCAAGTTTATGCTTAAGCATTTAAAAATCAATGGCTATTCCATTTCTGTAAAGTTGACGTTCACGTACCCGTCGCCATTTGAAAGCCAACATCTATTCCCTTGTCCTGAATTTGACGTCTGCGTGGACGTCACCAGATGTTTGAACCTGAATGGCTAGTTCGCTATGCTAGATTTTGACATCTTTTGGCCCGTCTCCCCTTGGTCAATTCCTTTAGCTTTCCTTCCTTTGGCCTTTCTTTCTCTGGCTGGGCCTTTGTCTTTTATCCTTCCCAAAGGGAAGGTGTCCCCTTTGGGGCTTGGAGAAAGGTCCCTTTCACAGTCATTGAGAGCCCCCCGTAAGGGCACCTACCCTTCAGGGTACTTCAGGTGGCCTTGGTATTTAAATCCTTCGAACAACATGTCTGAACGAATTCCTTTGGACATTTTGTTTGAAGGAATGTTCTCTTCAATGTTTGGCCCTCGATTCAGGCGAATTCTTTCAGGCAAAAGTTTGAAGAAATTCCTTCAAACTTTTTGTCTGAAAGAATTTGCCTTGTCCTTTTGCTACTAGATTTTCTTTCAAAAGGATTTATTTGGACAAAATGTCCAAAGGAATTCCTTCAGACATTTTGTCTGAAGAAATTCATCATTTGTTTTTCCTTTTATCTTTGCCTTGTGAAAATTTCCTTCGAACAGAAAGTATGAAGGAATTCTTTGCCTTGGTCTTTCTTCCCTTTAAGTGCTTTCCTTCCCTCTGCAAGGGTACCTTTGGGTCCAGAATTGCCCTCAGTAGCCTACTAGAATGGTCCATTTTATGCCTGACTACATTCGCAATGGTTGTTTAACCTTTGAGCTTTGTAAGAGCCTCGTATTTGAACCTTCTAATTTAAACCAATTGCTTGAACCAACTACTTTGAACCAACTCATTGAACCAAACTGACTAAAGCAGCCACTTTGAACCAAATCGACTGAACCAACTGATAGAACTAACTGATTAAACCAACAATGGTTCAAAGTTCAAGTTCAAAGTTTTTGGAAAGATCATGCGGTTGAACCCCGATGTCAAACCATTGAACTGGTTCATCCTTTTTCCAAAATACTTATGCAAACCAAATTTGAATTGTCTCAAAATAGCAGGGGAAGAAAGAGACCGATTTTTTCCTATAGGACCAAAATGGTCAACAAATTGGTGATTCCAGAGGAAGCATGCCTGTTATGCATAAAAAACTAGTAGCCTTAAAGTCCATTGGGCATGGAGTCAAGATGTAGCTTTGAAAGAGTTAGCAACAGCCTTGAGATATCTAAGAATCAATCATGAAGGTCTTACCCCAAAAGGTAATGAAACACACACAAGATTAAGAAAACTACTAACATGTGCAAAATCACTTAGGGAAAATAGGGAAAAAATAAGGAAAAAATGTACATGATGGAAGAAGGCTCAGTGATAATGCTTGAAATGTATCCCATTAATTGGGATACATAGTTCTTTGCCATCCAACCTAGAGAGTTGGAACGCATTGTGTTGCTTGCACTGAGTGATGACATATGGACCGCTCCATAGGGCATCAAAATTCATGTGCTTTCTAGGCTTAGCTTGGTCCTCATCCCATTTCAAGATGATATCTCCTTCAGAGAAACCTTTTAATGAGGATCTCTTGTCGAAGTGTTTCCTCATCTGTAGTTGGTAGTTGGTCATAGAAGCCATAGCTTGGTCCCTTATTTCTTAAAGTTCCATCAATTCACACAGCCTAACCTCCATGCTGTTGCCTTCTTCTAACTGTAGCTAATGGGCAAGGTCCAAGGCTGGCAATTCAAGTGAAATAGGAAGTCTAGCTTCCCTTCTATACATGAGCGTGTATGGTGAATTTCCAATTTCCCTCTTTGGAGTGACCCTGTTTGCCCACATGGCTATTTTCAACTTGGCATGCCAAGTTCTCTGATTCTCTTCCATTGTTCTTTTGATAATCTTGATCAGATTCTTATTGGTAGAATAAACTAGCCCATTCCCTTGTGGGTAGTAGTTGGAAGAAGTGCTGAGATAGATGTCGTATCTCAATGCCCATTCACTCGTTTTGGTCCCCAAGAAGGCCAATGCGTTATCTAATATGATGGTAGCTGGGACTCCAAACCTTGTCACCAGGTCTTCATAAAAGTCTAGGACTGCACTTTTGTTGGCTTCCTTCAAAGTGACAACCTCTACCCATCTATTAAAGTAGTCTATGGTGGTCAAAACCCATTTTTGGCCAGCATTGGAGGGAGGATTGATCATCCCTATAAAGTCTAGGCCCCATTGCATGAATGGTTGATCCACCTAAATAGGCTATAAAGGCATTACAACCAACCATTATTTCCCATCAAAAATTGCACACTTCAGGCACTTTCATACCCAGGCATGGGTATCTCTGAATAAAGTGGGCCAAAAGTAACTAGCTCTCATTATTCTTGTAGTTGTAGGCTTAGGAGCAAAGTGACCACCAGTTGGCCCATCATAGAACTCAGATAGCACCCTGTCAGCCTGACCTGGGTCTATGCACCTTAAAAGTACTCCTGAGAAATCCCTTCGAAACAACACTCCATCGCTCAGGACATAAGGGAGAGATTGGAGTCTAAAATATCTCCTCTTGGTCCTATTAAGGCCCTACAGCCACTCACCAGTGAGAAGGAAATTAATCATGTCTGATGTCTAATCCTTCATGACTGTTGGTTCTTCTGTTGTGGCTTCATCATGAATGAGCAAGCTATTTTCTCTCTGCTATTTAAAGTCTATAGCAAGGTGGTCACACAAGCCTTTTCCTCTTACCAGCTTGGTGGTTTTGATATCCACATCATATTCCATTACTTTAGTGATCCATCATGCTCTCTTTTCATTCAGATCACAGTTGGTCAATAAATCTTTGATGCTGGGATGTGGAACCATGAGGTGAACCCTATTTTTAGATAGCATATGTCTAAATTTCTTCAAGCTCTGTATGACTGCAAGGACTTGCTTCTCCACACATGTATACCTGAGCTTCAATCCCTCTAGACCTTGGCTAAAAAATGCAAACGGTTGTTCAAGGTTATCACCATTCACTTGGGTAAGCATAATGGAGATTACCTCTTCATTTTCAAAGGTGTAGAGGTTAAAATCTTTGGTGAAGTCAGGACTGATCAAGGTAGGAGCTTGGGAGATAGCCTGCTTGATCTCTTCAAAACTATCATTCATTTGCACTGTCCACATGAACTTCTCATCTTTCTTCAGCATAGAGGTCAATGGCTTGACTACCTCCACAAAATTTGGAATAAATCTCCTGATGAAATTTATTTTTCTGAAGAAGCTCTACAGACCCTTATTATGTTTAGGCAAGGACAACTCTAGGATAGAGCGAACTCTTTCTAGATCAATGGTCAAGCCCTCTTTTGAGACAACATGGCTAAGGAGTTTACCCTCATGAACAATGAACACACATTTCCTTGGGTTGAGAGAGATACTGAACTCTCTACACCTCTCAAAGATTTGTCTAAGATGTTTCATGTGTTGGCCCACCCCCTTAGAGAATACAGTCACATCATCAAGATACACCAGCATAATGTTATTTATCAAGCCTTGAAAGGCCATGTCCATGGGTCACTAAAAAGTGGCATCAGCATTGGATAGTCCAAATGGAATTTTCCTATAAGAAAACATCTCCCATTTGGTAGTAAAGATTGTCTTGTACTGGTCATAGTCTTGCACCAAAAGTTTGATTGTATCCTGAATACCCATCTAGGAGGGAGAAATGCTCATTGCTTGTCACCATTTAGAGGATCTATTCCATACTTGGGAGAGGATATGGTATTTCAAAGAGACTCTATTGAGTTCTCTAAAATCTACACATAACCTGATCTCCCCATTCTTTTTTCAGATGGGAACACAATTGGCTAGCCAAGAAGAGTGTTTGATCAAAAATATGATTTTAGACTAAATCAGCTTAGTGAGTTCATTACACATGAGAGGCTCAATCTTTGGATTGACAGGCCTTTGTTTCTGCTTGATCAGCTTGGCACCTTCCTCCAAATCGATGGTGTTGGGAAAAACTTGGGTCAAAACCCTTCAATTCGCTATACTCCCAAGCAAAGACATCAACAAATTCCTGGCACAACAAGACGAAGGCTTGCCTTTCATGATCTGTACACACTTTCCCAAGTGCAAGCAGTTTATCTTTGAATATCTCAAATTTTTCATAGTTTTTGTTCATTGTGATGCTTGATTTATAATTTTTTAATTGGTCATCTTCATTGAAAATACTTTTGAGAGTGACTAAGCCTTTAGGAAGTTTATTATTCTTCAATTAAACAATTTGGCTGCCATACTGCTGGTGTAGCTTAGCTTGGTTTCTATCAACAAACTCAACCTCTTCTTACAAGAAGAGTGCTATTTGTTGATCATTGTCAAACACTTGCCAATTGGTGATGTTGTCAGGCACGGAGGGTCTGATTACCACTTTCAGATGGCATGGAGTATTGTCATGGCCTATCTCTTTGGGGATGTCAAACTGAGCACCAACTGTTGCTAGTCTGTCAACTTGCTTATTCTGCTCTCTAGGAATGGGAGTAACATTAAAAGCAAGGAAAATCTCTACTAAGTCCCATAACCTATGTTTTTAGGACTTAAGCAAAGAGTTCTTTGTCAAATTTTGGTCCCTTACCTGATTTATGATCAACTCACTATCCCTAAAAACCTGCAGCTCTTAACTCCTCTTTTCCTTGCCCACTCCAAACCATGGATGAGGGATTCATACTCCACAACATTGCATGTGCAAGAAAATTTAAACTTGAAGGCTAAAAAGTTTTTTTCTTGAAAGGGGGAAACTAGCACCACTCCCCCACCAGCTCCCAATTTGCTTCTTGAGCCATCAAAGAAAAGATGCCATAGACCTGAGCTCTCTTGGTTTGCTTTCATCAAATTTGGTACAAAAGTACCCTCTTCATGCATGCAATAAATCCCAAGGCCCACCTCTTATATGAATTTTTAAGGATCATGCTCAAAGTTGTCACTTCCCCATTCATCTAAGAGTAAGTCAGCAACTCCTTCAAGGCTAGAGGGTGGAGATTGATCTACTTGGAAATCTTCTTGATCAATAATGGCATAGCTGACATTTGCCACCTTAAGTGAGTATGGTTCTAGATGATCTTTATGGATTGGCTCTGACTCAATTTTAACCTTGGTCCCATACTTGGTTCTAAAAACTAGATAGGACCATTTGTTGCTAGGTAGCCACCTATTTTAGATGTGAAATCCCTGGACAAGCACATGTCAAAGTAAGGAGGAACATCTGCCACCACCACATCATGAGGGACTGAGAAAGTTGGATAGGCATGGAGTGTCAAGTTCAATCCTTTAACTAATCCCACTGTCTTTGCTGGTGTTTCATCCAACTGTAGGACTCCTTTGGTCATTTCTTCATATTTGAGCCCCAGTTTATCTGTTATGCATTTAGGCATCACCGAGGTGCTTACTCCATTGTCAATGATACAATTTTGCACTAGGAAATCTCCTATGACCAAGGACAAATAGAAAGGAGGGACCTTTTCTTCTTTCTTAACTGAGCTTGATGTGGATGGCTGCCCATTTGTGATCAGAACATTATCGAATTTTGCTAGGACATTTGGTTCATTAAGCCCATGCAATTTCTTTTGTAGCATGTCCTTTTGTCCTAGTATTGATAATGAATCCCACAAAGAAATATTCATGTGCAGCTTCTTCATCTGGTCTACCAAATTGATCTGAGGGTTGCTCTCTTTCAAATTTTCTTTGGGATCACTTACAACCTCTTGAGGCATAGGCCTAAGAGCTGAGGGTACAATTGGCAACCTAAAATTTGGAAATTTTTGGTTCACCTGTGGTGAGGAAGATGGTACATATGCTTGAGTAGCTACTTGAGCTTCTTCCATATCTCTCCTCTTAGACCTTGTGTTAGCTATGACACAATCACCTTGATTATCTGTACTATCCACGTAATTAACTATATAGAATTTACCTTCTAGGTGATTCATGGGAGCAAAATCAGACTGTGCTGACCTACTATTCATGCCATGTTGTAATGACACCTCAAAATTAGGGAATTGAGTAGTTGCCTGATTATCCTATGCATTTGTGTACTAACTCAGCATTTCATTTGTGTAAATAACCTAATCTTGACTGTATCCCATGGGTGAGCGATTTTGCTACTCTTGTACTAGATTATTTTGAATAGGCACCATGGCCTTGGATGATGAAGGGGTGCCTAGATTATAGCCTTGAAAAGGTCTACACTGTGTAAACTAACCTTGTCCTTGATTGTAATTCTAAAAAGCGGGTCTATTTACTTGCCCATACTACTGATATCCTTGATTTGGTTGATTGCTCTGAGCTTGCTGCCTTTTGAGAGCCACTAGTTCATTTTTTACGCTTTGCAATAAGCTTTTTACTTAATGGAAGTCATTGGATGGAGTAGTAGTTGGCTTTTCTACACTGGGAAAAAGAGCTAAGGTAGGTACAACAGTTTGGACTAGAGGTGGCAATTCAATAAAGAGTGGCATATGAGGTCTATGGGCTATCTTCCCAGCTTGCACCAGGCAATTCTCAGCCGCTATAGCTATGTCATAGGTAGCAGGTAGCACATGTCCTCCCATGGATTGTATCATGATACCAATGTCACTATTTAATTCTTTCAAATAATACAGGAAAGCATAGCTTGGGTTTGGCCTTACCAGAATGGGGATTCTATCCCATATCTTCTGAAACTGAGTATTGAAATCTTGCATGAATTCATGTGGAGCTCTTTTCATAGTGGTCAGCTACTCGGCAAGTGAGAAGTGGTCACTCTTCTCCCCAAATCTATTTGTTAAGAGGGTGCCCAATTCATTCCAAGAATCGACTAAATTCATGGGCAAAGTCCCATACTAGTCCAAAACCTTACCCTTGAAAGACAATGCTAGAAATATGGTAGCAATGTTTTCCTTAGTGACCTTGTGAATGTTGCAGAGGTTAGCAATACTTATGATGTGTTTAATGGCATTAATGATCCCTTCTCCATTAAAGGGAGGCACACTTTTAAGGACTACCCTTGGGATCAAGTCATAATGGAGGAGATTCAAAGGGCTCTGACCATGAAAGGCCACAAAAGGTAAAGCCATAGCTATGACAAGATTCGATCGAGGCCTTCTTGCGTAGGTGTATCTTATAACAGGTCTAGGAAAATAATTTGTTGAATAAGGATGAGTTCTTGCAAACCTCAGTTGTCTTGTTGAGTTTAAAGGTAGTTCAAAAAATTCAAAAGGGACACCCTTAGTAGCAGATCGTGTGGTGAACTTAGGCATAGGATGTTAGACTGACCTTTGACTAGAGGCTGATGTTCTTGCTAGTGGAGTCGCCAGATGCTGGGAAAATAATTGTTTTTGCTGTAATAAGACCAACATCAATCTTGGAACTTTGCTGAGTGTTAAAAATAGTGTTAAAAATGGTCCCACCAGGCATGCCAAAAACTATTGACACTATGGATTGCACCCTTGACAGAAGGCTTAGCTTCTGTCTTCCACGTGACATAATGGAGACTCTTCTCTTACCTGTGGGTCTGGCAAAACTGAGGGGAGAATCTCTAGATAAGGGCTAGCTCCTTTTGATGCATATCTGATTTATTCTAGTACTATTGCTAATATATATATATAAAGGGGGGGTTGAAAAGAGAGAAGGATTGTTGAAATTAGAGCCTATATTAATATGGTGTTACACCAAAAAAGTTTGATCTACTCATTTTCTCACACTTTAAATCATAAGAGTACATACATACACTTTATCTAATAAAAGGACCTGACTACAGAGATCTTAACAGGGAGGTTTAATGAAGACACATATAGAAAATGAACTTACCACAGGCATTGTAGGAAAGCACACTGCTTGGTAACCTTCATCTGTTTCTATGCTCCAGACATAGCTCTCCTTGTTGCTTGAAGGAATGGTGCTGGGTCTATACTAACTATGTTGGTATTAAGCCTGTGAAAGCATTATGGAATAATGACTGAACACAAGGTTAATACTCAGGCACACTCAGAGATATATCCAACCAAATAGAGGTAAAACACTTTCTATTGATTCAAGGTGAAATTTTGGTAGGGATGCGCCATACAAAAATGAGAGATGTCTTTCTCTAATGAGAAGTTATAAATATATAGCCTTTTGGAAAAGACTTTGGCACTTTTTGAAAAATAAATGACCCATGCTGCGTTGAGAGCATTGAGAAGAGGAAGCTGCTTGAAAGAGAATGTTGTGTCAGATCTAGTTTTGACTTTAGGGATTTAAAATATATTAAACGTCATGTGTGAAAACATGGGCCACACCATTTGTCTACAAACAAGACCCCTTATTCAAGACATTCACGCAGTTGTCTGACCATTAATGCAAAATGAGAAAAAATAGGTCGCGTCGTTCACTATTTGTGCTCCTTAATGACCACTTGGTAGAGATTATTTCAACCATTGGAATAACTCCTTGTGTCGGCACCTTCCTTTACCACTTGGACTATTTTATCTATTTCTACATTTGGCTCTTTGGGCTCCATTCTTGGCAGGTCACTGAGTTCATTTTTTATTCTTGTCTTTTTCCAGCTTTGTCTTTTCCTAGTTTTGTCTTTTGTCATCTCTTGGCTCTTTCTGGCTTTTCGAGCCCCTTAAGGCTATCTTTTATCAATCCTTGGTTGGTTCCTTAGGCTCTTTTCTCAGTGGGATCTTCCTTTTGGCCCTAAGGCCCTTTTAATTCCTTCATGTTCATGCTTAAGCATTTAAAAATCAATGGCTATTCGATTGCCATAAAGTTGACATTCACGCACCCATCGCCATTTGAAATCCAATGGCTATTCCTTTGTCCTAAATTTGATGTCTGTAGGGACATCACCAGATGTTTGAACCTGATCAGCTAGTTCGCTATGCTATATTTTGACATCTTTAAGCCTGTCCCCCCTTGGTCAATTCCTTCAGTTTTCCTTCCTTTGGCCTTTCTTTCTCTGCCCGGGCCTTTGTCTTTTATCCTTCCTGAAGGGAAGGTGTCCCCTTTGCGGCTTGGAGAAAGGTCCCTTTCACAGTCCCTGAGAGCCCCCCACAAGGGTACCTACCCTTCAGGGTATTTTGGATGACCTTGGTCTTTAAATCCTTCAGACAAAATGTCCGAAGAAATTTCTTTAGACATTTTATCTGAAGGAATGTTCTCTTCAATGTTTGGCCCTCATTTTGGGAAAATTCTTTCGGGCAAAAGTCCAAAGGAATTCCTTCAAACTTTTTGTCCAAAATAATTTGCCTTGTCCTTTTGCCATGAGATTTTCTTTTGAAAGGATTTCTTTAGCCGTAATGTCCAAAGCAATCCTTTCAGACATTTTGTCCGAAGAAATTTAGCCTTTGCTTTTCCTTTTATCTTTGCCTTGTGAAATTTCCTTCAGATAGAAAGTTTGAAGGAATTCTTTGCCTTGGTCTTTCTTCCCTTTAAATTCTTTCTTGCCCTCCGCAAGGGTACCTTTGGGTCCAGAATTGCCCTCTGTAGCCTGCTAGAATGGTCCATTTTATGCTTGACTACCTTTCCCAAGGGTTGTTTAACCTTCGAGCTTTGCAAGAGCCTCATATTTGAACCTTCTAATTTGAACCAATTGCTTGAACCAACTACTTTGAACCAACTGATTGAACCAACTCATTAAACTAAACTGACTGAACCAACCACTTTAAACCAAACTGACTAAACCAACTGATTGAACCAACAATGGTTCAAAGTTCAAGTTCAAAGTTTTTGGAAAGATCATGCCGTTGAACCCCGACATCGAACCATTGAACTAGTTCATCCTTTTTCCAAAAGACTTATGCAAACCAAATTTGAACTAGATCAGAATAGCAGGGGAAGAAGGAGACTGATTTTGGCCTATAGGACGAAAATGGTCAACACCTCCTTACACTAAAATAATTAAATAAAATTAAAAAATCATGTAAACATCTATGGAAAAAGCATAATTATGGATCTTGGATTTCAACTTAGATGAATTCATCATTGATCCAATGATTTCTCGAAGCACCCAAAAAAATAAATATAATCTAGAATGGAAGAGAAACACATTACAAATAATCTTGTCTATGTTTAATGTGTTTAACCCTAAAATGGATCTAGATTGGGGTTATCTAGGGTTAAATAGGTATATATAGTCTAGGGCACAAGGATGATAAAATATATCTAAAGTAGGTCAATTAAGCTCTAAACTCAGATATAAACATATACCAAATTTATTAGACTAAGATAGTCTTAAAATAGTAAGTACAACTATGATAGATATGGAAAAGATAAATAAGTAATGTACTTAGATTGTTTTGATGTTCATGTAGTTATATATCTAGAATAGGTAGAAAATAGAATGGAAGATGATTCTAGAATAGTCATCAAATTTTGGATTGGATGCTTGTGGGGTTGCAAACATTAGCATCAACCTCAGATGGTTATGTCAATGCTATTGTCTAAACTTGACATAAATATCCCATATGGAATACTATTGAAAAAGGATATGACCACCTTGATGCCTATGGATTTGACTTCACCTTCACTTGGGTGCATTCAGATCTAGATCATGGACTATCATTTCTCATAATATTTCAAAACTCTAGTTCTTCATCTTCATAGTGACCTTACCAATCACCCACCTTCATGGCGTCCACCTTCATCATCACCCTTATCCACCTTATCAAACCCACATCTGATTCTATTTTATCTCATCGACTCTTGATTTGAGGGGGGAAACTTCCTCCCATACTCAGGGCAACTAGATTTGTGACCAGTAATCTATATTTGTTTTATAGCTTATTGATTCAAATCTACATTACAAAAAGGGGCAAAATGTAAACACCAAAAATATGCACACCATGATTTTAAATATCAAAATTTCATTGGACCACCTTAGGGCTCCCTTGGGACCAATTTTAACTTTTGTCCACAAACCAAGCCTAACCATAGTTAATTTAACCAATTATCTTAATCTACCCCTTTATCAACTCTTTTGCCTTGGCCTTCGACCATCGACGATCGGGATGACCACCAACAGTCACCTTGACTATCAATGGTTAGGGTTTACCATCCTAAAATCCAACATGCAAAATGTCCACCTTAATTTTTTTAAAATAGCTCATCTAAATCCATATACGAGCCATTGCATGTGCAAGTTAAAATTAAGAAGGCCAGTTAATGCCTTATTTTGATTCCCCTTCCTTGCCTATAAAAAGAGAGAAACAAGAGGTGAAAATCATCTACAATTGTTATGAATAGCTTGTGCATCTAGAGTTCCCTTTTTTGTAGGTCAATCATCATTAGTAATTCAGTTATCCAGCTATCACATCAGAGAGCCTACTTGTTGTCATTCCTCTGTGAACAACCAAACACTGTTACTCTACCAAAATCAAGCTGGAGAGGTTTAGAATAGAACACTCACCTAGACCTGTAAACAACATTGAATACCCTTTAAACAAGGTCAAAAAGAAGGACCATGGATGAGGAAGATTATCCTTCACACAATGCCATAGTGCATAACTTTCCAAACACAGATTCGAGGTGGAAGATAGGTAAAGAAAGTCCCATTGTATTAAGAGGTAGTTATTATAAATGCTTGATAGGTTTGAGCCTAATCAATTTAAACATACTTTGTAGTATCTCAAGGAATATCCCATCTCTCAAAAAGAAAAAAAAATCTAAAATATGAGAACCCTTTATAAAATTGAAAGAAAGGGATAATATAGAAGGGGGAGAGGAGAGTGAGGGGGATCACATTGTTCATGATAATCAATGAGTTGTTAGCTTCAAAATATGTTTCACTAGGCTTTTGGTCTAATTAGAATAGGTTATTATGATCAATATATTCATGATTTGTCCAGATAGCCTCTGAATCATTATATTGGTTGAACAAGATGCACTAGAAGATAAAAGTTTTCCAAAAGTGGCAAGTCATGATCCTGCTGAAAATGAATGCTCCAATTACTTTTCAAATCCCCAAGTCATGTTGCTTTGTATCTTCTAATAGATTTCATTATGAGTAAAAAATCCTCATATCTTAAAACTTCTAAGGACACATCATGTCTGATCAGAGTGATGGTTTGTCAAGGACATAACTTGGGATGATCTTCTCATTAAACATATATATGCTTTGTGCCTTGGATCTTGAATTGAGATAACTATGGGTGAAAACCAATCGAAGGATATTTATTTTCCTATAGTTTTACATATATATGGCACTTTATTCAATGTCAAATCTTATTCAAGTTTTCATCGAGCTCCTTTCCTTTACTTTTTTCACCGTCTCAGGTCAAGCCTGAGTTCAGGACTTTTAATCATGTTTGTTAAGTCGGGTCCATTTTGTTTTATCATCTTTTGTCAAACATCTTGACTTATCCATTTGTTATTGGTTATAGGCAATTGACATGGGATATTGACCCATTTGAATTTATTTCACTCTATCATATTTTGAAATCTAATTAAACATAGATCATGGATTTTTGGGACCCACTACCCTGAGCTTGATCTCTCATTAATCCTTGGGATTCACTGACCATTTGACTTGCTTTGAAATCCCATGTACTTGACACTTGTCAACCACACATTCCTCCTCAGGTTCCCACCAAGGATTTGGATCCAAATGGTCACTTTGTGGGTCTTACAAATGATGTTCGTGTAGATGTCTACCATTTCTTGACCAAATTTACAATTTTATAACTCAAAGCACAAAGATCAAGGGAACATCAAACTTGTAAAGAATGGACCTAATGCTGAAAGGAACAAACCTTTTTAATCCATTGGCCAATTGAGCTTTCCACATGCTTCTATAAAATGTTGAATTCAACTGGTTCATGTGATCCTGCATGATGTCTTGGTGATGGTCTGGCCTAAAATGACTAAGTATGGAGACTTAGAAAATTCTATATTAGGAGCTAACTTTTCCCATGCATATATTTTGTTGTGGTGCATCACGTTAGTAAAAACCTGGTCCATTCAATCTAGGACTAATGTGAATAAACCCATGTGATCAACTTTCGTTGACTTATCCACACATGTGGTATCTATCAGCATCAAAATGGTCGTTCAGCTTTCCTACCACCAGAGCCAAAAGTCTGGACAGGCTCCAGATGGAATGAATGGACCAGATGAATACCATGCATTCTCATACTTTTCCCAAGCATTTTTGACACTCCATAGAGTCTCTAAATCTCTAGACCTACCCTTAGGAATTTATGAATTACACTTTAAGTGAACTTAAATTATTTCAAAATATTTGTGAGATTCATGACCCTCACCTTTTCCATTCATTCCATCCAGAGCTAGTTCAGATCATTTTGACCAATTAGGGACTTTGCTTCTTTCTATATGGGCCAAATATGGCCAACAGGTACACCAACATGTCTTATACCTATTAGCATATCTAAATAGCTCACTCCCAAATATCAAGATAATATTAGTCTCTTATTTGATAAATATCATGAAATTTTCACTTACCCAAATGCCAAACTTGTATGACAAAAGCAACAAAAAATCCCTCTTGAGATTTATACCTTATGTCATAAAGAAATCATCCAAATTTTGGATGATAAATTCATTAAACTTGTATATTACTCAAATGGGTTTCAAAAATTCTCCATGTTAATAAAAAATTCACTATGATTAGTTGTATATGCATCGAATTTCATAAATTAAATTTTGCATGCCCAAAAGATAATTTTACGTTATGATCAATTAATGCCATTTCCAATTCTTTACTAGGTAGGAAATATTATCACTCATGGATAATTTATTAGGATATAACTAAATACATATAGATCTTGAGGATCAACATAAACCAACATTTACCAAATAATGGGGCACCTATTGTTATGCTAAAACGTATTTTGTTCTAAAAAATATGGAACTACCTATCAACATGAAATGACTCATGCCTTCATGATATTATTCACAAAATTGTTGAAACCTCCAAATATAAACATCTTCATACTCATATTCATGATTTAGCTATCATATTTGATCGACTCATTAAATACAAAGTTGGACTTAACCCATTCAAATGTGTGTTCAATGTTACTTATGGCAAACTATTAGGTTTTCTAGTCTCTGATAGGGGCATTAATTTTGTTCTACATAAAATCAAATCTATTAACAATATTCCCACTACTCACTCCATTCCAAACATACAAACATACTTTGGTAAACTTGGGTCAATTCACTGTTATGTTCTCAAAATGGCTTACTATATCTATTTCGTTAATTCCTTCCTTAAAAAAGGTAATGATCTAAAATGGATAGATTCATGGCAAAAATCATTTGATATCATGAAATAATATTTCCTTCATCCTCATACTCTTCGAACACCTTCAAATTATCATCCATTAATATTATTTATGTCATCTACCCCCATATCAATTGGGGCAATGTTCGCTCAACAAGATGATACTGGTAGAGAATATTCTATATACTATATCAGTAGAGGCTTTGTTGATTATGAAAAATGTTACACAAAATTAGAACATGATTGTCTCACTATCTATTTCATAGTTGAAAAGCTTCATCATTATATGTTATATCAAACTACTTAAGTCATTTCCCATTCCAATCCACTTCGTCAATTTTTTCTCCAAAGCTTTCTTACCTAGACATAGAATTAACAAACAAATGGTCCTATTGATGTAATTTGATCTTTACATCATCACACAAAAATATATTCAAGGTTAGGTCATCATAGATCAACTTGCATCTACTTCCCAACAAAAATATTATTTATATTGAAGGTCTTAACCAAGCAATGTCACTCAAAGATTATTTCCATAACTTCATTGCTAATCTAGAAGCAAATAATCATGAAGAACTTGATCCTCTTCCTTCTACCACTAAATATAAATAAATCATTGAATAATTACCATAAGTTATAATTTATTTGCATGAATAAACTTGGACACTTCACTTTGATGGTGCAAACTACCTTCAAGGAATGAGGATATGATATGTTTTAATAAACCCACATAGTAAAATCATACCTCTAGCATTTTGATTAGCCTTTGATGTAACTAATAATATGATTGAATATGAAGCTATGATACTAGGCATGCAAACCATAATTGATTTATATATCCTATATTTACATGCTTTAGGTGATTCACAACTTATGTGTCATAATGTTAGTGCAGATTATCAATGTAAAAGTGAAAACCTTATCACATATTATCAAATTGACACTACACTTTCAAACAATTCACCTCTTTCATCATTGAACCAATCCCACAAGATAAAAATGCTATAGCTAATTCTCTCAATTCATCAATATCATTATTTCATCCTCATCAAGTTCTTCATTATTCTCAATTTATTATTAAAATGAGTAAATCACCTTCTTCGCTACAAAATAAAAATGATTCCTATAATTTGTCACATAGAAGTTGTCACTATTCAACAAATGTCATGGTATAAAAACTTCATCCAATTAATCGAGCATCATACTTACCCTGCAGAAGCATATTCTCATGAAAATACTCAAATTTGAAAACAAGCATATAAATATGTACTTTAATACAACACCCTATATTATCGTAATACAGAAAGCACCCTACTATGTTATGTAATGCCAGAAGAAGATATATCTCTCCTTGAATAAACACATGGGGACGTCTACAGTGGTCACTATAGTGGCCAAGCTAAAACATTAAAATTATTACACATGAGTTACTTTTATCCTACTATTAAAAAATACACCATTAATTTTTCTAAAAAGGCTAATCCTTGTCAACTTCACGACAATCTCATTCACTCTCCTCTAACTAAACTTCAAACCTTGGATTTTCCTTGACAATTCTCTATGTGGGGATTAGATATCATTAAGATGCTAATTTCTTTTATTTTCACAAACTAATTTCTTCACAATTGAAATCATTTTTTATTTGTTGACTCAGCTTGACCATTACATTGAGGGTAATATTTAGATGAATGACTAGATATCGTAGAGTATTTTCTCAAAAATTCTGAAAATTTATTTGAAATAAATTGAGGTCTACTAGAAAAAATCTAATTTTCTAAAAATGAGATTACTTCACCAGTTATAGAACTTTTAAGTGATTTGGCCTCGGACCACTTAATGAAATCATCTATTGTTGTTAATATATACCTATGACCAGCAGATGAAAGAGGATGTATATATGAAATAAATTTAATGCCCTATTTTGTATAAAGTTTTTTAGATATAATAGAATTTAATGGAATTATAGGTAACTTATCTCTACCAACAAATAATTGACATGGCATACAAGAATGAACTAACTTATAAGCATCTTGAAATAAAGTAGGCCAATAATAACCTACTCTTAAAATTTTATAAGTAGTGATTTTTGTATCATAATTTCCACCATAATTTTCTTTATAATAGCCTCTAAGGACCTTTTGAGATTGATCATGCATAAAGCATCTTAATAAAACTCCATTTCTATTTCAATAAAAAAAAAATCGAATAAACAAAAATTTAAAGCTTTTAAATGCAAGGAACATCTTTGCTTCTTATCAAAATTGTTATGACAAGCTTGATTTTGCGAATAAAAGACTAAGTCATGATACTAGTCATCTTCAACCAGCATACAATCCCATTCATTCATCTCAAGACCAAAATTTAATTTTTTAAGAAAAAAATAAAAAAAAATTATTATCCTTAAATGAGGCTTGGCATTTAAAATATCATCAACTGATAAGACCAAAATATTGATATTTAAAGAAGCGTTTTCAGCTAAATATTTTGCTGATTCATTACCTTTAATTATTTTTAAAGTTTCAAATTCAAGATCAAATTCTTGGATTCATAATATCCATTTAGCAAGCCTTCTTTGAATGGTTTGTTGCTTTATAAGATAAGATAAAATAGGTAAGTTAGATCACATAAAAAAAATTGTTTCCCATCAATAAATAATGAAATTTAATCAAAGAAGAAACCAATGAGAAAACAATTTTTTCAATAAGAAGGTAACTAGTTTCAGCATCTTTTAAAACTTGACTCATATAACCAATTGGTTTTTCATCGTTATTTTTAAACTCTTGAGTGATAACTATGTCAATTGTTTTTTTAGTAGCATTAACATAAAGATTGAATGTTTCTTTAAATCTGATTTAGCAAGAACTGGAGCATTTTCAATGGCATATTTAACGTTATTGAATGCTAAATCAGCACCTTCATCACAAGTGTAAATTTAATCTTTCTTAAGCAATAATTGTAAAGGATTAGATTTATCAATAAAATTTGATATAAATTTCCTAACAAAGTTAATTTTATCAAAGAAATACCATAAACTAGATTGATCTTTAGGAGAAAAAATCTCTTTAATTGCTTTAATGCATTTAAGATCTATAAAAATGTCATTTTTAGAAATAATATGTTCTAATAACTTACTTTTAGTAACACCAAACACTGATTTCTTTAGATTCAAAGAAATTTCATACTTTCTACATCTTGTGAAAACTTCACGAAGATGATCTAAATAATTTTTGTCTTTTCAAATGAATGATGTGATCATCAAGATAGACCTAAATAACAATACTAATTAAGTCATCAAAAGCAACATGCATATCTCTTTAAAAATTAGCTCCTACATTCATTAATCCAAAAGACATTTTGTTATAAGCAAAAGTCCCTCTACAAGTAGGAAAAGTGGTATTATGTCTAACTTCAAGATTTATAAAAATTTGATTATAACCAAAAAATCTATCTAATAATGACATCATTTCTAATCTTGCAACTTATTGTAAAATATGATCTATACTTGGTAGAGAAAAATTGTCCTTAACACTAGCTTTATTCAAATCTCTAAAATCAACACATAATCTAATATCACTATTTTTTTTCCTAACTAGCACTAAATTAACTACATATTCATAATATTTTATAAGTAAAAATGATACCAACATAAATCATTTTGTCTATCTCTTTGTTAATGGTATTTTCTAACAAAAGACTAATTCTTTATATTTTTTGCCTCACAGGGTTAATACCAATTTTTATAAGTATGTCATATTTAATGATATTAATATCATAACCTTTAATATCTTTGTATGACCAGGTAAATATATCAATGAATTCTTTAAATGACTTGATAAATTTAACCTTCTCACTTGCAATAACTTGAATACCTAAATAAACATATTTAGGATCCTCTTATGTGCCTAAGTGGATAGGAATAGTTTCACTTATAATTCTCCTGGAAGGTTCTTCTATTCTAAAAATTTTGGGCTGATCATTAGGTGTGAACATAGATTTCAAACTTACTAAACTAGTAGACAATTTATTAGTACTTAATTACAAATAATCTTCATAATTTAATACATGATCATCATGATCAAAATAATTACCTTCAACTAATGAATCTATATGTTCATCATAATTAAAAATAGACCAACTATGATTCAAATCGAGAATTTTAAGTCAAAAAAATTTAACATAAGATAAATGTGTGGTTGGTTCACTCTCACTTAGAGTTGGGTTAGATGCAAAAACAACAAGCTTATCATCTCTAATATTATATTCTTTAAGAATATGAATGATATTAAAATCTTTAAAATGTTCAAGTACGAAGCAAACTTTTTGTGTATAATGATGTAGATGATTTTGATTAGTTTTATAACAAATTTGAACTTGTCTAATAACTAATTCATAATCTCCAAAGACTTCTAAATGTTTAATATTAATTTTAATGAATTTTTCAAAACATATACATAATGCTTCAAATTCTACAGTATTATTAGTGTTTTCAAATAATAGTTTTTAAGCATAACAAAATATTTTACCAACAAGAAAAATTAAACAAATTTCAACACTATTACCTTGTTGAGAGCAAGCTCCATCAAAATAAAGTGACCATAAAATATTTTTCTCAAAAAAAAATTCATGTTGATTTTTTAGTTCATCTAAATTCAACAACTCATAAGTTCTAATTATTGTCTCAACATAAGCAATAGTGAAAAAATTGGATGACTCTATAGGTTTGCTAGACCAATAATCTCTTTTAATGAAATCAATTTTATTACTAACAAAAATCCATGTGATACCTTTCTTGACAAAAGCACCAGTTGCTTTTGACCAATCCCTTCCTAATAACATAGAATAATTACTAAGAATGTCTAAAACTTGAACATTAGTCATGCATCTAATCCTTTCATCTTGGATAATCTTAATGATTATATCTCAAAACTTACCACAACTTTTAATTTGTCTAGAATCAAATCCAGTAAGTTTTCTATTATCAGTTTCATAAGATATGTCTAATTGATCTGCAATAAATTTAAGCATTATATTCTTTGAAGCACCTGTATCTAAGAAACAATTATGGATTATTTTATTAACAATTTTAATCGAAACATGAAAGGTAGATAAATAATTTACAGGAGGATCATAGCTTTGAATAAACATAGTTGATTATTCATTATCATCTTCTTCTTGTAAGCCTACATCAATTTTAGAATTTTTAATAGCTTTATTTATTTTATCAAGTTATTCTGGAAGATTAGTTGTTTATAATAATGAAAATTATATCTTTGATTGTAGATAAATCATCAATTATATTATAAGTTTTAGCATCAGGTTGTCTAAAAATTTTAGACTTATAATGTCGATATTAACTATCATTATAACCAGTTGATAAAGAAATATTTTGATAAAAATTATCAGTTGAACTACTTCAAAAATTATTTTGAATTGTTTTACCTTTATCATTAGAATAAGAATCATTATTTATTGTTTCATTATTTTGAGAAGAGTTATAATCTTTATTTCTAGTATTAACAACATAAGCACTTTCATTTTTTGATGGATCATCAAGAACATACATGTTTATGTTGTCTACTACATCTTTGGATATAAGATCTTTTCTTTGAAGAAATTTTTTAAAATTATGAACAATAATACATGAATTTGGATCATGATTTAATTCACAAACATTACAGTAATATATTTTTTTTTAATTTTCAGTATTATTTCTACAAGATGAAGAAGGTTTATCATTCAATTGTCTTTTAATATCAACCAGTTCATTTTCTAGACTTTGAATGGCTTTTAAAAATCTTGAATTATTTAAATTTAGACTTGTAGAAGACTTATCCTTAAACCTAATACATTTTATTTTATTTTTATATTCAATGCAAAATGTTATAGTTTCATCATATTTTGTAATATCCTTATCCTCTAGAGCCATTTTATATTTTACGCATAAAGCACTACAAAATTAAAGTCTAAATAACTTCTTAGAAGGTCTAAGATAACACATGATCTTTTAATATAACTTAGTAAATCTAGCAATGAAATGGTAGATGGTCTCACCTAGATCAAGATAAAAATTCACAAGGTTATTGATTAGGGTGAAGTCTTCTTTAACTTTTCTAAAAGATAACTCTAGTCATTCTTCAATATTTGTCCATGTACTGATAACTTTAGCAGGTAAACTAATAAATGTTTGGTAAGTTCTCCCTCCAAGTATTTGAGCAAAAACTCTTAAACAAATATATTTATTTGTTATACCAAGAGTAGCACAAACTAATCTAAATGCTTCTAAATGATTTTTTCTAAAATTCTCTACGAACTTAAAAAAAATTGGTATATTTAATCTTTTAAGGGAAGGTAACTTATCAGTATGATTTCTAATATTAATTGGATTTATAAAAATTTATAGATTTATAGTTATCTATTGTTCTGCTTCAGCTTTAAAATTAGATTCATCTTTAGTGAGATCATTTTGATCTCTACTCTCTTGTAGTCCATGAATCAGCTCTTGTATCCTCTCTTCTACTTGATCTCCCATTGAAAGCTTCAACAGTCTCCTCTACTTGAATTAGCTAATTTTCTTGAAGTTGGTCAACTTGATTTAATTATAGATTTATAATAATAGGTTCAGAGAGCATAACCAAATCATCAAAAGGAAAAGAATCAAAAAGAAAACGAGGCCTATGTTTAAGATTGGTAGCTAAAACTCTAGCTCTATCTTCTTGAATTTGTCTATTTATATTTAAAATGTCTTGTTGAGTTTCATGAATAAGATTAGAATACCAATCTATCTCAAATTCTACTATTTATTCTTCTTCGTTTATGACTTGAATAGCATGTTGAAGATTATGAGGATGATTATACCATGCATAACACATTAAATTAAAAGCAACATCAACTTGATCATCAATAATATCAATTCTAGGTTAGATAATAGGAGACTGTCCTCAAAATAGCATGAGTAGCAAGAAAATACAATTCTAAATAAATAAAATTTCTAAAAAAAAAAATTCTTCCCTAGCAAAGTCATCAAATTTGTTAATGAAAAAAATTATACCATTAATTAATCAACCCTTTTGCCTATTGCAAAGATTAAATTGGAATCGTACCAATCTAATAGTAGAGTTCTAAAGGTTCAATTATGATCTTAAAGATGCAAGGAGTTTTTAAATGTTCTAAAAAATAACAAATAAGTTATTGAATATAATATATTCCATTATAATTTCAAAAATTCACTTTATCAAATAATGAATCAGTTAAGATATGAATATATAATCTATCATATCCGATAGAAAAAGCTTATTAACAAGATAATCTCTTAAATGAAAGAAATCTGATTCAATAATATAATATATTTCAAAGTAATATCTTGTTTTGATATAATAACTTATAAATAACACCATGATAATAAACTAAAAATATAAACAGAATATAATTGAGATAAATCAAAGGTGAACAAATCTTCTATAAAGTAAACAACTAAAAATAGCTCAACACACAAGAGACACAAACAAATAGTAACTAATAAACTAAATTAGATAAAATAAACATGACAACAACTTAACTAAGAAATAAATAACAAACTATTTAAAGAAACAAAGCATTAAACTAAAGATAAACAAATTAATCTAATTTAACTAAGTCTAACGAACTAAAACAATCTAAATCTAAACTAAATCTACAAACTAACTAATCTAAAATCTAACTAAATCTAACTCTAAGAAATTAAATAAAGGACACCAATCTAAGAAACTAATTAAAGAAAAATAAAAATAAAGAGTAAGTAAAAGCAAACTAAAAGTAAAATATACTAAAATTTAAAAGAAACATAAAATAAATTAGATTAATCTAAATCAAATTAAACTAAATTAAATCCAAAAACAAAATAAAGTATAATATAGATAAAATATGCGAGTCTTAATAGAGTCATCTTAGTAAAATTGATCGATTTTATTTGAGAAATCAACATCTTTTTTTTTTTTTAATATTGAGAAACAACTTTTACAATTAAATAGATTAATGAAATGTCATAAACGGCAAAGTTTTCATCATTATTCAGGTTAAATATTTAGATTTTGTATATAAGACTGTAAGGAGAAATCATCAAAAGATATTAAACTTGACAAACTTCAAATGATCTATTATAAATGATAATATAAAATTGAATATCCCTGTGTTGCCTAATCAATTTACTCAACCATCAGAGAAGGTACAATTTATTCTATCTACAAAAATCATGCTATCTCAGAGAAGTTACATAGAAAAGAGAGATAAATGATTAACTTCACAATATATAAGTCTTCAATATATGTGTTGTTCCTCTACTTCAAATGAATCCTTGATCTCCTTTTATGCTTCAAATTTGATTGGAGAAAGAAGTTGTGGCTAACTTTAATTAGTTACTTGTTTAACTTAATTGATTGACTTTTTTTAAAGTTAATTAATATATACAATTATTATTTAAGGTTTAATTAAAACTAAAAAGTTTTAATAGATCAAGTATTTGGATATAGACTAGGTATTTCCTAATGGGTGAGGGCCCTTAATCAATTAATAATAAACTAGAATAACATATTTCAATAAGTAAATAAATAAATAAAAGTTAATTAAATTCTTATATTTATACCATAATACATATTTTCAAAAATTATTTTGGCATATTATATATATATCAAAAAATTAAAATTTGTTGTACTTTTAAAATATCATAACCAAAATATCAAAATCTAAAAATCAAAGTATCAAATTTGAAAATATATAAGTTATTCTAACTTAAAAATTCAACTTGAAATGAAAATTTATCCTACTGACATCCAATAATCATCAGAATTAGAAAGAACCTCAATTACTAGCTTTCCCTACTCATTCACACATTCATTGTATTCCATCCCAACTACTAGAAGGTGAACCATGTTTGTTTCTAAATCACTTGTAGGATCATCCACTTATAGCTTAATCTGCTTGAGAACTTTGATTTCAACTGAAGTGTCTATGTCATTCTAACTATCTGACCATTTGTCTGAAGTGGTTGAATGAATTTCAAGACTGTGTTTCTTGCAACTTGAAAGTGGATCCTTCAAACTTAATTTTCTGCAACCTAAAATAAGATCTCTCTAAGATGGTGAGATTTCATCAAAAAAAGAAGGTAAAGCAAGATTGACAAAGTTATTAGCATGGGCTATTTCAGCATCTAGATGAGTGGTTTCATTAACATGGTGTGCCTCATTAACATACTAGATTCTCTGTAGGATAGGTGACTAAAATAGCAACTGATGTAAATTATTCTGCAAGTGGTGAGAATAAATACTATGAGAATGAGACTAGGATCTGAATCTATGACTATGAAATCTTCTATCACCCCTATGGTTTGAAGGGTTAAAGGATAAATTATTCAAAATATTCCAGAATTTAGGGTCAATAGCATCAAAGTGGATTAACATTTTAGCTCCCCTATTATCATACTTAAGTCCAAATCTCTTAGCCCTAAAACCCCCCTTAGAAATTATCTATTCAAATTTTATTGATTCATGCTACCATAAGTTTGATTCCTTCCCCAACCTTGACTGTCACTATCTCTATCTGATCCAAGTTGATCCCAACCCAACATCTTATATAAAATCTATAATATATTTAAAGTTGATTATTTATGATTAAAAATCAACATGCATGTATCAAATATGAAACCAAATAACCACTATATTTTAATATAGTAGATCCTTAATCACTCATAAAATTTTCCACTATTATCGAATGATTATTTAACTATTTCAACTAACTAAATTGTATGTTCATATGAAAACTGCTAACTGTGTCAAATCATTTCCAACTGAAACCTTATAATAAAATTATATTATTATAATTCTATTTTCAAAATATTCTATATCTTCATGATTTTTTGTTCTCACTATATGAATATTATTTGAGAATATGAACTGAACCAATTCAAATAATTGAAAGCAATATTTCCACAAAGTCCTATTCATGACAAGTATTTCTCCATTGTAATCCGTATAACTTTCTCAAAATATAAGAGATTGAATCATCAAAATATAAACTTAGAATAATGACTTATCTTTTCAAGTCAATATTATGACTTTTTTTGAAATTATAATCATCTCTTATTGTTTTATATATTCATTATTTTGAAATAACTAATAAAATTGTAGATGACATAAGATTTCATTATGTTAATCAAAGTATTAATCAAAATAATATACTTGAATTTTCATGAAAAAGTCATTCCCAATATCAAATTCTAATCACTTCAAAACCATTGAAATGTATGAAATGCAACCACAGCAAACCATTTCTCCATCTAAAACATTATTTCAAAACTAATAAACAACATATTTCAAATTTGTGTGAAAACTATCAACACTTCTTTACTATTTGTTTATTTCCAAAACTTTGAACAAAACTCAAAATACTTTCAAATGTGTCAAATTTACCAATATTTCAAACTTTATAAAACCTTAAACATGCACAAAACTTACAGCTTCAATATACCGAAACATCATTATATTATTATAACAAAAATCCATCAAAACCTAAAAACTGAGATGCATAAATCCAATAATAACCTTCATTATCTTCACTAGACAAAATTCAACATACTATATCCATGACATAACCATGCAAAACCTTTTCTTCAAGACCTAGATTCAAAATTGAAATTGATATGCATGAAACTTATAGCTTTGAAATAGTAAAATATAAACAATACCACCACTAAAAAATCATATTGCCTATTTGAATATACTCATGAAACCATTCCTTTATAACATGATAAACATAAACCATTCAAACCCTTCAAAATATTCATAAAACAAACACACACAGTTCATCCCTACAAAACCCAAAGTCTCAACCAAGATTTTAAAACTATAAATGGTATGTTTAAAGCACCACTGCAATCTATCTTACTCACAAAAAACCAAACGAAAATGCACATTCTAATAAGAAAAGCCTTAATATTCTCAAAATACCATGCTTGAAACCAAAAAACCAACATGTCTATATTTCATCAACCATAAATATAAATGGCCTTATAAAAAATCAAACCCATTTGCATTGATATCTAATGCACAAAGAGAACATAACAACCACTAAACTATTATTGACATACCTGTTTGTGTTTCCTTACAACTTTCCTCCCGCAAATTATGCCTACAACTCCAAACTCCAATCTGATAGAGTGTCATTTACACAAGAAAGCTTTCATAGAATGACCAAAACAATGAAAATAATGATATTTTAAATTCAATTCCCTTGAATTGACTACCATGTTTACATTCACAATCATTATTAGCTCATTAAAATTAAGACTAGTACTTAGCATTCTACCAACCAAATTAACAACACTATCAAACTTAGTAATAACCAATATACCTGCTAAAATACTTACCAGCTTACAAGATTCAAGGCATGTACCAAATTAGTTAAATTCCTTAAACCACCATTCAATCTCAAAATGTATACCACACTTCGTATTAACTCACCTTGCCAACTTAGCATGCCACAAAATTTACCAACTTGCCATTACAATGTTCATGTACCCCAAGACTGCCAACTTAACTTGCCAACCACATAAAATCTTTGTGTTTCAAAAATGATCATATCATAGGTTAATCTTATTAACATTTCAAAACAAATCATTTATCCATAAATCTTCATGATCATATAAAACATTTATGTCTCAAAACAATCTTATTCAAAATACCCTCAAAACCACCATGAGTGTTTAGGGCTCGATAGATTTATTTATATCATTTTAAAATCTTAGGATAAATGACATTATATTAGGAAATTTATCATAATGAAACCTTAGGATTAAACTTAGAACCCCTTAAGATGTTTAAATATACTTAGGAAATAGTTTAAGTTTTTTAAGAATAAAACCACTTATACCATGACTCATATAATGTCATATTCATTATGACAATCTATATTTATACTTGCAAAATGAAATTGAATTAATTAAAAACCATTATGACCAGTCAATAATATATTTTAATTTTAATCAAACCATGTTGCATACTATAATTATAATTGAAAATATCAAATTAATTATCACAATCTGATCAAACTATCAACTAAAAACTGATCTAAAATCCATATAAAATACCCAATTGAAGATCAATATAGATATTTGAATTCATCATAACCATCATATAATGCTTCCAATTTTGATAAACCATATAAAGTGTCACTATTTCAAACTAACAATGTTGTATTGTAGTCTGATCAATAATCAACTAAAAAATCAAAAATGACTAATCACACACATTAAGCAATGATAAATATATATGCATATTTTATTCATTCATCCATTTATACTTTTTGAAACCACTTAGAATATAAATATGAATTCATAAACCAATCATTATAAATTTATGTAATTAAAAAAAAACATCTAACTGAAGAGATGGGGGTGCATTGGTAAAGCAACTTGGTTGTTATATGCACCACTTAGGTTCAAATCTCGGAGGTATGGAAAAGGTTGGTTGTGACTGTATTGGTATTAACGCCAGTTGTGGTGGGATTGTAAATGTCATTTGTGGTAGGAATAGTGTGTTAAATTAAATGTAAAACATTTATTATGGTGGGAATATTGGTATTCTAGTATCAGTCAATTGTGGTGGATCAACCAACAATGTTGATTACAATATGAAAGCAATAAATGCAGAATTAAACCAAAAAGATAAGTAACTAGAATCAGAAAATAGCAAACAATAAGAGATACAAGAAACCACCTTGAAAAATTGTATTAAACTCTTTACAGAAGGAATACAATTGAAGAAACTTCTTTTCTTCCACACCTCTCTCAGATGTACAGATCTCTTTCTAGATCTCTTTCCCTCAAGAGCTCTCTCTCTCAATTACAATCAATTCCAACAACCTGGATTGATACACATATACAATCTTGTACTGTTCAACTCAACATTCTACACACACTAAGCTATGAAGAATTATCCCTATTATATAGAATTAGGGATCATGAGAAATGCAATTACAACCAATAGATGCACCTCCTAATCAAGGGCTCTAAACAGTCTTACTAAAGATAGAGATGCGAACTTAAGACTAACACTTAATCATATCATGCAAACACTCTGTTCTATCCACTAAAATAGCATTAGAGACGCACAGGTGACTGACGTCAGTCCCTGCCTGTCTGCCTGTGACCGACGTCGACCAAACATAACTGATGCTGATATCTCCTAGTCGACTCCTGACCGACGTCGGTCGCTCCTGATCGACGTCGGTGACTGTGTAAATCCTGCAACTTGCAAACTTGCTCATTTGGTGAAGCTTTTAGCTCCACACCTTAACAATCTCTCACTTGGAGATAAATAGCTGCACCAGTACCTATACAGCAACATCTTCTAGCTCCTCCATCTTCAAACTCAATCATGAAGACCTACAAAAGTTGAATGAAGATTCAACTTCTCCTTTGTAACTGGCTTGGTTAACATATCAGTAGAGTTTTTATCTGTATGGATCTTCTCCAGCTTCAACTCACCATCCTCCAATACCTGTCTAATGAAGTGGTACCTAAGTTGTATATGCTTTGTTCTTGAATGAAAGGCTAAATTCTTAGCCAAATGAATTGCACTCTAACTATCATTGTATAATCTACAACTCTCTTGCTCCTTTCCAAGCTCTTCCATGAACCGTGTCATCCATATCATCTCTTTGCTAGCCTCTGTGACTGCAATATATTCTGTTTCTATAGTTGACAAGGCAACAACCTTCTGCAACTTTGATATCCAGCTAACTGCCATTCCACCAACAGTGAAAACATATCCTATGGTGCTTCTCATGCCATCCAAATCACCTACCATATCTGAATCTACATAACCATGTAGAGAAGTATCTGAACCTCCATAGCACAAATGCCTACTGCTGGTCCCTCTCAGATATCTGAGGATCCACTGACTGCTTTTCAGAGTTCCTTTCCTGGATTGGCCATATACTTACTTACAACTCCCACTGCTTGGGCAATATCCAGTCTAGTAAAAACCATTGCATACATTAAGCTCCCTACTGCGGAAGCATATGTAACTCTACTCATGTACTCTACCTCATCATGTGAATTATGACATTGTTCTTTACACAATTTGAAATGTCCAGCCAAAGGTGTGCTTACCGATTTTGCATCCTGCATATTGAACTATTTCAACACCTTGTTCACATAATCCTCTTGAGACAAAATCAACCTGTGATTTTTCCTGTCTCTCTTAATGCTCATGCCAAGGATTTTCTTTGCTGATCCCAAATCCTTCATGGCAAATGTGTGAGCTAATTTCACCTTAATCTCAGAGATACCTGCATGTGTGATCCTGCAACCACCATATCATCTACATACAACAATAGAATAATATATCTACCATTATCCAATCTCTTAAAATACACACAATAGTCAGATTGACACCTACTGAAGCCATGCTCAGTCATAAACCTATCAAATCTCAAATACCACTGTCTAGGAGCTTGCTTGAGGCCATACAAGCTTTTCTTCAATCTACACACTAGCTTCTCCTTACCTTTGACCTCAAATCCTTCCGGTTGATCCATATATATTTCTTCATCCAAATCTCCGTGAAGAAACATTGTCTTAACATCAAGCTGCTCAAGATGCAAATCTTCAATAGCAACTAAAGACAATACAGTCCGTATAGAAGTCATTTTAACAACAGGAGAAAAAATCTCACCAAAATCAATACCTGGTTTCTATGCAAATCCTTTCACTACCAACCTGGCCTTATATCTCATCTGTCCATTCTCACCTTCTTTTAACCTGTAGATCCATTTGTTCTTCAGTGTCTTCTTTCCCACTGGTAACTCAACCAAATCCCATGTTTGGTTCTCTTTCAAGGAATCAATCTCCTCATTCATGCCTAGCTCCCACTGATTCTTGGATTCCACCTGTATTACTTCATCAAAACTCTCTAGTTCTCCACCATTAGTAAGCAATAAATAGAATAATGAAGGGGAATATCGAATTGGAGGTTTACTTACCCTTTCTGACATCCTGATGGGCGTTTGAGACTCATTCACAACACACTATCCACCCAAATTCTCTTACAGTGACCGACCTCGGTCACTTCTAAGCCTGTAACTGGCTGACGTCGATTCTTTTTAACTGATGTCGGTTCCTACTTGGCCGACGTCGGTCACTGTCTGACCGACATTGGTTCCTATATTGCTGACATTGGTTCCTTCCTGACCAGATTCGGTCTCTGTGTTTCCCTATCTGTGATTAATTTTTCTCGTGAGCTCATTTTGGACTGTCACCTCGTCTAATTCTCCATTGCTCTACCCAAATTGATTTATCTTCTTGAGCTGATCACTATACATCACTTTTTCATTGAAAACAACATCACAGCTCCTAATTATCTTGTTAGTTCTTAGATTCTAAAACCTAAATCCAAAATCATCAGAGCCATAGCCAATAAATGTGCACCTCATAGACTTAGCATCCAGTTTCTTTCTATTTTCCTTATCAACGTGCACAAAGGCTTCACAACTAAAAACTTTGAGAAATGAGAGACCTACCTTTTTACCTATCCATGCCTCTTCTGGAATTCCACCATCCAGCGTTGTAGAGGGTCCTCTGTTAATCAATTACACTGTAGTATCCACAGCTTCTACCCAAAACTCTAAGGGCAAACCAGTATGCAATCTCATACACCTTACACGCTCCATTATTGTTCTGTTCATCCTTTTAGTAACTCCATTTTGTTGAGGTCTCCTTAGAACTATCCTTTGCCTACGTATTCCATGCATATAACAATACCATTTGAACTTATAGCTGCAGAACTCACCACCATTGTTAGATCTTAGGCACTTCAATCTTTTGCCTATTTCATTCTGAACCTTAGCTTTCCAAATCTTAAAAGTGTCAAAAACATTAGATTTCTTCTTTATGCAATAGACCCATACCTTTCTTGTAGCATCACCAATGAAAGAGAAAGTACTGTGATCCTCCAATAGAAGCAACCTGAGCTGGTCCCCACACGTCTGCGTGACCAAGCTACAATTTGTGCTTCTTCTTTGTTGATCCAATCTTGAGAAAACTCACTCTCTTTTGTTTTCCAAAAACACAGTGCTCAAAAAAATCTAGATCTATGCTTTTCAAATCTGAAAGCTTACCTTTTGACTTAAGAATAGACATTCCCTTCTCACTCATGTGGCTGAGCCTAGAGTGCCACAACTTTGCATCCACATCTGAAGTAGATAATACAGAAGGAGAATTATTAGTAACTCAATTACATAAATAGAGAGTACCTACTCTCTTACCTCTGGCCATTACAAGTGCACCCTTGGTCACCTTCTAAGATTCAGCTGTGAGAGTTACTGTACAACCCTCATCCCCTAACTTTCCTGCAGAAATCAAATTCCTCTTCAAGCTGGGAACATGCATGACGTCTCTCAACACCCATGTGTTGCCATTCTGCATTTTTAGCTGCACTTTTTCTTTGCCAACAATTTTACAAGGCTCATCATCCCCTAAATAAACTATTCCAAAATCTCCATGGACATAGTCACTGAAATATTCTCTATTAGGGGTAGCATGAAAAGAGGCACCAAAATCTAACACCCAAGATTCTATATTATTATGCAAAGAGAATATAAGAGCATCTTATGCAATACCTACAATTTTTGCTTCTTCTTTACCTTCATGTTGATTGTCCTCTTTAGGCTTTGACCAGCAATCTTTGCTTATGTGCCCTATCTTTCCACAATTCCAGCATTGTGGCTTCCTGTCATTTCTGGATTTGGATCTACCTTTCACCTTTGACTTAGACCTTGATCTCCCTTTCTTGCCCTTCTCTTTTTGCCTTCCCCTGCTCTCAAAACTTAAAGCATTCCCTGATGTTTTCTCTGTGCTTTTTCTATGAATTTATTCATTCAAGATTACACTAACAACATCCTATACTTTTAAAATATTTGAAGTGGATGCAGTATTACTAACTGCCATTACCAAGCTATGCCAGCTTTTAGGCAAATAACATAATATTAAAAGAGCCTTAATTTCATCATCAAACACTATTTTGACTAAATTTAATTGATTTACAATTCCATGGAAATCATTTAGATGATTAGATACAGATCCACCTTCCTGCATTTGCAAATTAAATAACTGCTTCATAAGATATACCTTATTTGAAGCTGAGAGTTTTTCATATAAATTTGCTAAAGTAGTCATCAACTCTATCGTTGTCTTTATCTGTGATAAATTAGATATCACAATAGATGCCAAACTCAATCTTATAGATCCAAGAGCCTTTCTATCAAGAACTTGCCATTCTTCATTATCCATGTCTTTGGGCTTCTTTAAAACCCCATCTAACGGTAAGTATAGATCTTTTTGATACAGATAATCCTCTATCTACATTCTTCAATGTTGATAATTTTTGCCATTAAACTTCTCCATTCTCAGTTTACTTTCTTCTGCCATTGCTTCTCCCACTCAAACAGAAATCCCTATGAGTAACCTGTAATCAATACACACTAACCAGATCTGAAACACCTGTTAGTCAACCTGAGCTCTGATACCACTTGTTGGGGATCAACCAACAATGTTGATTACAATATGAAAGCAATAAATGTGAAATTAAACTAGAAAGATAAGTAACTAGAATCAGAAAACAACAAACAATAAGAGATACAAGAAACCACCCTGAAAACTTGTATTAAACTCTTTACAGAAGGAATACAATTGAAGAAACTTCTTTTCTTCCACACCTCTCTCAGATGTACAGATCTCTTTCTAGATCTCTTTCCCTCAAGAGCTCTCTCTCTCAATTACAATCAATTCCAACAACCTAGATTGATACACATATACAATCTTGTACTGTTCAACTCAACATTCTACACACACTAAGCTATGAAGAATTATCCCTATTATATAGAATTAGGGATCATGAGCAATGTAATTACAACCAATAGATGCACCTCCTAATCAAGGGCTCTAAATAGTCTTACTAAAGATAGAGATGCAGACTTAAGACTAACACTTAATTCTATCATGCAAACACTCTGTTCTGTCCATGGAAATAGCATTCTAGATGCACAGGTGACCGACGTCGGTCCTTGCCTGTCTTCCTGTGACTAACGTCGACTGAACATAACCAACGCCGGCATCTCCCAGTCGACTCCTGACTGACACCAGTGACTGTGTAAATCTTGCAACTTGCAAACTCGCTCATTTGGTGAAGCTTTTAGCTCCACACCTTAACATTAAGCAATGATAAATATATATGCATATTTTATTCATTCATCCATTTATACTTTTCGAAACCACTTAGAATAAAATATGAATTCATAAACCAATCATCATAAATTTATGTAATTAAAAATATGCATCTAACTGAAGAGATGGGGGTGCATTGGTAAAGCAACTTGGTTGTTATATGCACCACTTAGGTTCAAATCTCGGAGGTATGGAAAAGGTTGGTTGTGACTGTATTGGTATTAATGTCAGTTGTGGTGGGATTGTAAATGCCATTTGTGGTAGGAATAGTGTGTTAAATTAAATGTAAAACATTTATTATGGTGGGAATATTGGTATTCTGGTATCAGTCAATTGTGGTCATTGATGTAATCAGTTCAGTCGCTCCAGTCAAAAGCTACAAATATATCTAAAAAACAAAACAAAAATGCATCTAAATATACTAATAATTGATTAAATACTCAACACAATTTTAAACTTTATGACTGGGTCATCTCTATGGCAAATAGGAGTATTAATTTTAAAAAATTGAGGGGGGTGTGAAAAATAGGCACAATAACACCCTCATCAATTAGATGACAGTTGACCAATTGGATCTATGATGCAAGAGCATCACCATTTTACTCAATTTTGGTTTATTATTATATTTTTTTGAGTCATTATATGCCTTAGAATGCATAAAGGACAATTTGGAGTCATTTATAGGTCTTGGGTGCTCATAAAATTTGAATTGGATCTCTCTAGGCATTTTCCTGCAAAAACTCCAAATTCAATTTTTTTTGAATTTATTTTTATAGTTTTGAAGTCTTAATCAAGATTTTGGTAGGTTAAAATGTTAGATTTTGGTTTTATTAGGTTTTTTATAGGTGTTATTATATTTTGTATTAGTTTTCCACCTTAATGGTCTTATTTGTTATGTTCAATAACGTCCAAGAAGACTATTTGATCAAGCATAAGCCTACATTGGAGGCAAACAAGATTCAGTTAGAAATTTTATAGGGAATTAAATTACATAAAGAGGCTTGGATTAATCATTATAAAAGAGAGATTAAGGTGTTTATCTCCAATAAACAGATAAAAGATTTAAAATTTGCATGAAGGAACTTATTGTCTCAAAATCATGTGTATGACTGTCTTGAGATCAAGAATATCCATGAATGAAATAAGCCTTTGAAGATTGTGATTGATTTTAATAATATTGGTAAGTTTTAATAATTATATAAATTTATTCCTTGGAGTATTTTTAATTGTATCATTGATCTATAGGTGTGAGAGAGAGACATTCAGTACCTTACAATTATGTGTATGACATAGTCAAGTGTCTAGTATTGTGAAAGGTTTCTTTGACTTATTTCAAACATTTTGATGAGTGGAATGGTGTTAGAAAGTTATTATTATGTGTATGTATTTTTTTTTTAATTATCAAAACACATGGATAAGGAAAAAGTATCCAAACATCAACTTCATACCCACAATCCTATACCCTATTTTCATTATGAACAGTCAGGCTAGAAAATGAGCTTTCAGAGTATATTTACATTAAATTGAATTATATTTCAATTACATATGGTTTATTAGTGTTAAAACATACCCAATTAAAGTTTTTTTATCCTTTTAAACATCCATTGAGTCTAAAAACCTTTTTATGTTACCTCTTGGGCCTGTGTGTAACCCTGCCTAGGGTTTTTGATGATTTCATGGTTTAGCTATTTAGATAATGTTTCAAACCTTAAAATTACATTTGTAGATTTTTATTATATTTATAAAGTTTAATCAAGTTATTTTTGAAATTATTGGTATGTTTGGACCATTTTTGAGTCAACATTCAGTTTGACGGCCTATGGAGACCTTACTAAGACCCAGTTTCTAGAAGGTCTTACCCAATTAATACACTTACTTTGAGAATTATTCCACAAAATTTTATAAGGAGATATATGACCTTAATGAGTATCTAAAAAAATAAAAAAATTAACTTGAACCCATGTTTGTTGTAAAAATCAACTGAATAAGTGTTTTAGGATGGCTACAAGAAAAAGGCCTAATAAGTGAAAGGAATATTGGGGTTAGTGGGTTCTCCTTGAGAATTGAAACCTGAAACTTCTTGTGAAGTTGTAAAAGGATAATGGCTGCCTAAAAATGACCTTGGTTTGTCTAAATAATTTGTATATTCTTAAAACCTACAAGCTTTATCCTTAAAAGGGGCTACTAGAGAATAGTGTCAAAGAAGAAATTTGCAATGTGATGTGAATAAATCTCTCCCTATGCATCAGATTAGTATTAGAAAGAGTTGTATACTTGAATGAGGATTGAAGGAAGGTGACACTCTTTATGGTAAGAGTGAATTGATTGTTTCATAGTTATATTGATTGATAAGTCAAAATGCCACCTAGGAGGAATGCAAGAAGAGGTGGAAGAGCAGGTATTCAGATGGGATTTGTAATCTTAGAAGAGTTACGAAACCTAAGAGTGAGTTTTGATACAAGGTTGATAGCAATAGAGTCTGGTTAGAGGAGAGGAGTTGAAATAGGGGATATTAGTGATAGGGAAGAAGATCCATAAGCACTAGAGGAGGAAGAAGAAGATGAATATCATGAAGAGGAAAGAATTGATAGATTTTTAAAGGTAGTGATGAAATAGGGATCAAAGCCAAAGATAGATCTTCCTACCTATGCAGGCAACTTAGAAATAGATAAGTATTTTGATTATGATAATGTACCAGAGGAGAACAAGGTAAATTTTTCTTGCACCAAATTGAAAGGACATGTAGCCCTTTGGTGGGATTATGTAAAAAATGAGAGGATAAATAAAGCCAAGGCCAAGATAAAATCTTGGGACAGGATGGTAGCTAAATTGAAAGAAAAATTTCTACCTAGTGATTATATACTAACTTGTTCAAGAAGTTGCAAAATTTGAAGCAAAAGGAGATGAGTGTTAAGGATTATATCATGGATTTCTATAGGTTGAAAATCATATTAGGCCATGTATAATATTACTAGGTATCTCAATGGGTTAAGATACAACCTTTAGTATGAACTTAACCCTTGAAGAATGTTACTAGTATGCTTTGAAAGTAGAAGACAAGTTGAATAAAAGTCAAACACAACATTAAAGGGGTAGAAATAAACCACTTAGAGGTAGAGGAGAACATGTAGAAAGAATTCAGTTGCAAACATATGAATATGGAAAAAGTAGTACACAAAGACAAGAATCAAACATGAGAGGTGATTATGCATATAGAGGAAGGAGACCATACTTTAGAGGAGGATACACACCAAGAGGAAGAGGCTTCAATGGATTCACTAGAAATTATTTCAAATGTAATATATTTATTGGTCATAGGTTTTGGGAGTGTCCAGAGGACTCTCGATCTAGTGGTTTTAAAACTGAAAATAGTGTTGGTTGAATATTTTGTCGATCAGCGTATTGATAAACAAAATAGGTCTAATCAGCCAAAGTAGGAAGATTAGTCGTCCAAATGTGTAGTTTTACCACATCAAAAAAACATTGATCTCTCCTCTCATCAAGGGGAGGTTCCCTATAGGTATGTGTTATATATATATATATATATATATATATATATATATATATATATATATATATATATATATATATATATAAATAGAAAATAATACTCATGGGTAGGACAAACCATCCATCTCTCTTTCTTTAGAGATGATGCATGTGGATCAAAGGAAAAACTCAGGGGAAAAGACAGATAGTACTCCTCTTCTTTCAGAAGTACTATTCAGCAAACCACAAGAATACTCCTAGTAGTAACAATAAAATGTAGCAAAAGGATGTGATAACCAGCAAATCGAGATGCAGCACAAAGTCTTCACCTGGATTGCTCAAGAGTAAGATACGAAGGACAATGAGGACACAAAGTCACCTCAAGGTCCTTTACAGAAATGAAAAGAACACACACTAAAGGCAATTATGGGGACACAAAGTCTCTCCACAGTTGACTCTTTAGGACACCTTCTTGACTGTTGTCACTAATTCTACTTGTTGAATTAAATGAACAGAAGATATATTGAAGAAAAAGACATAAGAACAATTTCCTCAATAACAAAGATATTACAGCACAAAGTTTGAAAAACCATTTGCTTTCTTATTCCAGTAACAAAATATGGTCAGCAATCTGAGCTCAAAGTCTCAGTAATGCCTTACAATTCGAGCAGAGTTTCATTCTCAATGTCAAAAAAGAGATCCTTATTACAATAGAAGAAAGTCCCTTATATAGCCTCTTCAAGAAGGACTTGGGAACAATCAATACATCATTTTGCGTTGGAATCTGTTAAGAAGACACACTGGAACTTAGGGGCACTTTACCCATTTGATTTTATCAATGCAAGGAAATAAGTCACGCTTATTGAAAGTTTACAGCTTTCAATGTCCACCTGGTGATCTTATCTTATCTTCATCGTTCTTCCTTGTCTAGTTAATTGAATCCGGTCTTGGATTTAGTTTACTATTATTGTTCCTTCTCTGCTTTCTACTGGTCTTGGCTTTGAAATCTGTGAATGTATTTTGATCTATATGTTTTTATGTATAAAGGATCAATGGCTAATTCACTGTGTTGAATTTGACATTTTTGGGCGCGTCATTCCTTTGTCTTCTTTCAGATTTTCTATTTGGCACTTTTTCGGATTGAACTTGTCCTTTTGGGCCTTAAGAAATGACTCATTTTGAGTTGGGAAGAGCCTCCCACAAGGGTATCTACCCTTCGGGCAGTCTTTGAATGGCCTTCAGGCTTCTTTGGGAAACTCTTTGAACTTTGGCGATGAACCAACTATTGAATCATTCCACTGAACCAAATGTTTGAACCATTCTGTTGAACCAAGACTTTGAACCATGTGTTTGAACTAACCGTCGAACCAAGGCTTTGAAACTTTTTGTTGAACCAAGACGTTGAACCAAATTTTGGTTCAACAGTTCAAACAAAGCTTTAAATCGACTGATAAATGCTTTGATTGAACCAAAGAATGAATCAAAGCGTTGAAGCTGAGTGGATGAACCAAATGTTGAAACAAAGTGTTAAACCGTTTGATTGAACCTGCCTTTAAACCATTTGACATTGAATCAAAAGATGAACCAAACGTTGAACCTATTGTTGATGCTTGCCGATGGAAATCACTCCTTGAACTAAGGCAATGAACCAATTCCAAAAATGACCAATTGTTAAAAACTAATTCTTTTGATTGAACCCACCTACAGAAGTCGTGAAGCCTAAAAAATGAGGAATTTGAATGCCCAAGACAAATTTTGAAAAGGGAAGAGACAATTTTGGTCTGTAAGACCAAAATAGTTCAAATGTTGTCCCAAAAATGAGTGATATTTTTGGGGGACAATAGCTTGCTCCAGTTGGGGAACTTCTATCAATTGCAAAACAAATTGAAAGGAGTAGAATCCAGAATCTCCAGTGTCTTCAAGTATGCCATTGGGTTACGGAGTCATGCTACCCAAAAATGAAAGGCATCAAAAATAGAAACAAACAAAACAAAATAGAATTAAAAATTGTATAAATATACATATATACATATGCAATGATCTGATACTTCAAGAATTGAAGTATTTCAGATGCTGCTTCTTGAGAGACAGTCAAAATAGTGTGCCATCTTGGTAAACCAGTAAGAAGACATTTTATCCCCAGAAATGGTGATGGGTGAATGGAGCTCTCCACCAGGAAACCAATTTTCTATGTCTCCTCTTAGTCTTTCCTTCTTTTTGCTCTGTGGCAGGATGTGGTCTTCAAACTAAAAACCATAACTCCTTGCTCTCCTTGCAAAGGGTTCCTTTGCTTGATTTTGATTTGCAACAGCATGGTCCATTACCATAATTGGTTATTCTTCTGGTTCAGTCTAGCATATGATTGGATTGTCCATATCAAACTCTTGACAAACTATCAGCTTAGCATCTCCTTTGATGTGAAGGAGTTTGACTTCTTCATCTTGAGCAATCTTCAATCTGAGCAACATAGATTTGCATCCAGCTATGTTGAAGGTGTTTTTGACTTGCAAATTGCATGAAGGAAGAATATTTCCTTGAGGAGATATCAACATAGTCCCAACTTCCTCATTGGTGGAAGAATTGCTTTCATCATCAAAAGCTGATCTCTTATCATATTTATCTTCATTAGAGATGAAAGATCCTTCCTTGTTTATATTGCACTCTACTAATTCTTTTGATGCCTTGATTGGATCAAATCCTGGATTACCAGCTACAGGATTTTCATCAGCTAAGACATGAGCATATTTTGTGGTCAAGAAGTAATTATCCCTGCCTAAAGGCTCAAATAGAATTTGAGTTGTAGGGGCCGACGTTTGGGCGACCACAATTTTTACCTCAAACAGGTCCGCACCTAGTTTTCCATCAATGTCCAATTGCTCAGGATTGACTTGTAGGGATTCAAACTCAGACATTTAAATTTTGGATTCCTTGACATGATCAATCATGTCAAATGACTAGAATGGATTTGGAAGAGAGGATGAGAGTTCATCGTTTTGATTTTTAGGAGGGGAAGGACTAGTTTTTGAAGCTAAAGTAGAAGGTATAGAGATGTTTGATGTACTTACTTCTTTGGTAATCACTAGGTCCTTTGATTGAAAAGGAAGAGGGGTTCTCTACTCAACAACTAAAATTGTTGGTTGGGGTTACTCCTTTGTCTTCTCTTTGTCAGCCTGCTGGGTTGACTGATTCTGGGACTGGGTGAATACTGCGTATGATCCTTTGATTGCTTCACCTTCACTTCTATATTCATCCTGGTAATTTAGAAAACCAATGTGGGAGTCACCAGCTGATTCTTCTAGATCCTCCTTTAAAATATCAATGCCATTTTCTTGCTCTAACTTAGGTTGGAAGTAGGAAACATGCTCTGTTTCCAAATATCCAACTACCAAGTTTGTTGGAGGTGCTTCAAAGGCAAGATTTCTCTGTGGAGGAAGAAGACAATTTTGTTATCCTTGACTTCTGGAAGCATTGCCTTGATATGGATGATTAGGGAATGTCCTCCTTGATATATCTTTATATAGAGGAGCAAAAGACATACTTTGTGCCATTTGCCTTTTCAAGGCTAGCAATTCATTTTCTAGCTTTTGTACCATTGGATCAGTGGTGACTGTGGGTGAGTATTCAGAAGATGAAGAGAGTTTATCTTTGTTAGGATCTCTCCTTATCTTTCTTTCCAAGATAAGGTCATCTTCTAGATCAGTAGCCAAGTCTTGAGCAGCCTCAAAGTCTATGTGTCTAGCCCGTCTCAACAGAAAACTCACTTCAAGCAGCTGTGAGTTGATGAAGAAACACATGAGATTCTGAGGTGTCAGTTGGGCGATCATGGGAATCCTATGCCTCAGCTTGTTGAACCTAGCAATGAAGTCCCTCATAGGTTCATGGGGCTCCCTCTTCATCTGTGTGAGCTAGGCCAACAAGGCATGTGCATCTTCTATGGGCTTGAATCTTGCTTTGAACTTGGCTTTAAGTGTATCCCAGTCAGTCACTGATCTAGCTTGCAGATGGTAGAACCAGTCTGTAGTAGCACCTTGTAGTGTCTCCATAAAAAGCCTGACTACCACATCTTCAAATTCCACCCCTATCACACCACAGGATATGGTGAAGGTTGTAATGTGTTTATCAGGGTGGACTCTTCCATCACCAAAGAATTTGGGGAAATTCTTCCTTGAACTGAGTGGTAGCTCATGCAGAGGTGGAATCAAGTTGAGTGGGCCAAAAGAGTTACCCCAATGGCCTTAAACTACCATGATTTAATTATGAATAATAGGGATAACACATCTGAGTGGAGTTCTAGATTATAGGACAAAAATGGAAAAGAAACTGGCCCTGCTTCAGCTTAAAGCTTGAGGCTTCAAACTGCACTTTCTTTCCCAGTAGCTTTGGTTTTGTAGACCAGATAATATAATGGAGATGGATGAAAATGGCAAGGCTATAAATGGATAATGGGAAAGACATGAAATAGAGTCACCAGAGTCTGTAATGGATAAGGTTATAATGATAATGGGTTATATAGGTGATGTTTCAATCTAAAACTTGAGGTTCCAAATTGCACAATATTGTGTATATCCCCAACGGAGTCGCCAAAAATTGTTGGTTGAATATTTTGTCGATCAGCATACTAATAAACAAAATAGGTCTGATCAGCCAAAGTAGGAAGATTAGTCATCCAAATGTGTAGTTTTACCACATCAGAAAGACATTGATCTCTCCTCTCATCAAGGGGAGGTTCCCTGTAGGTATGTTATATATATATATATATATATATATATATATATATATATATATATATATATAAACAAAAAATAATACTCATGGGTAGGACAAACCATCTATCTCTCTTTCTTCAGAGATGATGCACGCGGATCAAAGGAAAAACTCAAGGGAAAAGATAGATAGTACTCCTCTTCTTTCAAAAGTACTATTCAACAAACCACAAGAATACTCCTAGTAGTAACAACAAAATGTAGCAAAAGGATGCGATAACCAACAAATCGAGATGTAGCACAAAGTCTTCACCTGGATTGCTCAAGAGTAAGATACAAAGGACAATGAGGGAACAAAGCCACCTCAAGGTCCTTTACATAGAAATGAAAAGAACACACACTAAAGGCAATTATGGGGGCACAAAGTCTCTCCACAGTTGACTCTTTAGGATACCTTCTTGACTATTGTCACTAATTCTACTTGTTAAATTAAAGGAATAGAAGATATATTGAATAAAAAGACATAAAAACAATTTCCTCAATAACAAAGATATTACAGCACAAAGTCTGAAAAACCACTTGCTTTCTTATTCTAGTAACAAAATATGGTCAGCAATCTAAGCTCAAAGTCTCAGTAATGCCTTACAATTTGGGCAGAGTTTCTTTCTCAATGTCAAAAAAGAGATCCTTATTACAATAGAAGAAAGTCCCTTATATATCCTCTTCAAGAAGGACTTGGGAACAATCAATACATCATTTTGCATGGGAATCTGTTAAGAAGACACGCTGGAACTTAGGGGTGCTTTACCCATTTGATTTTATCAATGCAAGGAAATAAGTCATGCTTATTGAAAGTTTGAAACTTTCAATGTCCACCTGGCGATCTGATCTTATCTTCATCATTCCTCCTTGTCTGGTTAATTGAATCGGGTCTTGGATTTAGTTTATTGTTCTTGTTCCTTCTCTGCTTTCTACTGGTCTTGGCTTTGAAATCTGTGAATGTATTCTGATCTGTATGTTTAAAGGATCAACAGCTAATTCACTGTGTTAAATTTGATGTTTTTGAGTGCATCATTCCTTTGTCTTCTTTTGGCTTTTCTATTTGGCACTTTTTTGGATTAAACTTGTCCTTTCGAGCCTTAAGAAATGACCCGTTTTGAGTCAGGAAGAGCCTCCCACAAGGGTATCTACCCTTCGAGCAGTCTTTGAATGGCCTTCAGGCTTCTTTGGGAAACTCTTTGAACTTTGGCAATGAACCAACTGTTGAATCATTCCATTGAACCAAATGGTTGAACCATTTCGTTGAACCAAGACTTTGAAACATGTGTTTGAACTAACCATCGAACCAAGGCTTTGAAACTTTTCGTTGAACTAAGACATTGAACCAAATTTTGGTTCAACGGTTCAAACAAAGCTTTGAACTGACTGACAAACAGTTTGATTGAACCAAAGAATGAATCAAAGAGCTGAAGCTGAGTGGATGAACCAAATGTTGAAACAAAGTGTTGAACCACTTGATTGAACTTGCCTTTGAACTATTTGACATTGAATCAAAAGATGAACCAAATGTTGAACCTACTACTGATGCTTGCTGATGGAAATAACTCCTTGAACTAAGGTGATGAACTAATTCTGAAAATGACCAATTGTTAGAAACCAATTCTTTTGATTGAACCCACCTGCAAAAGTTGTGAAACCCGAAAAATGAGGAATTTGAATGCCCAAGACAAATTTTGAAAAGGGAAGAGACAATTTTGGTCTGTAAGACCAAAATAGTTCAAATGTTGTCCCAAAAATGAGTGATATTTTTTGGGGACAACAAATAGAAACTAATTGGTGCAAGCAGAGGAGAAGAGTTTGGTTTCTCAATTTCACATGTGAAGCCAGAAGTTGCTGAGTCTTTGTTGATGAAGAGAGTGTTGATCAAGCCACTTAAGGAAAAGGAACATGCCCAAAGAAAGATTTTATTCAAGATAATATGAAAATGTCAAGGTAAGTGTTGTAAAATAGTTATTGATTTAGGTAGTACAAATAATCTAGTGTTAGTTTAAATGGTAGAAAAGCTTGGCTTGAAGAGGTTGCCACATCCAACTCCATATAAGGTTTCATGGATTCAAAAGGAGAAACAAATTATTATTAATGAACGATGTTGGATAAATTTTTAGATTGGAAGATACCAAGACAAAGTCCTATGTGACATCATACCAATGGATGTGTGCCATGTGCTCTTAGGGATACCTTGGTAGTATGATATGAGGGCCATTCATGATGGAGAAAGAAATGCATATACCTTTGAAAAATAAGGAAATAATCATACATTTATACCATTTAATGAATATGATATAGTAGAATAATGAGGTTCTAATGTGTTTTTATAGGTGATAAATATTTCATACAACCAAACATGGAAGATGAGGTAATTAGTATGTCATTTTATCAGCAAACGATAGAGGTTTCAAGTCATAAATAACCTGATTTATTTTCAAAAATTCATATTTTATCAAATGAAAATATGAATGAATTATTTGTGGAGTTGTCTAAGAAGTTATCTTACATAATAAGAATGGAGTATTTTTAAGAGTTCATTGAGAGAGTCTGTGTGTTAAACGAAATTTCCATGGATAGCAATACATGCAAAAATATTCCAAGTGAGCAGTAGATAGAATAAAATGATGATGTTGTCTTGAAAGACAACAATGAATATTTAAAGGTTGAAAAACACAATAATGAAGACAATGAATGCTACAACAAGTCTATAATGAAGGAGAAGAATAGTGAGAAAATAAAATGTGAGGAGTTTCCCATAGAATAAAGCATCTTCATCAAGGAACCAATGAACATGGAAGAAAAGAAGAAAATAGTGGTCCAAGTCTAAGCCAATGTACATGAGGGACAAATAATAATTATAATTGATGAAAGAAGGAAAAGTGCAAAGTTATTTGAGCATGTTCATAGGAATAAGACACTTATGAGTGATGAATATTATAAGGAAGATATTGGCATAGACAATCAAGAAGAAAATGATGTTCTGAATTTAAGGAAGAATAAAGAGAAAGTGAACCAAGTGAAGGATAAGAATGGGCATCTCAAGGTCTATTTTGATAATAGATATTATGAGTATGTCAAAGAATGGATCATCATAAATGAGTGGAGCAAGGAGTATGATACAGAAGTGGTTTTATTTAATGCATTTGTTGCATGTCCAGGTATAGCTAAAGAAGGTTTAGAGATGATCAAAGAGGATATAGATCTCAAAGAAGAAGAATGCACACTTGAAGAGGACGTAAGATTGTATCAATATTTATCACTCATAATAATACCATGTGATCTATGAGGAATATAGAGAAGATAAATACTATTTAATATAATGAAATGATATTTGGAAGCATCTACAACAAAGGATAACTCATGAGCAAGAGCTCATGAAAGATTTTAATGTTGGTAGTTTGATGTAGGAACATCACCATTTTTCTCAAATTTGGTTTATTTTTATAGTTTTTTAGTCATTATAGGCCTTTTAAGGAATATAATACAATTTTGAGTCATTTTTAGTTCTTAGGTGTTCATAAATTTTGAATTGGAACTCTCTAGGCATTTTCCCACCAAAATTCCAATTTTTTTTCTTTCTATAGTTTTGACGTATTAATCCTGATTTTGGTAGGTTAAAAGGTTAGATATTGGTTTGATCATGTGTATTATAGGTTTTATTATGTTTATTTTTAGTTTTCCACCTTTATGGTCTTATTTTTTATGTTTAAACCATTTGTAATGTCCAAGAAGACTATTTGATCAAACATAAGCCTGTGTTGGAGGCAAACAAGATTCAGTTAGAGATTTTATAAGGACTTAAATTGTATGAATAGGATCAAAGGATTAATTATGCAAGATATATTAATGTTACTGGCTCAAAGATATAGATAAAATATTCAAAATTTTCATGAAAGAACTGACTGTCTCAAAATCATGTGTATGACTATCTTGAGATCAAGAATATTCATGAATAAAAGAAGCCTTTGAAGACTATTGTAAATGATTTTGAGAATATTTTTTTAAGTGTTATTCATTATATAAATTTATTTCTTTGTATAATTTTAATTGTATCATTTATCTATAGGTGTGAGAGAGAGACATTCAGTGCTTTAGAATTTTGTGTATGACACAGTCAAGTGTCAGGCATTGTGAAAAGTTTATTTGACTTATTTCATGAATTTTGATGAGTGGAATAGTGTTATAAAGTTTTTATTAGCGTATGTAATTTTTTTAAATATAAAAACCCATTTATAATTAAAAAATTTCATCCAAGCATCAAATTCATACCCGCAATCACGTACCATGTTTTCATTATAAAAATTAGGCTAGAAAATGAGCTTTTTGAGTATATTTTCATTGAATTGAATTCTCTTTAAAATATATATGGTTGATTAATGTTATAATAAACACCATTAAATTTTTTTTATCCTTTTAAACATCTTTTGGAGTTTTAAAACCTTTTTCTATTACCTCTCAAGTCTGTGTGTAACCCTACCTAGGGTTTTTGACCATTTCATGGTTTAGCTATTTAGATAATGTTTCAAACATTAAAATTGCATATGTAGCTTGGTATTATTGTTTTAAAGTTGAATCAAGTGATTTATGAAATTATTGGCATGTGTGGATCACTTTTTATTCAAAACTCAGTTTGACTACCTTAGGAGACCTAATTGAGACATAGTTTCTAGAAGGTCTTGCCCAATTAATACACCTTTATTAGAGTTGTTCCACCAAAAATTTTAAGGAAATATATAACCTTAATGGGTATCTAAAAATGTATTTTTTTAAAAGTTAAACCCATATTTGTTGTAAAAATAAACTAAATAAGTGCTTTAGGAGGGCTACAAGAAAAAGGCCTAATTAGTGAAAGGAATATTAGGGTTAGTGGGTTCTCCTTGAGAATTGAGACCTAAAACTTCTTGTGAAGCTATAAGAAGACAATGGGTGCATATAAAAGGTCTTGGTTTGTCTATATTCTCTGTATATTCTTAAAACCTATAAGTTTTATCCTAAAAAGGGTTACTAGAGAATAGTGTCAAAGAAGAAATTTGTAATTTGATGTGATTAACTCTCTCCCTATGCATCAAGCTCATTTGTATATGTATGCATACAATCTATTTAAGCCTTTTTAAATATATATATATATATATATATATATATATTACGAGAGATATGCTTGTTGTTAAGCATAGGATATACTAAGATTGAGGGGTGAATTAGTACATCATAAATCTTATAAACTTTCACTTAATCAAATTCCACTTAACCATACATCAAAGATATGCAATAAACTTGAAATAATAAACACCACACAAAATAGAGAGAGACACCAGATTTAACATAGAAACCCAATGTGAGAAAAACCACAGAGAAAAATCTCAAGTATATGAATGAGCACCAACTCAAACTATAATATTCATAAGCAACAACTTGTAGGAACACCAACCCCTTTACTGAGCACCAATACAACAGCTATTTGTGAGCACTAACCCCTTTTGTGTATACCACACAACTATCTCTCAATGTTGCTTTCTCAACAAATGATAACACATTGCAATATCTTTTTTTTCTCTCCTTTGTTCTTCTAAGCTAGATATGACAATTATAAATCATGCCCTCTTCTTGCATATTTCAAATGGCTTCTCAAGCCTTTATTTATAGATTTTCAAATGACCTTTGGCATTCACCCTTTATGACCCTTCAATCCTCATGAAAAATGGTGTCAAACTTGCATGACCCTTCGTATCCTTGCATTTGAAAAGTCACATGGTGACCCTTCATAAGCAAATGCATCCTTTCCTCTTTTGTCTTTATCTTGGTGACTTTTTTGTATTCCTCAAAGTGTCCCTTCATAGAAAAATGTGCCATACCCTCTTTTGTCTTCACTTGGTGACTCTTGGAATTCCTCAAAATGACTCTTCATGAGAAAATGTGTCTCATTCCTCTTTTGTCTTTACCCCATGACTCTTTGACTTCTATTTGGGCCCTCTTTTGACTTATATGCAACCAAAAATATATTCATTAATATTAAATAAATATCAACACATATTAGCCAAGATATGAATATTAAAAACACCACTAAATGCAATGAGGCCTTTATCACCAATAATGCTAGACCTTTGACATCAATGATAATATTTCCAAAAATCTCACCCTTTGTCATTGATGGCAACCTCAAACTGAAACTACCACATCCTGAAACCTACACATACTACAATAAAAAAACATACAGTAACTCCCCTTATTATAGCAACTTGTACCTATTCCTTGTACCTATTCTACACCTATTTCTACACATGTACCTATACCTGTACCTATTTCTATTCTTCTCCCCCTTTGACATTGATGGTTAAGGGCCTATCTTAGAACTAACACTTAGCTCCCCCTCAACTGATGCCGATCCTCAATGGTAAGAATTAAAATAAATTACTCCCAACTCCTCTCACAGATCCTTGAATGTGTCATTTGATCGTGCCTTTGTGAAGATTTTTGATAACACATAAATTATTGCCTATCCCCTGAGCATCTGCAATCAACTCGTTTGAATGTTTTATTCTAATCTCACAACCTTTTGCATAAAACATTAATGTGTATCCCTGATCACATATTTGACTTACACTCAATATATTATGATTAAGACCTTCTACATAAAATACATTCTTAGTCTTGGTTCTACCATTATCCAAACTCAAAGTAGCTTTTTTGACTATCTTGGTAGTGGTTTTATCTTTAAATTTCACTATGCCACCATTGATCTTATTTAGAGTTGTGAACTTGCTCTTGTCTCCTATCATGTGCCTTGAATATCCACTATCAATGAACAATGGTTGTTCTTCATTTATTACATGCAAAGCTATCTGAACTAGCATAGAATATTTAGGTTGTTTTTTCTGTGATGAACATGTATGAACCTTCTTCTTGATGAATAAAACCTTGAAACTTTGGTACTTCTTGATTGACTCAAACACACTTCTACAATACCAGGTTATGTGTCCAAAATTATTACACTTGTAACATATTATGGCCTCTTCATCAAAGCCTGATAGAGGAGCAAAAGAGTTTTAGCTTTTGCTAGACTCTGCATGAGTTTCCTTCTCCTTATTTCTAAAATTGTAGCTCTTTTTTGACATTCTATTTTCTTGTGACCATATCCATTACAATAAAAACAATGACCATGAAAATAGAACCTATTTGTGTATCTCTATCTTGATTGTATTCTATAGCTTTGTTCCTTCCAACCTTCTTTGTTTGAGATGTCCTTTGTATTCTTCACTTCTTCCCTTTTTGTTTCCTCTTTTGTAAGAGCTTTAGCATAGCTCTTTTTCTTTTCAAATTTGATACTTATTTTATCTGATATTGCCTTTTGGCTTTCTAATATCTTATTCAATATGTTAGTGCTATCCTCAAATTTTGAATCACTGACTACTTTATAATTGACTGCTTTCTCAATATCTTATTTTAAAGAGGCAATTTAAATAGCATACCCTTCACATTCTTTACTTACTTTTTGAAATTGTGTTATTAGATATTTTTCATTCCTTTTATCTTCTTCAAAGTGTGCTTGTAGATCATCAATTATTTCCTTTGACTCCTTTTCATTTTTCTTGATCTGATGCTTCAATCTTTGATTCTTCTTCTCAACAACTTCTAATTATTCTAAGGCACAAATGAGTTCTCCTTCTAGATTTACCTTGGCTTCATCCTCACTTTCATCATGTTCTTCTTCTTGATCATCTATAATTTTTCTTGTAGAGGCATCTTCATGTATGGTCATGAATATATTCTCTTCTTCATCTGAGTCACTGACTCCACTATCTTTGATTGAGCTAAGATGAATATAAACTCTTCTTATTGAATCTCTTCTCTAATTTTCCTTTGAAGTTTTTCTTATATGTTGACTTTCCTTCTTCATTGTCATCATTATTCTTATCTGGGCATCTATCTGTAAAATTTCTAATCTTACCACATTTAAAACATTTAAATGGAAAGTTTCCTTGATATTTACATGTGTCCCTTTTTGGTTTACGAATGAAAAGAGCTTCATTATCATCTTCATCATCACTGGAGCTGTCACTTGATTCTTGAATCTTATCCTTGTCTTTCTTTGATGTCTTGAAAGTAGCTTCCCTTTTTTAGGGTTTCTCTTGTTTGGTCTACATCTCATATGCCATAATAATACCATGTAGTTCATCCATCTTTAGCTTGGAAAGATCCTTCATCTCCTCGATTGTCGAAACCTTTGCATCATATCTCATTGGTAGAGATCTCAAAACTTTTTGTACCATTGTTGACTCTTCTAAATTTTCTCTAAGACCTTGAATCTAATTTACTATTTGATCAACCGACAAAAGATAACTTGCTATATTTTCTTCCTCTTCCATCTTCAAACTCTCAAACTATCTTCTAAAAGTCTGAAGCTTAGCCCACTAAACCTTTTCATCACCTTGTAAATATTTTCAAGCTTTACCCAAGTCTCATGAATATATTTACATTGCATAACTTTAACAAATTATGATTCACATAAACCACATAAAATAGCATTTAAAGCCTTAGCATTATTTTGACTTTCCTTCTTTTTTGTTAGAGTAGTTACAAGTGTCTGTGGCTCTTCGTATTCCTCCAATACTACTTGTCAAATGTCAAATCCAAAGGCCATCAAGTAAGTCCTCATCCTTATGCTCCAAAAGGCATAATTTGACCCATCAAATAAAGGTGCCTTAGTTGTAGAAAAATCTTCATATGATCTAGCCATCATGCTTTCCCTGATCTACATTCAAGCTATTAAACTCTTTCTGAAGGAACCTGCTCTAATACCAATTGTTAAGCATGAGATATACTAAGGGGGGGTGAATCAGTATATCATAAATCTTATAAACTTTCACTGAATCAAATCCCACTTAACCATACATTCAATATATGCAATAAAATTAAAATAATAAACACCACACAAGATAGAGAGAGACACTAGATTTAACGTGGAAACCCAATGTGGGAAAAACCATGGAGAACAATCTCAAGTATATGAATGATCACCAACTCAAACTATAATATTCACAAGCACCAACTTGCAGGAGCACCAACTCCTTTGCTGAGCACCAATATAGCAACCATTCGTGAGCACCAACCCACAAGAGCACCAACCCTTTTTGTGTATACCACACAACTATCTCTCAATGTTGCTTTCTCAATAAATGATAGCATATTACAATATCTCTTTATTTTCTCTCCTTTGCTCTTTTAAGCTAGATATGACATTTACAAATCATGCTCTCTTCTTGCATATTTCAAATGGCTTCTCAAGCCTTTATTTATAGCTTTCCAAATGACCTTTGGCATTCACCCTTTGTGACCCTTTAATCTTCATGAAAATGGTGCCAAACTTACATGACCCTTCGTATCCTTGAATTTGAAAAGTCACATGGTGACCCTTCATAAGCAAATGCATCCTTTCCTCTTTTATCTTTATCTTGGTGAATTTTTGTATTTTTGAAACTGTTCTTTCATGTAAAAATGCACCATACTCTCTTTTTTCATCACATGGTGACTCTTGGAAATCCTCAAGATGACTCTTCATTAGAAAATGAATCTCATTCCTCTTTTGTCTTTACCCCATGACTCTTTGACTTCTCCATGGGCCTTCTTTTGACTTATATGCGACCAAAAATATATTCATTAATATTAAATAAATATTAACCCATATTAGCCAAGATATGAATATTGAAAACACCATTAAATGCAATGGGGCCTTTATCACCAATAATGCTAGACCTTTGACATTAACGACAATATTTCCAACACTTGTTTTTTGTACATTTATTATAATAACCTAATTCTTGTCGAGTTATATTATTTGTAAAAGAAATGGGTTGAGTTATGCCTTGCTCATTTTTACCTGACCCTTATCCTTTATACCCATATTTGAGAAAATATAAAGAACCAAAATTAGAATTATAGGATTGTGGTGTAGTATTATTGGGTTATTGGACCATTGCATAATGTTTGAAGGGATTAGTATCAATTGGACATATGTAAATGGGTCCATGATGATTAAATATTAATCATACATGCAATGTAGAGGAAACCACATACATTTAATGTATCCAAGGCCATCCAAAGATAATTTTATAGTTCAAATCATTTGGCATAACTCAACAAAAAGATTGTAATGTATAGGGACCCACAGTAATATCCAATGTTAATTAAGGAGAGAAAGGATATGTTACAAATGTTGAGTCCTAAACCATTGTCCACAAGAACTCATTTTATCATTTTGTTGAAAATGCACACCTATATGTAGAGTGGAAAACAACTGCTAATAATATTTTGAGGTGGTAAATCCTCTTTTTCAAAGGATATATTATGCTATGTCCATTTGATGTAATTTAATATATAGGCCACATATGGTGGTTCTACATTACAAGGGAGTGTGGTCATACACAATGCATCTAAAAGAACATCCTTGTAATGGGATGAATGGTGTATCAAATCCAAGAGAGAGAGGTTTTGATATAAATATCCTTTGGTTGGGTAGTAACATGACCTAGGAAGGATGATTGTTTAATGCACTCCATTTGGCACCTTGTAGTGATAGGTAAAAGCTCATTGTAAACATTAGAGCAAGAAAGATTATGCAGGAAAGCATATTTTGAATCCCTTATAGATCAAATTGATTTAATCAAGCATGAGATATAATAATTAATAACCACTATAAGGTATTAGACCATGAGATAATTAATAGATATATCCATAGTAAACATGATTACAAAATTATAGCAATTTAGGATCAACAAGAAAAAAATCAAAAAACCCTAATTAACTGAGGGTTTGGAGTTAAAATATTGGGTTCACCAAATATTTAAACCTAAAAATGGTATAGATTTAGGCTATCTAGGGTTAAAGGTATAGAGATAGCCTAGGGTACAAGGATAACAAACTATCTCTAAAGTAGGATAATTAGGTGCTAAAATCATATATAAACATATGCCAAATTCATTAAATTGAGATAGGTTAAATATAGTAACTATAACTATGCTAGATATGGAAATGACAAATAATTAATGTACTTGGATTATTTTGATGCTAATGAAGTTATGGATATATAATAGGCAAAAATCATACTGGAAGATGATTAAGGAACAATCATCAGATTCTAGATTAGATGTTTCTAAAACTATAGATACTAGTGTCAGCTTCAGATAGTCACATTAATGCTTCTATCTAAACCTAATACAAGTGTCTTATATGAAATATCTATTAGAAAAGGATGCAACCACCTAGATGTTCCTAGATTTGATTTCACCTTCACTCTAATGCATTCAAATCTAGGTCATGGATTGTCTCTCCTCATGAAATTACAAAACCCTAGTTCTTCATCTTCATAGTGACCTTGGGGAAAAATGTGTTAGTGGGCACATAGTGTTGAGATGACCATAATTACCCCTCATCAATGAGTGTTGCCTACATATCCAACACTTTGAAGAGGACCTCATACTGATGCAGATCTCCCCTATGTGTTAGATTATGTGTGAATCATGCAATATGTGTAAAGTAAATACAATAGTGACCTAGCTTGTAACTTGGAAAATCAGGCTCTTGGGTTATTCCCTCAGTACTTAAAACTTGTGTATGTGTTTTCCATATGACTAATATGAAAATATGATAAAATGGTGAAACTTTTATTTTTTTGAGTGTTTGATTGAATACTTTTATAAGTTACCTTAGGTATTTTTTAGATTATGCTAGGTGAAGAATGAATGAGAGTTGATATTATATTTATATCAATCCTTTTGGAGAAATAACATTAAATCACTTAGGTTGACCATTAGGATGTGTTTCATTTTAAATTTAGATTACTTTAGGGTATTGGACACTTGCATTAGAGCTGGGCATGTGCGTAGATGTAAGTGTTTATCCCATACACTATTGTTTAGGTAGTAGGTAAGTAGGTACATGCTCAAAACTTGCAAAGGTGGAAGATAAGCAGGGTTTAAGCATTCTGAGCAAGATAAAAGGTCAAGGTCATCAAAATAAGACTGGTCAGACTAATAAATAGTCCAAGGGGGACACAATAGAGTAGATGCAAGACTTTAAAAAGTGGAAAAGGTCCAGAACTGAGAGGAATACCCAAGGTCTAAATTTGTCAAGTGTACAAGACTAAGGTGTTATATAATCCATAAAATGGTGTCTACACAAGACTTCTATATTTTTCTCTTCGCAATAAAAATATAAAATGGCTTCATCGTGTGAATATTTTTCTTGAACTATTTCACCCCCTCCATGTAAATACTCTAAAAATTTACCTTGAACTTCATAATAAATGCTTTATGACCTTCAAATTGGAGCAAAAAAACTCAAAAAAAAAGAAAAAAAATCACCTAAAGATATTGTCAACTAACTAAAATGGCCAAATATCTTTAAATCAAAGAAATCTAAGGTAAATATTGATGTTTAGGAAGTACCGCTTTGAAAGACTCCTTTAAAGCTTTTGAAATTAAAGACAATTTTACAGCATTGGATGATTTCTCAAATAAATGTAAATGTTTTTTGAAATAACACTTGTTAGGATTTAGTTTCAAAATATCTTCATAATAAGAAATATTTTGTCAAATATAGCACCTAACAATGAAAATTTAAACATTCAATGGTACACAAAATTATAAATGGTTCATATTCAAAATAAATATTGAATAGGATTTTCCTTTTTGGCATGAAGAACTGCAATAAAAGTACAAACATTTCCTATCACAATATTATTAATAATAAGAGATGTAGACATAGAATTATGTGATTTCCAACAAACAAAAATCAAGAAATTGAAACAAAGGAAAACCTTAATGATAAAAAAATGAAAATATCATTGGAGATTGAGAATAAAAGCAATTGAAGTAACTAGTTTTTTTTAAGGTTCAATGAAAAATATAAAATAAATAAATAGATCATATGTAGAGTAAGAGGTTGGAAAATTATAATCAAAGGTATCACACAGAGAGAATAAAATCCCAAAAAAGCTCACAAACTTTCCAAACACTACATTAAAATAAATGGATCACAATTTTTCATTGGATTAAATATATAAAGAAACTAAATACAACATTAGATCACAGTTAATCTAGAAGATTTACATATCTGAATGGATATTTTTGCACTGAATGTTAAAGATAATGGAGAAAATTTTCAATTGATTATTGCAGAGGTAAAATGGTGTGAACTAACCAAATATAAGGCTATTGAATGCAAGAAAGGGGCTCTAGCTAGGAAAACATAGTTATTTTTACTAATTGAAAAATAGGAATTATTTTAACCAATAAAAATTAAGATTTTTAATTTTAAATTTTTTAATAAAAATTTATGCTTAGTGCATTCTCATTAGGCATGGATTATTTTTTATTTGAGTGATGCCTATATTACCTCCTTTGGCAAAATTATCAAATAAAAGTCACACATTGTAGTGACTACCACTAAGAACAAAGTCATATATTCAACACATTGTCATGAACTAAGTATATAACCAACCACATACTTCAAATTGATTTTAAGAAACACATGATAGTATGCATCAACAATCAAATTGAGTCTAGGTAAATTTACCCTAAATAATATTATAAAGTGAATAAAATTTACATAATAGAATAAATATTTAATTTTTTAAGATTATCAATAGTGTATATTATGTAAATTTGTCTAAAATGAACTATTAAATAAATGAATTAATACATATAATTTAAAATTATTTAAAAATATAAATGTCAAATTAAAAATTAACTATGAAAACTCCAATTACGTACCAAAATAACATATTTTCTTAGCACTATAAACATGAATCTCTAAAAGTCAAATAAAACATTTCCAATATCTCTTTGCTGCTCTTTAATATAATCATCATCGGGCTCATTAACATCAAGTTTGAAAAAAAAAGACAATAGAATGGTCCAATTAATTACTAACCCAAATTATTAATTTAGATACTAAAATAGGTCTAATTAATTATTTTATATTAGAAAATAATTGTAATATCCAATCACAATTTATACAAGGAATAGTTTTTGTGACAATATATATTACATTTAACAAGGAATCTAAATTATTCACTTAGTACATTATCTAGTACGCCATCAACCAAGTAATTGAGATCTAATTTGTTAGAAATTGACATATTTCTTCAAATACATAGAGATTCCATATTTCAATATTAACTCACACTCATAATTATCATATGAACAAATAAATACCAACAAAAGTTAGAATTTGAATCCAAATAATAATAAATAATTTTATTTCAAGTAGGCATATAATATATGGATTTCAATAATATAATTATGATAATAGAATCTAATGTAGATTAGTGGATTTTATTCAAGTTTATCTCATTTACTAGTCATATAATGAAATCTCAAACAACTCCTGGATGGAGATTAGTCTCTTCACCCATTTTACGAGACTTTAGTCACACACCAAAACAGTCAAAGGATTAGAGGGTGAATAATATTAAATATAAAATATTCAATTCATTATTAATAATAAGCATAAAGAGAATTGCTAAAGTGGTTCACAAGAAATGCATATAAGGTATGTTATTTTTTCTTAGTGAGCGATGGTATCCCCTCTTAAGCAAACACTTATATTGAGAGGGGGTGAATAAGTATAATCTTATATTTTATTTTATGAAATTTAATATCCAAAATCAAAATATTCACATAAAAATGACACAGATTGACACCAGATTTACATGGAAACCCTTTCGATGAAAAACTACAAATGAATAGTTGCTTGCAACTACCATCTAAATCTAGCCACAAATAAAATTCTTCTCAAAAAATTTGTAGGCACCAACTTACTGGAGACACCAATCCCTATATTTAAACAATTTGTAGGCACCAATCCCCACTGCTAAACACCAACTTAGCAAGAGACACCAATCTCTTCTTTCTGAGGCACCGACTTCTACTAAAATAATCTTCCACCTTACTATTGTTGCTTCATCAACAAATGATGGAAAATTCAATTTCCTCTTCTTCTTCTTCTCCATAAAAATATGCTTATGCTTGAATGATGGAAAGAATTAATTCCATTCTTCAAATCTGCATGTGTTTATATGATATATCTTTTTATTCTCCACACACTTGCTTCCTTCTCTTCTTTATTAATCTTCACATATCTCACACTTCAACCTCCATATCTTTCTCAACCTTCTATCCACATTATATAGCCTTAAAAGGCTCTTCACAAAGGAGGAATCCCATCCAAGAGGCACCTCTTCACTAAAAGATGTGACCATTGACATTTTTATCGATAATTCCATCAACATTTATGTTGATAATTCAGTTGATAACTCCATTAATATTTCTATTGATATTTATGTTGACTTCCATTACATTAATTATAATTCCTTTGACATCAATGACAATATTCCAATAGCCTTGAGATAAAAACACTGAGACATTGAAGGATTACATAAAATCTAGGAAATAATAAACCTTTTTGAAGAGAGCAACAAGACAATAAGACAAAATAGAAATATGAAAATGAAAAAAATTGTAAGGTTAAAAACAAATTTCAAATGCAATAATCTTGATACCAAACATTAAACATTGTCCAAATGCATCATAACAACTTGAAAATGAAACTAAAACCACTTATTAAACATTGTATTTGACCACTTTTAAACATCATTTCAAAGACAACATCAAAATTAATAGAGAAATTGGATGCAAAATCTCATCAAAAACTATAACATCATAATGACATCATAAGACATGGACCAATCCATCATTTTGACCATCAAAATAAATAATAATGTTTCCATGACCTCAAATAATGATCACATCTTATTCATAGCCTAACATAAGTTATAATCATTAAAATAATTTAAAATTGAATAATCGCATATTGAAGTATGTCCTCTAATAATTGAAAATAGACAAATAAAAAAATTAAAGATGTTACTTCGAGTTGATAATTGATTAGCCTATAAACACATCATATGGATTCATCATTAATCTGTCACAAACCATTAATCGACATCTTTTCAAATAAATAAACTATTAAACTGAACATTATAAACCAAAAAGGTTAGAAATCTAAATAATCAACATTAATTTTAAAATAAAAATAAAAAACATAAAATATAGAAGAAATAATATATCACTTGTTCATCAAAAGAGGATGTCATCAAGACATTGGGATTAAAAACACATTGTAACTTTGTTTATATATGAAGCTACTTTGATCTACAAAATTTATATAGCTAGATATGACTATCTTGCACACATGGAAAAATAATTGATTTCAATGTAAAGCTAAAATTCAATATGTAATTTATAGAATTTTAAAATTTTACTCAGTAGAAAGTTCCTTATGTAGTAGAGCACATATTTTTTTTTTGAAGTCTTATTTGTTTTGTTCCACAATGTTGCTTAAAGTTTATTTATCTATTTTAAATTATTTCTATATATAATCTATAAAGATAAAGAATCTAAAGCTTAGTTATTATTTTTTCTTTCATTGAATTATTGATTTGAAGTCATAAAAAGTATAACTACTAATTGGCTAGTGTTAAAAAACATGATTTCTTAAATATTTTTTGGAGCATCTAAAAATAATTAGTAAAATATAGAACAACAAATAAAATTATTAATATTAAATAATTAGTTAATTTTTTAATTTTAAAAAACTATCGATAAAATAAAATAGATTTATAAAAATATCAAAATAAGGGACAATCACCAAAATATGTTTATAATCTAGATAATTACTAGGACACGTTAAACTATATGTTAGTTGAGAAATTTTCAAAAGTATAAAAAGCCATCATAGAAGCTAAATATTTTTCATTTTGATGTTTGAGACAACAATCTTAACATCTCTTAATAAGGCTACACTATTCATCAATTTAATCTTGTTCCAAATCATATCCAAGTCAGGTGTTGTAATTTATTTCAAAAGTTCACTAACTAATTCTTTATGTTTTATATAGAGATATTACAGTAGGAGAGAACTTGATCACCTAATCTGAGAATGAGAAATTTATATTAAGAAATATCTTTCATTTTCATATAAAAATTATAATTCAGTTGATTAACATCTGATTCCTTCTCTTCATGGCCTAAATATGCTTCTCCAATTCCTTTTACAATTAAATTTTTTTACTCATTAATTAGGGATTGCATAAATTATCCCTCCTAATTAATCAACCCAAACCAAGTTTCCATGTAGAGAGGATTCACATTGAATTTTGTATAATATCCATCTCAATTATCTATTCACATGTTCAATGCATTCTTATTTTCTCTTGTAAACAATATCCTTTACAACTCATCTAGTTGTAATAATTAATTGTAAATATCTTTGAGATTCCACTTCAATCACATGAAGAATAATATTTTCAAGATAATCCCATACCTCATTAAAAAATCCATGACTTTCCTAGAAATAACATTGATGCACTTCTATAGTAGATTTAAGAAAATAACCCTGAATACAATTTTGGGGAGTTCCAAAGCTTTTGCTTGTTTTAGCATTTTAAATTCATCTGATAAAAAGTGCCTAATATAACAAGAATTATTATATGTTGCACAAAAGTGTCTATAATAATTCAATAACATCTCATTTAGTTTTGTTGGGCAATGCATTCTAGTGTCTTTTAGAAATTATTAGTAGTCCCATTGAAAAAGGAGTTTTCTCATAAAATCATTGATATTATTCATTAGTCATGTTAATAGTAGGTAGGTTTCTACAACATTTGAAAATATATGGATAAATCCATTTAACTCTTTTTGGTATTTTGAGAGCACATTATCTATGTTATTGATTATTGTAGGAAACAAATTTATAATATTTTCGACTTGGATTTGCATAAAATTCTCTACCAACACAGGAACACCAATGATGGAATTATTGATCTCTATGAGCAAAAGATGTGAAGCAAAAAATTCACTCTCTTTTATCCTAGTTATTCATTTTATTCATCATCCAAGCCATCCTTAACACATACATAACCAAAACCTATATTCATAACATCTTCAATTACCTTTTCTAAAATTTCTTTAGAAGCTTTATAATCCATATTAGCAATAACCAAATTCCTTTATCCATATGTACCAAAATTTTGAAATTTTTTTATGAATTCAAATGTGGAGACAACCATAGTAACAAATTATACATTGAATATTATGTTTTCTCTGGGAATAGTATAATTCATAATTATGTTTGAAATCTCTTCATATATGTCATCAGGTTTGCCATGGCATGGACCCAATTGATCTATGGTAAATATAGCATTATCAAATCTTAAGTGCACATATTTCTAACATGAAAAGTAATGGGTACATTGTTTAAGCCCTTGTGTTTTCCTACTATTTAGCATATTTTTAATTTGAGGCTCTCTGATGTGATGTTCAATGTCTTTTTATTCAACAAAAAATAAGACACTTGATTTTTTGAATTTTGTAATCTCATGATAAGATGTAATTTTATACATATATGTTTCCCATAAGGAAGACATACTCCCTGAAAGTGACTCTAATATGACAAACTTTCTAATGGATTGATCAACTGCCACCATAATAGTGGGAAGGATAATTCATTCCTTCATAGTTCCTAGATTGGGAAGTTTATCCACTATATCTAAAAGAGGACAAAAATATTTACTATAACACTTCTTAAAGCTTATATTTTATATAAAATTCAATTTATCTTTGTCTAGGTTGCTTCTATTTTATTTAATATTTATATTATCTCTAATTGAGCTTTATTAGGATTGGCTTCTAGTTTTTTTAATTTGATGTAAAGTATCTGTACTTTATCATTTTAATGACATGATTTTGTTATTATTACTAACAAAATGAGAATACCTACTAAGCTAGCAACTCCATGCAAATATGAATGATAACTATGCATAAATTTAAAATTTTAGAGTAATAAGAAGATAAACATACTTCAAATTGATTAAAAATGATGCAATAATAGAATAAAAATATGGTTGAAATAAAATATGGAGGAGATTATTAATACAAAAATAGCCTATGTTTAGAATAGTCAATAAAATGCCACCTCGATGGGAACCTATACTCAATTTTATGTTGGTAAAATTATACTAGATACTTTTAAGCATCAAATAAAAATCAATGAGAAAGAATAATAACATTATTTTGAGAAATTTGGAGTCTAATACTAAACATCTTCTTACACAAGTCTATTGTATTATATTTTAAAATATAAGTACATGGTCAAGTGTATAAATCAATATCTATGTTTAGAATAGCCAATGTTTCAACTGATTATGTATGATCTCAGTTAGAGAGCCATCAAAAACACACAAAAAAAGTATTAATAAAACATACTTAAATAAATCAAAATCAATAAATAAGAAGAATAACATTTTTTTGTTATTGTCCTACATTAACAATCAATCACATGATCAAGTTTAGAATAGACAATGCTCTGAATTATGTACATGACATCAATTTTCAAGCCCTTAAAAGTAGGAAAAAGGTATCATTAAAATTTCACCTTATTCACAACCCATGCCTAATTTTATGACATTGGTAAAATTCTTCCATATATTTTAAGGAATATTAAACAAGTGTACAAAAATGTATGTCTATTACTGAAATGACCTCAAACTGTTCATAATAATTACATATGTAAAAAAATTATATTGAGGTTAAATCCTTTTTTTTTTTTGAAATATATATATATATAGATATATATATATAGATAAAAAATATAATTTTTATATAGGTATCCTCCAAACATGAATGCATATATTGGTGGGATACCCGCATGTTTTGTTTGTAATTACTACATATATTGAACAAATATATCTAACTTTTATTACATTACATAAATAAATAAAAATTTAAAATTTAAAATCTTCACTTTGGGTATTCTCTTAACAAGAAAGTATGGCTATTATTGGGCTTCGACATGGATTATTTAGATTCATTACATATGTAAAATGTATATACTTATCCTAAATAATTTTGTGTAATTAAGGAATAGAAACCCATCCTTGTGCATATTTTTTAAATTAAGATATATAATTATTGTTGGATACTTATATGGATTTTATCCATTTATAACATATATAAATAATGAATATATTCGATTGATATTATTTTTTCAAGAAAAATTACAAATAGAAATAATGTAAACTTTTTATTTTTGGGGTTTACTTCAATTTATACAAATAACTATCATTGAGGCATCCACATGCTTTGTTTATAATATCCATAATGATTATATCTATATTATACTATTTTTTAAATAAAAAATACAAACTACAAAAATGTAAAACATTTTTTGTCGACTAAATTCATATTAATATATTAAACCATCTAGCTAAGTAATGTATGCAATAATTGTCACCTCAGAATTTAGTTTTATTTTTATTTTACATGTTTTTTGGTGGAAAGTTTTAGTTGACCATTTTTTTCACAAGTAAAATTAATTATAAGAAAATTTTAAAGCGTCTTAAGATATAATTCTAGTTTCAATGATTTCAAAGCATATGAATCACTATATCTAATAAGTAAGTTGTTTGCCATAATTCTAGTTTTATGTAAAATAAGGATTAAAAATAGCACTAATGGACATACCTAAGCATATACAATAGTAATGTATAGAAATCATATCTACTCTAGTGTCAAAATTAAGTGCATAGGTTAAGTGTAGTGTAACAATAAAAATGTAATGTTGCGTAACAACGATAATTTAATGTGATGAAATAGAATGATCACATCTTGATTTTTTTTGAAATTTTGAACCTAGAATATAACTATGAAGACCATCTACCACATATTTTTTAAATTTGAGTCTCTTGGGGAGACTCGTCACTTTCTATGATTTTGACAAAGGCATACCTCTTTCTAGGAAGATTCATGCGTTGAGTCTATTTGTAACCGTTGGGTCTAACTTGAAAAATATTTTATGACATAAACACTTTAGGGATGCTTTGATGTTTTATCTTGAACCTTCTTGTATGTTCAATTTCCTATTTTAATAGGTATATTTTTAGAATATGGTGTATTTATTCTTGATCTAGGTTGGCAGAATGAGATGTCAATCCAAAAGAGAGAAAGGTGAAGTAGTTGGTTCAGAAAACAACCAAAGTGGAGTTTCAAGCTACATATCCCGTATTATAGAATACGATCCCTTATAGCTCATGAAATGTGTAGATGATGTGTTTAAGGTATGAATTCCACCATCTCCCTAAGTGGAGATGCAACTGTATTTAGCTTAGGCATTTTATTTGTATATGATGTAATGATGTGATGTTACAAGATGCAATGATGTGATGAAAGTCCTTAGAGTAGAAATAAATTCTTCATAGGTTTGACTAAAATTTAAATGAAATTTAAATTTAGGGTGTTCAATGTGATACTTTAATTTATAATTATCATAGATCATTTTTATACATAAGCCTCTCATGATTTGAATTAAAAACTAATTATTGTACAAAAACTAGCTAAACAAAAGGTAAAAGTCTAAAAAAATAGATCCAAACATCAAAAAGATGCAAAGATGGTATAATGGCCCACAAAATAAAAAGTGATAGACTCATAGATCCTACGAGTCTGTCTAAATAAAAAGATGATAGAGGAGATAAAAATAAGCCATGGGTGTAAGGATAAAATGACAAAAAGACAAATATACGAATAGAGAGAACCAAAAGACTACACAAAGAGGGAAAAACACACTTAAAATTTCTAATTGAGCCCTAAACAAATGTGATAACTCATATACACAAATAAGTATTAAAAACATTATAATAATAAGGCTAGTATAAAAATTGGGTGTTTACATAGTGCCCTTACTTTGAGGTGTGTATGAGGTGGTCCATGTGTACATCAAAGTGTAATGATACATAATTTTAAGCATGTACCTTGACTTATCATAAGAAGAGGAAGAGGAATATTGTTGTCAAGTGTCCATCTACACTATTTTTTTAAAAATCTAGTACACCTATCAACAATGACCAATTTAAATTAAGTAGTCACTAAATACTTGAAATTTGAAAAGAGCATAGGAATGAATATATATATATATATATATATATATATATATATATATATTAGTATTTTACACAAATTTTGAAATAAACTTCTTCTAATACTATAATTTTGACAAGTGTTTAATCATAATCAACACTTATCTAGGATTCTCTAGTGGCCCATAACTCTTGTACAAATTTAAAATGTGCTCGTGCTATGAATTATTTAGATGTGTGTATGTCCCCCTTTTGAGGTGAGGGATGTGAACCTGTACTACAATCACTCACATCAAAATAAAATAATAAATGCATGATATGTTATGAAAATGATATATCCTAAGCATCAATATCATAGAAATTATGTTTGTAAATAATAGTTTATATGACTTCCATGAAGAGATAACTTTTTAAACCACCTAGAGTAATTATGGTGATATGACTTATTGATGTCATTGTGCAATGTATAACTCAAGAGGGTAAGTGTCCCTCATATTATGATAGGGAGATAGGGATAACTAGGATGCCCCTGGGTATCTTTTAATGTATGAATATGATGACAATAATTTCATGTTATGTAGTAGTGTATAATGAATATAATAATCATGGAAGGCTCAACAAAATAATAATAATAATAATAATAATAATAATAATAATAATAATAATAATAATAATAATAATAATAATAATAATAATAATAATAATAATATGTTCATGTGAGGCTCAATAGTCAAATTATGTAACTCTCAAATGTGATATAATGATATGCTCATGTGAGTCTCACTAGTCATAAGCTATCATTATGTGAGGATGATGTGAATGGGATGATGGCATGCCTCTAATATATATCATTGCTCACAAGATAGAGTAATAAGTATGTTAGGTTCAAACCAATCAAGTGTCATAATATATGTACGATTATGATCTATATAGTCAATGTAAAATCATAAGACACAAAGGTGTGATAAACTCCGTATGTACAATATGTCAATAAAGCTTATGGAGAGATAAATTTGGATATGATGCCACCATAATAAAATATGTATTTATATATACGATCATATAAGAACATGATTTGGGTATGATTACCCCATACACGCATGCACACGCATGCGTACACACACACACAACGATGTGGTCAATAAATCACATGGATGGGTGTAATACCCCCATAATAAAAATTATATATAATATGTGGTAAATAAATCACATGGATGGTATAATGCTTTTATAAGCATGTCTAAGTATAAATATGATCAATAAAGCTCAGGTGGGTATAATGCCCCCATCATAAAATGTAAATATAAGATGTTGTCAATAAAACACATAGATGGGTATAATACCCTTATAAGCAGATCTAAGTATTAATATGATCAGTAAATATTGGGTAATATAATGTCCCCATCAACAATTGTATATATAATTTGTGGTCAATAAAGATCATAACTGATAAATAAGTTGTTCTTATCTTCATAGGAAATGCCCAATTAATAAGTCATAATAGGATGCCCTTGTAAATTTATATATCATGTACCCAAAGTGTAAGATATAGTCATGTGAATAATAATTATGATAATCAAGGTATGTCAAGATGTAAATAGTGCTTAGGGCAGAAGGGACCCACTAGTGTAAAAATTCAAGACATATATATGTAACATGGCTCTATAAAGCTAAATTGTATCAATGATGTTGACAAAATACAATTGTAATATGATATGATATGGTCCCTGTGGGTTTTAAAGAGATGTATTTGATGTATAATCATGTGATACTCAATCTCAATGCAATGTCAATTGTAATATGTCATGTTGTCCCCACAAGTGGAAAGATATGAATAATATGCTCAAGGTGAGAGGATCAAATATTATGTCCCAATATAAACTCCCAATGTGTAAGATGTATATGATAAGCTCTAGGATATGTGTCAAAATATTTTCCCCCAATAATAAGTAAGATTTGAAAAAGATGTCCTAGTTAATCTAGGTAAAATAATGATGTATAAATCATAGTCATAGTAGTATGGATGGTGTAATACCAAAATATAATTATGTAACCATCAAGGTATGTGGTATAATTAATGTAACAAATAATATGCAATAATAACATTTATTATATCCATGTAATCACTCAAGATCTATATAATCTATGTAAGTAATAACAATATATGTGTAATCTATGTAAAGTATCTCTATACACAAAATGGAAGAAGCTAGGAAAGATGTTGCCATGTAATAGTTTTTTGTGTTGATGATTTCCCCTTAGGTGAAGCATAGACATATCAATATATGTATGTAACATGTTTATCCTAAATCATACCCACTCAATTTATAAAAAGAGAAGTGTGTGTGGAAAACATGAATATATAAAAACCTCTAGTATAGGAAAATAAGTAGGATATGCATCACATGACTAAGATAAAGGTAAATATTTTTTTTGTATTTTTGCATTTTATGAAATTTCTTATTTTATTTTTTTTTTGTATTTTTTGAATTTTTTTTGGATTTTTGTATTTTTAAATGTTTTTATATTTTTGTATTCAAGTCACACAAGCTTTGTAGTATGAGGGTATATGATATCCTAAATGTGTATCAATGATGCTCTAGATCTTAGGGTGACTAGTGTACATGCACATATGTATGTATGTTATAGGTATAACATCATACTCATGAATAAATATGTGTGATAGACTAAGTGTAAAAAATGGCCTAAGTAAAGAGACCCTAGGTATTCAAATGAGACAGTCACCATATGAGATGAGGCATAAACATTGATGCACTCCAAAGAAGTGTGTCAAATTCTAGATATATCATGTATTGGAACTCTAAATATGTAATAACAATCTAAAGAAGATGATTGGGTGAATTGAAAGCTTATTAAAAAAATATGAAATTTAACTAAATTTTTGACAAATGGAAATATCATAATATGTATCCAATGAAGCCCATGTTATGATGTGTGTTGTTGTTTAATAATATCTGATAAGAGTCCCAAAGAAATCATTATAATTTTTTCCCCTAAAAGTATGAGACTATCTTGGTTTAAGAGTGCATATCATATACATGTAATTGGTTCTTGAAATGCTACATTGTTTATCAGTTGTGCTTCCAATATGGTCATTTTTATGCTTGAATTCTATTAAATAGCATATGCATATTTGGGACACTAACATTGTGTGTGGTCTGTACTAGTTTTGGCCTTATATTCTTTTTTTTGATGTTATGTTTCATTAAATGTCATATAAGACACATATGATAGGTAAAAATATTTCACTTCTTTGGTTTTGGTTCTTTAATGTTTTATAAATTTAAGATGGAATCATGCAACTCGATATTTGTTTTCACCTTAGTAGTTTTATCTTATTATTTTTTATTGGATTTGTTATCTTTTACAAATTCAATCTTACATATTTAAATTCTATTGTAATTTTTTAAAATTTAATTCGCAAGAGACCAACAATTTTTGTAGTTTATGCATTATTCAAGAAATTGGCTTCTTCAGTTTTCTTTCCTTATTATATTAATCTATAATGTTGTTAAGGATAGAAGATAGGAAAGCTCTATTTTAATCTTAAGGAGTACAATATAGTTGGATAATACAAAAAAAAAATTATGTCATCTAGGTATTATCCTAGTACACATGGTGTGAAGCAATTTTTTGAAAATTGTGCATCTATTTGATCAGGTTTATAATCACAATTTTTGTTAACTTGTTCTTATTGATCCTCATTGGCATTGTTTGAATATATGATATTGTGTGTGTGTGGACACTTTCTATGGTAATAGGTTGATTTGGATGTATGATTTTGTTTTAGTTTATGTCGAGATGGGGTATATCAAATTCACAAGGTTCCATCTAGTTATAATATCATAAAGGTGTGTCATCTGTAGGAAAATTATATATGCATCCTTGATGAAAAAAAAATTATGCATCTATGTAGGATAGATGATACTGAATTCATACCATGGATCTAAAATCTTCCCAATATAATATTGTAATTGACATCGCTAGATAACAATTGACACTTTTTATATAAAATATTAGGCCCAAGTTTAATGTTGACAATAATTGTGCCTATGGGAATTTATGCTTGATTCTAAAATCCCTTGATAAACAAGGATAAAAAGTAGCACTAATGTGTGTCTATATATCACTAAGGATAAAATATTACATTTATCATTGTTACACTACGCTTAACCTATGTTCCTAATTTTGACACTATAGTAGATCTTTTCTATGTATATTAATGTTGTGTGTGTGTGTGTGTGTGTGTGTGTGTGTGTGTGTGTGTGTGTGTGTGTGTGTGTGTGTGTGTGTGTGTGTGTGTGTGTGTGTGTGTGTGTGTGTGTGTGTGTGTGTGTAAAACATTAAAATACATAGATAATATCTACTATAGTGTCAAAATTAGGAACATAGGTTAAGTGTATTGTAACAATGATAAATGTAATATAAAGAAGAGTAAATGAGTCAGAATGATCACACCTCAATTTTTTTTTTTTAAATATTAACCTAGAATATGACTATGCAAACTATCTACCACGTGTATGAAATATGAGTCTCTTGCGCAGGCTCATCATTTTCTTTGAGTTTCACTTGGGCAAACTTATTACTAGGTAGATTCATGTGTTGAATGTATCTATAGCCACTGAGTCTTATTTGTGCAAATTTTTAGGACGTGTGCTCTTTAGGGATAATTTATTGTAATATGTTTCACATTCTTGTATGTTTGATTTCTTGTTTTAATAAACATATATATATATATATATATATATATATATATATATATATATATATATATATATATATATATATATATTTGTCTTCCTTCTTGACCTAGCTTGATAAAATGAGATTCAAATCCAAAAGAGAGAAAAAAGAAATAGTTGGGTTGGGCAAACACTAAAGTGGAGTTATAACCTACAAATATTTCATGCTAGAATCATACATCTTGTAATTAGTGCAATGTGCAGATGATATGTTTGAGGTAGGGATTCTACCTCCTTTCCTTATGTGGAGATGAAACCAAAATTTTCTTAGGCCTTCTCTTAAAACAATACAAAATTATGTGATGCAAGTCATTATAGTATAAATAAATCCTTCGTAGGTGTGCCTATACTTGAAATAAGATTAAACTTTAGGGTTTTCAATGTGATACTTGTTTTTAGAATTTTCATAGACCATTTGTATATATATATAATTCTCATGATTTAAATTAAGGACTAATTGGTGTGTAGGAGCTAACCAAACAAAAGGTAAAGTACCAAAAATGGATCTAAACATTGAAAAATATGCAAAGATGGGAAAAAGGGTCCACAAAATAAAAATGGGTAGAATTGTAGGTCATATTAATCTACTCAAGATGAACTCGTAGAGCCTACAAGTCTATCCAATAAGAAATAATGATAGAAGAGGGAGGGAGAGAAAAAGGTCCATGGGCATAGGGATAAAATGACAAATAAAAGAATAGAGAGGACTAAGAGACTACAGAGAAAGGAAAAGACACATAGAAAAGAACCAATTAACCTTTAAATCAATGTGATGACCCCTATGCTTAAATAAGTATTAAAATAATTTTAATATTAAGGCTTGTACTAAAATTGGGTGTCTACACAATTCTAGAGAATAAAGTATTATGTCATCTATAAAATCAATAGAAGTATACCAAAAATATAACAATAAATAAAATGTATCAAAACAAGAAATCATCAACATCATACTTGAACACATAATCTCTAAAAATATGACATTGTTCCCATGCATAATCAATGTCCCATCGTGTTTCTTTGGTTGATCTAGACTTGTCTACGATAATATGAATAGATAATATGGTAGGGGTTTTTTTTACTATGATTTATGGTGATTGTCTTATTTATGAAAAAAAGAAAACAAGAAATAAAATTTTATAGATAAATATGTGCTTACAATGCACAATGATTTGATTGACTAGGCTTGGATTATATCAGGGAGACCTAAAACCAAGAGAAGAAATATCAGTACAATGGGAGAAATAATGAAAAATACTAGGTTATACCACCCTAATTGAATACATTAAACATAACATGAATTCAAAGAAAAATTATGAAAAAAATGTAAATATTTTCATTTATTGGGAAAATCCAAGATATGTAATATAGAGAAGCACATGTTATTTGATTCTTTATACCTAATTTTGTGTTGGAAAAACTATTCTAGATACTTTAACAAATGAATCAAATTCAAAAAGTAAGAAGAATAAAACATTTTTGATGAAATTAAAATCTAATAGTAAAATTTTTCATACACGAGCTTACTTTACTTGGTTAACAATTCAAGTACATAGCCAAGTCTATGATTTAACATATATCTTGAAAACAAGCATCATTCAAATATGGTGAGCATGACCTCAACCATGAATCCCACGAAAATAGAAAAGAAAGTATGAGTAAAATGTTATCTTGATCACAACCTATGTATAAGTTTTGTTAGCCCTAAGTTTATAGATACTTTAAAGATCAAAATGAAATCAATAAGTGAGAAGAATAACTTTTTTGTGACAAGTTTAGAATCTTATACTAATTTTTTTCCCAAACATGTCGACTTTCTTAGATTAACAATGCAAGTACATGACTAAATATATAGATCAATACATATGTTTAGAATAACAATGTTATAAATGGTTTCATTTGGACTCAATTATAAGGCCCATGAAAACATAATAAAATATAAGCACAAATGTACTTTAAGACATGCAATGAAATCAACAAGAAACAAAAATAAAAAGAATTCTGATTTTTTAATATTATAAAAATCCTTTGTCCATGCAAGTATATTGTACTATAACAAAAATTCAAGTGTAAAGACAAATTTAAATATCAATATCTATGTTTAGTACAGGCAAAGTTTCAACCTGTTGCACCTCACCTCAATTAAGAATCCTTGTAAACAAAAATGAAAGTATTAGTAAAACACCACCTTTATCACAACCCACTACATTTTGATATAAATATATATATGATATGAATGTTATATTGGTGAGAACTTGTATATGATGAAGTGATAATTATCTACATATATGCATAACACTAATTTATGTATAAAAAACCAATGAGTCTCTGGAGAGTATATAAGAAAAGTGTAGTTGTGAATAAAATTTTGTTATTAAATAATTTTTTAAAGAAACATATGGTTATAAAATGTTATTAGATAATCTCATAACTATTAATATATATTTAGCAATTATGGAACAAAAAATAAATAAGGGAAATTGTAGATGTATACTGGAAAAATATATATTTAACACTTATTTCTAGTCTAAACAACAATGTTTAAAGAGAGCATGCATTTTTGAACCTTTGAATCTCTAACCTATGGATTTTTTCCTCATTTTTTTTTGTATTTTAGCAAATAAATGTGTTGAAATTTTATGACAATGAAAAAAGGAAGCAAAATATGTCAAATAAGAGGGGAAGATGATTAGGAAAATAAGGGTGAATTTCACTGCTAATGATACATATTTTCTTGGCACTATGAGTGATAAAGTTACATTGATTGTGTCTAACTCATTCTCTTAACCTTGGGGATTCATATACTTAATAATAAAGAAAAAACATGGAATGTTTATTAATTTTTCAACATTTTTTTCCATAATATGGAGAAAAATAATTATGATGGGATGTTTACTAGTTTCAATACTCAAGTGATCACTAGCATGAATAACATATGTCAAAAATTATTCCCAATACTTTGGTAAGCTAAATTGAATCATGTTTTAATGATTTTGATAATATTATGAGGAATTTGGAGCTAAAGATTGATTCTTTTTTGGAGTATGATAAGAAAGGGTGAGTTTTTTATTTTATATTTAAATTATTTATAATAATTTGACTAACACAAAGTTACGTAAGTGTTGTGACCAAAGTGACATTTTACTATTTATTTTTTTCAATTGATTTATAATTGAAGGCAAGTGTAGTAGGTATAAACACTATTTCTTGAAAAAAATATCAATCCATACACTTGGCCATGTTTTTGCATTGTTAACCTCAACACACATTCTATTTTTTCACAATGTTAGACTCTAATACTAAATCTCTTCACACACAAGTCCCCTACCCTAGATTAACAATACAAGTGTATGACCAATTATATAGTTGACCACATATATATAGAATATTCAAGTGTATATAATAATATATATGCTTAAAATAATTAGTATCAACCATGCATTTTGATTAAAAAGACATAAATCTTCTAGTAACAAATACAAACTACATTTATTTTTGTAAAATTTATGTTCAATATATTCTCCAAATTGAGGTATACATTTATTTTTGGAAACCCACATGGATTGTCTAAACTTATATCATATATAGAAAATAAAAAACCTCTATCACTTGTTGAAAAAAGTAGAAATTGAAAACAATGCAAAACTTTCCTTCTAGGTTTGCTTCTATTTTTTATTAGCCACATGTCACACCCATAATTTTGCATGAAAGAACACACAAAAAATACTCATTTTTTAGAGAATGTAAAATGCAAAATCAACACACTAAAATTCCACCTCTATGATAAACATGAAAACACACAAAAAAAAGGTGTGGTTCATGATGTGCAAATGGTCATATGGTCGTCACATGCCCATGTTGGCCCTACTTGCACTAATTGGACTACCAAGTTTTCTTAGGTGTTTCTATATCATAGACAAGCTTGTAAGTTGGTTGATGCAAGTAGGGCTGACATGGGCATGTGATGAACATGTGATCATTTTCACATTTTGGACTTCCCTTATTTGGTTGTGTGCATTTTTGTTAACGTGTTTGTGTGTTTTCCTTGGTAGTGGCTCTTAGGTGTGTTTAGTGTACATTGTACATTCTAAATAAAAAAATTAACCTATTTATGTGTGTTTTTTAATCTAAAATTATGGGCATGACAACTTCCTCATATTATATTTAAAATAAAATAGCTATATACATAAACAAGTATTCATTACTACCAAATGGCTACATGGTGCATTCATTCATATATCAAAGATGAAAAAAATAGAGGGGTAGTACATTACCATTGATCTCATCTATGTTGAAGTGTTTTATATTATTTTCACTATATAATAAAACTAAAAAATATCATTAATTGACCAAATATGACAATCATGGTTAGAGGGTTTAGTTAAAATCCACCTTAAACTACATAGCTAAATTACACACTCCCAAAAACACTTAAGACTTAAAGTAGAAATTAAATTTATTTTATTAATGAAATTGAGTTATAATATACACACTTTCATGGGTAAAGAAACAAGATTAGCTAGAATTACAAAAATAATGGTGCAGGCTTAACCATTTACAATAATGGAATTAATCTCTTAGATGCTTTACACACTAAATTTTTTTGTCCTTCTAGATCTCAACTCACACTTACTTTCAAAAATTTGGCAATGTTTCCTTAAGGCTCTTGATTTTTTATGTTTAAATTCAACCCTACATTTCCTTATATAGTTTTAAACCTTACAGATTATTCTTGGTTGGCTCATTTCTAGTCTAATAGCCTCCATTAATGTTAGTTATATCCCCTCTATTATTTTAAATTCAAATCGGGAATCTTGGTGGGTAGATATCTAGTGGCCTCTACTATCAATTAGTTATGATTTGAATTCAAATCTACCAAATCCTACCTTGGAACCTTCTAGTCTTATTCATAATTTTGGTAGGCCTAGATAGTCTATTTATAGGCCCATGTGGAAATATTAACTTCAATGTTAAAATATGTCCTCTGTTACTCTATCACATCAATTAGTATGTGCATTGATTATTCATAACACACCATTTTTACTTGCATGTTAACATGGGTGCATGTGAATCATGAGGTCTCTATTGGGCGTGAGTTGTCATCCTACTAAGTATATTTCATGTAACCTTACACAAATGTGCACAATTAACCTTGAGAAATCATGAAAAAATCAAGCCTCTAAGCCTTCTAGGTGTGTCTTAATCATTCTTTATGCATCCATCATACTTTTATCTTAGCATCCATCATCCTTCTATTACATTTTATGACCACAAAATACCTAACAATGAATCAAATAATGGTTCAATGTATATACATGGGTTTTTCGACTACCATTATTCTATCACACATGGCATTATGGTTGATATTGGTTCTAACAATAATATTTTTTCCATGACATTGTTATCTAGTCAAGGTTATACTCATAAGGACTGATGTGGTGTAACCATAACATTATGCAATATGATGGACATGAACATACACCCTTAGGTAATATTACACTTGCACTCATTATTGGTCCTAGGACATGCCTAATTTGGTTCTACGTTATGAATGATTCAGGATAATATAATTTATGATTGGACACCCTTGGATTAATTAAGTAAAATCAACATATTAACAATGTATAATTGTGTCAAATTTGTGCATAATGGTGGATCCCACACTATTCGTGACTCACACTATGATATATCTATTCATTAATTTCCTATTACACCTAAAAAGGTAAATATTACTTACCCTAAGGTGGTCCCTACTTCAACATTAGAAAAATCATCATATACACCTACCATATTTGAACCTTGACCATCATCATATATTGTATGATCTCATCAAGATTTAATTCTTATAGTTGTCCCTCAAAGACATACAATACCACAACATCTAGTTACAAGGGTTGATTTAAAACCTAGAGCAATCATATTATCACAATCTATTTTGACACAATATTTCATAGTTCCTGCACCACATTATACGCATACTAACCATATGGATGATGAGAATTATCATACATAGTGGGAGCATGTTTTAAGATACATGAGTGATTCATATAACTCTTATGGTACATATCATGGTATTAAATCCCACATTATTGGGTAAAATTGCTAACCCACACCATGGGTTGTAACACATACATCTTACAACATTTTTTATGCTATATATTTCTTTACTTTTTTTCTTTCATTTAATTTTTGTACACCTAGTCATCTTCTTGAGATTTTTGCCATATATTTAGATTTCCACTATATATGACATTGTAGACACCTAAATTTAGTCTTTGGGCACTTTGAAAACATTAACTTGGACATACTTTGACATGCTAGAACATAACACATATATTTTCATTTTATCCATATACCAATTAATTATCTTATCCACATATATTCATAAAATATATTTATTCAGGATTAATTGAATCTATACAATAACTTCCTATAATCCTAGACATACCGTCTACATATTTCAAATCTTAGATTTACGCTTATAAGATAATATCGATAAACCTAGACAATGTCAGTTATCACAGGTATCTCCCTTTGACAACAGTGTCCAAGGATCCTCAATAACTATTTTTCAAATTTGGAAGTGTCCATTATGTCAACGTATTCACATTTAATAGGTTGGTCATCGTGGGAATTAATAAAGAGTCATCTATAAATACAAAACACCCCTAAACTTATTATGGATTTGGTATTTTGAGGATCATTGGGAAAAAACTTAGCACTTTATTAAGATATTATTAAAAAGGCATACACATCTCAAACCTTCAAGGATCATCCGTAGAGCAGTTAATAGAGTGAAATATGAATAAGCAAAGTAAATGTTGCATGGTGCCAACTACTAAATATCAAAAGATAACATTGTATTCTATATTTTTCAATATGTTCCACACACAAACATAAGTGAGATAAATACATTTGGTTTGAGCCCTCTTAAAAATATTGGAATGTAGGTAACACTTAACCATTCAACAAAGAGTGTTTGTGGTTTTCCCAACCCATAATACTCACCCCTTTTTAAGGGCATCATGTGGTGAAAAGCACAATCAAGGTTTGGACTAAGAGACACAATATATGCATTTTGGTGTCGGATTAGAGAGGTGTTCATATACATAATCACATTATAAGCATAAGCATGTGGCTCTCAGAGATAATAGACTTTCACTATGCATAGGGACACTAGTGATAGATCCTTATAGTTTTATTACCATAGGTGTCTAACTTTATTGGCAACATCTTATTTCTAATATGAGTGGTTGATGAAGCACATATAGAGAACTTTTAGATTTAATGATGACTTTTATGAATGATAGACATGTAAAATTATCTAAATACATCATTGTTCATTTGCTTTGTCATTTATAAATTAAGTATAATATTCAACTATCTGTTTCAATTCAAATCAACATGTTTAATACCATATTTTACATAATTTGAATTATTTTATAGTTTCCATATTTTATATCTCTTGCGTATAAAATAAGTAAAACATTTTGGTGAAAGAAATCATTGATTTGAGTGAAAAAACCCTATGTTTCCTTCTACATTAAAGATTTAAAAAAATAGGGCTATAGTTTTATGCCCTTGTTATGGTTTTATTTTTTTTATTTATATTTATTTCCTATTTGCTATGATTTTCATTATTTGCCCTAAGCTTTCATGCTTATTCTTTTATTAGGTTTGTTTCTTTTCTTAATACTTCTCAAGTGATACCTAATTGAAAATGACTCTATTTTCAAAATTTTAGGAGGTTTTTATTAGTCACATTGATTTGATAAATAGCCTCTTTTTTTCTTAAAATTCATTATGGATTTTTTAGAATTAGAGTTCCATTATTTTTAATAAAATTGGTCTAGCATAAAAAGTATATATTTAGTTTTTTTTTTTTTCTAAGAATTTCCTTCATCTATTGATATCGATCAAAAAACTCTTTTTGTTTTCTAAAATTCATTACAATTTTCTTGGAATAATTCTTTCTTTATCTTGACCTTCTCAAATTGATATTTTGCATACATTCACCCTAGGACTTACAACCTTGTTTTCTTAGGGTTTGATTTATTTTTTAAATCTGATTTTCATATTTGATTCTTGCATTAGGGTTATGTTTACCCTTACTACCCCTATGATTTCATTATTTTGTAAATATTAAACTATAATCATGGTTCAAATTATAAAAATGAATGGAAATTCTTTATTATATCCTAAACTAAAAAATGTGAATGTTTCAAATTATCAAAATAATTCAAAAATAGATTTTCCTAGGGTTTATGATTGTAAAGCCACATCTTCCCAACCCATGAGAAGTGGTGTAACTAGTGTTATCATCAATGATAAAACTCAACCATTGAATGAACCTATTCAAATTGCAACCATTTTTGCACATTATATTCTTATTATGAAGCATTCCATAGATAAATTATAAACACAAGTCCAAACTCTATCTCTAAAGATCAAGTCACTTGATTATAAAATTGTACATTCCTAAAATCTTGATCATGCTATTACAAGTTGGATTTTTATCTCCCAATCAAATTACTTTGTCTCACAATATTTTATCTCCAACATAAATTAAAAAATAAAAATTATCTATGACTACGAAATGTCCCTTTTAAAATAAACCAATAAGCTATGCAATTTTATCATTTATGCACTTGAGATTAGCTGTAACTTCCATAAGTAATCATTTAAATATTCATAAACAATTGGAAAACATGAACCATTCATCAATAACTATACAAATAGTTGGCATACATAATCCATTTTTGTTCTTACCACTAGACAATTTTATAAATAGTTGTCAAACATATCAGGCAACTACATACAATATTTTTATTTTAAACCTCACTGAAATCATTCATAATAAGGAGTTGTATAACATTGATAACAATACTAAAATCCCAGCTAATTTCCTTTATTTTAATAAAATAAATACACATATAAATTGATGAGATTATAAATGGATTAATAATGGTGTGACAACGTCTTACTCATTAAACCCCCAATCCAATAACCACATACAATAGTCAGCAATCTCCCATAGTGGTTGCATATGATGTGTAGTAGGTCATGTCAGGCTATAATGTATTATGATTGGCTTTGAATATGAAACAACAATATCCAAGGGGTTCGATCAACTGTTGGGTGATGACTGCAACATATGTGTGAGTCTCATACTTCTCAAATCATGCTGGAATATAATATATACCATGACACCAATAGACAATTTTGTATGAAGATTTCCAATAGGCTTATGATGGTGTACAATAGGCCCTTCAATGATGCATAATGGTGAATAATTTAAACATTCACCTAATTCTATACTAATTTTAACTTTAACTAATCAAAATTAGAAATGGTCATAATATTTGGCACAAATGTGACTCACAGATGGAATCACCTCACATGGACAAGATGGTTTTCATTCTCCAATCCAATAATAAAAACCAAAAGGATTTTTGTCCTCCAATTCTCCGCACTCCAAAGGTTTTCATCCTAAGAGAATAAATTGAATAATAAATAATGAATCTTTGGAATAGGGTTTCATAACAAATGATAAGACATGAATTATCCTTTTGATCCCAACTCTTCTTTTATAATTTCCCTTTTTCTAATTTTTCTAACCCTAAAGGCATTTTAAAAACTTTTAGATAAATATTACTATTTATCTCACTTAATGAATATTACTTTTTGGCCCCCTTTATAATAATAATATAGAAGTGTCTTTTTTCCATGTTATAAAATAAAGTAACTCTATGAATGGTGAATAATTTAAACATTCACCTAATTCTATACTAATTTGAACTTTAACTAATCAAAATTAGAAATTGTCATAATCTTTGGCACAAATGTGATTCACAAATGGAATCACCTCACATGGACAAGATGGTTTTCATTCTCCAATAAAATAATAGAAACCAAAAGGATTTTTGTCCTCCAAGTCTCCACACTCCAAGGGTTTTCATCCTAAGAGAATAAATTGAATAAGAAATAATGAATCTCTGGAATAAGGTTTCATAACAAATGATAAGACATGAATAATGAATTATCCTTTTGATCCCAGCTCTTCTTTTAGAATTTCCTTTTTTCTAATTTTTCTAACCCTAAAGGCATTTTAAAAACTTTTAGATAAATATTATTATATTTATCCCACTTAATGAATATTACTTTTTGGCCCCCTTTATAACAATAATATAGAAGTGTCTTTTTTCCATGTTATAAAATAAAGTAACTCTATAATGACTTTAAAATATTATTATTAAATCATTTTTGTAATTTAATATTTATAAAAGGAGACATGATAGTCTACCCTTCCCAAAATTGTTTTTCTTCAAGCAATTGCAAGTTCAACTTCTCTGACTCTCCCCAAATAACCATCCTTGTAATACATGGATCCCAATTCATCCTTAGGAATTCATAGTTCCATGTTCTAAATTCCTTATGTAATGTAGTATGTTCCTTCAATTGCATAGCTTTGGCTAAGACATGTTTATGTATTTCCCTTGAAGCCTTATCCATCTCTTTATGAGGTGCATATATTTTTCCTTTCTCATTCTCAAATTGTTTTGCTTGTTGATCCACAAATTCTACACCAAAAGACATTTCTGCAACTGGGAGCTCTATCTCTTCAAGAAGATTTACCATGGAGAAAAGTGCATCAAAAGCATAGACATGATATGTACTTATTAGCAAGCATCCAAAATTCTCATTCATACCAAATTTTACAACTGTTGTGTAGTTTGTTCTTTCTTTGTTAGTTTATTTGTTCCCTACCTTTGTTGGGCTCCTCTTTTCTTGAGTATCATAAATTATATTCGTGTCCACTTATACTTGTTGATTTGTAGAGCTAAAAGCTTCACTAATGAGCTAATGTGGAGGTTGTTGGGCTTACATAGTAACCGGCATCAGTCAGAACCAACCGACATCGGTAAGGGTTTGATCGGCATCAGTCAGAATCAACTGACATCAGTTAGGGGTCGACCGGCATCGGTCATTTTCAGATCAACACCGACTTTTGTGTGTTTCCAAAATTTCTATTTTTAGGAGAACAGATTTGAGCCTTTGATTTAAGAGGTGGATCTCAGGGTGGCGAATGCATGGCTCATGAACCCTAGTGTTGTAGTATTCTATATAGTAGGGTTAGATCCTCATAGCATGTACAATTCAGTAATTGAGTTGATTGTAATTGATTGAGAAAAAGAGAGAGAACTCTTGAGGGAGAATTACTGTACATCTATGAGGTGTGAGGAGAGAGAGATTTCTTCATTGTATTTCCTTCTAAAAGAGTTTAATATAGATTGGTTGTTTTTTGTATCTCTTATTATTTGTTGTTTCTGATTTCTAGTTACTTATTACTTCTGGTTTCAATTCTGTGTTTAGTTGCTTATACAAAAGTAATCAATTATACTCTAAGATCCTGACAACTAGTATTAGAGCGTGTTAGTGTTTGTTGATTACAGAATTCACTCATAGGGGTTTCTGATTGAGTGGGAGCAAAGCAATGGCAGAAGAAAGTAAACTAAGAATGGAGAAATTCAATGGCAAGAATTATCAATTATGGAGGATGCAGATTAAAGATTATATGTATCAAAAAGATCTGTATTTACCGTTGGGTCGGGTTTCAAGGAAGCCCATAGATATGGAAGATGAAGAATGGAATGTTCTTGATAGAAAGGCTCTTGGATCTATAAGGTTGAGCCTAGCAGCTTTTGTGTTTTCCAACTTATCACAAGCAAAGACAACGATAGAGTTAAAGAATACTTTGGTAAATTTATATGAAAAACCCTCAGCTTTGAATAAGGTATATCTTATGAAGCAATTATTTAATTTGCAAATGCAAGAAGGTAGATCTGTATCTAGTCATCTTAATGATTTCCATACAATAGTAAATCAGTTAAATTTAGTCAAAATAGTTTTTGATGATGAAATTAAGGCTCTCTTAATCTTATGCTCATTACCTAAAAGTTGGCATAGTTTGGTAATGGTAGTTAGTAATATTGCATCTGCTTCAAATATCTTGAAAGTTGATGATGTTGTTAGTGTAATCTTGAATGAAGAAATTCACAGGAAAAAGCACAGGGGAAACATCAGGTAATGCTTTAAGTGTTGAAAGCAGGGGAAGGCAAAGAGAAAAGGGCAAGCAAGGAAAATCAAAGTCAAAGATGGGAAGTAGATCCAAATCCAGAAATAGAAGAATAACCTGTTGGAATTGTGGAAAGAAAGGGCATGCAAAGAACGATTGTTGGTTAAAGGATAATAAAGAAAATCAGCATGAAGGTAATAAAGAAGCAAAAGTTATAGGTATTGTTGCATAGGATGCTCTTATATTCTCTTTGGATAATAAAGTAGAATCATGGGTTTTAGATTCTGGTGCCTCTTTCCATGCAACCCCAAATAGAGAATTTTTCAATGATTATGTCCATGCAGATTTTGGAAAAGTTTATTTAGGGGATGATGAGCCTTGTAAAATTGTTGGCAAAGGAAAAGTGCAGCTGAAATTGTAGAATGGCAACACATGGGTGTTGAAGGATGCAATGCATGTACCCATCATAAAGAGGAATTTGATTTCTACAGGAAAGTTGGGTGATGAGGATTGCACAGTAACTCTCACAGCTGAATCTTGGAAAGTTTCCAAGGGTGCACTTGTATTAGCAAAAGGTAAGAGAGTAGGTACACTTTATCTATCTACTTGTATTATTGATTATTCTCCTTATATTTTATGTACTTCAGATGTAGATGCAAAGTTGTGGCACTGTAGGCTTGGTCACATGAGTGAGAAGGGAATGAATGTTCTTAAGTTAAAAGGTAAGCTTTCAGATTTGAAAAGCATAGATCTAGATTTTTGTGAGCATTGTATTTTTGAAAAACAGAAGAAAGTGAGGTTTCTCAAAACTGGGTCAACAAAGAAGAAGCACAAGTTGGAGCTTATGCGCATAGACGTGTGGGGACCAGCTCAGGTAGCTTCTATTGGAGGATCACAGTATTATGTTTCTTTCATTGATGATGCTACAAGAAAGGTATGGGTTTATTGCATAAAGAGAAATCTAATGTTTTTGACACATTTAAGAAATGGAAAGCTTTGGTTGAGAATGAAACAGGTTTGAAATTGAAGTGCCTTAGATCTGATAATGGTGGTGAGTACTGCAGCAATAAATTCAATAGTTACTATTATATGAGTGGAATACGCAGGGAAAGGATGGTTACAAGGACACCTCAACAAAATGGATTTACTGAAAGGATGAATAGAATAATAATGGAGCATGCACAGAGTATGAGGTTGCATGCTAGTTTGCCCTTACAGTTTTGGGTAGAAGCTGTAGATACTACGATTTACCTAATTAACATAGGACCTTCTACTGCACTGGATGGTGAAATTTTAGAAGAGCCTTGGACAGGTAAAAAGGTAGATCTTTCATTTCTCAGAGTTTTTGGTTCTAAAATTTTTGTGCACATTGATAAAGAAAATAGAAAGAAGCTGGATGCTAAATCTATGCGATGCACTTTCATTGGTTATGGTTTTAGAGATTTCAGATTCTGGTTGTGGAATTTAGAAACTAACAAAATTATTAGAAGCCGTGATGTAGTTTTCAATGAGAAGGTGATGTACAGTGATCAGCTCAAGAGGCTAAATAATTCTGAGCAGGGCAATCTTGATTTGGAAGAGGTTATGATCCAAAATGAGCTCGCCAGTAAAAATCATCACTCACAGAAAAACACAGAGACCGACATTAGTCAGGTGGAAATCAGCATCGATCAAGAGGAATCGACATCAGTCAGGTGCAGACTAGTATCGATCAGAGATGATCAGGATTGGTCACTGTCAAAATAAAATTTGGGTGAACAGCAAGCTGTAAATGAGTCTCAATCGCCCATAGGGAGGTCTGAAAGGGTAAGTAAACCTCCAATTCGTTATTACCCTTCTTTATACTACTTGTTGCTCACTGATGGTGGAGAACCAGAAAGTTTTGATGAGGTAATGTAGGTATAATCTAGGAAATAGTGGGAGCATGGCATGAATGAGGAAATTGATTCCTTGGAAGAGAACCATACGTGGGATTTGGTTGAGTTGCCAGCCAGAAAGAAAGCACTGAAAAACAAATGGGTATACAGGTTAAAGAAAGGAGAGAATGGACAAATGAGACATAAGGCCAGGTTAGTAGTAAAGGGATTTGTACAGAAACCAGGTATTGATTTTGATGAAATTTTTTCTCCTGTAGTAAAGATGACTTCTATTTGGATTGTATTGTCTTTAGTTGCTATTGAGGATTTACATCTTGAGCAGCTTGATGTTAAGACAGCATTTCTTCATGGAGATTTGGATGAAGAGATATATATGGATCAGTTGGAAGGTTTTGAGGTCAAAGGTAAGGAGAAACTTGTGTGCAGGTTGAAGAAAAGCTTATATGGTCTTAAGCAAGCTCCAAGACAATGGTATTTGAGGTTTGACAGGTTTATGACAGAGCATGGCTTTAGTAAATGTCAATATGACCATTGTGTTTATTTTAACAGATTGGATAATGGTAGTTATATTATCTTGTTACTGTATGTAGATGATATGCTTGTTGCAGGTTCACACATGTAGGAAATTACTGAGCTTAAGGTAAAATTAGCTCACACATTTGCCATGAAGGATTTAGGAGTAGCAAAGAAAATCCTTGGCATGAGTATTAAGAGAGACAGGAAAAATCACAGTTTGATTTTGTCTCAAGAGGATTATGTGAATAAGGTGTTAGAGAGGTTCAATATGCAGGATGCAAAACCGATAAGCACACTTATGGCTGGACACTTCAAGTTGAGCAAAGAACAGTGTCCTAAATCACATGATGAGGTTGAGTACATGAGTAGAGTTTCATATGCTTCAATAGTTGGGAGCTTGATGTATGTAATGGTATGTACTAGACCAAATATTGTCCAAGCAGTGGGAGTTGTCAGCAAGTTTATGGCCAATCCAGGAAAGGAACACTGGAAAGTAGTTCAGTGGATTCTCAGATATCTGAGAGGGACCAGCAGTAGGCATTTATGCTATAGAGGGTCAAACACTTCTCTACATGGGTATGTAGATTCAGATATGGCAGGTGACTTGGATGGTAGGAGAAGCACCACAGGATATGTGTTCACTGTTGGTGGAACTGTAGTTAGCTGGATTTCAAAGTTGTAGAAGGTTGTTGCCTTGTCTACTACAGAGGCAAAATACATTGCAGTCACAGAGGCTAGCAAAGAAATGATTTGGATGACTTGGTTCATGGAAGAGTTTGGAAAGGAGTAAGAGAGCTATAGATTGCATAGTGATAGTCAAAGTGCAATTCATTTGGCAAAGAATTTAGCCTTTCATTCAAGAACCAAACATATACAGCTTAGGTACCACTTCATTAGACAGGTATTGGAGGATGGACAGTTGAAGCTGGAAAAGATCCATACGGATAAGAACCCTAATGATATGTTAACAAAGCCGGTAACAAAAGAGAAGTTGAATCTTCATTCAACTTTTGTTGGTCTTCAAAATTGAACTTGAAGAGGGAGAAACAAGCTAGAGATGTTTAGAAGATGTTGTTGTACAAGTACAAGTGCAGCTATTTATCTCCAAGTGGGAGATTGTTGAGTTATGGAGCTAAAAGCTTCACTAATGAGCTAATGTGGATGTTGTTAGGCTTACATAGTAACCAGCATCAATCAGAACCAGCTGACATTGGTTAGGGGTCAACCGGCATTGGTCAAAATCAACCAACATCGGTTAGGGGTTGACCGGCATTGATCATCTTCAGACTGACACCGACTTCTGTGCGTTTCCAAAATTTCTATTTTTAGGAGAACAAATTTGAGCCTTTGATTTAAGAGGTGGATCTAAGGGTGGCGAATGCATGGCTCATGAACCCTAGTGTTGTAGTATTCTATATAGTAGGGTTAGATCCTCATAGCATGTACAATTTAGTAATTGAGTTGATTATAATTGATTGAGAGAGAGAGAGAGAGAGAGAACTCTTGAGGGATAATTACTGTACATCTACAAGGTGTGAGGAGAGAGAGAGATTTCTTCATTGTATTTCTTTCGAGAAGAGTTTAATACAGATTGAATGTTTCTTGTATCTCCTATTATTTGTTGTTTTTGATTTCTAGTTACTTATTACTTCTGGTTTTAATTTTGTGTTTAGATGCTTATACAAAATTAATAAATTGTACTCGAAGATCCTAACAATACTTATTTAACAAGAAAGACATCTTTGAACTTTGAAATAGATTCTTTTTCTATCTTTTTCTGAAATCGATCAATTATAGTAGCATTCTTGCTACTATTCCCATTACTAATGTGAAATCCAGAAACTCTGTTATATTCTTAAAGAAGTATAAAAGTTACATAGCTTCCACATTACCCAATAGCATATGTACTTCTTAAAAAAAATTATATGTGATGGTAATAATAAAATTGATTTTATTTATTACAAGGATGTCTATTATGAATTGATATGAGAAATGGTACCTTTCATCAAACATTTTCCAACATATATCCAAATCTGCATATTTGGTACTCTCCCAAGTGTGTGTAATGTTGTAATGTATGAGCTCTAATTTATTTGCAATCGAAGAATCCATGAGATACCCATTAATATAATTTTCAACTTCTATAAATTCTCATTTGTGTATCTTGGGAAGGTGAACATGCTTAGAACTTGATTCCAAAGGTGTGATGTGATGATTTCTATGTCCTTATATGATATTGGGAGAAAATGACTAAACACCCCAATACACTTATTTATAAAAAATTGAATATCAACATGGTGTTTACCTTGATCACAAAGTGAGAGGGTATGAATTCCCCTCAATACTAAGTATTTGGTTTCTTGGGAAATTTGTACCTCATGAGAAATTTCCTCAATTTTGACTACCTTTATTTTTATAAGCATTAAAAACCATCCTTCAAATGTAAGGTTCATCTCCATGGATTAAGGATTTGGTGATGATACATTCATGAACTAAAACCACTAAACTTACATAACCCATTAGCATTCATAATATACTTAGCAATAATCATTTTGAACTTATCACAATTTTTACCTTGCTTTTGTTTGTAAATATGTCTCGGTTCCCATATTAGAATGTGTAGGTAGCTTTGGGGGGAAATATTTATGTGCCTTCTTAGGCATGTGCAACATTATATGTTAATTTACTTAGCGAATTATCTTCTTGACCTTTGACCATAAATGGTGGATCATGAGGATGCAAACATAAGAAGTTGCCATTACCTTCTTCCCCGTTAAGGCCATTAAGCAGTCATTTCTTTAATTTAATATTTTTTCCACACAAATACAACCCATTACATATGGATGATATCATGCTAATGTTGAATGGTAAACTAGCAACTGGAAAAAAACCAATATAAGAAGAGAAATTTTATGTTGCCTTATCTAGCACACCCTAGACCTTTTATAGATGATATCCATTTTCTAAATTATTTCCAATCACCTTGTCATATGCATTTGCCAATGCAATCATAGATTGGATATTAGATCTGAGGCCAACTAAAATGATATGAATTTGTTTACTAGGGTTCTGAATTTCTCCATTGTTTGCCTTGATAGCACTATTGGATGTGACGTGATATGCCTTGGTTCCTTGCATTTGACCCATGTGCTCCAACCACCGAATCCTATTATCATTCATAATATTTTCCTTATGCTCATCTAAGGTTAATTTAGATGTTTTTCTTATCCATTTATATGGGATGATGAAATTATCAACAATAATGATATTGAAATTAAAAACTCTACCTTGTATAGATCTCAAAATATCACATGGATCCCACACCATTATGCACAAACAATTTTGAGCCAAAGGATATATAATCACTCTTTTACCCTTCTCAAGATGATAGAAAAATTGAAACAAATTTATGTTATGGTTCCCATATCTTGAGATGCAATTATAAGAGTGCTTACCATCTTTAGTTAAAGTAGGATATTTTGACAGATTTATTTCAGCATTAGAATCAACTAAAACATTTTCTTTAATTACATTTATATCAACATGATTATTCTAAAATTCAATATTATGTGGTACTGACTCACTCTTCGAAATATTATTTTCAATTATGGACATTTTACATTTAATGTGTAATGTTTGCTTCTTCTTGATTTCATTAATACAAACATTTTGTTTATTAGAAGTCATACCTTTTTCTATTGAGGACTCTTCACCTTCAACTTTCATGGTGGATTCTTTATGTTCTTGATCATTGATCTGTTCACTTTCTTGTAGTTCTAGTCCTAGATTTTCTTCTTCCTTCAAGGATGCATTATTGTGTTCTTTCTCCTTGATCTCTTTCTTATCAATATTTTGAGGTTTTGGTTTCGACTACTCATCTTTCTTCTTCAACATTCTTATGCATTCATACAAACCTCTTTTATTTGGACTCCTCACTTCGAGTAACTGTAAGTAATCATCAAAGGAAACTTGAGATTTAAAGCCATTAAGTATCCCTTGATACTTTCCAAGGATTATGGTGGCCTCAAATTTGTAATTTTCCTCATCCTTTTATATTTTAATCAACACCTCTTGAATAGGATCTATATTATTCTTCCTCTGTAAGAACTTTGCTTGAAGAAACATGGATCAATTAAATGTTGAAGGACTCATTTGGGTAGCCTTGTTCTAATTTATATTCTACATGGCTTATATCATATTTATCATGTATTATTTCACTATCCTCTATATGTTATTTATAAAATCTTTCTAACTTTGATTGATTGAATCATGCAAGGAATTCATTTCTTCTGTAGGTATTTTCTTTTTTTTGTCTCTCATGATTTCTCATTTGATTCAAAGGCTAACAAGATCACAACTCTGATAAAATTGAAATGTCACTTTTAAAATAAACCAATAACCTATGTAATTTTATGTTTTTTGTACTTAAGAACATTTGTAACTTTCACAAATAATCATTGACATAATCACAAATAACTATTAAACATGAACCCTTCATCAGTAATTATATAAACATAGCCATACATAACTCGTTGCTATTCTTCTCACTAGATAATTTCACAAACAGTTGGCAAACATACTAGGCAAAAACATACAATATTTTTATTATAAACCCTACTACAATCATTCATATTAAGGAGTTGTAAAACACTGATAACAATACCAAAATCCCAATTGATTTATCTTATTTCAATAAATCTAATACACATATAAACTAATGATATTATAAATGGAGTAACAATGGTGTGATAAAAACCAGTTACTTATTGAGCTCCCAATCCAATGACCATGTACAATAGTCAACAATATCCCATGGTGGATGCATTTGATGTTTATCAAGTCACGTCAGGCTATAATGTGTCATGAATGGCTTGAAAAATCAAGCAACAGTAACCAAAAGGTTAAATTCATTATTGGGTCATGATTATAACATACACATGAGTCTCCACACTTCTCAAATCATGGTGGAATGCAATACATACCATAATAGCAATAAACAATTTTGTTGGAAGATTCCTAATAGGTTTGTGATGGTGTATGATAGGCCCTTTAATGATGCACAACAATGAATACTTTGAATCTTCACCCAATTTATAAATCGATATGAACCTTTAACCAATTGAAATTGGAAATGATCATAATCTTTAACACAAATATGATTCTTGGATGGAATCACCTCACATGGAAAAGAGGGTTTTCATATTCCAATCCAACCATAGAAACCAAGAGGGTTTTCCTCCTCCAAATCTCTACACTCCAAGGGCTTTCATCCTGGGAGAATAAATTTAATAAGAAATGCTCAAGCTCTAGAATAGAGTTTGATAACAAATGATAAGGTATGACTAATGAATCATCCTTTTTAGCCCAACACTTCTTTTATAATTTACCTTTTTCCAGTTTTCCTAACCCTAAAATTAGTTAAAACACTTTTAGATAAATATTACTTTTTGGCCCACTTAATGAATATTAATTATTGGCCCCCTCTAGAATAAAAATATATGAGTGTTCTTTTTCCATGTTATAGAATAAAGTAACTTTAAAAAGACTATAAAATATTGTTATTAAATTATTTGTGTAATTAAATATTTAAAAAAGGGGTCATTATAGACTAATGAATCATGAAATTCACATAAGCTTAATATCTCTCTAAGTGAAATTATTAGAAATGTGATTCAAAACAAATTTACTATATTACCTCCCATTTTTCATACACATAAGGCTAAATACTATTATTCTTACCATAGATTCAATGGGAATTGCATGGATAGGTGTCATGCTTTGAAAATAAAATGCAATATCTTGTTAATAGCAGTGACCTTACATTGACACATCTATGAAGACACCACAAGACTAAATGATACCTTCTAATATCAAATAACCCACCCCAATTATCAAACCATATCCTAACCAAGAGTTACCAATGCAGAAGAAATGTATTCCAAAAGACATGTCATTGCCAAATTAAACACCCAATACAAACTAGGTGTGATCTCCTATTGAAGAGTTACCTAAAGAATATTTTCCTAAAAATAAAATTTAGTTACATACCTAAACAAGATAAGGCTATAAACAAGGTTCCTAATATGCAACATAATACTTCTTCTTTACTCATATAACCTTTGATCATTATCCATTACATTTATGGTAAATAATGCACCAATGTCATGGTTGACAACTTTTGTGAAATTAGTGTATGTAGCATTAACCTTCTCAAATCTAATGGATATGACATCGAACACTTGAATATGACTAATTTATCTAAACCACTCATAAGATCCATTGATTTTCCCATAGCTCTTAATATTACATTGTGTTTTACCATATTCTACATCGACCCTACTTTGACCCAATACAATGTTATAATAGGAAAATCATGCATGCAACAATCAATAAAAATCATGATCACATTATTTTTAATCTCCAAGGTAATATTATTTACATTTTAAGAGAGGTAACATCTATAAATCAAGAAGAGCAAGTGGAATCTATGTCTTCAACTAGTACTCAAGCAATGATATCTAATTCTCCTCCACATATTCACTTTGAAAGAACCACAAGTTGGGCACATGATACCGATAGTAATGAAAAAATTTAAGAGAAAATAAAATTTAATAAACCAATTATAAAATATGATAGGATTGATTATACATACCTTAGTATAAATGTAAAATATGGTTTGAATGGCATGTCATAATTAGTCTATGAATACAACAATTGTGAGATGCATGATATGATGCCTACACTTGAACATTGCATTGATAGTATCATAGGTTATGATTCAAAATAGTTTATTGTACATAGATTCTCATTGTTTTCTTTCCTAATCACCTTCCCCTGAGTTGACTTATTCATTTATCCATTATTCTATATGGACATGTGCATATGCTTTTGTTTTGATCATTCTTCTAGCCCTTGAATTTTTACCTTGATTATCTTGTTCTTTTGGCCCTTGACTATTGATTAGACATCTTGATATGAACATTAATGCTAGATATATTGTGATGACATATTCACATACATCCTTTTATAATGGTATGATATTTGTTTCCATTATTTGAGGCATGTTACACCTCAATGTGGCAAAATATTTGCCAACTTATCCATATTGACTATATGTGTTTGATTTTGTTATGAAACACATTGAGCTTACACAATCACATATATTATATGCCTACACATCTTATGAAATTCATACACTCACTCTTTCCCACTAGTGGCATGCACCTACTATGGTTCTATTACATCCTTCTTTGAGAGATGACTCTGCCATACAATGAATGCATATCATTTGTCTTCTCGACATTGCTTTGTTACTACATTTAATGCACAATACGTGTTGACAAATGTCATTGACTATTTAGATCCCTTTTATTATTATATTTTTCATCCTTACCCTATTGCCTTACTTTATTTAATGAGTATTGTATAAAAGAGTCTGAATATCAAGTCAGGTGCTCATTCAGTTGTCCAAGTTAGTTCTGGAGTCATTACAACTAGGTGTAAACATGGTATATTTTTTCTATGCTCAACATTTAACACTTGATTGTGTTAGCATCAATTCTCATGAGGCATAGGCCATATGCACTCACCCAAAACATGGCTAAAATGAAATTGGGGCCCGTGTTGGACTATTTATGCCATGCTGCAAGGCATCACACATAGAACATATTATTTAAGAGAAGGATTTTCTTAGATTCATTGGCATAAGCCTTTTCTAGGCTAAGCTTGATCGTCTATAGCTACAAGCCCATTTGGGGAATTATTTTTGGTCATAAGGGCATAAGCCTTTATCAAACTAAGGCTAGTGTCATATAGGTGTTAGATGGGTCAAGGGGATACTTTAGGTTTAATCACTCATACTAGCATCATGTTTCTTAGCAAAGGTAGGAACATGTGGTACAAGTTTTCCCTACACTTAGGTTATTCCTACAAGATATGATGATGTCATTAATTAACATCGGGATGCCATTAATTACCTGGACCATAAGCTTTCAAACAACATTATTAATACATATGAATTAGAATTACAACATTATAACTATTACATCTATTGCGCATTAAAATGACATTATCAAGACACATAAACTAGATCAAGCTCAATCAGATGCAACTTCCATCTTCATTAATCAAAGTCCAAATAAAATAGATTACATTATACTGCAAATAGAGTAAATACTTTGCTTGAGATATTTAACTACCCAAAGGATCACAAGCAAGCTTGAGAATATACAAATAGAGATTTAATGGCATCCATGTTATTCCTAATACTAATGGTGACCATCATAAATGCATGTAGAATCATTTCTCTAGATCTTCACTGCATCAATTCATGTCCCTTTGCTCAATGTTTTAAGCTTATTTTATAGCCTATAAGAAAATCTTATGCCAGGGTAAAGTACACACATGAATTACCTTGTTAAATCCTTTTTTGATCATTTATTTGGCTCCATTACCTTGCATCCTTTGTGTTATAGTCGTCATGTGTTGCCACTCCTAGAAGATGCCCTGAAGATTTGGGCACCAGCTAATCGCTTACTAGTTGGTGTAAGATGTGCGTTGATTCTTCCAGTTGGTGTTAATATGACAAAATAATAATCATTCAAAATGATCACCTCACTTTTAATTATCTATCATGTTAACATGGATCCATACTTAATGAAATAGGGGCCCAACATTACCCCATACAAAATTACTAGTCTACCCTTTGACTAATATGTCAAATCTTTTGATGCATAGAACTTGGGCATGCTCTCCTTAAACTCAGTGTTGAAGGATTCAAATCCCTTAATAACAAGCTTGATCTCTTCATCAATGTTCTCTATTTTTATGGAGGTGACATTAAGCACAAGCACATCTATCTTTTCCAACTCTTTTCTAAAGGCCTCAAGATTTTCCTTAACTTTTGTCACTCCTCCATCTAGGATTGCTCCTTGATCATAGGCCTTAGTCTAAAAGGAATAGAAGAGTGCTTCTAGGTCATGTTCATGTTCATTAATCTAGGTGCACATTGCATTAACTTCCCCATTATCTACACATGTTTTGATCTACTCATAGAGTACACCTGTGCCATCAGTTTCTCCTTTTCCTCCTTTACCTACTTGAGGTGTGTGTCTATGACTAACACTTGGTTAGAAAAGCTCAATAATATGGTGTTTGTTACATATACACTCTCATGTAGTTTAATAAATAGGTCTTCCATCTCTTTGAGCTTAGGATCAAGCTCTTTTTATAGTGTAGCACAAGGATCTTCTTCTTCTTCTTGTACCAGCTCTAGTTTCATTCTTGGGAGAATTTATTCCACTAGCACGCTTATCTTATAAACCTCAGAGAGGTTGGATGTATCACATTCAACCAAGAGGGAAGGTTTGACCATCTCTATGCACTCGCATAGCTATTTCAACTTGAATTTTATGGCATGCACTTCATCTTCAATATCCTTACAAAGTTTCTTCCATTTATTTTCTCTACCATAATTGATGATATTTTTACATGCAACTTTAGTGGACATCTAGATAAGTGCATTCCTAGATTGAATTAGTTTCATGGTATGAGGGTTGATGATAAGGGAATCATGCCCTTATTTGGGTTCTTATGTGCCCAATATTGCCTTTCGAGGTGCCTAAAGTGCCTCAAAGTGAGGCTCATCCATGTAGCTATCAAATGCAAATGCATATTATTTATACATCTTAGCTATAGTAGATTCAAGGGCATGAAGTTAAACATATATAAATCTTAAACTTTCCACCCCTTCTATACCTTCTCTTGAATGCTCAACTCTAGGCCTTCTTCCTTGACTATGGAAATCTCCACTTTCTCTTCTTCATCCTCATTAGTGCCACCACTTTTATCAATGCTTTCCTCTAAGGACTCATCTTCTTATTTCATAAGGGGTTCTTCCTCAAACTTTTATCCTTTGTCCACTTATTCTTCCTAGGGTTTTTCAATGCTTACCTCCAGGTGTATTCTCTCGGTGCCAGCATCACCTTCTTTCTATAAGGGTTCCTCTTCAGTCTCTTTTTATTTTTCCAAGGTGCTAGTATTATCTTCCTTTATTTTAAGTGCCCCTTCACTACTTGGGTGCACCTGTTGTGAAGCTTCATTTGCTTTCCTAGTGAGGGTGTTAGGCACTTTCTTTGTTTTCTCAATGGTTGATCATGTACTTGAGGGAACCTTATTTATCTTCCTCTTTCTCTTGTCCCTCTCTTCCCTAACCTTATTCAACCTTAGCTTTCTTAATATCTGCTTGAGTTATGCCCATTTCTTTCCAAGCCTTCCTCTTCTTATCTAGAACCAGTGCCATCTTGATTTCTTCCTTATTATGGCCCATTTTATTCCACAACCTTCTCTTTTCTTCTTCTATTTATGAAGTTTGTGTGGAGGGTTATTTAGATGAGATGTTGTCTAGCTTCTTTGCTTCTTCAAGCATGATAGTAGTGCCACCTTGGAGGGCCTTCTAAACATTCTCAGCACTGGGTTCCTCTCCCACTTATCCTTCCTATATAATATAGGTTTTTATTCCTTTTTTTTCCTCCATCTCTTTCTCCTTTCCATACATGAGCGCATATTCTACCTCCATTTCTTCTAAAGTTATCATAGGGAGTGCAACGAGTCCTTCAGACTTATTCTTTTTATGCTTCTTGTTGGAGGAAGTAATCTCTGGTGTAAATGTTATGCACTTATTAGGGTATAGAGGAGTTTCTTGTTTACTAGAGGTGACCTTCAACTTTATGCACTCTTAGCTTTCCTCAAGTGTCTTTCCCTACCTTTTTTGGGGAGATTTTTATTGCATTATTGGTGTTGGCTTTCCTTTATCACTGATCTAGAGGGGGTCATCATCATATTTTTCAAGGTATGTGCCCTTCTTACATGGCTTCATCTCATAATACAACATGAAGATGCACCCACTTATAACTTCCCTCTGGAGGGGATGGAGGTTCGTGCGGTTGGAGTCATCCTTTGTGGCTTTTTCTCTTAGGCACACATACTAGTGCCTCAACCTACTTCTCTCTCTATCCATCACCTTCATTGGGATATCTAGTTGCTATGCATTGGGAATATTTCTTAGCATCGCTATGAAATATTTAGCAAAAAATGCATAAGGTATCTTCAACCAGTACGAGAGGTTTTTATTTATGAGCACCAAGTACACTACATAGAAATGTTGCATGATGGTAAAGGTTTTCATGCTAAACATGTTCTAAGGGAGCTCCTATGGGATGTGTCATTCAATCTTGAATGCATCTATGTATCAAGTGCACCACCCCATTACTCTTGTCTTGTACTTTTGGGAGAATATGGGTGGGCAAGTGAACTCTTTATATTTTAGCACTGAGGAGTCCTTATGCACTAAGAAGACCCAAAGATTATCCTCATCACCATCAAGCATGCTCATTTCCTCCATCACTATAAATATTATCATGGACCCCCACCTAAAGGTCTCATGTGCCTTGTGGTATTTTATGACATTCTTCACCATCTCCTTAGCAATAAACCTCATGATATTGAACTTGACCCTTTGCACCATGTGATGGGTGACACACAAATACGTCTTGTTGATATTAATCTAACAACTACTAAGAGAAATCATATATCTAAAAAGGTAGGCCACTACCCTCATACAAGGGTTCTATATGTATTTGATTGGGAATGTGAACCATGTTTTGTAATAACCTAGGAGTTTCACAACCCTCTCCACCTCTACATCATTCTCCATCATCTAACAGATGTCCATCCCTACACTTGGGAACCCAGTGATTCTATTGATGAAGCATGTCAAGATCTACATGCACCTCTTTATGAAGTAAAACCAATCACCATGGATGTGTGAAAGGAGGAATTGCACTAATTCCTCTAGATTTCCAAAACTTGATAACTCATACAACTAGGTTCTATCGATGGTCATGTTAGCCAATTTTTACAACCAAGTTTTGCATATTTATTTTGGCTAAGTGTAGCATCCTTATTGGTTTATCCCCATAGAAAAAAAGAATAAGTGTTATTTCCTTTGAAACCCTTTGTTTGGTCTTTTATAAGTGTTATTTCAATCCTTTTGCTCAAGTGTTATTTCTTTCATCAAGGTTTTACTTCAGGTTTTTTGTTCAAGACTCAAAAGAATTATTTCAAACTTTTTATCCGAAATAATATTTTCAAAGGAATTGGTCCATTTCAATATTTATGAAAGGTCCTATGCAAAATCCCAAAGGGTCACTTTCAAAATTCTAAAGGGTCTTTTTCTCATGGAAATGTCCTTTGAAAAAAGTCTGAAAGGGACATTTTCAAGATTTTTGAAGGGTCTTTTCTCAGGAATTGGTTTCTCCTTTCAAAGGATTGGTCCAATTCAACTTTTTTGAATGGCACATTTCAAGTTTCTAAAAGGCATCTATAGGATTTATGAAGGATTTGTTTTGAACTTTTTGTCCAAAATAATCTTCTGAAGGGTTTGTTCTTTCAAAGAATTGTCACTTTCAAAATCTTGAAGCAATTATTTCTCATGGAAGGATCCTCTTCAAAAAGTCCAAAGGGTACATTTTAGGGTTTTTAAAGAGTCTTTTCTAAAGTGAAGGGATGTTTTCATTTTGTCAAAGGGACTTTTCCTCATGAAAATGTCCTAAGCAAGTTTTTTGAAGGGTACTTTATATTTTTTTTTGAAAGAAATGTCCCGTACATTTTTTCTGAAAGAAATGTCTCTTGTAACTTTTTCAAAGGAATTGTTTCAGACATTTTATCTGAAATAATCTTTCTGAAATAATTGTCCTTCAAAAGCTTGAACAAGGGGACGCATTCAATATTTCCAAAGGGACACTTTCAAAAACTCTAAAGGGTCTTTTTCTCATGAAAATGTCTAGTTTCATTCTACCAAAGGGCATGTTTAGGCTTTCAGAGATGTGAAACAAAAATTTTGAAGGGTTATTCTCGATAAAAGCATCCTTTAGAAAAAGTCTAAAGGTACACTTGCAAAAATTCTAAAATAATTATTTCAGATGTTTTGTTTGAAATAATATTTTTGAAGAGATACTTCAAAATCCCAAAGTGACATTCTTAGAAAAGGTGAACCAATCCAAAGGGGCCTAAAGGGTGGTTTATTTTAGAGTAATATGCCTGAGAAGAATGCCCCAAAAGAATTGGTCCCAGTAGAGTGATGGTTATATGCACGTCAACTTCATGATGAAGGACTAGCCATTGTTGTTCAAACAAGTAGGTCCCTAGGCAGATCAATGGTCCTCATTCAAACACTCAAAGATCTAGGGGCTCACATTCTTCATCCACCAAAGCCCATCAAAGGGTTCATCTCATCATTGATTAGGTCATGATCCAAGTCATTTGTAATGGCCAATCAAAAGAACAACTAGCTGTGCACATAGACTCTAAGTGATGCCTCTCCAAGGCCAATAAAATGAAAATGACTCTCCCCTACATCGTTACACACCTCAAAAAGCTGGTGGAAAGTTGTTAGCATTAGGTAAAATCTATGCTAAGTGGACTCTCATTTGCATAAATGATTGATGCCATTACTCAGCTCAAAAATATCTTGTTTCTATTGGGCAACCATTGGAGAAGGATCTTTGAGAAATCAGGCCAAGAGTGATGAAGGGAGGTGACATGGATCAATCAAATGGCCCAAATGAGCATCATTTTCAAAGATAGTTGAAACTAAAGAAGGACACTCCTAAAATAATGATTCCTCTTTCTAGTAACAAAGGCCTCATCTTCTCACTTACTTTATGCTATAAATATAGCCCTTGGGCTAGTGTAAAACCAACCACATAATGTATGGCAAAGCCCTACGAGAATGATATTCTACGTTTAAACATTGGTACAAGTATTTTTCTTTGAAGTTGTGAGCAATTATATGAGTATGTAAGTGACATATAGTGACAACAAGTGATAGTTTTCATTCTTATGTCATTTGTCCTTCATGCTTGAGCAAGAGTTCTGGGTCTAACAGGTCATATAGAGTGAATTTAAGTGTGTTAAATTTTTGCATGTGTATAACTATTCTTGGAATGTACATATTGTCTTTTAGTTCATTTTCCTTGTGTCATTTCACTACATCTCGCCTCTATACTGAAATGCTTGTGTTAAAATCTTTAGAACTTGAAAATGGTCTATGCATTTTATTGTATTGTGCATTAGGATATGATCTTCATGTAGAATATAATCTTGGTGCATCACCAATCCTAGAGTAGGTTCCACTTTTGTGTAATTTCTAACTCATTTCCTTTAGATCAAACTAGTTTAGATAGAGGTTGTTTTGTAGAGACACATTCAAGGAGCTAGCCCATTTAAATCTAGAGTTTCATTTCCTTTATAAGCATACCCACATACGTAAAAATGTTCCAACATTGCCTAAATCTGAAAGAGGATTGAACACTCTCTTCTAGGGTGTAAGATTTAGAGACAATAGTTATGGCATGCTTGGTGGGACAAATTATTGACATATCAAGGTGAATGTTGGTCTTGACAAGCCTAAGGTTGTATAAATATTATAAATCTAGCATTTGGAAACTCCAAAAGGTGAGAATATTTGGTTGTAGATCAAGTTTCCCACATTATACTTCATGGTCCTCACTAGGTCATCTAGGACTTCTGATCAAGCCCCTCTAGCTAAAGCTCTTCTTGAACAACAATGCCATGAACCATTCCTAACACTTAGAGATCCTTGGTAGGGAGGTTTTGGAGAAGAAGAAGAAGTTGAGGAAGTTGGATAAATGGAGAGGCAATAACCTTTCCCAACCTTCAACACCCAAAATCCAATTGACCTTCCTACATATGACCCTATTCCTTCCAATGTTACCAAGAGTCTCCTTGGTTTCAATGGAGAGGGTCTTATTACCCCATCTGAGCATATTAGGGACATTTCAAAAAAAATTAACTTCCATAATGTCACCCAAGCCAACAGAGCTATTAGATTGCTTGTCATGTCTCTAAAAGGTAAGGCACTTGACTGGTATAGGAATTTGGAAGGTGGTGCATTACAAGTTAGGATGGCTTTGGGGAATTGTTGGTAACTAGATTTTAGAATAAGAGTGACCATACTTCACTAATCCATTAGTTGAATGTGATAAAGAGAGGTCCTAATGAATCCATGGGAGAATTTAATGAAATATTTCAAAGGACATGGCATAGGTTACCAGCTATCATGAGACATCCTATAATCTTTGTGTTCCCCACTTATCTCAAGGGTATTAGTACTGTTGTGGTGGTGATGTTACAGTCAATGAGAGGATTCACTCTACCAGATGCATATGAGATAGCTATTGAAGCTAAGAATATCTTAATACAAGTTGGAAAGATACCTCTAAGAGTTTCCATGCCTTTATTATCTCATAGTTTGGTTGAGGCTCCAAGTGTGGCATAAGTTCCTAATGCCAATGTCAAGCCAAGAACCTTTCCCAAGAAGATGGAAAATGTTGTGGATAAAGATGAAGATAACTGGTCATTATGAGCTAACCTAAAACAAGCTCAATTTCAAACAAGTGCTCTACCTAACCATCAATACTATCCTCAACAAGGCTATAGAGCTCCACCCCAATATAAATACTAAGGAAGAGGACAAGGTCAATAAGGTTTCAACAGGTAGCCTAATGCCTATAATCCTAATTCCACTCCTTCCACAAAGGTTGTTGTTCTAGTACATGCTTACTTAGTCCAAAGGGAGGATTATTTAGACCAATGGGGACAACCTCGATGGTGGAGAAGATAGCCAAGATTTGGTGGCATAAGAAGAAACTACTCCTTACATGACAAATCCCAGCCAAAGGAATATTCATAGAGAAGGTAGCTACCATAGTGTAGGTATGATGAACTTTTAAGCTAAAGATGATTATGTGTTGAATCAAAGCACATAAATTGTTGCCAACACAAGAGCCAAGAAAAGAGCTCTAAGAGATGTTTTGGGAGTACATGTGACTCCAAGTTATGCCTCTCCAAAGCCACAAGGTGTGAATCCTAATGCAATACCTATTACCAGTCATGCTCCTCAATAAAGTCAAAATGCAAGTAGGGTTGTCAAGCCTACAATGCAGTAGGTTTAGACTCCCTCACTACCTTCAAGAATACAAGAAAAGGTGAATACTTTCCCTCTAAAAATTTTTCATTCTTTGAATAATACCAAGACAAGCATATCTTTTTGGTAAGTCTTGCATCTGTCTGGTCAAAAGAAGCTCTTACAAGAACAGCTTACAAACATTCATGTAGCCCCTCAAACTTCAAAACACAATAGTGTGGCCCTTACCAATTCTCAAAATCATGTCTTAGAGCCCTCCACCAAATTTGAAAAGCCTCCACCTTTATACCTCAACTCATTGTGGGAGACAAGTTGGTTCACAATTGTATTGTAGATAGTGGAGATAGTACCACTCTCATGCCTAAGGTGGTGGTTGATCATTTGGGATTGAAGTATGAACCACATAGTAAAGGTGTATTACAACTTGATAGGACTCCAACCAATATAGTGGGATTGGTTAGAGGTCTAAAAGTCTTTCTACATGGGTGCCCAAGTTTCCCCATTATACAAGATGTTGTGGTGGTAGACCTTCCAGCTCATTTTGCTATCTACTTGTCAAGGGACTTCACGGCTAAGATAGGAGGGTCCCTTTCTATTGACTAGTATTTTCTAGATTTTAAAACAAGACATGTAACCAAGGTGACTATAAGTACTCATCCCTTAGTGTCGTTTCATATTGATCCATACATGGAGACAAGTTCAAATTAGAATTGTCTAATTAGCAAAGAAGAGAAAGGTGTCATGGATGGTGAAGCATCCTCCCTCCTTGAAGGTATTTTTGATATTTTCCTTGATAATTACAACACTGAAATGCATGGAATTGATCCATATATATTCATATGAGAGACTGATTTGGGATTTTATTGTATGCATGAAAAAAGTGTTTCAATCCTTTCACTCACTAATGAAGACCATGAACTTGAAGGAATATGGGAAATGTTTTTTGACGGCTCAAGAAGTAAATTAGGTGTAGGATCTAGCATTATGTTAGTTTCTCCACCAAAGAATCAATACTACTCCTCATATAGATTCCACTTCAACTACACCTATAATGTGAAAGAATATGAAGGCCTAGTTCATGGCCTCCAGTGGGCAAAGAAAAGAGGGATCAAGAATTTGGAAGTTTATGGAGCTAGTGAATTGGTCATCCACCAAGTGAGGAATACACAGTTGTTGATGTATGGAAAGAAAAGGATCAGTCCCATATCAAGGTCATTGTTAGGCCTCATATTCTAGATAATTAAATTTCATGTCAAGTGTTTGAAAGTGATGAACACATTGCATACTTCTTACAAAATGAGGAAAGATTCTCTTCAAGGAACCAAAAGAGACTGCATGATCAATATGAAGAGCAAGTTATTCAACTGAAGACAAACAAGATACATAAGGGGATGATTACTTTGAAGAGTGTTTTCAATGAAGATTATCAAAAAAAGAAAGAAAGAGTGAGCATGCCAAAAAAAGAAGAAAACTATGAGAGAGTCATGATTTACAAGGACAAGCTTCTAAAAATTGGTAAGATATGTTCTCTAACCGAAAGGCAGGCCTTTATTGAGTTATGCAAAGAGTTTCATGACATTTTTATTTAGGAATACGAAGATTTAAAATGGTTTGATCCAATTCTAGCTCATCACACCATTGAGTTATAACCTAGAGCTAAATCAATTAGGTAGAAATAAAGGCCTATCAATCTCAAAATAGATGAACTCATGAAGAAAGAGCTGACCAAGTTGATTGAGTCTAGGATTATCTTTTCTATAAAACACTCAACTTGGGTGGCTAATATTGTACCTATCCAAAAAAATAATGGAGATATCAGACTTTGTGTGTATTTTCAAGATCTTAATAGAGTGTGTCTCAAGGATCATTATCCACTACCTTCTATTGACAAAATTCTACAAGTTGCTTTAGGTTCTTAACGCTTCTCACTTCTTGATGGCTATTCAGGTTATAATCAAATACTAGTGAATGAAGAGGATCAGTTCAATACAACCTTCACTACAAAATGGGGGACCTTTGCCTATAAGAAGATGCCTCTTGGTTTATCTAATGCTGGAGTTACATTTCAAAATGTAATGGACATGGCTTTTAAAGGTTTGATCAATAAGTTTTTGCTTGTGTATCTTGATGATATAACCATTTTTCTAAAGGATGTTACTGATCATATGAAACATCTAAGGCAGGTGTTTAAGAAGTGTAGGGATTATGGAATATCCCTTAATCTAAAAAAATGCATCTTTGTTATCCATGCAGGTGAGCTATCGGGTCATATTGTTTCAAAAGAAGGCTTATCTATTGACCCTGAAAGGATTGAGGATATTTTAGGCTTATCTTTACCTCAACACAAGAAAGGACTTCAAAGCTTCTTTGGGAAAATAAACTTTGTAATAAGGTTCATTCCAAGCTTTGCAACTATGGTAAAGCCTATCATAACCATGCTCAAGAAGAACCAAGCTTCTGTTTGGACAAAGGAAGGTAACAGTAATTTTGAGGAAATCAAGCAAGTGATTGAAAAATATCCTACTCTCTTAAACCCAAAATTTTCCAAATCTTTCATACTCTATACCTTTTCCAACCTTGATATAATCTTGGTTATGCTTACGCAAAACAATGATGAACAGGTAGAGTAGCCAATTGCATTCTTCAACCAAGGATTGGAATATTATGAGGTCAGGTATATATTTTTTGAGAAGAAAGCTCTAGATGTGATAAGAGGATTGAATAAATTTAGATACATGGTTTCAAACAATAAGATACATGTCATGTTTTCTCATCTTTGCATCAAGAAATTTCTCCTAATCAAAGACCTTATTGAAAAGAGAGTTGGGTAGATTACAAAGGTGATGGAGTATGATGTGGATATTAAGGTTAAAAACTTGGTAAGAGGAAAAGGATTATGTGAGCATTTACCTTCAAATTTCCAAGAGCCAAAAGAGGAAGTCTTAATCAACCAAGTTCAACCCCAACCAGCTAATCACATATAAGTTCAAAGTTGGACACAAGATATTATTAGCTTTCCTCAAAATGGTGAGTACCCCAATGGCTTGAACAAGTCTCAAAGAAGGTATTTTAGATTGTTGGCCATTCCTTATTATCTATAAATGGTGTTCCCTTTATAAAATATGTGAATGGTGTGTTGTTGAGGTGTGTTAACAATGATAAGTTTTATATAATGTTGGAAAAGTTTCACAATGGTGTAGATGGAGGTCATTTCTCTTTGAGGATGATAGTTAAAAATATAATGAGGGTTGGTTACTATTAGCCTAGTCTTTTTAAGGATTGTTACCACTAGGATAAAAAGTGTCCTCAATGTGCCTTCTTTGTAGGCAAATAGAAACTTGTAACCCTTCCATTGAATCCTATCTAAGTAGACTAGCTTTTCATGCAATGGGGTCTTGATTTCATTGGTGTGATCAACCCTCCATCAAGTGCTAGACACAAATAGATATTGACTACTACTAACTACTTCACAACGTGGGTAAAGGATGTTTCATTAAAGGAGGCAAGTGAAAATGTTATCTTGGAATTCTATGCGAGAATTATAACAAGGCTTAGAATTCCCCATGTTATCATTTTTGATAACGCACTTGCTTTTATAAGTGGTAAAACTTTTGATTGGGCAAATAGGAATGGATTTTATTTGAGTACCTCATCTAATTATTACCCTCAAGGTAATGGAATGGTTAAGTCTACTAACAATAACTTCATCAAGATCATCGAGAGGACATTGGAGAATAATCAAAGAGCATGGCACAACAAGTTCAAGATAGCTTTATGGGTTGACAAGATTACTCCTAAGAGATAAATTGGTAATTCTCCCTTTGTTCTTATTTATGGGAGAGAGGCTAGGTTGTCCATATCTCAACAACTCCCTACTCTATAACTTTCACAACAACTGGAACTACTTGAGAATACTCCAATAGAAGTCAGACTAACATAACTAATGCAACTGCAAAAAGTAAGAGACAATGCACACAAGACCATGGAACACCACCAAGTACTCATGAGGAAGTCCTTTGACAAAATATCAAGTGAAAGAGTGTTCAAGGAAGGTGACTTGGTTTAAAAATGAGATGAGGACATAGCAAAACTAGACAGACATACAAAGTTTGATACTTTATGGAGTGGCCCTTACATCATTAGCAAGTACAAGCAAAGCAACTCTTTCAATCTGACCAAGATGAATGGCTATGAATTGCTTATCCCTATGAATAGGATACATTTGAAGTTCTATTATTAGTCCTTACAAGTATATTTTATAAATAGTAGTTTAGGTATGTGTCTCCTTTGATTTGCAATTGTGTTCCCTAAGTGCTTTGTAGCACAAGTGTGTTTCCTTCGTTTTGTTTGGTGTGTGTCTCTGCCTTGTGCGTGTGAATCAATCCAGCATGTGTTTTTTGAGCCAAAGTCTATTCAAGTCATTTTGAGTGCCTATATGCATGACTCCATGCCCAATGGAAGGATTTAGGCAATTGGTCTTAGGCATAACAAGCATGTCTCCCCTAGGAATTGCCAAGAGTGTTAGCCAAATTTTCCACCCAAGTTTTACATCTTTCTTTTGGCTAAGTGCAGCATCCTTATTGGTTTATCCCCACAGCAAAAAAGACCAAGTGTTATTTCCTTCAGAAGCCTTTGTTTGGTCTTTTGTAAGTGTTATTTCAGTCCTTTTGTTCAAATGTTATTTCTTTTAGTAAGGTTTTACTTCAGGTTTTTTGTTCAAGACTCAAAGGAATTGTTTCATAATTTTTATCAAAAACAATCTTCATGAAGGAATTGGTCCATTTCAATATTTCTAAAAGGTCCTTTGTAAAAGCCTAAAGGGTCACTTTCAAAAGTCCAAAGAACCTTTTTCTCATCGAAGTTTCATTTGCAAAAAGTTTGAAGGGAACATTTTCAAGATTTCTGAAGGGTCTTTTCTCAGAAATTGGTTTGTTCTTTCAAAGGATTGGTCTAGTTCAACTTTTTCGAAGGGCACATTTCAAGTTTCCAAAAGGCATCTGTAAGATTTCCAAAGGATTTATTTGAGATGTTTTGTCTAAAACAATATTCTGAAGGGTTTGTTCTTTAAAATAATTGGTCACTTTCAAAAGCCCGAAGGAATTGTTTCTCATGGAAGGATCCTCTTCAAAAAGTCCAAAGGGTACATTTTCGGATTTTTGAAGGGTCTTTTCTAAAGCAAAGGGGAATTTTCATTTCTTCAAAGGATCTTTTCCTCATGAAAGTGTCCTAAACAGGTTTTCTGAAGGCTACTTTACATTTTTTTCTAAAAGAAATGTTCCTTACATTTTTTCTGAAAGAAATGTCTCTTGCAACTTTTTCGAAGGAATAGTTTTAAACATTTTGTCCAAAACAATCTTTCCAAAGGGTCTTTTTCTATAGAAAAATTGGTCCTTTACAAAAAGTCCAAAAGAATTGTTTCAAACATTTTGTCTAAAACAATCTTTCTAAAAGAATTATCCTTCAAAAGCCTAAACAAGGACATGCTTTTAATCTTTTTGAAGGGACATTTTCAAAAAGTCTAAAGGGTATTTTTCTCATGAAAGTGTCTAGTTTCATTTTGTCGAAGGGCATGTTTAGGATTTTGGAGAGGTGAAATGAAAATGTCAAAGGGTTATTCTCAAGAAAAGAGTCCTTTAAAAAAAGTCAGAAGGGACACTTATAGAAAGTCAGAAAGAATTGTTTCAGACATTTTGTTCGAAATAATTTTTCTAAACAGATACTCCAAAATCTCAAAGGGACATTATCAACAAAGGTGAACCAATCCAAAAGGGCCCAAAGGGTGGTTTATTTTGAAGGAAAATTCTTGAAGAAAATGCTCAAAAAGAATGCCCTGAAGGAATTAGAGTGACGGATATATGGATGTCAACTTCAGGATGAGGGACTAGTTGTTGGTGTTTAAATAATTGGGTCTCCAGGTAGATCAACGGTCCTTGTTCAAACACTCAAAGATCTAGGAGCTCACATTCTTCATCTTCCAAAGCCCATCATAAGGTTCATCTCACCATTGATTAGGTTATGATCTGAGTCATTTGTGATGGCCAATCAAAATAACATCTAATTGTCCACATAGACTCCAAGTGATGCCTCTCCAAGGCCAACAAAATGAAAATGACTCTCCCTTACACCGTTACACACCTCAACAAGCCAGTGGAAAGTTGTTAGCATCAATACAAATCTACACCAAGTTGACTCTTATTTATATAACTAATTGATGCCATAACTTAGCTCAAAAATATATTGTTTCCACTGGGCAATTATTGGAGAAGCATCTTTGAGAGATTAGGCCAAGAGTGATCAAGAGAGGTGACATGGATCAATCAAATGGCCCAAATAAGCATCATTTATAAATATGGTTGCAACTAAAGATGGAGACTCCTAACAAAATGATTCCTCTTTCTAGCACCAAAGGCCTCCTCTTCTCACTTTCTTTCTACTATAAATACAGCCCTCAGGCTAGAGTAAAACCAACCACAGTGTATGACGAAGCCCTGCTAGAATGATATTCTTCCTTTAAGCATTGGTACATTTCTTTTTCTTTGAAGTTTTGAGTAATTTTCTAAGTGTGTAAGTGACATATAATGACAACAAGTGATGGTTTTCATCCTTCTATCCAAGTGTGTTGAATTTTTACATGTGTATAAATGTTCTTGGAATGTACAGATTGTCTTTCAGTTCATTTGCTTTATGTCATTCCATACATATTGCCTCCATAATGAAATGCTTGTGTTAGAATCTTTAGAAATTTAAAATTGTCTATGCATTTTATTGTATTGTGTATTAGGATATGATATTCATGTGGAATATAATCTTGATGCATCACCAATCCTAGAGTAGGTTTCACTTTTGTGCAATTTCTAACTCTTTTCCTTTAGATCAAACTGATTTAGACACAGGTTATTGTTGACGCAGGAAATTACACCCAGTGGCAAGAAAACAAGCTCCTACCTTCTCCTCGCAACATGGAAACTCCTCTCTCACCTGTGGGATGGCGAAGCAGGAGAGGAGAGTCTCTAGATAAGGGCTAGCTCCCTTTGATGTATCATGTTTGTTCCAGCAAGTGCAAAATACAGAGATAGATATATATAGATAGCTATAATGGGGGGGATGAAAAGGGAAAAGAGATGCAGGAAAAAAAAACCTACTCTAAAGAGGTGATACACCAAAATAAGATTACCTTCTCACATCCACACTTGAAATCAAACAATTGCATACATACTCTACTCACTTGGCAAAAAAGACCAAGCTGTAGGAAAATGGCAGGGAGGTTCTTATGGAAAACACAGGAATAGGGACTCACCAAGATGCTGTGAAATACATACTATAAATGACTTTGCCTATTCTATACCTCCAAATGGAACACTTCTCTTGTCAGCTGCAGACAATGGCACCTTGTAGATAACTAGTGTGTTGGTGCTGAACCTGTGAGAGCATCAAAAGACAATGACTGGACACAAATCAAACACTCAGGACATACACAAAATAATCCATCTAAGAAGAGGTAAAACTACTTTTATTTGATTCAAGTAGAAATTTTAGCAGGGCTACGCCTGGTAAAACTGTGAGAAGATGATTACAAATGACCAAGTTCGCAAACTTATAAGGAAAAAACAACAAGGAGACTCATTGACGCTTCCTGCTTGTAAGTGGGCATGTCGCGTCTTCATTGGGAAGGGGAAAATATTGTTACTGATGTCATCCCTCTACTAGAACCATGCTGCTACTTTGTCTTTTTTTCATTTTGTCTTATATGCTTACTCGGCCCCTGGGGCAAACTTTCTTGGTAGGTCGCTTCACTTTTGGCTCCTTCTGGTCAGCGCTTTCCACGTTTGCTTTTAAAATAATGGCTATCCTCAATTTTGCTAAACTTGACATCCACACAGCCATCATGCTTGGGTCCTTGTTGGCAGTTAGATCCATGCTTGTTTTTACAGCACTTTTCTCTCTCTACAGGCACCCTTCCTTGTTAAATGGGTCCACGCTGGCTTTGGACTGTTGACGGGCCTTATATGTCTTCCGCAGACTGCCTTGGATGGTCTGTGGCTACTTGGACTACTCCTCAGGCTTTGTATATTCCCTGCGGACTTTTGTCCATGAATATTTCTCACAGACAAAAAGTCCATAAAAATTCCCCAGGCTCGTTTGTGTTTCCCCACGCGGGCTTTTGTCCGCAGATGTTTTCCCGTAGACAAAAAGTCTATAGAAATTCATCTACATTTTACCTTTGTCTTTCTTGTGGGCTTTGCCTTAGCTGGATTTGAATTAGACCTGATTACTTACCTTTCAATGTTGGAGCGCCTTTGCTTAGTGCGACCCGGCCCCATTTGCTTTTGTGAACGCCTGCCCGCCCCTTTGCTTGAATCTCTTGATATATGCGGGAGTTAAACTGTTTGACTTGCCCTTCGGCCAAGAGCAGACCCTTAAACTGAACCTGTTGAACCAAAATTTGGTTCAATAGTTCAAGGTTCAAAGGAGTGCGTCGATGAACCAAGGCCAAGCCCAATGAACTCTTGAACCAAGCCCGACGAACCAATGATTGAACCGCCATGCTTGAATTTTAGTTGTTGAACCAAGTATGTTGAACCAAGCCTGTTGAACCAAAAAATTGGTTCAACAGTTCAACGGTATGAAGGTTCAATGCTATTACATTGAGGTGTTTGAACTGAGGTGTTTGAACTTGGATGTTGAACTGAGATGAACTAGGCCCAAACCAATGAACTAGATGCCAAACCAAAGAACCACGCTGCTGACCAAAGTGTTGAACTGAGCTAGAACGAAGCCATTGGACTGTATAGAAGATAAAACAAATGCTGATAAACCAACCAGGAGGACCAAATGACTGACACAATCGTGTTGAACTAAGTAGAGAACCACTGGTATGAACTTGTGCAACCTAGAAATAATTGTCTTCGAATAGTGAAGAAAGAAGGTGAATGATTTTGGCCTATGGGCAAAAATTGGTTAATAGATTGGTGACTCACAAGGGAAGCGTGCCTGCTATGCTTAGAACCCAGTTGCCTCAAAATCCATTAGGCGCAGAGTCAAATGGTAACTTTTAAGAGAGTTCACAACAGCCCTCGAGATCCCAGAATGACACCTGAAGCTTTTACCCCACACGCGAAGGGAAACACACAAGGCTAAAAAAAACACTACCTGTGCAACTACACTTAGGGAAAGCAAGAAAGAAAGTAAAAATAGACTATTATATATAGCTAACCAGGAATATTCACCTTCCTCTTGGATCAAAGAGAAAACTTCTCAAGTCCCCTTCTTGGTGAGAAGACTTATGGTGCCAGGCAAATAGTTGAATGGAAAAGAGAGTTGGTGACCTACTCTTCCTGCCTGCCACCTGAATTGGCTGGTATCTGAGAGGATCAAAATCAAACATGCCTCTGACATATATGTAATCTATTTGTCCTTGGAATCCTACTGAATGTTGGTCCCTGATATTGGTGCTCTTCACCAAGAAATCAATGGCTGTTGGCTCATTACCATAAGCCCTTTAATCTGCACATTCCTTTTGCAATGTATCACGGTCTGACTTGTTTCCTTTTACCTCGCTGAAAACTCTATCAGACTCATCCTCTACTTCCTTTTGGCCTTCTTGAAGAAGGGTGACTGTGGCGATGTCTAAAATGGATTCACAAAATGATTGCTCATCCCATAGAACATCACCTCTTTCTTTAAAGCTCTCTTCTTCCTTGCATTCCTCTAGGAAGATAGACCACTCCTTTTCCTCCTTGTTGATTAGGACTTCTAGATTTTCAAAAACATCCTCCTGATCCTTCTTCAACTCAGGTTCTTCAGTGTAGTTGACCTCATCATCAAAATAGCAAGGAAGTTCATCAAACAGAGGGGAAGAGAGCTCACCATGTGTTTGTTCCTCCTCATATTGCTGGAACATCTACATATATGCAAGACCTGCATCTTTTCCATTGCTGATAAGGTCTTCACAAGGAGCATCAATGATGATTTCTTCTTCGTTGTTGCTCATGACAGCTTCTTGAAGGACTACAAATTGGATCTTCTGCTCCTCACCTGCCTCTTGCAAAATAGGTTCTTCCTTGAGAAGGGGCGAAGTGGAGAAAACATGTGGAAGAGGAAGCAATCCTTGAGCTAGAATTGAATGATTATCCTCTCTCCACTTGATCAGCGCTTCATCAATATCAAGCACGGCCTGATAACTCTCTTGAAAATGTGTAGGTGGGGTGTGTTCAAGCATGGAATGTGTGTTTAGTCTGAACCATCCACCACACATTGGCTAAGGAATTTCTCTTTGGATTCCAACTCTGTTATTCTTCTGGCCAGATCTTCTTGGAAAATCTTTTCTTGGAGGCTACCAGCATCATCACAAGTAGACGCAGCTTCAGCTTCTTCAAGGTTTTGAGAAAAACCTTGCTCTTCTTCTTTTCTTCCCCATGATTCTACTATTCTTCCCCACTTCAGGATCTCTGAATTAAAATTCTGCCCCTGTGAACAGACAGCAACATTATTTTCCACAAGGTCCTAAGGCTCCTCCATAAGGTCTAAAAATTTCATCACTTTTTTCAAGAAGCAGCTTTATCCTAGCCTCTAAGTCTTCAATTTGTCTGGGTAGGTTTTCTTGGAAGAGTCTCTCTTGGAGATGACCAGCGTCATCTTGTTGAGTAGGATCAGCTTTGATCGAGATGTGTTGGTTCATGGCATTTCTCCCAATGGAAAATTCACAATGTAAGGAATTTAGGAGGTTCATTTCCATGGGAGGTTGTTCTAATGCCCTCTGGTGTTAGAAAGCTAGGCGCACTGGATTAAGAGCAAATGTATTTAATGCACTGGAGTGAGCAAGTGCAATTTGATAAAATAGATTTGGTGCAAAAGAGGGGGTTTTCTTCAAGATAGGAAGGGGTGCACAAGGCTGGCTGCCTTGAAAAGATGGATTTCTCCATTTTGGTGCCTCTTCCTTCATGGACTGTATGGCCTGCGCTTGCCTAAACAAGCACTCCTCTTCATACATCAACTCATACTGATATTTGTCCTACTCTTCTAGCCTGTTAATTTCCAATTCCAGGGCCATTTCCCTTTTCATTGCAGGGCAACTAAGAGAGCTGCTTGAGGGGATTCTCTAAATATTTTGAGTCTGATCGATATTATATGAAGGAAAACAAAACCCATGATTTTGAGCAAAGGAATTATACATACAATAAATGATTTTTGATGGCACCAAGCTGCTTAACCAATAGATTTAACTCAGAGTCACTAGATGTTGGAAAAAAATTTGATTTGCTGTAATAGGACTAGCATCAATCCTGAAACTTTACTTCATTGAAAACATGGGTCCCCCGGGTATGCCAAAACTGTTGACGCAGGAAATTGCACCTAGTGGCAGGAAAACAAGCTCTTGCCTTCTCCTCGCAACATGGAAACTCCTCTCTCACTTGTGGGACGGCAAAGCAGGAGAGGAGAGTCTCTAATTAAGAGCTAGCTCCCTTTGATGTATCATGTTTGTTCCAGCAAGTGCAAAATACAGGGATAGATATATATAGACAGTTATAATGGGGAGGGATGAAAAGGGAAAAGAGATGCAGGAAAAACAAACCTACTCTAAAGAGGTGATACACCAAAATAAGATGACCTTCCCACATCCACACTTGAAATCAGACAATTGCAAACATACTCTACTCACTTGGCAGAAAAGACCAAGCTATAGGAAAATGGCAGGGAGGTTCTTATGGAAAACCCAGGAACAGGGACTCACCAAGATGCTGTGAAATACATACGGTAAATGACTTCTCCTATTCTATACCTCCAAATGGAACTCTTCTCTTGTCAGCTGCAGACAATGGCACCTTGTAGATAACTGGTGTGTTGGTGCTGAACCTATGAGATCATCAAAAGACAATGACTAGACACAAATCAAACACTTAGGACATATACAGAATAATCCATCCAAGAAGAGGTAAAATTGCTTTTATTTGATTCAGGCAAAAAATTTAGCAGGGTTGCGCCTAGTAAAACTATGAGAAGATGATTACAAATGACCAAGTTCACAAACTTATAAGGAAAAAACAAGGAGACTCATTGGCGCTTCCTACTTGCAAGTGGGCATGTTGCGTCTTCATTGGGAAGGGGAAAATACTGTTATTGACGTCATCCCTCTATTGGAACCATGTTGCTACTTTTTTTTTTCATTTTGTCTTATCTACTTACTCGACCCTTGGGGCAAACTTTCTTGGCAGGTCGCTTCACTTTTGGCTCTTTTTGGTCAGCACTTTCCACATTTGCTTTTAAAACAATGGCTATCCTCTATTTCGCTAAACTTGACGTCCACATAGCTTTCGTTCTTGCGTCCTTGTTGGCAATCAGATCCATGCTTGCTTCTGTAGCACTTTTCTCTCTTTGTGGGCACCCTTCCTTGTTAAACGGGTCCACGTTGGCTTTGGACTGTTGACGGGCCTTATATGTCTTTCGTAGACTGCCTTGGACGGTCTGCGGCTACTTGGACTACTCCTCGGGCTTTATATATTCCCAGTGTACTTTTGTCCACAGATATTTCCCATGGACAAAAAGTCCACAAAAATTCCTCAGGCTCGTTTGTGTTTCCCCCCACGGGCTTTTGTCCACGGATGTTTTCTCACAGACAAAAAGTCTGCAAAAATTCATCCGCATTTTACCTTTGTCTTTCCCATGGGATTTGCCTTAGCCATATTTGAATTGGACCTGATTACTTACCTTTGAATGCTGGAGCACCTTTGCTTAGTGCAACCCAACCCCATTTGCTTTTGTGAATGCTTGCCCGCCCCTTTGCTTGAAACTCTTGATATATGCAGGATTTAGACTATTTGACTTGCCCTTCAGCCAAGGGCAGACCCTTGAACTGAACCCATTGAACCAAAATTTGGTTCAACGATTCAAGGTTCAAAGGAGCATGCTGATGAACCAAGGCCAAGCCCGATGAACTCTTCAACTAAGCCCGACGAACCAATGATTGAACCGCCACGCTTGAACTTTAGCTGTTGAACTAAGTATGTTGAACCAAGCCTGTTGAACCAAAAAATTGGTTCAATGGTTCAATGGTACGAAGGTTCAATGATATTGCATTGAGGTGTTTAAACTGAGATGTTGAACTGAGATGAACCAGGCCCGAACCAATGAACTAGATGCTGAACCAAAGAACCACGTTGATGACTAAAGTGTTGAACTGAGCTGGAACGAAGCCATTAAACTGTAAAGAAGATAAAACAAATGCTGATAAACCAACCAAGAGGACCAAATGACTGGCACAATCATGTTGAACCAAGTAGAGAACCACTGGTATGAACTTGTGCAACCTAGAAATAATTGTCTTTGAATAGCAAAGAAAGAAGGTGAACAATTTTGGCCTGTGGGCAAAAATTGGTCAACAGTTATGTTTTAGAGACCCATTCAAGGAGCTAGCCCCTTTAAATCTAGATGTTAATTTCCTCTATAAGCATACCCACATGCCTAGAAATGTTCCAATGTTGCCCAAATCTAGAAGAGGATCGAACACTATATTCTAGGGCACAAGATTTGGAGATAATAGGGTACAGGCATGTCTCAGATGGAGACATAATATAATGTTGTGCCCACCTCCATATTTATTCCCATGTTAACCATCCAGTCTTGGTTGAGCTCCTATTTCTCAATGTATGATGGTTTTATTCCTTTATCCTATAGGTGTGCATGAAAAATACCCAAGTCTCCCCCATTATGACCTCAAGGGGAAACTACATTTTTCTATACAAAAGCTTTATGCTAGCTTTTGAATCAACCCCTCTGATGCTAACTCCTTCAATCGGCTATGCCTTATTATTCATAGTGGTAATTTATTCTACTGTCGATGCCTTCTTGGCATCCTTAGGTGTATGGGGTAGACCTTAACATAGTCATTTCATTCCCATTCTAAACTGGTTGTTATTAAAACACAGTCGATTGATCTTCCCTAAACCCTTGATATTTCTTTGCACGTCCTCATAGCCACAAGGTCTACAACTGTAACTTCAATTCTTGAACTTCATTCATCATTAATGACAACCTCGATGTGACTCAATATTTCTTTTATCATGCTCTCTCATAATTTTTGTTCCACACACCTTTATTCTAATCTCAAATAGATTGTAATATCTCTCCCTATTTAATCATTCTCATTTGGTAGTTGTGGGTACTCAAGTTTTCTCTTAGTAACATTTTCTAGCTTTTGCTCTAGTTGGACTCTACTTCTGCTCTACATTTGGGTTCAAATTTTCATAAGGATTGTAACCTAGTTCAATGTGTCAACTACCACTTTATACCTTAATTTTAGCTACCCCATTAATGGCCAGTGAGTAATGGCATGGTGGTGTATAAACTTCTTAAAATCTGCTAAACCCATGAAATCTATGAAAATTCACTACCACATTCACATTTACTATGAATCTTTGTGCCTCTACCATCATAGTCATTAAATTCTCTTAGCAACTTATTTAGTGAAGTGATAGGTGATTCAAATGGTCACTTCCCACCAACCATTAGGTGGGTGCTAGCTATCTTAACAATCTTCCTCTTGTGCTTCATTCACCTTGGCATGAATTTCACCCTTCTTATGACAACCTTGTCACAGTACTTCACATGTGCATAATTTAGCCTCCTCGGTTCCATCTTCTCTTTTGATTATGCTTCTTTACAATTGTACTTCCATTACTTGGTCGATTTATATGTGCTTTCATCTCTTGCCTTGGCCTGCCCTACCCTATATAAATCCTTACATTGGTCCTCAAGTGCTTCCTTCTCTTTTCTTTATTTCTTACACATGATCATCTTATGCACCTCCTTTTAATCTCTTGCACACAAATATCTTGTGCACCTTCCTTTATCACTTAGTACTCACATTTCTTTACATCTAAAAACTTTGTGCACCCAAAAATTTTGGTGTCTAGCCTCAAGTACTTAGAAATCAATCATGTTTAACTCACACAACTAGAGTTATACATGGAAGTGATAGAAGAGTTCTCCTATGGGCCTAAAATCACCTCGTTTATCCACTTAATATAAATAACAACACAAAACATAAGGAAACATTTGCATTGTACTAAACTTTATTATGGTCAGCACAACATAACTGACTTGTGACTAATAAGTCAGTGTCTGATGGTGTAAGTGTCATTCTATTATCTATAAATCTTCAATCAATTATCATTGAAATGCCCAAGGATCATTTCACCCATAAACATACACAATTTACATGCACTAGTATCCAATATGTTGTGGATGACATAAGGTCCCATCCACCTAATTTATAGCTTATCTGGGTGCTTGAGATAATTGGAGTCATATAGCAATACTAATGATCCTTTTGTTAGTAACTTATTCTTAATATGTTTATCATGCCATAGCTTCTGGCATTCCTTCTTTACTTGTTGACTCCATCTTTCTTGGGTGTGCATCTCATCTAAGCACTCCAAGTCTTCCATCCATGCACTTAAAGATTATCGGTCAACCAAATGACTAATACACACAATACATAATAATGGCACCATGAACTTGATCGGTAGAATGGTCTCTACACCAAACACTAGCTAAAATGGTATAGCCTTGTTCAAGCACTTGTACATGATACAATAGGCCCACAACACTGCTGACACATAGTCATCCCAATCCTTGTGACCAACATCACATATATTTGTGAGGCATGTTCCCAATATCTTATTGAATGCCTCAGCTATGTCATTCACTTAGGGATGATAAGGTGTTATCTTGTGGTATGCTACCGTGTATTCAGTCAATAAAATTCAAATGGTCTCAATTATGAAGTGCATTCCATGGTCACTAGTTAGACTAAGTAGGCACTCATAGCGACTAATAATGTTCTCCCTAACAAAGTTTATTGTGGTGGTAGCTGTGTAATATTTTTTTAGTGCAACCTCAGCCCACCTAGTGAATTAATATGTGGTTGTCAAAATATATCGCATGCCTATGCATCTTATAGTGGGAGTGATTATCCCAATAAAGTTAATGGCCCATTTTTCAAATGGCACCTAAGTAATAATAGGAATGAGCAGCATCTAATCAAAATGGTTTGGTTTCCCTGTGCACTGGCAGATGTCACATACCTTAGTGTACTCTTTCACATCCTAGAATAGACTTGGCCACCATAAGCCTGATTGTAGAAATTGTGTGCCATAGCATATTCATCATAATGGCATCTAGTAATCCCTTCATGCATCTCTTACAAGATTGAGTCCCATTCATTTTCTAGAACACATTGGTGTAATACCTCATCTTCACTCAACTTGTATAGGTCCCCATTAATAAGTTGAAAGGGGGTGGTGTAAACTATGAGTTGCTTCTTTTCCTTGGTCATCATAGTCTAGGGCATAAAACCAAATATCAATTATGTAGTGATCTCCTCCAAGTACTTGGGAATGCACTGGACTTTGTATAGTTATGCGTCTAGCATATCATTCTCAATAGGCATAGTTACATCACTAGAGTTGATGTAGGATAAATGATATGGGCTCGAGTTCTATTTTCTAAGTTTCACTATAACTAAGATCTAGAATTATTGAAATAGAACTATCCATCTACTAATGTGCCCATGAAAAATGGGCTTGTTCATAAGGTACTTAAGCACCTCATGATAGGTGAAGAAGATGAAGGGGGTTTCTAACAAGTATTGTTTGAATTTTTATAAAGCGTAAACCATGGCATGCACCTCACATTTAGTTGTCATATAGTTCTACTCTGCTTGAGTCATTTTTCTACTTGTGAAGGAAATGGGATGATCATTTTGCCTTCACCTGAAATACTAGAATGGTGCCAATCACAGAGCCAGATGCATCAACATGGATGTGGAATGGATTCATCCAGTCAGGAAATTATAGTATTGGTGTGTTTGCCAGTTTGAGCTTCATTGTCTTAAATACATCTTCCTGAATTACACCCTAATAAAATGGGCCATCCTTGTGCAAGATCTCTTTTAGTGGCACCAAAATATTTGCATAGTTCCTTATGAATTGTTTATAGAATCTATAATGGCCAAGAAAGGCATGAATATATTTCTGCATTAATGAGGTCTGGAGTTGAAGGATGATGATGATCTTCATAATATCGATGAACAGACCATCTTTATAGATGATGTGCTCGAGCAAGGTGTTAAATGGTGTCATGAAGATGCACTTCTTGAGATTCAAGGATATCTACAATTACCAAAACTTCTCAAACATGAGGCACAAGTTATCATACTGGCCCTTCACTAGCCCATACATAGTCTAGTTGATTAATTACACTTGGAAGAACTTGTGAATGAAGTCCTTTAATGTGGTGATCACCACTCTAGAGAACATGGTTGGTGTATTCTTGAGTTCAAAAGGCATCATGTTATATGTGAAATAACCTTATTCTATCCTAAAGGTCATTTTAGGCTTGTTCCCCTCCTTAATCTATACTTGATGGTATCATGAGAACCCATCAATGAAAGTGTATATCTCACAGCCTATGACACCATCCAAGACTTCATCAATGAATGGAGTTTGGAAGGGGTCAATGATATAAGTGACATTAAATAATCTATAATTGATGCAAATATAATGCACCCATATTTCTTGATGCTAATAACCATGGGGCTCATCCATTCAGATTCTTTCATAGGTTAGATGATGCTTGCAGCTAGCATACCATCAATCTTTATTTTAACCTTGATGCAAAGATTGGGATTCATTCTATAAGGGTGCTTCTTGATAGGTATTTCACTGTTGACAATCTTGATGCTCATATTCCCAAGGGATAGGTGGGTTCCCTTCATGTCTCAATAATTTAGACTGAATAATTCTTAGAATTCCTTCAAGAGATCAATAATTCATGTCAGCTCTGTGTCAGACCAATATGTACCCAAAGTAGCAATTTTTGGTTCCCCTTCTGAGATGATGTCTACCTTAGTAGTTTTGAGCGATACACGGTAGGGGTCATTCCTTTCTTGATTTGTGTCCTCAACTTGCCTACTACCCTCAATTGTTTCTATGTGAAGGTGGGGTGGGTCTTCTTCTTCAAGAGTGTTATCCTCAACTTAGCGCACTAACTTCCTTTTGCTTATTAGGTTTATCCAGTTATGCACCTTCTATGTTTCAACATCCTCATCATTCAAGTTACTATTGAGTGTTTATTATTCAAATAATGTTGCGAGAGTCAACACATTTCACTAAACATGTATTACAGTGTCCTCAAACACCACCCTTCAAATTACCTATAGTGGCTTGATCAATTCTAGGTCTAGTGATGAAAAGAAGGTGTGTATGAACTACTTCTTGAGTGCATCCCAATTAGTTGTCTCATAGTGCATCTCATTGATAACATACCATGCAAACTCCCATGCCATTAATGTCTTATAGAAGGTGTGCACTCATAGGTTCCTTGGGGTGTTCTCACTAAAGAAAGTCCATGTTTCTTCATACAAGCACACAAGTGCACATGTGTTATAGGGTCTGAGTTGATAGAGTAGGTAAAGATGTCGAGGTCCTCATTACTTTTCCTAAATCTAGTGAAAATGAATACTTTCACATCTTTCCAAGTTGGTAAGCTAGGCCTTTATTTGTCCCACCAATGAGTGATAGTTCTTAATATATATACTAGTGCACCCATTCTATCTACTTCTTTTAGGATACATGATTCAAGGTCATGGACTTACTCTTCCATAGGATTTCTCCCATCATATCTTAGGAGCACCACAAGTTTACTTTTACTTAGGCAAAACACTCTTTTTCCCTTCTTCCTGGTGCAAGGGACCTATCTTTTTAAAGTGCGATCAATCAAGACCCAGTCTATCTTTACTAGTTTTGACACCTTTACAAGCACCAAGCAACACCTTAGACTAGTTGTCTCATACACTTCCTCAACCTAATGGTCATAATTAATGTTAGTGGTGTCTAATACTAATTATCTATCTTCTCAAGAAAACATTCCTTGGTCATTGGGATTGAGAGTGTTGGATCCTTGCACCATGATGTTGTATATGTGGTTGATATCATCCTCAATGTTAACACTCTCTACATAGGGGTGTCCTTGGTCACTTGAGAGAGAGATAATTACCCTTTCCTTACCATTTTCAAAGGTCATATAGCACATCTTGAAGTACATGTTTACATTATTTTCATAATACCATGGCCGTCTTAGAAGTGCTGGATAATTATCTTGTACTGCCAACTCAATCACTTCAAATTCAACACGAAACTTGGTGCCCATGATATCTACAATGGTGCTCTTAAAAATTATAATTGGTTACACTCATGTCTTATTAGCCATGAATATTACAAGAGGGGAAGGCCTCAAGGTTGGCTTACCCATATTCTCCCATGCATTCTTGGTCTTTTACTGAATTTAGGAAACTATATGGTGTTAATTTCCTAAATAGTAAAGGGGTCTAGATTAAGGGGGGAAATTAGTAAATAAATGTGCCTTAATTAACCTACTAATTTATTGAATCTAGAAGTGCTTAATTGACTTTTAGAAATAGCAAACAAGGGGATAGAGAGTAAAACTTAATTGATTATGGGCTTAGACGGAGGAGATAGAGGTTGAAAATTATTGATCTAGCTAGGCAGACTGTCAAAAATAGGATCCAAAAGTATGTTTTTTGCTTAGATAGGAGCACCAAAAATGGGACACATGGAGGTCAAGCATTGTAGTCCAAGTCTTGGCACTATAGTCCTTAGTGTTTGAGCTTTCTAAGCTTTCTAGGTTTTGTTCATCTGCTCTGAGAGACCCTGTGTGTGAAATATCAAGTCCTAATTGTTCACAAAACTCTGTGTGCAAATGATTTTATCTTCAAGGATCCTAGTTCCTCTTCATGCTTGATAGGTGATCTATAATCCAACTATAATAAGGGGTTAGTGTGTAATATACATATAATGTGTGATCACACCCTGTGTGTGGGCACGTTGCCTACATACCAATACTCTAAAGAGGGATCAAGGCCAATGTAGTTCTCCCAATTTGAATGTGTATTGTGCAATATTGTGTATGAAATGTAAGTGTATACAAATTTCGGAAAGCTTGAGATGACTCATGACTAGTGTGAGAGCTTGGATAGGCTAGAAATAATAGTGGTTGGATGTATGCAAAGAATAGGAAGATTTGCTTGAGTCTACTTTAGTATATTTTTAGCTTGTGCATTTTGAATGATTTTCAACCCTTCTAAATGACCTTTGAATGGGATTTTATATGGAAACTAGTGATCTTGGGTTAGATGAACTCATATTAAGCTGATAAGGGAAAAGATAAGGTTTCGAGAAAATCTAATCGTTTGAGGCTATTATGGACTTGGACAATAGCATTAGAAAGTGGACAACCTAGGTCCCATCATTGTAGTCCAACTTATGACATTGTTGTCCAGGGGGAAAGGGACCCTAAGGGATAGATATGTGCCTAGAAGAGGAGTTCAAGACAACAGGGGTTGAATCTAGAAGGCTTCGTATGACTGGGAAATAGTGAAAACATGCCTAAGTGGGTTGTGTAAGCGAGTAGGAGAGACCTATGGTTTGGGTGTCAAAAGTCATACTCAAGTTGTACAAATTGCATTTTAATATCACTAAATTTTCCTCCCCTTTATTATAACTATGTAAGAAAGCAAAATACTAGGATAAATGAAAAAGGAGAAGCGTACCTAAACTTACATGTGAGGCTAAGCCCAAGAAGCTATGTGATGTTGGGTTATGTGTAGTGAGAGCATGTTGTACTGTGTAAGTCTGTTATGCTATTGGGTTGTGTTGAGTGATGTTGAAAATATGCTAAACCAGGAGTTATATCAATGAATGTGCTGAGTGTTCAATCCCCTGGAAGTTGGCTCAAGAATGCAAAGGTAGGCCCTTTAGCTCTATCATCACTAACTATGTGATGTTAATGAATTATGTGTGTGTTAATCGATGTTTGGACCATGTGTCCAATCCCTTTGAATAGGTAGCTTAAGAGTACAAAGGTTAACTAGACCTTTGGCTCCATCATTTCCCTATGATGTGATTTTGAATGAGAAAAATATTGGTATAAATGAATGTCATATGAGATGGCTCATGGAGCACATGAATGTGTTGTGATCTGATAATGTTGGCATGGATAGCCAAATGTAAACTACAAACTAGGCCATTATTGGCCACTTCAAAAGATGGATATTGGACTTGTATAGAAGCCCCTCTTAAAAATTGGAATCAAGGCTCAGGAAGCCACTCAGGAACTCAAGTACGTGGGAAGCAAACTTGTATGAAAGTTTACTTGAATGTGATGCCAACCACCTGTAGATGGAGTAAGGCACATAACTACTAGGAATGTACAATAAATTGCTATAAACTTGGAAATAGAGAAGGCCCATGTGCCATGCAAATTGCCCCCAATAACTGGTGTCTGGAACATACATTCTAAACTAAAAGTTGTATCAACTACCATGTATGAACTAAAAGTGGAAATCCTCATGCCATGCATGATGCCTCTTATATCTAGATTCTCTGAGTGAAATAAGTGTTAAAAACTACTAATTTTTGGGCTGAACTATACTAGCAAAACTGTGACTAATCTCACCTCTCTGCTTGATTCTAGAAAAACTAAATATTCTACTATTTGGACAACAACACCAGAAACTAGACACTTTGGGGTCTAGTATTATAGTCCTATTTTTGGCACTGTTGTCTAGATCTAAAACTAATGACTGATATGGATTCTTTGTCATCTACCTGGTATGAGTTCTAAATTATGGATTGTATTGTTTTGAAACTACAATTTCTATTGTTAAGAGCTCTGATCTCAGTGATAAAACCCTTGTTTGTTGCCCCCTCTTCTGAGGGTAGGAATGAACACCTTGTAATGACTAGCCTCAAATGAAGAATCCTTGAAAGTGTGTTAAGCTGCAAAAATATTTGATATAACATTAATATATATTATCTCAAGATATACCAAAAGTTGTAGAGAGAGATTGTTAGATTCATAGGGGTATGCATAAATAGATATAACAATGTAATATCATGTGCATAAGAGTAAATGAGAATTTAAAATGTTAGTTGTTAGTGGCATAGAGGGATGAAGCATGATTTCCATCATGGCATCCAAGAAGCAAGGTAAATGCATGATTGGAATCATGACATTGCACACAAAAATAAACAATCAAGCAACAAACATACAAAGCAAGAAGCAAGAAACATGTGAGGGTGGACAAGGGGCCAAATAAGAACGCAAGGCATACAAGGCATGTTCAAATGTCGTATACACACAAAATGGGAATAGGAAAAGATTGGTAAAAGGGCCATAAGCACATAAAAGGCACACATAAAGGACATTGGCAAGTGTCCAAAGGCACACACATATAGATAAGACCAAAGGACATTAACAAATGTCCTAAAATGCAAGCAAGAAGCAAATAGGAACTGGAAAATGCAAACACATCTATCTAATCAAAGCGAAGAGTAGAAGCATGCAAATTATTAAAAATATAAACATGCATCTAACTATGAAAACCAAGAAGCAAAAGTATACAAGATATTTAATACAAGACTAATGTATATGCTATGAAATACAAAAGTGTCATATGAGCTAATGGATGTCGATGTGATATATGTGTAATCAAGGAATGTACTACAACAAGATGTCTAGAGTGTATAGTGTAAGAATGACATAAACTGGATGGTGTAGTCATGTAGAGTATGCCCCTAGTGGGTAGATGTATTGATATGTAGTTGGAATGTAGAATTAAGATGCCCCATCGATGGGTAGAGTGAAGCAATCAAGGATTTGGATTCACTACACACACTCAAAGAAGATCAAGTGAAGCCTGGAAATATAAAAAAAATGAAAAACAATGGCATAGAATAGCGTAATATATGTCTAGCATAATGGTTAGCAATGTAAAAGATAGATGATGCATACAATTGACATGTTTTTGAATTTTTGAAATACTATATTGTTTTTGAATTTTAAAATATTTGAGCTATGTACAATCAAGCAGGAGAGACTATATATAAGAAATTGAAAAGGAAATATGTACAATCAAGCAAAAATAAGCTATGTACAAGTAATATTGTGAAGAAATGATACTAACCAATGAGTATAATGGTAGATTCCCCATCATGTTATCCTATATCAAGAAGAAGGATCATGTATGATCGTGAAGCATGATGGAAATGCTGAGATTGTGCCTCTAAAAGCTATATATGCTATAAATGCTCTAAAATATCTAAAGTAGAAATCGATTGTGAAGACCCTCTATAACTCTAAGAAGGGGATGCATTTGTAGGGATCTTAAAGACCCATCTAAAAGTAGGAAAAACTTGTTAAATATGTACTCTATGTATAGATGCATAAGATCTCGATCAAACTGCTCTGGGTGTGAATACTATAGCTGGAAGCTATCTAGAATCTTGAAGTTGTGTAGGTGTATGAAATTTTTGTGCTAGCAATGAAGGTGTCAATTATGGTTGAATCTAGAATAGAGGAAAAGCTATAATAGGTGAAGGAGCTGAAAGTATAACAGAAGTGCTAACCTGAGTGACAAAATTATAACCATGGGTGTAATCAACTTGCCTATCTTTGTAAACTTGGGTGATAACATGTCCCACATAATCTACTATAGGCATAAAGTTGGTAGTAGGTGTGGGATAAAAGCTAGATGAACCAAGTTTGAAGAGAGGAGGGATAGATATAACCACTAGTGTTTGCTTGTGTTTAGTAGTGATATGGAGATACTTAAAAGTAGCCAAAGAGTTAGATACATATAAGTAGAAACCATGTATAGCAATATGTTTATAAAGAACATTCCACATGATAGATAGAAAATAAGGGAAGAGAACATGGAATTGTGCATTAATGCATAGAAGACTTTGACTTGAATCATGACATTTCTAATATGTTTTGTAAGATAAGCTTGAAAGCTTTTCCACATGAGGAAAGAAAGCAAAGGATAGAGAACATGAATTTTTGCAGAAAGACATATAAAATTTTATTATGCAACATGACATTTTGAATTGATTTAGCCAAATTTAGTTGGTAATTGTTCCATATGAGCGAAATAAAATATACAAAAAGAATTTTGGAATCTTGTGCATGTTTGACAATGAATTTTGTAATATCATCCCATATAATGAAACATAAAGATAAAATGCAAAGGATGGAACTTTGTACTAATATATGATAGACTTCATCATTCATGTACATGATAGGGCCCATTATGATTTCTTTATTATTTGCAAGAAATGTAATAAGAATGTGTAAATAAGTGAACATTATTTTTGTAATTTAGCTAAGGGTGTAAGGTGATACCTCAAGAAGCAATAAGACCTAGTGTATGTAACTAGGGATTTTTCAAAAATGTTTTTTGCAAAATACTATGAACATTTGAATTTGAAATTGATTTTCTGAGCTAAGTACACAAGATAAAATTCAAAAAATTATGAAAAATTACTTGCTTGAATGGGACCTAGTAGATGCAACTAGGGTTTTGAGATAAATAAATTTTCTAGAATTTATTATAAATTTTTGAAATTTTAAGTGATTTTCTGATTTTAATACTCAATCAAAATTTACAAAAATTAAGTGGAATATTACTTGAAAATTTGAAGTCGGGTTCACCAAATGTTTTACTAAAATTTGGGAAACTATATGGTGTTAATTTCCTAAATAGTAAAGGGGTCTAGATTAAGGGGGGGAATCAATAAATAAATGTGTCTTAATTAACCTACTGATTTATTGAATCTAGAAGTGCTCAATTGATTAATAAAAATAACAAACAAGGGGATAGAGAGTAAAATGTAGTTGATTCTGGGCTAAGATGGAAGAGATAGAGGTTACAAATTATTGATCTAGTTGGGTAGACTATCAAAAATAGGATCCAAAAGTCTATTTTCTGCTAGGATAGGAGTGCCAAAAATGGGACACCTAGAGGTCTAGTGATGTAGTCCAAGTTTTGGCATTGTATTCCTTAGTGTCTAAGTTTTTTGAGCTTTTTAGGTTATGTTCATCTACTCTGGGAGACCCCGTACTTGAAATATAGAGTCATGGTTGTTCAAAAATCTCTATGTGTAATTGATTTTGTCTTCAAGGATCCTAGTTCCTCTTCATGTTTAATAGGTGTTTTCCAATCCAAATGGAAAAAGGGGTTAGTGTGTAATATGCACTAAACATGTGATCACACCCTATGTATGGGCACGTTGCCTACATACCAATACTACGAAGAGGGATCTAGACCAATGTAGTTCTCCCAATTTGAATATGTATTGTGCAATTATGTGTATGCAATGTAAGTGTATGCAAATGTGGGCAAGCTTGAGATGACTCATGATTGGTGCAAGAGTTTAGATAGGCTATAAATAATAGTGGTTAACTGTACGCAAAGAATAGGAAGATTTGTTTGAGTTTGCCTTAGTATATTTCTAGCTTGTGCCTTTTGAATGATTGTGGACCCTTCTAAATGACCTTTGAAAGGGATTTTATAGGGAACCTAGTGATATTAGGTTAGATGAACTCACATTAGGCTGATAAGGTAAAAGATAAGGATTCAAGAAAAATCAATCATTTGAGGTTATTGTGGACTTGGACAACAGTGCTAGAAAGTGGACACCTTAGGTCCCAATGTTGTAGTCCAACTTATGGCACTATTTTATAGGGGAAAGGGACCCTAAGGGATATATATGTGCTTGGGAGAGGAATCTAAGACAATAAGGGCTGAATCTAGAAGGCTTCAAATGACTGAGAAATAGTGAAAATATGCCTAAGTGGGTTGTATAAGTGAGTAGGAGAGACCTATGGTTTAGGTGTCAAAAGTCATGCTCAAGTTATACAAATTGCATTTAGGTATGACTACACTTGGTTAAAATATTGACCTTAGTGCCTATGTCCACAAGGACCTCACCTACAAACCATTCATCAATGGTGGTATTCATAAAGAGTTCTCTATTGTACTTCACATTTTGTGTGTGTTGAACTTCTCTCACCCTCTCAATGTGTGGCACAATGACTTCAACTAGATTTTGTTTTGCATGCTCCAAGAGAAAATTATTTAATAGGTGTAGCATTCCTTCCATCTATAAGAGGCACAAGATCTTTGTTTGCTCTTGTATCTCAGCCTCTTGGCTATCTTGCTTCTTGTGGGAGGTGACAACTTATGCTTTGAGGTCTTACACCAGTTGGAGTTTCCCTTGTTAAATTTTAATGATGTTCAAGTCCTATTGAAATATATCTTTCTAGCGTGTAAGGTCTAGGTAAGGTGTAGCTTTGGTTTTAGGCCACATTATGCACTCAATATGGCTATTCTCCCTATATTTTAAGCATAATCCAAGCATTGGCACAACTGGTGATTGAGTGGTAAATCCATTGTGAGTAGTCACCTGTACCTTGACTATCTTTGCATAGGTCAGTTGCACCTTCATAGTCAATTTATCCATTTTGGCTTGCACCTGATCATCCCCATGCCCTTGTTTGCACCAAATTTGCCTTGGGTTAACTTCTTGTACAAGTCAAGGCATTCTTCAACCTTATGGGCCCTCGACAATAACCACACATTAGATGTGTAGGGAAATCATATCGAAATTGCTTTATCAATCCACACTTATAAAATAAGAAGGATGGGAACCTTCCACCACTGCATCCTCCACCTCACCCTATGGTACCTCATTGCATCCCAAAGCCCATATTTTGTTGGCCATAACCTTCATTTCCTTGGTTAACTTGTCCTCCAGCTACTGCAATGGCTTGCCTCGTGCCTCTCTCTATGTTCTCATGTATCTCATCAATCACCTAATAATCAAATGTTACATGGGTGTAGGCATCATACAACTGACAATAAATGGTTGTGTTAACCTGGCTGGTGCATTGCAATAATGGGTAGTTGTGAATATTATATGCCTCTTTGCAAACTTCACATCCTAGAAGTAATGTACACACATTCCTTTGAGGTAAATTATTCCTATTATAGCCTTTTACTTCATAATCGGTGCACCATAATCTACTTTGAGTGATCTACAATGAACTAACAGTAAGATTTTGGATTTGGGAGGCCATTAATGCAATTTTTGCCTCCATAAATGGGCTTATCTTAGTATTGTCACTTTTAACTGCCTTAGCTCTGAGTGTGGATTCAATCACTTCATGAGGGTCTATAAAGGTCTTCAAGAAAATTTATCTTCTAAATGGTATTAACAACCCTCTAATGAACCATTTTACATGTTGAGAGGGGTGAATGTCATAAGGAAGCTTCGAAAGGAGAGTTTTGAACCTTGAATCATATAGGTGCACGCTCTTTAAAAGTCCTTGGGTAATCTCCTTGAGCATTGTGATACTCTGCTATTCAAACTTTGGTATGTCAAATTCCTCCAAGAATGCTTCCTTTAGGGTGTCATAATCTACCATATCTTGGTTAGGGTCAAACATCCTATACCAGGTATGGGCACAATCCAATAAAGTGGTCATAAATTGGGTTGTCTTGTGCTCTCATTAGGTTATACCCTAAGTGTGTCATTGTAGTTCATACTTTAACATGTGCTCTATAACATTATCCATGCCATGATACTCTAGCAAGTACATGGCCATTTCATATTATATTTGTTGTGGGGGGAATTTGGCATCTGAGGCACTTTTCCTCTTGACATCTCTTTGGGTGGTGGTCCTCCAATGCCTCTAGCCACTGGGTTACCATTATTACTACTGGCACTAATGATGTTGATGGCATTATACCACTAACTTGTGGCACTGGACCACTTCCGACAAGTTGTTGCCTAATATGCATAGCTCACATTGGTTGAGATAGTATGCTTGCGCTCATGTTATATTGTGGAGAGCTAGCACCCAATGGTTTAGAAGTAGTCTTTCTCAACTCCTTATAGGGAATAACATATTCAATCACAAAATTATACTCAAAGTCTGCAAAAAATCTAAAGTCTATGTCGATAATAGGGTCAATTATCACTCTTATTCTTTCTTTAAGTGGGGGATCTAGTGCATGATCTTGCACCATAGGTTTAAAAGGGATAGGCACATCAAGTGTATTTTTAGTCACCAATTCTTGTAGGAGCCCAATGCATTCTAAACCTGTCAATTATTGAGCTCAATTCATCACTTCATTATTTCTCTCCTCATGCTACTCTATTTCAAGAGATCATTCCCCATGCCCTTCCCACTTTCTATGGGTTCTCTCAGCACTTCCAGGTTCTAGATCTTCCACCAGTTTGTGCCATCTCTTGTTATAATTCTATCTCCTAATCTCTTATGTGTCAATCTACTTATCCCCTTCCATTACGCTTCACCTACACATCTCCTTCTCCACCCTTGAGCTACTCATACATGAAAGGAATTTAGCCTTCCACTCCCAAGGTTTCAAATACATAATCCACCATTAGTTTTTTAAGTTTTGTGCCAAATTCTTTCACAAGCATGCCTCTAGTTTCATGTAAAAATTGATACTCTACTTCCTTAGGACATGAGTATGTCAAAACTATGAACTCAAGCATGTAACTATTTAGTGATCCTTACTACCATTTGTTTACTACTCTAGTCCAATTGGAATCCAGAGTCTCAAACCTCTCTAGGTAGTCCTTAATCCACTTGATCTGAGCAATATTTCAAGTGACAATTTAGGCAACAATTCTACCCTAATTGGTGGCAGAACTTTTGGGACCCATAACTTTTGCACCATAGCTTTGTTTGACTCCCCATTTGAACCGTTGGAAAGATAATAATGAGGTAAAGACCATGAGATGGCATGGAGATCGATTTTGTGGATTTTGACCCCCAAAAACCAAATGGAAGTGCCCCAAATTTCAATTTAGGTAGTGCAGTCTAAAAATAGTAAGTTTCTAAGAATAGTAATTCTATGAATTCTATATTGTTGTAAATCATGGAAGTCAAACCACTTAATCTCCCTCGATATTGGTGACCATCCACATCCTCCTCCTACCATTAAAATGTGTATAAATTAATATGTAACCTGAAATGGAAATCAAACATCTCTTCTCAGAGATAGGCATATGTTTAGATCTACAAATTTGATCAATAAAACATCTCTTCTCAGAGATAGCATTATTATAATTGTGTTGTTCTTCTTTCTTGAATTATATTTCAACCAAAGCTTCTGAGTTTTGGATTAGTGGTATCAGATCAGTTTGTCTTGAGAGTGTATGATCCAGAGGATGAGGTCAGGCTACAAGAAGCTTGGGTGGAAAACAACATAGCTTCTAAACTATCCACCTATTCACTCCGAATGACATCAAATGGTGGACAACATAGAGACATCTGATCCTTTCAAGGAAATGGTGAATGAAGCCCTCCAATAGTAGCAAGCATAGATGCTACAACAATTTTCCGAAATTCTCCAACAAATCTCAATGGGAAATTTTGGCTCTACATCTGAACCCCCACATCCTTTTAGTGCCCCAACACCTTCAAGGTTCAAGTGAATTTTGATATCCTTACATTTAAATGCAAAATAAATGTTGATGTAGTAGAAAATTGTTTGGATCAATTTTCTTCCTATTTTTATGTAAATAAATTCAACGATAAAGAGAAGATCACTTTTGCTCTTTTGAAAGCATCATTACCTATCAAAAATTGGTGGGAAGTGTACAAGAAGAGATTCAATATGGATGACATTAGCCTTGAGGTGGAACCTACCTAGGATGATTTCATAGAAGTTGTAAAGAAAGAATACTACCCCATTGGAGCATATGATGATCTGTACATAGAGTGGCAATAACTTTGCCAAGGTAAGGAATAGTTTGTTCAAGATTACACTAATATTTTACATTCTCTATCTGTGAGATTGGGCATCTAGAAAAGTGAGAAACATAAGGTTATCAAATATCATGGTGGAATAGAATGGTATATACGAGGGGAGATAGAACTCTTCAACCTGGAAACCCTTGATGAGGTGTATAAGTTCCTAATGAAGATTAAGTATAAGCAAGGAAGAGTGAATATAAAGAGTAAACCTAAAAAATGGGAATGTGACAAAAAAGGTCAAACACTAGGTCAAAATTGGAAGCAAAAGGAAGAGAAGACTAGGAAATGGTGTGAAAACCACAAATCTAGAATGCACTTTAAAGAAGAATGTTGAGCCATCAAGTCCTTGCTTTATGAGTCACAATCCTCAACATCTACTGCTCTGCCTCAGACACACCCTATAGTTGAAGAGGATGAAGAAGAGATTATAGATGTTGAGCTTGATGCCATCATTTATTCATCATAGACCCATGAAGAGAGGGTAGATGAAAAGGAAAGGTTTTTTTAGTTTACGTTATGGGTGAAAAGTAAGCCTCTGCATTTCATTCTTGATAGTGGGAGCCAAAAGAATTTAATCTCTGCTAATGTTGTGAAAAGCCTAAATTTGTCCATGAAGCCTCACCCAAAGACATATAGTATTAGATGGTTGAGTCCAAGGAGAAACCTCTGTGTCACCCACCAATGTCTTCTCTCATATACAATAAAACCTTTCTAAAATGAGGTCTTATATGATGTGGTCAATCTAGATGTTTATGATGTACCCTTTGGTCAACCATTCATGTATGATCAATATGGCATCTATGAATCAAGAACTCGAAGGATCACCCTCACTCTTGGAACATAGCACTATAAGGTACCAGAGGTACAAAATTTTACATCTGTCTCCCTGATTAGTGCTAAGAAATTCATTCTCATGGTGAACAATCAGGCCCTGCATTGCTCCACAAAAAATAGTCTATTCCAAGTATGCATAGAGAATCAAATCAAAATACAACTGCCACACTTGATGAGAAATATTGATGCAGTGGGGGCCATTGCTTCTCAAGGAGGGAGGAATGATCCAAGCAATATTTTAGGTAACAATTTAGGTGATGGTTCTACCCCAATTGGTGGCAGAACTTCTAGGAGCCATAACTTTTACACCATAGCTCTATTTGACTCTCCGTTTGAACCATTGCAAAGATAAGAATGAGGGGAACACTGTGAGATGTTACAAAGCCTTTATTAGTGGGTTTTTATCCCTAAAAACCAAATTAAAGTTCTCTAAATTTTAATTTTTGTAGTGTAGTCTAAAAATAGTAAGTTTCTAAAAATCGTAATTCCTTGAATTTTATATTGCTATAAATCCAGAAAGTTGAACCACTTAATCTCCCTTGAGATTGGTGACCTTCCACATCCTCCTCCTATCTTCAAAATGTGTATAAATGAATATATAACCTGAAATAGAAATCAGACGTCTCTTCTCAAAGATAGGCATATGTTTGGGTCTACAAATTTGATCAATAAAACATCTCTTCTCACAGATAGAATTATTACAATTATGTTGTTCTTCTTTCTTGAATTATCTTTCAACCAAAGCTTTTGAGTTTTGGATCAATGGTATCAGATCAATTTGTCTTGAGAGTGTATGATCCTGAGGATGAGGTCAAGCTACAAGAAGCTTGGGTAGAAAATAATAGAGCTTCCAAACTATCCACCTATTCACTCTAAATGACTTCAAATGGTGGACAACACTGAGACATTTGATCCTTCCAAGAAAATGGTGAATGAAGCCCTCCAATAGAAATAAGCATAGATACTACAATAATTCACCCAAATTCTCCAAGAAATTTTTATGAGAAATTATGACTCCTCATCTGCACCCCCACATCCTTTCAATGCCCCAATACCCTTCAAGGTTCAAGTGAATTCTGACATCCCTACATTTGAAGGCAAAATCAATGGTGATGTAGTATAAAATTGGTTAGATCAATTGTATTCCTATTTTTTTACAAATAAATTCATCGATTAAGAGATCACTTTTGCTCTTTTGAAAGCATCATTGCCTAACAAAAATTGGTGGGAAGTGTACAAAAAGAGATTCAGTACGGATGATATTGGCCTTGAGGTGGAACCTACTTGAGATGATGCTATAAAGGAAGAATACTATCCCATTGGAGTGTATGATGATCTGTATATAGAGTGGCAATAACTTTTCCAAGCTAAGGAACAATCTGTTCAAGATTACATTGACATTTTTCATTCTCTATCTGTGAGATTGGGCATCTAGGAAAATGAGAAACACAAGGTTCTCAAATATCATGGTGGACTACAATGGTATATATGGGGGGAGATGGAACTCTTCAACTTGGAAACCCTCGGTGAGGTGTACAAGTTCATGGTGAAGATTGAGCAAAAGCATGGAAGAATGAATAGAAAGAGTCAGCCTACAAAATGGAAAAGTGACAAAGAGGGTCAAACATTAGGCCAAAATTGGAATAAAAAGGAAGGGAAGACTGGGAAATGGTATGATTACCACAAATTTGGAATGCACTCCAAAGAAGAATGTCGAGCCTTCAAGTCCCTACTTTCTAAGTCACAATCCTCAATATCTATTGCTCTACCTCATATACACCCTGTAGTCAAAGAGGATGAATAAGAGATTGTAGATGCTAAGCCTGATGCCATAATTGCTTCATCACATACCCATGAGGAGAGGCTAGATGATAAGGAAAGGTTATTTCACTCTAAATTATGGGTGAAAGGTAAGCCTCTGCATTACATTCTTGATAGTGGGAGCTAAAAGAATTTAATCTATGCTAATGTTGTGAAAAGCCTAAATTTGTCCATGAAGCCTCACCCAAAGCCATGCAGTATTGGATGGTTGAGTCCATGGAGAAACATCCGTGTCACCCACCAATGTCTTCTCTCATATGCAATAAAACCTTTCCATGATGAGGTCTTATGTCATGTGGTCGATCTGGATATTTATGATGTACTCTTTGGTCAGCCATTCATGTATGATTGACATGGCATCTATGAATCAATAACTCAAAGGATCACCCTCACTCTTGGAGCACAATGTTATAGGGTACCGAAGGTAACACCTTCTACATATATCTCCTTGATTAGTGCTAATAAATTTGTTTTCATGGTGAACAATCGGGCCCTACACAGCTCTATAAAACATAGTCCATTCCAAGTATGCATCAGGAATCAAATAAAAATACAACTGCCACACTTGATGACAAATCTTGATGCAATGGGGACCATTGATTCTCAAGGAGAGAGGAATGATCCAAGCAATATTTTAGGTGATAATTTAGGTGATGGTTCTACCCCAATTGGTGGTAAAACTTTCAGGAGCCATAACTTTTGCACTATATCTCCGTTTAACTCCCCATTTGAATCGTTGAAAAGCTAAGAATAAGGGTAACAATGTCAAATGCCATGGAGATTTTCTTAGTGAGTTTTGACCTCAAAAAACCAAATGGAAGTGCCACACATTTTAATTTTATTAGTGCAGTCTAAAAATAGTAAGTTTTTAAAAATATTAATTCCTCAAATTTTGTATTGTTGTAAATCATGGAAGTTGAACCACTTAATCTCCCTCGAGATTGGTGACCTTCCACATCCTCCTCCTACCTTCAAAATGTGTATAAATGAAAATATAACCTGAAAAGAAATTAGACATCTCTTCTCAGAGATAGGCATATGTTTGGGTCTGCAAATTTGATCAATAAAACATCTCTTCTCAGAGATAGCATTATTACAATTGTGTTGTTCTTGTTTCTTGAATTATCTTTCAACCAAAGCTTCTGCGTTTTGGATCACCACTCATAGTGTTTCCATAACTTTGTCTTTTGTGGGTTACATATGTAGCTAACCACCAATACACATCATCTGGTAGTTCCTAGAAAACGACCTCATACAAAGCATCATATAAGTTATTCTGAACCCACTTTATGAGTTTTTGTCCTCCACAATTTGGATGCTTTAGCACAAAGCTATCTTCCACCTATTACAACTAGCACTCAATGTTTTCTAGGGAGAGTTAGAGCATCATTCTGTCACACCATTACAATAACAAAATTCAACACGGGTCCCAACAATGGAACAAAAATGTTGTAGAAAAGAGTTTGAATATCAAGTCAAGCACTCATTCAGTTGTCGAAGTTAGCTATGAAATCATTACATCTAGGTGAAAATATGGTATATTTATTTTGTGCTCAACCTTTAACACTCAACTACACTGACATCAATTCACATAAGTCACAGGTCTTATGTGCTCACCCAAATTGCAATTGAGAGGGAATCAAGGCAAGCATTAGGCTAGTTGTGCCATGGTTAAAGGCATCACATATAGGTCCTGGTCATTTGAGATAAGACTTCTGGTAGATTCATTAGTGCAAGCCTTTCCTGGGCTAATCCTGATGGTCTATAGGTGCAAGCCCATTTGGGTAACTAGTTCTAGTCATAAGGTTGTAAGCCTTTTTCAAACTACATCTAGTGTCATGTAGGCATTATGTTAGGGTGTGGAGCTAAAGCTTCACCAAGGAGCATACATTATCAGTTTCGGGTCTACACAGACACCGGCATTGGTCAAGAGCGATTGACATCGGCAAGGAGAAGTTGTAGAGACGCTGACGTCGGCAGAGGATCGGCCGACGGCGGTCACAGGCAAGCAGTAGGAACTGACGTCGGTTACCTATGCGTCCAGAAGGCTATTTTCGAGGACAGAAGCGAGTGTTTGCATGATGAGTTTGAGTTGTAGTCTTAAGCTCGCGTCTCTATTATTAGCAATATTATTTTTAGAGCCCTTGTTCAAGTGGCTTAACTGTTTGTTGGAAGTGCATGCTCAGGTCTCCTAATTCTATATGTAGAATTAGATCTTCCTAGCTTATTGCAGTTGTAGTGGATTATTGTAGTAATTCATTGTATGTGAAGAACAGTACAGAATTGAATCAATCCAGGTTTGTTGGAGTTGATTGTTCTTGAGAGAGATAGCTCTTGAGGAATAGAGATCTATTGAGAGATCTATACATCTAGGAGAGGTGTGGAAGAAAGAAGTTTCTTCAATTGTATTCCTTTTGTAAAGAGTTTGTTAATACAAGTTTTCAGGGTGGTTTCTTGTATATCTTGTTCTTGTTGTTTATCATTCTAGTTACTTGTCTATCTGATTTATTTCTGCATTTATTACTTTCACAAGTGTAATCTATTGTTGGTTGATCCCCAACAAGTGATATCAGAGCCTTGGTTGTAGGTTCAGAGCTTGATATCCAATAAGTGGTATCAGAGCTCAGGTTCACTAACAGGTGGTTCAAATCTGTGTAGTGTGTATTGATTACAGGTTCTCACAGGGGTTTTTGCAAGGATTTCTGTTTGAGTGGGAGAAGCAATGGCAGATGAAAGTAAACTGAGAATGGAAAAGTTTAATGGCAAAAATTACCAACACTGGAGAATGCAGATAGAGGATTATCTGTATCAGAAAGATCTCTACTTACCATTAGGTGGGGTTCCAAAGAAGCCCAAAGACATGGAGGATGAAGAATGGGAAGTTCTTGACAGAAAGTCTCTGGGGTCTATAAGACTGAGTCTAGCATCCACTGTGATATCTAATTTATCACAGGCAAAGTCTACGGTAGAGTTGATGACTACGATAGCAAATTTGTATGAAAAACCCTCAGCTTCTAATAAGGTATATCTTATGAAGCAGTTATTTAATTTGCATATGAATGAAGGTGGATCTGTTTCTACTCATCTGAATGACTTCAATGGAATTGTGAATCAATTAAGTTTAGTGAATATAGTGTTTGATGATGAAATAAAAGCTCTTTTAATATTATGTTCTTTGCTTGAAAGCTGGCATGGCTTAGTAATGGCAGTAAGTAATACTGCATCTGCATCAAATATTTTGAAAGTAGAGGATGTTGTTAGTGTTATCTTGAATGAGGAAATATACAGGAAAAACACAGAAGAGGCATCTGGGAATGCTTTAAGTTTTGAGAGTAGGGGAAGGCAAAAAGAGAAGAGCAAGAAAGGCAAATCAAGATCCAAATCTAAGGGGAAAGGCAGATCTAAATCCAGAAATGGCAGAAGGCCACAATGCTGGAATTGGGGAAAGATGGGGCACATAAGCAGAGATTGTTGGTCAAAGCCTAAGGAGGATAATCAGCACGAAGGAAAGGAAGAAGCCAAGGTTGCAGGTATTGCACAAGATGCTTTAATTTTTTCTCTGCATAATAATATAGAATCTTGGGTATTAGATTCTGGTGCATCTTTTCATGCTACCCCTAACAGGGAATATTTTAGTGACTATATCCATGGAGATTTTGGAATAGTGTATCTAGGGGATGATCAGCCCTACAAAATAATTGGCAAAAGTATAGTGCAGCTGAAGATGCAGAATAGCAACACATGGGTGTTGAGAGATGTGATGCATGTTCCTAGCTTGAAGAGAAATTTGATTTCTGCAGGAAAGTTAGGGGATGAGGGTTGTACAGTAACTCTCACAGCAGAATTTTGGAAGGTGACCAAGGGTGCACTTGTTATGGCCAGAGGTAAGAGAGAAGCTACTCTCTATTTGTGTAATTGTGTTACTAACAAATCTCCTTCTGTATTATCTACTTCAAATGTGGATGCTAAATTGTGGCACTCAAGGCTTGGCCACATGAGTGAGAAGGGGATGTCAATTCTTAAGTCCAAAGGTATGCTTTCAGATTTAAAAGGCATAGATCTAGAGTTTTATGAGCACTGTGTATTTGGAAAATAGAAAAGGGTTAGTTTTCTCAAGACTGGGTCTACTAAGAAGAGGCATAAGTTGGAGCTTGTTCACACAGATGTGTGGGGACTGGCTCAGGTTGCTTCCATTGGAGGATCATAGTACTATGTATCTTTCATAGATGACGCTACAAGGAAGGTATGGATCTATTGTATTAGAAGAAAATCTGATGTATTTGAGACTTTTAAGATGTGGAAAGCTATGGTTGAGAATGAAACAGGTAAAAGATTGAAGTGCCTGAGATCAGACAATGGCGGTGAGTTCTGCAGTCATAAGTTCAGAGATTATTGTTATATGCATGGAATTCACAGGGAAAGGATGGTTCCAAGGACACCTCAGCAGAATGGAATTGCTAAAAGGATGAACAGGACAATAATGGAGTGTGCAAGGTGTATGAGATTGCATGCCAGTTTGCCCTTACAGTTTTGGGCACAAGCTGTTGACACTGTAATACACCTGATTAACAGAGGACCCTCTACAGCTTTGGATGGTGGTATTCCAGAAGAGGCATGGACAGGTAAAAAGGTTGATCTCTCATATCTCAAAGTTTTTGGTTGTGAAGCCTTTATGCACATAGATAAAGAAAATAGAAAGAAGGTTGATGCTAAGTCTATGAAGTGCACGTTTATTGCCTATGGCTCAGATGATTTTGGTTACAGATTGTGGAATCTAGAAACTAACAAGGTAATTAGGAGCCGTGATGTTGTTTTCAATGAAAGAGTGATGTATTGTGATCAGCTAAGGAAGTTGAATCAATCTGAGCAGAGCAATGGTGAATTGGACGAGGTGAAAGTCCAAGATGAGCTCGCGGGAAAAAGAAATAATCACTTGCAGGAAAACACAGAGACCAACGTCGACAGGTTAGGAACTGGCGTCGGCTGTACAGAAATCGGCATCGGCCGTATAGAGACCGATGTCGGTAGGACATGCACTGAGGTCGGTCAGGCAGAACTGACGTCGGCTAGTAACAGGTCTGGAGGTGACCGAGGTCGGTCACTGTCAGAGAATTTGGGTGGACAGCGTGTTGTGAACGAGTCTCAGACACCCATCAGGAGGTCAAAAAGGGTGAGTAAGCCTCCAATTAGATATTCTCCTTCTTTATTTTACCTATTGCTAACTGATAGTGGATAACCAGAGAGTTTTGAAGAAGCAATACAGGTGGAGTCCAAGAGTCAATGGGAGCATGGCATGGTTGAGGAGTTGGAGTCCTTAAGAGAGAACCAAACATGGGATTTGGTTGAGTTGCCAGCAAGTAAGAGAACACTCAAGAACAGATGGACCTACAGGTTGAAAGAAGGTGAGAATGGACAGATGAGATATAAGGCCAGATTGGTAGTAAAAGGATTTGCACAAAAGCCAGGTATTGACTTTGGTGAGATTTTTTCTCCTGTTGTTAAAATGACTTCTATAAGGGTTGTATTGTCTTTGGTTGCTTTCGAGGATTTGCATCTTGAGCAACTAGATGTTAAGATAGCGTTTCTTCATGGAGATTTGGATGAGGAAATTTATATGGAACAGCTAGAAGGATTTGAGGTCAAAGGTAAGGAAAAGTTTGTGTGCAGATTGAAGAAAAGCTTGTATGGCCTCAAGCAAGCTCCTAGGCAATGGTATTTAAAATTTGACAGGTTTATGATTGAGCATGGCTACAGTAGGTGTCAATCTGACCATTGCGTGTATTTCAAAAGATTTGATAACGGTAGATATATTATTCTATTGTTGTATGTAGATGATATGCTGGTTGCAGGATCTCACATGCAAGATATCTCTGAGCTTAAAGTGAAATTAGCTCAAACATTTACTATGAAGGATTTGGGAGTAGCAAAGAAAATCCTTGGCATGAGCATTAAGAGAGACAAGAAAAATTACAAGTTGATATTGTCTCAAGAAGATTATGTGGACAAGGTGTTGAAACGGTTCAATATGCAGGATGCTAAACCGGTAAGCACACCTTTGGCTGGACATTTTATGTTGAGTAAAGAACAATGTCCTAATTCATATGATGAGGTAGAGTACATGAGTAAGGTTCCATATTCTTCCGCAGTAGGGAGTTTGATGTATGTAATGGTGTGTACTAGACCGGATATTGCCCAAGCAGTGGGAGTGGTAAGTAAGTATATGGCCAATCCAGATAAGGAACATTGGAAAGCAGTTCAGTGGATCCTTAGATATCTGAGAGGAACCAGCAGTAGGCACTTGTGCTATGGAGGTTCAGATACGTCTCTACATGGTTATGTAGATTCAGATATGGCAGGTGATTTGGATGGCAGGGGGAGCACTACAGGTTATGTTTTCACTGTAGGTAGAACGACGGTTAGCTGGATATCTAAGTTGCAGAAGGTTGTTGCCTTGTCAACTACAGAAGCAGAGTATATTGCAACCACAGAGGCTAGCAAAGAGATGATATGGATGACACGATTCATGGATGAGCTTGGTAGGGAGCATGAGAGTTGCAGATTGTATAGTGACAGTCAAAGTGCAATCCATTTGGCTAAGAATTCAGCCTTTCATTCAAGAACAAAGCACATACAGCTAAGGTATCACTTCATACGACAGGTATTGGAAGATGGTGAGTTGAAGCTGGAGAAGATCCATACAGATAGGAATCCTGCTGATATGTTAACCAAGCCGGTTACAAAGGAGAAGTTGAATCTTCATTCAACTTCTGTTGGTCTTCATGATTGAGTTAAAGATGGAGGAGCTAGAAGATGTTGCTATATAGGTACTGGTGCAGCTGTTTATCTCCAAGTGGGAGATTGTTAGGGTGTGGAGCTAAAGCTTCACCAAGGAGCATACATTATCAGTTTTGGGTCTACACAGACACCAGCGTTGGTCAAGAGTGAGCGACGTCAGCAAGGAGTAGTTGCAGAGATGCCGACGTCGACAGAGGATCGGCCGACGGCGGTCACAGGCAAGCAGCAGGAACCGACGTTGGTTACCTGTGCGTCCAGAAGGCTATTTTGGAGGACAAAAGCGAGTGTTTGCATGATGAGTTTGAGTTGTAGTCTTAAGCTCGCGTCTCTATTATTAGCAATATTATTTTTAGAGCCCTTGTTCAAGTGGCTTAACTGTTTGTTGGAAGTGCATGCTCAAGTCTCCTAATTCTATATGTAGAATTAGATCTTCCTAACTTATTGTAGTTGTAGTGGATTATTGTAGTAATTCATTGTATGTGAAGAACAGTACAGAATTGAATCAATCTAGGTTTGTTGGAGTTGATTGTTCTTGAGAGAGATAGCTCTTGAGGAATAGAGATCTATTGAGAGATCTATACATCTAGGAGAGGTGTGGAAGAAAGAAGTTTCTTCAATTGTATTCCTTTTGTAAAGAGTTTGTTAATACAAGTTTTCAGGGTGGTTTCTTGTATCTCTTGTTCTTGCTGTTTATCATTCTAGTTACTTGTCTATCTGATTTATTTCCGCATTTATTGCTTTCACAAGTGTAATCTATTGTTGGTTGATCCCCAACACATTAGACAGTTCAATGGGCTACTTTTGGTTTATCTGCTCATACTAGGCCTACACTTCTTAGCAAAGGCAAAAACATATGGTGTAGTGTTTCTCTACACCTACATTATTCCTAAAAGATATGATAATGCCATCAATTAATAAAGGGATGCCATTAACAACCCAAACTAGAAGATTGCAAACAACATTCTTAATATGTATGATTTAGAATTACAAAATTATAACTATTACATCCATTGCACATTCAAATGACATTATTAAGACACATAAACTAGATCAAGCTTAATTAGATGCAACATCCATCTTCATTAGTCAAAGTCCAAATAAAACAAAGTACATTATACTAAAAATAGAGTAAATACTTTGCTTGAGCTATTTAATTGCTCAGAAGCTCACAAGTGAGCTTGGGTGTATACAAATAGAATCTTAATGGAATCCATGTTATTCCTAATACTAATTGTGTCCATCACAAATGCATGTAAAACCATTTCTCTAGAGCTTCATTGCATTAATTCACATCCCTTTGCTCACTGGTTCAAGCTTGTTTTATAGCCAATAGGAAGATATTGTGCTAGGGTGGCATTGCACACGTGAAGTGCCTTGTTGGATCCTTTATTGATCATTCCACTGGCTCCATCACCTTTCATCCATCACACTATAGTTTCCACATGTTTCCACTCCTATAATATGCCTTGAAGATCTAAGCACCAGTTAACTACCTGCTAGCTGATGCAAGATGTGCGTTGATTCCTCCAACTAATGCTAAGATGCCAAAATAACAATCATTCAAAATAATTACATCATTCCTAAATGTCTATCATGATGGTGTGGATCCATACTTAATGAAATAGGGGCCCAACAAGTGTTTGTTTCTATCATTTGTCTAAAAATCGTAAAAAAAATTAAATATTTCAAAAAGTACAAAAATAAATAGATATTCAAAAAATACAAAACCAAGACATATACATAAATTGATTTTATGGCACACATAAATTTTTGAAGTGATTTTCATGTACATAAGAATCACATATCCATTCTATACACATGATTTTCATGCTATACATCAATTAGATGAAGGACATACATGTTACACATGAGACATAGACATACACATGTGTGACATTTATCACACCCATAGGGTAACCATCCCACATTTGGGGGCATCCTCATGATGGGGGAACCCTTGTACACATTTTAGGTTATATCTTTCCATGCCATTCCATTTTTCATATTGAGAATACACATAGTTTTTTGATGCCATTTATCATATACATGGAGAATTACATGTTCATTTTCTACACACATGTTTTTCTTGGTAGACATGAGTTAGATGTAAGACATATACATTACACATAATATGTGGCCATTCATACGTGTGATATTTATCATTCCCATGGGGCAACCTTTTCACATTTGGAGGCATGCTTATTTTGGGGGAATATTGGTACACTTTTCAGGTTATACCTTTCTATGTCATTCCATTGATCATATTAAACTACTTATATTGTTTAGACATGACTTGATCTTGTTCATACTTATTAGAGAACTAATTCCCATTGAAATCATGCCTTGATATATTAGATGATGACATTAACTGATTATTTAGACTAAGATTTTTTTTTCATGCTTGTCTAATGTTGTTGATCATGGCATTTCTTGATCATTGTCGTGTTCTATATTATGTGTTATTTTTTATATGGGTATTATTAGATAATTTATCCACCCTTGATCATGGTTTGTTCAAATGATATTTTGAGTTTTCTAACCTTGTACATGGTCATATGTGAATACTTTAGCATTGTTTAAGGTACTTTAGCATAGTTTAAGGTATTTGCAAAAGTTAAGGTTTAATGTTTTGCTTGTCTAAATCATTCTAGTGTCTTGACAATGTGCTTAAAGCTTAGTAAATCTAGTCCAAAGGTAAAATAGATTTCATTTGCATTGGTACACACATCTCAAGGCATCTGAGTCATTTTCTATCATGGTAATGTAAATTTAAAGTCAGAAAAAGTCAGTTGTAAACATCTTCCTTGAGCTACCAAAGTAAGTGAGTAGGTTTCATATCAATATAAGGCATGTTTTAATGATATTGTTTAGGTTTAAATGTTTTAAAACCTCCTCCATCCTTATTAGTCCCAAAAACATGCTCAAGTAGAAGTACAAGTCCCAAACAAAGTAAAAGATTGCTAAAGAACTCCATTGGGTCACTCACAAGCAAAGAAGATCAACAGGTTTGGCATTGGTTCATGGAGGTGAGAGAGTGTGAGGAATAGTGATCTTAGGGGTTGAAGAGAACCAATAAGACATAAAATTTTTTGATAATATTTTTTAGTTTGAAGGGAAGGGCTTTATGAATAATCGTTAACAAGTTTAGCACCTCTAAAACCCTTGCAAACCCCAGTAGTTTGGTTTTCTCCTTTTGACAACATATATAGGATTGATGGATGAATAATGGTAGTTTTAGAGAACTCTAAATGGATCTAATAGTCCTTAAAAAATAAAACTCCAAGCAAGCAACCTTGATCAGACCTCCATTGGTGAGCAAATTTCATTATGTTGTTGTTTCTTGACATGGCATGTAGATTTAGAGGTTATAAAGTGCTTTTAGAGGAGATTTGGATTAAATATGTATGTTAATGGTATATACACATAAAAAATCATGTGATAACATTTATAATATAAATTAATCAGCTAAACAACTCAAACCAAGAAGTCATTAACCCATTCAAGAAGATTTCTCCATTGTTTTTAATTCATGGGTTGTATCAGGCCTGAAAAGCATTTTTATGAGATTTTATTGACTGATTTAATGCATCTAGTGGTTTTAATTTATTAATGGGTCTATTTAGGTCTTATTAAAAAAAAATTTCTTTAGACCCCATAAAACTCATTATATGCCCATTTCTCTCTCTATAGGTCAATTGTTTCTTATTTATAAGTTGTTGTAGACCTAAAAAGGAGTGTTTTTTATACTTTTTGTAATTTATCATGATCAAATAATGATTCTAATAGTTATAGTGGTCCATACATGTTAAAATACAAAATTAATAATCTCTTGAGACCCTATGAAACTCAAAATATAATTTATTTAGCAAACTAACGTGTTTGTTACCCTACAAGCCTATATTTCACAAAAGGTGAATGTTTTGAGTTATGCTTAATGAAACCTCATGAAAATTGACATGAACATATATTTTTACATAATTTAAGTTATGTAATTGGTTTATATTTCGTATAATTCATGATGAGAGATAAAAATCTAAAACTTGGGTCTATACCATGAAGGAAATTAGGGTTATTGACTAGTTTGCATGATGTTTGAGTGTGTGAGAGACTCTTGACCAGTTTGGGAAGATTTTAAATCTTTGGAAGAGGTATAATAACCTTCCACCATTAATAAAAGGATACATTATGGTGATTTTTAATGTTTCAATCAACTAAACCAAGAAAAATGAATATTGCTCCTTTGTTTTTACCAAGAAAGTGACTATGCAGACCTTATTAAGGTCATCTAAGGCATCATAATCTCATATGCACTCTTTTATACACTTTATTACACGATTTCATGACTCTTAAAGTCATAAAAAATCTCATTTTGATGGTTTTACATAGTTTTAAAGGACTTATGCATAGGCAGTCTACTAGCTTCATGGTGTTATAAACTCTCAAACACTAACACAACCATGTAACATCAGTTTGGAGATTCTCAAATGCGGGTAAGGTGGAAAAAGGATAAAAATTAGATAGATGAAATGATGTATTAGTAACTCCTAAATAAATAAAGGAGGTTAGTTTCAAGAAAACAAGATAAGTCATATAAGATCAAGAGACTCCTATGCCACCTTTCATGAAGTCATCTTTATATAAGGCTAACACATGTTGAAGAAAGAATCATATGACTATTTTTTCACCTTCCATTGGAGTTGTAACTGATCTCATGATTGCATGATATCCATCATGATCTTACTACACATCCACCTTCTCTCTCTCCCTCCTCTTCTCCTATATATACTCTTGTAGGTGAAGTTGAAGCCATCCTCTTGTTGGTTATGGCATAGCCCTACCAAAATTGATATATATTCTTGATTTGAAATGAATACAAACTCATTTATGCCTTATCCATTTTACATCTAGTGTTCTTATGATGAATTTTTGATGAGTGGTAGTGATCTGCTTAACTTCCTTGCATTTGTCTTATTTATTCCTACCTCTTTGTGAGTAAGTCATGTTCTTACAGGTCATAAGGCGTGTGTCAAGTAGTTCTACAAAGCTTAAGTGTGGAAATCTTCACCGTGTCTTCTTTTATATCTCTTGATTATCCCTCTTGATTGATGCATTAACTATAACCTCCATATTGAAACACTTATGTTGGAAGAACTATTTGAAGTCGTGATATTAGATTTTAGTCTTGTTTTAGTCCATAGTAGCAATCATAAATAAGTAAGACAAGCTTAAAATCTGGTGCATCACCCCTTTTAGTCAATATTTGCATGTTTTCTTTATCCCTTTTCCTTGTAATTTGAGTAGGTGTAGTGTTAGTTTAGGTGTAGAATCAATGGAACTAGCCATATTTGGAGGTTTTATTTAGTCATAAGCCACCCATAGCCTTAAAGAGTTCCTAGTGTGTCAATCGAGTGAGGAGACTTGAAATTCCTCCTCAAAGGGTGCAAATCAAAGTGATAATATTTTTTGCCACGCCCAGTGGGATAAGTAGTCAAAGTACCTCATTTATTGAAGGATTATTGGTGTTTTCCTTCAATACATCAAGTTGTAGAAGACAAACCAAGAAAGTCTCTAAGTTTCTTGAGCCCCTCATCCGCTCCTCAATTTGGAATTGTTCATAACAATGAAGGTATATTAGAATTTAATAGGATGATTGCTAGATGAAAATAGGAGAACAAATAAACTTTAGCACAAGCCTCTTTTCCTCTTCCTCAAGAGCTCCTAAATTAGTCCACTACCCCCAAGTTTCCAAGTTGTAAGAGTACTCCTTAAAACCCCAAACCAACTCATTAGCCTATTCATCCCACTCTATCAAATGAGCCATTTTTCCATCCCATCATCTCCCTTTTTTAAGGAGGACCCATTATATGTAAGGTAGTGAAGGGGAGCCTTTAATAACTCACTTTCCATCTGATAATGAGTATTATATCCCTACTCCACCAAATGAGCCATTTTACACTCCCACCATCTCCCTTTGCATTGGAAGACCTGTTGTGTGGAGAGAAGATGAGGAGAATTCAAGTGATCATGATGAAAAGCTTAAAATTTTAATTACAATTGCAAATGAGCCTCAAGAGGATATGATGAAGATGTTCAAGTGGTGGGTGCAGTAGAGTTGAAATTAAACACTCCTTGAGAAGTATCAAATGGCTAAGAAGAGAAGGAGCATCTAGATGAAGATAATTCAATCCTTTATAGTCAAGAGTGTATTCATTGATATGAACAAGAGATTTATTGGATAAATGAGCTTCCATTCAACATGGAAGAAGAAGAAGGTTGGATTGCATCAGAGCATGAGGGAAATCTTAATGAAGACGTATTGATTGTTAATCTTGTTAAGCCTCATGAGCAAGATGAACAAGTTAAGATAACATGACAACAACTAGTGAGATTGCACCAGTAGTTTCACAAGGTAATAGTCCTAAACATGAGCTAAGTAAAGACACACAAGAATATGTAGTGATTCTTAGTGAACCTCAAGAAGCTCAAAGTTAGGATCAATAAGGTTTTGATGGCACATGGTAGCAGTACCTTACAATTTGTAAAGAGTTTGAGATCCTTAACAACTCATCAGTCCCTATAGGGTACAATAAGGATGTTACTGAAGTTGTTCTCTCTCTAAGAGGACAAGAAGAAAATCCCAATGACCTGTGGCAACAATGCCACCATCTTGTTCCAAAATTTGAAGTCCTTAGTAGACCTAAATTTCCTAAAGGGTAGAATTGAAACATGAAGCAAAATACACTAGCTGACTTGCAAAGAGGATTACCTCAATTTTTCATGACTGATCAAGAGTAGCCTTTGATTAAGGTATAAATTGCAGTATTTTCATAAAACAATCAATCTTGGACAAGGTATGACATTGTTCTTAACTTGTATGATCAGTCCATAAGTAAAGAAATGAAGGAGATAGGCATGATTTCCAATCAAGAAGACCATAGATAGGTCAATATCTCAAAAATTAAGGCATGCTTCTCACCTCATAAGCAAGCTTTAGATAGACTCCATCCATCAAGTGTTAATTTGCTCATATGCAGTCATGAAATTTATGTAAATTTTCATTTTGATCTAGGTGGAGTAGGCCTTTGAGGTCATATACATAGTAAGATAGTTTATTGCTTTCTCCAAGTGCTTCTAGCACATGCTTGTTTAGTAGAGTAGTTATTTGTGTTCCTTAAATGCCTCTTGGCATAGTGTGTGTCTTGAGTTGTTATGTGTGCCTTGAAGGTATCTACTGCTATATCAATTTGTTCTAGGTGCTTATAGTCATATTTCAAGGTCTAAATCATGTTTATTATTGAGTGATAAGTGACGCCATATCCCAATGGACTTTTAAGGCTACTAGTCTAGATGTTTAGCTGGGAAACTATCTTCGAAGGTCACCAAAAATGTTGGATAATTTATCCACCCTTGCTCATGGTATGTTAAAATTATGTTTTGAGTTTTCTAACCTTACACATGGTCATCTATGAAGACTTTAACATTATTTAAGGTACTTTAGCATAGTTTAAGGCATCTGTAAAAGTTAAGGTTTAAAGTTCATACTTATCTAAATCATTCTAGTGTCTTGACAACATGCTTCAAGCTTAGTAAATCTAGTCCAAAGGACAAACAGAGGTCATCTACATTGACACACACATGTTAATGCATCTTGAGTTAGTTTATAATGTGGAGATGGTAGTTTTAAGTTAGAAAAAGTTAGTTACAAACATCTTCTTTGAGCTGCCAAAGTAAATGAGTAGGTTACATAGGAAAACAAGGCACATTTTGATGATATTTTATAGGTTTAGTTATTGGAAAACCTCTTTCATCATTCTAAGTACCAAAACCATGATTAATCAGAAGTACAGGTCCCAAATAATGCAAAAGATTACTCAAGAACTCCATCAGGTCACCCACAAGCAAATAAGGTCAACAGGCTTGGCATTGATTCATGGAGGAGAGAGATTGTGAGGAATAGTGATATTAGGAGTTTAAGGGAACTAATATACCATAAAAATTTGTGGTAATAGTTTTAATTTTGAGGGGCAAGGCTTCATGAACAATCGCTAACAAGTTTAGCACCTCTAAAACCCTTGTAAACCCCAATAGTTTAGTTTTTTTCTTTTGGTAGGACATCTAAGATTGATGGATGCATGATGGTAGTTTAAGATAAATATAAATGGGTAAAATATACTTTATGGAACCAAAATCCAAGCAATCAACCCTGATCAGACCTCCATTGGCAAACAAATGTCATTGTTTTGTTGTTTCTTAGCATGACATATAGATTTGGAGGTTGTGAAGTGTTTTTAGAGGATATGGGAATTAAATATGATGTTAATGGTATAGAAACCTCTAAAATTAGGTGATAAAATCCTTAAAAAATAATTTAATCACCCAAACAACTCAAACCAAGAAGTCATTAACCCGTTCAAGAAGATTTCTCCATTGTCCTTGATTTATTGGTTGTAACAACCTTGAAAAGGGTATTTTTATGATATTTTATTGATTGATTTAATGAATATAGTGGTTTAATTATATAAATGGGTATATTAAAGTCCAATAAAAATAATTATTAGGTATTTAGACACTATAAAACTCAAGATGTGCCCATTTCTCTCTCTATAGGTCCATTGTTCTTGATTTCTAAGTTGTTACAGACCTAAAAAGGAGTGTTTTTTATATTTTTTGTGTTTTATCATGACCAAACAGTGATTTTAAAAGTTATATGGGTTAATATAGGTTAAAATACAAAATTAATCTTCTCTTGAAACCCTATGCAACTAAAAATATTTTTTTTAGCAAACTAGCTTGCTTGTTGCCTTACAAGCCTAGATTTCACAAAAAAAAGTGCATATTCTGAGTTATACTAAATTAAAACTTATGAAAATTGAAATGAAAGTATATTTTTATGTAATTAAAATTATAGAATTGGTTTTAAGTCTATATAGTTCATGAAGAGAGATATAAATCAAAAACATAGGTTTATACCATGAAGGAAATCAGGGTTCTTGACTGGTTTTCATAATGTTTGAGTGTGTGAGAGTCTCTTAACTAGTTTGGGTAGATTTTCCAACTCAGAAAGAGGTATAATAACCTTACACCATCCATTCAAGGATACCTCATGGTGATTTGACATGTTTCAAGTTATAAAACCAAGTTAAATGAAGACTGTTACTTTACTTGCATTGAGAAAGTGACTATGCAAACCTTCTTAAGGTCATCTAAGGCATCATAATTTTTAAGTCACTCTTGTTTACACTTTATGACAGATTTTCATTACTTTTAAATTCATAAAAAATCTCATTCCAATGGCTGCAAGCAGTTTTTAAGGACTTATGCATCTTCATGGTGTTAAGAACTCTCAAACATGAACACAACCTTGTAACATCAATTTCGAGATCCTCAAACATGGTTAAATTTGAAAAGGGATCAAAATTTTATAGATAAAATTATGTATTTATAACTCCTTGATCGATAAAGGAGGTTAGTTTCAAGAAAATAAAATGAGTCATAGAAGACTAAGAGACTCCTAAGCCACCTTTCATGAAGTCATCATTATACAAGGCTAACGCATGATAAATAAATAATCATATGACATTTTTTTCAATTTATATTAGAGTTTTAACTGATCTCATGATTGGATGAGAGCCATCATGAACTTTCTAATCATCCACCTTCTCTATCTCCCTCCTCTTCTCTTATTTATACTCTTGTAGGTCAAGTTGAAATTATCTTCTAGCTGGTTATGGCATAGCCCTATCAAAATTGATATTGATTATTGATTTTAAATGACTAAAATTTGATTTATGCCTTCTCCATCTTACATCAAGTGTTCTTGTGATGAAATTTTTATGAATGGTAGTGATAGTGATCAACTTCCTTGCATTTGTTTTCTTTATTCCTGCCTCTTTGTGAGTAAGTCATCTTCTTATAGGTCATATGTTGTGTGTCAAGTAGTTATACAAAGGTTAACTATGCAAATCTTCACTGGTGCCTTATTTTATACCTCTTGATTATCCCTCTTGATTGATGCATTAACTATAACCTCCATATTGAAACACTTATGTTGGAGGAACTGTTTGTAGTTTTGAAATCAAATTTCAGTCTTATTTTAGTCCATAGTAACAATCATAAACAAGTAGAGTAAGCTTAAAATTTGGTGCATCACCCATTTCAGTCATTGATTTTATGATTTCTTTCTTCATTTTCCTTGAAATTTTAGTATGTGTATTGTTAGTTTAGGAATAACATCAAGGGAACCAACCCTCTCTAGAGGTTCTCTTTAGTCATAGACCACCCACAACCTTAACGAGTTCCCATTGTGTCAATTAGGTAAGGACACTTGAAACACCTCCTCAAAGGGTATAACTCAAAGTGAAAATAGGTATATTGACTATGTATTCTCATTCATGTATCAATTGTCTTATAGGATCATCTTGTCCATAGCATGGTTATGTCATGTTTGTGTTAGGACATAGTTGAGTCCCTTTCTCTATGCTTGTTTTTTTTGAGTTATTCAATGTGATGTTGTGTGTGTGTTTCTATATTTGCATAAATTTACATATATTTTTATGGAGTAAATTGATCGTTACTATGTTTTAGGTGTCATGATTTATATCATGCATATCACTATTATGTGAATTTCCATTTATTATATCATGTATCTAGTATGACTCTAATTAATGTGTGCTTCATTGACATATCTAGCTACATCTGAAAAATATTTTCCAATAAATTATCATGGTCATATCCTATGTAAGAATTTAAAAAAACTAATTTTCCCTTGGATTACATGTTTCATTTGTGTTTGTGGTGTTCAAAATATTTCTACGAGGATATATATTATCATGTTTGTACATATATTTTACATTTTTTTCCATATAAGACATATTGCACATAACTATTTATTTTGAGATGAGTGATTCACATGCTTCATCCCTCATGTTAAAAGGGGGTAGATAGTGGGATTGTTCAAATATTTAGCCTATGATGGATAGATAATTTCACTTTCTCAAATAAATTATATGATCATACAGGTCAAATTGAGCAAGTTAAGACATATTCTACATGATTTTGAGGACCAAGTGGGACATTATATAATATTTTGGGGCATATTTTAGCATTCTACATCATTTTGAGAGACAAATGGATCACTTTGGGGCATGGATTTTTCATGCATTTATGAGCATTCTATTTTATTTTATTTGAGGAACAATGGAATGATGGGGAAGGATGGTAACTACATAAGCATTTTGGGTCTATATCCATCTACAACGGTTGATCCTTTATTTAAAAACCTAATTTTGGGGTTATAAAATGGGTATTATGTTAGTTGGGGTAATATGGTTGAGGTTCTATGTCAATTAACTTCTAACACAACCTTTTCAAAATGTGTAGTTAGCAATTACATGTCCTTAGGGCATGATCACCTCATGGGTTTTCTTTAATCAAGTTCAACTAGTGGCATCTTGGTTCACATATTATCAAAGATATTGATTCACTAGCTTTTAAATTTCTAATTTCTCAATGATTCACATTGTTTCATATTTATTATTGTAAATAGACATTGATCTATACATGTTTCTCGTAGATTTAACTTGGAGCAAAAGATACATTTTTTATTGTACCCATCAAAACAAAGCAAAATTATCACAAGTATAAAATCAACTTATTTTATCTTTGAAATTTAGCATTTGAAATACTACAATAAAAGGGGACATTTGTATACACTTAAATTTGGTCTTCAATCACTTTGGCAACATCAAATTTTACATATTTTGACACGCTTGGACACTATGCATATATTTGAATCTTGAGCATAATTTGCTTCTATCCATCTACCCATACATTATCTTAACCACTTTTATTTTCCAAATACATTTATTTAGGATAATTTGAGTATATTAGGAACTTTATAGAATCTTAGGTAGATCGTCTCCATCTTTCAAATCCTTATTTTATACTAATGAGATAATGTTAGCAAACCTAGACAATGTCAATTACCATGTGTCTCCCTCTGTCAATAGTATCTAAGGGCCCTTAAAAACCATTTTTAAAACTAGGAAGTCTCCATTTGGTTAGTCTAGACACATTTCATGGGTCGATCATAATGGGAATTAATGAGATTCATCTATAAATATAAATCACCCCATAGATTATTATGGACATGGTACATTTGAGGATCATTGAGAAAAACACCTACCACTCTCTTGAGACATTATAAAAAAGGCATAAATATATCAAAACTTTAAGGATTAGCCCTAGATTAGTCCATAGAGTGAAATATGAATACACAAAGTTAAGGTTGCATGATGCCAAGTATCAAAGGTCAAAACACAACATTGCATTCTAGATTGTTTAAAGTGTTGCACACACATACGTAAGTTGGAGAACTAAGCCTAGTTTGAGACCCCTTCAAATTATTAGAATGTAGGAAACACTCAGACATTAACCCCTTTTCAATGGCATCTTGTGTTTAAAAGCATAGGTAGGGTTTGGATGGAAGAGACACAATACATGCATTTTAACATGTGATTAAAGAGGTGTGCATACACAATATAATATTACAATTGTAGGTGGGAGATCATAGAGATATTAAACCCTCATTATATACAAGGACACTACCAGTAAACACTAAGAGTGCTTATTGCTACATGTGTGTGACTTTGTTGGTAGCGTGCAGGCAGGTTTTTAGCTCCTATTTCTAATCTAAGCTATTGAAGAAGCACATAAATAGCATTTCTAGATTTCATGATGACTTGTGTAAGTAACATGCAATACGAATTAGCTAAGTACATCATCCCTCTTTTGCTTTGTGATTTTTAAATTAAGTATAATATCTAGCAATCTATTTTAATTTTGATCAATGTGGTTAATACTATATTTTATGTAAATTGGAATAGTGCCTTGTTTCCATATTTTATATCTCTTAGGTGTAAAATAAGTAAAACAAAAATATCTAGACTTTCAAATCTTACTTATTTGAAGTAATCATTGTATTTATGAATTATCTTTGTGGTGACCCTCTTAATCATGATCTAGAGTTTATTTACATATTGTGTGCTCCTTTTTGACACTTAGTATGTCATATTATACATTGTTGACTAAGAAGGTTTACGTTGAACATACATTCTTATATACATTTACACTAGTCATACATACATCTTGTGCTTCATTGCTACATCATTTTACAAAACTTATTTTTTGAATGCAATATCAAAATTAAAAAAATTAATATAAAATGTAAAAACATAAAACATTCATAAACAACTAAAAAAATTGCCTTTCTCTTAGTCATACTATGCATATCATGCCTTTTTTACCTATAATAGAGTTTTTTCTACATCCAAGTTTCCACATGTGCTTCTCATGGTATACTTTAATATATAATAATTACATGGCAACATTTTTAATAGTTTTTTCTATAGTCACTATATCAAGCCACTTTACACAGATCATGTGTCTTATGTTTTCTTTCACTTAAAAGCATACATATCTTAATTATAGACGTGGATTTTTGCATGCATTTATTTACATGTCACTTTTTACATTGTATGGATACATTGCAAATGTGAATGATATTTGTTTGTTTATTACACCTTCATTTCATACCATCCATATTATTATGATTGAGATTTGGGCCTCATTGACACGTTATTTTTGTACTATAGTATTGTACATAGCTTTCTTCTTCCATACATTGTGCCTTGCATGTGGCTTCCTCCTAATGATTGTTTCCATCATTTTATGATTTTGGTGTCACATTGGCACTTGCTTTCTATTTTTTAGATACTATTATAGAATTTGTTTCACCTTGCTTGTTATGTTTCGTTGGCCTTGTCGGTCCGATTGATGATCCCTATTCGAAGCACTTGTTTTGGTTTCTCGATGATGACAACATATCTATTGAGACCTTCAATCATATCATGCATTGAGTTATGAGGGAAACTATAGGTTTCTTAGAATTATCGTCATCTCATTCTTCTAGTCACGAATCCTTGCACCTTTATTTCTTGTGTGACCCCATGCCTTCTTGTGTTACTTTTATATTCTTATATATATTACTAAAAAATAAAAAACATGGATTCATGCATGATTATATATTTTACCTATGGGGAAATTGTACCCATATTTGGGTCTTATTGATTATATCTTTGCCTATGGGACATCCTACCCACATTTATTCGTAAGTGATCACATCTATATACATTTAATTTCCCAATGGAGGAATGGTACCCATCATTTCTAAAATAAGACAATTTATATAAATGGGGGTATGGTACCCATGGTTTCTATATCATGTTATATTCGCTTATGGGGGCATCATACCCACACATATTTTGCATCAACTTATCTTGTGTATAGAGTCTATTATATCCATTTCACTTATGGGTCTATGTTGCTTATTTAGATTCTAAATCTTTCATTTATAATGATATGTGATAATGCTTTGCTCATGGTACATTATTGACATATATTTATACTATTAAGTTTAATAAATTGGAGGGCATGTGGTCTTCCCCATGTATATCATCATCCTTATTCTTAGGATCTATTCACTTACAATCCTTGCCACATATTCATCTATATCATGTGACCTTGACACTTTGATATTATCTTCTGATTGGGGGTTATTCTACATGTGTGCCTTGCACTATTGATTTTGATGGATTGTTATGTCGTACACATCACTTTAAGTCTTATCACATGTTGTCATCATACTCTATACATAATTTATACAATTTACCCATTGAGGAGTAGGATCTCAATTTACAAAATTTGAAAAATTTAAAAGCATTGTGAAAATTCAAAATTCAAAAATATTACAAAATAAAAAATTTAAAAATGTTATTTTTTACATGGTTACACATTTAACTATGCTATATGTTTCCATCTCCATGTTTTACACATATGATTTTCATGGATTGGGTGCTCTATATATTTACAAGTTATATGATATTAGACTTCATTATATTTTCGCACATTCTAAGGAGGCATTTTCATTAGCAACATGTCCCATCTTGGGGGATTTAGTGGATCTTGCATGGTGATATCTATCGTTACTCATCTTTTATCATTTTTAACTCGATTACATTGGTTACTACATCACATACTAGTATTGTGATCTTATATATATCCCACATATATCTTTATTATGATTGTTACTTGGTTACTTTGACTATTGAGCATGAATGCTTGATTGTATGTGCATGTGTTTTCTTGTTTTTGCATCCTTATCCATAGAAGACCATATTGTCATCATGTTGTGTGGGTCACTAACTTGGGAGGTCTCACTAACTTGTCTTATCACTAATTTGGGTGGGGTCACTAAATTGTGTGGTTCATTACTTTAATCCTTTATTAAATCCATGATGTTAATCATGCATTACTGTATCCTATATTTATATCCATGATCTCTATCCTGCTTATTGTGTTACTTTTTTGGTGCCTACATTGTTATGGTATCTAACATGCATCTACAGGGTTATTCTACTTGTGTGTGTTATCATTGCTACATATATCCCACTTGGGTGAATATTATATCTCATTTGGGACATTATATGTTTTCCCATATTTATTTTATTATAGAGTCATTGTACACTTTTGCATTGCATTTGATAAGGTATTAGCTTTCTTACACTAGATTCACACTTATTCAAAAACAATTTATTAGTATTAGCTATATTCAAATTCCAGTGACATGTTTAGGATATTGATGCTTTGGATATATTATTTTCGTAATATATGGGGTATCTTAGCATTATATTTTTATATGAGCAATTACAACATAGGTCTTCATCCCTTACCTCAAAGGGGGGAATATATATGGCCATATTTTCAAAAAAAAAAAAATTGGAGTGACTTGAGCAAAATTGAATGAACTTGATCAAAATTGAATAAATTTAACTATTTCATTGATCAAGAAGTGGATAAGGTGTTGGTGACTCCTAGATAAGTATTGGCTATGTTTTAACATCTATCAAAAGTCTAGTTATGGAAGCAAATTTACTACCATATTTAGAGAAAATAATAACTAGGTGTGTTTGTTTTTATGCTCTATTTCAAACTTCAAAATTTCAAAATTTCAAATTTAGTAAACCTTGAAACTTTAAAAATAAATCATGAGCATCGACTACTTGTAGCAATCTAAAATTATTTCAGGTACATTAAAATCTATGTGGATGGAGGTTTAACACGAGTGTGCATAAAAAAATCATGCATCCTTCCATAGGTAAGTGAAGGTGTGCAATATTTTTTTCGCATTTATATTTTGATGCACACATGCATTCACTAACATTCTTATGTCCACATCAAAGTGGGGAAATTATGTAGAAACCCAAATTTGGCACAAGACCCTTATTCTCAATGTCGTATTCCCAATTTATCATTCTTAATTCATCATATTTGGTAGACTTGTACATATTAGCTTGTTTTTTGGTCCATCCTAATCTTACTAAGGTCCCTATTTAGACCTTAAGCCCAAATATCATTATCTAAAACTTATCATAAACTATAAGTTATCATTATTGGACCATTTATCACCTATTATCAGTCTCTATCCTGAAAATAAAGACTGTTTCATCTCTGATTCTTTACAGGTTAGACACATGCCCAATGGTGTCAATCCCTTTTACCTTTGTGGGCCCTTATACCGTTTTATATTGATTGTGTTCCTTTAACATCGCCCATTGTCAATTCTAAAGTTGGCTAACATGTATAACTAATCCTAGATCAACCTATATATTCTAGGTCATAGCAAGTCATTTAAGAGGAATTAGAATCATAGAGAAGACACATCAAAATTTGAATATCAAAGGTCAAACATAGAGCCAAACATAAAATATATTTCCTCCTACTTCAATTTGAGATTCACTTAGTCACATCCTACACACTAGCAAAGTAGTTTTTCTTTTGGGTATATCATTATTGCCCATGTGCCAAAGGAAGGTATTAGTTTGCATATAGTTGCATTTATCACTTCTAGGGAAGAGGAGGTTGAAACCCTCACTCAATCTATTTCCATCTACACTCACAAAACTATGTAAAAATCTGATTTTGAGTGTGTGAGATATGTAATTTATAATGTCATTTTGATGGTTGCCCAAATATGTAAGTATTTATTTGTTTAGGAGTGTCAAGTTAGGTCAAAGTAGAATAATATTAATTCTACACATTCTACTTGATAAAATAGTGAGGTGTTGGTATATGAACATCATAAATGATTTAGTGCAGTAGTGACAAAAATATCAATTTATACAACATTGTGTAGGATAGACTCAATGACATAGGAACAAACTTGGTGAGTATGATTTTTACCAATGTGTATCTGCCTATGATGAACCCACACCCTACACACATCTACCCAAAAACATTTTTAGAATCCCATATTTTAGGAGTAGGATATAAATAGTCTGCAGGGTTGTATTTATAGAATATTAAAGAGGTGTGATCTTTCTTTAACCTTTTGTATTAACTTCACATAACCTAGTTTAATTTGTTTCATTTGTTATGTTTCCTCAAGCCCAACTAGTTAGATACATTTGAAATATGTACTTTCAGGGATGCATGCTTAGATCTATTCAATTTTAATTAGTTTATTCATATTTTGTGTAAAACCAGAATTAGGATAAGCAATCTTATTTCCATAATTTGAAATGTATGTATGCACACAATTAAAAGTGGAGGAAAATGTAGACACCTTAAAAATGCCCAATGGTTTTTATTAGTTGTTAATGTAGATACTTAAAATTAGGTTTTGTGTTGATTTTAACCTTCTTTGCACTAAATACCTAATCATCTCTAATACTCTTTAATCATCTTTAATTTTCCCTGATCACTATTCACTATTCATTCCTTTATTATCCCTCAATTAATCCAAACTTAATTAACTAATCTTTATCTAATTAAAAATTCAATGGATTTTGAAAATTCATAATTTTCACAAATCTAAAAAATTAAAATTATCCTCGCATCCACCTTTATCCTTATTGTCTTCTATGATCTGATTTAATAATCCACCTTTTTCCCATCGTCCTCCATGATCCAATTTAATAATCCACCTTTATTCCCATTGTCCTCCATGATCCAATTTAATATTCCACCTTTATTCCCATTATTTGGTTTTCTCAAATTTAATAATCCACCTCATATACACTTACTAATTTTATATCATATCTTCCTCCCAAATGAATTTTATATTCATTTGTAAGTCCCATGTGTTTTCCACTCCAATTTATAATTCAAAATTCTCATTATAAATTAAATAATACCTTTTATGCTCATCCCTTGATCTTCATCTCAAGACGGACAATTCACATCCATTTCTAAATTTTATAAATTAGTTCTTTATTCAAATTAAAAAAAAGTTTCTTCATTCTAAAGTTATTCTATTATTATATCTTCAAGCTTCTTCATTATAAGTTTATCATGCTGAGATTATAAGAGATTTCATACCACGACGCTGCCCATTTACCCTTGTGTTGGAAGAGTGAGCAATCACAATTTAAAGAGAGCAAATCAAATTCACATCGCAACGAAGGAAGTTTCATTTTGTGTTAATGTATAATTTTGTTTTATTTCTTTCATTTGTAGCTTTATCATGGGTTGAGTTAGTTTAGATTAAGATTTCATTTGATTTCCTAGCTTATTTATTTTTCTAGATTTTTTTAATACATTTTGGCATGCCCAGTGGGACTTTTCCTCATCTTTTTTTATCTCATATTTGTCATAGTTATATTTAGAATTAGTTTTCAATTGATTTTTGTTGTTTTATCTTGTTTTTGTGGTTTGTTATAATTTTGTTGCAAATTTATTTAAAAAATAAAAACTCTCTAATAATTTTTTTGCAAAACACTTGTCAAAGAAACTTCGTAAAAGGGCTAAAGAAAAATCAATTTATTTTATTTTGCTACTAACGCTTTCAATTCAATTTTTCAAGTTTTTAGTAATTACATCACATTTGGTTTAAAGTTAATTATTTATTTTAAATAATTTTGTTTGTAATTGTGGAATTGTGTATGCTCTTCCCTTAGTGTCACATTGGTGATGATACTCAGGAATAAAAAACAATTCCATAATTTTTTGTGTAATCCAAGTGGTGTCTGCGTATGTTCTTTCCTTATCATCACATTGGTGACGATACTTGGAAATCAGAAAGAAACACTTACTTTTTATTTTTTTGTAAGGGCTCTATTGATCTTGGATTTCACCACCATGTAGTAAACCAAACCCCATGTATTAGCAAGGTATATAAGCTGGTATCCAATTATTTCAATTGTCTAAATAGTTGTGTGTGTTGAGCATACCGTGATGTGAGAATATTTCATGCTCTAATACTTAGGGTTTCAATAGTTGTCTCAAAATATGATATCATTGATTGTCAACACACTGAAACCCCTACGACTGTGTTGGGAACTTTGGGACAAAACTCAATAGTATGCATATGATTTATCTATTTGTTATATAGTTTTTGGTCTCAATATATTGTAAGGTATCTCAGAGGATTCCACTTAGATAATCTTGTTTAAACATTAAGCCTAGGAAAGCCTTTTTTATCGTTCAACTTTGGTGCATTGGTTAGCAATTAATGTCAAGAAGTTACCTTCCACACACCCTCAAAACTAGACTCGGTGGGCCATGGGAATGGTAAGATCCTCCATGGTTATTGCCTTGAAATATTTTGTTGTAGCTAAGAGAATAGATGAGTAAATGACATCAGAAGGCTCAAACATTGTTCACGACCCTTATCTTAGTTTTTTTACCTTTTATGTGAAAGTGATTGACTGTTTAAGGCAATAATTTGTGTGTTTGTTTCCTTGTGCTCTACCATGTTCTGAATAAACCTTGAGTGAAAAAAAATCTTTTGAGTCATTAAAAAATATACCAATAACCTTAAAATAAAACTCAAAATCATTTAGTTGTTAATAAAGTTTTTTTAGATGCTTTGGTCTTTTTTATAGTCTAGTGTCAAGCTTTTTTTAATCCTTTTTTGAGTCAAAGCCTTTCTTGTAAGCAATATCACCTATCACTAGATAAATGGATTTGTTAAACAATCCCTTGATCAACATGATCACAATTCCAAATCCAAACAATCCTAGTCTTAACTTCGGGTTTAATCCAATCAATTTTGATTCAAATGCATACTCAAATCAACCATCCAATAAATCAAAACCCAAATGTGAATGTGAATTCAACCTCGCCCATCAATCAGTAAAATACACATTTTAATAATTACTCAAGTTTACCAACCTATAATCAATCCAATTTTAATTTGAATATTCATTCCAACTCATAAAATAATCCCAAACTGAGTATTTATGCCTCCAATCAATAACATTGTCTATCCAAGTCATGATTTTATCTTGGATAATTATTCTACCTCACCAATCAATCCAAATCTGAGTCTCCATGACTCACCAATAAACAACATTATCAATCCAAATCATAATTTGAGCTTGAATAATAATTCTATCTCACAAATCAACCAACCTTTATCAAATCCAAACTTGGGTATTGCTTCGAGTATGCTCACCAATCCAAATCCAAATGGCAATTTAGGAAGTTAACAAAATCAATTTTCCCATTCTCTTGTAGGATTTAATCCAAACCAAACATCACTTAACACCAACCCATTCAACAATAATACACATCTTAACCAATCATTTAACATTAGCACCAATTCTAATAACATTATTAGTTCACATCCTAATCAAAACCCAACCAACCTCAACTTTAACATCAACCCTAACCTAACTGACCCAATCCAATCCAACACAAACACTAATCAAAAAAGCCATCAATATTTTAACTACAACATGAATCCTAACCAAACAAATTTTAACACTAATACAAACCCAACACACTTTAAAATTTCTAATAATTTAACCAATCCAAACAATTTTTCACATCCACAACATGCTAAATTTCCCAACCTACCTCCTAATCACTTCAATAACAACCCACCACTTCACCAATTTTCACAAACCTACACCAACCCATGCCCATTCGTAGGCCAAAACCTCTTAACTTATTCAAGCAAAATGAATCAATTACCACTAAAATTTATGCAAGAGTTTCAAAACATGAAAGATAAAGTTCAAGTCTTGGAGGATGACACGTTTTCTCGGAAAAAATAGTTCAAGTTTGGGGAAATTTGTTCTTACCCATATGATTTAAATAACATGACAACACCTTTCCCTAAGTATTTTGAACTTCCAAAATTTGACAAATACAAAGGCAAGGGAGATCATAGGGAGCACCTTAAGGACTTATATAACGCATGTGCAAATGTTGATTATAGTAACAAGTACATGTTACAACTATTTCCATGAAGTCTTGGGGGTCAAGCCCTTGAATGGTTTTCATGTCTTCCTAAAGGATCTATCTTTATTTTTGAGGACCTTTTTGAGAAATTTGTTCATCACTTTTCCTATAATATCAAAAATGACTTGACCACATTAGACTTACATAACACCAAACAATGCAATGGTGAAACCTTTGCCTCCTTCTTGAAAAGATGGTGGGCATTGGAAACCTATTTTTCATGGTCCTTTCCTGAAACTAAACTTATCGATATATTTTTGAACCATCTTAACTTAGACTTGGGACATCACTTGTTACTCCTTTGTCCAAGGTCATTTGAATAAATTATTGAAAAAAGAGTCCAGATTGAATGAGCTTTGATTAATAGAGGTATTGTCATGATAATTAACCCTGAGACCAATCCCTTAAAATAAACAACAAAACCAAAATTCTTTACCAAGAATAAGAACGTAGTTGGCGATAGTGTGACCAATGTCAAAAAAATACAAAACCCACTTAGATAACACCAATTTAGAACAAAATCCACAAACAACCAATTTGAAACACAACCAACTAACAATAAAAAATTGGGGATATATCAAGATCCATTCCCTAAACATGAACAAGGAAAAGGTAAGCAAAAACAAGAATAACCCAAAGCAAGTAATGTTAACCAAGTAAATCACCCTTTAGACTCCATAGTCAATTTTATTGATTATGTACACAATCATGTTGATTTCATTAATTTACAATCCCAAGATTGCATTGTTACCACAAAACATGCAAAAATTACCATACCTAGTGCATCGTCATCCAACTTTGAATGTAAGGACAACATTATTGACCATCTTGAGAAGATTCCTACTAACATTCTCATCCTATATCTTCTCAAAAAATCACCTGTGTATAAATACATCCCTTATAATTTCCTCCAAGAACCCTTGCCTACTAAAGAATTAAATGTGTCTAAGTCTAAAATTAAGCAAAAGGAGATACACCAAGAGTATTTTCCCAATCATAATCAGAATCATTCACTTAAAAACATGTATCAACAAACCATCATTGGCCAACAACATATATTTCATTTATTACTTAATATTCCCCATTTCCAAAAAACTCTTCATCTTGAATCCATTCATTTCCAAACACCCAGTGAAAAAGGTACTTATGGATAATGCAATTCAACAGGCCTCCCTTGTGGCCACTTCCAAACCAAGATCAAATTTATTATCCAAATATTATTTACAATCCATTTTGGCATTAAGATCAAGTTCAACATCAACATCAACATTCACCTTGGTCTTAACAACAACCACATCAATAGATCAGTTTGAAAATGTTAGTGACCCTTTTATAGTTATGGAGGAAAATTCATTTGGCATCAAAACAAGTTTTCTTGGTAGATTCTATGAGGTTTACACATCATGTTCTCCTTCCATAAGCACTACCCTTCTTTTTCCCATCCAATATCCTAACATCCCATTTCCTACACACGTCAACATGGACCAAAAGAAACACACATCATTGGACTTATTCCATGGTGGCATATTAGTTGAAACATCTATAAATATCCAAGGAGACATCTAATTTGAAGAAATGATCCATAGCGAAACCATATTTTAGGCTTTAGGGGCAATAAAAAATATATATATCTTATCGATGGAAACCTCTTCAAGACACCAATAAATAAACAAATTAGCTCTTCATTGGTTGATGAAGATAGTGTTGAAGACAATGAAAACACCAGGCTAGCTAAAAGAGAAATAACTTGGAATCATCTTCCGATTATAATCCATGAATGAATCTTAACTCCTGTCTTACATACTTATTATTTCAATCTAGTAGCATGGCACTATAATGAGTTAGATCATGATTTTGAGATCACATTTGATGCACATCATAACAAATTTGAATATACTAGATCTGCCAAGGAATTAAAGATTGTCAATATAGACTTATCTTATTTTTAATTTTGTATTATTTGGTGGTTAGTTATTAGTGGTTGGGTAAGAGATATTGGTTTTTGTACATATGGTGAACTAATTAGTCCTTGTGTTTGATACTATTTAATAGTATTGCTTGTAACTCTTACAGGGAAAGGGTTCCTGATTCCATGACGATTCAAATAACTCTTAGAAGGTTTCTAGAGTTTAGCTTTACTATTAGGCATATTAATGTGGGTCTATTTGATAACTTTGTTTTCTCAAGAAAAAACAAACTTACCACAGAACTCTGCCAAAGAAATTTATATCTGGATTTATTTATTCAACAAGGATTTTTTGATTGGGAACTATACTCATGATAGTTCGCTAATAACTTTTGGTGGGCCCAACAACCTTATCCTGCTCAAGTACTATTCAAAGTAAATGACATAACTAAAACTAAGATTGAAGAGGAAATCCAATCATAATGATAAAGATTATCTAGAATTGGCATGGGATAGAAATAAAAAAAAGATTGTGCATCTCATGACCCTTCATTGGGTTCAAATGCCAATAAATTAAAAAAATATATATAAAATAAAAAATAAAAAACAAAATAACTTGTTGTCTACAAGTACCTTTACACTTGGGGGCAACCCATTTATAATTGCATTTCACATTGCCCTCGTTTCATTGCATTCTTGATTGTTTACATTTTGTCTTGCATATCAGGTCTTGCTTAGTGATTATTTAGTTATCAGTTTACATAACCCAAACTTTCAAAATGCAGCTTATCATATTAATTCACTTTTTTATATCACCCTATTATCCCATGGAAAACATTATAAAAGTTAGAATTACTTTGGTTCTTGCCTTAGTTTTTATGATCAAAGTACATCTCTTTTCCTTACATCTTCTTGCAAGACTTGGAAAATAATAGCCCGTAGCTTAGTCTAGAAGCTTGTCTATGACAGAGTTTCCTCTTACAGTTTCCTCTACACTGAAAACATTAACATGCTACCAAAAAAAAATGGTAACTTTACTCGCCTATCTTGGTTTTAGGTGATGAGCCCTTGCATCTTACTGGTTGCACGGGGCCAATACTTGGGGGCAAATTCCTTCCAAATAAACTGGCACCCTTATCTAAATCTTATGCAACATCAAATTCAAATTCCACATCTATCACCCTTTGCTAATATTTGGTGTTGAGCCCTTCATATCACTAGTTGAATAGGATTAGCATGGGGGAAAGATGCCCTTACTCACCTACATATAATCTTTGGTGATGAGCCCATGTGTCTTCCTTGTCACATGAGACTACATGTAGGGGGTCACGAAAAAATGTATTGCATATTAAATGAAAAGATGTAAAAAGAAAAAGTTCTTAAAAAATATTGTCTATATGTCTATGCTAAAAAGGGTAACTTTATCCCATTTACTGATTTTATCAGGGTTAATTCTCTCTAGACGCAACTAAAAAAGTTAGTAGTTTGTGAGTTTAGCAAGAACTACATTTTTCACCTTAGCTCGTAAGGATTAGGTCACCTTCCTTGTCCATGTAAAATTTTGATTTTTGGTTTTCATCATCACCATTTCATACTTATTCTATTCCTCCTTTCATTCCTTTACTGCAAATTGAAATTCATATGTTGTGTAAATAAAATAACTGGGTCATCGCTTGCAAAATAATTGTTAGCCCATTCACAAATTTTCATCCATATCCGTCATGTTAAATCCATTGGATACATTTTTGTTCTCGCATATATATTAATTTTCTATATAATTATCATAAAAACATAGAGATGCCTAGTATATCATTAATGCCTGGTCCTCTAATGTCAAGTTTGTATAATCAGTCTCTAGTAAAATACATCTTTGTAGAGGGCATGTGAGTCAAACATATCAAAACAAAGATACAAAAAAAAATTAACAAAATAAAAAAAAACTAAAAACAAGAAAAAGAGTAAAGAAAAAAATAGTTTGTCCACGAGTGAAAACTAGTTTATTGTCACTTTGGGGAAGTGTCATGGTGAAAACCAAATTTGTTGCACCGTTCATCCCATAATTACCTCTCTTCCACCCATCCATATCCAATCCATGTTGTGATTAATCATCATTAATCCATGTTGTCAATTAACTTATTTGTTTACATTTGAACATCAATCATCCACAATAATTTCTTCCTGTTTCCACTCAATCTCCTGCACCTATTGATTGCGATGGACTAAATCATAGTATCCATAATTTCTCCTTTAGTCATTAAATTAGTCAACCAAACTGAGATCGTAGATTTTCAAAGGGATATATCATTCCCACATCCACTCTAATGAACCCTGATTCATGGGGCACCTTAAATCCTGTAGCTTAACTTGGGATATATCATTCCTAGTCCACTCCTTGCATATATCATTTCACTGGGGGAAAATTAATCCATCATCTCAACCAATCATAATGTGCAATCATTAGCTTAAGTGGGTTAATAACGTCCATGGGTTAATCTTATTGTTGACGCAGTGGATTGCACCCGGGGTAGGACGCCTAGCTCCTGCCTTCCACATGTCAAAATGGAAACTCCCCTCTCACCTATGGGACTGGCAAAGCTGGAGGGGAGAGTCAATAGGTAAGGGCTAGCTCTCTTTGATGCATTTGAGTTGTTCCAATAAGTGTTCATACATACATACATACATACATATATATATATATATATATATATATATGTATGTATAATGGGGGGGATGGAAAGGGAGAAAGATTGTAGGAAAACAAAACTACTCTAAAAGAGGTGATGCACCAAATGATTTGACCTATTCACACTCACACTTGAAACCATATAAACACATACGTACACATTAAACTGGAAAAAAGACTAGGCTGTAGGAAACTTAACAAGGAGGCTTTCATGGAACACACAGAAAATAGGGACTCACCATAGGTGCTGTGGAAAGGGCACACTGTATAGTAGCTTCCTCCTGTCTCTGCGCTTCCAGGTGTAGCTTTCTTTGTCACTTGCAAGAATGGTACCTTATAGACACTAGGTGCATTGGTGTTAACCCTGTGAAAGAATTAGAAATCAACGACTAAACACAAAACTAACACTCAGACACACATAAAGATATCTAACCAGAATAGAGGTAAAAATGCGTTTATTGATTTTAGGTGAAAATTTGCCAGGGCTTCGCCTTATAAATGTGACAGATGCTTTTCCAAATGACAAGTCTACAATAAATAGAGGAACAAAGGAGGCCTTTTGGTGCCCTTTTTACAAATGACCCATGTGCATTCTGATCATTGGGAAGAGCCAGCCGCTTAAACATCATATGAGAATTCACGGGCCGCGTCGTTTGTCTGCAAACAAGACCGCTCCTTCAAGACGATTATGCAGCTTGTCTGCTCATTAATACAAAATATTTCCACCTTCTCATCATGCTCCTCCTTTGTTGCAATGCATGCCCTGTCGCTTCTCAATTGGTCATCTCCATTGAAGATACTCTCTAGAGTGACCAAACCCTTGGGGAGCTTATTGTTCTTTAGCTGAACAATTTGGTTGCCATATTGTTGTTACAGCTTAACCTAGTTTTTTGTAGCAAACTCAGCTTCTTCTTGTAAGAAGAATGCTATTTGTTGATCTTTGTTGAAGACCTGCCAGTTGGTGATGTTGTCAGGTATAGAGGGCTGGATCACTACCTTCAAGTGACGTGAGCTATGGTCTTGGCCTATCTCCTGAGGGATATCGAACTGGGCACCAACTGCTGCCAGCCTATCTGTTTGCTTGTTTTAAGCTCTTTAGGAATGGAGGAAATATTGAAAGCCAAGAAATTTTCCACTAAGTCCCATACCCTATGCTTATAGGACTTCATTAGAGAATTCTTTGTCAAATTTTGGCCTCTTACCTGATTCACAACCAGCTCGTTGTCACCAAAAACTTGTAGTTCTTTGATTCCTCTTTTCCTCACCCACTCCAAACCATGGATGAGGGATTCATATTCCACAACATTGCATGTGCAGGAAAATTAGAACCAGAACACTGAAAAATACCTCTCTTTTAAAGGAGACACCAACACTGCTCCACCACCAGCTCCCAACTTACTTCTTGAACCATCGAGGAATAGCTGCCATAGACCCGAGCTTTCCTGGCTGGCTTTCATCAGATTTGGTACAAAAGTACCTTCTTCATGCATGCAATAAATTTTGAGGCCCACCTCCTCTATGAATTTGTAAGGATCATGCTCGAAGTTGTCACTTCCCCATTCATCTAAGAGCAGGTCCGCAACTCCTTCAAGGGCAGAGGATGGAGATTGGTCTACTTGGGATTCTTCTTGGTCAATGATGGCATAGCTAACATTTGCTGCTTTGAGCGAGTAATGTTCCAGATGATCTCTATGGAGTGGCTCAGATTCAATCTTGACTTTAGTCCTGTACTTGGTTCTAAAAACCAGATAAGACCAATTCGCTGCTAAGTAACCACCTATCTTGGATGTAAAATCCCTGGATAAGCAGATGGCAAAGTAAGGAGGGACATCCACCACTACCACATCATGAGGAGCTGAGAAGGTTGGGCAAGCGTGCAACAACAAACTCAAACCTCTTACCACCCCAATTATCTTTGTTGGGGTTCCATCCAGCTGCAGAACTCCCTTGGTCATTTCTTCGTATTTCAAGCCCAGGTTGTCGGCTATGCATTTGGGCATCACCAAGGTGTTTGCTCTACTGTCAATGATGCAATTGTGCACCAAGAAATATCCTATGACCAAGGACACATAAAAAGGAGGAACCTTTTCTTCTTTTTGGGCCTGACCTGAGGTGGAAGGCTGTCCACTCATCATCAAGACATTATCAACCTTTATTGGGACAACTTGTTCATTTAGCTCCTACAATTCCTTTTGTAACATGTTTGTTTGCCCCGGTATTGATAATGAATCCCACAAGGAGATGCTCATGTGTAGCTTTTTCATCTATTTAACCACATTGACTCGAGGATTGCCTTCCTTCAAATTTTCTTTGGAAGTATTTATGGCCTGAGGTGCAGGTCGAGGAGCTGAAGGTACAACCAGCAGTCTGAAGCTTGGGACCTTTTGATTTATAAGTGATGAAGAAGGTATTGCTGACATTTGGTTAGTAACCTAAGCTTCTTCCATTTCTCTCCTTTTGAATCTTGTGTTGGCTACAACACAATCAGCCTGATTATCTACAGCACCCACATAATTCACTGAATAGAATTCTCCTTCCAGATGATTCATGAGAGTAGAATCAGGCTGGGTCTGATTGTTGCTCACGCTGGGTTGCATTAGAACCTCAAAAACTTGGGAATGGGTGGCTACCTGATTGTCTTGCACATTTGGGTAATAACTATCATTTCATTTGTATAAACAACCTGCTCCTGACCATATCCCATGGTTGAACAACTTGGCTATTCTTACACCAGATTGTTTTAAATGGGCACCATAGCCTTAGATGATGAAGGGGTGCTTGAGTTGTAACCTTGAAAGGGTTTGGTCTGAGTAAGCTAACCCTATCCTTGATTGTAATTTTGGAAAGGGGGTCTCAAAACTTGACCATACTACTGGTATCCTTGGTTTGGTTGGTTGCTTTGAGCTTGCTACCTTTTAATAGCCACAAGTTCATTTGACATATTTTGCAACAGACTCTTGACTTCATGAAGCTCATTGGATGGAGCAACAACTAGTTTATCTATACTAGGTAGAAGAGCTAATGTGGGAGCAGCGGTCTGAATTGGAGGCAACATTTCAGGGAAAAGTGGCATATGGGGTCTAGGAGCTATTTTTCCAGCTTGCACTCGGTAATTTTCAGCTGCTATAGCTATGTCATAGGTGGTAGACAGCACATGTCCTCCCATGGATTGTATCATAACATCAATATCAATACAGGAAAGCATAGCTAGGAGTAGGTTTTACCAGAATGGGGATTTTATCTGATGTCTTATGAAACCGAGCATTGAAATCCTGCATGTATTCATGTGGGGCTCTTTTCATGGTAATCAATTGCTCGGTAAGCGAGAGGCGATCACTCTTTTCCCAAAATGGTCCGTCAAGTGAGTGCCCAATTCATTCTAGGAACTGATTGAATTTATAGTCAAATTCCCATACCAGTCAAGAGTTTTGCCCTTGAGAGACAATGCCAGCAATATGATTGCAATATTTTTCTCAGTGACATTGTGAATATTACAGAGGTTAACAATATTGCTAATGTGTTTGATGATTGTAATGGGCCCTTCTCCATCAAAGGAAGGCACACTTTTGAGGGATGATCCTGGAATTGGGTCATAACGTTGGAGATTCAAAGGACTTTGACCACAAAAAGTCACAAAGGGTAATGCCATAGCTATGACAGGATGTAACCACGGCCTTCTTGCGTAGGTATTCTTTATAGAAAGTTTTGGAAAGTGGTTTACTGAATAAGGATGGGTCCTCTCAAATCTCAATCACTTTGTTGAGTTCAAAGGTAATTTAATAAATTTGAAAGGGACACCCTTAGAAGCAGACCGTGTGGTGACTTTAGGCATAAGAAGTCAGACTGGTCTTTGATAAGAAAATGAAGTTCTTACCAGTGGAGTCGCCATATGCTGAAAATAGTTGATTTTGTTGTAACAAGACCAACATCAATCCTGAAACTTTACTGAGTGTAAAAACTAAGTCCCACTGGGTGTGCCAAAAACTGTTGACGCAGTGGATTGCACCCGAGGCAGGACACCTAGCTCCTGCCTTCCACACGTCAAAATGGAAAATCCCCTCTCGCTTGTGGGACTGGCAAAGCTGGAGGGGAGAGTCTTTAGGTAATGGCTAGCTCCCTTTGATGCATCTGAGTTGTTCCAATAAGTGCTCATACACACACACACACACACACACACACACACACACACACACATATAATGGGGGGGATGGAAGAAAGATTGCGTGAAAACAAAACTACTCTAAAAGAGGTGATGCACCAAATGATTTGACCTATTCACACTCACACTTGAAACCATACAAACACATACGTACACTTTAAACTGGCAAAAGGACCAGGTTGCAGGAAACTTAATAGGGAGGCTTTAATGGAACACAAAGAAAACAGGGACTCACCATAGGTGCTGTGGAAAGGGCACACTGTATAGTAGCTTCTTCTTTCTCTATGCTTCCAAGTGCAGCTCTCCTTGTCACTTGCAAGAATGGCACCTTATAGACACTAGGTGCGTTGGTGTTAACCCTGTGAAAGCATTAGAAAGCAATGACTAAACACAAAACTAACACTCAGACACACAGAGATATCTAACCAGAATAGAGGTAAAAATGCGTTTATTGATTTTAGGTGAAAATTTGCTAGGGCTTCGCCTTAAAAATGTGATAGATGCTTTTCCAAATGACAAGTCTACAATATATAAAGGAAGAAAGGAGGCCTTTTGGCACCCTTTTTACAAATGAGCCATGTGCATTTCGATCACTGGGAAGAGACAGTCGCTTGAACATCATATTAGAATTTATGGGCCGCGTTGTTTGTTTACAAACAAGATCACTCCTTCAAGACGATTACGTGGTTTTCTGCTTATTAATACAAAATGAAGAAATCAGGTCACCCCATTAGCCATTTGCACCTCTTGATGATCAATTCACAGACACTGTATCAAATGCTTGAGTAACTGCTTGAGTAGACGCCTTCTTTCACCACTTGGACTGCTTGTCCATTTCTTCACTTGGTCTTTCTTTTGCCTTTAATCCTTTGAATTCCTTCGGGTCTGGCATTATTCTTGATAATTCATTCGTGTCTTTCTCGCTTGCCTTGGCTATTTTATGTTGATTCCAATAAGTGACACGTGGCGTGTTCTGCCGCTGAAATAGGTAGGACATGTGGCAGCGTCCACTAAATTTATAGAAGCTTCAAACACCTTTGGAGAGTTCTGTAGAAAATGACACATGGTGGCTTCCGCTCTCTTCAATAGTTCATCGAGGCCCATCATAGTGCTCATGGGACAAAAAGGAAGGGACTGCGGGTATTGACACTTGTCAGCTTCTACCGAGCTTTACAGGGAATACGTGGCACATTCTGCTTCTTTTAGAGAAAACATGTCAAAGCTTCCATGATTGCCACTTGGCGCTTTTCACACTCTAGCTTTCCCTAGTTTTGTCACTTCTCAACTCCTTCAGCCCTCAGGCTATCTTCTTGGTGAGTCACTGGCTCCTTGGCTCCTTTCTGGTTGGCGCTCAGGCATTTTAAAAACAAACGGCTATTTCACCATCTTAAATTTGACGTCTTCACACCCGTCACTGCGTTTGAATACCCAACGGCTAGTTTATCGTGTTCAACTTTAACGTTCTCGGGCATGTCACCCTTGGACCTTCCTTCAACTTTCTGCTTCAACCCTTTTGCCTGTGGGCCTTTTCTGTGGGCTTTTTACATGGACAATTTTCCCATGAACAAAAAGTCCACGAGAATTATCCCGGTCGCTTTGACTTCTTTCAAAAATTTCCCCGGCTTTTTCTCTCTTGCAGCCTTTTTGAATTCCTTCAGACTTTTTGTCCAAAGGAATTCCTTCAGACAAAAAGTTTGAAGGATTTCTTCCTTGCCTCTGCTGACTGCCGTAGAAAAAATTCCAAAAGAACTTACCTTTGTGGCTTTCTCTTTGAAGTGTTCTCTGCCCTCCGTAAGGGCTCTTGAACCTGGAACTGCCCTCTGCAAGGGCACTTGTCCTTCGGGAGACTTGAACCTTCTATGTTAAACCGCTCCTTTGAACCAACTGTTGAACCAATCCATTGAATTGGCTCAACGGTTCAAACAATTATTGAACCAAGGCATCGAACCGTTTGATTGAACCTGCCGATGAACTTTGCATTGAACTTTGCCGATGAACTTTAGCATTGAACCAAAAATGTTGAACCAACACATTGAACCAAGCCTATGAATCGACTGAGTGAATCGAGTGATTAAACCATCCGATTGAACTGAAACATTGAACCAAGGCATTGAACCAATGCGTTTAACCAAGCCAATGAACCATTTGATTGAACCAAAGCGACGAACTTGCTGATTGAAACAAGGCTTTGAACCGAAGTGATGAACTTGCTGATTGAACCAAGGTGACGAACTTGCTGACTGAAACAAGGCTTTGAACCGAAGTGATGAACTTGCCGATTGAACCAAGGCATTGAACCGAAGCGTTGAACTAAGGTGTTGAACCAAGGCATTGAACCGGCTCAATGGTTCAACGATTCAAAGGTGCTAACTCTTGGAAATATTATGTCATTGAACCACTCTTCCAACCTTAAGGAAAAGTGTCTTTGAACCATTTTAGCTCTCTTTCCTTATGAATTTCTTGAGACAAGAGTCCGAAGAAGCTTTGTAAAACCTTGCACTCTCTGAACTGGTTCTTCATCTACCAAAAGACTACACCTGCAGAGTTTGTAGAAAAAATATTCCTTGCAGAATCCGTAGAAACTTCACCTGCAGAGTCCGTAGAAATTTCCAGACTTGTGCAAAAGCAAAAAATGAATTGGCCTAGAACAACAGGGGAAGAAGGGGACCGATTTTTTGCCTGTTGGACCAAAAATGGTCAATTCATCCATTAATCCATTTTCTCATCACTTCCCAATGTGTTGAATTACATTGACTTAATGTCCATGGACTATGTAGATGTTGCATAAATTCTAAGGGAATTTCAGCCACTAACAACTAATTACCATCCTCATTCTTCATCTTTTATTCTCACTAATTTCCATTGCTCACGATGCCCTCTTTCCTAGGGTGTCTTACATTAGGGAAGATTTGAATTTTTATTAGCATCCTTATATGTTAACATCGTTTAATACTTCTTTGTTTTTCCTCCCATTTTTAGGAGAACTACATTGGCCTGAGGTCTTTTTCAACTATGTAGAAAATTCTCAGTTACTGAGGTCAGCTCAGCCACACCCTTTCTTTTATCTTCCTTTCTCACCTAATTTCTCTTCCTCCACTTATCTACCTATCTCTTCACTACTTTCGTCCCTCCAGCTTGTCAATCTCTTTTAACCATTTTTCCAGCTTGTCAATCTCTTTTGAAACAAGTATTGAACCTTCCTCATCCACCTCTCTTATCTCTGATAAAGCCACCATCTACTCCACTTAATTGGTCTCCCTATCACCTTTCATTGCATTTATTATGCATGCTTTGCAACCCACTTCTTCATATTTTTGTCCCTCTCTCCACTTCTTCCCAACCTTGCCCTCTATCTCCTTCATCTTCTTTCACTGTCCTCATAATTTCCACTTGTCCTTGGCAATTTGTCATACCCTCTTCATCAATTTATTTTCCTCACCAATTCCACATCATCCTATTCTCTTGCACAATGATGGACATTTTTACATCTTTCTCTACTTCGCTACCACCTTCTTAGTTCTCTTCTGCTAATTCTAAGCCATTTTCATTCCAATTCTCGGTTCTTATTTTCATATTTCCCATCTTTCGCATCTTGCATTCTTTTTGTTTCTTTTGTTTCTTCTAGCCCCTATTGTGCACTTCTTCTTCTTCTTCTCTTATGTTCCCCCTTTTCTTTTGTATCCCTTTTTTCTTCTTATGTGTGCCACCATTTTCTTGAATTTCCATTCTTCACACCTTTTACATTTTCTATTCTTCTTTTTTTGGTTTATTTTCATCTTTTCCACATTTTTGGTCTTATTTTTCCTTTGCAGCTAGCTTCTAGTTGGGTCTTTATCCTTTGAGAGACCTTCCATAATTGCATTTTATTCTTATCTATGCAAGCCTTTGTGTTTTTCCTCTTTCCATCTTTGTACACACTTGTCTTTTTCATATGTGTGAGTGTCCATGCTTTGTATCCTTGTCAACCCTCTTCCTTAGCCCTTCCTTTTTCTTCATTATCATCCCTTATCTTCATCTCTTATTTTCATCTCATTCCCTTTCATTGTGTTTCTCTATTACCTTGCTTCTTCCCTCTCCTATCGTCCATTTTCCATTTTCTATCAACTGTTTCTTCACCACCTTACTCCTTTTCAACTTGTCAATCTCTTCTAATCACCCATTTAGCTTGTCAATCTCTTATAACAAGATGATTGACACCTACCCTATCTTTTCTCCTTCTTATCCACCCATCCTCCACTTCCCCCCTTTTTTCTTAACCCCTTTCACATCTTCCATCCCATTCTCATCTCCAACACCACCATATGCTTTGCTTCGTTGTTCATTTCCTTGACTGTCATCATTTCTCCTATCCATGCTTACTTGGTCACGATACCACCTACTTTTTCACTCTCCTATCATCCTTTTTGTGTCCTTATTCCACTCCTCTTTCCTCACATTCCTCTTTCTTATGTGTGTTTCCCTATTTTTCATTTTCATCACCAAACTGTTTTCTCCTTAGTCTCTTTTAGACCTCTTTTCACTCATTTCATTGCCTACCATATTTCTAATCATCCCCTTCCCCTTCATGTTTGTTAACTTCTCTCACATTCCTTTTCAATTCTCCAATTTGTTATCTTTTAGCACATTCCTCTCACCCCCATCATCTACCTTTTGTTTTTCTTCTCATTTCTCCATTTAATTTCATTTTTCTCATCCTCCTTTATTTCACTTGGTGACATTACTCATGATTCATCATCCTTTTTTTTCTCTTTCTCCATGTCTGAATTCTTACACCTTTATCCATGTTCATCATCATTTTTATCTGTGACCTCACTGTCTTATCACTCTTCCTTCATCTATCTCCTTGTCAGCCTTCACATCATCCATTATTAGCTCTCCCTCATATTCACCCATTCTAACTCACACTCTTCACTAATTAGAATGTGGTCACCAGTTTGTACTATTGCTACATGCCTATTCAGGCATCTTTCCTCCTATCTTCCACTCTCTTGCTTCAATGCACAAAATTTTATCAAGTTCGCTACTTAAATTAAATCTATTTCTTCCTTCAATGTATTTTCCTGTTGTGCATGGATACTCTTTCTATACCTTGTCCCTCTCTAACTAATCCCTTCACCTCATAGCTATTTTCCACTCCTTTTTCCATTATCCAACTATTTGTACAACCTCATCCCAAGGTTGCTTGCTCAAAGTTACCTTTGTATGGACAACCTAATGCTTCTTATATGAGTTCATACCATCTATAGGTTATTCTTGACTTCCCTTCAACTATTAGTGCACCCATATTCCTTCATTTTCATAGTGCATCCTATTCTACCACTACATGTAGTGGACACTGTGACTGTATGTGTGACTCTACGAATGCCCACTCATCTATTATCTTTCTCTTACCTTAGATGAAGTAGACTTTGTGACTGTACCAGTCACTCTATGAGTGTCCACTCATTTATTATCTCTCTCTTGCCTTATATGAAGTAGACATCGTGACTATATCAATCACTCTCTAAGTGCCCACTCGTCTATTATCTCTATCTTGCCTTAGATGACATGGACACTATGATTCTCTCATCACTAAATAGGTGAAAACTCATATTTTCTCCCACTTCCCTCCTTACCTCTCTAAAGGCTCCTCCCTTTTGTAAGTATTATTATTATCCACACTCTCCCCATTTTATGAGTACATTTCCATCTTCATCTCCTTCTATCTATTTCTTCTTACCATTCCCTCTTTACTTTTTCTTCTCCCCATTTCTTGGAGAACTACATGTGTCCTAAAGTCTATCCCTATTATCATGGGCATTTACACCATTTTCAATGGTAAGAGTGTTTAGACTATGTAGGCAATGCTCGGGGGCATGGAGCCCTAGTGGTCAGTTCAACCACTATCTCCATCATCTCCATTCATCCAAAATGTGATTTCACTTGTTCTCATTTCTATCTATAATCACATGGTTATCTCAAAGCTTCCTCATCCATCATTCAATCTTGTCATACATATTGGCTACACAAAGTCTCAACCCTAGCCTAAGATGTTAGTCATTTCATTTGCTTATTTTTTTGGTGTTGATTGCTATAGTTTTTGTTTTCACCTATGTTTTGTTGTGATTATGTTGAACTTATCTTTGTTACAGTTGTTTACTCTTGATTATCTTGTCACGTGTCTTGTGATTTAATTTTTTTATCTTATACTTGTCATTTTTTTTGTGTATACTTTTTTTTCTTTTCTTTTTGTTTGCGTTCATCTTCTTTCCACTTGTTTGTTTTTCTTTCTTTTTATCATGTTTTGATTCAAGATTCTTTTGTGTATTACACTCTAGTGTGATTATGATTTTTCCATATCATGATGCACTCTGTTTTGCACAAATTAAATTTTTTTCAGCCCTTATGCATCAAACATATATATTCATCATGGTTATTTCATATCATTGATGATTATTTTTTATGCTAAATTAAAACTTAGGTTGCTCAACTCTTACTCACCTATTCATGTTGGAATTCCAAAGCAAGTCAAAAATAACCACAAGGTAGTTGTCTAACCATCCATACAATATCCATCCATTTACACTTTCCAATTCATCCTCTCTCTATAACCTATCCCCTCCCATTCCAACCCATCATTTTCATATTTTACTACCATTTTTCTCCACTATTTCAGGCCCCAATTAATTGAAATGCTATCAATCTTTATCAACTACTTGCAACTATCAATTTTGTAAAATTTTCCTCTCAACTTGGAAAATCTATATTTTTTGTTTTCAAGCCCACATCTTACTTGAATATATCATTTCTACCTCTACTCATGTGACGCCTGAGTCTTAAGCACCATCCAAGTCTGCAACTTACAAGCACAAAATATTCTTTTTCTTATCTATTCTCTCATTTTTAGCCAGGGATAAGTCATTTTACACCAACTTTAATCTTCTAAGTATGATGTCGATTTCTAGCGCTTCCATTTCTTGATGACCTTCATTATTACCACTTCATCATTTTTATTCCTACATTTTGAGTGTTCCTCCACTTTACCACACGAACACTCGAGGGGGCATCATCATGAGTCCCTCATTTTATTCCCATCATTATCTTATTCTTCTATCCAAACTCCTTCACCTGTCGGTTATAAATGATATAATCATAACATCCATTATTTCTTCATCTAATTTTTATTCGCACCTTTTCATCAATTTTTTCATTCTTTGAAAAGTCATTACTTCGACAATGTCCCACAACGATTTCTTAAAGAGGAAAAAATGTAGACACTTAAAATCAAACACTTTGTGTTGATTTTAACCTTCTTTGCACTGAATACCTAATCATCTCTAATCCTCCTTAATCATCCCTAATTTTTCCTAATCACTACTCATCATCTCTATTCACTATGTGTTATTCATTATTCATCATCACCATTCACCATTCACTATTCACTACTTTATTATCCCTAACTTAATCCAAAGTTAATTAACTAATCTTTTTCTAATTAAAAATTTCATAGATTTTAGAAATTCATAATTTTCATAAATCTAAAAAATTAAAATTATCCTTACATCCACCTTTATTCTCATTGTATTCTATGATCTGATTTAATAATCTACCTTTATTCCCATTGTCCTCCATGTTCTAATTTAATAATCTACCTTTATTCCCACCGTCCTCCATGATTCAATTTACCTTATTTCTATGATTTGATTTTTTCTAATTTAATAATCTACCTCAGAGCGACTTACTAATTTTATATCATATCTTCCTCTCAAATAAATTTTATATTCATTTATGAGTCATGCATGTTCTCCACTTCAATTTTTAATTCAAAATTCTCATTACGAATTAAAAATTACCTTTTATTCTCATCCCTTGATCTTCATATCGAGATGGATAGTTCACATCCATTTCCAAATTCTATAAATTAGAGGTTCTTCCTCCAATTTTAAAAAGGCTTCTTCATTTCAAAGTTATTCTATTATTATATCTCCAAGCTTCTTCATTATAGGTTTATCATGTTGAGATTATAAGAGATTACATACCATGACACTACCCATTTGCCCTTGTGTTGGAAGAGTGAGCAACCACAATTCAAAGAGAGCAAATTAAATTCACATCGCAATGGAGGAAGCTTCATTTTGTGCTAAGGTATAATTTTCTTTTATTTCTTTCATTTGTAAATTTATCATAGGTTGAGTTAGTTTAGATTAAGATTTTATTTGATTTATTAGCTTATTTACTTTTCAATATTTTCTTAATATAGTTAAATTGCATTATGTTATTTCGTTTGTATATTTTTCAACAATTGGTCTAAATTAGGTGTTATTGGTGCATTTTTTTGTGTTTCTTCTAGCCCTTTTTTCTCTTTTCTCTCTTTATTTGGGTTTATGGGCACATTGTCTAAAGTCAATCATGGGTTTGTATGGAGCACCCACAACACCTCTGAGCCATTTCTTTGGTCTCATTTAAGTTAGGGTGCACTTGTAACATTTTTTCTTTTCAACTATTGGCGTTAATCAAGTCCTAATTTGAGTTTAAATTATTTATAAATAGAAAAAATTGTAACTAATTTAGGATAAATCATACACAGAACCTCTATTATACATTAATAGAGAATTTATGGAGCACTCATAGACATTTTAGAGAGATTAAACAATCATTAGAGTATTTATTATTGTTTGAAGCTAGTATTTGTCATGGAGCACTTTTGGCGTACTACCTAAGGATTTTTATGTCCCTCAAATTGTTTTCAATTATGTGATTTAATGTTTTTTATATATTTTTTAGTTTTTAGGACTTGATAATTAGATGATGTTTGAAAACCCAACTAACCCTCAACAAATGCCCCTAAACATTTGTTATTTACCTTAAGTTTCAAATATTGCTACCAATCTAGGGCAAGGCAAAGAAAGTCTATTTGGTAGGTTAGATGTATCGTGGTGTGAAGATCATAGAGAATGAATTAAAGACCCAATATACTTATCTATCAATTTTTTGGGGTACACATAATGCATTTTACATGTTCGAAGTATGCATAATTGTCTAAGGTATCTCAGTTCACTTTCAAATTTATGGGCGAGGTCTCTCTCATTCTAGGGTGTACATTTCCATATTTGTCATGATATTCGATATACTCCTCTAAACCCTTTATAAATGATCTATTTTGTAATTTAGAAAATATGAAATGTACGTTATTACTATTTTTTAGGTGTTTGTTATGCTTATATGAAAATCATTAAGTCATTCGTGATACACTTTTAAGTGTAACCCGTTTATTCACAATAAAGTTAACCCTATATATTATTAAATTATGTGTTTGTTCTTATAATGCACCTACCAAGTACATATATTTCTTACTTTTACTTTGAAAATAATTCTCATATAATAAATTCTGATTCCATAATTTTTTTATACTTCTTGTCTTATTATAATACAAATAAATATATTTATAATGCAGTGCAATAGCAATACCTAATTCTTTTTATTTGGCTAAATAATGTGCACAATAATAATTAACCCAATTAATATATTCAAAGTAAGAGAAAGACATGTTAGGTTAAGGTTTATCTAATTATATTTTGAGAGGTAGTGGCAATCGTCAGAATGTGACAATAGAAATGCGTGTTGAAAAGTGATAGGAAATTAGCCAAAAAAATTGACGACGATCATAGAAGAATTTGTTTAGACCATACACTTAGACTCTAGATAGTATGAACTGTACATTTATGCTCAGGATAGTTTGAACTCTACATTTATTCTCTAGATAGTCTACACCATACACTTCGCTTTTGGACAAAAATATGAGCATGTCTAAATCAATGGTTCACCTAGTTTTGACTTCCAAAAGCCTTGCTCAATCTCCCATTCTATTGCTCCCACCATGTGTAAAACACAGTTTTTTGCCTTGTTCTAATTGGACAATAATTTCTGAAATCTTAAGGAAAATAATATATGTTTTGACCCTGTGTTAAAACAGAGATTAGTCAAACTATCTTGATATTTGTTAGGCCCTTAAATTGTAACAATATCAAAAAAACAAACTTCAATGTTCAATAACATGTAAACCAATCTGTCTAGCATGAGCCTATATGTGTCAATGAATACTTGATTTCTTTTGAAATATTTGTAAATGCTCAATATATTCTTGTGAAAAATAATATGAATTCTCTAAATTTTGTCATGTTAGGAACAAACTGTAATATTTATGTATTTATTTACAAATTAAATTTCAATAAGTACTTTATTTGTGCACAAACTAACATCAAATAATTATAAGATAAAAAAGACAAAACAAAAAAAAATGAATGTACTTTAACCACAAAAAGCGACACAAATTTATCAAATAATTATAAGATAAAAAAGACAAAACAAAAAAAAATGAATGTACTTTAACCACAAAAAGCGACACAAATTTATCAATATCATATACTAACATTCCAAATATATTTAACCTATTAATACATGTTCTATACAAATACTTAAAATAATAAAAAATTAAAGGAAAAAAATACGAAAACATAAATAATTGAAAAAAAAGATAAAAAATCATCAAAATTGATAAAACAAACCAATAACAACTAATTTTAACCAATAATTAAAAAAACACAACATAATCATCCCGAATTTTCTGAAATTCAATGAAATAATAAATGCTTAACATATTCATCCTAAATTTTTGAATTTTAATGAAATAATAAATGCGTGGGGAGCATTTGTAGGGGACAAGCTTGTTGAACGAGTGTATCTTGTATTGTGAGAGGTGGTTTGTTATCAACAATAGGATGGTGGAGAGGGTCGTGAACCAATAGGATTGTGGGAATGATACAGGCGTGAATCGTGATGCACATGTTATCTATTAGGTATCCATTTGTTAAAAAGAAAATGCCTTTTGAACCTACAAAATTACTAATAGGTAATACCATTTTTCAAAGGCAAGGATTAAATATTAAAAAAATGGGTTTATGCAATGTGGACAACCTATGGCCCATGAGACAGGCCAGACAATGATATGAATGAATGAATGAAAGGATTTTAATAACATCCACGAGACCACAACAGTCTATGGGACCCATCAGTCGCGCACATCTTCTTCAAAACAAGACCATAGCCACAAACCATTCCCTAAGTTGCCTGAACTTTCTTCTTGAGATCTTCCCTTCTGTTGTGAAGTTTGATCATGAGGTTCACCGTATTACCCAGCGTTGTTGCTTCAAACAGGGTGTCCAGGTTGGTGATTTTCAAAGTTTCACCATAATTGTATCGGATGTCTTTGTATGCCTCTCACTCCAATAGGAAGTGTCGTTCCGTCTCCACCACGCCTTTGTTGCAAAAGAGGCATATTCTCTCCTCCCAATCCTCTTTTGGAGTTAGCCATCTACCCGTTTCACACCTAAGATGATGAGAGCTCATCCTAAGTTGGGCAATCAACATTTTTGCTTTCCACTTAATGTCTACTCCTATATAGGGTTTTTCTTCAAAATCCCCTGTGGGGTTCAATTCTTTGAGGTAGTATTCCTTTTTACGGCCCATTTGTTTTGTCCACATGATGCCCTTGAATTTTCTTCTCACATATGTTTTTATTTCTTCATTAGTATTTGGGCACTCCTGCATGCTAATATCCCACCTCTTTACCCATTTGTCATTTTGCTTCCTCCAAGTGTTATTTCTTCTAGTTAGCTCTTCCTCCATAATTAGTCTAGGCCACCTGTGCTTCTTCATGTTTTGAATCTTCTTGAGGTAGCTTAGTAACTGTATCATCGCCGATGCCTCTAAGGGGAAGGACCCCGTTTCAGCAAGTAGGATCTCATACGACACCGAATTCTTGACTTTGAGATTGCTTATGAAGTGTTTTTGGATTCTCTCTATCTGTTTCCATTTCTGATCTGACATACTACTGCCCCAAATTTCACACCCGTAAAGAATCACCAGGATGACCAACAAACCGAAGAGTGTTCTCCTAGTCTTCCAATTGCATAACTCCGCAGTCTTGCACCTATTTTAAAGAGAGTACAACGCTTTCCATCCTCCTTGGATTCTTTTTGCTTTACACATTTCCCAACTGAGCTTGTGATGAAAATCAAGCCCGAGGTACTTGTACTCTTCGACTATCTCTAACGGGCTGCCTTCAAAGGTAAAGGTATATTGTTTCTTTTTTCTTTTCAAAGAGAAGATCATTACTTTGGTCTTGCTTGTGTTCACCTGCATTCCAACCTCTTGGCAAAAAGTTTCGAGTGCTCTCAAATGTTCCCTCAAGCTAATGGCTGTTTTGGCAATTAAAATGAGGTCATCCGCACAAAGAAGCAGTTTTATAGCATCCTTAGCTAGTTGAATCCCCTCCCCACTATCCTTATTTAACCATTCTTCTAATTTATCAATGTACAGTCCAAATAAAGTTGGTGAAAGTGGGCAACCCTGTTTGACCCCTATATCACTGTCAAAACACTCTGACATTCCATCACTAGTTCTAATTTTAGCCTTTACTTGCTCATATAATCTATGGACAACAGCTCTGAGTTCATCCGAAACCCCTAGCTCCTTCATCCTATTCCAAAGTTTGTTATGAGGGACCATGTCAAAGGCTTTTTTGAAGTCGACAAAGCAACAAAAGGCCTCGTCTCCCTGAGTGTTCCATATTTTTTCAATCAAGAACCTAAGTGTAGCTCCATGATCAATAGTAGAGTGCTTCGGTCTAAATCCAGCTTGGCCCTTAGCTCTTTTTCCTTATTTTTCTGCCCACATACTGATTCTGCGCTCTATCATGCTTTCAAAGAGTTTACCAAGGAGGGGATGAACCATGATAGTATGATAATTTGATGGGTTATTGGAATCCCCGCTTTTGAAGATAGGAATAACCACACTAGTCGTCCACTCTTTCGGGAAGCCCTCTTGGATGGCCCTATTGAAGATGTGTTTGATATGAGGTGCCAATATGTCAGCACCCCACTTTAAGTACTCCGTTTGCATCCCATCAATATCCTGAGCTTTCCCACTTGCTAATTGTTTTATGCCTTGAATGATGTCTTCGGTGTTGAAGAGTTTTGTATTCGCATAGATTATTGGGGGTCTAGATTTATCTTGCTCCCTCTCATATAGTAGATTCGCATACTCAAGCCATTGGTTTTCGGTGATATTGTTTTTTGTTTGTTTCTTTTGACGTAGCTCTTTCCAAAATCTTTTAGGGCTATTTTTTTCGAGGGCAATCAGCTCTATTCTTCTGCTGTTTACATACTTCTCTTTCTTATTCTTTAGCATCTTTACGTACTCCTTCTTATGCTCTTTGTCCATACCTCTCTTTCACATATTTCTTTTTGCTATCTTGCATTCCTCATCAAACCATGGGTTTGCCGGGAAAGTATTTCTTATTCCTCTCTTGGGTCTAGCTCTCTTACAACCATTTAAGGCCTTGTGTATTAGGGGCATCAACATGTTCTCTCTGAGAGACTGGTTCTTTATGTTAGTTGTTTTTTCTTCGTGATCTCTGAGCAATTGTTTGATTGCGGCTCTAAAGATTTCTTGATTCTCATGATTTAGAAGGATTTTACCTTGGGGAGTGTCCTTTTGGCCAAAGTGGGCTTGTTCTTCTTGTTGTTTCCTTATGAGAATGTGAACTTTAATATGAATTGGATTATGGTCTGATTTCAGCTCCAATATATTGTCCCCAATCATAACCTCCATCAATCTCGATGTGTAGCTCTGGGAACAAATGACATAATCTTCTACACTTTGGCCATTGTACGTTTTGCACCACGAGGGGAAATTAAACCGATGGGGGCACGGGCATTACAAAATGAGATTGTTAATAATGGTTTTTGGCGGTGTGGCCGGGGGGGTGTGTGTGGAGATAGAATTTTTTTCTTAAAATAGTTTATGAGTTTTAATTATAAAATATATAATTTTATTTTAAAAAATAAAATCTTAATTTGATAAATAAAAGACTATGAGTTGTTATTTTATTTATTAGGGAATATATATTTTTAAAATATATTTGATAAATAAAAATTGTTGGATGAAAAGATGTAAGTTCAATTTTTGAATAATATCATCCAATTACCATTTTTTTAAAATTTAAATATACATTTATTCAATATCACAATCTATTTATTCTAAAAGAATACGCTTTTAAGAAAAAATTTGTGTAATAAAACTTTATTTTAAATATTTATTATTGTTTAAAATTTTAAATGTAATTTAATCAATTTTTTTTTTAAATAATATTTTAAATAAAAAATAAAATAGACACATTTCAAATATTATCATACCAATAATTTATATTACAATCTTAATTTTAATGTACATATTCTTTCATCCCACTTTTCTTTTGAATTTTTCCACTTCTCTTCTCCCATAAACAAAGTTAAAAGGATTCTCTCTGAGTTGAGTTGGCACTGAGCAAGTCTGTCTGGTGAGTTAAAGCAAGTCCTGATCCGTTTCTTTTTTTCAGTCCACCTGCTGTTAATTTTATTTTTCGTTAATTTCTGCTGGTAACGGCCTTCACATTTTTGTTTTACTGGTTTGATTGCTGGGCGTTTTTGGTGGTAATTGACTGTACGGACTACAATATAAGGAAAATCGTCTAAGGGGTGGGACGCTACATTGTTTTCTGGCAAAGAAATCAAACCTCCGCAGTCAAAGTCCGCTAAGTTTAATCATTTTTGTTTTGTTTTGGCATGTAAATTCTCTCCCTTGCAAAGCCAGAAAATAAAGAGTGGAACAACGCGTTTTTCTTGGAAACATAGAGCTGCATTGTGCCTTAATTCCTGCTTTGTTGTCCATCACTATGCCTTTCAAAACCGCAACATATTTCTAATGATGTTTTCTTTTCTCCTAAGGCCTGAAATGGTGGAAGCTTCCTTTTCCCCTTTGAGCTTGGACGCATTTACTTTCGCTTACTTTTACCACATTAAAAAAGCAACATTGTCCTCAGTTACAGCTCAAACATTTTTGTTGGATCTTTAAAATCATTTTATCATTTTACTTGTGGTGGAAGCTTGGCCGGGACCTAAGAAATAACCTTTAACTTTATCTTTATGTTGGTCTAAGTGTTGCTCCTTTGTTAAATTTGAACTTCTAAGGCAGTTGTGCCTACCTTTGGTGGCATTTGAAGACTTCCACTTGGCTGTGATGCTATTGGCCTTAGTCACTCTGTGCTGTTGCAGTTAGGGTTTCTTGGACTTTGGTTGGTACTATTTTTGTGATGTGGTACGGGGTAACGATTTCAAGGTTTCTCTTAGTTCAAAGTCACCTTATACTTACACGTGGCCTACTGTATGTCCAGTGAGTTGGGTGTAGTATTTTATCCAACTTCAACATTTTATCATGTCTCCTAAATATTTGAAGCTTGGGCTTTGCTATAAAATCCCAGATGCATTACTAGTAGAACTTATCCAATTAATAGTTTTGGTCAATACTGTTACTTATTTACAATCCTTTCCTTAACTGCCCATGGTTCCCTCTAAAAATACCCAACTTCAATTCTTTATCATGTCTCCTAAATATATCAAACTTGGGCTCTGTTATAAAATCCCCGATGCATTACTAATGAAACTTATCCAATTTATAACTTTGGTCAATATTGTTATTTATTTACAATCCTTTCCTTAACTGCCCTCAATTTTAAATGGTGCTTAAAAAATACCCGAACTTCAACTCTTTATCATGTCTCCTAAATATTTGAAGCTTGGGCTCTCTATAAAATCCCTGATGCGTTACTAATGGAGCTTATCCAATCAACAATTTTGGTCAGTACTGTTATTATTTATTTACAATCCTTTCTTCAACTGCCCTCAATTCTACATGGTGCTTTAAAAATATGCAGGCTTTTGCCTTCCTAAATTTCTTAAAACCCTTCCGAGTAATCTCTTACATCAGCAATAAAAGCAAATTTATAGCTTTACGTAGAGAATTTGTTTTCCCGTTTTTATGAGCAAGTCTGTAGGATTCTCTTAAAGCAGTTATTGTAAACATAGTCTATGCAAAAGACTTGCTTTTTTTTAACTTCTTTTCTCAAGCCTTTTAATAATTTAACTAACACATCAGCCTTACTAACCTTTTTTGGCGTTGATCAATGAGGGTTTACTGTAGATCCCTCAACATTTTTTGGACTGCTCTGAACACATGTGCAAGCCCTCGTGGTTCCTAAGATGAGATGTGAACCCAGGTCATCACTGTGCCTTTACCACTCGGTCACGCCCACTAGACCATCGGTGATTCTAACATTATTCCAAGCTCAATTTAGAGATTATATTTTCTCTTTGTTTGAAACTAAAGACTTTAGGATATGTTTTTAGGCTTTTAGTAATTATAAATATATATATTTAGTATAACTCGGAAATTTTAATAATATTTTTCTACAACAATAGCAGTTTTTCCAGCTATGTTTAGAGAATTATTTTCAGTTTTTAGAGTAACTGAAGGTATGTAGAATAGACCTTCAAAATGATTATAATTTTTGAAAGCTTTTTCAAGTTATCTTCAATGTCAGCAATGATAGCAATTTCCCCAGCTTAATTTAGGTAATTGTTTTCTTATTTATTTTGGGTATTTCAATATTATATGATAAAATTTTATTCTTTTAAAACAACATAATGGTAGGAATGTGGGCAATGTTTTTGCTTGTTGATAATTTTTATTTTATTTTATTTTTGTTAAAGGTACCTAGGAAAAAGGGACCCGGAGCTGAAAAAAATGTTGGCTGAGATGCTAACTCTTAGTTGGCGTTAACTAACGAAAGTAGGGAAAGGAAAATATGACACAAATTTCAAAAATTAAATTTAACATCCGCTTTTCTGCCTATAGGGAAATCTCCCTCCTTTAGCTCTAAGCATATTCCAATTGCAAGAAAGTTAGCAAAGTAAAAGTTAGCGTCCTACATCATTTATCCATTACACTCTTTCTTCTTTTATTATTCTCCCTTGTTTGATCCAAACATGAAAAGCCACTACTGAGTGCACATAAAGGCAATTTTTTGTCCACATAAGTCTTTTTCTTTTTTTGATCTCGAGTTTTATAATTTTTAATAAAGAGCCATCTCTTCCAGTTTGGCATAGTCTTCCATTATTAGCTTTAATCCATGGAGGGAAAAGAATGATTATAAACCATCTTGCCCAACTTTTCCATCCTCCAACATGCCCAACTTTTCCACCCCTCCAATTGGGCACGAAATCTGCCATAGTATTTCTTGTCATCCTCGTTTGTTGGTACGAGTTTTCAAAATTCTCAGTTTTCATTGTAATTCCCTGAATGGTGCTGTTTATTTGCCACTCATTGCACTACCCCTGTGATGTACCCAAATCGGGCCAAATCCGATTTAGCCAAAAAGCCACAATTCCCAATGTTATTAACTGAAAATGAGATTATACAAATTGATTTTTTGATTTTTAACAGCAACAAGCAATTCTGGAAAACACCAAACCCCAATGCCTAGGACCTTTTTTAGATCTATCACTTCTAGCCACTTAAAAATTATGAAAATATTACTGTAGATGCACAAAAACATGGAGAAAAAAAATATCCAATTATTTTTTCGAAATTCTAAAAATTGTGATTTTTATGTCCAAAATACAGCTGAAACTTCATAAACCCATAACTCCAAAAATACTTGGAATTTCTAATCAAGTGATAGCTCAAAACGAAGCTAAAAATATAAGCTTTCCAATGAAACATAAATCAAAATTTTTCTTTTACAGGAAGGTCATCGAAAATTGCTCCAAAGTTTTGAAAACCCTAGTTTCCTGTAAAATAATTAAATAATAATTCTGAAAATTATTATTAATTTTCTCCTTTCAAACCCTTCACAAATCCATACAAAACTTTACACCAATAATCAAAAATTTAGCAAACAAAATTAGAATATTTAATTTGCAATTTTTAGATCAAATGAGGCATTCAAACTCTAGATCCAAGCTCCCCAAGTAGTTCGCTTCACTTGCAAAAATAATATAAATAATAAGCAAGCTTAACATGCAAAAAAAGACCATGAAACCCTTACAAACTTCCACACAAATCCTTCCAAGGCAAATTGCTTCACTCTTTAGGGCATGAACAATATCTTCTTAGCAAAGGTGGCGTCAAGAGACATCTTTTTATTGTATAATCAACAACAAATCGTGGGTTACAATGCTCACTCCGATTGAACACGCAGGTTCAACAAAATTTTCAAGCATGAAGAATTTCAATTATCAAAATTAGCATATCCTCCAATGAAGCCTTCTTTTCTTTTTATAATTTTTTCTAAAGTGGCACGCCCAAATGGGAGGGAACCCAAATTCAAATCATAAGGAAGATTTGCTTTTTTAATTTGCTCATGATCCTTAAAGGGCCCCAACTTAAGTGAAAAACAAATTAGATGATTATTACTTTATTTTAAGTATTTAGAAATACTTTTTATTTTAATAATAATATCACTTTAATTCCAAAAAAGAGGACATTACAGTTCTCCCTTCCCAAATTTGCTTGCCCTCAAGCAAATGTAAGCTCATATGCCCAAGAACCATGTCCAAGAGAGAAGACATGATGTAGTGACCCCAAAGCCTTGATCCGGTGCTGGTCAAATATGAGATCTCTTGCCAACGCAAACTCATGCCTCTGATGTACTTTTGTTGATCCAAAATTTCTGCAACCTTCTTCTTTCTTGTTCTTGATCTTTCCATACCTACACATGGAACAAACATGTTAGAGAAAAGTATAGTGTATAACAACACTTTTGTGATCTCATCTTCATGTCTTGTTGACATGATATTAGACTCTCTTCTCTTGCTTGCAATCCTCTCATGAATTCCATTTTTTTGAAGAAGTTTCCAAACTTCAAACATGCTGGCCTGTATACTGCTGTAATCTTTTTTTCCCCCTAAAAATGGCTTGGAAATGATTGCAAACTTCTTTGGAACAATAAAAACAAAATCCCTTTTACTAACAAACTGAACTCCCTTTTCCCATGTGGTTGGGTGACCCTTAATGACTGAAAGAGAAGTGATAAGAGGGCTGTTCCATTTGTAATCAACAATCCTAATTAATTTGCAGCAGCTGTTATGATCAAAAATCTTTGAACAACCTTTTTGTGACCACAATAAGATGGCTGAAAATTCCTTATTTTTAGCCATAAATGTCACCACCACATAAAAACTGATCCCTTCCATGTCAATCCCTATTTTTTGGGCAGCGGTTAGTATGCCAATCATGATATTAAAAAAAAATACTTCATACCTTGAAAGAATTTGCATTGAATCCTTTCCATCATAATTTTTGACATTTGCACGTGTGCCAATCATACCAAACTGAATTTCCAAATTAGGGGCAGCGATATCAAATTTGCTTGGTTCACATCCCAATATGAAATTAGTGAGCTCAACATTCTTTATTTTGTTTGCAAATTGAAAATCTTCACAGCATACACAATCAATAGGATTTACTTCATGTTTTTCCCAATAAACCATTAATGACTTATGCCCTATATGAAGAAGATTAGAGCTGCAAAATTGAATCAAATTAATATGCCTAGCAAGGTTGCCCATAATTAAAATCATCTCATGGAAAAACACTAGAGGATGTGTGCTCCTATAGTGTGCATTCCAAGGTGTGTTGGGACCTTTATACCACATCAATCATTTATTTTGTAAATATAGTCATTCCATTTGTATAAAGGAAACAAGTTTAACTAAATTGGAAAACATACCTTGCGAGTGTATAACGCAATCACTTAAACTCATTGGTAGGAATCCCCTTATGTGAAATGAATGTCCTCTTCTTGGCTGCCCTTTGTTAGCTTCCTCACACATGTATGCATCATCAAACAAATCCCACCAATATTGAGTTTTATCCCTTTTTATATATTGTTGTACATTCCATGTTAATTCAATTTTTCTTGTGTGACAACTTTTATAATGCACCTTGGTACAAAGTTTCCTCAACATGGGCTATAACATGCCTTGAAAGTGCCAAATTTTCCCTCTTTTATGTCATTGGACTTGTTTTGTTAACTCAGAAAATTTGAACTAAAAAAAATCAGATTTCTTACCACTTTTTTCAGCTCTTCTCTTTGGCAATCAATTCTCATCTCATCTCTCTCAATATCAGTATGACAAAAATCAGAACTAGGTAAACCTACCATTTGTGTTGTAGCGTCCCTTCTTTTGCAAGCACATGGCTGTCCATGATGTCTCATAACAGCCCTATCATTGTTCCTTTCATCCTTCTTCCACATACTCCTCAAATATCCCTCTATCATATTGATTGATGAAGATAAAGGAGTCTTTGTGTCATTTAAACCATGCAAAATATCCTCATAATCTCCCTTGTTAGCATAATACTCATGATGATAAAAACAATGCAAGAACAAAGTAAGATGGTGGTACAACGAAAATTTGCTATGAAGATAGTCAAATTGCTTACCTTTAGTGGTTGTCCCAGCAAACTGAAAATCAACCAATAGAGATCCGAAAGATGGTGCAAGATCTTCACTCTTAGATCCCTTGTTTACCACAAGAGATTTCCCTTTTGCTTCACTTTCATCTATACCTTGTGTGCACATGTATGGAGTACCTTTTGCCGCGTGGAAGACAGGAGCTCAACGTCCTGTCAAGGGTGCAATCCACAACGTCTTGCTCATCATCTGCCCTTTGCAAGGGCTGTTTAACCTTTGGAGCTTTGTAAGAGACTCTTATTTGTCTAAGGCATTTGCTCAAAGCGAAAAGCTCCATACTAAACCGAACCCTGTAGAGCCTTAGATTTTTCAATGTTCTATAAGAACAGGGCTTATTGCAAAAGATCCGAAGGGTAACTTTGGGCTTGATTTACCCTTGCGGAGGGTAGCTGGTCAAAAGGCCGAAAGGTGAGTTCCTTCGGGAAGAAAGATCAAGGCAAAGGATTTCTTTGAACAAAATGTTTGAAGAAAATCCATGAAGTGAACAAGGCAAAAGGAAGATAGCCAAAAACAAAGATTGAATTTTTTCGGGCAAAATGTCTGAAGGAATTTCTTCGAAAATTTTGTCCGAAGAAATTCACAAGGCAAACACTGTCTTTCGGAAGGAAAATTTTGCGAAAAAATTCACAAGGCAAATCTTTCGGACTTTTGTCCGAAGGAATTTGCCCGAAGAAAAGAGCCGACCGAAAGAAACAAGCAAGGAAAAGAGCAAGGAATTCTTTCCAAAAAGTTTTCACGGCAAAGTGAATGAGCGAATTCTTTCGGACATTTTGTCCGAAGGAATTCACCTAGTGGAAAAGCCTGACAAAAAGTAGCAAGCGAGAAAGACATAAAGGAAAGATTTCTTTTGGACAAATGTCCGAAGGAATTCTATCGGACATTTTGTCCGAAGGATTTGAAGAACAAGGCCACCCGAAGGACAGGTACCCTTGCGGGGGACTCTCGGCAAAAATGAAGGGACCTTTCTCCAAGCCTCGAAGGGACACCTTCCCTTCAGGAGGTTTCAAAGACAAAAGCCCGATCAAAGGAAAAAATCGAAGGAATTCAAAGGGGTGACAGGCCTGCATACGTCAAATTGGGCATCATGAACTAGCCGTTGGAATCCGGACGTCAAATGACGTCCCTGAGGCCCGCATACGTCAAATTGGGCATCATGAACTAGCCGTTGGAATCCGAATGTCAAATGACGTCCCTGAAGACGTCAAATTTAGGCCAATGAAATAGCCGTTGATCTTCAAATGCTTGAGCGTGACCCTGAGGAAATTCAACGGGGTTAAAGCTAAAGGGAAGAGACCGCCGAGGAAGGAGCCAAAAAAGGACTAGGAAAAGACAAAAGAGATGACAAAAGACAAAACCAGGAAAAGACAAAGCCAAGAAGAGACAAAATTATGAATATGGACAAAACAACCTAGGTGGCAAAGGGGAGGCGAATTATTCCTGCGGTTGACACAGTCTCTGCCAAATGGTCATCAAGGAGTGCGAACAGTGAAGACGCGGCCTGTTTTTCCACACTTTGCATTGATGAGCAGACAAACCGCGTAAATGTCTTGAAGGAGTGGTCTTGTTTGCAAAAAAAGAGGCGTGACCCATGCTTTCACATTAATGTTTGAACGCCAAAGTCTTGATTGACAGCCAACACAACATTCTCTTTCAACGGTTTTCTCTTCCTGATGCTCCCAACGCACATGGGCCACTTGTAAAAAAGGGCGTCAAAGTCTTTTCCAAGGGGGCGCCATTTGCTTCCTCTCTCTATAGATATTGTAATCTCTCTTTTGAGAAAGGAGATCTCTCAGCTTGTAAGGCGGAGCCCTGCCGAAATTTACCTTGAATCAAAAAGAAGCATTTTGCCTCCATTTGAGCTTGCACTTTTGCATATGTCTATGGCTTTGTTTTGTGTTAAGTCATTTTACCTTATGCTTTCACAGAATGATTCCAGCATGTCTAGTGTATTGTGAGTTCTTTTGCAGGTTAGCCAGAAGTGTCTACAACAGAGTATAGGCGCATGTGAACAGGCTGCCATAGTGTGTCTTAGAACGCCTCTGGTAGTTCTTCCTCCCTGTATCTCCAGAGGACCCCTAGCTCATTAATGCAGGAGAATTTCTCATAGCAAATGAAGTTGACATCAGCTTGTTCTTGGTGGAAAGTGTATGCTCAAGCTAAGTAGATCGAACTTTTTTGGTGCATCACCCTCTTAGTTTAAGTTCTGTTTCAGTATCTTTCTCTCTTTTCAACCCCCCCATTATATATATATATATATATATATATTAGCAAATGTACTGGAATAAATCAGAGATGCATCAAAGGGAGCTAGCCCTTATCTAGAGACTCTCCCCTCAGTTTTGCCAGACCCACAGGGAAGAGAGGAGTTTCCATTGTGCCGTGTGGAAAATAGGAGCTCAGCCTCCTGTCAAGGGTGCAATCCACAACGTCAACAGTGCCTTCATAACTCTTGCTAGCATCATAAACATCATTGATTTGCTCCTCATGTATTGCTGTTCCAGAAAAGACAACTAGTTGCATACTACTATCCTCATGTGAAATTGGTGCTTCATCCACCAAACTCTCTTTCTCAACCTGTAAATCTGAATTTTCTTCTCTTTGAGGTGTAGATTCCATGATTCTCTTTTCTGTCACATTATTAACATGCATGCAATCATTAGAAGATAAGGAAACATTATCAATTAATGAAATATTTTCACCTTGCTCATCCTTGCATCCTTGCACATCGAACCATTCTAGGAACCTTTGACTGGATTCTTCAAGGCAAGCAATGGATTCGGTCCCTTGGGTCTTCAACAAATGATGCCACTACTTATGTGCCATTCCATCCAAGTACAAAGGGATAAATTTGAGGGCATTCTCCACACACATAGAATTCCATAGCAAATATGTCTTCAATTCCTTCAACCAAGCTCTAGCAAGAATTTTATTAGTGCCATAAAAAAAAAAGAGAGGAAACTTATATTCTTTTCTTCTCCTCTGAAAAACCTAATTATTTGCTTGCATCCCAATCTTAAATACAACAACCTCACAAGTGCACAAGATCGGTGCTCTGATATCACTGTGATGTCCCCAAATCAGGGCAAATCCGATTTAGCCAAAAAGCCACAATTCCCAATGTTATTAACTGAAAATGAGATTAGAACAAACTGATTTTCTGATTTTTAATAGCAACAAACAATTTTGAAAAACACTAAATCCTAATTCTTACGGCCAATTTTAGATCTATCACTTCAAGCCACTAAAAAATTATGAAAATATTACTGTAGATGCACAAAAATATGGAGAAAAGGAATATCCAATTATTTTTCCAAAATTCTGAAAATTGTGATTTTTATGTCCAAAATACAACTGAAACTTCATAAACCCATAACTCCGAAAATACTTGGAATTTTTAATCAAGTGATAACTCAAAACGAAGCTAAAAATATAAGCTTTCCAATGAAACATAAATGATAATTTTCTTTCCATGGGAAGGTCACTAAAAATTGTTTTGAAGTTCTGAAAACCCGGATTTTATAAAATAATTAAATAATAATTCTGAAAATTATTATTAATTTTCTCCTTCAAACCCTTCACAAATCCATCCAAAACTTCATACAAATAATCATAAATTTAGCAAACAAAATCAGAATATTTAATTTACAATTTTTAGATCAAATGAGGCATCCAAACCTTAGATCCAAGCTCTCCAAGTAGTTTGCTCCATTTGCAAAAATAATATAAATAATCAACAAGCATAACATGCAAGAAAAGACCATGAAACCCTTACAAACTTCCACACCAATCCTTCCAAGGCAAATCGCCCCACTCTTTAGGGCATGAACAATATCTCCTTAGCAAAGGTGGCGTCAAGAGATCTTTTTGTTGTATAATCAACGGCAAATCGTGGGTTATAGTGTCCACTCCGATTGAACATGCAGGTTCAACAAAATCTTCAAACATGAAGAATTTCAATTATCAAAATTAACATATCCTCCAATGAAGCCTTTCTCTCCTTTTATAAATTTTCCTCAAGTGGTACACCCAAATGGGAGGGAACCCAAATTTAAATCATAAGATTTGATTTTTTAATTTGCTCATGGCCCTTAAAGGGCCCCAACTTAAGTGAAAAACAAATTAGATGATTATTACTTTATTTTACGTATTTATAAATACTTTTTATTTTAATAATAATATCATTTTAATTTCCAAAAAATGGGACATTACAGTGCCCCCACACACTCCTTTTTTGATTGGTAAAATGAGGGTTTCTATCAGGGCCCTCGCTTGTTTTTAAGTTCTATTACTCTTTTTCAATACATTTCAGTAATCAAGAAGTATTGGAGACGATGAGGTAGAAGACGAGTTGGAGCTAGAGATGCTAGGGAAGAAGTTGATAATAGAGGATTGCTGAAAAGATGACTTTTGAAATTAAAATTATGCCTACTTGATGCATAAATAGGCTTTACACCACTGACAAGAAACCATGCCTACATCCCCCATTAGTGGTGTTGAAGTAAATAAGTAAATTTGTCAAAAGGTAGGATGAAACCCTACTGATCATGAAGTTATGATCAAGAGGCCAGTGCACAAAGATGCCCATTATATTCTGCCTTCTCAAGTTTTGCACAAATCAAGATTTGATGGAGCCTCCAAGGGTAACCCAGGTAAGTAGTTCTAGGCAGTATCATCTGCTCTAACACATGTGTCTTCATAGTGGCCAACGCCTCTTTCTGATCTAGGGCAATCGATAACGAGGCAAAATTCCATGCACTTATTGTAGGGCTTCAAATGATAGAGGTTAAACATCTCCAAGTTGATCATAGAGGGTGACTCCTAAGTGGTAGTCAATGCCATAAGAAAAGATCATCTTTCAAGCTAGAAACTAAGTAACCTCCTCTTGCAAGCCAAAAAATTTCTTCAACTCTTTGAACATACTAACATCATGCATTGCTACCGCGGGGCTAATTAGGTTATTGATCTTATGGTAAACATTGGGGTTAACTTGGGCCTCGTTAGCTCAATCGAATGTCACAATATCTCTGACTTTGATAATCTAGAACATATAGTCTAGGCGGATCTCCAATCCACTTTCACATGATTGTGCAACACCCCCATGGTATGTCACTCATTCCAATTATATCTATCGTTGTTCTTTGTGTCCTTTTCAAATTTTTGTTGTCGCTCTCATTTCTTTTTTTTCATTTTTCATTGTTCCTCCATTCCCTCCATTTGTGCCATATCTCACATTAACTTCTCTTCTCCTCTATGTGTTTTCTATTTATTACTTCACACTTATCATCATGTCCGATGCTCATCTTGTGTCACCTCATCCCCCTTCACACGTTTCTATCAATTTAAATTCCCCTCCTTGCAATGGTTGCCTCCGCTTTCCCCATTTTGTTTTCCCTTGTCATTCCAATCTTTGCTCTGTAATTATTTTCCCATCTTGTCTTCCGCTATGTCCCCCAAATCAAGTTTTGATGAATTGGTTTTCACGGGATCTGGTGATGTGCAAAATCATACACAAATTCTTCAAGGTAGATGATATCATTGAAGATCATGTTTGGCGCTAAAGTGGAATTGCAACAAGAAGTGAAAGGATTCCCTCTTCTACTTGAAATCATTTCATTGCCCTCTTTGTAGTTGTTTGTTTCAACTTATTTTGGATTTAGTGGACCTAAATAGGAAATTCAGATTGCACAAGATAGGGCATAAACTGCACAACTCTGAGTTGCTAAACAGAGTTAGATTGCACTTAGTAAATATAGAAATGATTAAGAGAGAAGACACTTAGTTGATAATCTGTTATGTATTACTCACTACTTGTGCATAGTCCATCGAAATGCTTTGTAATAGCTTTGTGATTGCTCGACTCAGGAAATTGACTCCCATAATTTGCTAGGACGTTATTGGTGAAGCTCAGACACTTGTGGTAACTGGTCATGTCCATTGTCTATCGGTATTGCCCTTGTGTATTTTTCTGGTCTGTTCTGCCATAGATCATTGTGCCCGCCTATTTAGATGATTTTTGTGTGATTTATTGACCTCGGTCTTGTGCGCATATCTTAATTTTATTTCTCCTTTGCCTTAAAACCTTAGCTCCACCTTCGACACAAGCTTGACCTGAAAGAAGGGGGTAAAAGATGGGTTGAACAATGCCAATCACTCTCTGCTGAGTAATTGAGCATTGCCTATGTTTCAATACTCTGATGGGCTCAAATCGCATGTAGTTCTCCCACCTATGTGTATGTGTGCTCAATCATGATCCATTAGACTATGATGCAATGCTTTGGCTTTCGATAGTTGACAACACACAACTTTGGCCTTGCGTTTGTGTCTAGACTTGGCTTTGCGGCTTGTTCCTTTGAGGGGTTTTCGGATTGAGTGTTTTTGGATAATGTCTCAAGGTGTTTAACCCTAAATTTGGATGTGGATCCTACTTGGGTAGATAGCGTTAAGAATATAGAAATGACAATGCACAAGAGTGATAATCAGATTTATAATAGGCCAATTAAATGCAAAACTCAAATATAACATATGCTGAATTTATTAAACTGAGATAGGCTAAAAATAGTAAGTACAACTATGCTAGATATGGAAATGACAAATAAACAATACACGTTGATTCTGATGCTAATACAATTCTGAATTGAGAACAGGGAAGAAACAGGGTGGAAGATGATTATGGAATAGTCGCCAAATTCTGAATTGAGAGTCTCTAGAGCCTCGGACACTAACGTCAACTTTGGACGTTAGGGTTGACACTACTGTCTAAACGGGACACAAGTGTCTTGTATGAAATCCCTGTTGGAAAAGGATGCGACCACCTGGATGCTTCTAGGCTTGTTTTTGCCTTTGCTCTGGTGCATTTAGGTCTAAGTCATGGACTGTCGCTCCTTATAAAATTGCAAAACCTTAGTTCTTCACCTTCATAGTGACCTTGAGAAAAATCGGTTAGTGCGCACACGATGTCGAGCTGCCCCAAAGACTCCTCTGTCAATGAGCATTGCCTATATAGCCAAGACTCCGAAGAGGGACTCAGACTTATGTAGTTCTCTCCTACATGTTGGCTTATGTGTGAATCATGCAATGTGTGATAAACAAGTACAACAGTGATCTAGCTTGTAAGTTGACAAATATAGCTCTTGAGCTACTCCTTCAGTACTTCGGACTTGCAGATGTGTTGTCCCTATGACTGATATAAAAATATGAGAAAATAAAGAAGCTTTATTTGATTGAATGCTTGATAGAATGCTTTTGATAAGTTGCCTTGTTCTCTTTAGGTCTTTTCTAAGTGAGGAATGAATGATGAGCGATTGTGAATATATACCACTCCTATTGGAAAATATATTGCATTAAAACACCTGGGCCAACCATTAGGATACATTTCATTTGTAAATTAGATGACTTTAGGGCACTTGACACTTGCGTCAGGGTAGGACACTAGTATCGACATTGGGATCTGGAATTGACATTTGTGTTCGGGCAATTAAAAAATAGGTACAAGCTCAGAACTTGTAGGGGCATCAAATAAGCATATTTTGAGCATTCTGAGAAAGATAGAAGGTCTGGGTCATCAACATAAGACTGGTCGGACCAAGAGATAGGCCAAGGGGCACAAGATAGAGCAGATGCGAGACTCCTGAAAGCGGGAAAGATCTAGAATTGAGAGGAACAACTAAGGTTTGAGTTTTTCAAGTGTACAAAACTGAGGTGCTATGTAATTTATAAATATTGTCTACATTTGCCCCCCTTTAATCTGGTAAAGAAATTGCTGGTTTAAAGGAGAAAAGTGTGTACTTGGATGTGTATAACACACCTTGCTTTTGCGTGAGTCTGACTTGAGTGCTTTGTTGGTGACTAACCTGTAACCAAGAGCATGTTACAATATATAATCAATGCATATAATCTGAAATTGAAAACATTGAAAATGAAAGAGCAAGGTTTATGAGTAGACCTGTGTATTGATGCAACTGTGTTGCCTATTAGCAACTTGATTTGAAAAATGTATCATTATGAATCACTGAAACGATTAGAACAAAATATAATCTGGAAAGTGCTTATATCTAAGGAGATAGAGTTTGGAAGGCACATGCCCCCAACCTTGGAGAAAAGGTGAGTTGTGACTTGGCAATTGAGATTAGCTCAATCATGCAATTCAATCATACTTATACCCTGTTGAGCATGAGTGAACAAAGTCAACTCATACTATTAAACTGGTGAAGTTGGATGATACAATCAAGTCCAACTTAAAATTTGGCAAGATTGAGTGATTTAATCATCTCAACCATATCAAAAAACAAATCAACTATTGCAGTAGATTGATTTAGTATAGTCTGTAAAAGTACAACCTGGTGGGTGATGACAGTCCTTGAGAGTTTTGAAATCTGAAACTAATTTGGATTTTGCAATATTAGGCGCACATTGCATAACATATGCACTTTAGATGTGTCTTATGCTGATACCGTGTATAACAATGGTACCAATGTATAAAATTCTACCACAATTGTGAATTTGAATTATATAATTGTGTGCTTTACCCAATTCAAAAACTGTGTAAGTGTGGAGAACATGCTTCCAAAACATTCCAAAACATACCTCCACTATATATGAAGAAATCTGAAAATCGAAATAAGTGTCAGTGTGGAGGACATGTTTCCAAAACATGCCCCACTGAATCTAGGTGTGTTGAATACTGAATAAGTGTGGAGAACATGCTTCCAAAGCATTCCCCCACTGAATCTGAAAACTGTGTCAAATGTTGATTAAATGTGGAAAACATACTTCCAAAGCACGCCCCCATTGAATTGAAAAAACTGTGTCAAATACTGAATAAGTGTGGAGAACATGCTTCCAAAGCACGCCCCCGTTGAATCTGAAAAGTATGCCAAGTGTGGAGAACATGTCTCTATGACATGCCCTCATTGATATGCCCCACCTTTGAGGTGAGAGAAGATAGGACCTGGGAGTTACCTCATCTCAAAAGGAGAAGACAACTGAATAATCTGTGATTGGAACCATGTAGCATATAGGAGAATATGTCTAGTTAAATGTATCATTGAAGCACATAGAACATTGTGACAACATGAAGGCCTAAGATGCAATAAAGATCATGGTAATGTCTACATAGCAATATGACAAGCTCAACAAGCAAACAAGCACACACACAAAAGCACTCAAAAACAAGTCAACATACAATGGTCCTAGGAGACTGCAAACAAGGGGCATGTTCAAATGCCGCACAATCGAAGGGACATGACTTAGTCAAATGTCTACAAAAAAAAGAATGACATATTCAAATGTCCATACAACAAATAATGACATAGGCCAACGTCAAAGCAAACAAGCAAAGGCACGTGGTCCGCAAACAAAGAAGCATATTCAAATGCTTGAACAAACAAGACAATAGCAAGGCAAGACACTCAAGGAAGTGCATAAAGGAAAGCATAAGCAACCAACATAAACATATTATAGTAGCCCACGGATCAAATGTGTTAGCAAAAAATGTCAAGTGCATAGCATATCAAATACCCTATATAAGATATAATCATGGACAAAGGCATGCGTAAGTATATAACTCAAACACGATGATGAAGAGGCCATAGAATGATGTAACCTAGAAGTATCATGATCAAAGAAGCAGATGCCCCCAATGTCCATATGACATGAGTAGAGGGAAGGTCCAACATCCGAAAATAGGAACGAATCATGTATCTGTGTATCCCTGTATGACACTCAAGTAGAAGCGTGACACACGTGTATATAGAAGTAACTAAGGGCCAAGGAAGGATCTTGACTAGTTGGTTTGTGAGTACGACGTGATAGATGATTTTGAACAAGACGCAAGTTTTATCTTGGTGGTTGATAAAGGGATGGGAGCATTCGAGGATCACAAAACCAAATTCCTATGCTGTCAAAAAGTTCACCCCCATTGTCCAGGTTACAAAGGCTTTGAAGTAATGAAGTTCTTTTGTTCTTAGCAACAACTTCTTGTAGTAGGTTTTGTTTGTGCTAACTTTTTTAGTTTTGGAAGATATGTCACTCTCGACCTCTCACTACACTAGGCTTTATTCTTTTGATATATGTTTATTGTTATTAGTAGATATCGTTCAACTTTCATAGTTTTTTGTTATTATAGCTAGCATTTAGCCATGGTTTCTCGTCAGTAGTATGTAGCCTCTTTTTGTATCACGTAGGTATAATGTAATTACATAGGTCATCTTTACAACAATCCTCTATTATCATCTTCTTCCCTAGCATCTCAAGCTCCAACTTCTCTTCTTCCTCACCCTATCTGCTACTTCTTGGTTACTGAAATGCACCAAAAATACGTAATAGAATTTAAAAACATGTGAGGGCCCCAATAGAAACACTCGTTTTACCAATAAAAAAATTAAAAACCATGTTTGTATGCTAGTTGTAATAACAAAAAACTAAGAAAAGCTGACTGATAACTACTAATGATAATAAACAAATAGCAAACTAATAAAGCACAGTGTAGTGGGCAGCCTAGTGTGATACATCTTTCAAACTAACAAAGTTAGAACAAATAGAACCTTCTACAATAAGCCGCTGCCAACATTTGAGAACACAAAACCTTCATTGCTTGGAACCCTTGGAGACCTGGATAGTTGGGGTGAACGTTTTGGCCTCATATTTAGCTAGGAATTTGGCTTTGCGATCCTCAAATTCTTCTAGTTGTTTATTTGCCACCAAGACGAAGCTTATGTCTTGTGCGAAGTGAGTTGCCATGTCAAACTAATGAACCAATCGATCAAGAGATTTCCTTGACCCATTTAAGATCATGAGAATGTGGGGCTTACTAGAGGGCTGCCCATTGTCCCTGTGCATCCACTCCTCACTAGTGATGGTGCCTAATTCATGTTTGTGTTTCCTGCCTTTGGGCGAGGCTAAAGTTGAGTCGTACCTTGCATGGGAAGACTATAAAGGGACTAGGAGCTTCCTTGGGCGGCCTAGCTTTAGATGATGAACAACCAAGTGGGGAAGATCCTTGAGAAACCAACATGCCAATTTTGTGCCCCAAGCACCAGAAAGAGTTACCAACTTGTCAGCTTTGGTTGCATGGTTCTTTTACTTTTGTTGACAACTGCAGGTCTCCATTTTGGGAGTTCTTTTGCAAGTGTGTCTGAATTTAGAAAATTGGACTTTGCATCAAGTTCTTAGAGCCTTAGAGTGGGTTCAAAATCGACCATTCTATCTTCATTTGGTCCATGCTTGGGAGGAATTCTAGAGGAAGGACCATTGTGATTATTTGGAATATGCAAAAGGATGGGTTGACAGTTGCAAGGCAGGTGATGAAGTCATTCCAAATGGTAGTCCTTTTGCTTTTTGCTGCAATTCCATTTTTGACCAAGAATTTTCCAAACAAAATCTTCAATGATACCGTCTACCATGAAGCATTTGTGTATGATCTTGCAAGTTGCGGGTCATGTGAAGACCAAATCATCATAGCTTGTATTGGGGGCCATGGGGAAGACAAGGTGAGAATACAATTGTAGAGTAAAGATTGTAGTGACAAGGGAAAGGAAATGGAGAAAGCAAAGGCAGCCATCGCAAGGGGAATTTAAGTTGTTTGAAACATGTGAAGTGTGGTGAGGTGACATCTGATGAGCATCATAAATGATGAGAAGTATGAAGCTATAAATAGAAAAGACACAAAGGAGAGGAGAAGATAGTGGAAGTTATGGCGCAAATAGGGGGGGATAAAAGAGTATTAGGGAGTGTAAAATAAGAAATGAGAGTGGCGGCGGAAAATTGGAAAGGGCACAAAGAGATCAATGATAGATATAATTGGAATGAGTGACTTGCCACGAGGGTGTTGCTTAATCATGTGGAATTGGATTGGAGATCCACTTGGACTATATGTTCTAGATTATCAAAGTAAGAGAAATGATGACTTTCAATTGAGATAAAAAAGCCCAAGTTGACCCCAATGTTGGTCATAAGATCAACAACTTGATTAGACTTATGGTAGCAATGCATGATGCTGGTTTGTTCAAAGAGTTGAAGAAGTTTTTTAGCTTGTGCAAGAAGGTGACTTAGTTCCAACTTGCAATATGGTCTTCTTTGATGGCATTAACCACCACTTGGGATTCGCCCTCTATGATCAACTTGGAGATGTTTAACCTCTTTGCCATTTGAATCCCTATGGTGAGTGCATGGAATTTTGTTTCGTTGGTTGCTCTAGATAAGAAAAAGGTGCTGGTCACTACAAAGGTGTTTGCACTAGAGCAGATGATGCTGCCCAAACCTGCTTGATTCGGGTTACCCTTAGAGGCTCAATCGAAATTTAGTTTGTGCCAACCTTGAGGAGGCGGAATCCAATGGGCATCTTTATGTGCTGACTGTAATGCCCTCAACTTAGGGATATTTTTTGAAATTTGATTTTTCTGTGAAACCCTAGCAAAAGAAGAAAATCTGATTTTTACAACAGCAAACCCTAGCTGAAAATATACTCCAAAATTAGCATAAAAATATGTTAAACCCTTCAAATCAAATATGAACCCTTTCAACAAAGATTAATCCTTTTGAAATCCAAATTAGCCCTTCAAACCCTAGGCATCTAGGTTTAAAAAATTAATATGATTTATGGCAGCCCTTTTAATAACAATTTCTATAGTATTTCACCTTCAATGGTCTTCAAAAATAATAGAAAAATACAGCTGCATTCAAATACCCTTTTATGATGTTTTCCTTTCACAAACAAGCTGAATTTATCACAACAAATATTTATAATAATATAGAAAATTTCAGAATATTTTTAAAATCAATTTTTGACCTCAAACCCTCAATTAGGTCCTTTTTCCACATCGCCCAATGATGGAATTATTATATAAAAATTACAGAATATTACTAGGGCAAGAAATGGTCCTTCAACACTAGCCAAACCCCTCCAATTCAAGTCGCCAACCTCCACAAGCAAGTTGCCACCCTCCTAGAACAATTTGCCAACCTTCCAAGCTATACGTCCTACCTGGAAACCCTTCCTTTTTGCGTTTTTTGAATTTTGATGATCAATGTGTAATGTCCCCCTTATTGGCGTAGCTTGCTTTTGGATCTCTAGCTTGGTTGTTTGCACAAGGCTAAGGGAAGGAAAGAGAAGGGAACATTGAGGGGGGGCTAATCTATGAGCAAAAAGGTAAAAATCACTTCATTGTTCTAATTTTCAGTTGCATTTGCAAAAAGGTACTTTTAATCTTATTTTCACTTAAGTTGGGGTCATGGGAGCCTAAACCCTCAAAAAGGGAGTTTTAAAAAGGTTGAGTGCTTATGTTTTAGAAAGGTACATCGCTCCAACTTGGGCGGCACCCTTAGGGGCTGAATATAAAAACATTTGAGGAATATTTTGGAGAGTTTATGCTGTATATCGAATTGAAAATTTTGATCAAGCATGTCAAGCTTGATTACCACATCTTGAGGACGAAAACCTTCAAGAAGTGTTAGGTTTGGGGATGAAAACCTCCATTCCTACTACTTGGGCAGCGGTATTCAAGGGTTGTAGTTGAGCTTCAAAATTGCATGTGCACATGCAAGTGGATCTACAAAAGTGTTTTTGGACACCACCTATATTGAGGAATATTGCAAATTCTATCGAAAACTGGTTTTGACGAATTTGCAGGTTTTGAAGTGGCGACTTGCTTGTGGAGCTTGCACGTGGTGTTGAAGACCATTCCATGGTGTGGTGACTTGCCTAGACGGTTGAATAAGCTGTTTGGAAGGGTTTGTTGAAGTCTACAAATATTGCATAATATTCTACTTGATTTTCCACCTTTCGCGATTTAGTTTGAGGGCTGATCTTGGGGATTTTAGAGCTGATTTGGAGTGTTCGTTAAGCATAAAACATTGCAAATATTTTATATTATTTTTTCAGATTGGGCGACTTGCCCTAGGAGCTTTTTGAAGGTCATTTGGAGGCTCATTGGTAAGTTTAAACAAACTGAATTATTTTATATAATTTTCTAAGGTAAGGCGAATTAGTTTGAGGAGGATTTGAACATCTTTGGAGGGTTTTTAGAATCCATTTTGGAAAGGTACAATTGTTATTTTATATCTGATTTATTTGACAATAAATCATAAGGGTTTAAGGCAAGGGTTTTAATTTTGAAATTTTGCCCCTAATTTTTGAGTTGGGTGATTCACTTGGAGGAGGTGTGTAAGGGTTTAAGGTGCCTTATTTGGTTCTAAACAATAGAGCATTATTTATTGCTAAAATTGGTGAATTTTATAACCTAATTCCAGTTGGTTTGGTATGAAAATAAGTCTGATTTTTTGAGTTATTTCATGCAATTTATTCTTGATTGGGGCGATTTGGTTTGGAGAGATTTCATCATGTTTTAGGTCCTAACTTTGGCCAATCTTTATATGATTTGTATGTTGGAATTTATCTGCATTTTGTCTTCAATTGTTGAGGGTTTTCTGAGTTGGATTTGGTGACATAAAAATGACATTGAAATCAGCTTGGTGGCGTTGAGGTTTTGGAGTGGAAAATACATCAATTCAACACTTTGTCTTCAATTAGTGTGAGCCATAGTCGGCTAAATCTCATAAGGTATTTTTATAATTATTGTCAAGTGATTGGAAGTGTGAGATTTTCAATTTGATGATGCATATACAACCCTAGAGTTGGCTGATTTTAATTTTTAGAATTCAAATTTTGTTTGGAATTTGTTTAGGGGTTTGTTGGAAAACCCTCTTTTGGATCATTGTCTCAATTTGGGGATGTTACACAATGGCAACTCAAAGATGTAGTTGCCCCACAGAAGAATGAGGGTTTTCATTCTCAAATTCTTTGCTTGAAGGTTTTCGTCTTCAAGTTGAAAGCTCAAGCTTTTTCGTGCTCAAAACTTGTAAATTCAAATTATGATTCAAGATGCCCTTCAACAAGAACCCTCAAATGCTTTATGCTTCTCCCCAAATGAAGCGCCCAATTTGGGGGGAAATACTTTTGTCAATTTTTTTTTCAAATTATAAAAAGAATACTTCTTATAACTCACTAATGTGGATTAATACTCATGACCTTTAAAAAGGCCCCAACTTAAGTGGAATTATAACAATAAAATGCTTTTACAAGTATTTTTCATAAAACCAAATGTTTCTCTTCTTTTTCACCTTTTCCCTTAGCCCTTGGGAAACTAGGCAAGGTTAAAGGTCTTCAATAGTGTCATGTCCAAAAGGGCGACATGACAATTCTCTCCGTCCACAATTGCTTATCCTCAAGCAATAGAAACAACCAATGGGCTGTCCTAGTCATGGGCTTTAAGTCATCCTTGATCCTTGACTCTTGCCACGGGAATAAGACCTTTTGATGAAACTCTTTGCTGCTGTATGTGAAGGTTCTTGGCTGTTTATACAGTCTGAAAATGAAATAACAGTAGCATCCCATCTTGGTTTCTCTTCCCATGGAGGTCCCATAACTCAATTGTGGCAAAAAGATGCAAAAAGGAGACAACTCCTCAGAAATGATAACATGGAGATGTTATTAGTCAAAACATGAATTCTCTACTTCTTTTCAATGCTTGCACACTCGATAGTGCCCTTCACGTGTGAAAGTGTTGGGGACATATATGTGGTTGCCCTTGAGAACATAGAAGGGGTGTTTATGCAACCCACACACTCAAGAGTGACCTCAAAGCTCATAAATCTTCCCTCTAGAGGAGCTGGAAATCCTCTTACCTTGCTGGAAATTCACTTTTTGCCAAAAGACTTTTGACACATGTACACATATTTCAAAAGAAGGGCAGGACCAGCCACATCCCTTTTGATATATTGGCTGTGTATGCACGTTACAGCCTTACAAGCATCCCAAAAAATCAACCTTTTTATTCCCAACTTGCTCTATGATGACTCTACCACATTAACCATCCCAAGAGGGTTCAAAATGAAGCTATGTACCCTTTTTGAAGAACTAAAATAGTCACAATAAATATAATAAGATGTATTACAGCTGCCCCTTACGAAAATGTCTATTTGAACCTTGGTCGTTGAGTATATATTACCTTGGCAAACATCCATTAACTCCTTAGAGCCTCCCATGTGCCATGACAAACCTTTCCCAATTTGCAACAAAAGAGTAAAATTGAACCATGTTGAAAGCATAACTTGAACAGATGTATCATGGAGATGCAAGCAATCTTGCATTGATATCCTTATGTATGCCTTATGTTTTTCCCTTTGCTTTATCTTGACAACACCAATAATCATGTAGGCAATACAATTTGTGCATAACAAAGATCCAAACTTACAATTTAGAGAGGGTTGTACCATACTTGCACCATCCTACCTTTTGTCATGGAAGAAGTGCCCCAATTCCCATGCATTTGCAGAATTTGTCATGGGCTGTAGCATGCCAAAAAAAACAAAATTTGTGTCCTTGGTAGCGGATTCAGCTTTACAAACTCAGAATTTTGTGAGTGTAAATAATGCTGATTATTCACACGATTTTTTGATTTTTTTGTGCCACAACAATTTTGATTTTGCTTATGAACTGATTTTTTTGAGCAACAAAATTTTGATTTTTCTAAGTCTATCCAAGGTCTTTTTATATTGCAAAATTCAGACCTACCTTTATTCCTTGTCAACTGGAAATTTTCCTCTCCATGGGCTTGCTTAGCATCTTTATTTCTAGAATTTATTAAGCCCAAAAAACAAGGAACTAACTGTTTTTTTGCATACCTTGTTGGCTGTTCCAGATTAGAAAGGGCATTCTTTTTTGCTGCCCTTATCAAATTCTTCTTGGGGAAGACTCTTTCCATGGCCTTTGATGTCACCTCCAATAGCATCTTATCATTCAAACCATGCAAGACCACTTTTTTCCCATTCCTTTCGAATTTAAGCTCCATGGTTTGGTAATTCTGTGTGCACTCTCTAAGTGAATGCAACCATTGGATGTCTAAAACAAGATTGGTTTCTCCAATGCCAACCGCATAAAAATCATCCTCTATGAAGTGTGTCTCCAACATGATGCTAAGCTTGGGGACCTTAGTGGTGCAAGGGATAGTGAAACCATCCGCCACAGTCACACAGAAGCCCTTGAATTGAATGGGTTGAAGCCCACATGCAACAATCAAACTTTTATCAATGAAATAGTGGGCGGCCCCACGATCAATGAGAATTGTAACATCCTTACGTTTCAATTTTCCCTTCACATGAAAGGGGTAGTATCTAGGAGTCCTCGATAATAAAGCAAAGGTGCCACTCATGCCCTCTCCTCCAAGGATCTCCAAATGCTCTCCCTGATAGGTGGTCGCCCCTTCCTCTTCTTCTTCATCCAAATGCACCTCAATGTAGTACACTTGTCCCTTCCCACAGCAATGATGACCCATTGTCCAAGGGTCTCTACAATCAAAACAAAGCTTTTTTCTTCTTAGCTCATTTCTTGTTTCACTGCTCCATCTTGGCAGCTCTCTTTGCTGACCCAAACTCTGCTAGTTTGGCTTACCAAACTGCCCCAAACCTTGCTGGTTTGGCCTATCACATTGCCCCAAAGGAGCTGGTTTTTGTGGCCCAAAAGTGCTGCTCCTTGGCTGCCCCCATTTATTGTCTCTTGGCTATCCAAAAGGTCCAAAAGAGTTAGTTTTTTGTGAAACAAAGGGCATAATTTTGCCTTGGAGTGCTGAAGACTCAAGATCAAGGGCCCTTTTGAATGGCTCCTTGAAGAGAAGGTGGGTCAAAAGCCTTGACCAAACACCTAATGGAATCAGCCAAACCCTCCATGAATAAAACTACCAATCTCCTTTCCGAAAGATCCGTTACCATGACCAAAACCCTTTGAAATTTTGTCACATAGTCCTCTACTGCACCCTTTTGTCTCAATTGAGCCAACTCTCTAAAGTGTAATTCCGGATCAGCCCTATCAAACCTCTCAATGATCCTTTTATTGAATTCCTCATAGGATTGAATAAGTTGATGTCCTTGGGTGATCAACCCATGATACCACCATTTATGGGCAACCCCTTCTAAATGCAAAGTGGCAAACTGAATAGCCTCCTTTTCCATCATATGCCTAAGTGAAAAGTAGGTGTCTACCTTTTGATCCAAGCCCTAGCTGAGCTCTTGGGAGAACCATCAAAATTGGAAACTGAAAGCTTTTCCAAGGCATGAAGTCCTTCTTGGTTGCCCTTGTGCCTTTGGTCAGCCCTATTGCCACCAAATTGCCCATGCTTCTTGATGTGAATGTGGAAAAATCCATTTCATCCTTGAAAGGAGCGGGATAAGTCATGTACTCATCATAGTCCAATAAACTATCTCTCAAGGTGGGTTGCTCTTGCCTTTCCGAAATGACAACTTCTTGCAAAAAAGTAGGTTGGTTAGGCCTATGTGTGGCTCCTCCATTCCCTTTAGAGGGCTGATCCGTGAGCTTGTGACTTCCAGAAGCACTACCATCCCCATGGTTGGTTTATCACCCCTCATTTCCTTTATAGTGCAGACAAATTCCGCCATCATAGTTGTCAATTGTTCTTGAGCCTGTGTGTACCTAACAAACCATTGTTCCTCTCTATTTTCAGCTTCATCTCTTGGCTGATCTAAGTGAGACATTGGTTCTGCTTGTTGATTTCTTCAACTTTTTTCTTTCTTCTAAGGTAATACGTTAGTTCTTTGTCACTCTCGTGCATGAATGACTTTGGAAACCCACGACTAGCCAAGATATGGCTCTAATACCACTGTAATGTCCACAAATTAGGGATATATACTAAAATTTGATTTTTCTGTGAAACCCTAACAAAAGTAAAAAATGTGATTTTTATAACTAACCCTAACTGCAAATATACCCAAAATTAGCATAAAAATATGTTAAACCCTTCAAATCAAATATGAACCCTTTCAACAAAGATTAATCCTTCCGAAATCCAAATTAGCCCTTCAAACCCTAGGCATCTAGGTTCAAAAAATTAATATGATTTATGGCAGCCCTTTTGATAACAATTTCTATAGTATTTCACCTTCAATAGGCCTTAAAAAAAAATAGAAAAATACAGCTACAACAAATACCTTTTTATGATGTTTTCCCCTCACAAACAAGCTGAATTTACTACAACAACTATTTATGATAATATGAAAAATTTCAGAATATTTTTAGAATCAATTTTTGACTTTGAACCCTCAATTAGGTTCTTTTTCCAAATCACCCAAGGCTGGAAATATTATATAAAAATTGTAGATTATTACTAGGGCAAGAAATGGCACTCCAACACTAGCCAAACCCCTCCAAATCAAGTCGTCAACCTCCACAAGCAAGTTGCCACCCTCCTAGAACAATTTGTCAACCTTCCAAGCTATTTGCTCCACTTGGAAACCTTTTTTTTTTCGCCTTTTTTGAATTTTGATGATCAATGGCAGCTCCAAGATGAAGTTGCCCCACGAAAGAATGAGGGTTTTCGTCCTCAATCTCTTTGCTTGAAAGTTTTTGTCTTCAAGTCCAAAGCTCAAACTTTTTCATGCTCAAAACTTGTAAATTCAAATTATGATCCAAGATGCCCTTCAACAAGAACCCTCAAATGCTTTTATACTTCTCTCCAAGTGAAGTGCCCAATTTGTGGGGAAATACCTTTGTTGATCTTTTTTCAAATTATAAAAAGGATACTTCTTATAACTCACTTAAGTGGATTAATACTCATTACCCTTAAAAAGGCTCCAACTTAAATGTAATTATAACAATTAAGTGATTTCACAAGTATTCTTCATAGAACCAAATGTTTTTTTTCTTTTTCACTTTTTCCCTTAGCCCTTGGGAAACTATGCAAGACTAAAGGTCTTTAAAAGTGTCATGTCGGGACATGACACTAATCTATTGGTTGTAACTCCATGATCAGTAGGGTTACCTCCTACCTTTTGACAAATTGACTTATTTACTTTAACCCCATTAATGTGGGGAGGATTTTAATAAGTGTTCAATAGTTGAGAATAGATATGTCTTTGGCTGTTAGAGACATGTTAGAGACTGAAGCTTGAAGGAGGCCCATTTTGATAAACCAACTTCAAGTTTGTGTGTGAATCATTCCCATGATAAGGGTGCTTCTAGAATTTTTTTTTCCCCCTTTCGAGCCATATGTGCCATAAGTTCATGTACGGTGCTGCTGCCCATAGGGGTGCAATACTTGAGTTTTTTTGATAAGGCCATGAAGTGGTAAGGCCAAGAATGGAGGGAGGAAACACCCATGATAGGGAAAACTTTTGGATCAGCCAAACCAAGACTTTCTTTGTCCACAGGCATTGGAGAAGAAGGTTCTCCACGGTTTCAAAATTTGCCTTGCAGAGGATGCATCAACTCGGTCCATGGAAGCCTCTGCTTTGAAGTTTATCAAAGGTAAGAATTTTGTGTTGGGCAGCTAACCATGTGAAGGAAACTGCTTTGGGAAGAACCCACAGCAACCAAATCTTGTTTGTGGGCCAGGTGTGGCCTGTTGGTTCCAGATTTTGAATTAGATGCTGATGACCTGCATTGGATTTTTAGCTGCCTGACACAGAAGCATTCCACTTTGAGAGTGTCCTCCTAGGAAGAGGAGAAAATCATTAATTCTTGAGCTATTTTAGTCATGAATTCTGTTTGTTCTAAGGGGGCGCCTAAATTCTGTCATCTTTTCCATTGTCTGTGTGTAGGCTGGTCATCTGCTATGGAGAGAAGATAATTGTGAACTTTATCTCCCCAATTCGAGGCAGCTAGGTGCTTGATGTCTTGCAATCCACCATGAGTTGAAAGGGGTAGAAGTCAGTTCCAAGAATCCTTCCAAAAGAGAGCTTTCCTGCCATTCCCAATGTCGCAGCTTAAGTGTTCTAATAATATCTGCCTACATAAGGATATAAAATTCCAAATATGAGACCCCTTTCCAAAGGTCTGTAGTCAAGAAGATTCATTCCGGGCTATTGGAATGTAGATTTTTGTTATGGATTGCTTCACTCCAGAGCTGCTCAGAGTTTGAATATAATTTCCATAACAACTTTGCACCTAGAGAAGTGTTATGAAGCTGAATAATGGCAAGACCAGCACCCTTTGAGGCCTTTGGGTTGCATGCTTTTTTCCAACTGTATATCGGAATTCTGTGTGCCAGAGAAGAACCTTGTCAAGAGGAAATTTTTCTTTTTTGCTGTAGATGTTTGACCACATTCTTTGGAGCTTTTATGGTGGACATGAAGTAGGTGGGCAAGGCCTGAAGGACTGATTTGAGAAGAGTGATTCTGCTTGCTAAACTAAGTCATCTGCCTTTCCAGGAATAGAGTTTGGAATCCATCCTATCAATGATCTCTTTCCAAAAAAGCTTGTTGCTCGATCCTGTGAAGAAAGGAAGATCTAGATATTTGTTGGGCGGTTTGCCAATGGAGAAGCCCCACTTTGTTGCCAATTTTTGTTGAAGATGTGGTGGGTATTAAAGAAGAAAACTTTCGACTTTTCCTCATTAATCTGTTGTCCTGAAAGGCGAGAATAGGAATTGAGAATTTCATTAAATGTTTTCACTTCTCTTGTGCATGCTGCTCCCATGAGGAGCATTTCGTCTGCAAATAAGTGATGTGTAATAGCTTGAGCTCGTTATGCTGCCTTTAGACCATTGATTTTTAAATCCTTTGCTGCCTTTTGAAGAGCATGACCGAGTGCTTCTATTAACAAGATGAACATGAATGGGTAGATGGGGTCCCCCCATTTGAGTCCCTTTGATGTTTTGAAAAATCCTACTGGGCTGCCATTTATGAACAGTGAAAAGTGAGCTGACGTGATGCAACTTTGAATAATGTCACACCAATCTATGGAGAAGCTAAATTTTCATAGGACTTTGAAGAGAAAAGGCCAAGAGACATGATCCGATTTTATGAATATCCAATTTTACAATCATTCTTTTAGATTTAGAGATGGATAGTGAGTGCATTGTTTCGTGTGCTAGAATTGCTCCATCAAGGATCTGCTTGCCTTTGACAAAGCCCCCTTGTTCTGAAGATATAAGATGTGGCAATAAGATTTTTAATCTTTCAGCGAAGCCCTTTGAAATGGTTTTGTACACTATGTTGCATAATGATATTGGGTGGAAGTCGGAGAATGTAGTGAGATTCTGAATTTTTGGAACGAGGGCTAGAAAGGTGCAGCTTATATCTCCCAGAATTTTCTGTGGACTTCATTTGCTGCAGCAGTGACTTCCTTGCCTATTAGCTCCCAGATTGTTGAAAGAAGGCAGCAGGAAATCCGTCTGGACCTGGTGCTTCGTCATTGTGCGTCATAGAAACAATTAGATGTATTCAGTCATGAAGGGAGCTGTCAGCGCATTGTTTTGGGCAATAGATACAAGGCAAGGAAAATCCAAAAGAAATTCATCTAGCTGCTTGTCCAACAAGGGACCATCTCTTGAAAGCAAATTTTGGAATAAGGCGACCGCCTTTTGTTCAATGGCTTCTGGAGTTTCCACAGGCTGGTGATTGCTATCCTGAATTTTGCTGATCCAGTTGATTTCGCCATCAGCCAACCGTGACTCTCTTGTTTTTTGTTTTCAAAAGGTTTCTTCTTTAGAGTAAATGTCTTCCAGCAAGGAGAGGTGGTCTTTTCAGCTGAGTGGATGTCATTGGTGCATATTCCAAATTGAATATCTTCATTTATAGCAGCTAGATCTTTGTTAATTTTTTGTTTTTGAACAAAAATATTTCTGAAATTGTTATGGTTCCAGTCCTCCATGCAACTTTTGAGGTACTTCCAATTTGGAAACAAAAATGAAAGATCTGCTACCTTGAATTTTGGGCATGTTTTCCACCATTTGATCACATTACCCTAGAAAGAGTTGTCTTTTAACCACATTAGCTTGAACTTGATGGGGCATTTTGGTGGAGTGGTATCTGCTAGAATGTCCAGGCTAATGGGAAAAATATCAGATTCCAAGACTTTGTGGATGCGTGATTCTGAAAGCCATGGTGTTTCTAGCCAAGATTCCGAGACTAAGAATCTATCACGTCTTGTTTGACCATGTGAAAAGACCCTCTTCGGGACGAATGTCTATTAGACCATTGTGTGGAATGAAGGAAGCAAAGTCGTTTTGTGATTGCCTAATGGTTTGTCTACCCCCACTCTTTTCTTTGTCAATGACTATCATGTTGAAGTCTCCTCCCAAGAGGATTTTTGAAGATGTTTGACTTTGCAAATCCAGAAAAACTTGAATTTCTTCCCATGTTCTTTTTTTGAGGGCTATGTGATTCGGCCCACAAATATTGTCAGCTTTGAATTGGATGGGATCAACTATATTACAAATTTCACAACAGATCCAATTCTTGCTTGCAAAAATGAGAGAGCAAATTACCTTCCTCATGTCTCAAAGGAAACCTAGACCACCTATTGCACCATCTACATCAAAACCAAAAGCATTCTAGAATGGCCAATGTTTTTTGATGAAAGAAATGCAATCAGCAACTGTTATCTTACTTTCTTGAAGAAAAACATGTTCAAGCATTGAAGTTGCAACTAGCGTTTTACTAGTCACTTTTTGTTAGAGGCATTGAAGCTCCTAACATTCCATGACATGTACTTCATTTCTCCAGGGGAGAGATTTCCCCCTCCAGCATAACAAGTAGGAATTCAAAGTTTTTCTCATCTTTGCTTGAGAGTTCAGCTCTGTTCTTGTATTGGTTGAGGTTAGATTGCCCACCCTGTGTGCTTCTTCTTTTGACATTGGGACCGTTCTTGGAGCTCGAAGAGGGATCAATACCAAGAGGAGGAATAGGCGAAGTGGTGAATATGTCCTCAAAATCAGAGGTAACGGTGTCATAGAAATGTAAAGAATTGAGAGCTTGAGTGGGAGATGGGATGTCCAACGGAGGAGTGAGGAAAGGGTAAGATCTAGAGAAGGGAGGAGCAAGAAAGAAAGGGTAAGATTTGGAAATGGGAGTAGGAAGGGAGAAAGAGGGAAGAGGACGAGAGTGGGAGGTAGGGGTAAGAGAAGAAGCGAGAGGTGGGGGACAAGGGGGGTGGTGCAAGGGGGAAGTGGGGAGGTCAGAGAGGGGAGAGTGGGGATGAGGGGGTGTAGAAGGAACAAGGTGGGATGAAGGGAATGATAGTGGGGGAAGACAAGGAGCAGGGGCAAGGTCAAGAGAGGTAGGCAAAGGCAATGGGGAAAGGAGAGTGACGGGTGGAGGAGGAGGAAAAGGAGAAAGGGTGTGGATAGGTGGAGGGGGTTAGACGGGGGTGGCGGGGAGCAGGAGAAGGGAGGGAGTTGTTGAGGAGTGGGGACATGATCTTCTAAGGTGTCAAGCATTGTGGCATTTATAGCACCTAAAGGGAAGACCCTCAAAAATATTTGGAGAAGTGTGGAATAGTGCCCCCATAAAGTTCCTCAGCTCGTATATGCAGCGATGGTGTGGACCTCTGAAGACTTCCTTATCATCAAATCCCTCATAGGCATCATATCTCTATTCAATGAGATGATTAGAGATAGGTGGAGGGGGTTAGACGGGGGTGGCGGGGAGGGGGAGAAGGGAGGGAGTTGTTGAGGAGTGGGGACATGATCGCGATAGGTGGAAGGGGGTTAGACGGGGGTGGCGGGGAGCGGGAGAAGGGAGGGAGTTGTTGAGGAGTGGGGACATGATCTTCTAAGGTGTCAAGCATTGTGGCATTTATAGCACCTAAAGGGAAGACCCTCAAAAATATTTGGAGAAGTGTGGAATAGTGCCCCCATAAAGTTCCTCAGCTCGTATATGCGGCGATGGTGTGGACCTCTGAAGACTTCCTTATCGTCAAATCCCTCATAGGCATCATATCTCTATTCAATGAGATGATTAGAGATAGTAGAAGAGCTACATATGAAGCAATGTCACAGGATAACATGAGACTCTTTAGAAATCTAACCAAGAATGAGACAATTGAACTAGCTCCAAAGCTATAGAATGTTGGATGGGACAAGTAGACTGTTGAGACACACTCGATCAAACTTTAAAAGACAGATTGGAATCCACTTGACAACGTTGTCAAGTTTTGAAATCTTGTTGAAGCAAAAGACCTACTTATGCACCAACAATGTCGCGTAGCATGAGACTCTTTAGAAATCCGATCAAACTGAGACAATTGTACTATCTTCAAAGCTTCATAATGTTGAATGGGACGACAAACCCTTGAAATCCTTTGGATCAAACTGGAAAAGATTGGAAGGTATTGGATAAATTGATAAAGAATTGAAAGCCACTTCACTCTTGAATGCGCCTCCTACTCTGCTGTTTATTCTTGAATGGACGGGTAATTGATCTCTAATTAGCAAGGATATTCCATAGCTAATTCACCAACACAAATCTTATCTTATGAATAAAACAACTTAGTTGGTATGTATGTTGTTTCCTTAGTATTTTCTTAAGAAATATTTAATTTTTGCTTAGAAATGAGTTGCTATAGTGGTGTAGTTATTGTAGGTTGTAAGCATAAAATGAAATAAGCAAGTACTGGAAACACACTAAAGACAGAGGTCATAACATAAGGGATTACCCTAGAGAAACCCACTATGGGAAACCTCTAGAAGAGTAAGGTCCACGTTTTCTCTTTTCACTATCTCTAGCAATTGTACAAGCCAATATTTAAGCTCAAGGCTTCCAAGAACACTATCAACAAATCAAGAATGTTCTTATAGCTTTCTATGCTTTGCAACTTGCTTCATCGAAATCCTTTTTTCACTTACATGCTACAACTCTCCAAAACACTCAACCAATAATGAATTCACATGATCCCATAAGGGTGTACATATTAAACTCAACAAAAACAAACTGAACAGAGTCCAAACACCAAAGAAAATGAAAAGACACCATTCTTTTTTTTAATTTGCTTTTCTGTTAGATTTGGGTAGAAATGCCACATACATTAGGGAAAGACCGCCATGTCACATACACAACTCGCCATGCAAATGGTGAAACCGTCATGGCACAAACATAACTACCATGCCACTAGTGTAACCTAACCACCCTAACACATTCAAAACCGCCATGACAATATCGCAACCACCACCTTGCTGTACCTGACAATTTTGTCCCTATGCATATTTTTCTCTGATCCTTCTTTGTTTTTGGAGACTTCTTCAGCTATTCATGGGCTTAAGGAGCTCGGATCACAATAGAACCCTTATGCAGTCTTTGTAGATCCCCGCGTTGCTGCACATACTTTGCTCTTGTTGAACCATGTCATATTAGGAGTGATAAGAGTTTCTTCAAGTTGTATACTTAGTGGATTTGTGTAATGTCCCATTTTTCGAGATTAGAATAATACTTTTATTAAAATAAAAAAATATTTTTCAATACTTAAAATAAAATAATAATATGACTAAGTTAGCCAAAAAATAACTTATTGTCGACAACTTACGTTAATCTTAAAATAGAGTGTGGAGATTGAGTTGAGGAAGGGATATAAAATGGAAAATGGAGGTTCATTTGAGGGATCATGTCATTTTTATCAAATTAAATCATAAGTTTGAGCAGTTCACTTGACTTGCTTCCAGAGGAGACCAAAACATTCATTGGAAATTGAAGTTGAGGACAAAAACCCTTAACCTTCAGCTGGGTAACTCTACTTCAAGGGTTACAGTCAGCGGAATTGTGCCGTTTGGGGTGTCTAAACACCATTGTCAGGTATAACATAGCAGTATAGGGTATCAAGGAGGAGTGGCGCAACAGTAGGGCAACGACTAGGTTTGAAAGCCCCAGAAGGGTAGTGATTTGATTTGCGTGGGCAGCGACCCCCCTTGGGGTTTGAAAGTGCCATTTGTAAGGTGAATCAAAGCCAAACTTGTTTAAGGGCATGAACATTGAGCTGATATTTTTGTTAAATTTTCCAGCTATTCATTTGATCGAAAAATTCAGTTTTGAAGGTATTTCATGGGCTGTAATATTTTTGAAATTTTTGCAAGTATTTCTAATAATAAAAGATTGTAATTTGTGTTTTAAGTTTGTGTTTTCAGAATTCTAAATTTTATTTGCTTAGGGTTTGAATCATAAAATCAGAAGTTGCATGTGTTTATGTTAGGGTTTGTTGGAAAACCCAAATTGTTCTAATTCTTCCCTAAAAGGGGCATTATAGTGGTATCAGAGCCATTTTCTAGCCAACTGTGGATAGCGAATTGTTTGTAGACTCTTCATCATACAAGGCAATGACAAAAAGTTGAAGTCAACACATGAAGCCATGGAAGAGATATTGCAAGCTATGGATGAATCTCATAAGGAGCTAAGGGCAATGGGTCTTAAGGCATGGATGAAGTTTGTAGGTTTAAGCCCTAGACCTTACTTATCTCTCTTAGAAGAAAAAGAAATGGAAAAATCAAGGTCTGAATTCCAAAACCTTACAAAAGAGCAAAGGAATGAGGAAGCCAAGGAAGAAATCTGGAAAAAGGAAACACCATTGGTTGATTGTCCTAAGAGTTCAGTGGAAAAGAAGGGCATAAATTGCTTATGTGAGGCATAAATTAATGATCCACCATCAACAACAAAAGTGGATCCTAGGGTTGAAAGAGAATTAACTACCTTGCAAGCAAGCATGAAAGATGTGATAAAGGACCCAAATGAGGTGTGATGATTGGCTAAGAAGAGAGAAAGATGCAAAATTGCTAGCCATTCAAGCAAGACAATACCTAAAGGAATTTAAAGAGAAGGTAGGCAATTTGTCATCATACAAATCAACCACCACATGATTTCATTTGCATCCATACAAGTGGGTTGGCAAATATTTTTAGGTATGGGATGAAGCATTTTCCAGTTGGTGATTGTTGGGAAAGAATTTTCAGCCTTTACAAAAGTATTATCAGTCATTACAATGCTCACATTTCCTGTTCTTGCAAGGAGGTTTCAATTTTGCAGCTACTATTCCATTTTCAAGTTGCTAATCTCGGTAAAATCAGGTTATAAGTTGTTATTTCCAGACTTTAACAGCTGCAAGATTGATCTTTTTGAGGCCACTAAATCATTGAGAAATGTTGATGAATGTGTTCAAATGAAGAGAATGAATACTTCAACCAACACATCTCCGATTTGGGTGGGAAACCAGATAATTCATGACTGTCATAATTTGTTTTCAGCTTGCATATAAGCTGATTTATGTCCTTTCTGGGAAGGAACAACTTACAATAATCATTAATGAAGATCATCTTGATAAGGTATGTGTTGTGGATTATGCACACTTGATGATCAAATTATTTTCTGAGCTGCCAAGAGACATCGTTTGTTAATGGGGTTGAGAGTTACACTTGTTGGTCCAAATGTTTCACCTCTCAAGTAAGAGAATTGAACTTGAAGGGTGCATGGAAATTTTTAAACCTTGGGAAGAGGACATCATTAGATTTCAAGTCAAGAAGGAATATCTGAAATGTTTGCTCATATTTTCGGTTCTAAGATGGGAAGCTTGTACTTGTGGTGGGGTGAGATATGCACATGTTTTTGCTTTCAGCCCATATGAGAACAAATTGTTTTTCAGAAAGGTGAACAAAGTTCAAGGGCAATTAGATGGATTTGGCTGCCATTATAACTTCATAAGTGCTGGATCTTTGGAAGTCCATCATATGAATGAAAATTATAAAGAAGATGCAAGCATAGGAGGAGAGGTGAGCCACATGCCTATGAGGCATGATGAAACAATTGAAGGGGTGATATGGGGAACTCTTGATTGCATTGACATGTTTGTTCCAAGTGTAGGATTAAAAATAGAAGAAACCCATATGATTGTTGATAAAGAGACTCTTATGAGTCAAAGAGTGCATAATTTGCACATGTCCAAGGAGAGTACAATGATTATGGCATGTGACAAACATGAGTGGGAGCAACTGAGTTTGTTTTCAGCGCAAGCAAATCATGAAGAGTATGTTGTTGCAGCAAAGGTGGAAGAGATTGTAGAATTTTGTGCAGACTTTGAAGAATCCCTGAGGTTGATTTGGAATCTTGTTATTTGCGGAAGGGTGCAAGGAGTGAAGAATGGAGCTTGCATTTGCTTGAGGGCAAACAAATTTGGGAAGGGCGGATTGTAATGCCTCCCTTTTTCAATGTTAGAATAATATTATTATTAGAATAAAAAATATTTTTCAATACTTAAAGTAAAATAATAATATGACTAAGTTAGCCAAAAAATAACTTTTCGTCGGCAACTTATGTTAATCTTAAAATAAAGGAGAGTTTGGAGATTGAGTTGAGGAAAGGATATAAAAGGGAAAAAGGAGATTCATTTGAGGGATCATGTCATTTTTATCAAATTAAATCATAAGTTTGAGCTGCTTGCTTGACTTGCTTCCATAGAAGAAGAAAACTTTCATTGGAAACATAAGTTGAGGACAAAAACCCTTAACGTTTAGCTAGGTAACTCTACTTCAAGGGTTACAATGGGCGGAATTGTGCGGTTTGAGGTGTCTAAACACCATTGTCAAGTACAACATAGCAGTATAGGGCATCAGGAGGAGTGGCACAGCAGTATAGAGGGCAGCAACTGGGTTTGAAAGCCCTAAAAGGGCAGTGATTTGATTTGTGTGGGCAGCGGCCCCCCTTGGGGTTCGAAAGTGCCATTTGTAAGGTGAATCAAAGCCAAATTTATTGTTTAAGGGCATGAACATTGAGCTGTTATTTTTGTTAAATTTTCTAGCCATTCATTTGATCAAAAAATTCAGTTTTGAAGGTATTTCGTGGGCTGTAATATTTATGGAATTTTGACAAAGTATTTTTAATAATAAAATATTGCAATTTGTGCCTTAAATTTTTATTTTCAGAATTTTATTTGCTTAGGGTTTGACTTAGAAAATCAGAAGGTGTATGTATTTATGTTAGGGTTTGTTGGAAAATCCAAATTGTTCTCATTCTGCCCTAAATGGACATTGCAATTTGTTTAGTCAATGAGATTGGTGGCTTAGTTAGCTGAACTTACTAACTTTCCATGATCTAATTCAGATCATGCCTCTCCAATTAGGAGGCTTTTGGTCCCAAAAATCTTAAGGACTCCAGAGACTAGGGAACAATTTCTAGACTTTCTTGCTAGAATACCTCTTGGCTTAGCTTGCCAATTGTCCTCTCAACCCCACTTGCCAAAATTCTCTCTCCTCTCCTTGGTGTCCTCAACTCCTTCTGCAAAACATCCTTATCCAACTCTTCTTGAGCATAGTTGCAAGGTCTTCAATGGAAGGCAATCAAAGGCCTTTTTCTTTATCTAGCATAAGAGGCTAAAAAAAGATGTAAATTTTCAACATTCACAACAGAGTATAGCTTCATGTATGTAGCTAGATCTAATTTGAAAGCTTTAGCGCCTACTTTTTCTAGATTCTCAAATGGACCATACCTAAGTGGTTTTAGCTTCTTTGCTTTACGTTAGTCTTTTTTTGCTTAAGTAAAGCCACACCTTGTCCCCAACTTGAAACTTGTGCTCAACTCTATGCTGATATGTTTTTCTTTATACTTAACTTGAGACTTTTGCAATTGTTCTCTCTCATGGAAGTGTATTTGCTTTATCTTTGTAATGAATTTTACAACTCCGTTGATTTCCAAATCTACTTATTCTTGCTTCCTTTTTCGCAGTCTTATCACAACAAAAAATGGACTAGGAAGTAACAAACCAAAACACGTCTCAAAAGGAGATTTACTAGCTAAAGAATGAACATCCCTATTGTGTGAATGCCCAATATATGCTAAATTTTCATCCCAAGTCTTAGGATGCATGCCCCCTTAAGAGTTGCACTGACGTTCTATTGACCACTTCGGTTTTATCATCCATTTGTGGAAGAAAAACAGTTGATCTCTTCAACTTTGTATCCATTATTTGCCACATTGTGGTCCAAAATTTGCCAAAAAATCTAGAATCCTTGTTTGAAATGATAGAACTAAGCAAATTAAAATAAACCCAAATATTAGTGAAAAACTAATCAGCTGCATCATTGCCTTTAGGAGTCTTTTTTGCATGGAATGAGAACACACATCTTGTTAAACTGGTCTATAACAACAAAGTAACGATGCCCTTTTTTGACAAAGACAAACCTCCTACAAAATACATAGGTATGCTCTCCCATGGTCTAAAATGAACTAGTAGTGGCATATACGATCCCAAATTTTTATTACTAGGCTTGCTTGTGCTACACAAAACACATCCCCTTACGCAATGTCCCCAAATTGGGCCAAATGACCTAAACAAGGGTTTTCCACAAATCCTAACAATTCTTCAATTTATTTCTGGATTATGAGATTTAAAATCAACAAACTCTAGCCAGGAAGAATAATCCAAATCCCAATCAAACACACTCCAATGCAACCCAAAATTGCTGAATATGAAGCTGAAACAAAGTACCTCTTTTGGCAAGGTAAAAATGACGATATGACTGAATATCACCCTTGCAATAATTCTGATATTTGCTTGTTGGTACAATTGTGATGAAGGTTTTGACTATGTGGAGGAGTGAAATTAGAATTGTATCTCTCTCAAAATGAAGCTATGTATCAACAAAAACTTTTCCAAAATTACTAGTTGTCAAACTAGTTGTGTTGTAATTGAAATTGCTGACCATAAAATGTACTGAATAGCTTCAAAACTAAAATCATATGCTTTTTGGTCTTCCTTTGTGAATAACTACAACAAATAATAAAAAATAACAATATCCACCACGAATTTTCAAGAACCACTAGAATGAAATCATAATTCAGAAAATTGCATTACAATGCATTACATTTGCATTTGTTGCTTTCTTACTTTCTTACAAGAGGAGAGTTACATAAATATATATACAATCAGTGGAGTGTGCACCAAGCCATATCCACATAAAAGGTGATGTGGGTGACAACTCATAACCCACTTAACAAAGTGAATTTGGTGCCAACTCATGTTCCACCCAAAAAGCTTGTAATAATAAACTCCACCAAGAATGTGCACACACGTGCACAGTAGTAAATCCCATTAAGTGCAACTCAAAGGATCTTAAGTGGGGTCATGAATTCGTTCCATATAGGAATAGTGTTCTTGTTCCCCACTTACCACAAGAGTCAAAAAGTTCCTCCACATGGGGTCAATTAGGAATAGTGTTATTTGTCCCCTACTTTACACGAGTCAAAAGGTGAGGAATCTCCTTTATGACTTTAGACAAACGTCAATAAAGTAGCCCCCACTATAATTTCGTCCCATATATGATGCTTTGAATAACCTAAACAAGGGACCAACAATATTACAATAAAGATATCCCATTAAATAATCAAAGAAATTCAACTACAAGACAAACAAGATCCATCTAGAGGACAAACAAGATATCCAACTAGAGGACAAAAGAGATAATATGTGCCTTAGATTTAATAATCAAATTCTAATTTTGGAATCATACCCAACAATTTCTTTCTTCAATTCTGCCTTGTAACTCTTGCAATTAGTCACAATTAACTATGTCATATATAAAATATTAGAGCCTCCAATAAACACATTTATGGCATCAAAATGGCTAATTAGCCCTCTAAGAAAGTCGCCACACTTGGGAAAATTTACAGAAGTAAATTTGAACACTAAACCCTCAATTTTGCCCTTCAAAAGGCCTCCAACATCCTCCCATGCAAGTCCCCAATATTAGAAAAATATTATAATAAATTTTTGAATCATCTAGGGCATAGAATGGCCTTCAAACCCTACGAATTAACCCTAAATACAAACCGCCAAGCTGAAATAAATTATTAAAAATACCTCCTTGTGTCTCCAAGATTTCACCTGGAAATCTTGGAGTACCCCTTTAAAATTTTTCAATCTTTTTGACTTGTGTTAATTGTAGGTCATGTTATCACTTTCCCGTTGAGTTTAATTTTTAGTTTTGCTTTCTGCTTTCTGCTTTCGATTGCACATGTTGCTCAAAATTATCTCCAGGAAGTCATAAAGTCACTCGCAAAATGCTCACGTGCTTAAAGTCGCCCAATTTTTCGTCCTAGACCAAATCGGAGTTTTATTGAGTCTTTACTTCCTTCAAAAAGATAAGTTGCCTCTAAAAGTCCTTAGCCCTCATTTTTAGACCAAACTGGGATTTCATTGTCACGACTTGGTTCTATTTTGAAATCAGTTGAAGCCTTCAAAAATTCCGATCATTTAGCAAGCACGTCAAGGCTTTCAAAAATTTGCAATTTTAACCTTATAGACCAAATCAGATTTTTAGGACTGCATTTCTTCACTTCTTATCAAGTCCTTCCTCTTAAAACTTCTGCAGTCTATAGCAAGAGTAAATCGGACATTTCTGCAGTCATTACTTATTCTTTGATTTAATAAGGCGATGCATCCAAAAAGTCCTTTATTTTAAAATTGAAGTGTAAATCGGGATTGGCTTATGTGATTACTTCTTTTGTGAAGCAAGTGACTTTAAAAAGTCCTCAATACAAAGGGAACTTTTTAAAGTCATTACTTAAGCTCAACCGGAACTTTTTTAAGTCATTACTTATTTCCCTTTTATAAAGTAATGCACTCCCAAAAGTCCTAGATACAAAGGGAACTTTTTAAAGTCATTACTTAAGCCCAACCAGAACTTTTTCAAGTCATTACTTATTTTCTTTTTATAAAGTAAGTAATGCACCCCCAAAAGTCCTCAATACAAAGAGAACTTTTTTAAGTCATTACTTATTTCTCTTTTATAAAGTAAGTAATGCACTTCCAAAAGTCCTCAATACAAAGGGAACTTTTTAAAGTCATTACTTATTTTTCTTTTATGAAGTAATGCACCCCCAAAAGTCCTAAATACAAAGGGAACTTTTTTAAGTCATTACTTATTTCTCTTTTATAAAGTAAAGTGAGTAATGCACCCCTAAAAGTCCTCAATACAAAGAGAAAGCTTAAACGGAATTTTTATGACTTAAAAATGAGTAAGGCAGCCCCCCAAATCTGCCATGCAAAGGCAAGTAGACCAAAGCAACTCTTTGTTCTCTCCCAGTTGAGCTCACTTCTCATTATGTGCACTGAAAGTTTACCTGAAATTTTATATTAGCATGATTCCCAGAAAACTAAAATTGATCATATGCATGAATGAACTTGACAAATGTTGAGTTACATGTTTGTTCAAATTTTCTACAGGGACATTTTAAGTTGTGCATATATTAATGAGAGGGAAGCTGTGGCAAATATCTCACATACAAGAGATATTTTTAGAGTCAAAAGAGGCAGGAAGGTCAGGTGAAGTAATTTTCACACAAGAAGATCCCAATCTTGCAACTGCAAAAGCTTCAAGAAAGAGAGGAAAAAGAAAATCTCAAGCAAAAGCACATCCAGGCAATATGAGATATCAACACAAAGGTGCAAGCAACTGAAAATAATCATGTCTTTCCACACAAAAACTTTAAAAAACATTCTGGGTGAGATGCAACTACTAGAAGAAGAGGTTGATAAAGTGATGGAGCAGCTGGATAATTGTATCTATTATGTTACGAGTTATACACTTGACAAGCCTCCAGCATCTTTTGAAGACTTCCTTCCGTTTCTCCAAAAAAAGATAGATGACGCTGTCACTCCTTTTACTTGCAATTCAATTGAGAAGCTGATTAAACTTCACGGTGATGTCAAGGAATTAGAACCTAGCTTGACAAAGGTAAACACATTCGGCCATTTCCTAGAAAGAGTCCCTAAGGTTCAAAATAGAGACTAAAGCTATTGCAAAGGTTGATGGAGGAGCGGTGCAATACATATTTAATAGGTACATCCAATACCAGAATAAGAACATGATTGAGGCCGTGTAGTTGGATTAACTTTCTCTTCTTTCTTCATATTTTTCTTTCCTTCTCTCTGACAAAGTAATTAAGTTGAGTTGTAAAAACTTAAGTAATTGGTTTAAAAGCCATTACTTCAAGTTGTTTGACAAAGTCAATTACTTGGAAATAGGTGGCAAACATGCAAAATGGAAGATTCTATTTTAAGTTGAAAATCATCTGTGCCATACAATGAGGGAATTTAGGAGAAACACTCTCCCCTGTCTCCAGTTTTGTAGCTTGCACATACGAGAAGAAAAGTAATTAATGTTTCCTATTTGTATTTGTCTTCTGGACACTATAAATATAGGAAGAAGACTATGGGCTAAAGATCAGAACATTTTGGCAAAAAGCTATTGTAATTTGTGCATTTTTAAGATTTCAAACTTTGTGTTGAAAATCTTGGATGTGATTTTGTGAACCAGTCTGGATTGAATGAAGGGAAGTATATTTTTGGCATTTTACTGAACATTCTATTAAAATCTCAAGATGAACTGTCTTATTTTGGATCTGAGGTAGAATTTATTCTCTTTCTTGCTGAAAGTGTGATTTTCTTGTTTATTTATGATTGTGTGGATGCAGTAAACTCTGAAATCTATTTATTGTTAAACACATTTCCCCCTTCTGTCACTACTATATATTCCCCTCTTCTCCAATAGTCAACAAACATAGTTGCTTACTTGCTGCAAAATTACCCAGTTGTGGTTCACGAGCTGAGACAATTAAAGTAAAACCCCATAAATTAGTTATTAGGATCCACAACCTCAATATATAAACATCTTATACAGAAGCTTCACTGTTAAATGAAAGAGATTTATCTCATGACTGCCTAGGTTTTTAGCGGTGCATAAAATCTAGCCAACAGCTCCAAACCCTAGAAGAGGGTTTCAAAGCAAGGCAACCCTCTAATGAGTGGTCTTCAACCCTCTAACCAATTTGCCACCCCAGGAATGGCTCCCATACCAACAAACAACCTCCAAAAGCAAGTCGCTCACCTCCTTAACCTGAAAAACGCAATCACCAAGCTCTCCAAGGTGCTCGCCAATCTTCCGAATCAAGGCGGTGTTTTAGAACACCTTTGTAAGACCAATTGCATGCAACCATGCAAATTTGAAGCACAATTACAACCTTTGAATAGAGATGCCCTCAATTAAGGAATGGAGGTTTTCATCTCCAAACTCTTGGTGCATTTGAACGTTTCCGTCTTCAAGTCACTTTGAACAAGCTTGATATACTTGATTATTAATTCAATATAACTAAAATGCATAATCCCTTCAAATGAACCTTCAATTCTTTTTAATATCCATCCCTGAAAATGGCGCCCAAATTGGAGGGAGATTACTTTTCAAATTATAAGGAAAATTACTTTTTGAATTACCTCTTTAAAGGGGTTGGGTTCCCATGACCCTTAAAGGTCACCCAGTTAAGTGAAAATAGACGAAAACATTTTTTACACAACTCAATTGAAAATTAGAACACTTAAAGTACCTTTTCATCTTTTTTACTCTTTGAAGGCCCCCCCAACATTCCCCTTATTTTCTTTTCCTTAGCCTTGTGGGAACAAAACCAAGCTAAGGGTCTACAGGCAAGCTATGCCAAAAAGGGGGACATTACACCTTATGAACTCTGCAACATCGTTTTGCATGTTTGGCCCATAAATATACCTTTGCAAATGTACCAAGGTCATTGTCACACCAAAGTGACCAAGAACTTTTGAAACATGAGCCTTCATTAAACAATCTCTTTCCTCCTTAGGCACACTAAGTTTCCCAACTTGTAGAGCAAACATTTTTGGAGATGGTAGTCTTCCGTGGGCTCAAAATCTGCACTTTTTGCCTCTTGAAAACATTGATACAACAATTCAACAACAAACTTCTCAAAAATTTGTATTATCTTCATATTCTTAACCATATGCCTCGTTGACAAATGGATTAAGCTGAGTTATAGTGCCCAAATATGAAATCAAATGTGGTTTGGACAACATATTAATAGGCTTGTTAGTCTCACCTCATTTGTACTTAACATCCAAATGAATATGTTGCAAGATATCCATCCATATGTAGTGCCTTGCTGTCATTTTATTGTGCTTGCAAACATTGGAGTGGTTTTTGATCCATGTGGATAATGGATTTTTTCCATGACATAATGCTTCTGTTTCTCAATTGCTTGAAAAATAGCATGCAATTCATTTATATATGTGAAATAATTCAAAATTGCCACACGGAAAAGATTTGAAAGATAACAAATGGGATAATCCGCATATAACATAATCACTTACATCCATTTCCACCTCAAATGGTAGTTGCAAATTAGGTAGTGCCAAATCTAATGCGTTTGTTAATATTTTGCTTCAACTCAACATATGCAATTGGCTTATCTCTACCCAAGTAAAGGACTTACCACTTGTTATGGAATGCAGAGGCATTTCTATTGCAGAGAATGATTTGATGATTTTTCTAAGTATTGGACAGGCCCCCACAAAGCACCTTGTCTTGGTCATGTTGAAGAGCTTGGGACACTTCAAATTGGCTTCCACTTTTGCTGGATCAATTATCAACTCTCCATCTCTAACCACGTGCCTCAAATAGACAAGTAATTGTTGTGCAATATTACATTTCTTCTCATTAAGCAATGACTTATTCTCCTTCAAATTTTGCAAAACTTACCTCAAATTCATTAGAGGCTTAACATAAGTTTTGTTAAAATCCAATACATCATCTAAGTAAACAATGTGTCTAGAATCTATAAATGGTCTCAATACCTCATTCATCAGCGTCATGAAAGTAACATGAACATTACACAAGTCAAAAGGAAGTACAAGCCATTCATATTAACCTTGTCTTGTTTTGATTTTTTTTTTCAAGCATCCTTCTCCTTGATTCTTACATGATGATATTCGAATGCCAAATCCAAATCTGTAAATTACGTAGCATTTTGAATTTGGTCCAATACATCATCAATCTATGAAGAGGGTACCCGTTGACAATTCTTCCACAGGACAGATTGTCTCTTGCCATTCGGAAAATTCACATCTCCATCCAAGGAAAGAAAGAATATATTGGGAAAGAATACATTGTTTTTTCTTTGGTAAGGGCCTTTGCTACAACAGGAATTCTTTCGGACTTTTGTTCGAAGGAATGGTTCATCAAAGAAGTCTTCTGCTAAGGACACAACTTTGGAGAAGTGCTAAGGACGTAAGTCCGCAGGAAATAACAAAGGAAAGAGCCTAAGACAAAGGAAGTAATTCCTTTGGACTTTTTGTCTGAAGGAATACTTCGGAGAATCCAAAAGTCCGCCCAAAAAGCAAGGAAAAGCCAAGTAATAATTCCTTAGGACTTTTTGTCCGAAGGAATTCTTTTGGACAAAAGTCCAAAGAAATCTGAAGGGCATTCTCAGCAAAGGGTGTCTTTGAAAGGCAGAAGAGGGCAAAACAAGAAACCTGAAGGGCAAGGTACCCTTCGAAAGGGTCATTTTCAACAATTCCGAAAGGCACCTACCCTTTGGGAAGGTACACGTCAAACTCGGGTGCCCTACAAAAAGCCTGGGTACCCTACAATTTTTCCAAAAAGGGCACAGATGCAGGACAGATGCCCTTGCAGAGGGCACTTGGTCGGTGACAGGGCCACTGAGACTTTCCTGAAGGGCATTTCGAAGGTAAAGGTAAAGACAAAAGACAAAGGATTAATTCCTTCGGGCTTTTTGTTTGAAGGAATTCCTTAAGACAAAAAGTCCGAAGAAATTCGGAGAAATTACAAGACAAATTCGTGAGAAAAAGTTTGAAACAGGTTGAAGGCAAAGACAAAGGAATATCTTCGGACTTTTGTCCGAAGGAATTCCTTTGGACAAAAAATCCGAAGAAATTCGGAGCCCTTGTGGAGGGCACTTGGTCAGTGACAGGACCACTGCGACTTTCCTGAATGGCATTTCGAAGGTAAAGGTAAAGACAAAAGACAAAGGATTAATTCCTTTGGGCTTTTTGTCCGAAGGAATTCCTTCGGACAAAAAGTCCGAAGAAATTCGAAGAAATTACAAGGAAGACAAATCCGTGGGAAAAAGTTCGAAACAGGTTGAAGGCAAAGACGAAGGAATATCTTCGGACTTTTGTCCAAAGGAATTCCTTCGGACAAAAACTCCGAAGAAATTCAGAGAGGAGCCTCCAAAAGAGAAAACCCGACAGAATAAAAGCCCGAGCAAAGGAAAATAAAAGGAGTATATCCTTCGGAAAAAAGTCCGAAGGAATACTTCAGAGGATAAAGCCGGGGAGAAAACATAGAAGTCCGAAGGAAATTGCAAACAGAAAATTCCGAAGGAAATATGAAGCCATAGGCAAAACAAAGTCCATATGAACAAATTCGACAAAATTGGCAAGCATAAAGCCGAAGGAAATCAAAGATAAAGCCAGAATTTCGAAAGAATTAAACCACGGGAAGTTGACCTCAGATTAAGCGACGGGAATTTGAAAAAGGTCAAACAGAGGAAATATAGACAAAAAACATCCAAATATAGAATCCTGCCAGAAGTAGACATGAACATGCAGACCAGAATAGGATAAAATACATGCAAGCAAGGGCTATTTTTGATCGATCGGTCAAAGCTTTAGTTGACTGGTTGAAGTCCTGCGCATCTCCAAATCAACTCATTCGAAGGTCCAACTCAGCTTCAACCGGAGTTCTAAATTCGAACGCTGAGTTGACTATTCTAGATTTAGAGTTGACTAATTGTTAAACGCCACATCTACCAGGAGTTTCCCATGCAAAGGAGAATGATCTCTTCGTCCAACTCAGCGTATCAAACGGTCAAGTCAGCCTTTCAGACTATCATCTCAAACGTTCCAACAGCTCACGTAGAGTTCTAAAATTGACATTGGCGTGGATTTCCATGCAAAGAGAGGTGGGCGGTGTTGACCATTTTGGTCCTGCAGGCCAAAATCGGTCCCCCTTTTTCCCTTGCTGTTTTGAGCTAGTACATTTTTGATTTTGCACAAGTCTTGGAAATTTCTACGGACTCTGCAGGCCTTTTTCTATGGACTCGACAGGGTTTTCGACGGACTCTGCAGGCTGTTTCTAAGGACTTTGCAAGAAAGTTTCTACGGACTCTGCAAGGAAGTTTTCTATGGACTCTGCAGGCATTTCTACGGACTCTGCAGTTGTTTCTACGGACTCTGCAGGAAGAGACAAGTTCCTGACACTTAGGCGCAAAATCGACCATTTCAAGTGCCCTTGCGGAGGGCAGTTTCGGACTCAAGTGCCCTTGCGGAGGGCAGGGAACACTTTCAAAGGGATCAAAGAGAAGGCCGAAAGGGGTGGAATTCCTTCGGAAAAATGCACAAGGCAAGTTGGAATTCCTTCGGAAAAGTGAACAAGAGAATTTCTTCGGACAAAGGAATTCCTTCGGACATTTTGTCCGAAGAAATTCTTCGGAAGAAAATCCCGCCGAAATGAAAAGACCAGGGCAAAAGGCTTGAGATGATTTCTTTCGGACTTTTGTCCGAAGGAATTCCTTCGGACAAAAAGTCCGAAGAAATTCGGAAGAGGCCGTGGGAAAAAATCTCGAGAGAAAAAACTCTGAAAGAAAGGGACGAGCAAGACAATTCTTGCGGACTTTTTGTCCGCGGGAAAAATGGCCGAAACAAAAGCCCGACCGAAGAGAAGAAAGCCGAAGGAAAGGAAAAGGCCAAAGAAATTCCAAGGGGTGACGGGCTCGAAGACGTCAAAATCGAGCACGGCGAACTAGCCGTTGGAAGTTCAAACGCCTAGTGACGGGTGCGCAGACGTCAAATTTAAGGCGGTGAAATTGCCGTTGATTTTGAAAAGCTTAAAGAAGAGCCCAAGGAACTTAGCGACCCGCCAAGAAGATAGCCCCGAGGGCCGAAGGAGACAGAAAAGACAAAACCAAGAAGAGACAAAGTGCAAAAACGGACAAACAGTCTAGGTGGCAAAGAGAGGTGTCGACTCAAGGATTTACTCCTATAGTTGGAACAGTGCTTGCCAAGTGGTCATCAAACGGCGCAAACAGTAAGCGATGCGGCCTGTTTTCTCCACTTTGCATTTATGAGTAGACAAACCGTGTGAATATCTGAAAGAAGCAATCTGTTTGCAGAAAAGAGGCGCGGCCCATGCTTTCACATTAATGTTTGAACGCCAAAGTCAAAGCAAGAGCCGACACAACATTATCTATCAAGCGGCTTCCTCTTCCCGATGCTCTCAACGCACATGGGCCAGCTTGTCAAAGGGCGCCAAAAGTCTTTTCCAAAGGGGCGCCTTTACTTCTTCTCTCTCTATATATTGTAAACTTCTCATTTGAGGAAATATCTCTTAGCCTGTAAGGCAAAGCTTTGCCCAAAAAACCTCTGGGCTTATAAGGTAGAACTCTGCCGGATTTTACCTTGAATCGAGACATAGCATTTTTACCTCTATTTGAGCTTGCACTTTCGTATGTGTCTATGCCTTTGTTCTGTGTTAAGTCATTTTCGTTTATGCTTTTGCAGGATGATTTCAGTATGTCTAGTGCATTGTGAGCTTTTCTTTTGCAGGTCTGCCAGAAGTGTCCCTAGAGGAGTATAGGTGCCTGTGAATAGACTGCCATAGTGTGTCTGAGAACGCCTCTGGTAGTTCTTCCTCCCTGTATATCCATGGACCCCTAGCCCATTGATGCAGAAGAATTTCTCGTGTCAAATGAAGTGTATGGGAGCTTGTTCTTGGTAAAAGTGTATGTTCGGGCTGAGTGGATCAACTTTTTTGGTGTATCACCTTTTAGTTTAGGTTTAGGTTCTGTTTTCAGCATCCTTCTCCCTTTTCATCCCCCCCTTTTTCATTTATTTGTTAGCAGTAGGGAATCCAGGACCTAAAGATACAACGAAGAGAGCTAGCCGTTATCTAGAGACTCTCCCCCCAGTTTTGCCAGGCCCACAGGCAAGAGGGGAGTTTCCATTGTTGCGTGTGGAATATAGGAGCTCAGCCTCCTGTCAAGGGTGCAATCCACCGCGTCAACAGGCGGTTTAGAACAAAGACAAGTTCACTTCTTCAAGCACAAGAAGCTTCATGCAAAGACAAAGAGAAAACATATTTTATTGAAAGGCCAAGTCGGCCTTGAGTTAATCTAAGTTAATCGTTCTCTTCAATTTTTCAACGCCAATCTTTGGCTTTTGTAATTCTCTATAAGATTAAAAATCATCCCTCTCTTGGCTAGACCAGACTCTGTCATTGGTGACTTGTGTAACCTCTTCAATCAATAGAAGGACTGTACTTTCAGATTTCAAGTGTTGGCATAGTGTATATTCATTCAACAATTTGCATATGTGGTAGATTTCTCTCTCTTCCCAAATTTTGATTTGTACCTAGTTGCTAACTCACCGTATTATGTAGGTCATGTTAAGTGTTCTTTATGTCTTTTGTTAACGTTGTAAGTGGATGTTAGGTGGCTGCAAAGTGTCTTGTATCAGACCTCTCTCCATCATTTTTCCCTCATGTTTTTGGTCATTGGATCGAACCTTCTCACAAAATACTTATGCATAGTGGTCGATTGAAATCTAAAGTCTTCATTTTCTCTTGTTTGTTTAGTGTTCTAGGTTACAAGTTGAGTGGATCAATCTTCTGGTGTATCACCTTTATTAGGTAGGATTTCCTCTTAAAGTTTCCTTCTCTGTTTTCCATGGTAGTCCGTAGCATAGAGTAGAGATCCTCATTGATACATCTTACAGGAACCAGCCTTCTCTGGAGGTTCTTCTCACCATTGAGGCACCCACCCTTGTGAGAAGATCCCACTGTTTCAACCTGATAGAAGATTGGCCATTTCATGCACGTCTTCGATTCAAGGTGCAGCTCCAAGTTGACAACAGTACCTATTCTTGATAGTTATCTTATTCAAATCCCTATAATCAATACACATCCTCCATGAACCATTTTTACGGACTATATAACAATATTAGAATCACATGGAGAAGTGTTAGGGCGGATTACACATTGATCTAACAAAGATTGGAGAAAAATTCTTGGTAGGGACTAATTTTGGGGATATGACAATACGATAATGATTACATACCATTTGGCTCTTGGAAAACTTCAATAAATTGCGGCAAAAACTATTCAACATGGTTTTTCTTTTTGTTAGTAGACATGCTAGAAGAAGCCTTGTATTCAGCTATCTCATTATTTTGCTTATCTTTTGGCTTTATTGGCATTTACCAAGGATAGTTTTGACTTATGTTCATATGCTTTGATGATGTAGCATTCCCCATCTTTGACCAAATGGTACTCATTGGATCCTCTCGTGAGGATGCCATCTCTCACATATATTTATAAGCTAACAAAGACCACCACAAACATCAAGAGGAGTAACACTACCACAAGCTCATCAATGTAATATTCATTTATACTAAACTTAACTATGCACTGTTTGGTAACCTCTAATTCCACTCCTTGCTTCACTCAACCCAATGAATAAGGGCTAGGATGATCATATGTGGCCAACCTAAGCTTGTCTACCAACTCTTTGAAAATTAAATTTGCTGGTGAACAAGAATAAAAAAGAGCAACAGCTTTTGGTTTTTTAATTTGAATCTTAACATGATTTTTTTTTGGTAAGTTCACCATTATCACGAGTCTCATTGCTGCCCAAGCATACCTTTCTTTGAACTTAAATGCACACAATCCTCTCATCCACATCTGAGCTGATCCTTATTTCCCTTCCTTCAAAGGAATTCATAACCTTCATTTTTCTTTTAAAAAGATGAAATTTTGGATGTAATTTCCAACATATCTCATATATATGAATATCAACATCACAATGCCCACAATGTTTTTGAGATTCTTTCTTTGGAAAAGTAGTAGTAGCGTTATGCTTACTTTTCCATTTACATTTTCCTTTTGGCTTGGATCCACCTTATTGTTTTTGTGCATAAGAAGAGGATGATGGATTCTTTTTCTTGTCTATTTCTAGATGATGGGCTTGATCTCATGCCTCATCCACACCTTTTGGCTTAATTAGCAACATGGGCCTCCATAGATGACTATGCAATTTTTCAGTGTACTTCATCTTGATGCCATAATCTTGCAAGTTTTTACCCTTTTGAATGGTCTTCTTACGGAATTTGTTTGTATATTCCTACACATTTTGAATTTGTTTTTGCTTAAAGTATTGCCAATTGATAGACATTTCATCTTCATGACAAATATGACAGATTTTCCTCTTAATCGATTTCTTAAATGCATCCTTTAAATTCATCCCATTTAGAAATAGGTGGTAACTTCATTATAGCCAAAGAATGAAAATAGATCTCATCCCAAGTGAGTGCATGATAGACCAATTTCAACCTTGCAAGAGTAATTTGTTGTTCTTCATTAATATTTTGTAAATTGAAATATACCTCAAGTTGTGCTAGCCAGTGGTCAAGTTTATTAGTTTTTACATCTTATATGTATTGCCCTTTTTGGCCTGCGCTTTGAATGGAGGTTGTGTTGGGGGTGCTTGGTTGGTATAAGGCTCCTCCTTTTCATGGGCTTGAGGCTGCTCTTTGGTCGGCTCTCCATTTGCTTTGAGAAACTCAATGGAAACTCCTAGATTTCCCATAAGAGCTTCTATGATCTTTTTCAACCTATCAAGCTTTCCAAGGGATTGAGAAATGCCTACAATATCCTATTTTAACGTGATGAATGTTGCTTTCATCATCTTGAGGTACTTTTTCTTCCTCACGAACCATGATTTTCACTTCTTTATTCCGTTTCTTTGTGGAGATTTCTCATTACAAGGGAAACAATTCACCTTAACTATTGCAGTAGCTGTTCTAGTTACGGGCATTAATCTGCAAAACAATCATACCACACAAACCAAGGAACACAAAACTGCTATTATACCAATCTGATTTATAATCAGCAAAGATATTCCATAGCTGATTCATCAACCCGAATCTTATGTTATGAATAAAGCAACGTAGTTGATTTGTATGTTGTTCCCTTAAGATTTGCTTAAGAAAATAGTCAATTTGTGATTAGAAATGAGTTGCTTTAGTGCTGTAGTTATTATAGATTTTTGTGTGTATAAAATGAAACAAGCAAGGACTAGAAATCCACCAAAAATGTAGCACATATTACAAGGGATTTCCTTCTCTTGCCACTATCCTTTGCAATTGTACAAGCCATTGTCCCTACTCAAGGCCTTCAAGAACACCAATAAAAAATCAATAATGATCTTACAACTTGCTATGCTTTGCAACTTGCTTCATCACAGCTTGTTGGTGCAATCACAAATAGGAGGAGACCAATTAAGGTCTACCTTTATCTCTGTGTTGCTAGGGCCAGACATTTACTCCTGGTCACACATTAACACTTACTTAGACTGGACACTCTTAATAGATTTTCATTTCATTAATCTTAAATCATTATAGCAGAATACAAACTCACATTTTTAAACACATTCACACACACACACATGCCTCTACAGGGTTATTATATTACATGAAAGAGTTCTAGACTCTCATACAGTTTCCCCAGAACTGATACAACTCTCCGTTCTGCTCTTGGAGAGTTCTGCTCCATAGATTGTCTCTCTCCCCCAACTTCTTTCAATCTTTTATTCTTATTTACATCTCAAGCTTCATGGGGTGTCTCTTCAACTTCCTTGACCTCCACATAACGAACAAGAGTCAAGTTACAATAGGTAAAAAACAACCTTGCCAAGTATCGCAAACTACACATGTGACATTTTCAAGTTCAATGACAATTACCAAAACTTCTGCAACTTTAACATAGTTTATCCAATTGATCTGAAATTTGAAACATAGCATGATAACCACATTTTATAGCAACCCACAAAATTTGGTAACCTAGTTCTTACCACAACTCTTTTGCAAGGTAATGAACCATCATACTAGATAAATGCATTTTTTAGCTGAATGACAATTACAAAAATTGCCATAACTTTTCTGCCACTTATTTAATTGAGATGAAATTTGGAACACACCTTCTAGGATACATTTTCTTTCACCTCCCTAAATTTGGTAACCCAACTCTTATCGCAACTCTTCCACAACTTTTCCGCAAGGCAATGAACCATTTGTAGACTAGACAAATTCATTTTGTAGCTGGACAACAGTTAAAAAATATCTCATAACTTTGCCGCTACTTATCCAATTGAGCTGAAGTTTGGAGCACACTTTATAGACTACATTTCTATCACCGCTCCAAATTTGGTAGCTTAATTCTTACCGCCACTCTTCCGCAAGGTCAAGAACCATTTGCCAAGTGTTCTGACGAAATCAGGGGGTATGCCTCTGTGGTGACTCCAAATGATCATCATCAAATTTTAGGTTCTATGAATCGAACATTTCATCATCAAATTCTTATTGCAGTTTACCGCAAAAACCTTTTGTCAAGTGTAACAGTTAGTACGTTTTTGCGGTAGCTCCAAATGCTCTGAAACTTGATACATATGTTGCAAGTGTCATATGCTATGACCTCACAAAATTTCATCATCTAATTCTTACCGCAGTTGAAGAACCATTTTTGACAAGCATTTGCAACTTAATAGTCCCCACAGACTGACATAAATAGTCAAAAGATCTCTGTGCTTTCTGTGGCAAAGAAATACTTTTGCAACAACACTCTAAGAGGTTAACAAGTTCACACAAACAAAACCACACGCAAAAAACCAAAACAAACACATTGCACTCTATTTTTAGTTCATATAAGATTGCATGAACCCTTCGATGCTCCAGCATCACTTGTCAACATGTACATGCTATATAACTCTTTAAACACAACCAATAATGAATTTACATGACCCCTCTAAGGGAATACATATCAAACTCAGCAAGAATGAACCGAACATACAGTCCAAAGGCCAAAGAGCACGAAAAGACACCATATGCGTACTGTTACTCTTCTTTTATGTCTGATCCTGGCAGAACCGCCACAAACATCAGGGAAAAATTGACATGTCACATACACAACCACCATGACACTGGAGAAAATGCTATGGCACAAGAATAACTGCCCTAACACAAGCAAAACCACCACAACTGTAATTTAATCGTCACCTTACTGTTTCTGGTTGTTTGTTCACTGTGTAGACTGGTCTCTGATTCTTCTCTGTTTCATCAACCTTCTTCACCTGTTCATGGCCCCAACATGTCTGGATCACCATAGAACGCTTTTGCAACCTGAGTAGATCCCTGCAATGTACTGCATACTCTGTTCTTGATGAAATATGTTATCTTAGGAGTGATAAGAGTGTCTCCAAGTTACATATTCAATTTGACTAGTGAGTGAGATTAGTGGCTTAGCTAGCTGAACTTACTAACTTTCCTTGATCCAATTCAGATCATTAATCTTTAGAAATAGGATAAATCTAAGATTTCGAGAGCTGATCCATGGCGTGAAATGTATGGCTGTAGAATCAATGCATAGTGTGCTTGAGAAGACACAACATTATTTTCTAGTTTTCAGATATAAATATCAAGTTTATTCCTATCCTATCCATGTATTTGGACCCCAATCATGCCAGATTTACCAGTTGTGATCCTTTACTGTGTTGAACTTAGTGTAACTGGAGTGAAAGTCTATGAAACATCGCAAAGAAGGGCTAGTCATGTGGAGAAGTGCGAGCATGTGGACAGTAATGTCTAAGGATGAATATTAGCATGTGCAGACGTGTGACCACATTCCCATGCATTCGGGCATCTAAAAGAAACATGGGGGAAGACACGACTTCCCTGTTTCTAGCCATCATTGATATGTATATCCCATGTGAGTCTCAACATAGAAAAAATAATTCCCTAGTGCTTTCCTAAAAAATGTTTGCATTGACACTGTATTCGTGCAAATTATAAATTAGAAGCAGCAAAGCTGTACAGTGTTTCTGTCCAGAACTCAAGGGAAAAGGTTTCAGAAAGAAAGCTTTTAGGTGGGAAATATGTTTTATGGTGATGCTAGATGAGTGCTTCATATATGAATGAAGATAAAGTAGTTGCTTTCTCAAGGAAGTGGCCTAATATTACATCAAATTAAGATATTACAAAAATGTTGAAGTATTGTTTTGTATTGATTTTAATTACGTCCAAGAGAGCAAAACACTCTACGGGACCAAAAGTACCTTTACACAACCCACAAATCACTATGGAAACTTGCTTAAACAAGCTTACAAATAGGACCATGCATTTCCTTTTGAAGTGTCAATATTCTGTTGTTGATCTTAGTTAATGGTTCCCCCACTCTCTTTATTCTAGTTTCTTCAAACAGATCCAACTTAGACTTCACCTTCAGGGCGTTGACATAACTGTTTGGTTGTCACCATATACAGTCACATGATAAAGTGTGAAGTTAGAAGTAAATAGTCACATGATAACCTAGTTAATGAAGATCTGTATAAATTTCTGTGTATATTACAGAGCGTTTAAAGTCTGCCCTTTACAGACCTGGTTTGAGAATTGTTTTCTAATAAGTTGTTACTTTCTGCATTTCTTCTCTCTTTTGTATTCTTGCCTCAGAGAATTTAGCTTCTGATGACATATTTGCTTTTCCTGTGGCAGCTGGTAGCTTCCAACTGATATTGACATTTTAATTGAAAGTATCTCTGTATAAAAGTTGTCGCAAGATTTCCAGATGACACCATAAATGCTTCATTGTGTGAGATAATTTTTTCAGTGGAAGAACATGAACAAAATGAGTTTTTCAGGTGAGGCGGAAAACATTGAGAGGAATGTGAGTGACATAAAATATGCAAAGGAAATTGAAACTTGTACTCAAAAGATAGATATTATAGAGATTTTAGATGAAACAGATGATTCTGCTAGCAAGAATGATGATATAGCAACTATAGCCAAGGAAATAGAGGACACTGCAACAGATATGGACATATCAAAGGTAGCAGAGGCCCATGTAATTGAGAAGGATGTTCTCTATAGAGAAGAGAAAGCAGATGACCATCCAAGCAAGTGGGGTCTGGGAGATGCTGCAAAAGAAATAGAGGATTTCACCATCAATATGGACGTAGATATTGCAGGGCAAGTGGGAGAACTAGCAAGCTACATAGATTTAACAACAGTTACAGAGGAAACAGAAAGTAGCGAGGAGGAACAAGATGTAACCAAGGCATTTGGCACTGAATTGTCGGATAAAGAACTATGCACCTTCTTCAAGGATGCTTCCAAAGCATTCTTTGATGAATGGGGACTGATTAGCCATCAGCTAAATTCTTTCAATGATTTTATGAGTGATGGGTTGCAGAAACTGTTTGACAGTGTTGGGAAGTTTGAAGTCGAACCTGATTATAACCCACAAAAAAGGAGACTGGATGGGATATGGTATCAGGCATCGATTTCTTTTGGGAAGGTCACTGTGGAGAAACCTTCCTATTGCACCAAGGAAGGAAAGAAACTGCCACTGAAACCTGCCGAGGCTCGTCTTCGGAACATGACATATGCATCCCCTGTCTATGTAGAAATGACAACAAAAGTAAGCAAAATTTATTTGATTTTTCATTTTTTTTGGGGTATCTTAGTAGGATTTTCACAATTCAGATATAGCCACAGAACTTTTTGTTATTTTTGGATATGGCCTTTGCTTGTACATGTATGTGAGAAGTTTCTGTATAATAATTTGTTTTGGCTCAATGGTTTAGACAGCAGTATTCCTGTAACATAAGGAATGGTACTAGGCTGTCTCGTTGTCTTCCCTTTTGGTTGAAAAAAATATATGGTAAAAAAATCACTCAGTTATCTTCATCTATGTTTTATATTGAATAGCCTCTCTGAGATGGTGAAAACAATAAAAGAGACCTGCTAAAATAGTCTCCTTCCAATGTTGTCTTTCCTTTAAATAACTAAATCTATTAAGATTTTACCACTGTATTTAAGTTTTTCCTTTTTTTCTGTATTTTTTTCTTCTTGTTTAAAACAGTCAGAAAACATAGGTCTTTCTCTGTCAAATAACAGCCTTCAATTGGACTAAGAAATAAAATACTAACAGTATTCTGCAAGGTAAATAGTAGTTACATTGTTTAGTTTGTATTTTCTGAGATATTGCTTATGACCTGGGCAACGATGTTGAGGCACAGTTTGTCAGTGGTTTTGGATCAGAAATTTTGTTAAGTGATCCTGCTGAAAACTATTGTATTCAGTGCTCCTAATAAAACCTCACTTGTTCGATAACTAGTTGCAATGTGTTGGATTGCGGAATTTTATACACTCCTCTTATAGGGTTGCAGATACTTATTTTGATAATTGTAAAATTTAGGTAATTCAATATTTTTTTATTCACAATGTTCCTTTGCATATTTATTGTATTTATTTTACATGCATATTTTATCTGTTTGGGAAAACCGTCTGACTGGTGTCATGCTTATCTTGGGAATTGATTTTGAACAATGTTGATTGATAAATTAATGCAAGGAAAGCAGTTGGATAGCAGTGTCGGAGATTGATGTAAACAGTGGGGATATTTACATGAAATTGGAGATGTAAGTTCTGCAATTATAGACACAATGCGATAACTTAATTTCTATTTCATCTTCCAAAAAGGCTGGATTTAAATCGGCCCCCACAAAATGCATCTGTTGCACGTGGTTACTGATTTTCATATGCTATTTTTTAATCAGTTTTGTTCTCGTGGTTTTCTATTTAATAGTTTTCATTTTTTGAGATGTTCATGGTTTCACAAATCTGTACAAAAGGGAAGTAGAATTCCTGGTTCTAGTTAGGATTTATGACAATTGCTGGCAGGGGGAGAAAATGGTATTCCCCGGGTCATAAATTGACCCAAGAGTCACATCATGCATGCCATGGTAAAATCAATTTAGTGGTACATCTGAGAACTTGTGGATGTTTCAGTGAGTGTTAAATATGTAAAAGGTATTTTGTTTATTCAACCACCCTTAATTTACATGTAATGTGAATCATGTAAATGGCATCAAGCTAGGTTGTGTTGGAATTAAACGATTTTGAAAAGCAACAACTAAAACATGGCATCATTGCATAAACTGGACTGCTAAATTTTATTAAGGTAAGATAAACTCAATATGTATTCAATGACATGGGTACTGGGCAAAAATTTAGTGAGGGCTTGTAAGATGCTTTTTTGTACCTGTACCAAGTATGGAAAATTAATTTCCGATCCTTGCACCAACCACTGATTCTCTCAGGATGTGGTGGTGGGGTCCTTGTTTGTTGGCCTTGAGGGAGCTTAATTCCAAAGTTTCTGAGCTTCATTTCTTCTTCTGTTCTTCCAGTCGTGGGTGAGGACCTCATTGTTCCTCTCGATGATGATCGGCCTGAATAAGACATTGCTTCATATTCTGCTCTTGTAATAATCTGTAAGTGTAATGAAAGTTGGCCTTTGATGGCTACCTTGAGGAAATGTGTTACTTCCATGTAGAAAACTCTGAAAAGTTGAACTCAGATTTATTTTTCAGGATTTTATTCTTGCTACATTTGCTTCCTCGAAGGATAGGGAGATCTTACTCAGAGGGGCATCATGGTTTTATTCAAATGTTGATCTTTATATGAGATATTGGTCTCTTTGTTTTTTCCTGACGTTGAGTTTTTATTGAAAGATTTAGAAGCCCTTTGTGAATTAAAGCGCGAAAGAAATCATTGCGAGATTTCTTCTGCATTGCCAAAGCCATTCTGCAGAAGATTCTATCAGCATATGCCAAGGTCTGTGCTAGAATGAATATAGACAAGCCTCTTTCCTGATTCGTCACTCGAGTATCCAGACTAGATGTAGACATTGGTCATAAAATGCAGATTAGGAAGGTTTGGCTTTCGATGCAAATTCTGCAAAGACCAGATGCATTTCGAGCATGATTGTAGAAAAAACGTAAACCCCCATGAAAGAATCCTGTAGAGGAGGATGATGGCTTTCAAAAACCGTAGAATGTTTCTTGGAAGGTAAAGTGACTTTGATGTCCGAAAGAACAAAGTTCTAATCATGCCACATAAATGGGGGAATTGGAAAGAATCCAAAACGCCTTGGGGAGTTGATTCTCGCATGGGATGATGGGGGAATCTAACTGTAGCGAAATAATTAAAACTTGATCCCACTGCTTTGAACAAACTAAAATAAGCTCTGAGACAGGTTGTTGAATCTCTTCACTATTTGACTTTTGTGGAATTGGAATATGAGGTGCTCGATAAAATTCCTTTATACAACTTAGTTTGGGATTTAACATTGAAGAGGGGGAACTTATCCATCTCCTTCTAACACTTGTGAAAACCAAGATGAACTATATGGCAAATATTTTTGAAGATAACAATGTTAATATCAAGACTTTTGAACTAGGGAAACCAACTGTAGACACTGGAGACAAGTGGCAAGGAAGATCCTGAAAAGGTTAAAAAGGAGACCTTGTCTAATATTGGTTCTTGAAGTCAACAACCGGATTCCAAAAACAAAGAAAGAGAAACTATATCAATGTCTACAAATGACGAAAAATAAGTCAATGGTATATAAAAATAAAAGATAAGTTGATGAATCTCTAGAAGTGCATCTAATTACTTTAGAGAAGCACTCAAGTAGAAGGACCCTAGGTTATGAAAAGTAGGTAAACACTAAGCACTAAAGAAATGTAAACATAGGAAGAGGTTAAAGCTAAAGTGATTAAACCTGAACCATAAGAGTCAAGTACAAGAACAAATAACAATGTGAGGTGAAAGGTCTGTGGTTATGGAAAGTAGCTAAACACTAAGCACCGAATAAATTTAAACAAGGAAGATGGTAAACCTAAAGTGGTTAAACCCAAACCATAAGACCTATGTACATGAACAAATAACAAGGTGAAGGACCCCTCAATGGCCTTGACAAGAGACCTTTTGATGTGACATGTTTGTAGCAAGGTTTGGGCCAAAAAATCTAACATCATCATCATCTATCACCTCAAAAGGGCCAATGTAAGGTTTGATAATGCTTATAGAAGAATGCCGAGGATCCTTGGGGACCAAGGTGGACAATCGTAGGAGGAAGCCCTGTGCTCCCCCTAGAACCTCTCCTTACGAGGATGAACCTCTGGTGGTAAAAAAAATTAGTAATGTGCACCTACCTTCATGATCCAATTTATAGACAAGGGGAAGGAACTCAATGCTAAAATGAAGTAGATACACTCCACCTAGAATGAGACTAAAGGGTTTGGAAACTGATAATAATACATAGAAGAATGTTATCTCATTGATTTTTCCCTATCTACATGTGAATTAATTGTATCCAATGGGTTCTTATTGTATCCACTACATGAAGTGGGTTGGAAGAAGTGATCAGCCAAACTCTTGTAGGGGGTTTCCTTTATGGATCTATGTTTGAAGATGACAACCTCCTAAATACAAAGTGCCAAGCACCTTTGGTCAGGTTAGTGGAATAAAGTGGTGAGCCTCTATAGACAAAATGGTATCCCTACCAAATCTCATAGGAGATAGGATGCCTAAAAGTAAAGTTCTCAGCCTCACCTCTTGGAGGAGGAAGAGTCAACAAATCCCTTCACTGCATGGAATTATTGTGGTTAGTCTCGGCTTGTAACTAGTGGAAGCACACCCTCAACTAACCAAGGCGAATCCCCAAGCTCTCCTTAGAACCTCTTTTAAAATGATGAACCTCTGGTGTTATAAAAAAAAATGGTAACGTGTGCCTACCTTCATGATCCAGCTTATAGATAAGGGGAAGGAACTTGATGCTAAAATGAAGTAGATCCACTTCACCTAGAATGAGATTGAGTGGTTAGGACACTGATAATAATAACAGAGGAATGCTGTCTCATTTATTTTTCCCCATATACGTGTGAATTAGTTGTATCCAATGGGTTCTTACCCTCTCCACTACATGAAGTGGGTTGGAAGAAGTGATCAGGGTAACTCTTGTAGGGGGTTTCGTTTAAGGATGACAACCTCCTAAAGACAAAGGGCCAAGCACCTTTGGTTAGGGTAGTGGAATAAAGTGGTTAAAGAACTTCTTGAGCCCCAATAGACAAAATGGTATCACCGCCAAATCTCATAGTAGATAGGATGCCTGAAAATAAACTTATCCTCAGCCTCACCTCTTGGAGGAGGAAGAGTTGACAAATCCCTCACCGCATGGAATATTGTGGTTAGTCTTGGCTTGTAACTAGTGGAAGCTTGTGCTTAACCCCAAGCAATTTGATTGACGATGTTGAAAATAGTCTGGTTGAATGATGATGCCATCTACAATCTGTAAGAAATGCTGAGCATAGAAAGCCAACTTGGGGTTGAGTGGCTGTGATGGAGATGCCCATGTTGCTTGAATGTACTATTGGTTTCATCCTCTTTGACAACCCAAGGCATTTAAGTAGTACCTAACTGGAGGAAGGTAATCAACAAAGATGCCAATAGATTGAAGGGGAAAATTGGTATGAAGATATCAACAACACTGATGCATGCTGGGACCCAAAGAGGCAATTCTTTCAAAAGAACGAAGGAACAAATATGGGTACCTTTGCTGCCTTGAGGCTGGGTCAACCAAGGATCCAAGTTTGCAAATGTACAAAATAAGTAGGAAGATACTCTTGAGGTAAAGGGGCTGGGCAGAAAACTCAGCTTGAACGATGCATTGAGGAACTGCCCATTTGCAACCAATCGAATGTTGAAGCATGAGAGTTTGCACCCGCTAAATATGAGTATGATTATTAGATTCCAAACTAGGGCCCCAACCCTTAGAACCATAAAGAATCGTAGGTTTACAGACTGAATTCAAGAGGCGAATCTTTGAAGGGAAATCGTGGGAATGTAACTAGAAACATTGGTGCTCTAGGAAAGAAAGTGATGCATATCCCTTGCAAATACACAATTGTGAAGCCAACTTGAGACTAAATGACACTTTCAAAACCTGGGCTCTCAACTAGATGTAAGCTATTGTGATCTCCACATGATCCACCATGTAGAAAAATTGAAACCTGGAAAGAACATCCCTAAAGGTATTTAAGACAATGACCTTAGTTTTACAACATCATCAACAAAAAGAAGTAAAAGCTAAACCTTTGATGCAAATGAGAATGAGGGGGCCAAATTAATGGCTGCCCTATTCCCTAGCCTAGACTTAACTCACTCTCAAATGGACACAATCTCAGACACAGAATCAGACTTGGAATCAAACACACATTCTTTATTGCTTTGAATGACAATGTTAGAGAGATTTGGTACACACACACTTACACTTGCTTTCTTATTGAAAGACAATATGAAGAAGATACATCCAAGTTCAGTCCCTTAACGGACTTGTTACACTTTGTTTTGTTTCGGACACACCCTAGCAAGCATCTTCCAAGTTTTTGCTTTCACTCTCTCCCTTTCTCTCTTCCCAATTGAAGTTGGAACTAGTTGAAGCTTTCTCCTACGGAAGAATTCCGATCTTTCTTGATTGCTCTGACAATCTGCAGTGACTCATCTAGTTCCGCTGTTCTTTGAAAATTATCCAAATGTTGAGTTTTTTGATTCTGGGCAGATCTTTACCCTTGCTACCTCTATGAGCAAAACCACTAGTTACTACAAACCATTGGTTATGTAACTGCCATGGTGGTTTTGTAGCCACTGGTTAGTGCAGACCGGTGGTTTTGAAACTGCTGCATGCATTAAGTTGTGGTTTCATCATCTGCCCAAAAGGGGTTAATTTGATCTTTGGGAGATGACTGCAACCTGCTCCACTTGATGTCCCTGAGGTGTTGGAGGTTCGTTAATGTTTCTTGGCATAGTTATGATCATCTTCGACATGCACAATGATGTTGACATTGTCGACTAGTCACACGCACAAATGCTGACTAATATTTTTGGTTAATGCAAGATTGATTGTTGACCCAAATGCCTCTGCATCATACATCTTGGGTAAATAAAATGATCCATGAGCTCCTGCTCATGAACCTTGATTGAGCTCTTCTACTTGTTTTCCATACTTGGCAATCTCAAACACACTCATCCAAGTTCAAACACACTCATCCAAGTTGCATCTTCAGTTGCTTTGTCTTTTAACTTTACCAAATATTCTTTGTACTTGCTACCTCTTGTTCTCTTCATGATTCTGGGACCTATCAACATTTGTATTTCTTCCCTTGCCTCAGCCAGGTGCTGTGTCCAGTCTGGAATTGAAGAATTTGAACATACATCCTAATCATTTGTTTGTCCCTCATAGTAAGAGTTCAAATCCGCCACAGTGAAAATGTGCAAGATATCGATTGCATCTAGTATGTAGTAACCCTTTTCCTAATAAATCAGAATTTTGGTATTTTTTCACTGTGGCGGATTTGAACTCTTACTATGAGGGACAATACTAACCTTTTTCCTAATAAATCAGAATTTTGGTATTTTTTCTAAAACCTTGATAATTCAATCAAACACAAAACACAACATGCAATACGAAATACTGATAACCTTTGGTGTATTATTAATTTCAGTCGATTGAATACAATGAAAAAAATTATGGAAGATACAAATAACATAATAAAATCCAAATATTAATTTTTCTTGATTTTTCTACCAAATCCTAACCTAGAATAGCATAAAGGCAAAATCTTTCCTTGTAACCCTAGTTGGAAATGTCCTTGAATAGGTACGGATGGCTCTTGGAATGGTATGGCCTACTGCACGGTAGTTGTGTTGTATGGACCCGTATGGATATGTATTTTTTTTGTTTACTGTTCGAACCCTAAAATGTTCGAATGGATGCAGGTGTAAAATAAATCCTTGAAATTGTATTCTTATGATTTTGGAAGCATCAATGTGATTCTTGAGTGGAATCACCTTCTGGGTATGAGGGGTCATCCTTAGGCCCTTACACAAGAGGGTTTTCGTCCTCTGTGATGAAAGTTGAACAATCACTGCTCAAGTTTGAAAATTGTTTGAAATTGATTGAATGATAATGATTCGCTATCTCCTCATCCAACCTTTTTATAATTAGCTTTTCTCCGCAAAACCCTAAAAGTAATTAAAAATTACTTTTATTTAATATTCACCTTTTTACTCCAAAAATAATTTATAATTAATTTTCTTTTTTTATTTGACTTTTTAATTAATCTGTTTTTTGGCCCCTCTTAATTAATAATAATGACTTAAGTGTCTCTTATAAGTTATTATCATTAAGTGTCATTGGGGAACAACTTAAAACATTATTATTAAATTACTCTTTTCTTTATTTGAAAAAGGGGACATGACAGTCTGCCCTTCCCAAAGATTGCTTGCCTTCAAGCAATGCGTGAACCGTCCTGCAAATACCAGGATTCCAAACGAATCTTGCTGTCTCTTCCAGTCCTCCTTGTGAGGTAGTTAGCTTCTGTTGTGCTTCTCTGATAGGATGAAGAATTGGAAGCCTTGTACTAGGTAATGCTTCTCCAACAGTCCTACTGAGTGAATCCATGATCATTGAATCATGAATCAACTGGGATCTAGAAAGAGTACTACCAAATGTGACACTCTCCATTGCATGCTTATCAACATGACTATCCGAATTTCAATCATATAGGAAAATGACCCACCTTTGATTTCTTTGAAAAATGCTGCAGTAATTTGTGGTTCTTCTGTCTTATTAAGTGAAGAAGACACTGAGCTAAACTTCATAGTGAGGGCATCAACCCTTCCCTGCATTTCCTTAGATGCAGTTAAGGCCTCTTTTGCAATTCCAATGATCATATCGCTGTCCTTAATCACATGCAGATATTTTTGATTTCACTGTTTCCAATATACTCTTTGCCCTTTGCAAATCTGCGATAGTCACTGTATGCTTAGTGCTAGCAACATTTACCTCACCCATAGTGTTGATCTCTGCCGCAGTTTGAGCACTTTGCAAACTTAGAGTTAGATCTTCAATGAACCTTTTCATACTATCCAACTCTATTAAGACTTGTGCTGCTTTCTCTTTTGTTACCAACAGTTGTAGCTCTTCAATCTTTGTTTGCTCTTGGTTGAACTGTTGTGATTCAGCTAACTTTGATCTTGTTGAATTCTCATCAATTTCTGCTTCTCAACCCTTTCATATTTTGATGTTTCCTCAATTGTAACATATGGCATTGACTTCTCTGCCCATAGATCAACATTTTTAGCTAGTGTATGTGCAAATAGTGAAAGTTCCTTCCATGGCTGATCTGGCTAATTTCTTCCACCTCTCTTATTGTTTTTTTTTTTCTATTTCACAAAATTCCTTGAAAGAGAGCTTGTTGCACTTCATAGTTGAGCCCCTCATATTTTGCAATGTATATTGAATATTCATTACTTGCATGCCACTGTAAAGGATCAATTTCTTCAGGTGGTTCCTCCTTCTGTAGGAATTTGGCATGGAAGGTGTTTGGAGGTGGGGCTACCGAAACCCTAACATCATTTGAAGTGCTTGCTTCTTCTAATTTTTCCTTTCTTTTACCCAAATTGATTTGTTGTATGGCTTGGGCTATACCTGCCATGGATTCTTTGAGGGCCATTTGGATTGCCTTTTCCAAATTCTTTTGACCTTCGCTGATTGTTTTATGTAAATCACTGATTTCATTTGAAGAAATCCTTTTTTCTCTGTCACCCATGTCTTCTTTTTCTATCTCAGGTGGCTGAACTTTTCGTCTTTCTCTTTGATAGAATTTTAATTCTATTCCACTAATACCACTAGCATGCATGTGATATTAGCATATGATTGCATACAAATGTTAATTTTTCCAGCAGGGTGGCAAGAGCAAGGCTTTGATACCATTGTCGTAACTTTTTTCCTAATAAATCAGAATTTTGGTACTTTTTTCCAAAACCCTGATAATTCAATCAAACACAAAACTCCACATGCAATACGAAATATTGATAACCCTTGGTGTACTATTAATTTCAGTCGATTGAGTACACAGTGAAAACACAATTATGGAAGATACAAACAACACACTAAAATGAAAATATTTTTTTTCTTGTTTTTTCCACCAAACCCTAATCAGGAACAACATAAAGGCAAAATCTTTCCTTGAAACCCTGGTTGGAATTATCCCTAAAGAAGCACGGATGGCTCTTGGAGTGGTACGACTTGTTGCATTGTAGTTGTACAGTCAGGGACAACCCAATATGGCCGCCTTATGGATCTATATGGACATGTGTTTTTGTTTGTTTATTGTTTGAACCTTGGGATGTCCGGATGGCTGCAACTATAAAATAAGTCCCTGAGTGGAATCACCTTCTGGGTATGAGGGGTTTCGTCCTCAGCGCTTACACGGGAGGATTTTTGTCCTCTGTGATGAAAGTTGAACAATCGCTACTCAAGCTTGAAAAGTGTTTGAAATTGATTGAGTGATAATGATTTGCTTTCTCCTCATTCAACCTTTTTATAATTACATTTTCTCCTCAAAACTCTAAAAGTAATTAAAAATTACTTTTATTTAATATTCACCTTTTTGCTCCAAAAATAATCACTAATTACTTCTCTTTTTTTATTTGGCCTTTTAATTAATATGTTTTTTGGCCCCACTCAATTAATAATAATGACTTAAGTGTCCTTTTTAAGTTATTATCATAAAGTGTCGGGGAACAATTTAGAGCATTATTATTAAATTATTCTTTTCTTTATTTGAAGAAGGGGACATGACACAATACGTCTATCTCATAAGGATTTGCCACAAACTTTATCAAAATCTTACATGCCCTAATCTTCTTCCACTTGAGCTTGTCATACATTCCTTTTGGGAGCCTTTATTTTTGCAAATGAGTCAAAACCATGTCACCTACATGGAATTCTTGCTCTCTTCTCTTCAAATTTGCACATTGTTTGTAATCCATGACACGCTTCTCTAGCTTATTTTTCACTTCCCTATGCATCTCATGCATATACGTTGCATAGTCCTATGGTTCAACACTTCTACTTATACCAACTTTATATCTCAACTTAATAATGCCTCTAGGGTTGCAACATACACAATTTGAAATGGACTCTTGGCTGTATTTCTATTGACTGAGGAGTTTTAAGCAAACTCAGCTTGTGCCAAAGTCATGTCCCATTGTTTGGGCTTTCTTCCTACCAAACATCTCAACAAATTTCTTAGGCTTCTATTCACTACCTCTGTTTGCTCATCCGTTTGTAGACGATAGGTTGAGTTGAAACTCAACCTCGTGCCCAACTTTCTCCACAATTTTATCCAAAAATGACCAACAAATTTTGTATCCCTATCTGAAACTGTGCTCTTTGGCCATTTATGAAACCATACTATTTCTTTGACAAACAAATTGTCAATGTTTGTGGTATCACTTGTTTTCTTACATGCTAATGAAGTGTGCCCTTTTGAAAAATATATCAACAACAACAAAGATGGAATAATTTATCTCTATGTCCTTGGCAACTCAAGAACAAAGTCCATGTTTATGTCTTCCTATGGTTAGCAATCGCTGATACAAACCTGCATTTTGACTTTTGCCTTTAACATGTTGGCAAATTCTACGCCCTTGCACAAACTTATTTACATACACCCTCATCCTTGGCCAAAAGTACATCTCTGTCATGTCCCCTTCTAGTTGACATCTCTCAGAGTTGATGATTAGCCTATTATGCGACCCTCGTACGCTGATAGGATGGATAGAGGGTCTTGATGGAGCTTGGCTTGGCTTCAACTATTAGAATTTTTCCAGTTGGCTTTCGTTCGGGCTCTTTCGGACACCGTTTGCTTGAGTTGCTATTTTTTAGGGATTTTTGGCACTCAGCGGAACACCCCTGTTATGGTCTGATCATGTGCGGAATCACTTCCTTGTTCACCAGCTTCAGACGGTTCGAGAATCAGATACTTTTTGAGGGAGATATTAATATTTAATTGATTTAATTAAATATTAATTATTTGGCGTAATATTATGACTTAGGCGTTTTGACCCAAGGGGGCGCTCATTATGAAGGGGGTCGTTTTAATTATATTTTATAATAAAAAATGTGTCTTTAGACTATGAAAAAATTAAAAGAGAAGAAAATCCGAATTTTTAATTAATGAAACCCTAATTAAGGAAAGCACACTTTTCAAGAATATAAGGGTTTCTCATTGGGAATTGTGCCACTCATGATTGAAGCCAATTTTTTGCTAAGTATTTTCTCAGAAGACAGAGCCAAGAGTTTCAGTATTCGATTTGCATTGGAGAACGTGCAATCTTCAGTGTGTGCAATTCAGAGGTTGTGAAATATCAGCTGATTTATTGCCAGGCAGAGAGATAATTTCATACAGAGGTTATCACAGAGCTTCACAGAGGTTTATATCATCAGGGTTTTGTTTCGAAAATTATCCAGAAGGAGATCATCAATATTGGCGCTTATTTTATCAAGATCTGGCACTCAAAAAAAAACAGGCCGTACAGTATTTATTGCTGTTGTACGGAATCCGTACAGTTTTGTACCACGCGTACATTTTCAAAAAAGGGCGTATTTTTTCTTCTGGGCAAAACGCCTTCTATTTGACCAGTTTGCTGATACCCAGTGGAGCGCCTATATATCTAGCATCATTCTGGATCATCAGGAGGGAGAAAGGGTTATTTATTGCAGTCGTATCAAATCTAGGGTATTTTCAGATTGCAGCAAATCAGGTTTTTGAACAATATTTTTATATTATTTCGTATGCATGCTAGAGATCTTCTATTGTAATCATCTGAAATGAATAATAAGATCATAGATTAGTCAGTTACAAGGTTTACTGCTTTAATATTTATTTATTTGAATTTATACGAAATTTTCTTGCAAAATCGCATTCTTCTTTTATTCATGCAAAACACCAAAAAAATCAAAATACACAAAACAGTCCAAAAAACACAGTTTTTAGAAATCAGAGAAACAGGGGTTTCTACAATCTCATAAAATTGTGCCAATGTATTATTCACACCAAAATGAACAACTGGTTGTGTTGACCATTTTGGTCCTGCAGGCCAAAAATTGGTCTCCCTTTTCGGTTTTTGCCATTTCCACGCCTAGACATGAAGGATAATGCAAAAATATGCTTCCGCAACTCTTTTTCTCCTCTTGGCATACGAAAAGGCTCAACTTCAAGAACTTGGTACGGAAGGTACAGGCAGAGTTGGAAGAAGTGATTATATAGGAGTTTGCAAAAGGTGCTAGTTTCATGAGAGTTCCAAATTTGAGTGCAAGTTTTGTGTTTCAAACATCCAAGGAACTCCATGATGTGTTCTCGGGTCTGACAAAGCAAGTAAGCTGCTTCAAAGGGCTCTTTATCGGCAAAATGGACCAAGTTCAAAAGGCCAAAGGATCATTTTCAAAAGCCCGAAGGGTAGGTGCCCCTGCGGGGGGCACTTAGGCGACAAACAGGACCTTTGTAATTTTGCCGAAAAGCAATTTTGGAGACCAAGCCCCCCTTGCGGGGGGTAGGTGATGAGCAAAGTGGACCATTACATTTTGTCCGAAGGGTAACTTTGGACTTGAATTGCCCTTGCGTAGGGCAGTTGGTCGAAGCAAGGGGGCAAGGCAAGGAGCCCAAAAAGGATTGCCCTTCGGAAAAGACTAAGGCAAAAGGAAGGATTTCCTTCGGACTTTTGTCCGAAGAATAAATCCGAAGGAAATCCAAGGAAGTCAATGTGAATTCTTTCAGACAAAATGCCCGAAGGAATTCCTTCGGACATTTTGTCCGAAGAAATCCACAAGCGAAAGACTCCGACGAGGGCCCGAAGGAATTCCTTCGGACTTTTGTCTGAAGGCATTTGTCGGAGGAATTTCTCGAAGAAAAGGGGACCCGACAGAAAGAAAGAGCCAAGGCATAAAGAAAGGTTAAGGAATTGAGAAGCCAAGGCAGCTCGAAGGAGTTCGAAGGGTAAGTGCCCTTGTGGGGGACTCGACTTCCAATAAGGGGACCTTTCAAAGCCCCGAAGGTACACCTTCCCTTCAGGAGGGTTCAATAGCAAAAGGCCGATGGGATTGCGGAAAGCCGAAGAAATTGCCAAAGGGGTGATGGGCCCGAAGACATCAAATTCAGCATCGCAAACTAGCCGTTGGAATTCAAACGTCCAGTGACATCCCCGCGGACGTCAAATTCAGGACAATAGAGTGCGTGAACGTCAACTTTACGGTGATAAGATAGCCGTTGATATTGAAATCCTTAAGGACGGGTCCACGCATGAAAACTCAGTGACCCACCGAGAAGAGAGCCCGAGAGCTCAAATTGCCAGCAGAAATGACAAAAGATAGCCTCGAGGGCCAAAAAGCCAGAAAAGGACAAAAGCCAAGTGCAAAAGCAGAGAAAACAACGCAGGTGGCACACGAAGCGTCAGCACAAGGAGTTATTACAGCGGTTGGAAGTCCTTAAGAAATGGTCATCAAAGAGCGCGAACAGTGAAGGCGCAGCCTTTTTTTTTCGTTTAGACATTAATGAGTAGACAACTGTGTGAACCTCTTTAAGAAGCGGTCTTGTTTTCAAACAGAAAGGCGCAACCCTTGCTTTTACATGACATTTAATATGATTTAAAAGTCCAAGTCAAGACTTGGACTGCCGCAACATGGCTTCTTTCACCGGACTTCCTCTTCCCAATGAATTAAATGCAGCATGGGCCACTTGTGGAAAGAGGTGCCATTGCTTTCTCTTTCTCTATATATTGTAAACTCTCATTTGAGAAAGAGATATCTCATTTTGTAAGGCAAAGCCCTGCCAAAATTTCACCTTGAATCAATAGAAAGCATTTTTACCTCTATTTATCTGAGTGTGTCTGCGTATTAACCTTGTGTTTAGTCATTTTAGCTTGATGCTTTCACAGGTTGACACCAACACACTTGGTGTAGCTGGAGTACCAGTTCTGCAGGGTAACAGGAAGTGCTGCATTTGGGGAGCAGAGACATAAAAGGGTTATCAGACAGTGTGTTTTCTATAGGGTAAGTTCATTTTCTGTGTGTTTCACTAAGCCTCTCTGTTAAAGCTCCTTACAGTTTGATCTTTTCATCAGATAAAGTGTATGTTCGCCCTCGTCTGGTCTAAAGTGTGAGTAATTGAGTAGATCAAACCATTTTTTGGTGCATTACTGTATTAGTTTAGGTTCTGTTTTCAGTATCCTTCTCTCTTTTCACCCCCCCCCCCCACTTTATATATTATTAGCAGTCTTAGTGAAATAACTCAGAGATGCATCAAAGGGAGCTAGCCTTTATCTAGAGATTCTCCCCTCAGTTTTGCCAGACCCACAGCAAGAGGGGAGTCTCCATTGTGCCGCGTGGAAAACAGGTCAGCGTTTTGTCAAGGGTGCAATCCACAGCGTCAATAGATTGGTCCTCTACTATGATTTTCCCTCATTGATCCTTGAGGTATACACAACATTGATTGATGTATCTTCAACATCCAAATCTTCGTTATAAAAATCCTTCATTGGGTCAAACCCAACAAACTTTGCTCTCATTTCATTCCACACAAGACATCTCGTATTCAATGCATTCACAACTCTATTTCACTTGCCATTTTTATGCTTTAAAAAAATGATCAACTTTGAAGTAATTCAACCCACTTTATGTGCTTTTGGTTCAACTTATCTTGGTTGTTTTTGAACTGCAGTGCTTGCTGATCTGTGTACAAAACGACCTCTTTGGGCGATAAATAATGCTTCCACTTCTTGAGAGCTTACACCATAGCATAAAACTCTTAATCAAAAATGAAATACTTCCACCTCGTTTCATTCAACTTCTCACTAAAGTAAGCAATGGGCTTGCCTTCTTAACTCAAAATTGCTCCTGCCATTGTTCCACTAGCATCACAATCATCTTGGAATACTTTGTTGAATTTTGACAATGCTAACAATCGATATTTCGTCACCTTCAAAATATGAAAACTATTCTTTGCTGCAACTATCCATTTGAACTCTTTCCTATCACCTCTTATTTTTTCCGTAATGGGTGCATATAATATCTATCCTTAAGCTTGCTGACTAGCTGGCTCAAGCATAGGGGCATGCTTATATAAGCACAAGACCCATCTACTTACAATAATGCTCAACATCCCACTAACATCATTAAATATTTGTAACACATCACTATGCACCACAAACATTAAATGTTCATCACAATTCCAATGCACCTTAACACATCACAACATAAGGCATCACGGCGAAGCATATTACAAAGTGATATTAAATGAATAAACAACCTTCCATGATTCAAGGAATTAAATGCAAATGGGTAGGAATTGCAGCGACTCTTGACCCATAACACATAACAAGAACAAATGCGCCCTAAACAAGCTGTGCACAAAACAAGTCATGCGGAAGTCGAAACATCGCAAGGTTAAGTCACAATACTTCGAAACCTAAGGATGCACGAAAGACTCCTTGCTCATTGATCCTCATATTCACACTATTGGATGCCCAAATTCTGCATAAGACATCGCAAAATTGCTCACTAGAACTTCCAAGACTTTGATTCGAAACTGGTGTTGAACTAAACAAAGACCTTCAAAACATAATCATGAAAAGCTTCGCAAGCAACTACAAACCGAGCCAAACCATGCACACCATCAAAGGTTGTGCAAGAATTACAAATAATTGGGATGCATGCAAAGGCGACACAAAACAACACAAAGAAACAAGCACACAACTCAAGATTTGTTTTTGGTTGATGGAGGATTACAAGTGAATCCGAATGCTCTTGCATTATGCACCATGGGTAACAAAAGAAACATGAACTCTTGCTCATGCATCTTCTAAGAGCTCTGCCACTAGTATTGCTTGTTTTGCAGCTTTTGAAGTGTTCAAAGTCGCATCTTCAATTCCTCGGTCTTTCCACTTTACAAGATATAATGTATACTCCCTTCTGCACGTTGTCATAGTGACTCGTGTCAATCACCTTCTCCACTTTCTTGTTGTCTTTCGTAGGCATCTATGTTATCCAATCTACTTCTTTAGAAATTGCACCTGCGCTTTCCTCGCTATTCTATCTTTCATGATACAAATAAAATATGTCATATTGAAAATAGGCAAAATGTCTATTCCTTCAGGTAACTCTATCTCATATGCATTTGTCGCTAACGTTCACAACATTTTGTATGGCCCAATCTTTTTCCACTTCAACTTGTCATAAATTCCTTTTGAAATTTTTTATTTTCTCAAGTGTGGTAAGACTAAGTGAGCCACTTGATATTCCTCTTCTCTTCTCTTTACATTCGTGCGCTGCTTATATTTCACATTGCTTCTCTCCAATTGTTCGTGCATCGCTTCTCTCCAGTTGTTCATGCACTTGCTGATGTAAGTCATGCATATACTTAGCAAAATTTTCTGCTTCAACACTTTTTCTTCTTTCATTCCTTATGTAATGCAATTTTACGACTCCTCTTGGACTTGACACATAATTGATATGAAATGGTGTCTTTCCAGAACTTCTATTCACCAAAAGGTTATAATCAAATTCAGCTTGTGCTAGTATTAAATCCCATGTTCTGGGCTTTCCTTAAATGAAATATAGCAACAAATTTGCCAAACTTTTGTTGACTACCTCAGCTTGTCCATTCTTTTGAGGTGGTACGTTGAACTGAACTGTAACTTGGTATTCAACTTCTTCCATATTGTCCTCCAGAAATGTCCAACAAATTTCACATCCTTGTTTGATATTATGCTATGCGGCAATGCATGCAATTGCACTTCTTCAAAAAACAAGTTAGCAATGTGTGTTGCCTCTCTAGTCTTCTTGCAAGCAAAAAAAATGCTATCTTCGAAAGTCTATGCACAATCACAAATATGAAATCATGTCCTTTTTGTGTCCTAATCTTAAATTAAAATCCATGCTAATATCTTCCCATGGTCTTTTTGGAATGGGCAATGATTGATACAACTTTGCATTCTAGCTTCTCCCATTGGCCAACTAGCAAACTCTACATTACTGCACATACTTGTGCACATTTGCACTCATTTTTGGCCGGCAATAGTTTTCAGCCAACGACGAATATGTTTTGTCATAACCAAAAGTACCTGCTATTCCTCCACTATGCTTCTTTGTGATCAAATTCTTGCACATTGAACCTTGAGGTATACACAATTGTGCTCCTTGGAACTACACTTCCTGCATAAAATAATCCAACCATAATGTTCTATCGCCACTTACTGGTTTTGTGCATGATTTCTATGCATATCTGAAATATTCATTTTCTTCATGCATCTCTTTCATAGAATCAAATCCTATGACTTATACTTGCATCTCATTCAACAAAAGGACTCTTCTACTCAGTGCTTTTGCAACTGTGTTTGACTTACCACTTGTGTTTCAAAAACAATGAATAGCTCTGTAAGAATTAAATCCATTTCATATGTCGCTGATTCAACATTTCCTAACTATTTAGGAATTGCAGTGTTTGATGGTCTGTTTACAACACAAACTTTTTTGGCAACAAATAATGCCTTAACTTTTTGAGTGTTTGCACTATGGCATAAAACTTCTAATCATACACTAGATACTTTTTCTTCGCATCATTTAGTTTCTCAATGAATTAAGCTATAGCCCTACCTTCTTAACTCATCACTGCTCCTATTGTTGTGCCCCTCGCATCACAATCTACCTCTGAAATATCTTATTGAAATATGGCAATGCCAACATTGGTTGTTCCGTCACATTCTTTTTCAACTATTGGAAACTATATTCCACTTCAGTGCTCCATATAAACTCCTTCCTATCTTTATGCATCACATTAGTGATTGTTGCACACGTCCCAGTAAAATTCCTAGTGAATTTCCTATAAAATCTTGCAAAGTCATGAAAGCTTCGTGTATTAAATGTGCTCTTAGGTGATGGCCACTCCAGGATAGCTTGCACCTTTTCTGGATCCATTTTAAATCCTTTTTGAGAAATTACAAATCCCAAGTATACTAAGTCGTCCTTCCTACTTTTCTTAGAATTTACTAGTGAATTGTCATCTTGCAACCACAGCAACACTTGTCTTAAATGCTCTAAGTGTACTTTCTCTATCCTACTGAAAATCAATATGTCATCTAGATATACTATGACAAACTTACCAAGAAATGGTCTCAACACTTGAGTCTTATGAATGTACTCGGTGCGTTACTCTGTTCAAATGGCATGACTAACCATTCATACAATCCTTCTTGCATTTTGAATGTAGTCTTCCACTCGTCACCTTTCCTTAAGCGGATTTGGTGATATCCACACTTCAAGTCAATCTTTGTGAAGTACTGCACTTCACTTAAGCAATCTATGAAACCATTCATGCATGGCAATGGAAATCTATACTTAATTGTAATCTTGTTGATGGCTCTGGAATTAGTGCACATCCTCTATTCTCAACTTTTCTCATGAATGTACTCGGTGCATTACTATGTGCAAATGACATGACGAACCATCCGTACAATCCTTCTTGCATTTTGAATGCAGTCTTCCTCTCATCACCTTTCCTTATGCTGATTTGGTGATATCCACTCTTCAAGTGAATCTTTGTCAAGTATTGTTCACTTAAGCAATCCAAGAAATCATTCATGCACGACAATGGAAATCTATACTTAATCATAATCGTGTTGATGGCCCTGGAATTAGTGCACATCCTCTATTCTTGACTTTTTTTAAGCACTAACACTACTGGAATTGTGCATGGGCTCAAAATTTTTGTTATCAACCCTTTATCTAATAGCCCTTGAACTTATCTTTGCAGCGTTGCATTCTCCTTCAGTGTCAACACTTATCTTTGCAGCGTTGCATTCTCCTTCAGTGTCAACCTATATTCCTTCTATTAATAACATTCCTCCTACTCCTCTCATTGTGTGCATGTGGACACTCAAATGCTCTATGTCTAGTGTTCTTCACATCTGAAACATGTACACATGAATCCTCTTCCTCTACCTCGTCCATAGGACTCTCTACCTCTAGTAGAATTTGCTCTACCTCTAGTAGAATTCGCTCTACCTCTTTGCGCACTAATATCATTGCATTGAGAAGTAAGAACTACTCATCCTTGCGTAGAGTAACCTATACCGCTACTTTCTTGTCCTCGTGCACTCGAAAACTTTCCTTTCCCTCACACTTGTCTTGTTGTTTGCATGCCAACTTCTCTGCCTTCAGTGCACACTGTTAGGCTTCTTCAATAGATCGCAATCGGATCATACCATATTGGTCTTAAATGGAAATTCGCAACCCATTTAGATACATCGAGATCTTCTTGGTGTTGTCTTCAACATGACCCGCTCTGATAGTGAGTCTATAAAACTCCTCAGTGTAATATTTCACACTCATCTCACTCTTTCACATATTTTGCAACTCCTTGAACAATGTTAACTGATTATCAAAAGGTATGAATTTAGCCTTCAACTTTGCAACCCGTCTATCATAGGTCTTATCTTATCCTTACCTCTACGAACTCTTTCCGCTTGCACATGCTTCCACCATAAAGATGTGTGACCCTTCAACTTTGTGCATGCAAATTTGACCTTCTTGGGATCTTTCATACTTGTATACTCAAATTATTTATCTAACTCAGTTATCCAATCAACAAGCTCTTTAGGACTCAGAATCTCCGTAAAACTAGGAGGGTCCAACTTCGGCTTTACTAGTCATCCTTCCGATTGCATAGAGGAATCTATCTTCAGGTTCATCGACCTCTTCTTCAGTGACTTGGCTCTTCGGCGCTTCTTTTGCGAATTCAGCATCGCTTTCACCATGCACCACCCCAATGCCTTGATTGCATGGTCTCCATAGCCTCTAGAGGGGCTTGCATATCCCTCATCAATCCTGCCAAGTTTGCATGTCTTGGTGCTTTGGCCACTCTTAGCACTCTCTCAACGAACCTTGTTCTATGTGCCATTTCTTCAAAATCAAAGAACAATCACTTACACCTTCTACCGAACACTCACACTGGAAGATGTCTTCACTGTTTTCTACTCACTCTCAAATGCTGAAAATAGACTTTTATCCACGTGCTTACCTGGAAGGAACAAAACCTTGCTTTAACACCAAATGATGCAGTAGTGGTTAGGGGATTCAATGAATAGATGCCTTAGACCACACAAGCTTTAGAATTACACAACGAAAATAATGCAATGAAATGCAACAACAAATAAACTTAGTTATTTATTAGATTCCAATGGCTGGAAATACAACTTGCACACACAATGATAATAACACACAAATCTCAAATTAGATGTGCTATAATAGATCCTTAGATTTCTGCTTGTTATCTCGCGGTCTTTGCAAGTATTGCTCTCTCACAAAATATTCATTATAATCTAGCTTGTTGACTAGTTGGCTTAAGCGTAGGGATTTCTTTTATAGGCACAAGACCCACCTACTTACAATATTGCTTAGCAACCTACTAACATCATTAATATTTTTAACACATCACTGTGTGCCACAAGCATTAAAAGTTCATTACAATTCCAATGCACCTGAACACATTACAACATAATGCATCATGGTGAAGATTACAAAGTGACATTAAATGAATCTGCAACAACCTTCCATGATTCAAGGAATTAAATGCAAACGGTTAGGAATTGCAGTGGCTCTTATCCATAACACATCACATGAACAAATGTGCTAAGAACAAGCTGAGCACAAAACAAGTCACGTGGAAGTTGCAACCTTGCAAGTCTAAGTCACATTATTTCGCAACCAAAAGATGCACAAAAGACTCCCTGTGCAATGATCCTCATATTTTCATTGTTGCGCACCCAAATCCTACATAAGACATCACAAACTTGCATACTGGAACTCACAAGACTTCAATTAGAAACTTGTATTGAACTAAACAAAGACCTTCAAAACATATTGGTGCAATGCTTCGCAAGCAACTACAAACTGAGCCAAACCATGCACACCATCAAAAGCTGCACAAAACATTACAAAGAATTTGTGCGCGTGCAAAGGCAATGCAAAACATCACAAAGAAACATGCGCACAACTCAGGTCTTGCACAAACTACAACAATGCTTTTTTTGGACTAAGAGTTAGACTAAGTGTTTTTGGTTGATGTAGGACTACAAGTTAACCCGGATGCTCTTGCATCAGGGCTGTAGCTCAAGAAGAGTTGATAACAATATCCACTTACTGGCTTCCTAGACAATTTCTTCTAGAGACATTCAGATCTTATGAAAGATGATCTTGTGCGGGCTTTTGATGAATCAAGAGCAAACAAAATGATTCTTAAAGAGACAAACTCTAATTTTTTGACGTCTATACATAGACAAGTATGCCATTCACTTTGACTCTTTTAGGTCAATCTCTTTGTGGAACACTATGAACATAGTCATTTCCAAGTTGATGTCAATGGGCTTTAGACCTTGGTTCCTTTTCTCATTTTTGATGAACATGGTGGCTTTGTTAAAGATAAACAAATATGACTCATCTCCGATTTTTGGATTAGAATTGATTGTCTAGAGAATGAATCCTTGAAGAGGCTTGGGATTTCTAAACCACCCTTAAAAAGTATGAGTTGGGATTTGGACATTTATTAGTCAAAGAAAATCTCACATCTTCTTTCTGAATGTAGATCAATCCTTGCAAACTTATCTCTGCAGACTATTGAAGTTTGATGCAAAATCTCTTGCAAGCTTTTATTGGAATTATCCTACTCCATGGCTGTACGTCTACTAATGTTTGGAAATGCTTGGAAGTGTAGGTGGCTAACATTGGCAGGGAAATTTCATTTGATCAGGGCATCCTTGCAAGTTGTTCCTATCTATTTGTGTCATAGTTAACAGAAGACATGGGGGTATGGTTATTGGTTCGGGGATGGATATGCTATTCAAATGAGGGTATGCAAGTAAATGAATAAGGGTACGGCTATATTCTATATAAATGTACTCACCTGACAACATGGGGACGGGGACAGGTATGTGGTACTTATCCCAATATTGGAGTTACTTGGTAACCATGATTCGTGTTTGTCATGAACTTTGAAGACCATCACTTAAATGCAAATAATTTCTTGTGAAGCAATGCAAAGGGCTCTTAGAAATTCTCTCTTTTAGCTTGGAAGAAGATTTTGTCTCTGAAAGGAATGGAGAGGGAGTGGACTAAGATGGGGAAAATTCATGAACCGGGCTCTAGGAGCAAATATTGTGGAGGATATATAACGATAAGAACAAGCTCTAGAAAGAAAGAAAGAAATTATATTAATGTCCATAAATTACCAAGATTGGTGAAAGGGGCTCCAAAGTACAACCAGTAAAAGTATCATAAAGGAGTGAAAAGAAGCTCCAAAAGAAGCTACAACCTAAAACTAAGCTAAAAACACACCAATTTAGAAGCCTAGGTAACAAGGGTAGTGGTTCAAAAGCAGGTAAACCCTCATGCATTACACACATTACAAATAGCCATTAAAGAGAAAGACTTGTTGCCAAAGAAGATAGAAGATTGGCTTGAAACAATGGCTCTGCACCTGATCTGAATTGCTTGTCTCGAATACTTCATCAATCAATGTGAAAGATCCAAAACAAGACCTGATGATATCCAGGAGAAAAAAAGAATGTGTACTAGAATCTCTCGTTACATCCAAGGCTGATGCTCCTCTAGTAGTACAAAGGAAGTTGGTGTTATGTGTGGGGTAGGATCTGGAATGTGGACGAGAAGTGAGCTGACCCTGTACGCCAGGGAACATCAGATGTACTGTCTAGGATGAGAGGAGGATGACGGTACCCTAGTAGCTACATGTGGAGGAGAATGCGGTCTCACGGATCTATTACCATCCATGTAATTGTATCATGTAAGGGATGCTTAACACCTCCAGCCACTGAAATAGTCTGAAGAAAGAGGTAATCAATTTGGCCAAGCCATTGAGGTCCCCTAAAAAACCTAATGCCTGAAGGTGATTAGTCAAGTACCTCTCATCAGGGAAGTATACAAAGATAGTGAGTGACCCACCTCTAGACTAAAATTGTAAGGAGTAAGTACATTAACAACCTAAGCCCTTGAATGATATTTACCTCAAGCAAACTTGTTAATGTCTCAAGTTCAACCATTTGGAAGTTAAGTCTTGTAGCGATATAATGTAATGTCCCTTTTAGGGCAGAATTAGAACAATTTGGGTTTTCCAACAAATCCTAATAAGCAATGTGATTTTCGAATTATTTTTATTCAAACTCTAAGCAATAAAAAATTCAGAATTCTAAATATGCCAATTTAGGACACAATAACAATATTTTATTGACCACAATACTTGCCAAAAATAAGAAATATTACAGCTAGAAATAAGACCTTCAAATCTGATTTTTCAAAATTAAATATATGGCAGAAGATTGCAATGAAAATTCAGAATAAACTCCAGCTGAGCGTATGGATTTAACACAAATATTCACTCCCTACACAAAGTATACGCTGGGTATTGTTGAGGCTGTGGATTGTACCCTTGAAAGAACGTTGGGCTTCTCTCTTCCACGCGACACAATAGAGACTCCCCTCTTGCTGTGGGTTTGGCAAAACTGAGGGGAGAATCTCTAGATAAGGGCTAGCTCCCTTTGATGCATCTCTATTGTCTTTTGCTACTACTGCTAATACTGGGGGGGGGGAAGGGAGAAGGAATAACCAGAACAAAAAACTACTCTAAGTGGTGATGCACCAAATGATGTTGATCTACTCAGCTATTCACACTTCAAACCAGAAAGGGGGCAAACATACACTTTATTTGGCAAAAGACCAAACTATAAGGAGCTTTAAAAGGGAGGCTTAATGAAGACACAGGAAAAGGAACTTACCACAGGCGCTGTAGAAAACACATTGTCTGATAGCTACTCTTCTATCTCTGCGCTCCAGGCGAAGCACTTTCAGTTAACTTGCAGAAATGGCTTTGGATACACTAGGTGTGTTGGTGTCAATTTGTGGAAGCATCAAGCTAAAATGACTGAACACAAAATTGATATACAGACACACTCAAAAGCATAGCCAGTCAGATAGAGGTAAAAAACATTCTTATTGATCAAAAGTGAAATTTTGCAGGGCTTCACCTTACAAAATGAGAGATATCCTTCTCAACTGAGAGGTTACAATATATAGCATGAAAAAGAAGACTATGGCACCTCTTTCAACAAGTGGCCCATGCTGCGTTGAATACATTGGAAAGAGGAAGTCCGGTGAAGGAACCATGCTGGGGTAGTCACAAGCCTTGACTTTGGCGTTTAAATCATATTAAATGTCTCTTCAAAAGCATGGGTTGCTTGATCCTTTGAAATGGCAAGGCCGCTCCTCTTTATGAAACTTAAGCGTCTGTCCGCTCATCCATGCTCAAACGAAGAAAAACAGGCCGCACCATTGAATGCTTGCGCTCTTTGATAACCACTTGGTGGAGACTGTTTCACCCGCAACAATAACTTCTCCTGCCGACACCTTCTTTTGCCACCTGGACTGCTTAATTCGTGTTTGTGCTTGGCTGGGTGCATCTTTTAGAACATTCCAAATGTTGTCGTATGTGTGCGTGGCCATGTTCTGGATTCTCTATTTTGTTTCCCTTTTCCTTGCTATTTTGTCGCTTTCTGGCAATTTGAGCTCTCTCGGGCTCCTTTCTCAGCGGCCTTTCTTTGCCATGTGCGGGCCCATCCCTAAGCATTTGAAACTCAACGGCTATTTTGCTGCCTTGAATTTGATGTTCGCGCACCCATCACCGGACGTTTGAACTCCAACGGCTAGTTCATTATGTTAAACTTGACGTGCTTGGGCCCGTCATCCTTTCGGTTATTCCTTCGGCTTTCTGCAATTGAACCTTCGACCTTGTGTAATTCCTTCGGCCTTTTGCAATTGAACTTTCTCAGAGGGAAGGTGTCCCTTAGGAGCTTGGAAAAGGTCCTCTTTTGGGTCGCCGGGAGTCCCCCGTAAGGGTACTTGCCCTTCGAGCTCTTTCGGGTTCATTTGTCTTCTGCATTCCTTCGGACATTTTGCCCGAAGGAAATCTTGTCCCCCGTCTTGGCCTTTCTTTGGGTTCCCAATCCTTCGAATTCCTTCGGACAAAATGTTCGAAGGAATTCCTTCGAGCATTTTGCCCGAAGGAAATGTGCCTTCAAGTTTTGGTCCTTTCTATTGACAAATTCCTTCGGAAAAAAGTCCGAAGGAATTCCTTTGGACTTTTTGTTCGAAGGAACTTACCTTTGTTCCTTGTGTTTTCCTTCGGACAAAATGTCCGAAGGACCTTTGTCTTTTGCCGTGGATTTCCTTCGGAAAAAAGTCCGAAGGAATCCTTTGCCTTGCTCACTTTCCCAAAGGAAAACTTTCCTTTCGGCCTCCTCTTTAATCCCTCCGCAAGGGCACTTTGGGCCTCGAAGTTGCCCTTTGGAGCTTGTTGCAAGGTCTGATTGGTCACCCGCCTGCCCTCCGCAAGGGTACTTGACCTTCGGAGTCTTTTTAAAAGGACTTGCATTTCTTTGAACTGGCCCATCCTTTTGCCAAAAGGTTTGTCCAAGGCGATTGCCCAATGAAATAAGCCCCAGATCAAGCTGAGAACCTACAGGTCTTTAGATCTTTCAATTTTTCATAAGGATAGGGCTATTGCAAAGGAAAAGAAACATTTGTAGTAAGGTGGATGCATCCAAAACTGACGGCTCAAGACAACAGGGAAAGGAGACCAATTTTTGGCCTGCAGGACCAAAATGGTCAACAGGAATAACTCCTCCAAGCTGTCGCCACCCTTCCAGATGTCTCATGCTGTTGTTCGCTGCCCTAATACCCAGTTTATGTTGCTGCATCAGCCCTTCAAACCCTCAACAACCCTGCGCTTCAGCCTAATAAGGCCTCCAAAACAGATTCCTTGCCACTTCAAGGCTGCTAATGGGTTTGCTTCCCTCCAAAAAGCCTGCAAGGTGGTTTGCTGCCCTAGAAAAAGGCCTCCAACAGCTGCGTCCCACTCACGAACACTGCCAATTGTGGTATTCCCCACATAAACTGCCCTAGAAGTCTGAAACTGTCAATTTCTGCTCAATGTAACTCTTGAAATAGAGTTACCATGCTGAATGTTAAGGGTTTTCGTCCTTACTTCAGCCTTCCAATGAAGGGTTTCGTCTCCAATGGATGCAAGTTAAGCAAAACGTGCTCAAGCTTATGATTCCAATTGATAAGAATAACATGATCCTTCAAAATGAACCTCTTTCCCCTTTTTATATCCTTTCCCTCCAATAAACTTTCTAAATTAAGGACCTACTTATATCAAATTAGAGAAGTCTTTGTCTTTATTATAACTTCATTTAGAAAGAAGTTGCCGACAAGTTACTTTTTAGCAACTTGAACAAATAACCAAGTTTCCCTTGTATTACCGTTTAGTCCCCGGGAAGTTGAATAGGGCCAAAGGTCTCCTTCGCGAGCTAGCCTTCAAAAGGGGACATCACATATTATCGCACCTCTCCTTAGATGGGAAGTGAAGGGAAATAGGAGAGTCAATTTCTGAGATGATAGTTGGCTGACACCTAATCCTTTGGTTGCTATGAATGAGTTTAGAAAGTTGAAAGAAACCTGTGAAAAAATGTGAGGCTCCAAAGCATCTGATTATTTTCACATTGTTGAAAACAATAGTCTGACTCTCAAGGAATGGAGAAACTTATTTAGACTTGAAATGACCACCTATAGGGATAGCATAAATTTTATTTCAGATTTGCTCTCTTCCTTGAGTGTTCCTATGGATCAAGGTGACAATGACATTAGATGATGTAGAGATGAATTCGGGAGGTACTTATTTAACATCGGATACAAGGTGATTTTCTTAATGTTTGAGTGAGTACTGTTGTTTTCTCTGGCAGTAGATCTGGAATGAAGAAAGCCTTCCTAAAGAAAATTCTTCTATCTTGCGGGATTCACTTGATAAGACTCAAGACGTGTTGATGAAGAAGACTTCATTAGGCCATTGCGATGCTGTCCTTGATTGGGACGTGAATCAGCGACAGAAAATCTCCTCAACCATTGCCAATATCTAGAGAGCTTTGGAAGAGCTTCTTCTCAAAAATTATCATGGCATGGATAGGATCCATAAGTTTAAGAAATTGGATGGAACCTTAGAAATACAAGCTCAAATGTGTTTTTGTTTCTGTCATATGGAGAGTGGTCGTGGCCATAATCCTAGAATGCATGGTTAGCAAGAAACAAATGCATATCGAGAGGTAAAACTGACCTGGCCTCTGGAACTTGGAAAACTGTCGAAGCTGCTATTTCTGAACTTTTCAGTGCTTGGGTCCCTGAAGAGAATAGCATAAAGTAAAAGGAGCAGATGCTCAAGCGTGTTTTTGTTTCTGTCATATGGAGAGTGGTCCTGGCCATAATTCCTGGAATGTCTGGTTAGAATGAAACAAATGCATATTGAGAGGTAAAAACTGACCTGGCCTCCAGAACCTGGAAAACCGTGGAAGCTGCTATTTCTGAACTTTTCAGTGCTTGGGTCCCTGAAGAGAATGGCATAAAGTAAACGGAGCAGATAATTCTTAGAAAATGGATTTCAAAAGCAGAAGTTCCCAGCTAAATGGGTAGGTGGGAATATGGCCCATCTCAAAGTTAAATGGAAACCTCCTTAACATCTGAATTTTAAATTTTACTTTGATGCTGCAGCAAAATGGTATTCGGGACTTACTAAGGGAGGGGAATATTCTGAGGTACTCCGGACTTGTCTACAATGGCAAATAATCTGGTTGAAGTTAAGGCATTGTCTCATGGTATACTAGTGGGTATTTCTAATTCTTAGTTGGACCTTGAAGTTGAAGTAGACCTAAAGGTTGGTGATAGATTCGGTTAAGAGTGAATGCTTGCATTATAATTGGAGACTTGATTCAGCTGTGCATGAAGTTATCTCTCTGTGCAACCTCTTCAGCAATATATAATTTTCTCAGATTAGTAGGAAAGGAAACAAATTTGCCAATCTCCCAGCAACCAGGGGTAATTTATCTCTTTACGAAGGCACCAATTTAAATGATCTTAATATTAAAGGTGGTAATGCAGCATAATGCCTGTTAGGGGCATTTGTTAGTTGGAGGTGGTGCTAATTGCAGCCTCTACTTCCCTTCCCCATGTATATTTTCTGTCACGCTTAAGCTTTTGATCAATCAGATTGGTCCAATGCTCAGTACACAAATTGTGAGTATGACATCATGAGTAAGTGTGGGTTGAGTTCACATCCTTTGATAATTGCAGTAATGAATATTTTTTAAATCAGTTCTGTGAATGCATTTTTTTGTTGTTAGGCATGTCTTGGATTACTGTGATTTTTAGTATTCTCCATCATGAACTTCGGCTTTTTCTATGTCATTTGGGTTTTGAAGGTATATAATTCGAGCTTTGAGTCTGTCTCTGATAACTCTCCTAGGGTTGAACTCTCTTCCTATTTGGTGTTGGGTTTGTTACAATACTGTGTGCCTGTTTTTTGGTTCTCTCCCATGGCGAGTGATAACAAGGATAGGAATCCTCAAGACAAGGATGGTATATGTTTTTTGATGGTCATGATGATTCAAAATTATGCCTTCTATAATATTGAGAGCTTATAGTGACAGGAGAGAGATGAGACACATAGTTGCAGCTACGGTTTAGGGCCTCCTTCATTCTAGAAGAAAGAGAAATGTAGTTGAATATTTTACCCAGGGAAGAATTAGCAGGCTGAAACCATAAGAAGGGAAGGGGAAATTACAAATCCTTTATTGGTTGGCGAAAAATGTGGAAACTGATTTCCTGAGCATTCTTTCCAGTCGAACTTGAAGCCCTTCCATCGGGAGATGGTTGACTGAGATAGTTAAGGTGGGTTTAAAGCTGTATGTTGAGAGATATGGCTGCCAAAGTGGAAGATTTTTTTCTAAATTTTGAGAATACTTGCTCCATGGGAAGCATTCAGAGATACTTTTGTCTGTAAGTGGGTTTTATTTTTTATTTTGTGGTAAGGAATCTTATGCATATTATGACTTCCCAGTATACTACAGTGTCATCTGCTCAGGAAATCCTTGAAGCTCGTCTTGATGTCCTGGATAATTGAGTTAGAGAAGCAGGTGGTGCTGCTCAGGTAGAATTGGTGGTTTAAGTTTATGCTGCATTCAACGCTTGGATAAATATGGTGGCTGTGTCTAATGTCTGTGGTAGGTTTAATGGTCTTCCTATTATGTGGCAGTTAAGGTAGTAGCAAAACGTTTATGTTTGGGTTTTTGTAGTTTTGTGTCTGATTTGAAAGTTAAAGGAAATCATGTACCAAACTATACAAACCGTTTTTAATGTTCGTTTGGAGTATTTATCTGTGCTTCTTAATAGTATCTGCTGTCCAGTTGGGTCTCTGCTATTGTTCTCCCCTTGGGAAAGTATGATACTAGGTAGTATCGTCTCTGCTGTTGTTCTCTCTTTGGGAAAATATGATACTGTGTAGTAAATTTATTTCTGCTTTTGAGCTGAGACTCCAACAATTGACCCTTATTGAAGTACTAAAAAAAGGTATTCAATGACAGATTTTGAATTTAAAATGCACTGAATAGTTAATAAATCAATAAATAAAACTGCTATATAACGTTTCTTCTGATTTCTGATTGCTACCTTCTTTGGGCATCAGCTATAATGTTTGATCATGCTATAAAGTGGGTTGTAGGTCACAATGGGCATACAAGGTCTAAATTTACATCTTTGTTCTATCGAAGATTGGTCAACCTAAAGTCATTTGACATAACTAGACTCTAGGATTTGTAAATTGGAAAAATTTCTGAATATCTCAAGTAAAGGCAATTGTAACGGTGATTTTAAGGTCCTAACCTAGCTAGAACGCCAATTTGGCATATAAGACCCCCTTGTGGGAACTAGCGGAATTTTCACTTTTTACCTTATGTATATATTTTTTTTCAAATATGTATCTCCTTGGGATTTGACCTTGTGACGATGCTTGAGAGAAAATCCAGTATTGCCAATCTGCCTACACCCTCATATATGCTTTCACATGTAAAATTAACCCAGATGAACATTAGAAAACATGCATAAAATAAGACAACACCACCTATGACCAGTTCTTATCCACCTACATTCTGAGATAAAGCTTTCACATGTAAAATCAATCCAAATTAACATTATAAAATGCCCATAAAGTCAGATAGGACAACCAATGATCGATACTTAGTACTTTTGATTCTTTGTTCTGGCATTGCTCCTCCTTATTCCTAGGTCTCTTAACATTCTTTGTTGTGGGGTTGAGTTTTATTCCTAGGTCTCTAACATTCTTTATTGTGTGTTTTAGTTTTATTCCTAAGTCCTCAATATTCTTCAAAATGGTATCTATTAGAATTGAAATAATTAGTTTTTGTTTCGTTTCGAAGTTGGTTTTAGGTGTTATTTTGATTGTTCTCTCTTGTTTTGGTTTCATGGATTGTAAGGTTGCTTATAGTTTACCTTTTTAAGGTGAGCAATTTGGCTTCAGCTATAGCTTGAGGGATATTTGTAAATAGGGAATCTTGAATGTATGACTTAAGACCTTTCATGAATCCAAGGTTTTGATATTTCCTAGAAGATCAGGAATTCTAGCTAATAGATTTTCTATTGTTTCAATATATTCGTTAACACTATCTACTTGAGTAAGCATTAAAATTTGTCTAAATGCTTTGTGAATACCTTTAGAAGAGCAAATGTTTTGTCCATGTACTTGAGTTTTGCCAAAGTATCTATGTTTTATTTTTCAAACTCTACTTTGTTTTGAATGCCATTGCACCATTCAAGTGTTAATTCCTTGAGGTGCAAAACTGTAATATTGATTTTATCTTCTTTTTGAATTTCACATAATTTAAAGTAGCGATGTACTAATCTAAACCAAACTTGATATGATACAACACTCTTGGGGTCGATATCTTGTGGATCACCATTCTCAATATTTGTGTTGCCCAAGAAGATGGGCAGGGGGTAGGGTTTTTGTGATTTTTTTCTTGTATGGTTTCCCTCACACTGCCGATTTATCTCATTGTATTTGCAATTGTGCTTTATAATTTTAATTTCTCATTTTTCATGGTGTGTTAGGATAGGAAAACGTTTATAATAGCTTTAATACCATTGTTATAGATTGTTTCACCTGGATACCTTCACACAAATAAAATCCCAATGAATTCTCTTTGCTATGGTAGTATCTGCACACAAACCTAAACCAAGCTTGACTTGAAACAACACTCTTGCGGTTGAAGTCTTTCGTATTGCTATTCTCAAATCTTTTTGTTGCTGGAGAGGATGGGCGGGGGATAGTGTTTTGTGATGATTTTACTTTTGTATGGTTTGCATCATGTCGTTAATTGTCTCCTTGTGTTTGTGATTGTGCTGTCTAATTATGATTTCTCATTTTCCATGGTGTGCTAGGATAGTAAAACTTCAAATATTGCTTTTACACCATTGTTATAGATTGTCCTACCTGGATACCTTCGCACAAAATCAAAATAAAAATGAATTCTCTTTATTATAGTATCACCTGCACACAAATCAAATTGTTGTTAACAAACAAAAACCCAAAGGTCTGGCACAAGATAAGATTATCAACAAATTATGTCCGAAGATGGCCATCCCTTGCTGTTAAGTACCAGTAATGCATTACAAATTTGAGATTCCAACCAACCCAGCTCCATCAACTGGCCCAAAAACCACTAACAATAGATAGAATCCATAGTAATTCAACATATATTCACTTAAACTACTCGGATTGGACATTGTGTTGAGGAACTGTCCATTTGCAACAAATCAAATGTTGAAGCATGAGAATCTGGACCTGCTCAATATGAGTACAGTCAGTGGATTCTAAACTGAGGCCCTAAACCTTAGAACCAAAACAACTGTAGGCCTAGTGACTAAATTGAAGAGGCGAATCTTCAAAGGGAAATTTTGGAATGTGACTAGAAACATTGGCGCTCTATGAGAGAAAGTGAGGCATAATTCTTGCAAAGAGACAACTGCAAAGCCAAATTGAGACTAAATGATGGTCCTAATAACTGGGATCCCAAGTAGGTGTAAACTGTTGTGATCTCCACATGAAAATATTCAATTTGGAGTAATCCATTTTTTATTGTTGATTTGGTAAATTCCCCGGCAGGGTAAAATTTGGATTAGATGCCTTGATCAAGGGGTATCTCTTTCATCAAATTCACCTAGGACTTGCATCCAGCCTTGTCAATTGGGGTATGCCGCATCCGGCAAGTTGGATGTGGTTTTGTATCCAATCTCAACACTTTTTCATGCCCCCTGGGGATTTGAACCTAGGGCTGTACTGTAAAAGCCTCAATGCTTTACCATATGAGCTCATTGTATTGAACTTCTTGGAGAAAGCCCCTTGAAGTGGAAAAACTCAATATAGAATCTGGACATGCTTTTATTCCTCTTGAAACACTTTTGAACATGAATATAGATATATATGTTCACCATGGGACAATTACTGTTGACCATTTTGGTCCTGCAGGCCAAAAATCGGTCTCCCTTTTCGGTTTTTGCCATTTCCACGCCTAGACATGAAGGATAATGCAAAAATATGCTTTAGCAACTCATTTTCTCCTCTTGGCATACGAAAATGCTCAACTTCAAGAACTTGGTACGGAAGGTACATGCAGAGTTGGAAGGAGTGATTATACAGGGGTTTGCAAAGGTGCTAGTTTCATGAGAGTTCCAAAGTTGAGTGCGAGTTTTGCGTTTCAAACGTCCAAGGAACTCCATGATGTGTTCTCGGGTTTGATAGAGCAAGTAAGCTGCTTCAAAGGGCTTTTTATCGGCAAAATGGACCAAGTTCAAAAGGCCAAAGGATCATTTTCAAAAGCCCGAAGGGTAGGTGCCCTTGCGGGGGGGGCACTCAGGCGACAAATAGGACCTTTGTAATTATGCCGAAAAGCAATTTTGGAGACCAAGCAACCCTTGCGGGGCGTAGGTGATGAGCAAAGTGGACCATTACATTTTGTCCGAAGGGTAACTTTGGACTTGAATTGCCCTTGCGGAGGGCAGCTGGTCGAAGCAAGGGGGCAAGGCAAGGAGCCCAAAAGGGACTTGCCCTTCGGAAAAGACTAAGGCAAAAGGAAGGATTTCCTTCGGACTTTTGTCCGAAGAATAAATCCGAAGGAAATCCAAGGAAGTCAATGTGAATTCTTTCGGACAAAATGCTCGAAGGAATTCCTTCGGACATTTTGTCCGAAGAAATCCACAAGCGAAAGACTCCAACGAAGGCCCGAAGGAATTCCTTCGGAGTTTTGTCTGAAGGCATTTGTCGGAGGAATTTCTCGAAGGGGACCCGATAGAAAGAAAGAGCCAAGGCATAAAGAAAGGTTTCCTTCGGACATTTTGTCCGAAGGAATTGAGAAGCCAAGGCAGCTCGAAGGAGCCCGAAGGGCAAGTGCCCTTGCGGGGGACTCTCGACTGCCAAGAAGGGGACCTTTTCAAATCCCCGAAGGGACACCTTCCCTTCGGGAGGGTTCAACAACAAAAGGTCGATGGGATTGCAGAAAGTCGAAGAAATTGCCAAAGGGGTGACGGGCCCGAAGACGTCAAATTCAGCATCGCAAATTAGTCGTTGGAATTCAAACGTCCAGTGACGTCCCCGCGGACGTCAAATTCAGGACAATGGAGTAGCTGTTGGCTTTCAAATGGCGACGGGCGCGCGAACGTCAACTTTACGGTGATAAGATAGCCGTTGATCTTGAAATGCTTAAGGACGGGCCCGCACGTGAAAACTTAGTGACCTGCCGAGAAGAGAGCCCGAGAGCTCAAATTGCTAGCAGAAATGACAAAAGATAGCCCCGAGGGCCAAAGAGCCAGAAAAGGACAAAAGCCAAGCGTAGAAGCAGACAAAATAGTCCAGGTGGCACAGGAAGCGTCGGCACAAGGAGTTATTACAGCAGTTGGAACAGTCCTTAAGAAATGGTCATCAAAGAGCACGAACAGTGAAGGCGCGACCTATTTTTCTTCGTTTAGACATTAATGAGAAGACAACCGCGTGAACCTCTTTAAGAAGTGGTCTTGTTTTCAAACAGAAAGGCGCGACCCATGCTTTTACATGACATTTAATATGATTTAAAAGTCCAAGTCAAGACTTGGACTGCCGCATCATGCCTTCACCAGACTTCCTCTTCCCAATGAATTAAATGCAGCATGGGCCACTTGTGGAAAGAGGCACCATTGCTTTCTCTTTCTCTATATATTGTAAACTCTCATTTGAGAAAGAGATCTCTCATTTTGTAAGGCGAAGCCTTGCCAAAATTTCACCTTGAATCAATAGAATGCAGCTTTACCTTTATTTGATTGGTTATATCTCTGAGCGTGTCTGAGTATTAACCTTGTGTTTAGTCATTTTGCATGATGCTTTCACAAGTTTGACACCAACATACCTAGTATAGACAAAACACCATTTCTGCAGGTAACAAGAAGTGCTGTATTTGGAGCGCAAAGACAGAAGAGGGTTATCAGACAGTGTGTTTGCTACAGCGCCTATGGTAAGTTCATTTTCTATGTGTCTTCATTAAGCCTCCCTGTTAAAGCTCCCTACAGTCTGGCCTTTTCATCAGATAAAGTGTATGTCCGCCCTCTTCTGGTCTGAAGTGTGAGTAACTGAGTAGATCAACTTGTTTGGTGCATCACCGTCTTAGCTTAGTTTCTGCTTTTAGTATCCTTCTCTCTTTTCAACCCCCCCTTTTTATATATTAGCAGTAGTAGTGAAATAACTCATAGATGCATCAAAGGGAGCTAGCCCTTATCTAGAGATTCTCCCCTCAGTTTTGCTAGACCCACAGGCAAGAGGGGAGTCTCCATTGTGCCCCGTGGAAGACAGAAGGTCAGCCTTCTGTCAAGGGTGCAATCCACAGCGTGAACAATTACAATATGATTCACCAATTACAAAAATTACTACAGTGGTCTACTCTGTTTTCTTGACTGCTTTCCTGTTTTTGGAATGATGTTTGATAGTGGTTCTGTGTTGATTATTCCTTAGTTGCTTGGTGTGTTAATGGAAGGCAAAACATTTTCATTGGTTACAAAATCTATGTATTCCCCTACTGACGTTGTGCTGACAGGTCATCCAAGCTTGTGCCTTAAGTTACTTCAAGTTTCTTGGATCACCTTTTTTTCATCTCTTGTTTATATCAGCTCACAATATTTCATGGGTTTCTCTTCAAAACAACTATAGCAGTCATCTCTACCTTCAAAATATGTCCAAGGCTATAAACAGTAAAACAGACCTTTTTTCTGATATTACAGCTGCCAATTTTGTCAACAGAGCAGGCAACTTGTCAACATAGCAATTAATTGGACAACACGGCAGTCAAAATGCTTATTGCAGCAGTCAACATTCACAGTAGATACTTGTTGACACCATCGGACCAGTTGTTGATGTCAGTGACACAATTCCTGTTGTCTGCTTCACTCTACCTGCAATATTCTTTGCTGATCTATTTCCATGATGGTCATTAACGAGGATAATTAATGGTATTAATGGTTGTTAATTTTCTTTTTAGTGCCTAGCATGGCTTTGGTTAGTCCAGTTAGGTTTTAATAGTGATATAATGGTGCAATAAATGCAAGGCTGGCTGGGAAACATAAATAACTTAAACAACTAGAAAGTTTCAATTGTCATATGATGATGTTATAGAAGAGTTTTGTGTCATCATGAATGACTTATGCTGATGCCATTAAGATGTCACGCTCTCTTTTGAAATTGAATACTTTGTCTTGTTTCTACTTGCAGTGTATTCTACATTAATGTGCAGTTGCAGTTTGAACGCACATTGATGGCTTCTCCTTGTAGTGTAGGATTGTGAGGGCTGGATTACAACTTAGAAAAATTGTGTCCATGAAAAAGCAATATCTTGATGACAATACAAATGCCCAAGGCATTATTAAGAAATATGGGTCAATGTAGGTTAACTCGACACTACGCAGCTGAATTCTGAAATCATATCACATTATCAAGAAGATTTGAATACTTTTTAGAATACTTACTTATCACATTATCAAGAAGATTTGAATACTTTTTAGAATACTTACTTCTCTATCTACATAGACATGAAGGATTTACCATTTGATGCCAATTTTTGTAGATTTGAGGTTATTTAAATGTTAATTTTTGTTTTATTGCACTAGAGATCGTCATAAAATTGCATCATTCAAAAACCACTTAAGCACAGAGCTTCATCTCTCTGTTTTTTTTCCTTTGAAAGTAAAATATACCATATTGTGATCTTTATTAATCGTCTTTATCGTGCGATTGACTATTAGATCAGAAAATGACATTAGATAAGACACCTATGTCTAGAGCTTCATCTATTTGTACTTTTCCTTTTCAAGTGAATATCTCATTTTGTGTCCTATTGAACCAAATATTGGAAGAAATGCATGCTATTGTTGTTAAGGTCATAGCAACAAGGTCTTTAACAAGTTTTTGCTGAACCTCAAATTTTTCAAGAGGGCCGAACCTATTGGACCGAATCTGCCAATATCAGGTCAACACATTGTCTGTGACATCCACCCTCATTTTTGTCACATAAACCTGTTTTCCAGCTGCTGTGCCTTGAAAGACATGACGAACATGGTGATTATTGTAGTGTGTTGGTATTATAATTTTGAGTCATGACCTAGACCATGTAGAATGTTTTTATCTAGAAGAGGTTTAAAACGTCCCTAGGGCCTAGGCTATGGATACTTGAGAGCAGGTGTACCTCTCTAATTTTTGTAATGTACTGTGATGTATCAAATTTTGAAACGCTATGAAAGTGGGGCATTGAGTTTTTTCTTTTATATTTTTTTCATGCTCTATTTCTGTGATTATGCATTCTTTTTTTCTGTTATATAGCTTCAAACTTTTCCGAACCTTTTTGAAATTCACAATTTTGGCGAACCATTCACCTACTTAAATCTTTCAAACTTTTCAAACCTTGTCAAATCAACAGATTAAGCTGAATTGATTAATTTCTATAAGACACTCTTTTTGTTGAAACCATTCTTGTTATATTGGAATTTATGTTTTTTTAGATTTAAAGGATAATCATAGTGCATCCAAGTTATCAAGCTTTATTTTAGTTGTATTCGAATTGATGATTGTTATTATACTTGCAGGTTTACTTTCAGGATGGGATGAAAACAAATGATAAATCGAAGAGCACTTCAAGTTTATTAATGAAAGATGCAAAACATGTGCAACTTCTTAGTGAGGAAAAAAAAAGAGTTCTAGTTGGCCGAATTCCAATCATGGTGAAATCATGCCTTTGCTACCTGAGCAGTCTAACCTGCAAAGACTTGGTTAAAGAGGGCGATTGCTTGTTCGACGTTGGAGGGTATTTCATTATTAAAGGGCACGAAAAGGTTTGTTAGGACAACTTTTTTCTTTCATTTTTAGATAGCAAAGGATTTATTTCCTTCTAGAATACAAACACAAGTCATTTATGTTTTAATTTTGACTGTTTCTCTTGAGGTTTGTTGACATGAAAATTGACAATCATGTTCTGATTGTAATAGGCAACAATATCTAGACCTGCAAAATTAAATATTGGCTGTTGTGTTAGTTGTATCATGTATGATTGATGATTGAGATCAATTTGTCCTCTCAATCATCAATTTATACAACTAACATAACAGCCAATATCTTCCTATAAAGTTTCGATATTTGCTTGATGTTTATCAATCATACATCTTATATCAAAGATAACAGCCAGTAGGACTATTTTAAACAGCTTAAAATTTCCACTCTCAATCATAAATCATACAACTAACAAAACAGCCAATATCTAGTCTTGTTTCCCATTCTAGGCATGTTTGAGTGTTCATGTTGCTTCGTTATGTTTTGGGATGCTCTCAAACATCTTTGAGAGTATTGTGAGACAACTTGACTTGATGAAAAAAAATATTTTAGTTGTTGCCTCACCCATTCTCTTTGTTGCGTGGTTGAGTAGGAACTTTTCATTTTAGGACCTTGGGTTATTGATGGCTGTGCAAAAGTCATCCACTTAAAATTTGCATTTCCTTTTATAAAATTTTCTAACACTTTTTTGATAATGTGGGCATCAATCAATTCAATCTTTTGGTGGATTTGTTGTACATTCAGATTTTATTGTATTGGGAACTCTCCATTTTTCGCTACCATTATCATTTGCAATATGGCTTGCATTGGAAAATATGGAATCATAAATATAGATCTGTAATTCACCAAACATATTTTTTTCCCATGTAATGGAAAATGTTTATTTACGACTGCAAATATTGTTAAACTTCCATACATAGGGGGAAAAAACTACAGATATGATGAATGGAGATCCAAAATCTATAAGCTACTGTTTGTTAAAAAACAACTACAGAATGCTTTTAACAGAAGTAGTAGAAAACATGCATCCATATGAAAGGCAGAAATATTTCAGATCAATTTCAGTTCAGGTATGGTGGCAGAAAGTCCCACCTACTTTCTAACAATATTGAGTTAATATTCTAGCATGGGTTCTCTCAAAACTTTTAAATATGGCATAATTGACTTCATTAATTCCATAATATCGGGGCTTGGTATTTTTCCACAATTATTAATTTTTGGAGTTGGGGTATGTAATGGTTCTAGGTAGGATTTATTAATTGATTATTCTTTAGGTTGATCCATCTGACCACCTATCATCTAGGCATCTTTGTTGACTCAATGAGAAACTACAAATTTGTGTTTGGACATGTACCATAGCCTTCCTTTTCATTTGATTTGGATGGTGAATTAGAAATCACCTGAGTATGAAGACACTCAAGGCAGAATACTTCACAAAAATATGGAAGCAAGTGCATTTGGAAGCAGAGGAAACCTTTAAATAGTGGAAGAATTTGAAGGACAATCTGCAAGGACTGAAGACTTTGAATGGTTTATGGTACTAACTCTGAGGCCATATGCACGAAGATTATACAAGAACAGTGATGCAACTCTAAGCAACGAGAAGCAGATTGATAAGGACAGATGTAACACATAAAGAGCAAAGATGGACTAAGTCAGCATGGAACATCGATAAATATTTAACCCCAAAAGGATAGAGTTGTAAGCTTCAAAAACAAAGTTTGTTGCTATTAGTGTTCCAGGGGGATGCGTCCCCCCCGAAAAAACCCGCATTTTCGGGATGGGGATGTCCTTGGGACTTGGGGATGTCAGGGGGACGCCCCCTAGCTGTCCTGCCACCTCCGCCGTCCTCGGGACGTTCCCTTCTGAGAGGGGATGTCTCCTTTAAAAGGGGGACGTCTTGGGGACTGTAGGACATCCCTGGGACGTCCAGAAGCCCCTCGACCCTCTAGGAAATGCCCAGGTGTTCCCCGCGTAGTGACACCATAAAGTACATTTTTTTTTAATTTTTTTAAAAATTGGGTTTTAGAGCCCTCTATGTTAACCCTAATTGCTAGTGGGTCCCACGCCCACCCCCAAGGCCTCCCAAAAGCTTATAAAAATCCCTCTCCCTCTCATTCCAAATCACAAAAAAACTTCATTGAGTGAAGTAGAGAGCTGAAAGTAGTGGCAACAAGCTAAGAGGGAGAAGTTTGCAAGAGTGAGTATTTTATAACTTCATTGTTGAAACTTGATTGTAATCATGAATCATCATTATGAAATTTTGAAAATTCTGAATTCGATATTTTGATTTTGATTTTCAATGTTCAATGTTCATTATTCATTGGTTCAATGGATCAAACTTGAAACTTAAAAGTTATATGATTAAGTCACAATGTTAAATTGTTGATGTTCAATGCAATATACTTATTCCTTATACATCTTTTTATAACTATTTTTTCAAGTACTATATGTATTTGCACTACTCCCTTGTTGCCGTCTTTCCGCCATCCCCAAACTTAAGCCCCCCGTCCCCTCATCAAGAAACTCTGTGGAACTATGGTTGCTATGGAGAATGTGTGCTTGTTAAGTGAAGAAGTAACAATGATGAAAGGAGGAGATAGTAATGATACCGTTGACGAAGAAGTCCATCCAAAAATGTTGTAATGGCATTTTAAGTGAATTGTATTGTTTTGGTTCGGTTGGAAAAAAAATTGACAAGACAATTTGCCAAAGAAAGAAAGAAGTACACAAGCCTACTATTTAAAAACAAGTTACTGGTTTCACAGACTTTGGAGAATTTGAATGATCGTGCAGGGCTACTTAGATCATTGTTGTAGATAGAGCTAAGATGGGATTGTTGAGGTTTAAGGAAGGATCCCACCATAGATACATTTGTAAGAAGGTGCAAGAAGAGGTGATCATTGCATATTTTAGACTAGAGAAGTAATTGATTCAAGTGGTTGAATGGTGTTCATACATGCTTCCAGCAAGAAGTCGATAAAAGAAGACTATTAAAGGAGTGACTGATAGTAGCGGTAAGAACCAACAAAGCATGGTATGAAGTTCAAGTCTGTCAAATTCATGATATCTTCAAGGGTCTTCCACATTCAATGGAAATATGTAAGCAAAATCCCTCAAGACTTTGCAATATGTGTGAAACAATATGTACTACCAATGCACAGCTGGGTTTAAAATTTTCATTTTAAACATTTTATGCAACCCCATAGCTTCATTATTGATTTGTTCAAGTAGTTATCTTGATGTCATTTTTAGACTCGGAAATATTTTTAGGTAAAGTTTTTCAATTTCCCATTCTTCTATAGAAAGGTTATGAGATCCCAATGTTGAAATCTCTCCTAGAAGAGAATCTGAAATTGGTTGAGTGCTCTCTTCCTAAAGGCCATTTTGAAAGGAAGGTTTCAATAGGTCTATAGAGAAAAGTGCAAGTTGTTCCTGAATTAGTCCCTTTCAATATGTATTTTACCTTCGAATAGGGCTATACCATTAAGATCCTAATGGCACTCGACTGCCTGACCAGAGGGGGAGGGACTTCAGCAACTACGAGCGTACTGATTGGAATCCAATGATACTGCTGACAACGAGAACAAATACATAAAAAACACTAGTCTTTAGGATCTTGCAGGCAATTGAGGAGCTGTTCCTCAGAAAGTGCCTCCTTTTCCTCAAAAATGGTATGTTTCCGATACGGATACGGGAATGGATACAGGTACGAGAATCAGATACGTGGATATGGGGATTTGTTTTTTGGGGGCATGGATACGTTTTGGATACGGCTATATATATATATATATATATATATATATATATATATATATATATATATATATATATATATATATAGCCATATAAGCAAAAATAACCATATAATATGCATAGAGGAAACATAATAAACATACTAATAATTCAATGCCAAATATCATAATATTCAATTGTCGAACTTAGATTAGTCTTATTAGAAGTACATAGTGCAAACGTCACAATGTATGGACAAATATAAAGACAAAAGAAAATGCATTGTCTACAGTTTGGTGAAGATTACAATGAGATGTCCTAGTGTTAAATCAACTTAAGACTATGGCATGTTCTCTTCTTTGAGTTTATTCACGAGTTGAGCTTTTGTATTATACCTATGCAACTGATCTTACCGTATGTACTGCACAAAAAGAGTCTTGGAGAACCATATTTTTGGGACTTAAAGGATAAGCAAAAAAAGACATTATTGATTTCAACCTGTCTCTCATCTTGATCATGTTACAAACATTTATTTCCTTCTATGTCGCCGATACGGATACGGGTATGAGTATTGGATATGGGGATATGGCTATTTTTTTTTTTGGGTTTGGATACGGCTGGATATGGCCGTACAAAAATATATATAAAATATGAAAAATATAAAAATATAGCCATATAAATAAAATTAACTACATAATATGCATAGAGGAAACAAAATAACTTCAAATAAGTTAAATAACCACAAAATATATACTCATAATTCAATGCCAAATATCATAATATTCAATAGTCAAACTTATATTAGTTTTATAACAGGTACATGGTGCAAATGTTACAATGTATGGACAAAAATAAAGACAAATCAGCATTCTCATTGTTCACTATATTCATTTTTGTCTGCGGTTGCAATGTCTTCATCATCATGTGGTTCATTAGAACCACAAGTAGCAGCAATGCCACTCCCACTAGCTCCACTATGCAAATCATGTGAAGCACTATCTAGCTCCATGTCAAGTAAATAAAGGTAGGAAATGGAGGAATCTAAATCAGCAGCCTTTGAGTTCACATCCCACAACTTTGTTGGCCCTTCCTTGTATTGAGGTTGTTTATGTGAGAGAAGACGTAAGTTGGAATGCAGATAAACCAAATCCTCTGTCTTTTTTGCAACCGATTTGTTGCGTTTAACTGAGTGGATAAAGCCATAGGTGCCCCAACTCTGCTCAGCAGAAGAGTAACTTGCAACCTATTGAAGCCACAAAGTGAATTAGAATTTATAAAAATTAAAAGACTAAAAGTTAAAACTAAAAAATTAAAACAAAACATCGAAAAGGTCAAAAGAAGGGTAGAGGAAAAAAATTAAAATCTTACTTGTGATAAAATTTTTATTGCAAGTGGTTGAAGGTGGGTGGATGCTTGTCCATGGAGGTACCACCAAAAGTGAGTGTCCATCTTAATGACCCACCGAGGATATGAAATGCACAAAATCTTCTCTGACTTGGTCTTTTACCTCTGGGTCAGGAAAGATTCTAGAGAATGCTGCCTTATATCCCTCGACAACTTCAACATCCTTATGTGGTGCGACGCTCCTGGGCAAAGAAAGAATCTCTACACTGTAGTATTTGGGTGTCAAGGCAAAAGCAAGAAGATGCAATGGAGTGGTCATTTTGATCCACCTTTCAATGAGATGCGACTGCACTTCTTTGAAGAACCTCTCCATGGGATCTTGTTCTTTGTCATTTATGATGGATCTAATGTTCTCAATCATTGAGTCAATTCCATCATAAATCTCACCCAAACATGGATGATCCATGTCCACATATTTCAACATGTTGACGATGGGTTCAGTAAAACTCAACAAATACTCCACACGTTCCCACCACACATCATCAAGAATCCACCCTTTCACCTTTGTGGCTCTCTCATTGTTTGCTTGACTCCATACACCCCAAAGGTTGTTGATGACCATACTACTCAATGCCTCACACATCTTAACAAGTCGTCTCAAGATGAGGGTGTGTGAGGCAAATCGAGTCTCAGCAACCTAATACAAAATTAAAACAAATAATTAATAAACTTAAAAAAATGTTCAAAAATAAAAACACTACCAATTACAAACTTATAAAATTAAATTAAGAGTTACCTTCAACAACTGCAATTTTGAGAAGGCCCTGAAGATGCCTTGGGACATGTGATGGTTGGTTATGAACATTTGGATCTCACTCGCCTCCTCATAGACTTGTTTGATCCAGTCAATTTTTGTTCCCAACTTTTGCAACATAAGGTTGAGGGAATGAATGACACAAGGTGTCCAAAATATATGCTCATACCTTGCCTCAACCACATGCCTGCAACCCTGCAATTTTTAGCGTTGTCCATTACAACTTGGAAAACGATTTGAGGCCCCATTGCCTCAATGGACTCTATTAGGATGTCAACAATGAATCGTGCATCCTTCACTTGCCCTTCACAATGAACAGCCTTCAAAAACATTGCCCCTTTAGGCCTCACTGCAATCACATTAATCAATGGTCTATTTCCCTATCTTTCCATCCATCGGAAATGATGGACACCCCTGTTTCGATCCATGAATCCCTGATGGGCTTCAATGCATCTTCAATGTGTTTTATTTCTTTTGTCAATAAGGTGGTGCGCACTTTTTCATAACCTGGGGTGACAAACCCTTTAGGGGCAACATTGATAGATCTCACCATTTCCTACCAGTATGGTGATCTAACAACATTAAATGACATTCCACATGCGTAAAGACAATGCGCGATGCTCTGCTCCGCTATGCCCCTGGATTCATTTTGGAATGCCCTATCTAATGGGGTTGCATCTTTTGTTCTCTTGCGACCAAGAGGTGAATCCTCTTCTTCGGCCACAACGGGTGTAGCAAGAAAGGGGTGTGATGGGGTCACTACATTAGCACGAGATGGATCAACAGGTGGTGATCCTTTATTTTTCAAAGAATGCTTCAATCTTTACCCCACAATGACATCTGCCTCTTCTTGCTCTTTGATGTATGCAAGGATCTTTCCCTGTGGCAAGCCTTTTCCGGCCTTCCATTTATGCTTGGCCCACCACAAACTCTGATTCTAGTGCCAAAAATCGCACATAAATGAGGTTTCATTCAACTATACGAGTTCTTGTATCAGTTACACTCTAAGCAAAGCCAATGAAAACACTCTCCACCAGGTATCTGTTCTAATACTGTCACATACTTCCAAAGGGGCGTTCACGAATCAAATTTGGGAGGTATCCCTTGCCCCACCGAACTAGCACTTGCACCTTGAGACATTCTAATTTCTGACAAATCCCTATAGCCCTTGGTAAAAACAAAAAAAATTGCTATTCAAATTTAATGGTAAAAACTGAAAAAAAAATTGCTATTAAAATTAAAAACATAATCATTGCATTTGGTATTTGTGGAAATAACGGTTAAAATTTAAAAGAATAACAAAAAAAAAATTAAAATAAAAACTAGTTACAAACAAAACAAAAAAAAAAACCACAAATCTAAAAAACTTACCTTAAATCAGTAAATCTTCTTCCTTGCAAGCTCTTCAAGCTTCTTGGCACCAAAAAGGTTGAAGCAATGGTGTAGGTTTAGCACAAAAAAAGAAGTTTCAAGTTTATGCAACTGAAAAAAATAACAAGAGTGAACAAATGTGCAATGAGAGTGAAAAATGCAATGAAAGAGCAATGTGTTGTTATCTTGTTATAAAATGAGTATGAATGCTGCTTTTAGGGTTGGGAATCCACTTTATTTTGTTTTAAACTGTATTTTGAAGTCCACGTTTGACTTTTTCAAAGGCAAAACTGAAAAAAAAGTTAAAAAAAATCATTTTTTGGGCCTGGGAGCATCGAGATACGCCCAAGAAGCATCCCTGGGCTGCGGATATGCCCGGGTATGTCTAGGCGATGTACTTGGGCGTATCCGCAGCCCAAGCACACTCTTTGGGCGTCTCCTCGTGCTCCCCCTGCGCTGCCGTACCCGTCGTTGTATCCGCTATGCTCCTGGGCCCTGCAAGTGGCGTATTTGGTAATGTAGATTTCCTTTATTTTGGGAAGGCTGAAACACAATCCAATAACTAGAAGACTTGTTGACTTGCTCTAGCAACCTTAATAGTTGTTATATACAACCCTAATAAAAAAGAAACAGATGAATCAATTGAGGCTCATGTTTTGAAAACACAGTTGACCATTGAAATTGCAGAGAGGTTTTCATACTTTATTTATTTTAATTGTTTTTTGAAGTCTGTGTTTGACTTTTTATTAAGCGAAATTGGATTTTTTTTTTGCTGGATACACAGGGGATATAGGTAGGATACATCCGAATACACCCAAGACATATCTGGACATATCCATAGGGGTCAGGACGTATCTTGCCCGTATCCCCTGCGTATCCATCACATATCCGTATCGGATACATATCGTATCCATATCAAACCAGATGGGGGGGTGCATCCGGTAACATAGCAAAAATGTATTGTGGACCAATGCCTGTCATTTTTGATGATCTATGTTTGAACTTGGTAGTTTTCAATTCTTGTAAGAAGAAAACATTAGACTTTCGTTTTCGAACTACGATTGCAAAAATGTGTTTTTTATTTTCATAACTAGAATGCTATACAAACCCAGACAAAACAATAATCATCCTCATGCAAGTGATTATTGAGACTTTCTAAATCTTGAAAAGCATTGGCTTGAGGGATGAATGCTTCTTGTGAGAAACACCTTATTGAAAACCTTATGGTTGTCACAAAGGTTGTTCGCAAGAAGGATGATAGGCATTAGCTATCATAGTCTTTGGAGTCTCGAGTTCACATACTTCCAGAAGTATCTTTACCAACTATCAACTGAAAATCATTGGCTAGAGGGATGAATGCTTCTCGCAAAGAACACCTTGTTGAAAACCTTGTGATCGGCAGAAAGGTAGGCTTAAAAAAGCATCTCCATCAATAAATCTGCCTCCAGACATGCCCTAGCATGCATTTTATAAATTCTTGCTTTGTTCGTCTCCTTAATTACATTTTTCCTAAAATGGCGTCTTTACATCTTGAGTAATGTCACTGACAAACTCACTAGCCAATGGAACTACATTTACCCAGTGTTCAATGTTGGTGTATAGGTCGTTTTATGACCCATGCACTTTGGGTTTAGACTTAGGACGATTTTATTTTCCCAAGAGTGGTTTTCATTTTCATGCATATAATATTGTAAATGTGGATAACCCTATGAATATCCACAAACCTGGGTGAGGCTAGTGTCTTAGTTGTCCCCTAGTTATCTTTTTGCATGCATATTTTCTAGTTGCTTTCTTCTAGGTTTAACTAGGAAATTTTTCTTTCTATCCTCTGGAGGAGATGTGTACATTTCTATGGTTGATTAATGAAGTTTATTGCAGTCTTTTGTGTTTATTATTTTTGAAAATCTGTTGTTTTGAATCTTTGCGAGTATGGAAGGAATTTTAGCAAGGCTTTATCTTGGGTGAATTTGACGTTTCTGTGTTAGATTTTATTATGGCATCAGAGCACTGAGCCTTTGCTCTCCTTTCTACATTGTCCTCTGTTTAGTCTATATGGTGTTTCTGAGTTGAAGGAGCATTCAAAAAAGGAGGATGTTTGCAGATAGGCAGTTTTGGTCAGCTTTGACCATGGCATTGCTCTAGAAGGTCTGATAAATGCAAAATTGTCTTTCACTTCACTAGAAAAGGAGCCATGGTTGAGGAGAAAACACAGTATTTTTTTTTTTTTTCCAATTTCTATCTTGGATTTAAAAGATTCCTTTCTAAGTTTTATTTAAAAAAAAATCTTTCAACAAATTCTTTTTTTGCTACCCTATAAATTTCTACTAGAGGAGTTTGTAGATCTGAATTTGAAGAATTTGGCATATAGTTTTCTAGATTTCTGGCGAAGTCATAACAGATACAACATAAAAATGGGGGTGGAAATGTCTATACATGTGGAGTCCCCATTTTGAGTCCATTTGTGAAATTTGCAGGGCACGATTATGAGTTTTAGGGACTTTTCCATGTGTTGTCAGCCCAGTGTTGCGTGATTTGGTCCAATTTTAACTGGTGAAATTCATTAAAAAAAGTTTTTTTTTTTTTTTCGTTTTGTTAAATTTTTTATTGCTTTCTAAAGTTTACAGCAAAAAAAAAAAAAAAAACCACCAAAAAGCAACCTGTTTTTTTTTTGGTTAAATGCGATTCCATTTGTTTTTGGATAAGCCAACCTCACATGTTATTGTATGAAATTCATGGTTTAGCGGAAAATGTAATTTTGCTAAGAGTTTTAGTGGAAGAGGTCACAGGTTTGAACCCTCTCAACTTTATTTATTTTTTGCCTTCATCGAGTTGTTTCATTTTGTACCTGATCTTAAATTGCCACAACTCAAGCATCTAGAGGCATTTTTCAGTGATTGTTTTTCTAAGTGACTGATTTTTCAAGGCTTTGTGGTGGTAAAGTTGGGTTTTGGATTTGGGATCATTTTTTTTGCTGTTTTTTTTTAGTTTGATAGACGGTTCCTGAGCAATTTTCAAAGCACCACATCCAAGTGCCATAACTGTTTTGAGGTGGAATGTTTTTTCAAACTGTATGTTTTCTATGCACCCAGGCAGTTAGTTCAACTTCATTATGTTTCTACATCATTGTAATTTTGCTGTTTCAGCCCATTTTTTTGGGCATTTGTAATAGAACAAAATCTTAAAATACAAAATTATAAATTGTAATTCAGGGAGGAAGATTGATTAAGTTTTATCATTATAAAGTGAAATAATATAAATAAGATTAAGGGTTGATTGTAAAGACTCTTTTCTTGCTTTCATTCCTTTAGTGTGTGCAAAAGCAGACACGCTTTGTGTGGATTCTCATTGTTTTCTTTCCAATTCTGCACATTTTTTTGTTATACTTCCTTTGAAGCACTGTATTTTATTTGTGCTCTTGCATTCCATTTTGTAACAAGATGTCCAACACATTGACTTAATGTATTGTCCCATTGGATCCACACGTCTTCTTTTCTTAGAAGGATGTCATGATTGCGTCGCTTCGGAGCAAAGGATTGTACAGAGTGACAACCGGTGCAGAAATAGATCCAACCAATGCCGTTGACAAATTTGATTGTTTAATAGGTGTGATGAAACCTTAGTTGTTATTTGTCAAAGTGTGACACCTTGAGCTTTGTTTTCACATAAAGGGCTTGTACACCCCTAGTGAAGTCTAGACTTAATATGATCAAATCTTTGGAAAATTAGATGCCATAAGAGGCCACCAAATTTAAAATGAATTGATTAGTTTGAATCCACAAGACTTTGACACAATTCTACATTTTCTCTTGAAGTTTCAGTTTTTTAGGGCTTAACTTATGGATTTCCAGATAGAGAAGAAGGACGAGCGATTGATTCTTAGTCTTTTCTAAGTTGGGATATCCTCACATTGTCTTTGTCTCAACCTTTTATTCTACACAAGATGCATTAGGGAAAGCTTTCACAATGCCCATTTTTTAAGAGTTTGTAAAACTCCCAGCGAAAGAATAGGACAAACTCATACACATGGGGGCACTAAAGCAACCAAAAAATGATACACTTTTTTCCATCCACCTAAAATGCCCAAAGCCTCATCAAACAAAGGCATTTGAGGGTAAGAAAGGGAAAGGTAAGCACCAGTTCGACTTTTCCAACACTTCAAAATCTTATAATCCCAAGTTTGCACCGACAGATAGGTAGAGTTTGAATAAGTGTGATTTTTGTGGAAAAGAGGTTCACTTAGAATCCCATTTGCTTAAGGAAGTCGAAGGTTCTGTGTAATGTCGCCAAATGGAACAATTCAACAATATTGGGGTTTTTTTTGAAACCCTAGCAGCCAAGCACCAAAAACATTCAAACTTTAAACAAGCTATAGAAATAAGAAACTCAAACCCCAACCATCAAATGTGTCATCATAGGAATATTATCTAGGGTACAAATAATATTTTCTCCATTAAATCCACGCACAACTACATAACTGATATACCACAGAAAACTACTCAAAATCTGCCTTTATCCATCCAACAATTAGCTAAAAATTAGGAATTCTGGAAATGATCATTTCATGAATTATTCTTGACCAAACGCTTGTCGAGTTCAACTCCAAACCCTCAGAAAATCACAGTGAAGTAAATACCTTGAAATCTGAAATGTTATGATCAATTGTAGTTGAATAGCCTCATAACAAATATGTGAAAATTATACAAATAATAGCTGAATATATGAATGATAATATTGGCCTCAATTGGCCCCTCAAAATACTCAAATAATTTCCCAAAGGGAATCGCCCCACTGCTGGAATGTTTCTGCCTTTTTCCCACCATGCATAATACTTAAATATGGCCAACCAATGCCACTAAACCTAACTCATAAATATTCTTGTTTATCTGCTCTTTTCCCCTCACACACATCTGGAAATTAATACAAAATATAATATTAATTTTCAGAATGAATAGATGGTAATATAGGCTTGCGGAAGCCCTTCAAACATCCAACCAAGCTTCCAGCTGAAGTCGCCCAACTGCCTTAACTAGTCACTGCTGTAATTAATGGTTTTCTGCTCTCTGAGGGCCTTATCCACAGCCCTAAGCTTGTGCTGTCAATCTTTACCCTGTTCGCTGCCCTCACGTACTATCAACATCCCTAAAGTGCGATTCACTGCCCCATTCTTGGAGCTTCAAACCCTCACGATTGCCTTCCACGCTCCACAAACCCTAGGCACTGCCCTAGGTGCCTTCAAGACCTGAAATTGGAGCTCAATTTACAAAACCAAACAATGAGAAATCAATGCAATCCCATAGGTGAGGATGCCCTAGTAGAAACAAGGGTTTTTGTCCTTGCTCTATTTTAGGCTTTACATGCTTGGTCAAGCGTTACATGCTTGATATCAAATTTATTATTCAAAATATAACATAACCCTTTAATGAATTCCAAACTTCTTGTATATACTCACCCTTTTAAGTTACGAAGGAAGAGTTAAGTACATAAAGGTCAGTTAGCTTTAAAACCTACTTAAAGATACTTTATGTCCTTTAAGTCACAAAAGGGCCCTCCTCAATGTAAAAATAGAACAACTTAAGTGACCCCTTCACTTTTACCTTTCAAAGATGGTAGTATGTGTTTCCTTTTTCTCTTTATTTCCCATAGCCTAGGGGAAACACCAACAATAGGCTAGGGGACATGTCTAAAGCCCTTAGGCGAAAAAGGGGGACATTACTTTCTGACAAAGGAGATTAAAAAAGGTGAATTTTCATGTTAGCCTTCCTTCTTTGTCATCCACTTCTTCTAGTAAAAGGTAAAGGTAAAGCCTTCTTAGCCAAAGGCGTTGTTTTGGTTGCAACAACACATGAGCCAGAGTGGATCATTGATTCAAGAGCTTCACATAATATGTCCAAAAAGAAGAGTTGTTTACTTCCTAGAGGATTGCAACACTAAGAATATTTTAGTGGGCGACAATTCACCATTGGAGGTTGTGGGGCAAGGTATTATTGAGTTGACAAATGGATAGTTCAACAAAATCAAGTATTTATGGAAATGAACTTTGAAGCATTTTATGCATTGTTACACTTGGAAGAAACCAAGCTTAAAACTAAAAGGTCAAGTATGTTCTGAAACTATTTGCGAAATTGCTTTCTATCTACCAGATAACATTGTCTGGTTTAGGTAAATTATTGTAGTTCATGTTTGATTTACTATTGATAAGAGGGCTTGATGGCAATTCAAAGATTGTTGCAATAGGTGTAGTTGATCACAATGCTCACTTGCATAAGTATTCTAATTTTGAATTTGAATTTTCCACCAATGCATTTCTTGGTCACTCAAATGAGTTGAGAAAATTTTGGATTGAGAAATTTGACCATTTGAACTATCACCATCTTCAACAGTCCAGTAAGAAGAATATGGTCATTGGATTCCCACAAGTCTCTTTCATGTATGGCGTTTCCCAAGGTTGTGTCCTCGGAAAGTATTCATAGGAAAAGTAAGACGCATGGAAAGCATGGCGAGCATTAGATTTTCTCTAGTTTGTTCACAATAACATTTTGAGACCTCAACCATCCTTGTCCTATGAGAGGTTTAGATACTTGCTTACTTTGATTAATGACTTCTCCAAAAGAACATGGGTTTTTTTCCTGAGGCATAAGAATGAGGATTTTCAAAAATTTATGGAATTCAAAGCCTTAGTCAAAAAGCAATCTACTAGAGTACTTAAGACAAATAATGGTGGTGAATGTCAATGGTGAGTTTGAATAATTTTGTGTCAAACATGGCATACAAATGTAGCACACATATTCTTATATCCCACAATAGAATGGTGTTTCCGAAAGGAAAAATCACACTTTGAAGGATATGGAAAATTACATGACCTAGTCTAGGGACCTGCCTCCACAGAGTTTGGTAAAAGCCATCAACTGTGCCTACTAATTTAATAACTATGCACCTCGCCGAACAGTGTAAGGGAAGACTCTTGTGGACACTTGGAGTGGACGTAAGCATTCAGTAGATAATGTCAGAGTGTTTGGGTGTGATACTTAGGTGCACATTCCCAAGGACTAACATAAGGCAATGCAAATGCAAAGCAAGCCTTGCATTTTTGTTGGTTGCCTAGGTGGTGTAAAAGGGTAAATATTGCTTGACTTAGACACACAAGTTTGGCATTGCCAGTGTTTTAACATATTTTGGATTTAATGGATCTAAATAGGCCAAAACTATTAAAATTCAGATTGCATAAGATATAGCATAAACTACACAAATCTGAATTGTTAAACAGAAGTTGATTTCACTTACTAAATATAGACATGACCAAGAGAGAAGGTGCTTAGTTGATATTTGTATTGATCACTGCTTGTGTATAGTCTAATGAAATGATTTGTAATGTCACTGTGACTGGTTGGTTCAAGAAATAGACTGTTAGAATTTACCAAGAAGTTGTCGACGAAGTCCAAACCCTTGTGCAACTGGTACTATCCACTATTTGCCAGCACTGTCCAGATTGGTTTTGCTAGTCTGTTTTGCCATAGACTGTTGCGTTTGCTTGTCTAGATGATTTCTGTGTGATTTTTTGACCTTGGTCCTATGTGCAAATTTTAATTTTGTCTTATTTTGCCTTGAAACCCTAGCTCCACTTTCGACACAAGTTTGACCTAAAAGGTGTGTTGGATAGCCCCAACCTCTCCCTGCAGAGTGATTGAGCGTTGCCTATGTTTCAATACTTTGAAGAGGGCTCAAGTTGCATGTAGTTATCCCATTTATGTGTGTGTGTGCTCAATCGTGATCCACTAGAATACAATGCAACGCTTCAGCTTTTGACACTTGACAAGATGCAACTTTGACCTTGCGCTTGTATTCAGACTTGGCTCTTAGGATTGTTCCTTTGAGGGTTTTTATATTTGGATGCTTCTAAATATTGTTGCAAAAGTTTGTGAATGTATTTCTCAAGATTTTCAAAGTGAGTGCCAGATAGGTTCTAGATAGGAATGGCCTTAGGCTTGACTTGTATATATAGTCGACTCTTTGGAATTTCTCCCCATAACTAACATAGGAAATGTCTTAATCTGACCCAAAGGAGTTGTTAGATTTGAAAAATAGCCATTGGAAGCTCTTGTATGTTGCCGACAAAGATGGACACTTGTGCTAATCGCAATTGTTTGACTATTGCTTGCAGAGTCCAGAGAGGGAGAAATAGGACTTTAAAATATGGCGACAGTTTGCTTAGGATAAGAGTGTTCAAGCACATACTAGGGAGATCCTGAATATGAATGATGGAAAAGTGGGTTGGCCAAGACAATAGACAGATAGGGGAGAATGTGAGCAAGAATCAAATGTGTATGCACAACTCATGTATGTCAAAGATAGGTCAAAGCGAATATTGTCAAGTGTCTAATACCAAATTTAGGTGTCTACAAATGCCCTACTTTAAGTCTAGTATTTAAAATGCTAGATTAAAATCATAAAAGAAATAAATTTTCTACCTGGGTGTAACCGTATTTGGTGTTTCCAGGTGTGCCCCAAATATCAAGCTTGCCCCATGCAAAACCTGCAAGGAAGCATGCAAAAATTGTTGTCCACTTATGATAGAGAATTTGAAATAGTCTTAGATCATTGAACTATTTGGAATTTATAAGTCAAGGAACAAACACACTTATGGGTACGCGAACCAAGCTGCCATTAGAACTCATTTGGAGAATGCCATGGGGTGATTATGGCCCAAGAAGTTACTACTTGTTGAATTCATGTGTTGAGGAGTGTTAATGCATCAACCCTTATTGGAGGAGTGCTAGAAGTTGAGTGACTTGGAACTTCCATTGCATTACTCAAAATATCAACATAACTCTATTGGTGGAATCTCGAAATAGGTTCGTATGTAAATTGAAACTTTGAATTAAAAATTGTAGGCAAATTTTAGACCCAAAGTGCTTAGTGCTGTCAATCTCATCATAGAAATAGAAGTGTTTGCATGAAAAAATTTCATGCGCCAAATCTGATTTATCTATACCTCAATGTGATATAGAATGCCATAATGTGTATGCCAATTTGCTCAATCTGATAAATCCGATAGAATCTACTCAATCTGATAATTTGCCCAATCTGATAAGTCTGATAAATATGATAAACTTGCTTATTCTGACCCATACAATCTGTCTCATAGAATCTGTCAACTGTACTTCATAATCCTGTGAAATGCCCCACATATGTGTTCCATACGCCTTAATCTATCAATTTGTTCCAATTTGAATTACATATACTAACTCAAATTTTGAATTATTTGTCTGTCATGGTCTGAATCTTTAAGACAAACCCACTATATGCTCTCCTTTTGAAGTGAGGGATGAAGCTTGCGAATCACTCATCTCGAAAGAAGAGTTATATGCATCATGTTAAATAAAAAATATATTATCATGTAAAGCATGTATACTAATATGATAATATGTCATTATTGAAAGATTTGATCACTCACACATATATGAAACATGTAATCCAAGGCATTGGGTACAAGTGCCATGTCAAGTAAATATAACAATCAGGGATGCAATAATAAACACCACAATAATAAGCCATGTAGAAGATGCATGATAACAATCACGACATCGCACACAATAGAAGAATGCATGATAGTAATCATGGCACCAAGATCAACAAACAATCATAGACATATCCACACATTGACACACAATGTCATGATCATGACAGACACAATTGCTCAAGGCACAACTTGACTTTGTTCCGACACAGACACAACATGGCCAAGATTCAGACTAGAGGATCATCGACACAATTGACATATGATGTGACAAAACACAATTAATGCACTCATAGAAACACATAAGATAGCAAACAATGTAACACACATCAATGGTCACACAATGAACATGCCATATAACACACATCAATCATCACACAATATAATATGCAATCAATGATCACGCTATGTAACCATCATCACCGTCAAACATGCATAAAACAAGCAATACTAGTCTACACAATCAATCCATGTCATCATGTACCATAACAAAATACAATATCTGTTGACGCTGTGGATTGCACCCTTGAGAGAACGCTGGGCTTCTCTCTTCCATGCGGCACAATGGAAACTCCTCTCTTGCCTGTGGGTCTGGGAAAATTGAGGGGAGAGTCTCTAGATAAGGGCTAGCTCTCTTTGATACATCTCTACTTTATTCCAGTACATTTGCTAATATATATATAATGGGGGGGGTTGAAAGAGAGAAAGATATTGAAACAGAACCTAAACTAAGAGGTGATGCACCAAAAAAGTTCGATCTATTTAGCTTGAGCATACACTTTCCACCAAAAACAAGCTGATGTACACTTCATTTGATATGAGAAACTCTCCTGCATCAATGAGCTAGGGGTCCTCTGGAGATACAGGGAGAAAGAACTACCAGAGGTGTTCTAAGACACACTATGGCAGCCTGTTCACATGTGCCTATACTCTGCTGTAGACACTTTTGGCTAACTTGCAAAAGAACTCACAATACATTAGACATGCTGTAATCATTCTATGAAAGCATAAGGGAAAATGACTTAACACAAGACAAAGCCATAAACATATGCAAAAGTGCAAGCTCAAATGGAGGCAAAAATGCTTCTTTTTGATTCAAGGTAAATTTCGGCAGGGCTCCGCCTTACAAAATGAGAGATCTCCTCCTCTCAAATGAGAAGTTACAATATATATAGAGAGAGAGGAAGTAAAGGCGCCCCTTTGGAAAAGACTTTGGCGCCTTTTTACAAGTTGGCCCATGTGCGTTGAGAGCATTGGGAAAAGGAAGCCGCTAAAAAAGGATGCTGTGTCGGCTGTCAGTCTTGACTTTGGCGTTCAAACATTAATGTGAAAGCATGAGCCACACCTCTTTTTCTGCAAACAAGACCGCTCCTTCAAGATATTCACGTGGTTTGTCTGCTGATCAATGCAAAGTGTGGAAAAACAGGTCGCGTCTTCACTGTTCGCACTTCTTGATGACCACTTGGCAGAGATTGTATCAACCGCTGGAATAACTCCTTGTGTCGACACCTTCTTTTGCCACTTGGACTGTTTTGTCCATATCTGTGCTTAGCTGAGTGCGTCTTTTGGAACATTCCAGATGTTGTCATATGTGTGCATGGCCATGTTCTAGATTCTCTGCTTTGTTTTGCCTTTCCTTGCTATTTTTTGTCCCTTCCTGGCTTTGTCTTTTCTTGGCTTTGTCTTTCCCTGGCCTTGTGAGCACTCGGGGCTATCTTCTCGACGGGTCGTTGAGTTCACTTGCGGTCCGTCTTTAAGCTTTTCAAAATCAACGGCTATTCCCTTGTCCATAATTTGACGTCTTCAGGGGCGTCCTCTGACGTCTGAATTCCAACGGCTAGTTCATGATGCCCAATTTGACGTCTGCGGGCCCGTCACCCCTTTGAAATTTTTCGGCTTACCCTTAGGCTTTTTCGTTTGGTTGGGATTTTGTCCTTGAAACCTCCCGAAGGGAAGGTGTCCCTTCAGGCTTTGAGAAAGGTCCCTTTTGCAGTCGTCGAGAGCCCCCCACAAGGGCACCTGCCCTTCGGGGTACTTCGGGTGGCCTTGGTTTTCAAATCTTTCCTTTAATGCTCGGCGTTTTCTATCGGGCAAACTTCTTTTGGACAAAAAGTCCGAAGGAATTCCTTCGGACTTTTTGTTCGAAAGAATTTGCCTAGTTCGTTTTGCCGCGGGATTTTCTCCCAAAAGAATTCTTTGTTTGTTTCCTTGCTTATTTTTTTCGGTCGGCTCTTTTCTTCGGGCAAATTCCTTCGGACAAAAAGTCCGAAGGAATTCTTTCGGACTTTTTGTCGTTCGGACTTTTTGTCCGAAAGATTTGCCTTGTGAATTCTTCCGCAGAATTCTCCTTCCGAAAGGACAGTCTATGCCTTGTGAATTTCTTCGGACAAAATGTCCGAAGGAATTCCTTCGGGCATTTTGCCCAAAGAAAATCAACTTATGTCTTTGGCTATCTTCCTTTTGCCTTGTTCACTTCATGGATTTTCTTTGGACATTTTGTCCGAAGAAATCTTTTGCTATTTCTTTACGAATTTCCTTCGGACAGAAAGTCCAAAGGAATTCTTTGCCTTGGTCTTTCTTCTCGAAGGAACTCACCTTTCGGCGTTTTGACCAGCTACCTGTTGACGCGTGAAAGTGCACCCAGTGGCAGGAAAACAGGTTCTTGCCTTCTCGCAACATGGAAACTCTCCTCTCGGCTGTGGGACCGGTGAAGCTGGAGGAGAGAGTCTCTAGATAAGGGCTAGCTCCCTTTGATGCATCGTGTTGTTTCCAGCAAGTGCAAAACACACACACACACACACACACACACATATATATATAGATAAAAAGTGGGGGGGATGAAAAGAGAGAGATTGCAGGAAAAACAAACCTACACTAAAGAGGTGATGCACCAAAACAGGTCGACCTTCACACATCCACTCTCAGAATTAGACAAATACACACATACTCTACACACTTGGCAGAAGGACCAGGCTGCAAAACACTGGCAGGGAGGCTTTCATGAAAACACAGGAAACAGAAAATCATTGAGGCGCTGTGAAATGCACACTGTAAGTAACTCCTGTTCTGGTCTTCTCAAATGTCAGCTCTTCTCCTTTCAGCTGCAGAAATGGCGCCTTGTAGATGACAGGTCTGCTAGTGTTGAACCTATGAGAGCATCAAGAAACAATGACTGGACACAGACAAACACTCAAGGCATACTCTGAAACATCTATCCAAATGGAGGTAACAGAGTGCATTTTATTTGATTCAGGTAAAATTTTGCTAGGGCTGCGCCTTTGCAAAAGTGGAAGAACCGATTCTTCTCAAAAATGAGAAGTTACAATATATAGAAGAAAGGAGAAAGAAACTTGGCGCTTCTTTGACAAGTTGGCTTGTCGTGTCCCATTGGAAAGAGGAAAACACTGTTGTGTTGTCATCATTCTATAAGAAGCCTGCTGGAACCATGCTGTATATAATCGCCAAATTTGACTTTGGCGTTCGAGCTTTAATGTGGAAGCATGGGTCGCGCCTCTTTTCTACCAACAGATGAAATTTGTCTCCTTTTTTAAATGCACGGACCCTGCTGCTTGCTGTTTGTGCCATTTGGGGATTAACAGACAATAAATCGCTTTCTCCTGCCACTTGGACCGCCTTGTCACTTCTGCACCATGTCATTTCTTCTTGCTTGTCATCTACGATTTGTCCCTTGTCTTTCTTGTCTCTTCTAGCTTAGTTGGCCCCGAGGGGCGAACTTTCAACAGGTCGCTGCATTTTTGGTTCTTGATAATGCTTTCTCAGCTTGAAAACAAACGATCATCCTATTCTTCTAAATTTGACGCTCATTCGGCCGTCAAGCTTTGAAAACCAACGGATATTCCATCCTCTTGAAATTGACGGCTTCTCGAGCGTCATTGCTTGAGAACCAACGGCTAAACTGCTCTGCTAAATTTGACGTCCACCGGGACATTGTCGGGTCCAGCTAAAATGTCATCGGGTGCATTGCCACGTCAGTCGGGTCCACGTGGCATCCTCTCGGGCACTTCTCTGTCTTGAAAATTTCCCGGCACCTGTCCCTTTGAAAAGTCCTTGGACTCGGCTGGAAGTCCCCCGCAAGGGCACCTACCCTTTGGGGAACTTCGACGGGCCCTTTGATATTTGAACTACCCTCCCAGACTCCCGCGGGCAAATTGTCCGCGGACAATTTCCTCGGGTAAAAACCCCGGGTCGCTTTACCATGTATTTCTGCAGACAAAATGTCCGCAGGGAATTCTGTCCGATGATTCCTTCGACCAATTGAACTACGCCCGAAACTTTGAAGTCTTTGAAGTGTCCGCCCTCCAAAGGGTATTTTGACCATTGACTGCCCTTCGGCTTGGGGCATACCTTTGAACCGGGCCGTTGAACCAAAAAAGGTTCAACGGTTCAAAGGTTCAACCAAGCGCGCCGATTCTTTCCATTGAACATTTCCGTTGAACTGAGTACGTTGAACCAAAGCCCGTTGAACCAAAATCTTTGGTTCAACGGTATGAAGGTTCAACGTGTTTACATTGAGATACTTGAACCGAACAATGAACCCCTTTGAACTTGAACCAAGCGCGTTGAACCAAAAATTGGTTCAACGGTTCGGTTCAACCATTATTGAACCAAGATTTTGAACCGAGCGGCCTTGAACTTGAAGATGGACTTGCAACCCGGAATGACTGGTTTTGAAGTGCAGGGGGAAAGAAGGTGACCACAATTTTGCCTGCGGGCAAAAATTGGTCAACAAATGGCGACTTACAGGGGAAGCATGCCTGCTATGCTTAGAACCAATTGCCTTAAAATCCATTGGGTGCGGAGTCAGATGCAGTGATGAAAGAATTAACAACAGCCTGAAAGATTCGAGAATCAAACATGAAGCTTTACCCCACACGCAAAGGGAAACAAACAAGGCTAAAAAAAACACTACTTGTGCAAACTGCACTTAGGGAAAGCAGGAAAAGAAACTGAAAGCAAACTACTATGTACAGCTAACCAGGAATGCTCGCTTCCCTCCTGGATCGAAAGGAAAACTTCTCATGTCCCCTTCTTGGCGAGAAGACTTATGGTACCAGGGAAATAGCTGAACGGAAAAAAGAGATGGTGACCTGCTCCTCTTGCCTGTCACCTGAGTTGGCTGGAATCTGAGTGGATCAAAATCGAACATGCCTCCGACATATAGGTAATTTGTTGTTCCTTGGAAGCCTGTTGAATGCTGGTCCCTTCTATAGGTGCTCCACACCAAGAAATCAATGGCTGCTGACTCATCGCCATAAGCCCCTTGATCCGCACAATTCCTCTGCAATGTATCATGGTCTGACTTGTTCCCTTCTACCTCGCTGAAAATCCTGTCAGACTCATCCTCTGCTTCCTCTTGGCCGTCTTGAAGAAGTGCGACTGTGGTGATGTCTGAAATGGACTCACAAATAGATTGCTTATCCCACAGAACATCACCTCTTTCTTCAAAACTCTCTTCTTCAAGGTGTTCCTCCAGGAAGATAGAACTGTCCTTTTCCTTCTAAAAAATCAGGACCTCTACATGTTCAAAAGTATCCTCCTGATTTTCCTCTAACTCAGGCTCTTCAATGTAGTCGTCCTCATCATCAAAACAACAAGGAAGTTCATCAAACAGAGGAGAAGAGAGCTTACCATGCATTTGTTCCTCTTCGAATTGCTGGAACATCTGCATATATGCAAGACCTGCATCTTCTCCACTGCTGATAAAGTCTTCACAAGGAGCGTTAATGACAATTTCTTCTTCGTTGTCGCTCATGACAGCTTCTTGAAGAGCTGCAGATTGGATTTTCTGCTCTTCACTCGCCTCCTGCAGAACAGGGTCTTCCTTGAGAAGAGGTGAAGTGGAGAAAACATGTGGAAGAGGAGGCAGTCCTTGAGCTAGAATCGAATGATTCTCCTCTCTTCACTTGATCAACACTTCATCAATATCAGGTGTGGCCTGATAACTCTCTTGGACATGTGTAGGTGGGGTGTGTTCAGACATAGAATGTGTTGTTTGGTCTGAACCGTCCATCACACATTGGCTGAGGAATTTTTCTTTAGATTCCAACTCTGCAATTCTCCTGGCTAGATCTTCTTGGAAAAGCTTTTCCTGGAGGTTGCCAGTATCATCATAAGCAGGGGCAGCTTCAGCTTCTTCAAGGTTTTGAGAAAAACCTTGCTTTTCTTCTTTCTTTCTGCCCCATGTTCTACTGTTTTCCCCCAGTTCAGGATCTCTGAATTAAAATTTTGCTCTTGTGAATAGGCAGCAACTTTGTTTTCTCCAAGGCCCTGGGGCTCCTCCACAAGGTCTGGAAATTTCATCACTTTTTCAAGAAGCAGTTTCATCCTAGCTTCTAAATCTTCAATTTGCTTGGCTAGGTTGTCCTGGAAGAGTCTTTCTTGGAGATGACCAACATTATCCTGTTGAGTAGGATCAGCTTTGAAAGAGACGTGCTGGTTCGTGGCATTCCCCCCAGTGGAAAATTCGCAATCTAAGGAATTTAGAAAGTTCATTTCCATGAGAGGTTGTTCTGATACCCTCTGGTGTTGGAAAGCTAGGCGCATTGGATTGGTAGCGGATACATTTGATGAACTGGAGTGAGCAAGTGCAATAGAATAGAAAGGATTTGGTGCAAAAGAGGGGTTTTTCTTCAGGATAGGAAGCGGTGCGCAAAGCTGGCTGCCTTGAAAAAATGGATCTCTCCATTTTGTTACCTCCTCCTCCATGGTCTGTACGGCCTGCGCTTGCCTAAACAAGCGCTCCGCTTTATTCATCAGCTCATGCTGATATCTGTACTGCTCTTCCAGCCTGTTAATTTCCATTGTCTGCCTCTCAAATTCCAATGCCACCTCCCTTATAGTTGCAGGGCAACTAGGAGAGCTACTTGAGGCGATTCTCTGAATATTTTGAGTCTGATTGAAATTATATAAAGGAAAACACAACCCATGATTTTGTGCAAAAGGATTATACATACAAGAAATGATTTCTGATGGCACCAGGCTGCTTAACTAGCTGATTAACTCTGAGTCGCCAGATGTTGAAAATACTCGATTTGCTGTAACAGGACCAGCATCAATCTTAAAACTTTACTTCGTTGTCAAATTGGGTCCCACCGGGCGTGCCAAAACTGTTGACGCGGGAAAGTGCACCCAGTGGCAGGAAAACAGGTTCTTGCCTTCTCCTTGCAACATGGAAACTCTCCTCTCGCCTGTGGGACTGGCAAAGCTAGAGGAGAGAGTCTCTAAATAAGGGCTAGCTCCCTTTGATGCATCGTGTTGTTTCCAGCAAGTGCAAAACACACATATATATAGATAAAAAGGGGGGGATGAAAAGAGAGAGATTGCAGGAAAAACAAACCTACTCTAAAGAGGTGATGCACCAAAACATGTTGACCTTCACACATCCACTCTCAGAATTAGACAAATACACACATACTCTACACACTTGGCAGAAACCAGGCTGCAAAAGACTGGCAGGGAGGCTTTCATGAAAACACAGGAAACATAAAATCATTGAGGCGCTGTGAAATGCACACTGTAAGTAACTCTTTCTGTTCTGGTCTTCTCAAATGTCAGCTCTTCTCCTTTCAGCTGTAGAAATGGCGCCTTGTAGATGACAGGTCTGCTGGTGTTGAACCTGTGAGAGCATCAAGAAACAATGACTGGACACAGACAAACACTCAAGGCATACTCTGAAACATATATCCAAATGGAGGTAACAGACTGCATTTTATTTGATTCAGGTGAAATTTTGCCAGGGGTGCGCCTTTGCAAAAGTGGAAGAACCGATTCTTCTAAAAAATGAGAAGTTACAATATATAGAAGAAAGGAGAAAGAAACTTGGCGCTTCTTTGACAAGTTGGCCTGTCGCGTCCCATTGGAAAGAAGAAAACACTGTTGTGTTGTCATCATTCTAGAAGAACCCTGCTGGAATCATGCTGTATATAATCGCCAAATTTGACTTTGGTGTTCGAGCTTTAATGTGGAAGCATGGGTCGCGCCTCTTTTTTGCCAACAGATGAAATTTGTCCCCTTTTTTAAATGCATGGACCTTGTTGTTTGTGCCATTTGGGGATTAACAGGCAATAAATCGCCTTCTCCTGCCACTTGGACCGCCTTGTCACTTCTGCACCATGTCATTTCTCCTTGCTTGTCATCTGCAATTTGTCCCTTGTCTTTCTTGTCTCTTCTGGCTTAGTTGGCCCCCAGGGGCGAACTTTCAGCGGGTCACTGCATTTTTGGTTCTTGATAATGCTTTCTCAGCTTGAAAACAAACGACCATCCTATTCTGCTAAATTTGACGCTCATTCGGCCGTCAAGCTTTGAAAACCAACAGATATTCCATCCTCTTGAAATTGACGGCTTCTCGAGCGTCATCGCTTGAGAACCAACGGCTAAACCGCTATGCTAAATTTGACGTCCACTGGGACGTCGTTGGGTCCAGCTAAAATGTCATCGGGTCTATTGCCACGTCAGTCGGGTCCACGTGGCATCCTCTCGGGCACTTCTCTGTCTTGAAAATTTTCCGGCACCTGTCCCTTTGAAAAGTCCTTGGACTCGGTCGGAAGTCCCCCGCAAGGGCACCTACCCTTCGGGGAACTTCGACGGGCCCTTTGATATTTGAACTGCCCTCTCGGGCTCCCGCGGGCAAATTGTCCGCAGACAATTTCCTCGAGTAAAAACCCCGGGTCGCTTTACCATGTATTTCCGCGGACAAAATGTCGGCAAGCAATTCTGTCCGATGATTCCTTCGATCAATTGAACTGCGCTCAAAACTTTGAAAAGTCTTTGAAGTGTCCGCCCTCCAAAGGGTACTTTGACCATTGACTGCCCTTCGGCTTGGGGCATACCTTTGAACCGGGCCGTTGAACCAAAAAAGGTTCAACGGTTCAACCAAGCGCGCCGATTCTTTCCATTGAACTTTTCCGTTGAACCGAGTACGTTGAACCAAAGCCCATTGAACCAAAATCTTTGGTTCAACGGTACGAAGGTTCAATGTGTACACATAGATTTACTTGAACCGAACAATGGACCCCTTTGAACTCGAACCAAGCCCCGTTGAACCAAAAATTGGTTCAACGGTTCGGTTCAACCATTATTGAACCGAGCGGCCTTGAACTTGAAGATGGACTTGCAACCCGAAATGACTGGTTTTGAAGCGCAGAGGGAAAGAAGGTGACCACAATTTTGCCTGCGGGCAAAAATTGGTCAACACTACCCTCTGCAAGGGTAAATCAAGTCCAAAGTTACCCTTTTAATCTTTTGCAATGGCCCATCTTTCTCATCATCTGCCCTCCACAAGGGCTGCTTAACCTTCAGAGCGTTGTAAGAGACTCTTATTTGTCTAAGGCATTTGCTCAAAGCGAAAAGCTCCATACTGAACCGAACCTTGCAGGGCCTTAGATTTTTCAATGTTCTATAAGAACAGGGCTTATTGCAAAGAAAAGGAGATTTTGCAGAAGGTGGATGCATGACTAGACTGAGGTTCAGAGTGGTAGGGACAAAAGGAGACTGATTTTGGCCTGCAGGACCAAAATGGTCAACAAATTGGCGATTCCCAGGGGAAGCATGCCTGCTATGCTTAGAAACCAATAGCCTCAAAGTCCATTGGGCACGGAGTCGAGATGCAGCTTTGAAAAGTTAGCAACAGCCTCGAGAGATCCAAGAATCAATCATGAAGCTTTTTTACCCCAAACACAAAGGAAAACACACACAAGGCTAAAAAACACTACCTGTGCAAACAACACTTAGGGAAAATAGGGGAAGAAAAACTGAAAGCAAACTACTATGTATAGCTAACCAGCGATATTTGCCTCCCTCCTGGATCAAAGGGAAAACTTCTTAAGTCTCCTTCATGGCAAGAAAACTTATGATGCCAGACAAGTGGTTGAATGAAATGGAGACTTGGTGACTTGCTCTTCGTGCCTACCACCTTGATTGGCTCGTATCTGAGTGAATCGGGGGCAAACATGCTTCCAATAAATATGTATTCATCTTGCTCTTGGAAGCTTGCCTCCTGGTGGTTCTTCATGCTGGTGTGTTTCATCAAGAAATCAATGGCTTCTAGCTTATCACCATAAGCCCTTTTGATATGCATCATGGATTGGCTTGTCTCCTTCTGCCTTATTGAAGACGCTGTCAAACTCATCTTCTGCTTGATCATGGCTTTCTTGAAAAAGGGTGACTGTTGTGATGTCTGACTTGAGATCACAGACTGATTGCTTATCCCACAATAAATCACCTTCTTGTTCAAGGTTCTCTTTTTCAAAGCTTTCCTCAAGATAGACAGGCCTCTCCTTTTCCTGCTCAAAGACTAGAGTTTCTAGCTATTCAAAGACATCCTCCTGATCCTCCTCCAACTCGGGGTCCATGGCATGGTCATCCTCATCAAAATAAGGAAGTTCATCAAACAAGGGAGGAGAGAGCTCACCATGCTTACTTTCCTCTTCATATTGCTGGAACATCCGCATGTATGCATGACCTGGGTCTTCTCCATTGTTGATGATGTCTTCAAAGGGAGCATCCATGATGATTTCCTCCTCATTTTCATCCATGATAGCTTCTTGGGAAGCTGCAAATTGGATCCTCTCTTCATTTGCTTCCTGCAAAACAAGTTCCTCCTTGAGAAGGGATGAAGTAGAAGGCTGATGGTTAAACTCATGTGGAAGAGGAGGCAGTCCTTGAGCTAGAATCGAATGATTCTCTTCCTTCCATTTAGCCAGCACTTCATCTATATAAGATGTGGCCTGATAGTTGTCTTGGAGGGGTGTGTTCAAATGTAGGATCTTCTGCTTGATCTGAACCGTCCATCACACTTTGGTTGAGGAACCTCATGCTGGATTCCAACTTTGCAATTCGCCTGGCTATATTCTCTTGGAAGAGCCTTTTCTGGAGGTCACAAGCATCATCATGATGAGTAGGAGTAGCTTTGATTTCTTCAAGGTTTTGAGCAAAACCTTTCTCCTCCTCCTTCCTGCCCCATGATTCCATTGTTTCCTTCCAACTCATGACCTTAGGATTGGAACTTTTTCCTTGTGAACAGGCAGCAACTTTATCTTCTTCAAGGTCCTGAGTTGGTTCATGATATTCCCTCTTCCAACTTGGAATCTTGACATCATGTTGGAGGACTTGAGGAGGTTGGGGAAGATTAGGAAGAGACTGTTGATGCACAGGAAGATATTCCTGAAGAGAGACGTGCTCGTTCATGGTATTCCCTTCCAAGGAGGATTCACACTCTTAAGGAATTGAGAAGGTTCATTTCCATGAAAGGTTGCTCTAATGCCCTTTGATGCTGGGAAGCTAGGCGCAAGGGATTAGGAGCAGGAGTGATTCTTGCATTAGATGAGCTAGAGTGAGCAAGTGCTATGTGGTAGAAAGGATTTGGTGCATAAGAGGGGGCTTTCTTTAGAATAGGAGGGGGCACACAAGGTTGACTGCCTTGAATGAATGGACTCTTCCATTTTGCTACCTCGTTCATCGATTGCAAGGCCTGAGCTTGCCTAAACAAACACTCCTCTTTGTACATAAGCTCCTGCTGATATCTATACTGCTCATCCAATCTGTCTATCTCCATCACCTGCTTCTCAAATTCCAGTGTTACTTCCCTTATTGTTGAAGGGCAACTAGGAGAGCTGTTTGAGGTGATTCCATGAACAACCTGAGCTTGATCAAAACCATATGAAGGAATACAAGGTCCATGATTCTGAGCAATGGGATTATACATATAAAAATGTGATTTCTTGATGGCACCAAGACTGCTGATTTAACTCGGAGTTGCCATTGGTGTTGATGAAAAGCCTCCAAAGGCTGGTTGGTTGAAGAACACACCAAAATTCTTTAACTCTTTAGACAAAATGTCCCACAATCCCCTGATTAAAGGTTAGATGCTAGTTTAGTGGTTCGTTCTTGCTGTAACAGGACCAACACCAATCATGGAACTTTTCTGAGTGTTAAAACATTGTCTCACCGGGCGTGCCAAAAACTGTTGATGCTGTGGATTGCAGCTTTGAGTGAAGGCTGGGCTTCTCTCTTCAACGCGGCACAATGGAAACTCTTCTCTTGCTTATGGGTCTAGCAAAACTGAGGGGAGAGTCTTTAGATAAGGGCTAGCTCCCTTTGATGCATCTCTAATTTATTCCAGTACATTTGCTAATATATACATATAATGGGGGTGGGTTGAAAAGAGAGAAAGATATTGAAACAAAACCTAAACTAAGAGGGTGATGCACCAAAAAAGTTCGATCTATTTAGCTTGAGCATACACTTTCCACCAAGAACAAGCTGATGTACACTTCATTTGATATGAGAAATTCTCCTGCATCAGTGAGCTAGGGGTCCTCTGGAGATACAGGGAGGAAGAACTACTAGAGGTGTTTTAAGACACACTATGGTAGCTTGTTCACATGCGCCTATAGTCTGCTATAGACACTTCTGGCTAACTTGCGAAAAGAAGAACTCACAATACACTAGACATGCTGGAATCATTCTGTGAAAGCATAAGGGAAAATGACTTAACACAAGACAAAGCCATAGACATATGCAAAAGTGCAAGCTCAAATGGAGGCAAAAATGCTTCTTTTGATTCAAGGTAAATTTCGGCAGGGCTTCGCCTTACAAGATGAGAGATTTCCTCTTAAATGAGAAGTTACAATATATATATATAGGGAGAGGAAGTAAAGGCGCCCCTTTGGAAAAGACTTTGGCGCCTTTTTACAAGTTGGCCCATGTGCGTTGAGAGCATTGGGAAGAGGAAGCCGCTGAAAAAGGATGCTGTGTCGGCTGTCAGTCTTGACTTTGGCGTTCAAACATTAATGTGAAAGCATGAGTCGCACCTCTTTTTCTGCAAACAAGACCGCTCCTTCAAGATATTCACGCAGTTTGTTTGCTGATCAATGCAAAGTGTGGAAAAACAAGTCGCGTCTTCACTGTTCGCGTTCCTTGATGACCACTTGGCAGAGACTGTATCAACCGCTGGAATAACTCCTTGTGCCGACACCTTCTTTTGCCACTTGGACTGTTTTGTCCATATCTGTGCTTAGCTGGGTGCATCTTTTGGAACATTCCAGATGTCGTATGTGTGCGTGGCCATGTTTTAGATTCTCTGCTTTGTTTCGTCTTTCCTTGCTATTTTTTGTCCCTTCCTGGCTTTGTCTTTTCTTGGCTTTGTCTTTCGTGGCCTTGTGAGCACTCGGGGCTATCTTCTCGACGGGTTGCTGAGTTCACTTGCGGTCTGTCTTTAAGCTTTTCAAAATCAACGGCTATTCCCTTGTCCTTAATTTGACGTCTTCGGGGGCGTCATCTGACGTCCGGATTCCAGCGACTAGTTCATGATGCCCAATTTGACGTCTGCGGGCCCGTCACACCTTTGAATTCCTTCGGCTTACCCTTTCCTTCGGCTTTTTCCTTTGGTCGGGCCTTTGTCTTTGAAACCTCTCGAAGGGAAGGTGTCCCTTCGGGCCTTGAGAAAGGTCCCTTTCGCGGTTGCCGAGAGCCCCCCGCAAGGGCACCTGCCCTTCGGGGTACTTTGGGCGGCCTTGGTCTTCAAATCTTTCCTTTAATGCTCGGCCTTTTCTTTTGAGCGAACTTCCTTCAGACAAAAGGTCCGAAGGAATTCCTTCGGACTTTTTGTCCAAAAGAATTTGCCTAGTTCGTTTTGTCGTGGGATTTTCTCCCGAAAGAATTCCTTGTTTGTTTCCTTGCTTGTTTCTTTCGGTCAGCTCTTTTCTTCGGGCAAATTTCTTCGGACAAAAAGTCCGAAGGAATTCTTTTGGACTTTTTGTTCGAAAGATTTGCCTTGTGAATTCTTCTGTAGAATTCTCCTTCCGAAAGGACAGTCTATGCCTTGTGAATTTCTTCGGACAAAATGTTCGAAGGAATTCCTTCGGGCATTTTGCCCGAAGAAAATCAACTTTTGTTTTTTGGCTATCTTCCTTTTGCCTTGTTCACTTCATGGATTTTCTTCGGACATTTTGTTCGAAGAAATCCTTTGCTATTTCCTTACGAATTTCCTTGGATTTTCTTCGGACATTTTGTCCGAAGAAATTCTTTGCTATTTCCTTATGAATTTCCTTCGGAGAGAAAGTCTGAAGGAATTCTTTGCCTTGTTTTTTCTTCTCGAAGGAACTCACCTTTCGGCCTTTTGACTAGCTACCCTCCGCAAGGGTAAATCAAGTCCAAAGTTACCCTTCGGATCTTTTGCAATGGCCCATCTTGCTCATCATTTGCCCTCCGCAAGGGCTGTTTAACCTTCGGAGCTTTGTAAGAGACTCTTATTTGTCTAAGGCATTTGCTCAAAGCGAAAAGCTCCATACTGAACTGAACCCTGCAGGGCCTTAGATATTTCAATGTTCTATAAGAACAGGGCTTATTGCAAAGAAAAAGAGATTTTGCAGAAGGTGGGTACATGACTAGACTGAGGTTCAGAGTGGTAGGGACAGAAGGAGACTGATTTTGGCTTGCAAGACCAAAATGGTCAACAATATCCATAGAATATAACACCCTAAAGAATATACACAAAAGCAAGCCATGCATAAATAGACTAAATAGCTCAATATGATCAATGGAATGGTCATAGAAAGAGATAGCTTGTAAAGTGTAGCAAGATATCCCTAGTGTGGGCATGCCCCTGGGTGTAAGGAATGACCCGCATCTGCATGTCCATATATCACATGTGACCCATATGTGTTGCATCCCACTCATGTATATTGTTAAAAGCTTTCGCATAGAGAATGGATATGTAATCTACCATGTATATATGATAAATAACATCAATCAATCTTGTAACTAACAAATCATGTCATGCATAGGTTTGATTTTTATTTTTTTGTAATTGTGAATTTTAAAATTGAAATATGCTTATACTAACCAATGATCCCATCAATGGAATGGTCATATGTAGGTCCCAGATCGATTGATGTGAATGTCACACACACGTGGACAAGTATTAACACATGTATTTGTTGTAGCATAGAATTGCACCCTTGTGGGAGAGTTTTTCAAGCTCTCTCACTCCCAACTACAAAATTGGAGCAACCTCAGGCTGTGGGTATCCTGTAGTGAGGTTGAACCTCTAGGTTTTTTAATGAGGCTAGCTCTTCATATGCTTCACTTCAGCTATTCCCACACACTAAAACCTATTTTTGACCGAGGAAAAGGGGGAGAAAGATAACATAAAAAGGGAAAACTGAACTAAGAAAGGTGATGTACCAAATAGAGAGTGACCCACATAAGCATGAAATAAACACTAATTCAGCATAAGATAATTTTGCTTACACAACCTCACAACCAGTTAATTTGCATCAATGATTCATAAACTAGGCTCTCTAAGGCATATATGAAACAGAGAGGAATTTCGAAATTCACACCAAGCGTCCATTATTGGCGGGAAGAGCTCAAGTTGAGACTTACAACTAACCTAAAAATATCCGAAAATAGGTAAGAAGGACAAGGGACATGGAATAACACTTCTTCACAAGGCCATCATGCACAAGCTTGCTAAACACGATTTTCAGACAAGAGATAGGTAAAAATTATCTTTATTGCTTCAAAAGGGCTTTCTTACAAATTTTGACTGGGTTCTTCCTTGTCAAATGAGGATATCTCCTTTTGAAAAGAACCGAGACATATATAGAAAAGGGGAAGACCCAAAGAGAAGAGGCGAGCAAACAAAAATCAATAAATGGGATCCAACCACCCTTCATGAATTCTCACCCACACTTGGGTTGATTAGAACTAATCCTTTTCCAACAAAATAACCGACATTAGGTCCAATAGTCTTCCAGCCCTCTCATTGGTCGAGAAATGCACTAGAAGACAAAACTCGTTGAGGACGACGATGTCATGGTCCATGAAGAAGGAAAAGTCCAGGAACGTCTTAAATGCCCGAGTTATCGTTTCTAATTCTCTGATCTTTATCTTTCATCTCCACACCATCCTCAACTTGTCTACTTATATATGAGGACAAAAATTCTTACATCTATGAACCTGACTGAGCCATGCTGCTTCTACATTTGTCGGCTGTTTGTCGGAGATGATGGCCATGTTGAAGGACGAGGACTCCCCATTAACTTCACCTACCGGCTCTTGCCTTGAAACCTGGACCAGACCTTCCCTATAGATGGAAAGCCAATCTAAGGACATTGGTTTTCTTGAATTTATCTTATTTATGTCGGTATGAGTCCATAGGTTGTGCAACTCCTTTTGGTCTTTTAAACGCCAACGACTACTTGCAAGGGCTCAAACTTGACGTTTGTGAGCCCGTCATCAATTTCTTCGGACTTTCGTTTTGGGCATTGTCTTCGACATCCTTTCGGGCTTTTTTAAGGAATTCATGTCTTCGGACTTTATAAAAATGCCTTTCGGAATTTTGAAAGGTACCCTTCGGGTTTGTGAAATGGTCCCTTTCCGAAGGTAAGGTACCCTGTGGATTTTTTGAAAATGAACTTTCCCGAAGGGATCTTTCCCTTCGGGTTCCTTAAAAAGAACTTTCCTGAAGGGAAAGATCCCTTCGGAAATCTTGAAATGATCCTTTGGAATTTTTGTTTCGGACCGTTTTCTTGAGAAAACCCTTCGAAAAAATTGTCTCAGCCACTTGGTATTAAAAGATATCTTTTGAAACTTTTGCTTGGAACAATTTTCCCAAAGACTTGACCCTTTTCCCATAGGAAAGAACTCCTTCGGGAAAATTGTTTTGGAACAATTTTCCCAAAAGAATTTCTGACACTTGAACAAAAGAAACCGAGACAAAACTCCCGAAGAGAGAACACTTAGCTAAAAGGAGAAAGAATTCTTTCGGGGAAATTGTCTGCACAATTTTCCCGAAAGGAAAATGAAACCAAAATGGGCTCGAAAGAAATCACCTTTCACTTGTTCTCCGAAATAATGAACAAGTAAAAGACTTAGTCGAATAAGAAATTTTTGATTTAGCTTTTGGCTTATAGGGTTATCCTTGAACACTGCTGCTGGATCCATTTCTAAGCCACCCAATGTTTCATCAAACCATGCAAGAGCTTCATATGTGGGCCAAAAATGGCCAACAGTATCATTATACAAGACGGAGAAGTGATCATGCACTGTAACATATCCATCATTATCATCATAGTCAACATGATCTTGTGTATGCTGTGTGGATCTAGAAACCATAGTAACCTATTAACTACTATGTATGCTCGGAGAGTGATGTATGGGTGCTCGCTATGTAACATGCGAAGCAACATGTAGAACGGACTTAGGACGTGATGGACTAGGTAATGTTTGCTGCAGAACCCGAATAGACCTTTTATGTAATGGACGTTGAAGCACTGATCTTTGAGGAAGATTAATTACTTGTTTTTGAGTTGCCTTCATAGAATGAACCTGTACAGGTTGTATAAAAAGGTGTGGTTGAGGTGGCAAAAGAAACGTTTCCGATGAATAGGATAATCATATGGAATACCCATAACTGTAAATACTTGATTGCTATAGATATTCTTCACACAATGATGTACTAAAGATGGTACTGCATGTATCTTATGTATTCATGGATGTCTTAGTAGCTTGTCAAATGCCCTAGTATTGGTAATACCAAAAAACCCAGTAATAATTGTTGCAGGGCCTTCCATAAGCGATAACACAATGCTCCAATGGGGATTTTGTCTCTTTCCATCGAATCTTTTCACTGTCTTTGTCATACCAATCAAATCCTTGTGTGTACCCAAGACTAGTAAGCAATGTCATAATGCAAATGCTTTCACTTGACCCATTAACCACCATAACATTATGCATAGGATTTGAGTCAATGAAAGTGTGCACAAACAAATGCACATTAATAGAATCATCATCAATAATCTCATGCTCATCGAATGTGATTTTAGGTCTATGTACGTGTGTATCCTTGTACCAATAAGACCATCTATGCTCCTACTATGTTCTAGGCGCATAAAAAGTTGGAGGAGGATGAGCTTTGTAAGTCATATGCACTTTAGGATTAGTCTTGGTCTCTTTTGCCGCATGATTAGGAAATGAATCAGAAAAGGTCTTCAACTTTGCATTAGGTTGTGCTACCGACTCATTCGTAGGTGTATTAATGTTGACCTCAATAACATTGTGTTCAATTAGATCTTGTATCTTATGTCTCAAACCAAAACATATATTCATGGAATTCCTTGCACATCTGTGCCAATCACATTGTGCATTGATATCGAACCCGTTAGGTTGTTCCTTATTCATATCAACCTCCATTGGCGGAGGGTGAGCTATGAGATTGCACTCAAGTAGCCTTTGTAATACCTTATGAGGGGTTTCAGATAACCATGTAAACTTCCTTCTTTGTGGAGCTAGTAAGACAAGCCTATTAGCTGGTTGTGAAACTACACTGACTATTGCCTTACACTCATTCTTAATATCATTTGCCTCAGATTCGAAATTGGTTTACTTTGAAACTTGGGACTAAAAGATGTTGGAGGATTAGACCCATACTTCAACTTATTCATAGAAGTAGCTTAACTTCACGGTCTTCAAACGTATGGCACAAGTCATCAAAAGATTGAAAGCGTTTGAACATAATAGACTCATGTGATGGAACAAGTAAGCTTTGCTTGAATATGTCTTGCAACTCATTATTAACCATAAGATTTTTCATTTTAGAGATCATAGTCTTGTAATGTAGAACATAATCACTAATGGACTCATTAGGTCCTTGCTTAAGTTCTGCAATTTGAGCATATGACACCTTCTCGTTGATGTTGATAGAAAATTGCGCAAAGATTTGATCAACTAAAGGATTAAAGATATGTATTGTTTTGAAAGGGAGGCCATAGAACCATTGCAAAGCACAATTTTTAAGACTCCCTGGAAACAACTTGGTCAACAACCTATCATTTGATGCATAGTCCAAACATGTTGCATGAAAGGCTCTAAGATGTTGTTTTGGATCACTTTTACCATCATAAGGTGTAAGCTTAGGGGCAACGAATTTTATAGGTAAAAGATAAACAAAGATCTCTAGGGCCATTGGGTTATGTAATAATGCTCTAAAATTATTCGAATGGTCCGCTCTATAAGAACCATGTTCCAATTGTAAAACCTTAGCTTGAAGATCAAGAATAGTTTGCCCCAGAGTTTGAGCAGTAGGCATAAAAGATGGAATAGCAATAGATGATATCACATGAGTAGCAACCCTAGAAGGCACAAGTTTTTTTTGTGAGGGATAGCCATAGAAATCTGATGATTAATTTGTGTTGCTTCCACACCATGAGTGGGCACCCCATGTAGCCACAGTTGTAGACATATGAATAGTAGCAGTAGTAGTGATTTGATCACCTATTGTAGAATCTTTTTGTCTAAAAGGTAAATCGGTATCATTAAAGAGCTCAACATCTCGTTCCTCAAATGTAGGTTCCTTAGCTATCATTTTCATTTCATCTCTAGTTACATGTATCAATGCATCAAAATTGCATGGAAATTTTTAAAGATATATAGTTAATTCGCTTTGATCTATATCATCAATTTTATCATGAAAATCAATATAATCATTTCCCTTATTAGCATCCACATCAATTATATTTTCCATTTTGATTATGTGAACACAATGAAACATTAGAAATCAGAGCCAAAACCTAATGTAGGAGACATTTGTAACCCTAAACAAGAAAGAAGAAACCCTAAGGGAAGACCTAAGGTTTGCCATGCTCAAAAGATTGGGTTCTCCAGAATGTTTAAACTTATTTTGGATTTAGTGGATCTAAATAGGCCAAAACTCTTGGAATTCAGATTGCATGCATAATCTACACAAATTTGAATTGCCAAATTGAGATTGATTGCACTTACTAAATTTAGAAATGACCAAGAGGTAAGGCATTTCGCTGATTTTCTGATTTGTATTGCTTTTTCCCTGTGTAGAGACCACTAAAATGCTCTGTAACTGCTTTATGATTGCCCAACTCAAGAAATAGATTGTCAGAATTTGTCAGGATGCTGTCAGCGAAGCCTAGACACCTATGGCCTAAGTCACAAGGTTCGATTTCAAGTTCATGTTTGATGGGGATAAAGTTCGGTTGAAGTTCACCAATGGATAAAGATTGAGAAAAAACGTCTTTAATTTTAAACAAAAGATTTTTTGTTATCATTTTTATTTTCTAATAAAAATACATAAATATGTCAGAGGGATAGAGTGGAGAGAGCTTTCCATCCCCTGTTTTCAGTCAGTATATGTATATATACACATTTATATAACATAATGCAAAAGCATGTCCAAAACTTTCCATGTAAAAATAATGAATAAAGCTTGAGTGCAGGTTCGACAAGGACAAAGTTTGGTGCAATTTGAACTTTTTCGATAAAGTTTGGCATGCCTTATGATAGCTTGCGGCAACCGGTATTGTCTATTGTCTGTCGGTACTGTCCAGATTGGTTTTTCTGGTCCATGCTGTCACAAATCGCTACCCTTGCTTGTCTAGATTTTGTGTGATTTGTTGACCATGGTCTTGTACACAAATTCTAGTTTTGTCTTCCTTTGCCTTGAAACCCTGGTTCCACTAAAGACACAAGCTTGACTTGAAATTAGGGGGTAAAAGATGGGTTGAACAACCCCAACCAGTCTATGCTAAGATATTGAGCATTGCCTACGTTTGAATACTTCGAAGAGGGCTCAAACACATGTAGTCCTTCCACCTATGTGTGCACGTGCTCTCAATCGTGATCCACTAGAATTGAATTTTAACTTTTGATGCTTAACAACATGCAACTTTGACCTTGCCGTTGTATTCAAACTTGGATTTTAGGATTGTTGCTTTAAGGGATTTTAGATTTGGATGATTTTGGATAATGTCGCAAAGGTGGGCAAATGTATTTCTCAAGCTTTTACAAGTGAGTGCTAGATAGGTATGGCCTTAGGCTTGACTTGTATTTATAAACAACTTGTTGGAATTTCTCCTCATAATCGATATAGGAAATGTGTTTAAGCCAACTCAAGGTAGACATTAGGATTTTTAAAATAGCCGTAGGAAGCTTCCCAACATTGTTGGCAAAGATAGACACTTGCGATAACTGTAGCTGCTCGATTGTTGACAACAATGTCCAGAGAGGGAGAAACAAGGATTTGGAATTTGGCGACACTTTGTTTAGGATAATAGTGTGTTCTGGCACATACTAGGGTGATCATGAATATAAATGAAGGCAAATTGGGTTGGCCAAGACAATAGATAGATAAATGGATAGGGGAGAATGTGAGCAAGAGTCAAATGTGTATGCACTAGTCATGTATGTCAAAGATATGCCAAAACTGATATTGCCAAGTGTCTAATACCAAATTTAGGTGTCTACAGCTAAAGTGTTCAATTTGAAGAATGCCTTCTCAACCAAAAAGTCATCCTATAACCGTTTTCTTCTATGAAGATTTTATGCCAATTTTGATGAAATTGATTCTGAGGAAGAAGAAGATGACCATCTTCCACCACCATCACCACCACCACCATCTTTGGATCCTTGTCCATTTCCGAAATGGGTACCAAAGGTTAGATAAGATCTTGGATCTTTTGCAGGTGATCCAAATTATACTTGTTAGACACAGTCATAGTTTCTTGGTTTTAATAAGGTTTGCTTTGCTATAAGTTCAAATCGGGCTACCTTCAAACATGCAAGTGGGAAGCATAATGGGATTCAATAATGGAAGAAAAGTATTATTGTTTGATGAAGAACAATACTTGGGAAGTCCTTAGTCTCTCTTTCAAAAGGAAAAAGTTGGTTCAATGCAAATGGGTTTATCCAACCCATAGAAACGAGACTTGGACTTGGCAAATCAAGTTTTGACTGGGACTTGGACTCGGACCCGGCAACAAAACTCAAAAAAGACTCGGAAAATTTAAAAACTCATTAAAAATGGCGAAATCTTGGGGGAAAAAACTATTAAAATGCATTCCCTATCAAATAAACTTAAAATACACCCAAAACTAATCAATAACTTTTAACATACGTGTATACACAAGGAAGTAAATAATGCGATATTGAATATTTGAAGTTAACATGCAATGGTAGATAACATCAGATTCATGCCATTTGAAATAGACATGGCAAGATCAAGTTTCGTTTCTTGACATAGAAATTGAATGAAAAGAGCCTTTGTTATGCCAAATACCTAATAAAGGGAAAGATCAGGGAAAGTTACAATCTGCAGGTTGTTTGAAACAGAAACAAAACTTTTTTTTTGCTTTCTTGTTGTGCATCAAATCAACAAAAAATTGGAAAATAATACAATTTCTCAGTTAAAACTAGTAAGGTCTTGGCTGTATTTTGTTACTGGTAAATGTATAATGTGCAACAAAGCATTGAAGCCAATTGTGAAGTTGTCTAGTTTAATGGCATGTTTGGAAAGCAACATTTAATAACGATAAACAAATTCTGAAGAAAATATAACTGTATAAGATGAGAGAGTTTTTCCATTAAAGATTGCATGAAGAGGGGAACACAATAATCAAAGTAAGTTGTTCTTGATATTTTTCAAACACTCGGTTGATTTGACCTATGGATACATGAAAAATAAATTTTTATTGGTAAGTTACTAAGTTGTAACATGCTGAAGAATTATAGGATGTTGTTGCAGAATTTTTATATCAAGCTCAGATCTCAAATGACGTATCTTGCTTTGGATTGACGTGCTCGGTAACCAATCATTTGATTTGCTATTAACAAGTTATATTAGAAGCAATCAGAAAACAGGTCTGGACCATGTAAGACATTACAAAGATTGCATTAAAGACAAATAAAGGCTTATCTTGAGAAGCAAAAAATACTTTGTGACATGTTAATTGTTCCAAAAGGTTTCGCACAATGAAGGTAAAGAATTTATGGGTTTTTATGGAGACCGATCATAAACACATATTCCAAAATATTAGTCATCCATTTTTTTTTTAAAATTATTGGAGATTGGTTATAATATAGGGAAAAACAAAACAAAACGCAGAATCATAGAGTCTAGGCACATGAGACGTGAGTCTAGCCGGACTTAGATTGGCTAGTCCTTGCTAGGACTCCCTGAGACTCATAACTATGATCCAACCAAATACACTGTTTTGGAAGCATTGATGGGTACAAAGTTCGCTTGGTTGCAAAGGGTTTTTTTGTAAGTCGGAGGAGTCAACTATTTGGAAACCTTCCCTCCTCAAGCCAATATGAACTTGCCTAGACTCGTCCTTTTTGTGGAAGCTTGTAAGGGTTGGAGAATACATCAAATGGACGTGAAGAGTGCATTTCTTCATAGGAACTTGTAGGAAGTGATTTACATGGAGCAACCCTGAGGATTTGTTCAAGATTATTCACTTTTGTGCAGGCTAAGGAAGTCCTTATATGGTCTCAAATAGGTCTCTATGACTTGGTATGAGAAGATAGATTGATCAAGATTTTCTAGATGCATCTTTGCCCCCATTGTCTACACCCCGAGGAAGGATTGTGAATTTCTAATATTGGTTCTCTATGTCGACAATTTACTTGTCATAGGTATTTCATTGTCATTGATTTAGGATGTGAAGACTTTACTCCAAGAAGAGTTCGAAATGTTGAACTTGGGTGTTTTGACCTATTTCCTTTGGCTCCAAATTGCTCAAACTAAGTTTGGTATATGTCTCTTACAACCCAAGTATGCCTTGGATCTTTTGGAGAAGTTTCGTATGCTTGATTGCAAGCCGTCACCCACATGATTTCTCTTTTGTGTAAAGTTGTCAACTAAGTGTTCCATGCTTATGGCAAATGACACATTGCACATGTAATTGGTTGTCAATCCCATTTACTTGACACACGATAGGCCGGATATGTTCTTTGTATTGTTTCATGGTTCATGTATGAGACCTATAAGAGCCATTGGAGAGTTGTAAAATTATATTCTCAAATACGTTAGCAATACCCATCAATTTGGAATTTGGCATTTAGTTGGTGGATTACAAAACTAGTGGGTTTGAAAGACTCCGATTCAACTTGTGACTATGATGATCACAAGGCCACCTTAGGACCTATTGTTTGGTTGAGCAAGAAGCAATTAGCCATTGCCCTTTCCTTCGTCAAGGCTAAGTACAAAGGAGTTGTTAATGTTGCTATCGATTCGATTTGGATTCATTAGATTTTGTTAGAGACCAGTATTCAACTGGAGCAACCCATGACTATCTGGTGCGACAATCATAATGCATGATTGATTCATTGACTTTCAATATTGTGGAACAAAGCAATATGTGGTAGACATCTTCACCAAATCATTGACACAAGCCAAGTTTGTTCAGCTAGGAGGCATGTTAGGGGTTCAGGAAATTGTTCTTTAGTTTGTAAATTCTTCCTTCCTTCCCCAATTCCCCAAGTAATCTAAAGGGGGGATGTTGGTGTAGAGGTTGTTCTAGGACCCATGCACTTTAGATTTAGACTTAGGATTATTTCATTTTCCTAAGATAAGATAAGATAAGATAAATATATTAATGTCCGACAAATGACCACAAAAGTAGGTCAAAGGGACTGCAAAGTACAAGATTATTTTTCATTTCCATGCAAATAATATTGTAATTGTGAATAATTCTACGAATATCCACAAATTTGGGATAGGATTGGGCTAGGGTAGAGTTGTCTTAGTTGTCTCATAGTAATATTTTTGCATGCATTCTTCCTAGTTCTTTCTTCTAAGTTTAACTAGGGAATCTTTCTTTCTTTCTTAAATTCACTTATTGTAAATAGAGGGTATCTGTGTACATTTCTAAGGTTGATTATTGAAGTTTATTGTAATCTTTCATGCCAATTACTTGTCAATAATCTTTGTAAGTGTGTAAGTTTTTTTGGCAAGGTTGTATCCTGGGTGAATTTTAATAACATTGTTGACAATATCACTAGCAAATGCAAGTACAATTCACCAATGTTCTATGGGGGCACGCCCTCTACTCTCTAGGGCCACCCTAAACATCCTGGACGTTTTGGGTACGTGGGGACATCTTCACCTCACATCCCTTTTTTTAGCACTTTTTAATCATGTCCCAAGCATGTTTCAATCTTTTTGGTGTCTTGAGGATGTTTCTTGTTTGAGGGTGGATACTTAGGGATGTCCTAATGTTCCACATGTCAACAATTGTTTAAAAAGACAAAAAAATGTAACCATAAATTGTTAGTTTAAAATATCCATTTTAGGGCTAAAAACTAAACAAAGGGGCTTTCTAACAAACCCTAACACAACAAAATAATTTTCTAACCTTAACAAAAATTCAGAATTCTGGAAATATGAAACTAGGGCACAAAATGCAATTTTTTACCATTAAATAATTGCCAAAAAATCCAGAATAATTACAGCCACCAAAATCTCTTCAATTCTGATTTTTAACATGCAAATATAGGCTGAAAAATTCTAAATAAAATAGTAGAATAATTTTCAAACCCCTGCACAACAAATTTGGCATGAATTAGCCCTCCCAAATGTAAAATTAGACCCAACAAGTAGGTTGCCCAACTCTAAACAGGTAAAACACTGCCACTAAAAAATAGCACAACCCTCACAAGTCTTCAACAATCCTTCAGCCCAATCGGCACCCTGTTTTCTACCTCCAACCCTAGTTGCTACCATCCAAATGGGAGTCGCCACACATCCCAACCAAGCTGCCCGTGTACCCTGCTCAAATCCTTGTGAATGGCTCCCAACAACAAGCCAAAGCACCACAACCGTTAGTCACACTCGCCAATGCAAATAGCTTCCCTAGAACAGGGTCAAATCACTGAATCTAAAATGCAATTACAACACCTGAAAGTAGTGCTGCGTTGAATAGGAGTGGAGGTTTTCGTCCCCAAACCCTTGTGTCCTTGAAGGTTTTCGTCTTCAGGTCACTTAGCCAAGTGTTTTGTGCTTTAGTCTCTAAATCAAATATCATAAATTCATGGGAACATTTCAACTGATCATCATAACACCTTTTATACTATATTTTCCACAAATTCTCCCCTAAAAGGGGCACTCTGCTTGGAGGGAGGGTTAAAGTGGTTTTAAAAGATTTTTTCCCTTCTCTCCATTAAGGGTTAAGCTAACCCTTACTCACAAGTTACCTTTTTGAGTTATAAAATAAAAAGATATATCAAAAATGTATCTTTTGTAAATTAAAATTAGAACCAATGTTTCCCCTTTTTCTCTTTTTTCCCTTAGCCTAGGGAAAGCACCAAAAGAACTAGGTTAAAAGTCATGTCCGTGCTTAGGCCACAAAGAGGAACATGACAATCCTCCCCGCCCAAAATTGCTTGTCTTCAAGCAATAGCAACATCCATGGAGCTGTCCCAACACTTTTCTTCATGCAAAGTTCACCTGTAGTTGTTTCCCATGGAAGAAAACCCTCATTTTGTACCCTTTTGCTGTTGTACTTGCCAAATGATGTATGTCCATATGTGCTGGAAATAAAATGACAGCATAGTGTAGTCCTTTTTCCCTCAAACAAGTGGCTGCCCCGACTGTACCTTTCATTATTGAACATGGAACAGCTGCTAGTACCCTCAAAACTGCCTTCCCAGCTCACAGCTCCATACATCCCATGGGCGGAAAGCTTCTTTAACACGGCGGCAACCCCTTCCTTCACCCTTATACTCGTGTGTACTCTTATCTTGAAGAAGAATACTCAGAAAGTAATTATGTACTTGATGTTTACAGGACTGTAATTGAAGATTATAGACTTGTATTTGTCAAAAAACTTGAAGTTACTCACTCCCAACCCATCCCTTGGGAGTTCCCTCATGCATCTCACCCTCAGAGAATATATTATGAGCTTGCAAATCTCCTTAGAGGGACTGGAATGGTCATGAACAACATTATCGGAGATTGTATCATGTCTGCCCATCATGACAATCTTCCCCAGTGTGTGGACTTTGAAATGTGTACTTCCTTGGAATGCATCCCAATGCTCTTTAGGGCCCCTAAACATGCCTCAAAGTTTTAACATCAAACAAAAGGCAGGGTTCACCAATTTTCATGAAATAAACAACTTTGAACAACCTTGGGAACATACCTCTTGTGTAGATAACATGGTGAAGCGAACAACCTTGCCATGGTGCCCACATGAAGGCCCATTGTCTATCCTCATGCTGTTCCTTCCAAATACGCTTCCAACATGCATCATGAGTGCATAAAATTTGAAGGCTTTCTCCCTCTAGGGTGCTGTCCCTATCAAATCTTCCTTCTCCCATGAATTGAAGACCATTTGCAGTCATCCTACTCTTCATTTCACATTTGTGAATTTTTATTTTCATTGCATGCTCTACCAAATTTAATTGAATATTCAAATTCAATCCTTGCTGTCCTAACACAAAGTTCATGATGTTTGGAACACATATCAAACCTAAAAAGAGCCAAAATTCCATACCTTGGAAGGGTTGTTCGTTCTTTGGAAACCCCAACTTTTTGTCACTAGGGAAGGGTTGAAATTCTTCACCATTTCCAGAATTCATTAGGGGCTGTATTATACCAAAGTTTTCAGAATTTTTTGTGCCTTGGGCTGAGTTTCCATCATTCTTTCAGAGTTTGTTACCACTCAAATTTTGGAACCTTTGGTGCAAGAAACAAACGGAATTTGCACACAAAACTTAGAATTTTCAGAGTATGTCAAGAGCCTATGCCTTATGAAAATTTCATATTTCCTTATACCACCCTCAAGCTGAATTTTTGGCCATTTAGAGAGCTGCCCAAAATCTTCAGTTTTAGAATTTGAATCACTTACTGAATGTGAAATGGGGTGGATCCCCATCCGTTGTAGTGGCTGCCCCAATCTAGAAATTGTAGCCTTCTTTGCCATCCTTTTTACTATTGCAACGGACCCAAGTTGTGATCCTACACATAGAGCAAACATGTTAGTGAAAATAAGAGTGTTTAGCAACACTTTTTTGATCACCTTATCAAGCCTTATGATCATTATATGAACTCCTCTTCGATGTCTTGATTTTCCTTTACAACTACTCACCCGGATTCCAAAAGATTTTCTTATGTCATCTTTATCATGGCTGTAACATGTGATTTTCTTCTTCAAGCTCATCCTTGTAGTCGCTGGAAATCCACTTGCACATGCTTGGATCACCTCCACGGTGTTGAGGGGTGGGAAGCACATCTTCATAGGGCCAATATTCACCATAGTGATAGTAAACCTTAGAGGTAACAAGCTGGAAATGTGAAAAATAGCAGTCATCAAGTTACAAACAGCCCTCCCATTGATCCTAAGATCATAATATTGATTGCTTACCACCATCTCCATGATTATCCAAACTTTATCCCTTGTCCAACAACATAAAATAGAGTGGAAGTGGTCTGTTTCAAGATGATCTCCTTCATATCATGGCTGTTAAAGTGTGTTTTCCCACATAGAGTTTGATTTAAAAGAATTGGAAATGAATCAAGAACAGTTGTACATACCTCAATTTTGACCAATGGTTGTACAACCTTGCCTTGCATGCTTCCCTTGGTCAAAACCACCTCATGTAGTATTTGCAATCTAAGAAGTAAATCATGATGCTTACCACGATTTGGAGTGGTTTGCATGCCCTTCATCATGCTCTTCACTTTATTGTTATTTTTCATGATTCAAAGGCCTTACCAACCTCCTTGCATGGGTGCCAAAGAACTTGGAATTTGTATGACAACAATGCCAAGCTTGTAAATCTCACCTAGATCCCACATCCATATTTGGAATTTGCAACTCCCCATCCATAGATTCTCTTGAGGAAATTCCTTCTTCCATTTAGTGCCTTTCATCTTGACTTCGTTGTTAGCATGATCTTTATGATGTTCAAAATATTGTAAAGACAAAGTAGGGTGTTGATGCAACAAACCTTTGATGTGAAGATTGTCAAAATGCTTACCATTAGTGGCTGATGTGGAAATTACAGCAAGATGAAAATGAGCAATAGTACATGGGACCTTGACTTTGGCCATCACTTTTTCTTCATCCATATGCATAATGGATCCTTCATCCTTTAGCTCATGCTCCACGATTTCCTCTTCTTCCTTCACCACTATGGAATGACTCATAACACTACTCTTAACAGGTGTTGGTTCAAACCTTGCAATGTTTGCATAGGGTTCATTACTTCTAGGGTTGGAACAACTTCAACCTTGGATGCTTGACACCCCTCATGTAAAGTTTGTTCATTCACACAAGTAGCTGCCTCAATTTGCTCTTCTTCCTCCATACCCCCTGAAATCACTCTATTTGGTTCCTCCTCACCTGTCCTCTACTTGCAGCCCTTTTTGCTACTCATGAATTCGACGAAAACATTCATCTTGCTGCCCTAAACGTTTTGATTTTTGCAATTCAAATTTTTTAATAGTTGGCTGTTCACTAACCTCTTTCACTTCTAAATTTGTGCCCTCGTTTGGTGATGGATACCTACGACAGTTCACTAGAGGCTCTTCTTTCTTTGCTCTTTTACTTTTATTTCTTGTGTACAATTCTAAAACTTCTTCCAAGGTGTTATAGGCTGCCTTCATATCAACCTTCCTCTCATATTCATCAAAGATCATAAGTTTGTCCTCATCTTCTTTATTTTGTTTCTCCAACCTTGCCTTTTGCGTAGGATCATTCCTATGTCTTTTCTTGAATGATGCTAAGGGCCGCATCGCTGATAGTAAATTGTTGCACAAGCTGATACTTAATGTCTCATCTCTTCATTCTATCTTTATCTCTTTTCTGCACACGCATCAACCTTGAATAGGATCCATTGTATACAATTCCAAACCCTACAGCTGGCCAAAATTTTGGCTTTGATATCACTGAAATATCCCTTTTAAGACTAAAAACTAAACAAAGGGGTTTTCCAACAAACCCTAACACAACAAAAAAAAATTCTGATTTTTTTATCAAATTTTAACAAAAATTCAGAATCCTAGAAATATGAAATTAGGGCACAAATTGTAATTTTTCACCATTAAATAATTGTCCAAAAATTCAGAATAATTACAGCCACCAAAACCTCTTCAAATCTGATTTTTAACAAGCAAATATAGGCTGGAAAATTCCAAATAAAATAGTAGAATATTATTCAAATCTTGTACAACAAATTAGGCATGAATTAGCCCTTTCAAATGCAAATTTAGACCCAACAATTGGGTCGCCCAACTCTAAACAAGCAAAATGCTGCCACTAAAAAATAGCCCAGCCCTCACAAGTCTTCAATAGCCTTTCACCCCAATCATTGGCCTATTTTTTGCCTCCAACCCTAGACGCTACCATCCAAATGGAAGTCGCCACTCTTCCCAACCAAGCGCTGCCCTTGTACCTTGCTAAAACCCTTGTGAATGGCTCCCAACAACAAGCCAAAGTACCACAACCGATAGTCACAGTTGTCAATGCAAATTGCTTCCTTAAAAGAGGGTCAAATCACTGAATCATTGAGTCTGAAATGCAATTACAGCACCTGAAAATAGTGCTACCCTGAATAGGAGTGGAGGTTTTCATCCCCAAACCCTTGTATCCTTGAAGTTTTTTGTCTTGAAGTCACTTAGCCAAACGTTTCGTGCTTTAGCCTCATAATTTTTTATCATAATATCATGGTAACATTTCAACTGATCATCATACTACCTTTTATACTATATTTTCCACAAATTCTCCCCTAAAAGGGGCCTTCCACTTGGAGGGAGGGTTAAAGTGGTTTTAAAAGATCTTTTCTCTTCTCTCCATTAAGGGTTAAGCTAACCCTTATTCACAAGTTACCTTTTTAAGTTATAAAATAAAAAGATATATCACAAAGATATCTTTTATAACTTAAAATTAGAACCTATGTTTCCCTTTTTTCCCTTAGCCTAGGGAAAGCACCAAAAGAACTAGGCTAAAGGTCATGTCCGTGCTTAGGCCAAAAAGGGGGACATGACATAGTTCCCTAGGTTTTCACATTTAAGGTCCTTTTTATTAAGTTAGACACATGGTGATGTGTCCTTCCCTATCTTTTAGGTCTCCGATATAGTCAAATCTTAGGAACTCTTTTAAAGCGCTCAACCAATCTTTGGGGAAGCTGTCATTTGACATATTTACTGTCATTAACCGGTTTTATTAGCTCGCATTGCTTCATACAACTATTCAATGTAGTGTTATGAGATCTACAACGGTCATAGAGGACTTCCATTTTTTGCTCTAGCATCTTAGACTTACTCACTTTTTCACAAACGTTTTGTTAGGGATCACGAGTTGTTACATGTTTGCTTCTGATTGCTAACACTCCCTATCAAAATATTGTCATGTAGCCAAGAATTCTAGAAGAATTCCAAAAAAATAAGTTAGTAGTCTTTGTACATGCTTGTGGTTATGAGGATACCTTGTCACACTAGGTAAAAGTTTTCTATATTATTGCTATTTTTACATGCTAAGGGTTTGGGGTCATGTATCGTCTTTATCATGTTAGATTTGCATTAGGGCTTACATTTTTGTATGGAGTAACATATTGTTTCTATGGAAATCGGGAAATCGTGAATATAACATTCTTTAACCTCTTTTAGATGAAAAATAGAAAAAATACGAAAAATATTGGCTAGATCTTGTGGGTGAATTGAGGTTATTTGTATCTTGTTATTGCATGCTTTATTTCTAATTATTTCCAATTATTGTTGCTAATAACATAGAGTAGCAAATTTTGCATTAGTGGTTGGACTTGCACGACCCTTCCAAACCCTAGATCTACCTTGTCATCTATGTTTTCCATTTAGATATTTGATCGTTAGCCCTTATCGGTGCACTCCATCACAATGGATTTTAGATGTTATATGCTATTTGAAAACCCTTGTTTGTTGATTGCATATTTTTTACTCCATCTTACCAAGCTCTCTATGGGCATCCGTGTAAATTTAGATATTCATAATTTTCAATTTTTTTTTCATATTTCTGTGTTTCGCTCAAATTTCTATTTCAATTTTTAGTGATCAATGTTGAGTGCTCATTCTTTATTGTTTAATGTTGAATGTACAAAATAACTATTGCATAACATACCATAGCATAGAAGAGTATACAAATAACAACCACCGTGTATTCCCAGTAGCTAGTGCTCAATACAAATGTGCGCAGTACAGGGAGGCCCTGATATAATTGCCCTTTCCCTGACTTACATCATTCTATATATATGACAAGAAGCTAACGCTTGCCGGTTAAACATAATTATCAACAATTGAACATACTAATGAGTCTTTACAAAACTACCTAAGGCAATCATTAACCACTTAAGAAATATGACAGTCTACATTATCCCCTCCTTAAAACAAGTCGGAGTCCCTTTTGACACAATTCATAGACAACATGATAAACATTAGAATAAAGAGGGAAGACAAAATTCGAAACGTCTGAATCTTTGAACGAGTGTTGAAGTTTGAATTTGTGCACACAAAAACCACTACCCAAAGATGGCGTTGAAAACCCATGTTTTTTTAATTTTAATTTTAATTTCTTATATTTTATTACTACCAGACGACTGATCTTTAGTTGATTGACTATTGGGTGCTTGAGTGAAACAAGCCAACAACGGACATACAAAGCCAAAGCTTATGTAAATTATGAAGAGTGTACGGCTGGAGTAGAAGTGGTAGATCAATGTACAACCCGGAATGTATGCCCATGTTTGTTAGATGGGAATGTACATTGAGGTTTGTCAGAGGGGAACAAATGTCTAGATTTGTCAGAGGGAAGAAATATCTAGGTTTGTTAGAGGGGAACATACGTTTAGGTTTCTCAGAGGGAAACATACGTCCAAGCTGTCAAAAGGGGAAGTACATCTAGGTTTGTTAGAGGGAACCTACGTTTTGGGGAGGGGCATACAACTACACAACTGGGGAATGCACAAAGTGGGACGTTTAAGGTTGGATGGTGGTGTTGGCCACGTGGTTGGAAGGAACAATTTAGGTCATACATTTGGGACAAACATGGCAAAGCATACGGTTGGGAGGAGCATGGTGTATAGTTTTCTTGAAACAAAGGGGTATACAACTTGAAATCAGGTGTACGGTTTACACAATGGGGTTACAGTTGGAAGGGGTGCACACTCTACACTTGCGTGTTTTATGTTGCCTTTATAATGGGCTTTATCTTTACCTTTTTACACGATGGGCCCATTGGTTACTTCTTCATCCAACTTGGTATATTGATCATATTGATATTCTTGTACCTTAAATATTTATCATGCTCATGCTCCCTTTGTATTTTGAACACAAGTGCCCTCGATTTAAAATTTATACACCACAAGTATTTGTGATGACAACATAGTCTCAGTTGATCATTGTGTCATGACTCTATTCATCTAGGGAAAGCATGTTTGCAGTGAAATATAATTCAAAAATAGGTCATTCTTCACCTTCATGTTGAATTTTATCCTTAGATCTCACATGCATGCCCACTGTAGTTGGCTCTTTGAACTTCTTGCTGGCTACCTGTTAAAATTGGTAGGCCAATTTATCATCGAACTATGCACCCTTGACATTGTATTTTGTGAGCCCAAGTGGGTAAGCTAACAATGGCATTGAAGGCTCAGAAGGACTTGGCATCATCGACATTTTATTTTGGCCTTCCCGTTGCTAGCTATGGCTTTTTGGATTTCCATAATCTCAACACTATTGCAATCTGGTTGGAACATTTTAAAATCTTCCATCTACCAATGGAATAGACCATTGAGGGAGTTCATATTATCTTCGGAGCACGATTGTAACTCTAAGACTCCATTGTTTGGCTCCATCGTACCTCTATTCCTTTTCGTTTAGTGTTATTCTTTTGAGTTCAAATCCGATGAGTTTGATGGCAGTGCTTCCTCACTGACTGTCAGGTTCTTCAAATATATGACATACTTCTGACCTTTTCAATGGAAATTAATTTCTTTTTCCGGTTATTGTCGGCTTTGGCTGCTATCAACCAACCTCGACCCAATAGTGCATCATAGTCCTTTTGTAATGAGATGATTAGAAAATTCAACAAAAGGGGTTGGGTTCCAATAAATACTTTTTGTCCCTTTAGTGCACCCAATACCTTAATGCCAGTTGATTTTCTCCTACAAATTGGAATATCAGAGGCCGCATAGTTGCTTTCACAAGACTTCCTTTTTTTTCTCTACAAGAACATTCATGCCAGAACCACTATCGATGATAATGTTTGTTAAAATATTGCCTAGGATTTCCATATGCACGATTGTCGACCGTCGGGCTAGATTCATCTTCAGGAGCATAGGCTCAATCACTTGGTCACTTGACAATAGGGATTTGACTATGGGTTCATTCTTTTGATTTTTGCTCTCCCCATCACTCGACACTACACCATTTGACATTAGGTGTGCCATTGTATGCTCCATGTTTAGGTCAATGTTTTGTATGATAGCAGTTATAACATTTTTGAGTTTTGGAATGCTTTACAATGAGTCAACTATATTCACAGGTACAATGATTTGCAAGACATGTCATGCAATAACTTTGTTTGAGGCAATTTTGTTCATCGTTGTATTTGTATGTTCTTGTGACTGATATCATTCTTTGACTATGACCCTCTCGACTTCCACCCTTGCTTCGGCGAGCCTTTCCTTCTCTATGCATGGGTCGAGGTAATTGGCTTTCTTCCCTTGTGCTTCGGTAATCGCCATAAATTTCTTGGACTTCGGCTTTGTCAATCATATTGACTTTGTCTTGCTTTGGACAATTGTCGTCGTTATGATCCTCATGCTCACACCATCTACTGTAATATCCCCAAATCAAGACAATTTTTGAATTCTGATTTTTAGCACCAAACCCTAGCTAAACAATATATTTTTTTGATTTTTATAGAAAACCCTAGTTCTTCAAAAATCACACCAAAGCTGTAATAAAATATTCCCAAACCCTAGTGACAGTTTAGTAAATATTCCAATGAAAATTAGGGCAACAAATGAACATAACAACCTCAAACCCTAGGTGCCAATATGCTGGAAATTATAAAAATATTACAGGTAGAATCAGAATCCATTTAAATGAATGGTCAATCAAGAAGATTGGACCAATAAAAAGCAAGATCGTGCTCTGTAGAATTTGAACTTACAGCATCAGGTTTTGGAGACCTACGTTCTACCGAACTGAACTAAGAGCGTTTTCTTAGAAAAAAAGAAAGGGCCTTTTTACTCTTAAAACTGACCCAATCACTGATTGCTGATGTTCCAGTCAATTGATATCACTGGAGCTCCTTTCTGTTTCTTTCCTTCTGTAGGAAAAGGACTAGGTAGGGATGACAGGATTTAAACCTGTGACATTTTGTACCCAAAACAAATGCGCTACCAAGCTGTGCTACATCCCTTTCAATTATTAGTCTATATATATTATTAATATATATTTTGTTTTCCACATTTATTTACATTTACAATGAAACCCTTACAAAATGCTGCCAACAATTATGCAAACCCTCACATAAAACTATCAAGTGTTACAACAAGTATTAGCACATAAAATCATCCCATCAATCCAACTATCTGAAGGAAGATGAAGGAAGACCAAATATCTGATTTTTGGTGATTCCCTTCCACAACAAGTGTTGGAAATGATAATTAACAATTCCAAATAATTATAGAAAATTACTGAATGTGTTTTAGGCTATGATTCGCCTTTCGAACCCTCAAATGGGCTCCCAAGGCAAGTCGCCGTAGTTGGGAAAAATAGTATAGCATGTACCAAGCTCGTGCAACCCTAGAAGGGGTCTTCAATTCCTCAAAATGTTGCGCAACCCTATGATAGGAGTCTTCAAACACACTAACCAGGTTGTTGCCTTGAAAATGGCCTCAAACCCTTGTCAAATGGCCTCAAACCAAGTTGCCCTCCTTGACCTAGTCACCACTCTTGCAATTACTTCATCACACTCTAGGAAGGGTCAAAACCTTTATTTTTTAAATATGATGATCAATTACAGCCTCTGAAATGAAGTTGTCGACTATGAAAATTAGAGGGTTTCATCCCTAATCCTTTAGAACCTTGAAGGTTTTTGTCTCCAAATCCTTTAGTTAAGCTTTTCGTGCCTAGACTCCAAAATCAATATCCAACATAACATGCTCTCACACTAAAACATCATCTCCTTTTTATATTCTTGCTTCCAAGGGTGCATTCCTTTTAGAGGGAAACCTGAAATATTTAAAAGGGCCAATTCCTTTTTAGCTTTTACTTAAGGCCTTGGAACGCCCATGACCCTTAAAGTCCCCCATTTAAGTGAAAATTAGAACAATAAAGCAATTTTGACAAATTAAAGCATATTATTATTTTGATTTAAAGTATTTAAAAATGCTTTTTATTTTAATAATAATATCACATTATTTTTATAAAAAAGGGACATTACAGTCCACCCTTCCCAAATTTGCTTGCCCTCAAGCAAATGCAAGCCCATCTATTATTATCTCGGAAATACCTAGATCCCACTTCAATCTTGGGAACTTGCAACCCCAAACACTTGCTTCATAGCCTTGAGCTTCAATGTGTCCCCTATTGTTACTGTTCGCTGGAAACAAACTCAGCTGCGCCCACTCATGCTTGTCATGTGCCATGATCATTGTACTTTCCTGGATATATGCAAACTATGCATTCTTTGACTCCTAAGACTCTCTTTATCAACACTCATATGAGCTGTTTCTAAATCTGAACAAAACAAACATATCAATGAAAACCAAAGGTCTCCATCTCCCTTTTTCACTCCTCCCTCTCGGCCAAACAGGAGTGTGGCTCAAATCTCCTTCCTTGCTTGAAACCTTAAGCATTCTCTCATCCCAATTGGTAGGTGGAAACATGTTTTTGGTCGCCCGAGAAGGCATTAATGGGCTGCCTAGGCTGTGCCAAATAGCACCAAACATAGAATAACTGCCGTTATGCTCCAAACTTGCCCCTAAACTGAGAGTTGCACCTTTCCCATGGGTTGGGACGACTTCCAACATGACTGAAATCAACTCTCCATTTCCACCAAACAAGGAACCCTGAATACATGCAATCGAAATGACAACTACAGCTATGTACCTTGTATTCAATTGGCTGTACTTGTGCATAACAGCGTTCTTATGATCCTTAGTTGTGAGCAATTTTGACAAGGATTCACCCTTTCGGAATTCCCCCTTGCAACATGTCTTCAAAATGAACTTTATGACTGTCATGGTCACGCTAGAGGGGCTGGTACAGTGGTTGGCAGCATGGCAAAAATGTGTACAACTGTTGCCCCTCAGGGGTTTTCTTGTCAAACTCAACCATACATGGTCTCCAGAGGGTTACCCTCCTCCTCCTTTGGTGGAACCTTCCACGCTTGCCTTTTGGAAACTCCATTTCCAGCCAATGCTCCACAAAATTTCTGAGTAATCCTTATTTATTGTGGTGTTGGGGCACCCATTATAGATTCCAAGGATCCTCATGGATCTCCCTTCAAGCCTATGGCATAGGTTACCAATTTTTCTGAATAATGCAATCTTGAACATAATTGAAACCATACCTTTCTTGCATTCCCATTGAGTGCTCACCTTCCAAACTTTCATGTGAGCACCATCGTTAAGTTGGCAGCCCTGCCATGAAGCCCAATGAAGCACCAATCTTGCCCATAGTTCACTTCCAAGCTGCCCTTTCCACTCATACCTCCAAAGTGGCATGTGAGTGTAAAACAACTGTAGAATTTTCTTACCTTTGGAGCTGTCCTTAACTTGGTCTTCCTTCCCCACAAGATGGAGAGTATTTGTGGCCTTCACACAGTCTTCTGCTTCGGAATTCAGAATTCCCTTCCCCGAGGCATACTTCTTCAGAAAGAGGTGAACACCACTATCTATATGCTGCTGCCTTAGCACAACAATTGCAAAATCAAGGGCATTTACCATGCTGAGAATGAGCTGAGTTTCAATTCTTGCAAGGAGCTACCCCAATACTAAATTTCTAGAGTTCCTTGCCCTTGAAATGGGCGGAGTTCTCACATACGAGAGTGGCTGTACCCATTCAGAAATTTCAGAATTGTTGATGCATGAAGTGGGCTGAGTTCCCACAGAATTTTTTGCACAAGATGTGTGCTGAGTTCCCACCCATTGGAGTGGCTGAATATCCACAAAAAACTCAGAATTTTCTGCTCTTGATATGGGCTGAGTTTTCACAAAATAGAGGGGTTGTCCCAACTAGAGATTTTCACAATTTTTGTTACTTACCAAAGACGGAGTGGGGTGGATTCCCTCATGCTGTAGTCGCTGCTCAAACTCAGAATTTGCAGCCTCTTTCCAACGTCTGAAAATTTCACATGGATCCCACATCAATATGGGGAATTTGCGACTCCCAATGCTTGAGTCTTCTGATGATATTGATGGCTTCTATTGCACTTCTCTCTTATTTGTTACTAACAATTGCTTCTTCCAATCTCCCTCATGAAATCCAGAGTCATGCAATGAAAATGAGCTATTGTTAAAATCAATGGAAAAATCAACATTCTCTTCTAAAACATACCTTTCCATAGAGTTGTTCCGAAATATTTTTGCTTTATAGGGTTGTTCTGAGTGTTCTTTTTTCTCCATCTCAAGGTGTTTTACTTCATAGGGTTGCTCTGAGTGTTCTTTTTTCTCCATCTTAGGGTCTTTTAAGAACTTCAATTTTTTTTTGATGTTGACCTCTCTTCTTCATTTTTATCCATCCTTGGCAGTTCTTTTTGCTGCCTCAAACCCTGCTGATAGGGCTCCTTCTACTTCCCCAAAGTGACTGATTTTTGTTGTTTTAAAATTGCAGCCCTAGGCTGCCCTAAAGTACTGCCCCTTTGTTGTTCAAAGGGCCCCAAAGTGCTAATTTTCTGTCGTTCAAGGGGCATAATTTCTTCCTTTTGCTCTACTGCCAAATAAGGCCTCAACTTCTCATATTTTCTAACAAAATTTTCAATCAACACGTGCAGTTGGAGAAAATTTCTGATCTTGCCTCACTTTAACCCCTAAGAAAGATAATTATTGTTGATAAATATCATCACTCATTTAAAAGTCAAAGTCATAATTGTTTGCATAGAATTTACAACATTTTCTGCATGCTTCTCATTGAGAGCTCCAAGGAAATGTTGAAACATTTCAATAATAAGATATCACATTCCAAATCCAACATCAAAACATATGACCTAATTTTTGCCATAGTTTCTAGAATTGTAACCCACCTAGCCAGAGAAAGTCCTTTGCTGTCCCCTAGACCTTCAAAACTCTTCACAATTTGCTAAAATATCCCCCTCATGGTTTTGCTACTATAAGGAACCTTGGGAGCTGTCATTCTTGTAATTTCACTAATACAATTGGTAACCAAAAGCCTTACCTTTTTATCTGGGTGTCACAAGAGTTGGGGCCGAACCAAGCAAATCATGGATGGCTGCACCGCCCATTCCATTGTCACATACTGAAACTGATTTACCTTGGATAACCCATTTTCTACTTCTTCCAAGATGTTGATTAGGTCACCTATTGGTTGACATGGATGCTCTAGCTTCCTCTCTACTTCGTAGAGCTTCTCTTTCCCAACTTCTTCCATCATGCCGCATTCAAAATTTGATCTAACCCTTCAAGTTGGCAAAATCTAAGCTCTGATACCACAACAATATCCCCAAATTGGGACAATTTCTGAATTCTGTTTTTTTAGCACCAAATCCTAGCCAAATGATATATTTTTTTGATTTTTACAGCAAAATTCTTCAAAAATCACACCAAAGTTGAAATAAAATATTCCCAAACCCTAGCAGCAGTTTAGTAAATATTCCAATGAAAATTAGGGCACGAAATGAACATACCAACCTCAAACCCTAGGCACCGATATACTGGTAATTATTAGAACATTATGTGCTTTCCTAATCCAAATTCTCAATGAAACCCTTACAAAATGCTGCCAATAATTATGCAAACCCTCATAGAAAATTATCGAGTATTACCACAAGTATTAGGGCATAAAATCATCTCACTAATCCAGCTATCAAGTCACTAATATGAAGGAAGAGGCAACAAAACCAAATATATGATTTTTGATGATTTCCTTCCACAACAATTGTTGGAAATGATAATTAAAAAATCCAAATAATTATAGAAAATTATTGAATGTGTTTTAGTCTATAAATAGCCTTTCAAACCCTCAAACAGGCTCCCAAGGCAAGTCACCCTAGCTGAGAAAAATAGTAAAGCATGCACCAAGCTCCTGCAACCCTAGAAGGGGTCTTCAATTCCTCAAAATGTAGTGCATCCCTATGATAGGTCTTCTAACACACGAACCAGTTTGCTGCCCTGAAAATGGCCTCAAACCCCTGTCAAATGGCCTCAAACCAAGTTGTCATCCTCCTTGACCTAGTCACCACTCTTGCAATTACTTCATCACACCCTAGGAAGGGTCAAGACTCAAAACCATTATTTTCTGAATATGATGATCAATTACAGCCTTTGAAATGAATTTTCCCACTATGAGAATTAGAGGGTTTCGTCCCCGATCCTTTATAATGTTGAAGGTTTTCGTCTCCAAAGCCTTGAGTTAAGCTTTTTGTGCCTAGACTCTAAATTCAATATCCAAAATAGCATGCCCTCACACTGAAACATTATCTCCTTTTTATATTCTTCCCTCCAAAAGTTGCATTCCTTTTGGAGGGAAACTTGAAATATTTAAAAGGGTTAATTCCCTTATAACTTTCACTTAATGCCTTGGAATGCCCATGACCTTCAAAGTCCCCCACTCAAGTGAAAATTAGAACAATAAAGCACTTTTGACAAATTAAAGAATAATATTATTCTTATTTAAAGGATTTAAAATTACTTTTTATTTTAATAATGGTATTATTTTGTTTTTAGAAAAGGGGACATTACATCTACAAAGAAGTCTTGTGTTATTTCAATTACAAAAATCTCTTGTGAAATGCTCCTACTCATTACACTCCTCACATTGGACAATTGGTTGTCCTTAGTATTTGTACTGAACTTGACTCTCAGCACCACTATTATTCTACTGTTAGTAGTTTCTTAGCGTCATGATGGGTGGTGTTGATTTCTCTCTGTGTGTGAATAGCACTTGGTCGTTCCTATTTGCTAATTATATGGGTTCTTATTTTACAAATCTCACACAAAAGATCCTTGCCTTCATTCTTAGCATCTCCCTTCAATTTCTTCTTCATCCGGAGCATGTTGTTTCTTAAGGTTCTCTTTGATCCAGGTTCACTATCATTGGTGAAGTCAGGGTTTTCTTCTTCATGTCTTTTTGAGTTTGAGGATGTCTTATTCTCGCTTTTAATGTCTATGGCTCAATTGTGTGCATCTTTGTAAGATGAGGGTGGGACCACTTTCATCGTCCTTCGCAATGAGGGTACCATGCATTCAATGAACCATCGCTCCTTAAAGTTGTCAACGAGTTCTTTTTTCAAGTTTGCTCAGTAACTCTTTGAGTCTAATGTTATAGGCTTAAACATTCTTGTGTTTACCTTGTCAGGTAATGTAGATTTTTGCGACAATCTCATTGTCGTCTTTGAGGAGCTTAAATTCATTCTCGAATGCTTCCGTAGTTTCTCCCATGTAACCTTAGTAGTGCATGGGGCATCAATGCATGAATCAGTGGCCACTCCTTGAACTGTGGCTAGAAAGCACCACAACCAAAGACATTCGTTTGAGCATCCATTAGCGGTCTAGATTGTAACACATCTTGCAATGTCGTACGAGATTACCTGATTCATTACCAATGAACTTTAGCAGTTTTTGCTTTTTTAGAGATAGAGTTGATGGGTTAACCATGGCTCTGTTTATGGATTGCTTTTGATGTGGCTCTTGGATTATATTTCTCCTCCAGAAGGTTTGCGATGGATGTTCCTCTTCTCTCTTGGCGCTATCGGACACGTCTCCATGCTTGACCTTTCATTCGGTAGGGATCTATAAACTACCTTGTGCTTTCAGGGCCCCTTTTCTTGCTACTCCCTCCAACTTGTCATTCGGGCTGCTCCAAACTCTTCTCATGATTCTCTTGCGGCGCCCTTTGACCCAACCTAGTTGGCAAGGTTTGCACTTCCTTCTTCCAGAAGGGGCTATGGCATTCTCAACCCACTCCTTACTTGCGAGGGGCACAAGTTCCACCGGTGAACCCTTTCTTGGTTTCAGCTCCAACCCTAGGTTTGAATTCTACTTATGCTTTGGCCTTGGCTTTCACTTCTACTTTGTACTTTGCTTGATTGATTTTTAGAATTGGCTTCCTATCGCTGCCATTGTATTCTTTCGTTGTGCTCCATCAATCGAGTAGACCGTTTAACTCTAGGTCCCCTCTCTGGCCTTGTTTTCTTCTTCTCTCGCCTTTGTTTGGAGTCAATATCATGAACTATTTCTTGTATGACGTCGGTCTTCTTCTTCTTGAACTCTTTGTACCATTGTAATTTGTTTTGTTGTTATGTTTCACAATGACATTTGGCACAAAGATCTTATTATGCCGACAGGTTTTCTACAGTGGCAATAGGGGGGTGAAGTGTAATGTAGTGAGTTGTTCACAATTATGATCGACCTTAAATTTGACATCCATTTGACCATCACAGGGCAATTTCAACCTTAAATTTGATGTTCATTTGATTGTCACTTAGAAGTTTGTTCTTTTTGCTTAGAGAAGTCAATTGAAAAATCGTAATATCTTCGCCATGCAATAGGGTTTGGAGGCCCTTTTTTTTTCTAGATAGATTTTTTCGACCTTAACATAATGGTGCAGCTAGATTCATGCCATTTTTCACTATTTAGTGGAGTTGGCAGAGGAGGTAATGAAATTATTAATTAATGTAGGATGTGAAAAATCCAAGACAAGAACCTTGAGATTGATGTATCTCAGTTTATTTTAGATAGATTTGTTAAAGATATCTATACTATTAAGATAATGTAGTGCCCTGTCGACAATAGGTATTGTTGCCCCACGTTCACTTTCAACTGACTTTTAACTTGACCTGATGTTTTTTAAAGGCACGGCAACAAAATGGTTACAATAAAACTACACTACCAGGAACAAGAAGTACAGAATAATAATTACATAACATACCATTATATAGAAGAGTATAAGAGTAATAGCAGCTTTGTATTCCCAGCTGTTAGTGCTCAATACAGATGTGTGCAGTATAGGGAGGATCTGATACAAGTGCCCTTTCCCAGGCTTACATCATTCTAATTATATGACATGAAAACCCAACAGTTGCTGGTTAGACACATTCGTCAACAACCAAACATACCAACAAGAGTCATTAGAAAACTGTCTAAGGCAATCATTAATGACATAATGTATATGACGGTCTACAACATCAATGTCATAGATGTTAATGTTATTTGAATTACATCTCTTTAGAATGTTTAAATGATTTTTAGCAGTTTAATTATACAAGAAAAGCTGTAAAATATGTTTTTAATAGTTTTCTTGTATATATATATATATATATATATATATATATACACACACAAAAGAAATCCAGGAATCTTTTTTGCTGTTCTAGAAATTAATACCTCTGTCCCAGAAACTCGGAGAAACATAGCAATTCATAGATTACATTACTTATAAAGTTAGAGGACAAAATTTTAAACCTCTATGTCTTCAGGTGCACAAGGATCAGGTCCGTATTCTAAACTTGTCAATACTAATATGTAGTAGCACAAACCAAGAAAATAAAAATAACAGAAGATCTTGACATTTATTTTTATTGGAAGTCTCTGTCTCTTAAATAATATTCCATAAATGTAAGCATGAGAGTTTTATTTTAATCTTTTTGAGTGTTCAGATTTTCTCTCTGCATCAGTGTTCCCAAAACTGTAAATGACAATTAACTGGTATGTCATTCTAAAAGACCAATCTCAAAATTTTGAAAATCGACATCTTTTGCATAAACCCAATAATACTTTTTTGAAATCAAAAGCTAAGATATTACCAAAATTGCAATTAATTGGAAAAATTGCAATTTATTGGAGATTTTGATTTCCCTCCACAGCATCACCCAGATTCACCAAAATTAAGTACTTATTTGAATATTATATTTTCTACCAGCTTAGAACCCTTTATTGCTGTGACACAGAGGACCCTTCCTTGAGGAATAGGATTTTGTATGATGAGCTTGTTCAGTTGAAAATACTACTCTCTAATACATTCATTCTTCTTATAAGTTTGCATGATTGAAATCCCATTGCATGACAAAGGACTATATTACAGTATAGTGAAATACCAAGAGAAAACATTTCTAAGCACGAAGCAATATAGAATCTCCATGAAATGCTCGGATATCGATTCACCCCCTGCCCCGATTAGGGTCTGATCCGTACCATTTTGGGTAAGTTCAGATTAGACTGTGGCCAGTTTTATCCTGTTCATTCAGGGTCTTATGCTGAAGAACCGGGACGGACCCAAATGTTTTTGACTGTTTAAAATTTCTTCTATATTTTTATATTTTAATTTTTTAAACAATAAGACTTAAAGTAATGAAAAAAACCAAAAAAAAAACACACTTTCAAACTCTAGGAATTGCTAAAAACTCAAAAACATAAAATAAAACAACTCTTGCCTAGAATATTTGGCTAGATTATTTCTATGTTTAATATATTCTTTGTACGGTGTACCTAAGGTGAAAACAATCGCCATACTGGCGAGCCCAATTTGCTGTATCTGAACCCATACTCAAAACAGACCAACTACCTAGATTGAACATATCAAAACACCATTCATATCAGCATAACATAATCATAAATGAGACCAGATATTTGGAAATGACGTTTTTGTAAGAACATCTCTAATGTACAATATCTCTAGAATTCATGGCAATCTGATACAAGGAGAATATGAGAGAGCTCCCTCAATTATTAACAAATTATAGGGGTAACCATATGTAATGAAATTACTTAGACAAATAAATCAGGATCATGGTAATGTATCTCAATATAAATATCAAGGTCAGAATAACAACAATAACTCACAATAATAAGGGCATAAGAGAGGAGATTTACACAAGATGGTTGCAAGCTAAGCAAAGTCCTGGAACTATATGAATGAGCCACTTAGAGTGGGCAACCTCCACAAACTTATAGTAAGAATGATATTTGTAATATGATGATCTAATACTAACCACTACCTCCTATATATACCCTACTTAGGCTAATGATACTCCATAGGTCGCCACTTCTACCAACATGAAGATATAAAAATTATCAAATGACTAAGTGGTTATGCTAATCACAAATCGGCCACATATATCCCAATACACGTCAACGGTTAAGGGTGTAGCATGCTTCTCCCCTTCAAACCAATGTTGTTCTCAACGTTGACGATATCTGAGTGCTTGTGTAAGAACAATGATCCTCCCATGTTGCATCCTCACTAGTTTTATTTTTCCACTTGATCAAACACCTTGTAATCACCCTTGTTTGAAACCTCTTTGTGTCTGTCTAGAGGATTTTCTCAGGTTCTAAAGTGATTCTTCCCTCTTCATCAAGCTTGGTAACTCTGTCGGGCTTGAAACTCTTTGTCCAATGACCTAGTAGGAAACATAAAGGATCAGATGTATTGTTGCTGAGTGAGGTAACTCTAGTTTGTATGCCAAACTGTCGATCTTTTGCAAGATCCGATAGGACTTGTAATACTTAGGTGAAATCTTGTTATCCTTGTTTTGTTGTTTTAGGAACATTTGCTTTTATGAATATAATCACACAAAAACCCAATCTTCTGCTTCAAAATGTCTTTTTGTGTGGCGCTGGTCAACTTGCTGTTTCATTCAGTTTTGTGCCATTGCCAAGATCTCTTTGAGACTAATGGATATCTCTTGTTGGTGTGGAATGTGGTCTTCAATTCCCTAAACCTTTGGTTGAACCCTCATGGATGAGGTGATGGATGGTGGTTGGTACTTAGACAATGCCAAGAATGGAGACATTTTGAATGAGGAATGGAAAGAAGTGTTCTATCACCATTCTGCTAATGGTAGTAGCTGAACCTATCTCTCTTAGTTAACCGAAACAAAACATTGGAGATAACCCCTCAATCACTTATTGACTACTTTATCTTGTCCATCAAATTGGGGATGATATGACGGGTTACGAGTCAACTGAGTGCCCAAGCATGAAAATAAATCAGTCCAAAAATTATTGGTAAATATAGGATCACGATCACTTACTATAATCTTTGGGGTCTTATGTGGCTTCTAAACTGTATCCATAAAAGATGATGGTATTGTACTTTCTACAAAAATATGTGACAAGATGTAATGTCCCCGTTTTCGAGTTCACTTGCAGCATAGTTAGAGCTGACTTTCTGGGTTGGTGACAACATAATCGAAGGTGTATTTTGATGTCACCAAGGTGTTTGGGTGATCTAATGGAGCTGTATGACACTTTTCAGAGAGATTTCGGACTTTGGGCTCGGACTTGCTATTTTTGGCAAATTAGGGTTTCTGTTCGTTTTGAGTTTTCTAGTGTTGGATGATTTAGCCTATTCCTGACTCTTGTAGGCTAGAGCAGATGGTCAGGGGGTCTTATTTGACAGTATTCGGTATGGCTTCGCCTCCAGTGATCAGTGAGAGTTCAGATCTGACTTTCATTGGACTCAGTTTGACACACTTACTATTTATAGTAAGTGACTATTTCAGGACAGTCAAAATTTTTATCTATAGCAGGGCCCCTGAATAGGCTTCATTTGCAGTGCCAATCCTTTACACCATTGGTTTGATCAGATAATGAGGGATTTACTATTTATAGGAAATCAGTGGTTGATAGAGAGGGACCCTTACTATTTTTAGTAAGATAGTTGGATGCGCAGTGGATCGGTGGTTAACTCCTTGGTTCAGACGGAATCGAGAAATAATGAGTATTTATGGAGTTATGTTATTTTAATTATTAATAAAGTAATACTTTATTAATAATTAAATATAAAGTGAAATTATAATGAGCAATGGGGACATGACCCTCATTTAAGTGATTTTGAAAGTGACTAAGGAATAATTAAAATATTTAAATGTTATTATAGAGTTATAATGTAACTTTATAATAATAGTCACTTTAATTTTATAAAGTGTGTACAGTGAAAATTAAAAGTGGGAATATATATTTTATCCCACATTGGCCAGAAAAGTGTTTGAGCTCTCACAAAAAAATAATAAAAGGGACTTAAGAGCTCATTCTTAGGCATCCATATTTGATATTGATATTTGATAATTTCTCTTGTGGAGCCAAGGGCTTTTGCAGTTGGTGATTGAAAACGAAAACTCTCAATTGGTAATGCGATTTCGAAGCTGTGAGATACCAGTTGAAGTATTGCTAGAGGAGAGCTTCATCTAGAAGTTCTGATTGTGCTTAAAGATTCAAGAATTCATCAAGGGTTTGAGCATATCTGAAGACTCATCTATTGTAGACCTGTAGCTCATCATTGGCAGCCATTAATTGAAGATTTTTAGCACCATTGATTGCATTCCTATTGAAAGACGATTAGCATCACAAGGAAACAACTGGAGGTGCTGCTGCCATCAAATTACAGTCATAATTCTGTAGACTTAAGACCCATGTGTTCACTCATACCAGGCCAAAGGTGGATTGATTTCATATGGGTATTGAGGCGCTGCATACTTAGGAGCCGGGGAATGATGTTTGATGTTTGAAAGGGGAGTTATAAGTTGATATTGATTTATTAGAGAAGACCTCAATCCAGAACAGGGGCGGCTCCATTAGAGGGTCGATAACAATGCTGCCACAACATCTCTTCTCAAGGGCGCTTCATTGTATCAGGTTCTACATTGACTTTGCATCATTTAAATTGGTCATTTTGGCATTGTAATGGTGGCTGTCTTATGGTAGCTGTAGATGCACATTTTATATCAGAATTATAATGTTATTAGTTAATGCTAAGAGTCTTGGCATTTGCATATGATTTGTATTCAATTCTTCATACATTATTATAATCAGATTTCTTGAGTCTTTGTAACCAGCGCATTGCATATCCAAGTGAAGAGTTTAAGTCTGAAGTTTGTATGGCAAGTGTTTGTAATTATGCCTTTGGCTGAAGATGCTTATTTACAGTCCTACATTAGTATGCAAAGTGTTTGTCAAATTGCCTAGGATTTGTAGGAGATATTTACATGCAATTTCAATACATCTTTAACAGTTAGAGGTTGCATACAAAGTGTATGACGGAATGTCAACTTGCTGTAGCTACTCATTTGCATAGAGTTGAGTCATTTATTTGCATTGGGAAATATCAAAACATAGCTGCATTTCATCTTAGTTTCAATTGCATACATTAGGCATTATTTAGTTGCATCTTTGATGAGTTACAAATACATTTTCAATCAAGAAACACCATCAGAATATTCATATCAATCATAGACAGTCGCAAGACAAGTGTTTGACGATATTCCTTAAGCTTTTAATCAGCAATTTGAGGTCAGATTGGTCAAGGGATATTACACAAGACTTGAGAATGAACATATTTGGTGTGTCTATCTGCGACAACCATGTTGACATTTTTCCCTTCAGACTTGGGCAACCCGATGATGAAATCCATGGACACCTCCTCCCACCTCTGACTAGGAATAGATAATGGTTGTAGAAGCCCTGGAGTCTTAACTATCTCACCCTTGTTTTGTTGACATACCATGCATTCTACCAAAAATTTCTGGACTTTCCCTTTGAGCCCTTCTAAAAAGAATTCCTTATTGATTCTATGATAAGTCTTTAAGAAGCGCAAGTGCCCACTATGATTGACATAGTGTTGAGACTCGGCAAGTCTTGCCGAGGACACACAGATCCAATCTTGAGTCGATTGAAACGAGGCCCCGACGAGTTTCTGATAGACTTGGCGAGCCCTAGGATGGGACTCGCGAGTCGGTAAAAAAACTCAAAAAAATAAAAAACATGTCAAAAATTAAACAAACAAATAAAGAGAAAAAAGCAAAATGCAAACCTAAACCTAAAAGGCATTCTAACGTCCTCAAACAACCATTCACTCATTCTAACTTTGTTTACATGAGCCCATTACATTTTTCATTATCTTCACTTTCAAGGTTCACACTTTGTGATTGAATCATTCAGATTTGTTGTTTTTGCTTCAAAGGGGCTGATTGCTAGTGTGCAAATGTTGGTTTAGAAACAAGTGAGTGTATTGTTTGAGCCTTGGAGGTTGGAGCTTCAAGGGATAGGCTGTTTTTAAGTGCATTCACTGATCCAAAGCTTCAAGTCAAAGTGTGTGCACTGTGGATTGTGTGTGGTTGTGCATTGTTGGAGGCTTAGAGCTTATGTAAGTGTGCCTGAATGTGTTGATCAGGCTAATCGCGAGGCAAAGCTTGTAGCGTTGGGAGAGGAGTGAGCTTGTACATCTAGGGATAAATATATGGTAGATACCACGAGGGTGGGTACAATGGCTACAATTGTTTCCTTGACGTACAAAAAATGATACAGGCTCCAATGTGTTGGGGCTTGTGTTGAGAGGATGAGCGATGCAGGCTCTTCTCAACCTTAGATGTATGTTTTTATATTATGCTTTTGTTGATGCCATCACCATGAATTTCTAAATCCATATTTTGTATGTAAAAATCAATTTGATGAATATAAAAACAACTCCTATTTAATATTAGTTCTCAATTTTCAAGTTTCAAGTTCAATTGTTCAGCTGAAAACGTTCAATATCACATTATTTACTTCTTTATGTATACATGTGTATGTTAGATGTAATTGATTAGTTTTGATTGTATTTTAAGTGGATTTGATATGGAATGCATTTTAATAGTTTTTTCACCTAAAATTCACTATTATTAATGATTTTTAAAAATTTGCTAAGTCTTGCCGAGTCTTGGCCAAGTCCAAGGGAAAAATAGGCTCCTAAGATCTTATTGGACCTTCTGAATGAGAGTTTGTGTGTCATGTTATTATCCCATTATGATTTTGTTGCCTCCGCCCAATCTGCCTATAATATGGATATGGCACCCAATAGTGCTTTTGTGGACCCATCTTCCTTGGATAGTGCATTAGGCACTACATTCTCCGTTCCTTTCTTTTAGATGATCTCAAAGTCACATCCCAACATCTTCGTGACGCATTTTTGTTGTTCTTTTGATGATAACCTATGTTATAAAAAGTATTTTAGATTATCATGATCTGTCTTTATGTCAAAGTGTCTTACCATCAAATAAAGTTTCTATTGTTTGATTGCATAAAGGACAACCATCATTTCCTTCTAATAAATGGGCTTCAACAATTTTTTACCCTTGAGTTGGCGACTCTCAAAAGCAATAGATTGTCCTGTTGACAATTTTTCCCCAAAGGGAAGAATGGATTTATTCAAGTAGTTGAAGGGTTCACAAATTTGCCGAAGGGTCATTTTGTCGGCCAAGAGACCAATTGCAATTTTTCCGAAGAAAAACCAAGAAAGAGGCCGAAGGAAAAAGTCCATTACAAGAATCCCGAAGGGCAGGGTACCCTTCGAAAGGGTCACTTTCAACAAACCCGAAGGGCACCTACCCTTCGGGAAGGTGAGAGAACAGATTCAAAACCTTTGCAAAAAGCTCGAGTGCCCTACAATTCTTCCGAAAAAGACACATACACGAGCAACTAGCCCTTGCGGAGGGCACTTGGTCGGCGAGAGGACCGTGGTGACTTTTCCGAAGGGTACATTTCGAAAAGCAAAGGCACAAAAGAGACCTTCGGACAAAAAGTCCGAAGGAATTCGGAAGACGCAGGAAAGAAGACTGAAGACAAAACGTTGACGACAAAAGACAAAGGCAACGGAGAATGAATACCTTCGGGCTTTTTGTCCGAAGGAATTCCTTCGGACAAAAAGTCCGAATAAATTCGGAGAAATGGTCACGCAGAAAGCTCGAGAAAATAAACTCGAAGAAGAATTCCGAAGGCCAAAAGAAGTGATCGAGATAATTCTTGCGGACAATTTGTCCGCGGGAAAATGACTAAGAGAAAAACCCGACTAAGACAAAAGCCTGAGCAAAGGGAAAAGAGAAGGAAGATATCCTTCGGAAAAAGTCTGAAGGAATACTTCGGAGAGTAAAGCCGAGAGAAAGAAATGTCGCAGGAAATTCAAGGAAATAAGAGAAGTCCGAAGGAATAAATGCCAAAGGGTGACGTCCCGCTAGCCGTCAAATTCTGACCGCGGGAAGTAACTGTTGAAATAGGGGTAAAGCCGGAATTCCGAAAGCAAAGCCAAATCGAGAAAATATAGATCGAATATAGATTAATACATCCGAATATAGAATCTCGCCAGAAATAGTCAGGAACAGACAGACCAGAACAGGGTAAAATACATGCAAGTAGGAGCTATTTTCGAACACCGGTCAAAGCTTCAGTTGATTGGTTATTAAAGTCCCGCTCGTCTCCATATCATCTCATGCATCTGAGGGGCCAACTCAGCTTCAACCGAAGTTCCAAATTCGAATGTCGAGTTGACTGTACTAGATTTAGAGTTGATTAATTGTTAAACACCGCATCCACGAGGAGCTTTCCATGCGAGGGAGGATGATCTCTTCGTCCAACTCAGCTTATCAAATGACCAACTCAGCCTTGCAACGTTCCAATTTGGCATCAAGCAAGCTCACGTAGAGTTCTAAAATTAACATTGGCGTGGATCTCCATGCAAAGAGAGGCGGGCAGTTCATAACAAAGACAAGTTCACTTCCTCAAGTGCAAGAAGTTTCATGCCAAGACAAAAGAAAACATATTTTATTGAAAGGCCAAGTCAGCCTTGAGTTAACCTAAGTGAATCCTTCTCTTCATATTTTCAACGCCAATCTTTGGCTCTTGTAATTCTCTATATAATGGCTTTCAACCTTGATTAAAAATCATCCAATCTCTCTCTTGGTTAGACCAGACTCTGTCATTGGTGAGTTGTGTAACCTCTTCGATCAATAGGATTGTACTTTCAGATTTCAACTGTTGGCATAGTGTATATTTCATTCAGCAATTTGCATAAGTGGTAGATTTCTCTCTTTTCCCAAATTCTGGTTCATATCTAGTTGCTAGATTATTCTTACGCAAGTCATGTTAAAGTGTTCTTGTCTTTTGCTGAAGCTATAAGTGGATGTTAGGTGGCTGCAAAGTGTCTTTTATCAGATCTCTCTCCATCGTTTTCCCTCATGTTTTGGTCATTGGATCGAACCTCTTCATGAAATATTTATGCATAAGTGATTGATTGAAATCATAGGTCTTCCTTTTCCTTTGTTCGTTCAGTGTTCAAGGTTCCAAGTTGAGTGGATCGAACTTCTGGTGTATCACCCCTTTTAGGTAGAATTTCCCCTTTTAAGTTTCCTTCTCTCTTTTCCATGGTAGTCCGCAACATAGAGTAGAGATCCTCATTGATACATCATACAAGAACCAACCTTCTCTGGAGGTTCTTCTCACCGTTGAGGCACCCACCCTCGTGAGGAGATCCCATTGTTTCAGCCGGATAAAGGACTGGCCATTTCGTGCACGTCTTTGATTCAGGGCGCAACTCTAGGTTGACAACATGTCCTTGCATGAGTACTATGTATTGTGTCATTCTCTCACTCCAATTTTGCCTCCACCCAATCTGCTCGTAATATGGATATGTCACACAATAGTGTTTTTGTGGACACATCCTTTATGGATAGTGCATTAGTCACTACATTCTCCTTTCCTTGTAGATGATCTCAAAGTCATATCCGAACATTTTCGTGACCCATTTTTGTTTTTCTTCTAATGCCAATCTATGTTCTAAAAAGTATTTTAGACTATCATGATATGCCTTTATCTTAAAGTGTCTTCCCATCAAATAAGGTTTTCGTTATTTGATTTTATGAAAGATAACCATCATTTCCTTCTCATAAATGGGCTTCTACAAATTCTTACCCTTGAGTTGGTGACCCTCAAAAGTAATAGGTCGTCCCTCTTGCATAGGTATTGCCCTCATGCTATAACCCAAAGCATCATACTAAATGATGAAAGTTTTGAAAAAATCTGGGGTAGCTAGAACTGGGGTGGTGCACATGGCCTCCATCATATTAAATGCCTTGGTGGCTGCCTCATCCCAATGGAAATGAAATAAAATGAAATGGTTTTAATTACATTCACGAGACCAAATGGTCTATGGGATCACCAAATACACATGATGTCCTTTAGAAGGTTCCTCCTCCTTTTGCTGATTTGAGTTAACATCTCCCTCAACCCTTTTATTTTGTTTTCTCCAAATAGTACTATCATGGAGCCAAATTTTAATATTTCTACTTATTTGGCTCAAATATCTGCATACCTTGGACATTCAAGGATGAAATGCTCATCCATTTTGGCCGCACCTATGGTGCATAAAAGACAAACTCTCTCAAGCCATTGTTCCTTAGGTGACACCCATTTGCCTGGTTCACAAATGCGGCTATAGGAGCTAGTCCTTAGTTGAACAATGAGGATCGTTTCCCTCCATTTAATTTCAGCCCCTATATAAGCTTTCGCAATGCTCATAAGTCGGGTTGAACTTTGTAAGGTAGTGTTGTCGTTTCCTGCTTGTTTTTTTCTTCCACATCATTGCCCTAAACTTTTCGTTCATATAATTTTTTGTCTTTGTTAAGGTTTGTGCATTCGTTTAGGATGATGTCCCATATACTCATCCATTTGATGTTTTGTTTCATCCATGTATTCTTCTGTTTGTGCAACTCTTCATCTCTTGGGGTCTTGGGCCACCTGTTGGTTCTCATGTTTTTTGTTTTTTTTCAGGTACCAGAGTAACCTAGTCATAGTAGTTGACTCTAATGGGGAATCTCCTGTTTCGGCAAGGATGATTTCATAGGGAATTGAAACCTTAATTCTGAAATTGTTTGTGATTAGCCACTTTTGAATCCTTTCTATTTGTCTCCATTGCAAATTTGTCGCTTCACTAGCCCATACCTCGCAACCAAACAACACCACCGATGTAACAAGTAACTCAAATAGTACCTTGGTGGCCTTCCAATCCCATAACCTAACATTCCTGCACCTGTTTTGTATTGAATAGAGAGCTCTCCAACCTTCGTGCATTCTTTTCATCCTACATGTGCCCCAACTAAGCTTGCTGTGAAAGTCAAGGCTGATTTATTTGTATTCAGACACCACTTCTAGAGACTCCTGAAAACTAAAAGTTGAGATGTTGCTTCTTCCTTTTTATTGAACAATCATAATTTTGGTTTTATTGATGTTCCCTTGCATCTCTACTTCTTTACAAAAGAGCTCTAAGGCCCAAAGATGTTCTCTTAGATCTTGGATTGTCTTTGCCACTAGAACTAGGTCATCGGCATAAAGCAGGAGTTTCACCACATATTTGCTTATGTGGACCCATTCCCCTCCAAATTTTTTAATCCAATCTTCTAGTTTGTCAATGTATAGCTCGAATAAAGTTGGGGATAGGGGGAAGCCTTGTTTGATGCCTATATCACTCATAAAACATTCAAACAACCTTGCTTACATTTTGATTTTAGCCTTGACTTGTTCATATAATATGTTAATTATTGCTCTGTAGTGCACTAGGACCCCTAGCTCGTCCATTCTACTCCATAATTTGTTCCTTGGTACTATGGCAAATGCCTTTTTGAAGTCTACAAAGCAACAATATACATCCACTTTTTCATCCCAAACTTTCTCAATTAGGTGTCTAAGCATGACACAATGATTGATAGTTAAGTGTTTGGGTCTAAACCTTGCTTGTCCCTTTGCTTTCTCTTTTTTTTCCTCCACCCAATTGCTAATCCTACGCTCTATCATACTCTCAAACAACTTTACGAAAAGAGGATTGATCATGATAATACGATAGTTTGAGGGATAATTTACATCTCCGATTTTAAACAAGGGTATGGTTAGGCTCGTTGTCTACTCCGTTAGGAAGCCATTTTGGATGACCTCATTGAAAATTTCTTTGATTTGAGGCGCTAGGATATCTGCTCCCCATTTTAGATGTTTCGCTTGCAAGTTGTCTATGTCTCGAGGTTTACCAGTTGCTAGCTTTTTAATTCTCTTGTATGATGTCTCTAGTCATGAAAAGATCTTCATCAACAATGATTGTGGGAGGTGTATCTTGTTCATTTTCATGCTCATATAATTGTTTTGAATATTCTAGCCAATGATTCACTATGTTGTTCTTTGTCTGCATTTTTTCCTTGCAGAGCTCTCTCCAAAATCTCTTTGGTTCATGTTTCCCTAGGTAGATTAGCGCCTTCCGCCTAGTTCTTGTATACTCTTTCTTCTTCCTCACCATTTTCTCATATGCTTTTATATATACTTGTGTTCTTCCTGTTGGTTCCTTTAGTGGTCTCTGTGCTTCCTTGCATTCTTCATAATACCATGGGTTTGTCGGGAAGCTATTTTTTATTTTTATTTTTTAGGTTTAGCTGTCTTACATGTTTTTAGAGCTTCTTTAATGGAATGCATTAGCCTCAAGCCCTTGTTGTGATGTATCCCACTGTCAAATGCTCCCAAACTTTCCCCTTCCTGTAGTTTGTTATTCAATGCTGTTCGAAAAGCCTGCTGATTTTCCTCTGTCAAGAGGATGTTTCCTCTGAATGGCTATTTACTTTGGTTGACCCCAGTGTGCTCATCATGTTGTTTGCCACCCTGTAATTGGAGTTTTATAAAAATTGGGTTGTGATGTGATTTAAGTTCCACAGGAGAGTCTTCTAATTCTAACTCTTCTATGTAGGTATACAGTTTTGCGAGCATATAACGTAGTCGATTATGCTCTGCCCATTCTAAGTCTTGCACGCATAATTTCTTGACTTTTCCCATTTACTCATGCCAATGCATATAATCAAGTTGTGTATGCTACATAAACCTAATAACTCTTCAAAGTACGTGATACCCCCTACTCATCATTTGAATCCCTAGACCATTGCTGATTTTCCTCTTCTGCCATCCAAAGAGGATTCATGTTTAGATCCTCATTACTTCTTAGAATGTTGGCTTGTTCGTTTGTTGTTCATGCATTAAAGTCCCCTATTTATAAAATCTCCCCGATCTTATTGTAGACTGAAATGTCTTTCTTTAGGGACAAGTATGGGTGTTTACCATCTAAATCACACTTATAGAATTTGGAATTCTTGGGTGCAAAATAGCATGCAACTATGGTAATGTTTGTGTCATTTTCTATGATTCTTATCCAAATATGGTGTTTATTTTCATCTTGTTTTTCTATTTTGATATTTTTGCCCCATGATTCATTAACACAATTGTACCCCCATGCCTCTTGATTTTCTTTTTTTACTTTGTTCAATTTTGCTGCCTTCTTATACCCTTCAAAATTTGGTGTCTAACACCCATCATACTCATGTGTTTTATTCATAATGATTATGTTTCTATCTCTGGCTATGGGCCCTAACCCAGGTCTTCTCCTCCAAGGCTAGCCTCTACAATTCCCACTTACCATTGTAAGATGCTCCTAGATGGGCCAAACTCCCTATTTGTTTTGGGTTTGTCAAGTTGTGATATAGGCTTTCCCGATGTTTAAGTATGTCCATCTCCCTTTGTTCCTTGTTGCCTTCACCTTTTTCCACTCCTTATTTCTCTCCTCTAGTTGCATAAAGCTTAAGTCTTCATCTAGGTTGTAGTGTGAGCCTCTCAACATGCATTTATTTCTTAGTACACTTGTTTTATTTTCAAAATTCACCTTTTTGAACCGAATATGCCTATCTCTTCCTCCCTCTCTTCACTTACCAATTCTACTTGGTTGTATGATCTGACTTTTCCATTGTAACCGGTCTGAAAGGAAGTCCCTTGCTAGGTTGCTTGTATCATCTCCTTCTCCATAGTCTTTCAACACTTTGAGGATTATATTTGATAATTTATCGTGTTGCTCTCTTTCTTCTATCATTTGACTCTTAACTTGCCTCTCGATCAACTCCTCTTGCTTGCCAATTGGTTCTTTTACTACTTGTACCCATGTTTTAGCCTCTTCCAGTTTATTTTTTAGCTCATTTTCTCTCGTTTCCATGTTGTGAAGTGCTTCTTATACTTATTTTACTTCTGTTGCACTTACTTTTTCATCCTTTACTTTGGCAATTGTCAGAGTGTGAATGGCTTGTTTGAGCGCATGCCATTCACGTTGTCCAACAATTGTGAGATTTTGAAATTTTGCCACTTGTACTTTGAGCATGTTGTCGTCTTCCAGCCTTTGCTTGGCATTTACCACCGCATCCATCTTAATATATTTTATTTTATTTTATTCCTTGCTTCCATAGTTTCTAGTCTCGCTTTCAAACTCATTATCATGGAGCTTCAAGGACTAAATGAGTGGAATCCTTCAATAAAGTTGTGAGTGGTGGTGCTTTATTTTTTTACAAATCAGCAATAGTAACATGTGAGCCCTAAGAAGCTCCATAGATTCATGAGGGTTTTAGGCACCTACCATTCGCCCGTGGCCATGATCTTGTGAGGGTCCGCCTTTACGCCTTCATGGGAAACAATGTGCCCTAATGACTCCTTGATTCCAAAAGCACACTTGGATGTTGTGCCAAAGTTTTCAAAATTTGATTCACATGCTGCAAATTTTCTGCCCATATTTTGTTGTATATTAAGATGTCATAAAAAAACACTAAGACAAATTTCCACAAAAATGGTCAAAAGTCAGAATTCATCAAACTCAAATTCATAATGGCCTTCATAAGTTCTGAAAATTGTCTTATGTATATTATCATCTTTGATTCTAATTTGATGATAACCCTAGCAGAGATCAAGTTTTGTAAAGTGGACAACACAATGTAATTCATCTAGCAAATCATCAATTTTTGGAATTGGAATGTTATCTATATTGGTGTACTTGTTGAGGTCCTTATAGTTTGGACACATGTGCCAGGTGTCATCCTTCTTATGCACCATCACCAATGGAGAGAAATAAGCACTCTGACTATGCCAAATAATTTATGCCTCTAGCATTTCTTGTACCATCTTCTCAATCTCACTTTTTTATACATATGGGGTACCTATAAGGTTTGATGTTGGGTGGTTGGATCCATAGTACCAACTGAATGGCATGATCATGAATCCTTTTATGTTCTGGGTGGTAGGCATATCTCTAAAAACCATTGAGTGCCACACGACAATTACCTATATATTTGGTGGTGTAGGCATCTTTGTTGGTTGTGCTTTTAATGAAAAAGGTGCATAAACCCATCCGTTCCCTTCTTAAGAATCTTTTGCATTTGATGAGCTGACCAACTATGGGGACTTTGCACGAAGCCCACGTAGTTCAAATGTCCTTCCTTTTGAATGAAAACACATGAGAAACTACCAAAAATCCAACTCAATTGTTCCCAAGGTAGTGAGCCATTGGATTCCAAACACAATGTTTGCACTGCCCTAGGGAATGGCAAACATAGGGCAATCTAGCAGGTTGTAATGTCCCTTTCTCAAATCTGATCTCACAGTGACCGTTGGCCTAGTTCTGGAAATCCGTAGGCTATTCGGAAGGTGCAAATTAAGGTTTTCTATTTTTTAGGATGTCCTTGCTCGGAGTTTTGATGGCGGATTCTTTCTGGGTTTTTCGAGAGCTTTGCGGGGGTATGTTTGTTTCGGCTTCCTGAGCATTTCCAGGCATTTACTATTTTTAGTAAATTCTATTTTTGGCAGCTAGCAGGTTTGTCTCAAGGAGTTAACTTTCTTTTTCAGTTGACTCATTCAGTTTTGGGCTTCAGAATGCGGTCTTGGAGAAATAAGTTAATTTCACTTAAAAAATAACATTATATTTTAACGTTGACCTTGGCCTAGTCGAAATAACTTAATGTTATTTTAAAAGTGGGACTTGAAGGGGGGCGCCATCATTGCATGGAAAGGGGCGCCACTTTTGGAGATAAGGCTTCAAGGGAGGCCAACTGAAGCCTATAAAAGAAAGCATTGGGTTCTCATTTGATCATCTGGGTCTACTACATGGTTATGCTGCCGCTTTGGCTCTGGAATTGCTTCGGGGAATGAAGGCCTCCTAGCTAGGGCATCGCTTCATGCTTGCAAGACAGCATCTAGTGGTGATTCAGTCATTGATATTTGTATTTACTTGTGATTTGATCTCAGTTATTTCATTGTTAGTTTATTTTGTCTTATTAGTGTTTCAGTTATTGTATTCTGTATAAGGCAGATCTAGGTTTTTATTCATAAATAAAAAAATACAAAAAAAAGGGTTTTGGGTATCATTTCATTATTTTGGTTAGGCTTAGGTGGCCCTTTTCTCTTAGTTATAGAATTTTTAAAGCTTGCAATTAATTTCTAGAGCAAATCGCCCTATTCAGCTGGGATGCCCTTTGGGGTTTGCATTGGAATCCGTGTAACAATTTTTGGATGCAGATTGGGTCTGAATTTTGATGCTAACTTGGGCGCCATCATAAGGAAGAGAGTTTGCAACAAAAATCAGGAAGATTGAACAAGTTTTGTGTGAGTTATGAACATCTGAAGAATTTAATAGGTTGCTGGTTTTTCTTCTTTTTAAGAGCAAAAATTGTATTCAAAACTGAAATTATTATATTGCTCTTGAATCTCTCATTGTTGGGCATGACTATCCATGATATGGATAAAATTTTATGATGTAATGCTAATCTTTCTACTTTTGACGACATTGGCATACAGATCCTTCTTTTGTAAAGCTGACAGTAGTACTGGCAGCCATCCTTGTTCAAATCTGATTCCAAAAATTCAGTTTTTAATAAAGTTATTATATTAGTTTATAGCTCCGCCCTATGGTAGCTACTTTCCCTATTGGGGTTAGCAAGCACATTCTGGGTGTAGAGCTCCGCCCTATGGTAGCTACTTTCCCTTCTGAGGTTAGCAAGCACATGCTGGGTGTGGAGTAGTTTCACTCTTCAGTATTTCCCATTAAAGCATTGTTAGTAATTTCACTCCGTCATATGGTCGCCCCTTACTCCACTTTGGATTGGGAAGCACATACTTGACGTAAAGTTCCTTTGTTTTGTAATTTACTCCGTCTTATGGTCGCCCCTTACTCCGCCTTGGATTGGGTAGCACAAACTGGACGTCGAGTTCCATTTCTAGCATTTAGAGTTGTTTCAGAGCGTTTGGGTTTATCTTCTAACCTTAACGGTATTTACTTGTAATGTTGAAATCCAATAACTAAAAATTTCAAAAAAATTGGCTCGAGTTATTTCAGTGGTATCAGAGCCACGTATCCTGCCATCCTGTGAGCAAACCATCTATGAGTGATAGAGGAAAGAGATATATTGCAAGAGAAGATAAGAAAATTGCAAAACAGTTCCAGTGGTATCAGGTTCCCGAAGGTCAGACAACTTCAGAGGTCTTGAGGGCTCATTGGGAGTCTTCTCAAGAAATAGAGATGGGAGAAGGTGAGAGATCAGTCGGGGGTAACGAGAGGTTTACCAACCCTAGAAATGATAGTGGGAAGGGTAGAGAGAGATCACTAAGTCCCGAAAAGAGATTTGAAAAGATGGATGCCTTGATGGATATGGTCTCCCTCATGTTGGAGAAAGTGGGTCAGAACCCAACTCTCTAGAACAATTCCGGATATAGAGGAGAGCCTAGTGCCTCTAATCAATTTGATGGAAGTGTTGCTCAACCTGTTTCTAACAACACTTACATTTCGTCAAGGCCCTTCAAACCCACCTTCGTAGCACCAGTAAACACCCAACCTGATCCTGAAGAGAATTCTTCATTTGTGGAACAATTGAGACGTGGCCATGCGGAGTATGATTCTCTCCCTAATGACATCAAAATGGATACGTCCTATAATGAATTTATAGATCATAAGAGAAAGAGTAAGGGACAAGGGAGAAATTATGACCAAAGAAGAACTCCAACACAAGGAGACTTGCATCAAGCTATCAACAAGGTTTTGCTTTCTCACTTTGACGGAAGTGATAGTAATTCTGCTCGAGCTTGGATTCAGAAACTAGACAACTATTTGGCTCTTAGGCCAATGGCTGAAGAAGACGCGATTAAATTCGCTATGCTACACCTAGATGGGGTGGCGCATGAGTGGTGGTACCATGGCCTAGTCACCTTGGGTCATGGATCAATCACTAGCTACGATGAATTCACCAATAGACTCATTGAGAGGTTCGAGAAGGACCCAGAAGTGCATTTTAGGGAGTTGGCGCAGTTGAAGCAATATGGCACTGTTGATGCCTACATAGCTGAGTTTCAAAGACTTTTAGTTATGGTCACTGGAATCACTGAGAGAAGATTAGTGATCTTATTCAGCAAAGGTTTGATGGAGCCACTCAAGGGATGGATCAAAGCTTTTGATCCACCATCCTTACAAGAAGCCATGAAAAAAGCTAGAAACATGGAGTGGGCTGCTCCCAAAGCAAAGTTCCATTCCAAACCATCATTCCACAAGAAGGATAGAGGGAAAAGGTTTCATCAAAAACCTTACCAGAAGGAGTTTAAACAGCAGAAACCTCTTGGCACAAGATTGGATCCAGAGACTATCAATGAACTCCGAAGAAAGGGGTTATGTTTCTGATGTAGAGACAAATGGTCTCCAGAACATGTTTGCCCAAAGGGAGTCAAATTTCACCAGATTGAGTATTATTCAACTGGTGAAAGTAACTCTGATTTTTCAGACTAGCAGTTTGATTCCGAAGATAGTGAAGTGGAAAGAGCTCCGGAAGAGTCTGAAAGTGAAAAAGAAAGTGGTGGTACGTTGGCTCAACTTTCGAGCTTTCAAAAGAATGAGTCTTTCAAAATTCGTGAGACAATCAAAGGGCAGCGTATCGTAGCTTTAATTGATACTGGAGTAACCCATAACTTCATTGATGAAGCTGTGGTGGCAAAGGAGTTGCAAACAGAAGATTTTGAAGGGTTCAAAGTTATGGTTGCGGATGGGTTCCACATCTCTTGTACCAAAAGGGTTCCCAACATGTCAATGCAATTGGGCAATTACGAAGTCAAAGATGACTTTTATGTGGTTAATAGTGGTGATACGGATGCTGTCCTTGGCATTCAGTGGCTGCGATCTCTTGGAGAGATCTCTTTAAATCTGCAAACCATGGAACTCAAGTTTCAATCTGATGGAAAGAAGGTGGTGTTGAGAGGGATGTCAAATGGTGGCCCTCGGATTGTGTCATTCAAAAGGATGGCAAGGTTGATACGTCATGACCAAGTGGACTGGGCTGCGGACTGCATGGTTCTTCCAGCTAGTCCTGCTGAAACGAAAATAGAGTATCCTCCTGATATTCAATCTTTACTCACCAAGAAGAGTAAAGTGTTTGCTGATTTACCTCCTGGACCACCTCCTGATAGAGGTTCAGAACACATCATTGAGCTCAAGGAAGGGGCAAAACCGGTGATCATAACTCCATATCGGTACCCGAAGAGGCAAAAGGACGAGATCGAGAAGAATATTCAAGAACTCTTGAAGATGGGTTTCATACGCCCAAGCAAGAGCCCCTTTGTTTCTGCAGTGGTTCTTGTGAAGAAGAAGGATGGTACCATGCGCATGTGTGTGGATTATCGTGCTTTGAATCAAAGCACCATAAAAAACAGATATCCCATACCCAGGATAAATGAGCTCATTGATGAGCTACATGGGGCCAAGTTCTTCTCAAAGATTGATCTGAGATCGGGTTACCATCATATTCGAATGAGGGGATCGGATGTGGAGAAGACAGCTTTCAGATGTCACTATGGCCATTTCGAATTTTTAGTCATGCCATTTGGGTTGACTAACGCTCCGGCTACCTTTCAGTCTTGCATGAATCGTATTTTTCAGAGTCATTTAAGGAGGTTTGTGTTAGTATTTTTTGATGACATTCTGATTTATAGCAAGACTTGGGGAGATCATCTTAAGCACTTGGAGGAAGTGCTTAGTATCATGGAATCTGAGAGCTTGTTTGCAAAAGCTTCCAAATGTGAATTTGGGATGACGGAGTTACTATACCTTGGCCACATAGTCAGTGCTGAGGGAGTGAAGGTGGACCCAGAGAAGATCAAAGCAGTAGTTGATTGGCCACCACCTGAGAGCTTAACTCAGTTGAAAGGTTTTTTGGGTCTTTGCGGGTTTTATCGGAGATTTGTAAAGGGGTATTCACAGAATGCTGCTCCCCTTACTGATCTCACCAAAAAGGGAGCCTTTGTTTGGTCAGAAAAGGCTCAAATTGTTTTTGACAAGTTCAAGAAGATCATGAGCTCGTGTCCGGTTTTGGCAATACCGGATTTCTCCAAGCCATTCGAGCTGCAATGTGATGCATCAGGTGAAGGAGTGGGGGCTGTCCTGATGCAAGACAAACACCCTATCGTGTTTGAGAGTAGAAAATTACGAGGTATTGAAAAAACATATTCAATCTATGACAAAGAAATGCTTGCCATTATGCATGCATTAGCCAAGTTCAGACAGTACTTGGTGGGGAACAAGTTCGTGGTTAAGACTGACTACAATAGCCTCAAGCATTTCATGCACCAGAAAGATCTAAATGAGAGGCAACAGAAATGGGTGAGTAAGCTTCAAGCTTACGACTTTGATATTGAATATGTAAAAGGAAAAAATAATATTGTGGCCGATGCTCTCTCCAGGAGACCTCATCTTAGCTCATTGTGTGAGCTTACTGCAGATTGGAGAGACATATTGCTTGCTGATTATGCTAAAAATCAGTTTGCAACCAGCATTTTTGAGGGTAATTTTCATGATGAAAGGTACAAGATGGTTGAGGGATTGATACATTATAAGGGAAGAATCTTTCTGGTGGCTGATTCTAAGCTGAAGAAGAAGATTCTTTTGACTTTCCATGATATTCCAGTTGCTGGTCACCAAGGTTTTTTCAAGACATATAGGCAGATCCGAGAAAGGTTTTCTTGGAAGGGATTGAAAGGAGAGGTACAATGCTACATTCAGGAGTGTCCTGTTTGTCAAGCAAATAAAAATGAGCATACATTACCAGCCGGTTTACTGCAACCACTCCCTATTCCCAATCAAAAATGGGAAAGTATCTCGATGGATTTTATCACAGGGTTGCCCAAAGCCCAAGGGAAGGATTGCATCTATGTAGTGGTGGATCGGCTAACCAAATTTGCTCACTTCTTCGCCATCACCAGCACTTTTTCTGCAGCCCAAGTTGCAGATCTGTTTTTTCGAGAAGTGTCTAAGCTGCATGGATTGCCAAAGAACATCGTGAGTGATAGGGACAGCAAGTTCCTAAGTAAGTTTTGGCAAGAAGTCTTCAGAATGAGTGGCACTGTGCTCACCCCAAGCACTAGTTACCATCCCCAAACAGATGGGCAAACTGAAGTGGTAAACAAGTGGTTGGAAGGCTACTTGAGAAATTATGTGTCAGAACAGCAGAGAACTTGGGTCAAGTGGCTGCATATTGGTGAGTACTGCTACAACTCTACTTTTCATATGTCAATTAAGATGTCTCCTTTCTTGGCACTTTATGGGTATGAGGCACCTAGTTTTGCAGATATAGTGTTTGGTGACAGCAAAGCACCCCTAGCCAAGGATTTGTTGCAGCATATTTAGGACATAATGAAATCCTTGAAGGATAATTTGTAGATTGCACAAAATCAGCAAAAGTTGTATGCGGATCAAAGGCGTGTTGAGCGTTCTTTCGAGGTTGGAGATATGGTCTATCTTAGATTACAACCATATAGACAGTCTACTCTCAAGAAGAGTGGCGCTGAGAAGCTCAAACCTCGCTTCTATGGACCCTTTAGGGTCATCAGAAAAGTTGGAGTAGTAGCTTATGAATTAGAGCTACCTTCTGATAGCAGAGTGCATAACGTCTTGCACGTGTCTCGCCTCAAGAAGGCACTTGGACATAATGTGATTGCTTCATCACAGTTACCACCTTTGGATGAAGAGGGACAGTTGGCTCTAATTCCAGAGGAGATACTTCATGTTCGAGAACGTTCTTTGAGGAAAAGAACCATCAGAGATTACCTGGTAAAGTGGAAGGACCTACCTATGGAAGATGCAACTTGGAAAAATGATGAGATCTTGCATCATCCTAGTTTGCAATTGCTTGAGGACAAGCAATTTTGGGAAGGGCGGACTGTAATGTCCCCTTCTCAAATCTGATCTCACAGTGACCGTTGGCCTAGTTCTGAAAATCCGTAGGCTATTCAGAAGGTGCAAATTAGGGTTTCTTATTTTTTAGGATGTCCTTGCTCGGAGTTTTGATGGCGGATTTTTTCTGGGTTTTTCGAGAGCTTCGCGGGGGTATGTTTGTTTCGGCTTCCTGAGCATTTCCAGGCATTTACTATTTTTAGTAAATTCTATTTTTGACAGCTAGCAGGTTTGTCTCAAGGAGTTAACTTTTCCTTTCAATTGACTCATTCAGTTTTGGGCTTCAGAATGCGGTCTTAGAGAAATAAGTTAATTTCACTTAAAAAATAACATTATATTTTAACGTTGACCTTGGCCTAGTCGAAATAACTTAATGTTATTTTAAAAGGGGGACTTGAAGGGGGGCACCATCATTGCATGGAAAGGGGCGCCACTTTTGGAGATAAGGCTTCAAGGGAGGCCAACTGAAGCCTATAAAAGAAAGCATTGGGTTCTCATTTGATCATCTTGGTCTACTACATGGTTATGCTGCCGCTTTGGCTCTGGAATTGCTTCGGGGAATGAAGGCCTCCTAGCTAGGGCATCGCTTCATGCTTGCAAGACAGCATCTAGTGGTGATTCAGTCATTGATATTTGTATTTACTTGTGATTTGATCTCAGTTATTTCATTGTTAGTTTATTTGGTCTTATTAGTGTTTCAGTTATTGTATTCTGTATAAGGCAGATCTAGGTTTTTATTCATAAATAAAAAAATACAAAAAAAAGGGTTTTGGGTATCATTTCATTATCTTGGTTAGGCTTAGGCGCCCCTTTTCTCTTAGTTATAGAATTTTTAAAGCTTGCAATTAATTTCTAGAGCAAATCGCCCTATTCCGCTGGGACGCCCTTTGGGGTTTGCATTGGAATCCGTGTAACAATTTTTGGATGCAGATTGGGTCTGAATTTTGATGCTAACTTGGGCGCCATCATAAGGAAGAGAGTTTGCAACAGAAATCAGGAAGATTGAACAATTTTTGTGTGAGTTATGAACATCTGAAGAATTTAATAGGTTGCTGGTTTTTCTTCTTTTTAAGAGCAAAAATTGTATTCAAAACTGAAATTATTATATTGCTCTTGAATCTCTCATTGTTGGGCATGACTATCCATGATATGGATAAAATTCTATGATGTAATGCTAATCTTTCTACTTCTGACGACATTGGCATACAGATCCTTCTTCTTTTGTAAAGCTAACAGTAGTACTGGCAGCCATCCTTACTTGTTCAAATATGATTCCAAAAGTTCAGTTTTTAATAAAGTTATTATATTAGTTTATAGCTCCGCCCTATGGTAGCTACTTTCCCTGTTGGGGTTGGCAAGCACATTCTGGGTGTAGAGCTCCGCCCTATGGTAGCTACTTTCCCTTCTGGGGTTAGCAAGCACATGCTGGGTGTGGAGTAGTTTCCCTCTTCAGTATTTCCCATTAAAGCATTGTTAGTAATTTCACTCCGTCATATGGTCGCCCCTTACTCTACTTTGGATTGGGAAGCACATACTTGACGTAGAGTTCTTTTGTTTTGTAATTTACTCCGTCTTATGGTCGCCCCTTACTCTGCCTTGGATTGGGCAGCACATACTGGATGCCGAGTTCCATTTCTAGCATTTAGAGTTGTTTCAGTACGTTTGGGTTTATCTTCTAACCTTAACAGTATTTATTTGTAATGTTAAAAACCAATAACTAAAAATTTCAAAAAAATTGGCTCGAGTTATTTCACAGGTAGTCTCTCGTGGTGAGTTTAATACAGACTTACCCCTATACAACTAACCATACCACTATTTGCAATCATGACTTGGGATTTTGGAGTTGGATAAACAAAATAGGTCAAGCGAGCAACCTATTTATTGTTGATGAAGCTGTAGGTACTTCCATAGTTAATCAATATTGTCACTTTTTTTTAGGAAACCAACTACCTTGAGGTTTGTGGGGTGCAAATGCTTGGAAGTGCATGGCAAAAAGTATTTGGTTAGGTATGTATTGTCTCCTCATTGGGCTCATCAACAAACTCTAATTCTACATTTTCATTCTGTTTTTCATTCACACCTTTAATGTTGAACAACTTTTCAGCACATTTATGTCTGCGACCATTTTTGCTATCACAGCGAAAACACAACCCATTTACACTTTTCTCTTCAATTTATTGAGGAGTCAATTTGGTAGGTTGAGGGAATGACAATGTTGGGGTGTCCTGATCTCTTATGCTTGTGAAGACTTGCCTTCTATTGGCCAATGCTCCCTCCTCCGCCTTGCGAGATGTGATAATGAAATTATGTATGATAAATGGATTAAACATGTGTACCTCATGTTGGATGTGATCCCTGAGTCCCCCAAGAAATAGTTCGTTCAAGTTCTCATCTGTGATAGTCTCCACATGTAGAGATAGATTTTGGTATTATTGAATATGAACTCTGACCAATCCTATTTGTTGCAGTTTTGCTAATTGGCTGAAATGATTCTCTGTCACATTGTTGCAATAGTGCCTCATAAATTTCTTGTTAAAAATTGAGCAGGTGACATTGGGCCTTCTTCTTTTGAGCACACAACCATCGATACCATAAGAATTGCTTAGATTCCAAATATTAGGATGCTATTGTGACCTGCTCACATGGGATTTGATGTACATCAAAAATCTTCTCCATTTGGTTGATCAAGGTGACCAGATCTCTTCCATCAAACTTACACATGCACTTTTGGAAGCATGTACCAAGGCCCCAAATTGGAACTAGTTGAGGAAGGGGGCTGTGCTATATTTGGATTTGGAATGGGTTGACCTAAAGATCCACCCTAGTTGGGATGTGCATTGGGAACTGTGGCTGGTTTTGCAGATTTTGTTGCAAGGCAAACAATTGATCGAATCTCTGTCTGAATTGATCCAATTACTCATTGATTTTGTGTATATCTCCTTTATTGGCCATTTTAGAGTGTATGTTTTGCACACTATAATCAATTTGGCTCATTCTGTGATCTATCATAGAAAGCCCTATAATAGAAGATTTATTGAATCCTCTTTTAGACTCCATATCTTCTTTGTTAGGTGTTTTTTCTAGAGTGTTGGATCCATTGAAAGTCCCTAGTGTGCGTTCATGCCACACAAAGATTGTAGGGTTCAGGGTTTAGGATTCAAGGTTCAAGGTTGATGGTTGATGGTTTGTTAGGGTTCAAAAAAGGGTTACTGGAGAATTACACTATTTCAATCTTCTCGTTGTCCAATGATGGCTATATTGCGCAAGGGTTCAAAAAACCCAAAACACAACAAAAACCTAGAAATTAGGGTTGAAAAAAAAATGCTATTGCGATCTCCTTGTCAACCAACAACTGCAATATTGCACCAAGATGTGAAAAACTTTTAGTTTTTTTTTTTGTTTGATTTGTTTTCTTTTCTAAAAAAACCCAAAAGAATACTGTGCAAATGCAAATATTTATTCCTTCTAGATCAAAAGTTATATTTTTTCGATCCTTCAACAACACTGAATCGACACTAATCTATACCATAAAAAATGCAGCAAAAAAATCTTTCCCAAATTAAAGCTCTAATACCACTTGTAATGATATTATTTCGACAGATAAAGCGTAATCATAACAATGGATCTTAATATAAATATCATTGCTAGAACATCAACAATAACTCACAATAATAAGAGCATAAGAGAGTACATCCGCACAAGATGATTGCAAGCATAGCAAAATATTGGAACTATATAAATGAACCACTTCAGGGAGGCAACCTAGACAATCTTAAAATTAGAATAAAACTCATAATATGATGGTGTAATATCAACCCCTACCTCCTATATATACCCTACTTCGGCTATGGATACTCCATAGGCCGACACTACTACCAATATGAAGATATACAAATTATCTTATGACTGAGTAAAAAGGTTATGCTAGCCAAAGTTGGCCACACATATCCCAATACACGTAAGTGGTTAAGGCCACGCACCATCCCAAATATCTTGTACACAAGCCCATGTCGTAACACAAAAATAAACCTAGTCAGTTGAACATTATGTAATAACTAATTGTGAATGGGAAACATAATGTGATATGCCTTATTCATCTGTATTTAGTATGCTACAAACAAATGTGTTTTTACATACTTACAAGGCCTCAACTTCCTCGTAGTAATGATATTTTCGAAACAAATTGAGATTGGAAGCCTTTACAGATTTCAATCTTTTTACCCTTGGACAGATCAAAGGCTTTTTTTATCATCAGCTACACATAAATCAACATCCTTTGTCAAAGGGAGCTTTTGGGAGAACACTCCTTTGGTTTACCTAGTGTCTTTTAACCAGAGAATGAGGATGAGGTCAATGTATTCATGCATGTCTATTTGTAAACTACTAAGCAAGGACGAGGTTTGGGAATTAAAGTTTGTTCCTCCTCCTTTGGTATGGTGATGTTTGGAAATTTTGAAGTCATGACCTCCTTCAGATGTTTCAATTACAAATAAAAGATTTACATTATTGTTTTGACCTTTGCTATTTCAGTTTGTAATGGAGAAATGAAGATGCCATTTGTAGTTAGCCTAATTGTACTCCTTTGTTATGTTTTATTTTCTGTGATTGGAGTTGACAATGTTTTTTTTTCTTAATACGTGTTGAAAAGAGTAGTGCACTTAATCATGTCTTGGTTAGAGTGGTTTGGCCCCAAGACGGTTCTGATCTAACTGACACACCTCTCGGTCGACCCACCTATATGTACGAAATTCTCAGTCAGGGAAGGGAGCTCTTATACGTTGTCACTCTCCCTGTACCATTGCTGTTAATGTACACTACATTATATCCATAAAGTTGCAGTTATATCCAGTTCAGTGTTTTGTGCAATATGTGATGTGTTATTCTGTTCCAGTACTTCGTGTTGTTTTTTATTGGTGTAACACAATTTTCTGCTCAGATAGTTTTGGGCTGAGGGATAAGATCCTTTGCTTTGCTGGGATGATTTGGTCATTCAAATTTCACAGCCATTACTAGAAGAGATTAGAACATAGGGAAGCTAATGTTGAAAGATAGGATGATTTTTTAGAATTCTTAGGCATTAACGGGGATCTGGTGAGCAAACAATGGTTAAACCCACCTGAAGATAATTTTGCAGAGCTGTAGTAAAAGAAACACTGAAAAAATATATGCTGAAAATTGTTACTTTAACTCAGATAAGGTACTGTAGTATTCTGGTTCACTAGTTTTTGAAAAAGTCTCTGCTGGTACCATATGATAAAGATAGAACTCTGGTTTCCTGTAGCAAATTCAATTCAGTGTACAGAAACAACTATGAAAAAAGAGGTATTACTCCAAAATTTTCTCAAAATCAAACATCCTAGGATCAGCTTGAGAGGGTGAGTCCCACAGAAGACACAACAGGAGGAGTGACAAAACTACCTCAAAAACTGTATAGGTTTTGAATCAGAAAGAAACACAAGAAATTTTTAAGAAAGAATGGAACAAAGGAGTGAAATCCCTAGAGCTAAAAGGAAAACCTCTGCAAAAAGGCAGCAAAGGGCAAGATCAGAGACAGAAAGAAAGAAGGAAAGAAAGAAAGAAATTATATTACTGCCCATGAGTGACCAGAGCAGGTCAATGGGAATTTGAGTTGCATCCAGCTACAATCGAAAAACATTAGGGTAAAAATAATCCTAGCAGCTGAAAAAAGTAACAAGTAAAACAAAAAAGCAATGTAAAAATAAATAGAGGAGTTGAAACTTAAAACACAAAGTGAATGATGACTAACCATGTTTTTCAGGTACAAATACAAATAGCCATGCTAGTGAAGGACCTCTCAAGTGAAACAAGAGCAAATAAAGGCCAAAGTAGGAAACTGAGGCTGGAGACCAATTCTGTCATACGTATGCAGGGAAACCCACAGAAGAGTCCATAGCATAGAATGATCAACCTCTGTGACAAGATGACTTTCCGCTTCAAAGATTTGGAAGGCCACTTTGATGGCCTGATATGCCTGGGTACTTGTTGTCAACCTAGAGCTGCGCTCTGATTCGAGGACGTGTGCGAAATGGCCAGTCCTCTATCCGGCTGAAACAATGGGATCTTCTCACGAGGGTGGGTGCCTCAATAGTGAGAAGAACCTCTAGAGAAGGCTGGTTCCTGTATGATGTATCAATGAAGATTCCTACTCTACGCTGCTGACTACCATGGAAAAGGGAGAAATAAAAATTAAAGGGGAAATCCTACTTAAAAGGGGGTGATACACCAGAATTATGATCCTGCTTAGCTTGGAACCTTGAACACTGAACGAACAAGAGAGAAGGAAGACTGTAGACTTCAACTAATCACTTATGCATAAGTATTTCATGCAGAGGGTCGATCCAATGACTAAAACTTGAGGGAAAATGGTGGAGAGAGGTTTGAGAAAAGACACTTTGCAACCGCCTAACATCCACTTACAGTCTTAGCAAAAGACAATAAAGAACACTTTAAAATGACCTGCACAAGGACAATATAGCAACTAGGTACGAAATAGAATTTGGGAAGGGAGAAAACTCTACCACTTATGCAAATTGCATAAGTGGTAGAGTTTTCTCCCTTCCCAAATTCTATTTCGTACCTAGTTGCTATATTGTCCTTGTGCAGGTCATTTTAAAGTGTTCTTTATTGTCTTTTGCTAAGACTGTAAGTGGATGTTAGGCGGTTGCAAAGTGTCTTTTCTCAAACCTCTCTCCACCATTTTCCCTCAAGTTTTAGTCTGAAGAAATATACACTATGCCACGCTTGAAATTTGAAAGTACAGTCCTTCTTATTGATCGAAGAGGTTACACAACTCCTAATGGCAGAGTCTGGTCTAACCAAGAGAGATTGGATGATTTTTAAACAAGGCTGAAAGCCATTATATAGCAAATTACAAGAGGCCAAAGATAGACGTATAAACTTGAAGAGAAAGATTTACTTTTGTTAACTCCAAGCTTTACTTGGGCTTAAAATAATTTTTTTTTCCTTTGTCCTTGCATGAAGCTTCTTCGTTTGATGAAGCGCACCTATTTTTGTCATGAACCATCCACCTCTTTTTTGCATGAAAAAATCTTCTAGTGGATGCGGCGTTTGATTAATTAGTCAACTCTAAATATGGATTAGTCAACTCCTCATTCGAACTCGGAACTCTTGTTGAAGCTGATTTAGACTTACGGATGCATGCGCTGCATGAAGACGAATAGGGCTTCAATAATCAATCAACTAGAACTTTGACCGTTTATTTGAAAATAGCTCCGAATTTAGAAAATAACTCCAACGTTTACATGTATTTCGTTCTAATTTTGATCGTGTCTATTTCCGGCAGGATTCCGTATTCAATTCTTCATTGGATTATCTATTTTCTATTCTTTTTTTCATAGTTGGCTTCCATTTATTTCGGATTTCCTACTATCTCCTTAGTTTCAACGGTTACTTCCTGTAGGAAAAAATTGATTGCCTGCAGGACGTCACCGGAAACTGTCATATTTCCTTCGGCTATATTTCTGTCATTTCCCTTTACTCTTATTTGCCCGGGCTTTTTCCCACGGTCCTTTGCTCTGTCGGCCTTTTGTATTGAAAGCTAATTCATATTCTTGCGGTTTATTCTCTTCGGGCAATTTGTTTGAATTCCTTCGCTTTATATCTTGCGGCCTTTTTGTTTTGTCTAAGCCACCGTGGACACTTCCAAATTTCTTCGGACTTTTTGTCCGAAGGAATTCCTTCGGACAAAAAGTCCGAAAGAATTCATTTCCTTAGTTTTTTCCCCTTTGTCTTTTGTCTTATGACTTGTTTTCTTCGGATTTATGGCCGCGCAAGCTTTTCCAAATTACTTTGGACTTTTTGTCTGAAGGAATTCCTTCAGACAAAAAGTCCGAAAGAATTCATTTTCTTTGACTTTTCTTTATCTTGTCTTTTTGTCTTGGCTTTGTCATCGGACTTTGTCTCCTGCCCTTTTCGAATTCCTTCGGACTTTTTGTTTGAAGGAATTCCTTCGGACAAAAAGTCCAAAGGATTCTTTCTTTGCCTTTGCTTTTTGATGTGCCCTTCGGTAGCTAGTCCAAGTGTCCTCCGGCAGTGCCCTTCGGAAAAATTGGAGGGCACTCGAACTTTTTGCAAAAGCCTGTGATTTTGGTCTTCCACCTGCTCGAAGGGTAGGTGCCCTTCGGGATTGTTGTAAGTGTCCCTTCTGAAGGGTACCTTGCCCTTCGGAACTCTTGAAATTGTCTTTTCCTTGCCTTTTGCAACTTTTCCGAATTTCTTCTAAGTGCTTTACAAATTTGACTGAGTCCGTAGAAAATTACCTGCCTGAGTGAGTCCGTAGAAAATTTGACTGAGTCCGTAGAAAATTGCTTGCTTGAGTGAGTCCGTAGAAAATCCTCTCTGCTTGAGTCCGTAGAAACTTCTAATTGAGTCCGTAGATTTTTTCTGAATGAGTCCGTAGATTTTTTCCTGCTTGAGTGAGTCCATAGAAAATCCTCTCTGCTTGAGTCCGTAGAAACTTCTGATTGAGTCCGTAAGATTTTTTCTGAATGAGTCCGTAGAATCAGCAAAGGAAAACAATGAATTCTTCCTTCCTTGACTAGAGACGAGAACTTTCCAAGTGGCAAGAGAAAATCTGACTCGTGGAAGATTTGTCAACAGTACTGACTGCCATGATTGTCAGCTGTCGTATCTTCTGGGGATTCGTTCTACTTGGTGTGGTGTTTGTGGATGTCTGTGCTGCTAGATTCTTCGTCTGTTATCGAGCCTTTCATGCGTTAGGTGTTCCTCCTTTTTTTGCTGTTTAATGTTGTGTTGGCCTTTACTTAATCATGGTGCTATTTTAACAGCTCTTCTTTGCAAAATTTATCGTGCAAGCATTGCTTACTTTAGTATGATGTATTATTTAGATGGTAGCAGAAAGTGTAGCTTTTTTGTTGTCTTGGTCTTGGTGGCTAGGATGATGTGGATGTATGTATGTAACTGTTTTGAATATTAATATAAGTATTTTTTATTAGCTTGAAAAAAACCTACCAGACATCAGTGAATCCTTGCATTTACTAAAGTAACTCAGATATTAAGTGAATTGAACATTAAGTGAACGATGATTACTGTTGCACAGGTAATTCCAATACATGAAACTTTGGGAAGTTGATTTCTCATCCACCAGTTTTGGCTGACAGATTCAGGTTGACTCTGGTTTAGTTTCATGTTTTTATATAAACTCAATTGTAATATGTCACAAACATTATTTTTGGCACATCAAATTCCAATAACAATATTTTAGATGGAAGAGGCGATCATGTTTTTGCAATTTGTGAATTTTCTGTTTGTTAGAAAGTAACTTGAAATGGACTTGTGGGCCTGCTTTATAATTATTATAAATATGTAGTTTAGTGTTAAATTTCTTATGGGCTTGAAGTTTTGATTTGCAGGTCTTTATTGCACAAGAGGAACGGTGTACCAATCGTATTTGGGTATCAAGTACTCCAAGCTGGATGGCGATATACACACCTAGTACAAGTGGATTTTGCTGGAACAAAAACAAAGTTTTTGTCAAAGTCATCAAGACATCCAAAGATGACAAATGGTTTGCTGGAAGAGAAGTGATCACTGTTAATTTTTTGTCAATTACAGTTCCAGTTGTGCTTATGTTTTATGCCCTGGGCGTGGAATCAGATTTAGAGATGATGCAAATGATAGGTAATGCATTCAGTGACCGTGAGATGAGTGAGTTATTGTTGTCATCAATTTATAAGGCTGAGGCAGAACTAAAAGGGTTTCGAACAAAAGATAAAGTTTGGGACTATATTAATGACCAACTCAAGAAATGCAAATTTCCAAAAATTCAAGATGCTGAAGAGGCCCTTAAAGCACACCTTTTCCCATATATAGTGGGATATAAACAAAAAGCCATGTTTTTAGGATACATGGTCAATTGTCTTCTATCATCTTATTTTGGTCGAAGACATGTTGAAAACAAAGATGACTATAAAAACAAGAGACTCGAACTGGCAGGTGAGTTGCTGGGTCATGAATTACAGGGCTTGGTTAGACATTTCCGTAATAGAATGGGCAAAGGAATTCAGAGAGAACTCTCAGGTGATTTACTGTAATATCACATTTTATATAGACATTGCACAGAATACGGGGTGCTTTAGTCCACTTTGATCTAGATTGGGGATGATTTTGGCATTTCTTACAAATGCATTACAGTTCACAGGTTTCAACCTTGCCAAATGACGAGTATTTGTCATTTCTAGATGTCATCAGATTTAATAATTTCCTGTTTCCTTTCTTGTGCAGTTCGTGGGAATCTTAAGTCAATGGATATTTATGTTGACGCATCAATCATCACAAATGGTCTCGTGAGAGCATTTTCTACAGGAAATTGGTCTCATCCTCACAAATTTAATACCAAATGCACAGGTGTTGTGGCAAGCCTTAAGTCAACAAATCCATTGCAGACTCTGTCTGAGATGCGTAGAATGCGACTGAGGGTTCAATATGCTGCAAAGCTAGGGGATGCGAGATACCCGTAAGTTATCATTCTCTTAGCTTTCACAGTCTGTGACAAGGTGTAAGATATATTTTTCTATATTACCTTTTGGAATATGAAAAATGGATTTTGTTACAAGCAGTTTTAGGTTCACCATAGTGAAAGGAGGGACTGAACAAATACCATCACATCATTTTCACACAAACAACTAATATTTTTTTTTGCTGTTTCATATATTTTGGTGAAAAAATGTCTTATATTATATTTGGGTTTAAACTTTGTCGTATAAATTTTCATAGGATGATGCATCTATGCTGAGTTTCCAACTTAGTTACCTTAAAAAATGAAAATAATTCAGGTAGCTGTATCAAGTCATAAAAATTTGCATTTAAGATAAAGAGATTCGAGTTTAGGCTAGTAGTAAAAAGTTAAAACTAAGGCAAATAAGCAACATTTCATTAGTCACTCTATAAGATCACAACCGTGGATAGTATATTGCTTGATAGATTTACATGATTTGCTAATGAATAGGAGTTTAGAAACAGAAATAAGAGAAATAATGACCAGCAGCAACAATAGCTTCCTGTTACCATATAATCTTTTAATTTAACAACCATGAGCTAGAATATTAGCATACAGAATGAACAAAGGGAGACACATGGGTAGAGTTGTTAGTCTTTCGGGAAAGCTTTGGTTTTTGAATGGTAGTCCCCGTTGTTGTCAATGGGAACACTAAATAAGACAGCCTTGGCACAAATTTGTCTTAATTAAACTGTTTCATCACTGGGAGAATAATCTTGGACTGAAAAGACTTGAGCACTGGGAGAACAATCTTGGACTAAAAAGACTTCATTATGTACTCATGTCAACTCCAAAACTCTTAACAACTTCATTTCAGATATTTAATATTTTTTATTTGGTCATAGATAGATTGTAGAAATAGGTAATTTGCAGATTCTATTTACAAAAATGACGACTCTCAAATTTCAAGGTTTTCATACTATTAAAGTTATGGAGATATTGATTATAATATTCAATAATCCACATATTATGCCGAGGTAATCCTTATGTAAATCTACAGTAAGCTTCTTGCAAAGAATTTACATGACAACTTCTTATTGGACAGGTTTATGATACCTATGAAGTGGATCTGCAAGGGATCATTACTCCAAAGAGCCTCCTTAGATGAAATTGATACTTTTGGAGTTTCATGGGCACCTATAGATCCAATCACTTTGGTTACTGGTACAAAATGGCCTGTAAATTACTTCCCAGTGTTTTGAAAGCACTGCATTTTTGTGTTCTGAGTAGGCAGATGTAACTTTCACTCTAGACATGTCTGTAGATTAAATTTCTTTGAGGTCTTTATTGGCATTAACTGATTTCCTTCCACACAACATGTGATGAATCCTCCAGATGTGAATGAATATTTATTCATAAATTAGAGCCTTCACTGTGGTTGAACTGCACATTTAATATTTAACCTGAACTCTTGATATGGATGTCAAGTTAGCAATTATTTTTTGAAATATATTCAAAGTGTAAAAAGTGCCGAAATGTAATCTTTTTCTCGAATGTTTGTATTTTCTGAGACATTGGTTGCAAGAGTAATGTTGGCACATCTTGTAATTCTAATTTTCTTGAACAATGCATATAGGAATCCTTCCTACTGGGGTAGAGTTTGCTTCATCTCCACACCAGATGGTGAAAATTGTGGACTAGTGAAGAATTTGGCGTTGACATGCCTTGTCAGCTTGCAAACATCTGAAGCACCTATTCTTGATGTGTTGAATCAATGTGGAATTTCACTAGTTGATCAAATTTCATTATCAGATTCGAAAGATGCAGCAAAAGTTTTCGTGAATGGAGAGTGGGTGGGGATCCATCATGATTCTGTTTCTCTTGTAAAGAAATTGCGAGATCTTCGTCGGAAACAGCATATCCATCCTCAAGTAAGTTTTAACTACAGTTATTGCTTTCTTTAATTCATCTATTGCTTCAAAAGTTGCAGTTTGGTGAAATTCTAGAATCGTGCTGTACTAGACTTTTAACACATTCTTGCAAGCATAAATCTGGAAGTTTCTATTAATATATGAAACCAGGAAAATTTTCTATCGAAATGAGAGATGCTTTCAGAAATTAATATTTTTAGTCTCCCCAAATGAAAATAAAGGAAATTTTTTCCTGACGCTTAAAAGTTTTGATTGAGCAGGTTCCCTGCATGTCAATTTTTTTGTCATTTCTTCTCCCTTTCAAGCTTTTTCTGTAGGTTTATACCATTTAAAATGTAGAGGAGATTCATCAGATGACCTGTTTGACCATTTTTCTAATAGTGTCATGTGTGGCTGCATACGTAAGGGGAAAATATGATTGTAAATTATATTGTTATTTTTTGTGGGATTTTTACTCGTGTGTTTTAAATCATCTCAAGATGACCTCCACGAGTAGTCATTAACCTAATGACATTTTTCTTTCCTCATGTATTTTCGTTAATAATCTCAAGGCATGTACTTTGTAATATTGGATTTTTGCTAATTTTACTTTTCGATCTTATGAATTAATTAATAATAATAAGATTTCCTTCCTTTAAGACTGACAACAGAAGAAGTTGTACAAGAAATTATTTTATTTGTCTACAACCTTCTCCCAACCATTTGGGAAATTATATAAATGGCTTGATCAATCTCGACAAGATCTGGAGGACATTGGATGGTACCCTTGTTATTTGGTTCCAAGGAACATTTGAGATCCTTGAAATCTAAAAAGAGGCTCTTTTCCCTTATCAGCAAGATCTATCTAGTTTGGAATTTTTTAGGGTAAGATATTTGGAGACTAACGGGTTCCAGTTCCAATGTTGAGACTAACAGTCTGTTATGTGACATGCTTGCTTTGCCCCAATGGGACATGCACGGGTGGCTTGCATTAACCCTACCACTTTAATGTGGGTGAGCTTGTTCAGGAGTTGTGAACCCCGGTCTTCACTATGGTAAGCAATTGGCTTTACCACTTAACCATGTCCGTTGGATTTTGGGTAATTTTGATTGTGTAATAAGTTGTAATAAAATGAAAAACAGGGAGGGAATTGGATCAATGAACACACTTTATTATTCTCTACCACCCATTTTTTACATTGTACATGTTTGTTTTTATTATATATGCAAAACAGTTAGATGCTACCTAACTCATTTATCTTGCTGACTGCTAACATTCTAACAAAAAATGTGGTCTTTTATGGCATAACTCTTATTTTGAGTGTTAGTACTCCAACACACCCTGTAATATTTTTCTCAAATTGTTGCTCCCGTTAATACAAAATGTATCGGGCCTAGAAATGCATCTCTACATATACAAACCTCTAAATAGGTAAAAGTTGAAGGCCATTCTAGATACAACACATAAACATGACAGTCTGTAGGCTGTAGGCAAGAGGCCGCTATTGCATAATGCAGTAAACGATCTAGATTGCATTTAAGGGTTTTGATGGGGATAGTAATAGGTTCCTACACATGCAACCTCTATTTAGAAAGAAATGTATAAGACCTTACTACATCTGACATTAATGAGGTAGTTAGCAAGGGCTATGGTAGTTAGGTTAGGGACTGTTGTAAAGGAAACGGCTGTAATAAAGTAAAGATAACAATAAAGTAAATGGAAACGATCATGTGCAACAACTTAAATGAAATGGAACATACAACATACATAATCAGACCATGCACACAATAAAGATGGTAGGGAAAAGGGATACTTACCTCAAGGTGATTTGTTTGCGCATTAATCTCCCCCTTGGCTTTGAGCCCTTTGTGAGAGATGGGTGTAGATGAAATTAAGATGGATAGAAGAAACCCTAAGTAGACCATAGTTGGGGGTTCCAAATACTCTGTGTATTTGGTTGGGATAGCTCCTATTCTTGAATCTCCGAAGGCGTTTATTGCAACTTGTCTTCCTTTGGTGAAACCCTTTACCCTACTCCTTTTTATCTTCCCTAAGAGGATTTGCAAGTGGTCGTGTTGTTTGTTCAAGAAATGACCAAGATTACCTTATAATTACGGGTACAGATGCATATTTCATGGCATTGGTGATTGCATGAGATTGTTCAACAATTTGAGAAACCTGAAAATTGAGAATGAGATTTAGTAGCAAGAACTAGAACATTGGAAGGAAAAAGAAACAAGTATAATAGTTTGTGGTCCCATCTTGATTTTGATGTAAACAAATTGAAGGAGAACTAACGACTTACTACAGAGATGAAGCCCAAGACTAAAGTCTTGGTCTAGCTTCAAAACAGCTAGATACAAACAAAGCATCACATAAGCAAACTAAAGTTGTCATGTCCCCCCTTTTGACACGAGCAACTAAGAATCCTTAGCCTTAAAAGTCATTCCCAAAAGGCTAAGGGAAAAGAAGAAAATGAATGTTGGGGGCCCATTCGAAGAACAATTAATAAAAAAGGTACATCATGGATTCTAATTTGCATTTGAGTTATGAAAAATATATTTTTATCTTAATTTCACTTAGGTTGGGGCCTTATTAAGGGTCATGGGTACCCATGGGCTAAAAATGAAATTATAAGGATGCTTTGTTATATTTAAAAATGAGATTTTTCTTTCTTTATTTGGGCACTCCTTTTGGAGGGCTTTGGCTATTAAAGGAATAGTGAACTCTATTTGAAGGTTATGCATTAATGATATTGAATCTATTGTTCAAGTATGTCAATCTTGGCTATGGTATCTTGAAGATAAAAACTTTCAAGTGCTTCAAGGTGTGGAGATGAAATCCTTCACATCCTCATTGTGAGTAGTTCTACAGCAAGGGCTACAAATTGTGCTTTAGTAGGTGAATTTTAGATTGGGAAGGTTGACGACTTGTTTCTAGGGGTTGCTTGCATGTGTGAGAGCCCATTTCTAAGGTGATAATATGCTTGGGAGGTTGAAGACCCCTCTTGGAGGGTTGCGTTACATAGGAAACCCTCTCCTAGGTTTGATAAATATTTTTTAAATTATTTCCCACTTGACGATTTAGTCCTTTGGGGTTTGGAGGTCATTAAAGAATCCTTTGAGGCATAAACAATTTAAAGAATTATTTATATATTTTTGTCAAGTGGGGCAATCCATTTTGGAGTCTTCTAAGGTGCTTTTAGGCCCTAAATAATTCTGAATATTATTTCTATATTTGCCTATTAATTTTCATGATTACTGGATGTTATTTTGAGGCCCTTGCTACTACAAAATTATCGATTATTTATTGTTGTATGTTTCTATACATGGGCGACTTGTGAGGGTTATTGATCTCATTTGGTGCTTCAATTCATATCTAATTATTGCTGCAAATTTTTGTATAATTTTTCTATCAATTTTGGTGAAGTATGCTAGGGTTTCAAGGAGGAAATTGTCAAGGAACAACTGTTACATTTTCAATCAAAAACCTGAATTATTAAAGGGCAGGGAATCAACAATATGATCCTCAATATGTTGGCAAAGAAAGTATTTATTACAGCTCTTGTTTGGGGTAAATCTATGTACAATTTATACACTTTGATCAAGAGGAATTGAGTTACATATTGGCTGGAAATTACTGTTTTAAGTTGGAAATATTGGCACCTAGGGTTTGCATTTATTTGAAGAATTTTGGGAGTAAATTGTTTACCTAGAGTTTTTTGAATTTTATATCAGAATTATCAGATTTGTATAAGGGTTTGTTGTTAAATCCTAGTTTGCATGATTGTTTCAATTTGGGGACATTACTGTGGTATCGGAGCCATATCTTGGCTAATTGTGGGGATTTTTAGAGGATTGTCATATGAGTGGTGACAAAGAGTCACTGAGTACCAAAATAAAGGAAAGAAAGGTTCAGGGAATCCATAGGTAGAAAGGAAATAGGTAATGGGTGACATGGATTCAGGGGAGACAAAAAAAGAGAGAAAGGATAAAGAAGAGGAGAGATCTTCGAGGTATTTCCAGTCCGAAGAGAAGATGATAACAATGATGGAGGGATTCATACGTGTTGGGTAAGATGAAAGGCTTTGAGCCCTTCAATGGACATAGCGATAACTCAGAGAACTGCTTTGACACCCTTGCCCTCCCCCACCTCCCTCGTGGGGAATGGAGCACATACATGTAGGACCACCTAGCCTATATCCATTTAGAGAGGAGCCATTACCAGAAAGAGAGGGTTTGCATAACCCACTTAGTGATTTAGAGAGAGAGAGATGGTGGAGTATTTTGCGGCATCTGTTGTGGTAAAGAGTGCTATGAGTTTTTCCAAGTATTCAGCTTGAAAACATGGGAGGAGTGAGCCCAGGATTGGTCAGAGACACAAAGGAGTCCAGCGGGATCTCCAACATGCATTGGGAAAGGTATCTCTTTTCATTTTTGATAGATCACCGAGGAGTTCGGCAAGGGCATGGATTCAAAAGGTGGACACCTTTACTCTACCACCCATGATAGAGGATGCAATTTAGTTTGCCACCTTGCATTTGGAGGGAGCAACATAGGAGTGGTGGTATCATGGATTGATCACATTGGGACATCAACACATACGTACCTATCAGAAGTTCAGTAGAAGACTCTTAGAGAGGTTCAATATAGCAGATCTAGAACTTCATTTTCGTGATTTGGCCCAATTGAGGCAAAAGGCCTCAGTAGATGAATATGTTTTTGGGTTTCAATGGCTTTCGATCATGGTGACTGATGTTTTGGATAGGAGGTTGGTGGTTTTGTTCGTAGAGGGCTTGGTCAAACCTTTGCGAGGGTTGGTCAAGGCATTTGACCCACCAACATTGAGGGAGGCCATTCGAAAGGTCTATGGTTTGGTGTCTTCTACTCCTAGAGGTAGATTTTCACATTTGGGGCAGTCAAAGGTTACTTCTTTATCACTTGCAGGGCAACATGGAGGTGGCATTTTGGAACAGCCAAGGGGCAACTATACAAGGCTTTCGAGATCCACTCATGAGTGGCTAATGATTAGTCCAAACCCACCAGGTTTGGGACAACAAAATGAGCTACCAAGTAGTAGGTATAAGGTGAGGAATGAATTGAGGAGGGGTCTTTCTTTCATTTATAAGAACCCTGGGGAGAGAGAGCACAATTGCCATGGCAAGGGACACGTGTTGACCCCTAAAATTTGAATAAGTATTGTTCCATTTTTGGCGCACGGCGTGGAGGGACCATTGTCCATTTTGACGCAAGTATCGGCTCGACACAGAAGGACCATGGCACGGGAGGACTATGGCGCGTAGCTGACAAGCGCGGAAGGTGATGGACGCGAAAGGACAATGGCGCAAGAGACCCAGCATGAGAGGACCCAGTCAAGAGAGAATGTGATACGAGGGACCCGAGAACAGAGGTCTCGAAACCAAAGCAAAAGACTAGGGGAGCGCGTGGGAAGCGGAGCACAAGGGATGCGGGAGCAGTTAGAAGAACAACTCAAATAGGACACTTCAACCCCATTCATCAGAGGTTTTGTACCAGCCTGCGAAGAATGAAACACTTGGCCGCCAGAATATAGCATAGAGCGAGGATCTAGGGATGCAGAGACCTGAGTCTACAGGAACAAGTAATTGTAAGAACCATGACTCTCAATTTGTTGGGAGTTCGTGTGCCATCTGTTCATAACAGTTGAAATTATGACACTTGGTCAAGGCAAAACAAGTATAAAAACCCTTGTAATCATTTGCATGGATTGTCCTTTGGAGAATAGATATAGCGTTTTGTCTTGTATTTCAGTAAGCTATTAATGAGAAATCAATGTTTGCCATATTAGGTTATGAAGTGATGAAATATTCTTAGTGTTGAATGATGGATGTGTTTTACTTCTAAGTCATGGGTATCTTTTTCTTTTATCACTATTGTTGAATAGTAATGGTGATCTTAGTTATAGTGGTAGTTAGATCTAGGACAATAAGGATCATAGTAGTATATTTATGGTGTTGAATAATTTTTTAAGAACCGTGTTACAAAAGATGAACAAACATATAACATTGTGCTACAAAGCCTTCAGGAACCGGTCTTTCACTGCGTGCTTCGAGTGAGCACGAGAGACTACCTCTCGTGTGATAGGGCCAGCGTGCTAGCCTATTGGGGAGAAGCTTCAACGCCGAAGTAGAATTAACTAAAAGAACCCAACATTTTGGTTCTGTTGTCGAGACCGAAAGCAATTGGAGCACAATTATGGGAAAATGTTTGAGCGCATTACGTTAGAGAATATTGAAGAATGGGTTACCAGTGTCGAAGACAACTTTGTAGTTCCGTATCTTGAGCCAGGAATCTCTACATGATAGTGGGTAGAGTAGAATCTTTATAGTTCTCTTTATGAAACTTTCTTTTTCGAGGTCTTGGTTCTATTGCATGCTTGGATATTAGCATATGCTCACAGACAATCTCGAAATCTTGGAAGAAGGCAACCTTGGACATTTGAATGGCAGAGGAGTTTAGCACGACTTGGAGTTCCTTGGACGCAAGCATTTAACTTTTGGTGGAGAGGTGTTAGGAACAATTACATTTTGGAGTACACTATGACCACCTATTCATGACCCGAGGAAGCAAAATTCCAATTCTTATGAGAGCCAAGGGGACGCTATATCTCGTTGTTTGCCTTTGAAATTAAGAAGCTAATTGTTGACCTTGGATTGGAGACTCTACCCATGGAGGGCTAAAATCTCCTATGCATGAGCTGCACATTTGGAAGGGGAGACTAGGGGTTGATTGAAGATTGTGGGTTCAACATGGTAGTAAGCCAGCGAGCATTACAGAAACATAAGCATGATGAAGCTCGACAGAGGATCATGGGAGTTAGTGACGCGGGAAGAGACCGGGAAACCTCAAAGAGTGCTGTGCAGAGCCGCAGGGCGACAGATACACATGAGGAACCGATCACTTTTGAGCCGCATTCTTTGCCACTTCTATCCTATGAAGGAGACCCGAGCTGGACTTCAAAAATTGAGGAACTAAGTCCAAATCAACCAAGGTCCCCTACCATAGTGCGTGCTCATGCCTTTGAGTCAGACATAATACATATACAAAATTGGGATACAAACAACACAGAGTTAGAAACTGAACAAGTACAGGAGACTGAAACTAGACCATTAGGCGATCATTTAGAATCTACATTATCTTTCCCTCTTCAAGGGAAATTCTATGGCATAGCTTGGGATGCCTGGTGGATCTGGCCCTCAAGGCCAGAGTATAGGCCCAAATTTGGGAAACCAACCCTCTACCACGCCTCTTCCCACGGGCACTGCTACTGGAGGAGGATTAGGGGGAGGCGCAGGTGGAAGTAGATCCCCTTATGGAACCGGAGCTGGATCTTCCCAACAACCACCCGTTCAACAAACTACTACAATCTACTATGAGATGACATTGCGTTTCCTTGAATACCGAGGGGTAGAGAATGCAACTGAGCATGTCCACAAGTGCGAATTGATTTGGAAAGTGGGTGGCATCATGTCTCCTTAATGCAAGGCTATACAGTTTGCAACCACTCTTTTAGAGTGCGTGCATAAATGGTATCGAGAGTTTGACCCTCAACAAGCAGTGGTCGACTATGACCAGCTCAAAGCAGCGTTCTTGCAAGAATTTGACATTCCTGAGTTTGAGCAGCAAAGTATAGTGGCACTGAAGGACATAAAGCAATGACTTATAGAGAGTGTGTGTGAATATGATGCACGATTAAAAACCTTGCTTTCTAAGTTGTCATTTGAAATAAATCCTACTCAGCATGCACAATCGTTTGTGGGAGGACTATTGATACCTTTTCGACGGACCCTATCACAAAGAAATTTCACCAATGTGCACGAGGCACTGGAAGCTACCCTCCGCGCTGAAGCGGTTGGAAGCATGGATATTGGGATTAGTCCCTTTATGCAGGCACAGATAGCGTCCATGGCATCACAACTTGAAAAGTTGACAGCAAACAATGCACTTGAGACACACAGTGGTGTATGGTGTACTGACTGTGAAATTGAAGGGCATACAAGGAACAACTGCCCACGCAAGAACATCTGTGCGGTACTAAAACAAACTTGTGAAATCTGCCATGAAGAACATGATGTCTGTTCTTGTCCTCTTTTGCAATGGGCTACGAACACTAAGCTGTGTGAGTATTGTAAGATTTGTGATGCCTACACCCATGACACCAATGACTATTGATTGATCAGTAATATCCATGAAGCCCGAGCACGCGGCATGCAACAAACCTCAGTCGCCAATACCCAAGACAATGGTGGCTATCATGGGCGAGGGAGAGGACGAGGACGAGGCGGTGGTCAGTTTCCACCAAGGACTTGCTACAAATGTGGGTCACCAGACCACTATCAAAGGGATTGCCCAGGGTACCCAACCTGCGCATTTTGCAAAAAGGTCTTGTTGACAATTCTTCCACAGGATCTCCTTCGGGCAAAGAAGGCAGAATGTCACATAGCTTCGAAAAAGTGCTAAGGACAAAAAGTCTGCAGGAAATTACAAAGAGCCTACAACAAAGGAAGTAATTCCTTCGGACTTTTTATCTGAAGGAATACTTCGGAGAATTACAAAGCAAGAAAAGGTCTGCCAAAAGCACGAAAAGACCAAGGAATAATTACTTTGGACAAAAGTCTGAAGAAGTCCGAGAGAGAAGTCAGAAAATTCGAAGTAATAGGACCCCTGCAAAAAACCCGGGTGCCCTACAAAAAGCCCAGGTGCCCTACAAAAAGCCCAGGTGCCCTACAAAAAGCCCGAGTGCCCTACAATTTTTTCAAAAAGGGCACAGATGAAGGACAAAAGCCCTTGTGGAGAGCACTTGGTCGGCGATAGGACCATTGCACATTTTCTGAAGGGCATTCTCAACAAGGTAAAGGCAAAGACAAAAGAAAATACCTTCGGACTTTTTGTCCGAAGGAATTCACTTGGTTGGCGACAGGGCCATTGCACATTTTTCGAAGGGCATTCTCAACAAGCTAAAGGCAAAGACAAAAGAAAATACCTTACGACTTTTTGTCTGAAGGAATTCCTTTGGACAAAAAGTCCGAAGAAATTTTCTTTTGTCTTTGCCTTTACCTTGCTGAGAATGCCCTTCGGAAAATGTGCAATGGTCATGTTGCCGACCAATTGCCCTCCGCAAGGACTTCTGTCCTTGCGGAGAGTTCAATAAAAAAAGACAAAAAAACCCGACATAATAAAACAAAGCAAAGGAAATAACAAAGGAAGATATCCTTTGGAAAAAAGTCTGAAGGAATTCCTTTGGACTTTTTGTCTGAAGGAATACTTTGGAGGATAAACAGAGACAAAAGCCTGCGAGAAAAGATGAGGACAATTCAAGCGGACAATTTGTCCGAGGGAACGGAGGGTAAAGCCAAAGGCAAGGTCCGAGCATAGATAAAGCCGAGGGAAATAAAAGCCGCGGGAGAAGTCATAGACAAATGCCGAAGAAAAGGAAAGCCCGAAGAATTCCTTCAAAAGATCCGAAGGAGATAACACCGAGTGAGAGGGACAGAACATAATTCTGAAGCAATAAAGTCTGCAGGAAATGAGTGGAAAAAGAAAAGTCAGCCAACAAAAGGATCCGCAGTATTAAAAATCCGAGAGGGAGATAACAAAAATTTTCGACGAAAATCAAAAAAGCAAAGATGAAGCTAGAAATTAAAAAACCAAGGTAAAGCCAGTCAATGGAAAAAGTCCTAGGGAAATAGAAACAATGGAAGAATTCCGAAAGAATTCAAGAAGGGCAGGAAACAAAGAATTCCGAAAGAATTCAAGGGAGAAAAAACAAAAGCCGAAGGAAATGAGAATAAACATAAAGTCTGCATAGAATAAATTCAGATAAATTGGCAAGACAGATCCGAAGGAAATCTGCAGACATAAAAGTCAACAGAGAAGTCAATGGAAAATTTCAAAGAAAATTCAAGGCTAAAATAAAACCAACGAAAAACCCAGAAATAAAGGCCAAGGAGATGGCCAAGAAATCCAAGGAAATATAGACTAATATAGACAAAATACATCCAAATATAGAATCCCGCCAAAAATAGACATGAACAGACAGACCAAAATAGGAGAAAATACATGCAAGCAAGGGCTATTTTCGATTGACTGGTCAACGCTTCAGTTGACTGGTTGTTGACGTCAAGCTCATCTCCGGATCAACTCGTGTGCTTTCAAACGTTCCAACTCAGCTTCCAACATTTCAATTGGAGTTCTAATTTTAGCATGGCATTGGATTTCATGCATGATATCTTCATCTCATACTTTCAAACGTTCCGACAGCTCACGAAGAAGCTAAAATTGACATTGGCGTGGATTTCCATGCAGAGAGGTGGGCGTTTCAATAAACAAAAGACAAGTTCACTTCCTCAAGCGCAAGGAGCTTCATGCAAAGACAAAGGAAAAATATATTTTTATTGAAAGGCAAAGTCAACCTTGAGTTAATCTAAGTGGATCCTCTTCTTTTTTCAACGCCAATCTTTGGCTTTTGTAATTCTCTATAAAATGGCTTTCAGCCTTGATTAAAAATGATCCCTCTCTTGGCAAGACCGGACTCTGTCCTTGGTGAGTTGTGTAACCTCTTCAATCAATAGAAGGATTGTACTTTCAGATTTCAAGTGCTGGCATAGTGTATATTCATTCAGTAATTTGCATGTGTGGTAGATTTTTCTCCTTTCCCAAATTCTGATTCGTACGTAGTTGCTAGTTGACTGTATTACGCAGGTCATGTTAAGTGTTCTTTATGTCTTTTGTTGGCGCTGTAAGTGGATGTTAGGTGGCTGTAAAGTGTCTTGTATCAGACCTCTCTCCATCATTTTCCCTCATGTTTTGGTCATTGGATCGAACCTTCTCAGGAAATACTTATGCATAGTGGTCAATTGAAATCGAAGGTCTTCCTTTTCCCTTGTTTGTTCAGTGTTCAAGGTTCCAAGTAGAGTGGATCAATCTTTTGGTGTATCACCGTTATTAGGTAGGATTTCCCCTTAAAGTTTCCTTCTCCCTTTTCCATGGTAGTCAGCAGCATAGAGGAGAGATCCTCATTGATACATCTTACAAGAACCAGCCTTCTCTGGAGGTTCTTCTCACCATTGAGGCACCCACCCTCGTGAGAAGATCCCATTGTTTCAACCGGTTAGAGGACTGGCCATTTCATGCACGTCTTCGATTTAGGGTGCAGCTCCAGGTTGACAACATGACCATTGGCTTGAAGAATGTCTTGATCTATATGCAACCATCACTAAGGAACGCAATGAAAGGGGTGTTGGCACGATTCGAATAGACAAACCATAATGGCGCGCATGACCAACCATCCCAATAGTGCAACAAGTAAATATCACCACTCATAGTGGGGGACAGACTTAATCCACAACTAGCCCGGTTGAGAAGGTACATTGGGAAGAACCACGAACTAGGAAGTACCCTGATGCTCAACAACAAAAGGATGTCCTTCAGGATACAATGGCACTTGTGTGGGAGCTCCAAGGCGAGATTCAATACCTCAAGGACAAGGACATGACACAACGTGCCGCAGTGCAAAGGGAAGCCGAACCTCAACCATTGGAGCAGGACAATTTTCAGGAACTGTGTAAACGTATGCTGGATGAGGACATTGTTCCCCAGCTCAGTGCTTGGTTTAAAAGTTAGGCCTGCTTACCAAACGAAGCCCACCCTCACCTAAGTCGGCAAAGCAAAGATCGCTATTTAAATCATGTTCGACGTCAGGAAACTCCTAGTTCCTCTACTCCTTCGGACGATGGAGAGATATTGGTTAATGCTGCTATCAATGGATGGGTAATCCAGGATATTCTAGTAGATACGAGTACGGAATTGTATGTTCTCACTAAAGATGCTTGGCAAAAAATGTCTAGTCCAGCCTTGCAGCCCTCTCCTCATGTCTTGTTCACAACAAATAAGACTCGAGCGCATCCTATTGGAGTCCTCAAGAACGCCACCGTTGACATACTTGGGGTTCCCTTCAAGGTAGATTTTGAGGTCTTGGAGTTAGCAGAAGCTGATGACTATCCAGCCCTACTGGGAAGACCTTGGTGCTATGAGAATCATGCAGACTTGAGCTTTAAAAATCGATACATTAGCTTTGAGAATACCGATCAATGCGTAGTAATACCTTTAGACCAAGGACAAGGACCCCCTATATCGATCCCGTAAATGCTGATGAAGACATCGACCACTTGTATAATGTCACTGCTGGAAATGATGAACAACATGATCCGACCCCAGATGGTATTCTTCGATGGACAGACAACGAGTCTATCTCGGATACTACAAGAAATGCTTGCAACTATTGGGCCCATGGTGACTACGATCTCATCGAAAGGTTGTGCAGCATCGTAAACAGAGGAGAAAGCATACTGCGCTAGCTTCCTAAACGTCACAAGTTTGTGCGCCTCATGGGTTGAGCAATTAGAGGACCACTGGTAGGACCACCACTTGAAAGACTTGATGAAGCCCCATGGTTCCAAGGACAAATAGAGGTGCGTGTCTTTGTTCAGTGCCTCAAAGAGTTCTATGATATCGAGAATGACCAGATGAGGTCATTAGATCACATTTTTTATGGTACCGCCGCTAGATGGTGGCGTACTCATAAAGAGTGCCTTTTGTATTGGGATCAATTGCGAGCTGTTCTACACCACATATTTCATCATGACAATAAGGTCAGAGGAACATTTAATTACAGCGGTGTGCAAGCACCCAAACCTCACATTGAGGCTTGTGAAACAATATGGCAGACTTAGGACACATTCTTACCAGAGTACTTCTGGGTGCATGCATTCTATGGGACTTTACGAACTTGGGTGTGGGCATGGTATATTCACGAAGAGAGGCACATGGGTACCAGGTTCTGGTAGTTACTAAAGGAGAACATGATGTCAGCTCTATCTTACTCTTCACCAAGGATGGACTTGTGCCTCACCCTTCAAGCCATGCGTCAAGTAGTCATTGGAGACCCAAGCCCCGTTGAAGACTGCTTGCACCATATTTATCAGAAAACTGAAGAACCCTTGCATTTATTCACTGAGCCTCGCACCCAATCAGTTCCTGCACCATCGACAATTTCAAGTGAAGAATGCCGTGAAGAGATCCGCCTAGGAAAGCAAAAATTCGTCTTCCAAGTAGACGAAGGTGAAGGATCTACTTCACTCGACTCCTTGGCTAACCACCTAGATGTCCCTAAAAGTACTGGTTCACAAGCTGTTCGGGACACAAGTTCTCCAATGGACAACCCTTATCATGGGCCCATTCAAACTATTCAATGTAACATTGACACAGAGCAAGAGCTAAAGATGGCAACAATTGGAAATTATTGGATTGACATAGAAATTTTAAAGATTTTTGAGTTGTTGAAAGAGTATCAGGATGTATTTTCTTGGAATTATAGCGAAATGAAAGGAGTCTGCCCTTCTCTAGGAAAGATGCACATAAAGCTAATCGATGGCGCTCGCCCCATAAAGAAACAACCATACAAGATGAACCCTAACCTCTGGGCACAAGTGAAAGAAGATATTGATAGCATGCTCCGCGTCGGAGTAATTACTCCCATTGATGAATATGAATGGGTCAGTCCCATGGTAATCAATATGAAAAAGGATGGGCGTATCCGTATTTGTGTGGATTATCGTGTCTTAAATGCATCCTGTGTGACAGATCCTTTCCCAATGCCTTTCAAGGAGGAGATCCTAGAAGGTGTTGCCGGTTGTGAAGTATACTCTTTTATCGATGGGTTCTCGGGGTACCACCAAGTCCAGATAGCTGAGGAAGACCAATCCAAGACTACTTTCGCTACTGAATGGGGATCTTTTGCCTATACCGTCATGCCTTTTGGGTTGAAAAATGCCCCAACAGTGTTTTCACGGATAGTAGTTGAGGCTTTCAAAGATTTCATTCATAAATTCCTCCAAGTCTACCTGGACGAATGGACAGTATACGGGTTGGTCAAGGATCATTGTGCCAATCTGAGACTCATGCTTGAGTGTTGTCGACTGTTGCAAATTTTCTTAAATTTGAAGAAGTCCCTGTTTGTGACACCTTTTGGCATACTTTGTGGGCATATCATTTGTAAGGAAGGACTTCTGGTAGACCCAGCCAAGGTCTTCGTTATTCTCCATTTGCCAGCGCCCAAGACTCAGCACGAGGTACGTGCCTTCCTAGGACACATGGGCTATTACAAAAAGTTCATTCGGGGTTATGCCAAGATTGCAGTGCCACTAAAAGAGCTCTTAAAGCACAATGAATAGTTTATATGGACTTATTCTTGCAAAGCAGCTTTTGAAACACTCAAAGAAAGGTTAGTTACTGCTCCTATCTTGCAGTTCCCTGATTGGACAAAGCCTTTTCATGTTGATGTTGATGCATTTGGGACAGCAGTCAGCACAATACTTGCACAACCAGGTGAAGGACACTTAGGTCACCCGATTTACTTTGCTAGTAGGAAGCTAACATCGGCTGAAAGGAACTATACCACCACCGAGCGTGAAGCTTTGTCTAGGGTTTACACTCTACAAAAGTTCAAGCAGTACCTTCTGGTCACTCCATTTACATTCTACATAGATCATGAGGCCTTGAAGTATCTTGTCAACAAACCGGTACTACATGGGAGAATTTGTTGTTGGATTGTCCTGTCCAAGAATTCTAGTTTTCCATAGTAGTAAAGCTTGGGAAGACAAACTGTGGACTTGATCATTTATCTCGAATTGAAAATGGAGAACCCCACATGCCATAGAAGATGATCTTCTTGACGTACAGCTCTTTCGAGTTGCTCAAGTACTTGAAGAGCTGAAGGATATTGCAGCATTTCTTAACACTGGCTATGCACCTGACTCCCTCACTCCACAGGGGAAAAAGCAACTTGCGGTTTGCACCGCACCTTATCGGCTCATAGCAGGGGATCTTTATAAAATGGATCGTGACAAGGTGCTTCGCCGCTATGTAATGCAACATGAGCACCCTAAAGTGTTTCGAGAAGTCCACGAAGGTATTGCTGGAGGACATTATGCTGGAGAGGCTACCGCATGCAAGGTCTTGCTCGTTGGACTCTGGTTGCCAACTTTATTCAAAGATGTAAAGGCTTATGTTAGGCAATGTGATGTCTACCAGCGCGTAGAAAAACCTAACAGAAGAGATGCTATGTTGTTGCACCCTATTCCTTCTCAAGAACCATTCGAAAAATGGGCTATTGACTTTGTGGGGCCTACACCCCAGCAGAACGACGAATGGGCTCTTGGTACATCATTGTAGCAACCAACTACTTCACGTGCTGGGCTGAAGCAATGCCAACTACAGACTGTACTGCAGCAACCGCCACGCGATTCATCTGGGAGAACATTATAACACGGTTTGGATGTCCCCTAAGATTCACCAGTGATCGTGGAACCCACTTCTTGAATGAGACAATTCAAATTTTGTTGGTCGAGTTCATGATCGTGCACCACAAGACGACACCATACCACCTGTAGGCCAATGGAACAATTGAAGCCTTCAATAAGATTGTTGGTACCACTTTAACAAAAAATTGCAATGTTGGCCGGACTGATTGGGATGGCAGAGTATCTGCAGTACTTTGGGCCTACCGAATGACATTAAAGTGCCTCAACAAAAGTACACCGTTTAACCTAGTGTATGGAAAGGAAATTGTCATGTCAGTGGAGTTCTTAGTTCCATCTCTCCAGATAGTGCGTGTGGGAAACCTGGATGATGAAGCCTCTTCAAAAGCCCACTCGATGATTTGACGAAACTAGATGAGACTCGGTTTCTCGCCCATTGGAGTCCGGATGTTGAAAAATGCAAACAAAAAGCGTGGCATGATTGCCATATGAAAAACAAAGTTTTTTCTCCAGGCATGGAAGTTCTATTATATGATTCCAAGTTCGCGCGCCACCCTGGGAAGCTCCGCATCCATTGGGATGGTCCGTTCATAGTACATAACATTTGACCTATCGGAGCTTGTTGGTTAAAACCAATGGATGGTCAGTTCCTCCAAGGGCACTATAATGGTAGTCGACTTTGGCCGTATTGTGATTCTGTTTAACTAAACTTTTGTAATCAATAAGGCTTAAGGCCATTAGGATAGAATTTATTGCTTTCAATAACAAGCGTTTCCCTTGAGGCACATGACTCTTTAATGTAATTTTGAGTTTTTGTGTTTAGTGTGTTTTCGTGGAGGACCACGAACCCCTTTTAGTGTGGGGTAAGGCATCATGCATGTGAATCATAATAAGTTCGAAGTTAAGATTGGGCATGTAAGACATGTGGGCGCTCAAGTTCCAAGGGCACTATAATGGTAGTCGACTTTGGCCGTATTGTGATTCTGTTTAACTAAACTTTTGTAATCAATAAGGCTTAAGGCCATTAGGATAGAATTTATTGCTTTCGATAACAAGCGTTTCCCTTGAGGCACATGACTCTTTAATGTAATTTTGAGTTTTTGTGTTTAGTGTGTTTTCGTGGAGGACCACGAACCCCTTTTAGTGTGGGGTAAGGCATCATGCATGTGAATCATAATAAGTTCGAAGTTAAGATTGGGCATGTAAGACATGTGGGCGCTCAAGTTCCAAAGGCGCAAGAGTCATCTATGGCACGCAAGTGATTAAGGGCACATGAGTCATTCTATGCACTTCAAAAGCACTTTGAAAGGTTCCTGCCATTTGAGTGACAACTGTCTTCCACTATACCGAAAAGGTGGGACACAGTTGTCATCCACTTCCCAAGAAAGGTTTGAAGAAAGGATGGGTCATTGATGTAACAAGGTTAGTTATGACGAGAAGCGTGTGAGTGGAATGATGGGACAAATTCGTTAAGGCACTAAATGCTCAATACAAGATTCAAAGTACGAAGGCCGTTATAAGATGTGCATTAATGACTCGAGGTGACGGGGAGAGGGAAGGAATTAATGGAGGTAAACCCCCCAAAGGGCCTATAAATAAGCTTGTTAAAGTCATTTTACACTTTACCTTGCTTTAATCTTGAGTGCTAAGTGCGAACGGCGAACCAGAGAACCTGAGATCGACGAAACTGAATTTCTTGCAGACTAGGGTGCTTGCAAAGTTGGTGAATTCACGAAGGTTATTTCCTAGAAGAGAAGAGAGATTGCTAAGTTCGGATTGGTGTATAGGAGTGGGGATCTTTTAAGTTGTAGGTTGCCGGTCTGCCATTGTTGAAGCGTGAAGCTCGAGAGCCGAAGTAAGTTGGGCTGCCACCACGTATTCATTCGGAAACGTGGGACGGCTGCAGATTAACCTTTGAGTGCCATGAAGGGTAATGCGACCGAAGAAAAAGGCTAAAAGACTTGAAAAGCTTCCAACCATACCAGAGGAGGAAGAGGTGAGCGGAGGAGATTGGTTCCCTATTGGGGAGGAGGCACCAGGAAACCTAGAGCAAAGTCCTGAAAAAGTACATAGGGCGAAAGGAGTGTTGAGAGAACGTGCAGAAGGAGAAGTGAGGGAGCACGCAGAAAGAAAAGATGGTGAAGAAAGGGAAGCAGGTGCAAACCTCTTCAATGCAGAACGCCCCAGCACCTCCCCCTCCATCTTTGTTAATAGAAGAGATGCAATACCTAGAGTCAGTCTTGCGCGCGGAGAATTGGGTTTCCAAAGTGTCAACTACCACCATTTTTGACTATAACCACCTTCAGTTGGGAAACGAAGTAGAACTGCAGAATGACTACCAAGTCCAGACCACCAACACAAGGAATCAAGTGGTCTATGACTTGTCTATCAATAACTGGTTGGACAAGGTGGGTCTCTTTTAACTTTTTGAGCTACCGTACTTTGGCAAGCCTACTGATGCAGTTCAATTCGTCCTATCACACGTCCATGAGGACTACATCCACTTCACGGGGTGCAACATGAAGATCACCGCAGAAAGGATCAGTAAAGTCATGGGACTTCAGTGCTCGGGGGTCAATGTCCTGGATGACTTAGCCGATACGGAGGAGATTCAATAGATTGCCACAATGCTTATGTACCAAAAGCAAAGGCATGCAATGCACATAAGGGACTTGCAAGATCCTACTCTCAGAGTCGCAGTGCGGATCGTTTCTACCAAGGTCGGAGGGACCGACTGATAGAAGGAGGTGAACATGGCCCACCTACACGTTGCTCACCAAGTCTCCCAGGGAACAAAGTATATCTGGGCGCTGTATTTTGCCCAGAAGATAACTGAGGATACGGAGAAGGCACACAAAACGTCTAAGTACAGGTTTCCTTGGGGAACAATCTTGTTATTGCTGGTTTTTGATGAGATTGGGGTGCTTGACTACAACTCAAGTTCATTGAAGTGGGTGTACCCCCCAACTCACAGGTCCCCCCACCGAGCTCTTCAAAGCCTTCACTTGCCCCCAACACATTAACCTATCTTACAAGATGAAGATGAGGTATTGGTTCGATGGGATGAAGGCAACTTTTGGGAATGAATGGTGCATTGCAAAGAATTTGCCCTCCCTGGCCGCAGATCAAGAAGAATTCACTATAAGGCAACACTACTCCTTGGCGCGCATTTGCATGAATCCTTCGGGAGAACTTTCAGCATGGCTTAAGTTGCCATATGCATTCTCCACGCGATACTTCATCGAATCCGTCAATCGGATATATGATGCGCAACCTATTGTTCTCCAGGCGGAGCGGATTGATGCAGAGCGCCACACCCTCTGAAAGATGTATGTTTATTCAGGCAAAAAGGCCTTTGTGGAGAGGGGGGAAATGGACTTAACCGATATCAAGGTTAAGGATATCCTGGTTGGAGAGTAAGTCCATAAATTGTTCTATATGTTACATCCCTGCTAGTACCCTCAAGATGAAGACCCCAAGGAGAGGCTCCCCTAGGCATTGTAACCATAAAAGAAGCATCCAGAGCCGAGTGCCAGTTCAAGTGGGCAGTAGGTCCAACAAAAATGGCAAAGGAAAACGGAGGCACAACCCTCTAGACCCACTGCCTCTTGCCCATCCTTGCCACATCCATCTCCACCTCACACTTCACCTTCACCACCTCTTCCATTTCCATCCCCTCCTCACACTTCATCACCTCCTACTTCACCTTCCCCTACTCATTCCACTCCTTCCCACCCCCAAACCCTTCGTCTCCTCAGCCAACTCCCCCACCTTCTCCACTTCCACGACCACCTTCGCCTCCACCAACTCCAAGGACTGCCACAGAGTTAGCACCACAACAACCTCCAAGGCGAGCGCCCCAACGGGACCCCTCTCAAGTACAGATTCATAGTTTGGGATCAGACTCCGAGAAGACTCCATCCCAGTACAAGAGGCCCCATCGGCTGATCAACTTGATGTTGATGGAATGGGAGCGGGTGAGATGGCCTCAGGAAGCTATCAAGAGGATGAGCTTGAGCGAGATCAGAAAGGGGGAAGGGACTGACTAAAGAACAGGAACAAAGGGAGTTGTTCACTACGCACGAACGTTACCAGTTGGACGTAGAGGACAAGGACCTCTTTCTATTGTCTCACTTCCACCCCAAGGACGTGACTCCAGAAATAAGGAAGTAGGTGTCCTTTTGGAAATGTACAGTGAGGAGCCCCAATTCGATATTCCTTTAGATTGCATTTTTTCTGGCTTAGATGCTCCAAGACTACCAAACCTTATGAAGGTTGATCCGTAGAGGCTAACTACAATAATGACAAGTGCCGCATTTTTAAAACTAGCCATGGAAATGATGTGCCAAAACATTTGGTCAGATTCGGATGCACGCACGGTGGAAAGGAAACATGGCAGGGTTGTAGAGATGTATAATAAAGCCATTGCAGAAAAACAAGCGCTAGTTGAGGAAGTGGCCTCCTTAAAGTAAAAGATCCAAGAGGCCACGGAGGCAATAGTAAGGGTACCAACCCTTTGTAAAACAATTTTGAAAGAGGATCTGACACTTGCGGATGGCGTACCATTGGACGGGGATGCCATCGGGAAATTGGAAACCCTGGTTGAGCTTTTGCTCAAGAGAAATAAGGAGTGCCCCGTGCCAAGAGATGAGGCCAAGGAAATAATTGAACAATGCACCACTATAGCAGACATTTGCAAGAGCACCTTGGAGATGGTTGGGGAGGTTATCCCCATTTTGGATGGCATTTTTGCACGCCTAGCGCCCCTGAATAAAATAGTGGAGGTCCAACTCCACGATGAGGCCTTGAGGCAACAAGCGGTTGATACTGCCCTTTTAATAAAAGACCGCGCCGAGCGCACAAAGCATTCAAGGGCGTTGAAACGATGGAAGACTCCATTAATAACCATCGTCAACAAATAAATGCAATTTTTGCCATACTCCGAAGACAAGTTGATAAGGTCTCTGTATTAGAAGATATCCAGAAGAAAGCCAGCGTAGCCCTGGATGAACAGATGAAAAAGACTGAGACTCCAACTCAGCCTGAGGAGCTGAAAGAATCAAAAGAGGCCATTGAAAGAATAATTACCAAAGTCCTCGACGCATTGTCCCATTGGGACGGGCTAAAGAAGGAACTCGAGCAGAAGGGGCCATAATTTTTTGAGGACACTAGCGCGGCTTAGTCTGGGATGGACTAAGGGCTTAGTGTGGGGTGATGTTGACCCCTAAAATTTGAATAAGTATTGTTCCATTTTTGGCGTGCGGTGCAGAGGGACCATTGTCCATTTTGATGCAAGTACCGGCACGACACAGAAGGACCATGGCACGGGAGGACTATGGTGCGTAGCTGATAAGCACAGAAGGTGATGGGTGCGGAAGGACAATGGTGCAGGAGACCCGACATGAGAGGACCTAGTTAAGAGAGAACGTGATACAGGGGACCCGAGAACAAAGGACTCAGAACCAAAGCGGAAGACTAGGGGAGTGCGTGGGAAGCGAAGCGCGAGGGATGCGGGAGCAGTTAGAACAACTCAAATAGGACACTTAAACCCCATTCATCAAAGGTTTTGTACCAGCGTGTGAGGAATGGAACACATGGCCGCCATAATATAGCATAGAGCGAGGATCTAGGGGCACAAAGACCCGAGTCTATAGGAACAACTAAATATAAGAACCACGACTCTCAGTTTGTTGGGAGTCTGTGTGCCATTTGGTCATAATAGTTGAAATTATGACACTTGGTCAGGGAAAAACAAGTATAAAAACCACTATTGTAATCATTTGCATGGATGGTCATTTGGAGAATAGATATAGCATTTTGTCTTGTATTTCAGTAAGTTATTAATGAGAAATTAGTGTTTGCCATATTGGGTTACAAAGTGATGAAATATTCTAAGTGTTGAATGATGGATGTGTTTTACTTCTAAGTCATGGGTATCTTCTTTTTTTATCGCTACTGTTGAATAGTGATGGTGATCCTAGTTATAGTGCTAGTTAGATTTGGGACAACAAGGATCATAGTAGTATGTTAATGGTGTTGAATAACTTTTTAAGAACCGTGTTACAAAAGATGAACAAACATATAACATTGTGCTACAAAGCCTTCGGGAAACGGTCTTTCGCTGTGCGCTTCGAGTGAGCATGCGAGACTACCTCTCGTGTGATAGGGCCAACGTGCTAACTTGTTGGGGAGAAACTTCAACGTAAGTAGAACTAACTAAATGAACCCAACAACAAGTGCATTATATTGAGGTATTTCCTGATAAAGAGAATGAGGTGGAAGAATTAGGGACAGCCACCCATGAAGAGGGGACTTTGGAGATAGGAGAGGAGTTGAGTGGCACTTTGGCATCTCTTTCATGAGCCCTAGATACTATCTCTTTAGAGTGAACAGATCATTGAAAGGTAAATCGGTCATGATACTCATTGATAGTAGGGCAACCCACAACTTCATTGATAGAGAACTTGTGACATCATGTGGCCTACAACTTGTGGAGTTCAAGGGGTTTAGAGTCACTGTGGTGGATGGATTCACCATCCCTTGTACTACCAAGGTTCCAGAGTTGAATCTAAGTTTGTAAAAGCATATGGTAGAGGATGATTTCTATGTAGTTGGCATTGGGGAACCCCATGTGGTACTTGGCATACAATGGTTACATTCCCTTGATGAGTATACACCAAATTATCAAACTATGGAGTTAAAATTCAAGGTGGGAGGTAAGGAGTTTATTCTATATGGCCTAAGTGACTGAGGATCAACCCCATCTTCGTCCAATAGCATGGTAAGTAATTTCTCTATGTGTTTGAAAGAAGGGAAAAGAAATGAACAAGGGGCTGCAAGTTTGGATCATAGGCAGCCAAATACTTCAAGGGAAATTCAGTCTTCTACCCATTGGCAAGGGTGCAAAATTCTAATTTCTGTAGTACATGTATAGGAGAAGTGGGTTGAACATTCAGGTTGCAAGGACAACCCCTAAATTGCTATGGGCAGCACCCAATGTTCAAGTGTATGGGCGGTTTTGGATGTATAGAGGACGGCTTGACACTCTTCTTGGATTGGGCAAAATCCCAAGTTGTGAACAACAGAAAGAAAGATGATTTGCTAGCCTATTTTTGGTCCCAAGGTCACTTTGAAAATTCTGAGTTTGATTTTCTGATTGCATCCCATTCAGCCTTCATAAAATTCGATTTTTTTGGCATGCTACAGCTAGGGAAAAATTCTGAAAATGCACATGTAGGGACTGATTTTCTGCACTCAGAAAATCCTGAGTGGGAAAGACATTTCCAGCCATCAAATGAGGAAAAAAAATTGAAAATTGGGATCATGATAAAAGCCCAAAGGGGGAAGGAAAAGTGCACAAAGGAAGTCTAAATGTTGTCACTCTTGGCTACGTAGTGCACTTTGTGTGGGCATGGAAAAAAAGAGTTTCATCATCTACAATTTGGTATTGAAAGAATGGGTAGCTTGGAGTCATGGGAAGCCTTTGGAGGGCTGTGACATCACCCTTGGCACTTGGGGGCAGCCCCCAAAACACAGGAACAACATTATGAGGGATTTGTTTGGAGCTTCTTTTCCTTGGGAAGAAGTTACAGGTGGGTATTGCATGGTGAGGATATTAGATTACATAAAGAAAGCCCAAAAGAATGCGTTCTTCTATTCAACACATAGATAGCCTAATATATAGGCAAGAAACAAGCACTTACAAATATAGAGGTAGGTGAAACAAATAGTTGATGGGAATAACAAAATAGAAAACCCGTGCAATAATAAAACAATATTGGTTATAACAATATAACCAAACACATATAACCTTAATTATTCTAATACCCTTTCTTAATGACTAAACCAACTGTTTCAATCATTATTACAATAGTATGATTAAGTCTATACAAAACTTGACTAGGGTGTATTGTTGTTGCCTCTGCATTGATGTATCCAAATGTCCCTATTGTTGCCAATCCATCTTACCGGAGTACATGGGTAATGTGCCGATGCAACCACCAAATAGTGTAGGAAATGGCATTGAATACTGGGTTCACTGGATTCTATTATTCCTTGAATTATTGTCATGTCTTGGATGTGTCATGCTTTACCTGTTTGTTAGAGTGATCAAGTCTGATAAAAAGTTTAGAATATACATCAAGACTAAACAGCATAGCATATCAAGACTAAATAACATAACATAACCCCTAAGGGATATTCATGTGAAGAGCTGTTGACAACTTAACACCTCTTGCTCTCTATTCTTTTAGAATTTTGGGACATTTCTTGTGCACAACACGGTTGTGTTCTTTGTTTATGCCCCTTTTTCACCAACCTTCATGGAATACTTCCATTTGGGTTTGACTTTGGTATTTGAACTTGTGCTTGGTTTCAATACCTATGAAACAACAATAAAAACAAAATTAACCTGCTCTTCACCTTGCACTTCCTTTTTTCCTGACTTTGAGCATTGCCCTTCCATTAAATAAGGCAATTCATCCTTTCGAACATCCTCCATAATGGTATGGTACAACTTAGGCCTTTTGTGTTGGTCGTCTTGATTTGATTGTGAAGAGTTAGAAACACTCTTTTCGTCACTAGAACTTGACTCCTCTGGGTTTTCCATCTTTGAAACCTGTTCAACTTTAGTACCAAAACTTGTTCTAGAAACGTTGTCAACAGAAAATGACTACAATACTTTCAGTAGATTTACCAGTATTATAAAAGAATGGTACTTTCTCATCTACAAGAACACCCCTACTCACCACAATTTTGTATGTAGAGACATCTATTAATCTGTATGCATTCTTCTGCTCACACTAGCCAACAAACACGTATTCTTTGCCCAATATAGAAGCAATAGATCCAAAAACATGAAAATTACTTACATCCAGTGTTTTTCCTGACCATGCTTCTTTTGGTGTTGCATTCTGCACAAGTTTACAGGGACTTCTATTCAAGATGAACACTGCAGTGTTGACAGCTTCTGCCCAATACTGATATGGTGTATTCTGGCTATCCATCATACATCGTGCCATCTCCATCACTATCTTTTTTTGCCTTGCCATGACTTCATTCTGCTGGGAGGAACTTTGCATGTGTATTCCTCCTTACAGAATTCTTTAAGTTTCCCAGAGATAAACTCATGCCCTTTAAACAATCTCAGAGCCTTTAGCTATTTCCCTCCCTGTTTCTCTACCATAGCTTTCCAAGCAACAATGTTAGAGAAACATTCTGACTTTTTATGTAGGAAACAAACCCACATTTTTCTTAAAAAGTCATCAATAAATAACTAGTACAAAGCTCCAGAAATAGATGGTGTCCACATTGAACCATGCAAACCCACATGTACCAAATCCAGTGCATTATGAGTTTTCTCTTGCTTATCAATGTCAAATGAAAGTGAAACATTCTCATCAATTTGACATCCTGAACATACATTATTACTATTTTGAATAAAAACCATTCCATTCACCATATTAGTCTGGTCTAATGTATGTAAGTGATCATAACTGAAGTGACCATACCTCTTGTGCTATAGTTCACTAGAGTTATCTACCACTGCTAGTGCATGCTCATTCCTTGTTTTGGGATCAACCATTCTATATAGACCCTTAACACCAATCTCTGTAGCAATGACTTTCTTCTCACAAAGACTCCAAACCAAGCAATTGTTTCTTTTAAATTCCACATAAAGGTTAGGTTTCATAGCTATTTTAGTGATGGAAAGAAGATTTCTATTCATGTCAAGGACAAACCGAACATTCTGAAAAGTGTACATGCCAGAATTCAATGAAAATTTAACATCTCCATAATCTTTCACATCATGAACCCAACCATCACCTAAGGAAACTGTTTCATTGCAACTAGTATCTTCAACAAAATTTACATCCCAGTCTCTATGACACGTGGTGTCACGAAAACTGTGAGTCAAAGTACCATGTTCTTGACTCCTCTGACTGGTTATGTGATGCCACATATGCAAATTCACTCGCCGAACTGTGTTCATCTACTTCAGCCATATTTGCAGATTGTGATTGCTTTGTCAAATCATATTGTCGCTTACGACAATCTTTCTTAAAATGACCAGGTTTCTTACAATAGTGGCATTTCCACTGTGATTTATTCTGACCACTTTTGAAGGCCTCATCATGAGATGAATTAATACCACTATATTGTCTTCCTTGTCCCTTAAACTTTTGTGCAATGAATGCACTCTTCGTCAATTTTGATGTCGATGTGGCTGGCTATTCCTACCTTCTCTCCTTTTGCAATAGCAATGTGGACAACTTTTCAAAGTCCAAAGTCTGCGTATCAGCAATCATGTGCAAGGACTCCACAAATGACTCAAATGAAGGTAGAAGATTTTGCATAACTAAAGCAATCAAATCTTGCTCATCAACAGGGTTCTGCACAACCTTCAACTAATCATTGATGTCCTTGATTTGCAATAAATACTTAGAAACAAAGCCACCTTCCTGCATCTTAGTGGAAAACAACAAATGCTTCAAATACAATACCCTATCGGCTTCAAAGGCTTGGTATTTAGAAGTAAGACTAGTCTTCAAAACTGATGCAATGGTCGCATTTCTGACCTCTGAGATTAGATTATCTGCTACTGACAGCTTTAACAACATAAGAGCCTCACGATGACATTTATCATAGTCATCGGTACCTGTAGCAGGTCTTTGCTCTTTATTGAGCACTATTTCATTAAGATTTCGATATTCACACATCGTCAAAACTTTGTGATTCCACAAACTGAAATTTCAATTTTTGTGAATCTGGCAACAAGAGGTGTTGTAAACTAGCCATTGTGACCTAGTTTTTAAAAAAAATGCAAATACTGGAAAAATTATGACTTTACACAAAATTCCTCCACCCATTGATTCAAATCACAAAATGGTCAATACCTTTATTTTTCAGCAAAAAAATCAACACCGTCTGGGAGATTTTAAAATTTTGGTCTTTAAAAACACCAAAAAATAGACAAGCAATTAAATTGGGAGATATACAAATTCGATTTCAAAAATTCCTTCTCCGTCAACATCCAGATACAAAACCCAAAAAATGGTGAAATTTTCAATCGATTTGGCTTTACGGTTATCTCCCAACACAATTAATTGTGTTCTTCTAAGCAAAACTTTTGGTAAAAAATCAATTTCTAAAATTTGAAAAAATAAATTAATTTTCCCAAATTTAAAAAAATTCACCTTATTTCTGATTGGCTAGAATAAAACTTAGCATAAAAGCTTGCATGAAATAAATCAACCAATCAAAAATGACTTGTGCAAATTGACTAACCTGCAAAACTTCAGATACAGATTTTGGACAAACTACTCAGCGAAATTAGATGTCGTCAGATCCAATGAGCTTCTCTCGGAAAATAATTTTTTTTAGAGCCCTCACACGTCAAAAACAATGCCCGAATGAAAATCTGGTCTTCTTCCCAATCCGTATGAAATTAACCAACTAGAAACTTCAAATGCAATTTACGGGCAAAATACTCGGCCAAATTCAATTCTGTCTGCACCTACAGGGTTCGCAAGATATAAAATTTTATAGAGCCAAGAAACAACTAAAACAGGCAAAAAATTAATTTTTCACATTTTTGGGCTCTGTACGGCCTGGCAAAGCAATGATGCATAGAAAAATTTCTTCTTTTGCTTTGATTTTACCAGATGGTCTTCACGTTGGGTACGTATATATCTCACGCTTCCTCCCTGAACTAGACCTCCTTCATAGTCTTCTCTCCTAGGGTTTACCCACCATTGGCTTTGCTACCGTATTATATTACATAAAGAAAGCCTAAAAGAATGCATTCTTCTATTCAACACATAGATAGTTTAATATATAGGCAAGAAACAAGCACCTACAAATATGGAGGTAGGTGAAACAAAGAGTTGACGGGAATAAAAAAATAGAAAACCCGTGTAATAATAAAACAATATTGGTTATAACAATATAACCAAACACATATAACCTTAATTATTCTAATAGAAGAATGTTGGGAATGCCCCGTGGCTCTTGCAATTGCTTGATGACAAACAATTTTGGTTAGGGAGGACTGTCATGTCCCCTTTTTTGACATGAGTCACCTAGAGTCTTTAGCTTTAAAAGCCGTTCCCAAAAAGCTAAGGGAAAAAAAGAAAATGAATGTTGGGGGTCCACTTGAAGAGCAATTAATGAAAGATGTACATTATGAATTCTAATTTGCACTTGAGTTATGAAAAATACTTTTTAATCTTAATTTCACATAAGTTGGGTTATTAAGGGTCATGGGCACCCATACGCTAAAAAAGAAATTATAAGGATGCTTTGTTATATTTGAAAATGAGATTTTCCCTCTTTTATTTGGGCACTTCTTTTGGGGGGCTTTAGCTACTATAGGAAATAGTGGACTCCATTTTAAAGTTATGCATTTATGATATTGAATCTTTTCTTCAAGTATGCCAAGCTTGACTATAGTATTTGAAGATGAAAACCTTCAAGTGCTTCAAAGTGTAAAGACAAAACCCTTTACATCCTCATTGTGAGTAGCTCTACATCAAAGGCTGCAAATTGAGAAGGTTGGTGACTTGTTTTTAGGGGTTGTTTGCATGTGGGAGAGGCCATTTATAGAGTGGTGATTTTCTTGGGAGGTTAAAGAGCCTTCTTGGAGGGTTGCGCTACATAGGAAACCCTTTTTCAGGGTTTGATAAATATTTTTTGAATTATTTCACTTGGTGACTTGGTTCTTTGGAGTTTGGAGGTCATTGAAGGACTCTTTGAGGCATAAACAATTCAGGGAATTATTTATATATTTTATTTAAGTAGAGCGACCCACTTTGAAGACATTTTGGAGTCTTCTAGGGTGCTTTTAGGCCTTAAATAATTCTAAATATTATTTCTATATTTGCCTACTAATTTTCATGATTATTGGAGGTTATTTGGAGGCCCTTGCTACTATAAAATTATCCACTATTTACTACTATATTTTTCTATAGATGGACGATTTGTTGTGAGGGTTATTGATCTCATTTGGTGCTTAAATTCATGCTTAGTTACTGTTGACAATTCTTCCACATGACATATTGTCTCTTGCCATTCGGGAAATTCACATCTCCATCAAAGGAAAGAAAGAATACATTGGGAAAGAATACATTGTTTTTTTTTTTGTGAGGGCCTTTGCTACAACGGGAATTCCTTCGGACTTTTGTCTGAAGGAATGGTCCATCAAAGAAGGTAAAATGTCACATAACTTCGGAGAAGTGCTAAGGACATAAGTCCACAGGAAATAACAAAGGAAAGGGTCTCCAGCAAAGGAAGTAATTCCTTCGGGCTTTTTGTCCAAAGGAATACTTCGGAGAATCCAAGAGAAAAGTCCGCCCAAAAAGCAAGAAAAAGCCAAGGAATAATTCGTTAGGACTTTTTGTCCGAAGGAATTCCTTTGGACAAAAGTCCAAAGAAATCCGAAGGAATAAGTCCGTGGAATTGCAAGGGGTGTCTTTTGAAGGCAGAAAAGGGCAAAACAAGAAACCTGAAGGGCAAGGTACCCTTCGCAAGGGTCATTTTCAATAATTCCGAAGGGCACCTACCCTTCGAGAAGGTACACATCAAATTCGGGACCCCTACAAAAACCCGAGTGCCCTACAATTTTTCCGACAAGGGCGCAGATGAAGGATAGAAGCCCTTGCGGAGGGCACTTGGTTGGCGACTAGACCATGGCAATTTTTCCGAAGGGCATTTTGAAAACGTAGTCAATGCAAAGACAAATGATTAACTTCTTCGGGATTTTTGTGCGAAGGAATTCTTTCGGACAAAAAGTCCGTAGAAATTCGGAGTAACTACAAGGAAGACAAGCCCATGGAGAAAAGCTGACGAGGCAGAAGAAAAAACAAAGGAATTCCTTCAGATTTTTTGTCCAAAGGATTAATGTGAAAAAGTTGGCAATCACAAAGTCCGAAGAAATTCGGAGATGTTCGCCAAAAGCCCGTGCAAAAAGTCCGAAGAAATTTGGATAAATGAACCAAAGAAAAACCCGTGGAATAAAAGCCAACATAAAAGGAATGACAAAAGAAGATATCATTCGGAAAAAAGTCCAAAGGAATTCCTTCGAACTTTTTGTTCGAAGGAATACTTCGGAGGATAAAGCCGAGGGAAATAAAGCCGAGGAGAAAACATAGAAGTCCAAAGGAAATTGCAAACAGAGAATTCCGAAGGAAATAAGAAGACTAAGGGGATGAACATAAAGTCAACAGAAAAATTTGAAGGACATAAAATCCTATCTCTTCAACCAACTCAGCGTATCTCTTCGTCTAACTTAGCTTACCAAAAGATCATCTCAAGCTTTCAAACATTCCAGCAGCTCACGTAGAGTTCTAAACTTGACATTGGCATTGGATTTCATGCATGATATTATCATCTCAAGCTTTCAAATGTTCTAGCAGCTCATGTACAATTCTAAAATTGACATTGGCATGGATTTCCATGAAAAGAGAGGTGGGCGGTTCAATAAACAAGAGACAAGTTCACTTCCTCAAGCGCAAGAAGCTTCATCCAAAGACAAAGGGAAAACATAGTTTATTGAAAGACCAAGTCAGCTTTGAGTTGATTTGTAAGTGGATGTTAGGTGGCTATAAAGTGTCTTCTATCAGACCTCTCTCCATCGTTTTCCCTCATGTTTTGGTCATTGGAACGAACCTTTTCACGAAATACTTATGCATAGTGGTCGATTGAAATCAAAGGTCTTCCTTTTCCCTTGTTTGTTCAGTGTTCAAGGCTCAAAGTTGAGTGGATCAATCTTCTGGTGTATCACCTTTAATAGGTAGGATTTCCCCTTAAAGTTTCCTTCTCCCTTTTTCATGGTAGTCCGCAGCATAGAGTAGAGATCCTCATTGATACATCTTACATGAACCAGCCTTCCCTGGAGGTTCTTCTCACCATTGAGGCACCCACCCTCGTGAGAAGATCCCATTGTTTCAACAGGATAGAGGATTGACCATTCATGCACGTCTTCGATTCAGGGCTCAGCGCCAAGTTGACAACAGTTTTTGGCACGCCCGGTGGGACCACGAAAAGAGTTCTTTACATAAAGTCTTTGCAACAGCGGAATATATTCATTTATAGCGAGTTGCAGAGTTGATAGCATCATTCAGGCAATCCGTTCATGCCAAAGGTTACCACAAGATCAGCAAGCAAAGGTATTCCTTTTGAATTTGTAACTTATAAAAACAACAAGGTCTAGGAGGGCAAATCCATATCCTCAAAGGGAATATTTACCTCCCCCTCATCCTATTGTTCTAGACACTGCAATCCCCACCATTCAGATGGCCAGTAGAAATCAAGTATTTGCTCCATTCAATAGGGGAAGCCCACTAAATCTGGCATAGTTAGATGATATTCCTATGTCTGCCCTCAAAAGTATTCCATTCTTCTCAGGAGAAAATCAAATAAACCCTATTGAACATATCCAAGATGTGGCTAATCTTCGTTTAGTCCATACTGTTGTTGAGGATAACGTTGCTATCAAATTACTAGCTGCTTCTTTCAAAGGAAAAACATTACAGTGGTATAAAACCCTCCCACTTAGATCCGTTTCCACTTGGGATGAATTGGGTGCAGTCTTGGTCAAACAGTTTGAGGACAAATCTGATCACTTATCTTTAGTTGAGCAATTCACTGCCATACAGAGAGCTCCTCATGAGTTCATGTCTGATTTTAATTTCAGATTCCAGAAGAAATGGCACAGGATACCGGTTCTGATTAGGCCATCACCCGAATATCCATTTCTATATTTTTTGAAAGCTCTCAATTTTGACATTAGTGTGATGATACAGTTAATGGGTGGTACTACTTTGCCAGATGCTTATGAAGTTGCTATAAGGGCAGAAAATAGTTTGATTCAAGCATGTAAGCTTTTTGCAAGACCTCTAATGCCCATATTTCCAAAGATAAGATCTGTACCAGCCCTTCAAGTTCTTCAAATTTCATCCTTGGCTCCAATTCCAGCACCTCAACGTCCTATTGCAGCCTCTACTAGTCAATCTAGTGAGATAGGAGAGTTGAAAAGTTTGTTACAATCTTTTGTAAATGAAATAGGACAGTTCAAAAGGCAACAATTTTAGTCAAATAGGCCTTATCAACAACAAAATCAAAACAACTATCAGCCCTTCAAAGATCAACAGTCTCTTTGTTAGGGTTTTAGAGAAAATAGACCACTTTATCAAGCACAAGGGGCCATAACTCCAGCTAAGCCATATGTTGCCCTTGATCCAAATGCTCCTTCCACTTCAAAAGTCATTGTTCCAACCCCACCTCAGAACAATTTGGTGCAGGATTCAGGTTGGCAGCCTTCAAATCTCAATGATGTTCAAAACCAAAACTTGGTATCATCAAACAACACCATGCCACAGATGACACAAGAGTTTTCTTTTCAAGAGGGTCAATATCAAGATACAGGTTTGGCATCACAAGGAGCGACTCAAGGGCAGCCTGATGCTATTAATGTAAATTGGTAGATAGATGATCATGTCACTTTTACTCAAGATGTTAAAACTAATGTTTCAAATGATCAAGTTGCAGCTATAACCTATCAGAGAAATAAAAGAAGAGCTGTTGAGGAAGCTCAAGTAGTGGCAAATACTTTAAATGCTCTTAGTATTATTGCTCAAGGTACGAAAGAACAACTTGCTGCCCCCATAGTCCAAAAAATTCAGAATGTAGAGGTTGGTAAAGTGTAGCAAATACCTCTAATTCGTGAGCAACAAGTACCACAAAAAGTGCAATCAAAGGTTAGTCCATCTCAGTTTAGTATTGTAGATCAGATGAAAATGTCTAACATCAGCATTAGCATGTGGGATACTCTTCCAATTCCAGGCCAAAAGGATAAACTCATTCAAGAACTTTCAACTCTTGAATTGTCTCCAAAATGAGTTGATAAAGAAGGTGCTGTCTTGACAAATTCGGATCAGCCAACTAAGCAACAGGTACAACAAGGAGATAAGATATCTAAGGTGGACAAAATTGAGGTAAAAACAAAGAAAACTCTTTTTTATCTTTCTTTGATATTGGGTGATACTTTAGTCCATAATTGTATGGTGGATAGTGGAGTTAGCACTACAGTGATGCCCAAACAGATTGCAGATAAGCTCGGCCTTCTTTATGAACCAAATACTAAAGGGGTATTGCAGTTGGATGGCTCACCAGCAAAAACGGTAAGCATTATCAAAGATTTGAAATTGACATTACATGTCTGTCCTAACGTCACTATTCAACAGGGCGTTGTAGTGGTGGATCTACCTTCTTATTTTGCAATGTGCCTTTTAAGAGATTTCACTTCAAAGATTAGGGGATATTTATCAGCGGATTGGACCTATTTGCTGTTCAGGACCAGATATGGCACAAAGGTAACAATTCATTCAGAACCTATTGGACGTTTTTACATGGAGCCTTATACGCCAAGTGTAGTCAATACAAATTGTATCATCTTAAATGAAATAGTACAAACTAGTGATGTAGAAAAGGACTCACCTTTGGATGGAGTTCTAGATTTTTTTCTTCATGAGTGGGCTTTTACCTTGCATGAACATGATCCCTACAAGCTGATTGAAGAGGAAGGTCTTGGTGTGTATTGTTTTCATGAGAACGATGCACCAATTCTTGCCATGGTCAAAGAGGACGAATCTAATGAAGGCTTGTGGCAATTATACTTTGATGGATCAAGAAATAAACATGGGATCGGAGCTGGAATGGTGTTAATTTCTCCTACAAAACAAAGGTATTTCTCCTCTATTAAATTTCAGTTTCGCTGTTCAAATAACGTTTCTGAATATGATGCACTAGTTCACGGTTTGCAATGGGCTAGAAAGATGAAAGTAAATTGTTTACAAGTGTTTGGAGATAGTGAACTTGTAGTTCACCATGTAAGAGGCTTAAATATATGCAAGAATATGTTGCTTAAATCTTATAGACACAGAGTATGGGATCTACTTGAAGATTTTCACGGTTTTAATATTCAGGCAATACCAAGAGATAGGAATAAACAAGCTGATAGGTTGGTTGTTGTTGGGGCACAATTTGATATCCTAGCTGATGTAAAAAGTGACATTTCTTAGTTGCATATAAAGATAGTTGTAAGGCCTTCTGTCTCACATAACCAAAAAAATTGGCAGGTGTTTGAAAGTGACAATCAAATTATGAGATTTTTGCAGGAAGAGGCTGAGTTTTCTTCAAAAAATCAGTCAAAACGCTTACAGCAGTATGGTGAGCAGATTGTACAATTGAAAACTAATAAGCTACCCAAGGGATTGGTCACTCTTGAAAATATTTTCAGTGAAGATGATGAACTAAGGAAAGAGAAACCAGCCTTGTCAACAAAGGAAGAGCACTATGCCAATGTAGAGATTGCAGCTGGTAAGATTTTGAAATTGGGCAAGGTATGCACTCCTCCACAAAAGAAAGCTTTCATTGAATTATGAACAAATTTTGCTGATATATTCGCATGGTAGTATAGTGATCTCAAAGGTTTTGATCTAGGTTTGGCTCAACACACTATTGAGTTAGAAGACAAAACTAAATCTGTACGACAAAGACAAAGGCCAATCAATCCTAAGCTTGAGCCTTTGATGAAAGCTGAGCTTCACAAGCTCATAGAATCGGCTATCATATTTCCAATCAAGCACTCAACTTGGGTGGCAAACCTCATCCCAGTACGGAAAAAGAATGGTGAGATTCGTTTGTGTTGATTTTCGTGATTTAAACAGGGCTTCGCTTAAAGACCACTATCCATTGCCATCAATGGAACAAATTTTACAGCTTGTTTCAGGTTCAGAAAGGTTTTTCTTGTTGGATGGGTATAGTGGCTACAATCAGATTTTGGTCAAAGAAGAGGACCAATTCAAGACAGCGTTCACAACTAAGTGGGGAACATTTGCACACAGAAAGATGCCATTCGGTTTGTCCAATGCTGGAGCAACCTTTTAGATAGCCATGGATATGGCCTTCCAAGGCCTTCTTAACAGGTTTGTGCTTGTCTATTTAGATGATATAACAATGTTTTCAAAAGATGCAGATCACATGGTTCACCTCTAGCACGTTTTTGAAAGGTGTAGGCAATTTGAGATATCTCTAAATCCCAAAAAATGCATTTTCAGTTCATGAAGGTAAGATTCTTGGACATGTCGTTTCAAAGCACGGTTTAAACATAGATTCTGAAAGGATTCAATCCATTCTTGCACTCTTTGCCTAAGAGCAAGAAGGCTTTGCAAAGTTTCTTTGGAAAGATCAATTTTATAAGGAGATACATTTCAGATTTTGCTACTGTAGCTAAACCACTTATAGCTATGTTAAATAAAAATCAGAACTTCAGCTGGTCCAAGGAGGGAATAACAGGGTTTAAAGATGTTAAGAAAGCCATAGCTAGTGCTCCTACGCTTTTAAATCCAGATTTTACGAAAAACTTCATTTTGTATACGTATGCTAATGTGGACACCATTTTGGGCATTCTTATGTAGCAGAATCATGAAGATTTGGAGCAGCCAATAGCTTTCTACAGCCAAGGCTTGCAGGAGTATGAGACAAGGTACTATTTTGTTGAAAAACACGTCCTTTCAGTTATAATATCTCTGAAGAAATTTAGGTACTTGTTGTCTAATAATAAAATACATCTAATGGTTTCTCATCCAAGCATCAAAGAATTTCTTCTGAACAAAGACATAAAGGAGAAGAGGGCTGGTTGGATAACCAAAGTGATGGAATATGACATAGAAATTAAAATCACGAAGCTGGTTAGAGGCAAAGGACTTTGTGAGCATCTACCTCAGGGCTTACAAGAAACTAACGAAGCTGTTTTAGTGTCAAATGATGAAGAAATTGTTGCTGTTCACACCTCACCTTCCAGCTGGTTTCGTGATCTAGTAAGCTATCTGCAAGAATGTTGTTACCCTTCTCACCTAAGTGCTTCAAAAAGAAGGTATTTCAAATTGCAATCAATTCCATTATTGCTCGTTGACGGTGTTTTGTTCAAAAAGGATATCAATAGAATGTTTCTAAGGTGTGTGGAGCCAAGCCAAACTCAAAGATTACTTGAAGAATTCCATGATGGACTTGGTGGAGGGCACTTTTATGCAAGAACTACAACACTTAAAATCATGAGAGGTGGGTATTATTGGCCTACTATATTTGGCGATTGCTATACATGGGTTAGGAAGTGCAAACAATGTGCTATGTTTGTAAGAAAAGTTAAACTTGCAGCCTTGCCCCTTCAACCAATTACAGTGGATCAGCCGTTTGTCCAGTGGAGATTGGACTTTATTGGTCTCATTAACCCTCCTTCCAGTTCATGACATAAGTGGATTCTAACAGCTACAAACTACTTCACACATTGGACAGAAGCAATTGCATTGAAGGAAGCAAACGAAAATAGTGTCCTTGATTTCTATGAAGGTTTTATCACTAGGTTTGGAGTTCCTTCGACCATTATTTCTGACAATGCAATGGCTTTTGTGGGATCTAGGATCAGCCAATGGGCTGTCCAACATGGAGTTTATCTCAGCACTTCATCGAATTTTTATGCACAAGGATTTAAATGGCTTTGCTAAATCTACAAACAAGAACCTCTTAAGGATCATACGAAGGACTATTGAAGACAATCAGAGGTCATGTCATCTCAAGTTGAAGTCAGCTATGGGCTGACAAGATCACTGACAAGAGGTTAATAGCCAACTCTCCCTACAAGCTAGTCTATGGTAAGGAAGCAACGTTACCTATTTCTCTCGAGTTTCCAGCTTTATAACTAATGCATCAACTTGAGTTGTTAGAGAATGAGCCTATGGAGATTAGGTATGTAGAGCTTATGGAGTTGGAGGAGACAAGAAATCAAGCCATGCAAGCCATGGAAAGTCATCAGGCACAAGTGAAAAGAACATTGGACAAAGGAGCTTCCTCACGAAGCTTCAATGAAGGAGATTTGGTCCTCAAATGGGATGAGTATCGAGCCAAACTAGGAAATCACACAAAGTTTGATTCCCCTTGGAGTGGCCCATACACGATCTTCAACTGCAAATCCCACAACGCCTTCCAGCTTGCTAAGATGGACGACCAAGAGCTTCCAATCCTAGTCAATGGGATACATCTGAAACATTGCTATTGAAGAGCAAAACTCTATGTACATATTTAGTTGTTTTTGCTTTCCTCCAAGTACTGTTCAAGCACAGTAGTTTGCTTCAGTTTTGTTCTAATAAGTGCTTGTTTGCACATTTGCTTCTTAATTAGTTTTCTGATTTCGTGTGTTTCCCTTCTTATTTGGAAGGAGGTTGCTTCAACTATGATTAGAGGAGATTTTTAGTCAAAAATCAGGTTCACCATTGGGGAATTCAAATAGCGTCTATATATGGTCTGAGTTCTCAAGCATAGCACGCATGCTGAGCCAACTGAGTTGCTAAAAATGTTGACAATTCTTCCACAGGACAGATTGTCTCTTGCCATTCGAAAAATTCACATCTTCATCCAAGGAAAGAAAGAATACATTGGGAAAGAATACATTGTTTTTTCTTTTGTGAGAGCCTTTGCTACAACAGGAATTCCTTCGGACTTTTGTTCGAAGGAATGGTTCATCAAAGAAGGCAGAATGTCACATAACTTCGGAGAAGTGCTAAGGACATAAGTCCGCAGGAAATAATAAAGGAAAGGGTCTCCAGCAAAGGAAGTAATTCCTTCGGACTTTTTGTCCGAAGGAATACTTCGGAGAATCCAAGAGAAAAGTCTGCCCAAAAAGCAAGAAAAAGCCAAGGAATAATTCGTTAGGACTTTTTGTTCGAAGGAATTCCTTCGGACAAAAGTCCAAAGCAATCCGAAGGAATAAGTCCGTGGAATTGCAAGGGGTGTATTTGGAAGGTAGAAAAGGGCAAAACAAGAAACCCGAAAGGCCAGGTACCCTTCGGAAGGGTCATTTTCAACAGTCCTGAAGGGCACCTACCCTTCGAGAAGGTACACTGTAATGTCCCCAATTTGGCCTTACGCTCTTCTTTTGGATTCAGCTTGTTTTTGGGAACTCGTAGGTTAAGCAGAAGCTCAAATAAGGGTTTCCAAACTTCTTGGAGGACATTTTCGTCTTTTTGCGGAGCTTGCACTTGGAAATGTTGAACTTGGATTGCGGATTCCTTCTGGGTTTTCTGAAAGCTTCGCGTTGATATGTTTTACTTGGCACACAGAGCACTTTCAGGAATTTACTATTTTTAGTAAGTTCGGGATTGGCACCAGAACGGAATTTTGAGAGTGGGGTTGGATTCGTTTTGTCAAGACCTTTCCAACGAGCTATAGATCATTGGTTTCCGACATCATCTTGGCCTCCGTTTTAAAGTCCATAAATTAAACATTATTATTTAATTTTGGACCTTGGTGCCTAGGCTCAACGACTTAATGTTGAGGTTGAAAAAAAAAAAAAGAATTAAAGAGGATTATATTATTTTCCCTCTCATGTTTTATCCCATATACAAGAGGATTTTAGAGACTCCCAGTTGGAAAAGTATAAAAGGGGGAGTGCTCTCATTTCATTATCTTTTGTCTACTACATTGTTATGTTGCCGTCTTGGCTCTGGAATCGCTTCGAGGAATGAAGGCCTCCTAGCTCGGGCATCGCTTCGTGTTTGCAAGATAACATCTAGTGGTGATTCAGTCTTTGTGAGTTGCATTTAGTTGTGCATTGTTTTCAGCTTATTGCATTGTTAGTTTTATTTGGCATATTAGTGTTTTCAGCTTATTGCATTCTTGGTATAGCAGATCCGTATTTTAATCATAAATCAGAAAATACCAAAAACAGTGTTCTGGGTAATAGCCCATTGTCCTTGCTAGGCTTGGGCGCCACTATCCTCAAAGTGGTAGAATTTATAGAATTTGCATTAATTTTTAAAAGGAAATCGCCCCTTTCAGCTGGCTGTACATTCCAAATTTGCATTAAAATTCGTGCATTAATTATTGGTTGCATTTTTGGGTCTGTTTTGGGTGATAGTTTGGGCGCTATCATAAGGAAAGTATTGTGCATCAGAAATCAAGTCAATTGAACAAGTTTTTAGTGAGATATGAGCATCTGAGCAATTCCATAGGTTGCTGGTTATTTCTTTTAAGAGCAGATTTGTATCAGAAATCAGAAATTATTGTATTGCTCTTTGAATGAATTATTGTTTGGGCATGACTATCCAAGATATGGGTAGTACTCTATGATGTAATGCTAATCTTTCAGCTTCTTAAGACATTGGCAGGCGAATCCTTCTTATTTTGTAAAGCTGACAGTAGTACTGGCAGTCATTATTTGCTTGTTCAAATCTGGTTGTAATTTTCAATTTCAATTAAAGTCATTGTAATAGTTATAGCTCCGCCCTATGGTATCTACTTTCCCTCTTTGGGTTAGCAAGCACATTCTGGGTGTTGAGTAGTTCCATCTTTCAGCATTTCTCTTTCAAGCATTGTTATTGTAATACTCCGCCATATGGTCGCCTCAACTCTATATTGGATTGGGTAGCACATACTTGGTGTTGAGTTCTCTTTCAGCACTTGTAGTAGAAGACCCTCTGACCATATGCTCACCATCATCGGCGCCATTTTTGGTTAGAGTTCATTCCAGTTCTGTTTCTGCATTTAGATCCTCTGACCAATGCTCGCCATCATCAGCGCCATACTGGTTAGAGTTATTTCAGTACGTTTGGGTTTATCTTCTAACCTTAACGGGTACTTGATTTTAATGTTGTAATCTGATAATTGAAAATCAAGAAAAAATTGGCTCGGATTATTTCATACACGTCAAATTCGGGACACTTGCAAAAACCCGGGTGCCCTACAATTTTTCTGACAAGGGCGCAGATGGACAAAAGCCGTTGTAGAGGGCACTTGGTCGGCAACTGGACCATGGCAATTTTTTCAAAGGGCATTTTGAAAATGTAGTCAATGCAAAGACAAAGGATTAATTCCTTAGGGCTTTTTGTCCGAAGGAATTCCTTCGGACAAAAAGTCTGAAGAAATTTGGAGTAACTACAAGGAAGACAAGCCTGTGGAGAAAAGCCGACGAGGCAGAGGAAAAAACAAAGGAATCCTTCAGACTTTTTGTCTGGAGGATTAATGCAGAAAAGTTGGCAATCACAAAGTCCGAAGAAATTTTGAGAGGTCTGCCAAAAGCCCGTGCAAAAAGTCCGAAGAAATTCGGAGAAATGAACCAAAGTAAAACCAGTGGAATAAAAGCCAACATAAAAGGAATTCCTTCGGACTTTTTGTCCTAAGGAATACTTCGGAGGATAAAGTTGAGGGAAATAAAGCCGGGGAGAAAACATAGAAGTCTGAAGGAAATTGCAAACAGACAATTCCAAAGGAAATAAGAAGACTAAGGGGATGAACATAAAGTCAACAGAAAAATCCAAAGGACATAAAACCCACACGAAAGAAAAAACAAAGGTAAAGCCATAATTTCGAAAGAATTAAACCACGGGAAGTTGACCTCAGATTAAGTGATGGGAAGTTGGAAAAAGCCAAATAGAGGAAATATAGACAAAATACATCTAAAAATAGAATCCTGCCCAAAATAGACAACACAGGTAGACCATAATAAGAGAAAATACATGCGAATAGGGGTTATTTTTGGCGGATTGCTAAGTTTCGGTTGCTATCTGTTTTATTGGCGGTTTGACTAGTCATTCTCATGCATTCAAAGGTCCAACTCAGCCTATCTCTTCGTCCAATTCAGCTTACCAAAAGATCATCTCAAGCTTTCAAATGTTCCAGCAGCTCATGTAGTGTTCTAAAATTGACATTGGCGTTGGATATCATGAATGATATTATCATCTCAAGCTTTCAAACATTCCAGCAACTCACGTAGAGTTCTAAAATTGACATTGGCGTGGATTTCCATGCAAATAGAGGTGGGTGGTTCAATAAACAAAAGACAAGTTCACTTCCTCAAGCACAAGAAGCTTCATGCAAAGACAAAGGGAAAACATATTTTATTGAAAGGCCAAGTCAGCCTTGAGTTAATCTAAGTTAATCATTTTCTTTAATTTTTCAATGCCATTCTTTGGCTTTTGTAATTCTCTATAAAATAGTTTTTCAGCTTTTGAAAAATCATCCCTCTTGGCTAGACCAGACTCTGCCATTGGTGAATTGTGTAACCTCTTCAATCAATAGAAGGATTATACTTTCAGATTTCAAGTTTTGGCATAGTGTATATTCATTCAACAATTTGCATATGTGGTAGATTTCTCTCTCTTCCCAAATTCTGATTCATATCTAGTTGCTAGCTTATTTTATTATGTAGGTCATGTTAAGTGTTCTTTATTTCTTTTGCTAAAGCTGTAAGTGGATGTTAGGTGGTTGCAAAGTGTCTTGTATCAGACCTCTCCATCGTTTTTCCTCATGTTTTGGTCATTGGATTGAACTTTCTCACGAAATACTTATGCATAGTGGTTGATTGAAATCAAAGGTCTTCCTTGTCCGTTGTTTGTTCAGTGTTCAAGGTTCCAAGTTGAGTGGATCAATCTTTTGGTGTATCACCTTTATTAGGTAGGATTTCCCCTTAAAGTTTCCTCCTCCCTTTTCCATGGTAGTTCGCGGCATAGAGTAGAGATCCTCATTGATACATCTTATAGGAACCAGCGTTTTTTGGAGGTTCTTTTTACCATTGAGGCACCCACCCTCATGAGAAGATCCCATTGATTCAACCAGATAGAGGATTGGCCATTTCATGCACGTCTTTGATTCAAGGTGCAGCTCCAAGTTGACAATAGTTACTACTGTAAACTTTTGTATATTTTTTTTATCAATTTTGGGGAAGTGTGCTATGGTTTCAAAGAGTAAACTATCAAAGAACAACCACTGCATTTTTAGTCAAAACCTAAATTATTGAAGAGTAGTGAATCAACAATATCATCCTCAATACGTTGGCAAAGAGGTATTTATTACAGCTCTCATTTGGGGTAAATCTATGTACAATTTCTACACTTTGGTCAAGAGGAATTGAGTTACATATTGGCTAGAAATTTTTGTTTTAAGTTGGAAGCATTGGCTCCTAGGGTTCACATCTATTGGAGGAATTTTGGGAGTAAATTGTTTACCTAGGGTTTGCTGGATTTTATATCAGAATTATCAGATTTGTCTAAGTGTTTGCGGTTAAATCCTAGTTTGCATGATTGGCCCAATCTGGGGACATTACAAAAGCATCTTTGAGTTTAGGGCAAGATAAAAGAAAGGCTATTTATGGGGTGACAAACTGCTTTAGAGTCAGTAATGAGGGTAGAAGAGGAGGTCAAGAAGGTTCACATAACTATATTTATTGTTGAAGCTAGGCTAAGACTTTAGTCTTATGCTTGATCTATGTGGTAAGTTGTTCATTCTTCTTCATCACTTTTTTTGCATTAAGGTCACATTGGGTCCACAAACTAAAATACTTTTTCTCTTGTTCTTCTAATCCTCCACTTCCTTCTACTAAGTCTGATTATTGATTTTTAGTCTCTCAAATTACCGAATGATCTCATCATATTGATGCATCTTATTTTCCATTTCCTCTTTTTCTACAAGCAACTTCTTCCCTCGTTGTTCACACAACATGGATGCAATATAATAGTGTTATCTTCCTACAGCCATTGAGTTTATCCAGCGAATGAGTTTATCCTAACAATAAATGGTAATGTATGGAGCGATGTATTTGTAGTCATCTCTTGAGAGACCTGTTTTGTCGTCAACCTAGGAACTCCAATTCTTCTTCATTCTACTTCTTCATGTATATCTTCAAAATGCTCTTTTTGTCCCTCTTGAGAAAAGATATGTGCATTGTCTATCTCCACCAATAAATCTGTTCGATTCATCCAAGCAAACACATTAACGTTTTCCATATTTTGTTAGGCGTTAGAGAACAACTTACCCTTTCGACTATGGAAGTTGATCCATATCTACAAGGCTTGATTAGGTTTTTTCTTTGATAGTTTTGGAAGAGTAAAACAATGATCCTCATTGCTAACATCATACTCAGAGTCATATTATGAATTGTACTCAAACCAAATGTCACTTTTCACCTTCCCCGACATGAACATGAACATCCTCAATGTCTTCCTCATCACAATCTTTATCCACGTGCTTAATTTGTTCCAGCTGATCTGACTCTAGTTGTTTGTGGACGTGTGTTATATCTTCCTCCTCTAGCTTCCCACTCAGAAACCGTTTAGGTAAATTAGGCTTAGGAGGAGGGTCAAAGATAGTCAAGTGATCAAGTACATGTGCCTTAGGAATGTCATTAGGATCAAACTCACCATCCAACTAAGAGACCTAAGCCAAGTTGGGATCATGATCAGCTAGTGGATTCCCCTCAAGATTGGCCAACAATAGTAACCTTGGTGGAAGTTGAAGGAATCACCAAAAGAGACGAGGGCATATAGGGAAATATATGATTAGGAAGAAGTAAAATGTCACATTCAAAATCATGAGAAACAATTGGAGGGGATGACCCTTGGTAAGGTTTACAATGCAAATGGTAATTGGAAATGATTGGCTAGGGCTTGGGCATCTGCATCTGTGCCATCATCCCATCATCATTAAAAGTACTATCGCCCTTGCCATCATTGTTATTTGGAAGATGTACATCCTTCTAGGTCTTTGAATTGGAAGTTCTCTTGAACTTCCTCTTGTACTTGAGGAAATCATCATCACTAAGTGGGCACTTAGGATTTGTGAGGTTCTCATGTGGAATTTTCTTCTTGGGTTCTATGGGTCTCTATCCAAGGTGAGTCCAATATACAATTGTATGTGATCGACAACCAATGTGAGGATTTGAGGCAATGCCTCTTGGTAATATTACCTTGAAATGGACTCAAGCATCAAGGAACCATGTAATAACATGCAAGGTCATGTAGAAACCCTTTGTTTCCTTTAATAGGAAACCTTTAAACTTATTCAACAAGTATGCTACCCGATTGTACACAACCTTGGCAAATCTATCCATCTACTTCACCAATCAGATAGGTTATGATGATTGACAATCTCCAACTAGTCTTGAAGTAATAAGATGTAGATAAGATAAATATATTAATGTCTAATAGATGACCACAAAAGTAGGTCATAGGGACAATAGATTACAAAAGTGCTAAGAACAAGCGGGAAACCCCAAAGGTTTCCAAAAATGAAAGGAACAAAGCGGAAAGAAACCAATACAAAACAAGATAAAGAGCAAGAATGCTCAGAGCCAAAGAGAAACAAAAATGAGCAAGCCACAAAAACCCCTAAGCAACGGGGAAGTGGGGATGAACAATGAGAAGGAAGAACCAGGAGGGGGTCCATCAAGAGTTGGACCCAACTCTCCTAACATCCAAGGCCGATGAGAAGAAGCTCCTGATAGAAATATGACATGAGGAAGAGGAGGTGAGATGTCTGGTCTGCCCTCTGTGTTGTTGCCTAGAGGAAAAAGTTCTTTGTGAAGATCTGGTGGATCTAGTTTGTCTGCTGGTGCCAGACCTGAAATGGTTATGTTGGTGAAATCTCAGGGAGCTGTGGATGGTCTCTCTGGACCGCACTAATCTGGAATGTAAGGCTGTACTAGTTTCAATCTGATGCTTAGTACCTCTCCTCAAAGGTAGCACTATGAAAAAGGAAGTGATCCGCTGGGTAGAGTCTGGTCTAGTAAGTCCTTGAATAGAATTGTCATCAAGCCCTTAAGCTTCCTGCATATATAAAGCTAAACATCTCTGGTCCTCATAACTGAAGAAATCAGAAAGAGTTCAGGTCCTCCTAAAAAGGCAATGAAACCTCCCCTTGATCTCGTAGTATATGGGATAATGGAAGATGAAGTGTTCCTCAGTCTCAACCTCTTGAATCCCTCATAAGTGACAAACCTTGTCTTCTTGATCTATCTAGTTGTTTGTCTCAATCCTAAGCTTGTGAGAGCCCACTCTGAACTGTCCTAATGGGATGCGAAGAGCGTGCATCCAATGGCAGAGTGTATATTGTGGGCGAACAATAAGCCTGTCTTTCAGCGCCAAAAAGTGCTTTGCGTAAAATGCCATCTTTAGGCATAACCCTGCATGAGGGTTTATCCAAGTAGTATGGATAAGCTGTCTGTAAATATCCTCTCGAATAATCAGGTTCAACTCTTGTCTGGTGGGTAGAAGATGAGCCGGTGCATCCAAGGAGTACCTAAATGGAGGGAGTCGGTCCATCCTAATCCCCACAGATCCTAAAAGGTCAGAAACCCCTATATACCAACAACGAACACGGGTCAGGGGAGTAGAGAGGGAAATAGTCTCTGAGGAACAGTACGCTAAGTATGGATATCTGTCTCGCCCACTCGTTGAATCAACAAAATTCTGAATGCGATGCAATAAAGAAATTAGATCAAACATAGCCTCCAAGCGGAGGGTTGAGCCCCAAATTCTGCAACGATTTTGTGCTAGGGAATCGTTTGCTTATCCCTGATAATGCAGTGAAGTGTCTGGACCCTCTCGACAATGGCCCAATCTAACTCAAGCAATGAAGGCCCCCAAATTGCAGAGCGATAAAGAACAATAGGTTTGATAAGTGTATCCATGAGGGACATCTTGGAGATGTCTTGAAAGTGATGTCGAAAACACTGTCGCTAAAGAAGGGCAAAAGAACCATATCCCTTGTTGATCCTAGGCTGGAGGGCTTGCCTCAAGCTGAGACATGGTCCAGAAAATTGCACTCCCAAATTAGTATAGGAAGTGGTGATCTCAACCTCCTTTCCCCTAAAGAAGAAATGGAGGTGAGAAGTCTTCAACCTGTTAAAAACCATAACCTTGGTTTTCCCCAGGTTAACCGTCAACTGCTGAAGTTCACAGAAAGGAGCCAAGGTGTTCAACTACTGCTACAAACCCTCAGGAGATGAAGCCAAAAAGACCACATCATCCCCGAACAAAAGAATAGAAATCAGAACATGGTGAAGAAGACATCCATCACTAGCCTGAATATGCTCATGAAGAAAGGTCTCTAACTCATCAATGTATATGCCAAATAAGGTTGGGGACAAGGGGCAGCCCTATTTGACCCCAATGGTACTCTTGATAAAATTTGAAATCCTGTGAACAGTATGAAGACGACCAAGGATAGTCTCGTATAGTCACATAATGGCTACCAATAGGGCCTCGAAAATGCCAATATTCCTAAGCCTTTGGAAAAGGCCTCCCGCAGAACAAAATCAAATGCTTTCCTAAAATCTACAAAGCAACAGTAGATTTCGGATGAGTGATGACATGCATCCTCGATAATGGCTCGGAGAGTGAAGATATGATCAATGCTAAGTTGCCGATACGGGTACGAGTATCAGATATGGGGATATGTCGATTTTTTTTGGGTGGTTTGGATACCGCTGGATACGGCCGTACAAAAATATATATAAAAAATAAAAAATATAAAAATATAGCCATATAAGCAAAATTAACCACATAATATGCATAGAGGAAACAAAATAAGTTATAACTACAAATAAGCTATATAACCACAAAATATATACTCATAATTCAATGCCAAATATCATAATATTCAATAGTCGAACATATATTAGTTTTATAAATTATAACAGGTACATGGTGCAAATGTTACAATGTATGGACAAAAATAGAGACAAATCAACATTCTCATTGTTCACTATATAATATATTTTTCTTCACCAACAATGTCTTCATCATCATGTGGTTCATTAGAACCACAAGCAGTAGCAGTGCCACTCCCACTAGCTCCACTATGCAAGTCATGTGAAGCATTGTCTAGCTCCGTGTCAAATAAAGAAAGGTATGTAAGGGAGGCATTTAAATCAGCAGTCTCTGGGTTCACATCCCACAACTTCGTTGGCCCTTCCTTGTATTGAGGTTGTTTATGTGAGAAGACGTAAGTTGGAATGCACATAAACCAAATCTTTCGTTTTTTTTGCAGCCAACTTGTTGCGTTTAACTGAGTGGATAAAGCCATAGTTGCCCCAACTCCGCTCAGCTAAAGAGGAGCTTGCAACCTATTGAAGCCACAAAATGAATTAAAATTTATAAAAAATTAAAAGACTAAAAGTTAAAACTTTAAATAAAACATCGAAAAGGTCAAAAGAAGGTTAGAGTAAAAAAATTAAAATCTTACTTGTGATTGAACTTTTATTGCAAGTGGTTGAAGGTGGGTGGATGCTTGCCCATGGAGGTAACACCAAAAGTGAGCGTCCATCTTGTCCTTGTCACGGATAGCGCCAAGGGAATGACCCACCGAGGATATGAAATGCACAAACTCTTCTCTGACTTGGTCTTCTACCTCTGGATCGGGAAAGATTCTAGAGAATGCTGCCTTATATCCCTCGACAACCTCAACATCCCTATATGGTGCAACCCTCTTGGGCAAAGAAAGAATCTCTGTACTGTAGTATTTGGGTGTGAAGGCAAAAGCAAGATGTAATGGGGTGGTCATTTTGTTCCACCTTTCAATGAGATGCGACTGCACTTCCTTGAAGAACCTCTTTGTGGGATTTTACTCTTTGGCATTTATGATGGATTTAATGTTCTCAATCATTGAGTCAATTCCATCATAAATCTCACCCAAACATGGATGATCCATGTCTACATTTTTCAACATGCTGACAATGGGCTTAGTAAAACTCAACAAATACTCTACACGTTCCCACCACAAATCATCAAGAATCCACCCTTTCACTTTTGTGGCCCTCTCATTGTTTGCCCGACTCCATACACCCTAAAGGTTGTTGATGACCATGGTACTCAATGCTTCACGCACCTTAACAAGTCGTCTCAAGCGATGGTGTGTGAGGCAAATTGAGTTTCAGCAACCTAATACAATTATACAAAATTAAAAAAAATAATTAATAAACTTAAAATTGTTCAAAAATAAAAAACACTACAAATTACAAACTTATAAAATTAAATTAAGAGTTACCATCAACAATTGTAATTTTGAGAAAGTCCTAAAGATGGCTTGGGACATATGATGGTTGGTTATGAACATTTGGATCTCATTCGCCTCCTCATAGACTTTTTTGATCCAATCAATTTTTGTCCCCAACTTTTGCAACATAAGATTGAGGGAATGAACGGCACAAGGTGTCCAAAATATATGCCCGTACCTTGCCTCAACCAACATGCTTGCAACTCTGCAATTTTTAGCTTTGTTCGTTACAACTTGGACAATGTTTTGAGGCCCCACTGCCTCAATGTACTCTATCAGGATGTTAGCAATGAATTGTGCATCTTTTAATTGCCCCTCACAATCAACGGCCTTCAAAAACATTGCCCTTTTAGGGCTCACTACAATCACATTAATCAATGGCCTATTTGCCGTATCTTTCCATCCATCAGAAATGGACAATTCTGTTTCGATCTATGAATTTCTGATGGGCTTCAATGCATCTTCAATGTGTTTTTTTTCTTTTGTCAATAAGGTGGTGCGCACTTTTTCATAACCTGGGGTGACAAACCCTTTAGGGGCAGCATTGATAGATCTCACCATTTCCTGCCAGTATGGTGATCTAATAGTATTAAATGACAACCTACATGCGTAAATACAACGTGCGATGCTCTACTCCGCTATCTCCCTGGAGTCATTTTGGAATGCCCTCTCCAATGGGCTTGCATCTTTTGTTCTCTTGCGACCAAGAGGTGAATCTTTTTCCTCTTCGGCCGCAATGGGTGTAGCAAGAAAGGGGTGTGATGGGGTCACCACATTAACACAAGATGGATCAACAGATGGTGATCCTTTCTTTCTCAAAGGATGTTTTGATCTTAGCCCCACAACGGCATCTGCCTCTTCTTTCTCTTTGATGTATGCAAGGATCTTTGCTTGTGGCAAGCCCTTCCCAAGCTTTCCACCTATGCTTGGCACACCACAAACTTTGATTCTAGTGCTAGAAATTGCACATAAATGAGCTTTCACTCAACTATACGAGTTCTTGAATTTACCATTACACTCTGAGCAAAGCCAATGAAAACACCCTCCACCAGGCATCTGTTCTAATATTGTCACATATTTTCAAAGGGGTGCTCATGAATCATATTTGGGGGTCATCCCTTGCCCCACTGAACTAGCACTTACAACCTGAGACATTCTAATTTTTGACAAATCCCTATAGGCTTATAGCCCCTGGTAACACAAAAAATTGCTATTAAAATTCTGGGTCTGTTTTTTGATGTTCTTGAATTGTGGTTTCAGGTCCCTGTAAAACTTGTTTTTGATACTACTGAGAAGTAGATAAAAGGTTTCACCTGTGGATGTTATTGTTATATCTTTCATCCTTTGTTTCAGGGTTTCGGAGTCCCTTCAAAACCTGTTTTTACCTTAATTTAAAACACAAAAAATTGCTATTAAAATTTAATTATAAATATAAATTTTAAACTAATTAATAATTAAAAATTTAATACTATATATTAAAAATTTTAAACTAATTAATAATTTAAAATTTAATACTATACTTTATATTTAAAATTTTAAACTAATTAATAATTTAAAATTAAAATTTAATACTTAATATATGTCTAAAATTTATAAACAAACATATTTTAACACAATTTATAAACTATATATTTATAAATACAATTATACAAACTATAAGTCTATATAGTCTAACTCTATATTTAATATTATGTTAATTGTTGACAAATCTTCCACGAGTCAAATTTTTTCTTGCCACTTGGAAAGTTCTCGTCTCTAGTCAAGGAAGGAAGAATTCATTGTTTTCCTTTGCTGATTCTAAGCACTCAAAAAAATTCTTTGGACTCACTCAGAAGAGTTTCTACGGACTCACTTATAAGAGTTTCTATAGACTCAATCAGAAGTTCTAGTTTCTACGGACTCACTCAGAAATTTTTTTACGGACTCACCCAGCCAAAAAATTCTACGGACTCTCTCGACACTTAGAAGAAATTCGGAAAAAGTTGCAAAAGGCAAGGAAAAGACAGTTTCAAGAGTTCCGAAGGGCGGGGTACCCTTCGGAAGGGACACAACAATCTCGAAGGGCACCTAACCTTCGGGCAGGAGAAAGGCCAAATTCATAGACTAGCGCAAAAAGCCCGGGTGCCCTCCAATTTTTCCGAAGGGCACTAGCGGAGGACACTCAAAGGACACTTGGACTGGCGGAGGACACTTGGAGGACACTTCGACTGGCGGAGGACACTTGCACTGGTTGCCGAAGGGCACATTTTAGAGCAAAGGCAAAGAAAGAATCCTTCGTACTTTTTGTCCGAAGGAATTCAGAAATGGCATAAGTCAATATATAAACAAGACCAAGAACGTTTCAAAAAAGCAAAGGCAAAAAACAATTGGAATCCTTTGGAATTTTTGTCCGAAGGAATTCCTTCAGACAAAAAGTCCGAAGGAATTCGGAAGCTTAGAAAAAAAAAAAGGCCACAAGAAATAAAGCGAAGGGAACCTTTGGACTTTTTGTTTGAAGGAATTCCTTCAGACAAAAAGTCCGAAGAAATTTGGACAAATAGCCCCGAGGAAAATAAACCCGCGGGAATGAGGCAAAGACATGTCATCAAAAGAAGTCCGCGGGAACATGACTCAGTGACCAATACAAAAGAGCCGACAGAGCAACAGACTGTAGAAATAAACCTGAGGAAATGTAGCCGAAAGAAATATGACAGTTTCCGCTGACGTCCCGCAGGGGTCAATTTTTCCTGCGGGAAGTAACCGTTGAGATTAAAAAGATAACAGGAAATCCGAAATAAATGGAAGCCGACTGTGCAAAAAAGAATAGAAATAAGATAATCCAACGAAGAATTGAATACGGAATCCTGCCGGAAATAGACACAATCAAAATTAGAACGAAATACATGCAAACGTTGGAGCTATTTTCGAACATAAAAGCTATTTTTGAATAAACGGTCAAAGTTTCAATTGACTGATCATTAAAGCCTTGTTCGTCTTCATTCAGCGCATGCATCCAAAGGACTAAATCCGGCTTCAACAGGAGTTCTGAGTTCTAACGAGGAGTTGACTATTCCAGATTTAGAGTTAACTAATTGATTTAAATGCCACGTCCACTAGAAAATTTCATGCAAAAAATAATGATCTCTTCGTCCAACTCAGTTTTCAAATACTACAACTTGGTAATCAAGTAGCTCACGTGGAGTTAAAAAATTGACATCTGCGTGGATTTTCATGCAAAAAAGAGGTGGATGGTTCATGACAAGGATGGGTGCGTTTCATCAAAGGAATAGGCTTCATGCAAGGACAAAGGAAAAATATATTTTATTTTAAGGCCAAGTAAAGCTTGGAGTTAACAAAAGTAAATCTTTCTCTTCAAGTTTATACGCCTATCTTTGGCCTCTTGTAATTTGCTATATAATGGCTTTCAGCCTTGTTTAAAAAATCATCCAATCTCTCTTGGTTAGACCAGACTCTGCCATTGGTGAGTTGTGTAACCTCTTCGATCAATAAAGATTGTACTTTCAGATTTCAAGCATGGCATAGTGTATATTTTTTCAACAATTTGCATAAGTGGTAGAGTTCTTTCCCTTCCCAAATTTTGTTTCGTACCTAGTTGCTATATTGTCCTTGTGCAGGTCATGTTAAAGTGTTCTTTATTGTCTTTTGTTGAGACTGTAAGCGGATGTTAGGCGGCTGCAAAGTGTCTTTTATCGGACCTCTATCCACTATTTTTCCTCTTGTTTTAGTCATTGGACCGGACCTCTGCATGAAATACTTATGCACAAGTGATTAATTGAAGTCTAAGGTCTTCCTTCTCTCTTGTTCGTTCAGTGTTCAATGTTCAGAGCTGAGTAGGATCATAATTCTGGTGTATCACCCCCTTTTAGGTAGGATTTCCCTTTTAAGTTTTCTTTCTCCCTTTTCCATGGTAGTTAGCAGTGTAGAGTAGGAATCTTCATTGATACATCATATAGGAACCAGCCTTCTCTGGAGGTTCTTCTCACTATTGAGGCACCCACTCTCGTGAAAAGATCCCATTGTTTTAGCTGGATAGAGGACTGGCCGTTTCGCGCACTTCCTCGCATCAGGGCGCAGCTCTAGGTTGACAATAGTTTTTGGCACACTCGGTGGGACCACAAAAAGAGTTCCTTACTGAAAATCTTCATGGCATAAGAAGATATTCATTACAGTGAGCAGAGGAGTTCATAGCATCATTCAGACAATCAGTTCATGCCAAAAGTTACTACAAGATCAGCAAGCAAAGGTATTCTTTTTGAATTTTTGACTTATAAAAGAGCCAGATCTAGGAGAGTCCATCTCCTCAAAGGGAAGATTTAGCTCCCCCTCATCCAATTGTTCTAGAGACTGAAATCCCCACCATTCAGATGGCCGTAAGAAATCAAGTATTTGCTCCATTCAATAGGGGGAGTCCACTAAATTTAGCACAGTTAAATGATATACCTATATCTGCCCTCAAAAGTATTCCATTCTTCTCAGGAGAAGATCAAACAACCCCTGTCGAGCATATACAGGATGTTGCTAATCTTTGTTCAGTTCATAATGTAACTGAAGACAATGTCACTATCAGATTATTAGTTGCTTCTTTCAAAGGAAAAGCATTACAATGGTATAGAACCCTCCCACTTAGATCTATCTCTACTTGGGATGAATTAGGCACTGCTTTGGTCAAACAGTTTGAGGACAAGTCTGACCACTTATCTTTGGTTGAGCAATTAACAGCCATATAGAGAGCCCCTCATGAGTTCATGTCCGATTTTAATCTCAAATTCCAAAAGACATGGCACAGGATAGCGGTTCTAATTAGACCATCACCAGAGTATGCTTTTTTATATTTTTTGAAAGCTCTGAATTCTGATATCAGTGTGATGATACAGTCAATGGGCGGCACTACCTTGCCAGATGCCTATGACGTTGCAATAAGAGCAGAGAATAGTCTGATTCAGGCAGGAAAGCTTGCTCCAAGGCCTCCAATGCCCATATTTTCGGAGATAGGTTCAGCACCAGCCCTTCATGTCCCTCAAGTTCCATCCTTGGCTCCAATTCCAGCACCTCAGCATCAAATAGCAACCTCTACTAGTCAATCTAGTGAGATAGGAGAGCTGAAAAGTCTGTTACAGTCTTTCGAAAATGAAATAGTACAGCTTAAAAGGCAGCAATTCCAGTCAAATAGGCCTTATCAAAGATCAAAGGTCTCTTTATTAGGGTTTCAGAGAAAACCGACCATCCTATCAAACGCAAGGGGCTATAACTCCAGCTAAGCCATATGCTGCTCTTGATTCAAGTGCTCCTTTTACTTCAAAGGCCATCGTTCCAACGCCATCTCAGAACAATTTAGTGCAGGATTCAGGTTGGCAGCGTTCAAATCGAAACGATTTTCAAAATCAGGATTCAATTCAGAGAAACAACACCATGCCACATATGACACAAGAAGAGTTTTCTTTTCATGAGAGCCAATATCAAGATACAGGACTAGCATAACAAGGAGCGACCCAAGGGCAGCCTGATGTTAATATAAATTGGTAGGTAGATGATCATATTGCTTTTACTCAAGATGTTAAAACTAACACTTCAAATGATCAAGTTGCAGCTCTAACCTATCAGAGAAATAAAAGAAGAGCTGTTGGAGAAGCTCAAACAGTGGCAAATACATCCAACACTCCTAGTACTATTGCTCAAGGTACAAAAGGACAATTTGCTGCCTCCACAGTCCCAAGAAATCAGAATGTAGAGGTTGGCAAAGTGCAGCAAATACCTCTGATTCGTGAGCAACAAGTAACACACAAGGTTTAATCAAAGGTTAGTACATCCCAGTTCAACATTGTAGATCAGATGAAAAGGTCTAACGTCAATATTAGCATGTGGGATACTTTGTCGATTCCAGGCCAAAAGGACAAACTCATTCAAGAACTTTCAGCTCTTGAATTGTCCCCAAAATTAGTAGACAAAGGAGGTACGGTTTTGACAAACTCAGATCCGCCAACTAAGCAGCAAGTGCAGCAAGGAAATAATATATCAAAGGCGGACAAAACTGAGGTAAAGGTAAAGAAGACTCCCCCTTTTTATCTTTCCTTGATAGTAGGAGACACCTTAGTTCATAATTGTATGGTGGATAGTGGAGCCAGCAGTACAGTCATGCCTAAACAGATTACAGACGAGCTCAGCGTTGTCTACGAGCCAAATACGAAAGGAGTACTGCAATTGGATGGTTCACACGTAAAGACGGTAGGGATTATTAAAGATTTGAAACTAACGTTACATGCCTATCCTAATGTAACTTTTCAGCAGGACGTTGTAGTAGTAAATCTACCTCCTTATTTCGCCATGTGCCTTTCAAGAGATTTCACCTCAAAGATTGGGGGATACCTATCAGCTGATTGGACATACCTGATGTTCAAAACCAGATATGGCACAAAGGTAACCATTCATTCAGAACCTATTGCATGTTTTCACATGGAACCTTATACGCCAAGTGTGGTCAATGCAAATTGTATTATTTCAGATGTAGTACAAACTAGTGATGTAGAAAAGGACTCACCTTTGGATGGAGTTCCAGATTTATTTCTTGATGAGTGGGCCTCTACTTTGCATGAGTATGATCCCTACAAGCTGATTGAAGAAGAAGATCTTGGTGTATATTGTCTTCATAAGAACAATGCGCAAATCCCAGCCATGGTCAAAGAGGGCGAATCTAGTGAAGGCTTGTGGCAACTATACTTCGATGGATCAAGAAATAAGCATGGGACAAGAGCTGGAATAATGTTAGTTTCTCCTACGAAACAAAGTTATTTCTCATCCATTAAATTTCAGTTTGGTTGTTCAAATAACATTGCTGAATATGAAGCACTAGTCCACGGTTTGCAATGGGCTAGGAAGATGAAAGCAAGCTGACTACAAGTGTTTGGAGATAGTGAACTGGTGGTTCACTAGGTAAGAGGCTTAAATGTATGCAAGAACATGTTACTTAAATCTTATAGACACAGGGTATGGGATTTACTTGAAGATTTCCAGGCTTTTAATATTCAGGGTATACCAAGAGATATAAATAAACATGCTGATAGGTTGGCTGTTGTTGGGACGCAATTTGATATCTCACCTGACGTTAAAAGTGACGCTTCTCAGTCACATATAAGGATAGTCGTAAGGCCTTCTGTCCTAGATAACCACGAAAATTGGCAGGTATTTGAAAGTGATGATCAAATTGTGAGATTTTTACAAGAAGCTGAGTTTTCTCCAAAAAATCAGGCAAAACGCTTGCAGCAGTATGGTTGAAAACCAATAAACTACCCAAGGGATTGGTTACCCTTGAAAATATTTTCAGTGAAGACGATGAGCTAAGGAAAGAGAAACCAGCTTTGTCTATAAAAGAGGAGCACTACGCCAATGTAGAGATTGCAGCTGGTAAGATATTGAAATTGGGCAAGGTATGCACTCCACTACAAAAGAAAGATTTCATTGAATTATGCCAAAATTTTGCTGATATATTTGCATGGCAGTATAGCGATCTCAAAGGGTTTGATCCAAGCTTGGCTCAACACACTATTGAGCTAGAAGACGAAACTAAGCCAGTACGACAAAGACAAAGGCCAATTAATCCAAAACTTGAGCCTTTAATGAAAGCTAAGCTTCACAAGCTTATAGAGTCTGCTATTATATTTCCAATCAAACACTCAACTTGGGTGGCGAACCTCGTTCCAGTACGGAAAAAGAACGGTGAGATTTGTTTATGTGTTGATTTCCGTGACTTAAACAGGGCCTCGCTTAAAGACCACTATCCATTGCCATCAATGGAACAAATCTTACAGCTTGTTTCAGGTTCAGAGAGGTTTTCCTTATTAGATGGGTACAGTGGCTATAATCAGATTTTGGTCAAAAAAGAAGACCAATTCAAGACGACTTTCACAACCAAGTGGGGAACGTTCACCTATAGAAAGATGCCGTTTGGTTTGTCCAATGCTGGAGCAACCTTTCAGAGAGCCATGGATATGGCCTTCCAAGGCCTTCTTAACAAATTCGTGCTTGTTTATTTAGATGATATAACAGTATTCTCAAAGGACGTAGAAGATTACGTGGTGCACCTCCAGCATGTTTTTGAAAGGTGTAGACAGTTTGGGATATCTCTAAATCCCAAAAAGTGTGTATTTTCAGTTCATGAAGGTAAGCTTCTTGGACATGTTGTTTCAAAGCACGGTTTAAACATAGATTCTGAGAGGATTCAATCTATTCTACCACTCTCCTTGCCTAAGAGCAAAAAGGCTTTGCAAAGTTTCTTTGGAAAGATCAATCTCATAAGGAGATATATTTTAGATTTTGCTACTATAGCTAAGCCACTTACAACCATTTTAAAGAAAAATCAGAGCTTAGACTGGTCCAAGGAGGGAATAACAGGATTTGAAGATGTTAAGAAAGCCATAGCAAGTGCCCCTACCCTCTTGAATCCAGATTTCAAGAAAGATTTCGTTCTGTATACATATGGTAATGTGGACACCATTTCAGGCATTCTTATGCAACAAAACCATGAAGACTTGGAACAGCCAATAGCCTTCTACAGCCAAGGCCTGCAGGAGTATGAGACAAGGTACTCGTGTGTTGAAAAACACGTCCTTGCAGTTATAAGATCTCTGAAGAAATTTAGGCACTTATTATCCAATAATAAAATACTTCTAATGGTTGCTCATCTAAGCATCAAAGAATTTCTTCTGAACAAGGATATAAATGAGAAAAGGGCTGGTTGGATAACCAAAGTGATGGAATATGATATGGAAATTAAGATCACGAAACTGGTTAGGGGCAAAGGACTTTGTGAGCATCTAGTTCAGGACTTACAAGAAACTAACGAAGCTGTCCTAGTGTCAAATGGTGTAGAAATTGCTATTGTACAGACCTCACCTTCCAGCTGGTTTCACGATCTGGTAAGCTATATGCAGGAAGGTCATTACCCTTCCCACCTAAGTGCTTCAAGAAGAAGGTATTTTAGACTGCAATCAATTCCATTTTTGCTTGTTGACGGTGTCTTGTTCAAGAAAGATATCAATAGAATGTTACTAAGGTGTGTGGAGTTGAACCATACTCGAAGATTGCTGGAAGAGTTCCATGATGGATTTGGTGGACACTTTTCTGCCAGAACTACAGCACTCAAGATTATGAGAGGTGGGTACTTTTGGCCTACTATATTTGGTGACTGCCACGCATGGGTTAGGAAGTGCAAAAAATGCGCTATGTTTGTAGGGAAAATTAAACTAGCAGCCCTGCCCCTACAACGAATTACAGTGGATCGGCCATTTGTCCAGTGGGGATTAGACTTTATTGGTCTCATCAACCCTCCTACCAGTTCAGGGCATAAGTGGATTCTAAAAGCTACGGACTATTTCACCCGTTGAACAGAAGCAGTTGCATTAAAGGAGGCAAACGAAACTAGCGTCCTTGATTTCTATGAAAGTTTGGTCACTAGGTTTGGAGTTCCTTCAACCATTATTTCTGACAATGCAATGGCTTTTGTGGGATCTAGGATTAGCAAATGGGCAGTCCAACATGGAATCTATCTTAGCACCTCATCAAATTATTATCCATTAGGAAATGGCCTTGCTGAGTCTACAAACAAGAACCTATTAAGGATCATATGAAGGACCATTGAAGACAATCAGATATCATGGTACCTCAAGTTGAAGTTAGCACTATGGGCTGATAGGATTACCTACAAAAGGTCAATAGCCAACTCTCCCTACAAGCTGGTCTATGGTAGGGAAGCAAGGTTACCGATCTCTCTCGAGTTTCCTGCCTTAGAATTAATGCATCAACTTGAACTGTTAGAAAATGAGCCTATGGAGATCAGGTATGCAGAACTTATGGCGCTAGAAGAGACAAGAAATAAAGCCATGCTAGCCATGGAAAGTCATCAGGCACAGGTGAAAAGGACATTCGACAAAGGAGCTTCCTCACGAAGCTTCAATGAAAGAGATTTGGTCCTTAAGTGGGATGAGGATTGGGCCAAATCAGGAAGGCACACAAAGTTTGATTCACTTTGGAGTGGCGCATATACAATCTCCAGCTGCAAATCCCACAATGCCTTCCAACTTGCTAAGATGGATGGCGAAGAGCTTCCAATCCCAGTGAATGGGATACATTTGAAACATTGCTATTAAAGAGCAAAGTTCCATGTACATATTTAATTATTCCTAGCTTTCCTCCAAATGCTATAAAAGCACAGTAGTTTGCTTCAGTTTTGTTCACTAAGTGCTTGTTTGCACATTTGCTTTTAGTTAGTTTTCCACTTTCGCGTGTTTCCCTTCTTATTTTGAAGGAAGTTATTACGACAATGATTTGAGCAGATTTTTGATCAGAGATCAGGTTCACCATTTGGAAATTTGAATAACGTCTATACATGGCGTAGGTCCTCGAGCATAGCAGGCATGCTTCCCAGCTGAGTCGCCAGTATGTTGACAAATCTTCCACGAGTCAGATTTTTTCTTGCCACTTGGAAAGTTCTCGTCTCTAGTCAAGGAAGGAAGAATTCATTGTTTTCCTTTGCTGATTCTAAGGACTCACTCAGAAAAATTCTACGGACTCACTCAGAAGAGTTTCTATGGACTCACTCAGAAGAGTTTCTACGGACTCAATCAGAAGTTCTAGTTTCTACGGACTCACTCAGAAAATTTTCTATAGACTCACCCAGCCAAAAAATTCTATGGACTCTCCCGACACTTAGAAGAAATTCGGAAAAAGTTGCAAAAGGCAAGGAAAAGACAGTTTCAAGAGTTCCGAAGGGTGGGGTACTCTTCGGAAGGGACACTTACAACAATCCCGAAGGGCACCTACCCTTTGGGCAGGAGAAAGACCAAATTCACAGACCGGCGCAAAAAGCTCGGGTGCCCTCCAATTTTTTTGAATGGCACTGGCGGAGGACACTCGGAGGACACTTGGACTGGTGGAGGACACTTGGACTCACTGCTGAAGGGCACATTTTAGAGCAAAGGCAAGGAAAGAGTCCTTCGGACTTTTTGTCCGAAGGAATTCCTTCGGACAAAAAGTCCGAAGGAATTCGGAAGCTTAGGGAAAAAAAAAAGGCTTCAAGAAATAAAGCGAAGGGAACCTTCGGGCTTTTGGTCCGAAGGAATTCCTTCGGACAAAAAGTCCGAAGAAATTCGGACAAATAGCCCCGAGGAAAATAAACCCGTGGGAATGAGGCAAAGACATGTCATCAAAAGAAGTCCACGGGAACATGACTCAGTGACCAATACAAAAGAGCCGATAGAGCAACAGACCGTAGAAATAAGCCCGAGGAAATGTAGCCGAAAGAAATATGACAGTTTCCGGTGACGTCCCGCAGGCAGTCAATTTTTCCTGCGGGGAGTAACCGTTGAGATTAAAAAGATAAGAGGAAATCCGAAATAAATGGAAGTCGACTATGCAAAAAAGAATAGAAAATAGATAATCCGACGACGAATTGATTACGGGATCCTGCTGGAAATAGACACGATCAAAATTAGAATGAAATACATGCAAACGTTGGAGCTATTTTCGAATAAACGGTTAAAGTTTCAGTTAACTGATCATTAAAGACCTGTTCGTCTTCATTCAGCGCATGCATCCGAATGACTAAATCCGGCTTCAACAGGAGTTCCGAGTTCTAACGAGGAGTTGACTATTCCAGATTTAGAGTTAACTAATTGATTTAAACACCACGTCCACTAGAAAATTTCATGTGAAAGATTATGATCTCTTCGTCCAACTTAGTTTTCAAATACTACAACTTGGTAATCAAGCAACTCACGTGGAGTTAAAAAATTGATATCTGCGTGGATTTTCATGCAAAAAAGAGGTGGACAATTCATGACAAGGATGGGTGCGCTTCATCAAACGAATAGGCTTCATGCAAGGACAAAGGAAAAATATATTTTATTTTAAGGCCAAGTAAAGCTTGGAGTTAACAAAAGTAAATCTTTCTCTTCAAGTTTATACGCCTATCTTTGGCCTCTTGTAATTTGCTATATAATGGCTTTCAACCTTGTTTAAAAAATCATCCAATCTCTCTTGGTTAGACCAGACTCTGCCATTGGTGAGTTGTGTAACCTCTTCGATCAATAAGGACTGTACTTTCAGATTTCAAGCATGGCATAGTGTATATTTCTTTAGCAATTTGCATAAGTGGTAGAGTTCTCTCCCTTCCCAAATTTTGTTTCGTACCTAGTTGCTATATTGTCCTTGTGCAGGTCATGTTAAAGTGTTCTTTATTGTCTTTTGCTGAGACTGTAAGCGGATGTTAGGCGGCTGCAAAGTGTCTTTATTGGACCTCTCTCCACCATTTTCCCTCAGGTTTTAGTCATTGGACCGGACCTCTGCATGAAATACTTATTCACAAGTGATTAATTGAAGTCTAAGGTCTTCCTTCTCTCTTGTTCGTTCAGTGTTCAATGTTCAGAGCTGAGTAGGATCATAATTCTGGTGTATCACCCCCTTTTAGGTAGGATTTCCCTTTTAAGTTTTCTTTCTCCCTTTTCCATGGTAGTTAGCAGTGTAGAGTAGGAATCTTCATTGATACATCATACAGGAACCAGCCTTCTCTGGAGGTTCTTCTCACTATTGAGGCACCCACCCTCGTAAGAAGATCCCATTGTTTCAGTCGGATAGAAGACTGGCTGTTTCGCGCACGTCCTCGAATCAGGGCGCAGCTCCAGGTTGACAACATTAATTTTATATTTTATTAAATTTTAACATTATTTATTAAAATTTCAATTTAAAAAGTTAAAAGAAAAAAAATTTAAAGAACTAAACTATATAATATAAATTTAGTTTATAATTTATGAAACCCTAAACTGTAGAGTTAGAGTTTAGGGAAAAAAAGATGAAACCCATACCTGCATACGGCGAGACACATAGACGACGAGACACGCAGGGAACACAACAACACAACAATCACGCAGGCACGGGGAGTTGCGGGTAGTTGCACAGGCACGGGGAGTCGCGGAGCAGTCACGGGCATAAAATAAATTGCAACATATTATAAAATAAGTTCCAAAATGCAGTGAACGCGTTTATGCTTTGACTAATGCATTTGCGTTTGACTTTTTTTTATAAAGTGAAAAAAAATTAAAATTTTTATTTATTCGGCTGATCTGTGGGGGATACGGCCAGGGCACGTTTTGCTCCTGCGGATATGGCCGGATACATCCATCTTATGTTACCGAATACTGTAGATGAGGGTCCTGGATACGCTGGGAAACACGGATACGGTATGATCCGCATCCGATCCGCAAGGGATACGGCCAGGGCACGTCTTTCCCCTTGTGGATACGGCCGGATACGTCCCCTGCGGATACCACCGAATACGTCCATCCTATGTTACCGGATACTGTAGATGAGGGTCCTAGATACGCTGGGAAACGTGGATACGGTATGATCCACATCTGATCTGCAAGGGATATGGATGTATCTGGCCGTATCCGCAGGGGGCAAGACGTGCCCTGGCCGTATCCCTTGCGGATCATACCGTATCCGTGTTTCCCAGCATATCCAGGACCCTCATCTGCAATATCCGGTAACATAGGATCAATGGTCTGATGGGCCTCAATTGTAGAAAAAAACGTTGTTCCTTGAAATTTAGCCAACCCTTCCATGCACCTCAATTGCCATGCCAAAGGGTGGAGTGTTCTTGTTGTGGAGTAAGGCCCATGAAGCATATTTTGTCATTGTCTGCTTCAATACAACTACTATTTGAGGTGTAATATTTTCTTGCTTTATCACCTTAGTCTTTATTGACTGTCCAAACATCTTATTGAAGTTAGTCGATGCAAAAGACACTAACATGGTGGTCTCAACCGATATGACACTGAACTTGCCCATGCCATGGTTGTAAGTTTTGACCATCGATTCCAAGTAGCTCAAAAACGTCTTCAAGTTGAACACTTGTATGTGCAAGATATAAAAAACTTGAGCCTTCCTCAAAGCCTTCTTTAAGTCATGGTCATTAGTATGATGTACCAACCAATACCAACACACATTTCTACTCACATGGACCATCTTAAAGTCTTTGAAGTTGGGCTTTGTTGTGAACTTTGTCCTGAGTCTTTGGCTTGCTAGAGAGTTTTTGGCGCTATAACACTTAGGTTATTTGCATTGATAGCCGCTTGTATGAACCTCATTAGCTACATGTCCTTATTTGTTGGCCCTTTCTAAATATTAGGGCATGGATATTGTGGTTGCTTCACCATCACAATTATAACTCTAAACTTTGAATTGGGAAGGACTCCAAAATTAGAAAAACCCTCAAATTGTTGTTGACATGAAAATGCTTGCCTTGTGTACGGAATGGACAAGAAGTTATTAATAACATAAATCATTGAAGCATGAGAAAGAATGTTGAAAGGGGTGAAGATTGGGAAAGTCAAACTTGGCATAGTGGATGGTGTTGATGTCACCCCCACTATTGTTAGTCAGGGTTGTGTGGTGTCCATTAATGGTAGCCTCTTCGACACATGTTGATGTCATACGTTGGTGATGCTAGATTTCCAAATCTTCAATTTTTGATCTCACCTACTTGGCTAGGATGTCATCCCCACTCTCCTAACATCACCACTCTTTTGCTGATGTTAGATTTTTTCCTATGCTTTAAACTTCATGCCCTATCTTGACCTCTTTAGAGTGATATCTTTAGTCAAACTTGTACAGAAAACTTTGGAATGTGTGAATGAGAGGGCTACCAGAAATGGATATGAAGGTCTTCGAAAATTGAGGGCAACCATGAATAAAATTACTCGAAGGGCGTGCATTACCCTTGCTCTTGTTCTACCAAATTAGTTTCTTTGGAAAATGTGCTTGGAAAATCCTTAACATTTTTCCCAAAATTGAAGATTGCTGAAATAAATTTCTCACAATAGGTTTTTCAGAAGATTTCTTGTTAGATCTTTCTTTTGCTTCATTGGTGGAGCCCTTGCTTGTTTCTTCAAAACCCTATTTTCAAAATCCTTAACTTTGGAATGTGTGAATGAGAGGGCTACCAGAAATGGATATGAAGGTCTTCGAAAATTGAGGGCGACCGTGAATAAAATTACTCGAAGGGCGTGCATTACCCTTGCTCTTGTTCTACCAAATTAGTTTCTTTGGAAAATGTGCTTGGAAAATCGTTAAACATTTTTCCCAAAATTGAAGATTGCTGAAATAAATTTCTCACCATAGGTTTTTCAGAAGACTTCTTGTTAGATCTTTCTTTTGCTTCATTGGTGGAGCCCTTGCTTGTTTCTTCAAAACCCTATTTTCAAAATCCTCACTTGGAGTAGACTTAAAGGATTGTCTGAATAAAGAAACTACGAACTCTCTTTCTGAAACATTTGATGAGCAGTTTAAGTTTTGTAACCATTCCGACTTATTGCTATATATTTTTACAATATCAAATTTTGGACTTTTGGTCAACTTTTTAATATAGTCATACTTTCTATGTTAGTATTTAAGCACATTTTTTTAATTTGTATTTATTTCTGCATAGTAGAGGCTATTTTTAAGGTTTAATATGTTCATATTTCTTGTTTCAGTTTCACATGTAAACAGTTACATGTTGGTAAACTCTGAAGTTTATATAAAATCAATTTTGAGCTATTTAGTAGATGCTTGCATGGCATTCCGTCTGGGTTCTGCAAGCAAGTAGAGCCATTGTTCTACATTTCATTACTTTCAGATTGGGTCAAGCCATAACATTTTGAATTTTGCTGGCTTTATTTCATTTTGGCCAATATATTTCAACACTAGGCATGTTTTAAAAATCATTTGCCTTAAATGCTTCTCATGCCACTGTTTCCTTCTCCTTTACATGATCACCATCATTCACTAAGTAGGAATCCTCTGTTCATCTAGTTTTTTCAACAATAAAAGCCAATCTTTTAGACTCTCATGATCTCCAAGCTTAGCTTCAACCTATATCTCCAGGCTTACAACTAATTCCTGGCCATAGAGTAACTAGAATGGAGTATCAGTACATATTGTCACCTTGTAGGTCGTCCACTATGCCCAAAGTAGTGCTGGAAATTCTCCTCTCAATTTGTGCCTAAAATTTCACAAGATTCGGAAGTCTTGTGAAATTTTAGGTGCAAATTGAGAGGAGAATGGCAAAGTACTATGGGACGACCAAAAAGTCCGAAAGAATTTATTTCCTCAGTTTTTTCCCTTTTTCTTTTGTCTTATGACTTGTTTTCTTTGGATTTATGTCCGCACAAGCTTTTCTGAATTTCTTCAGACTTTTTGTCCGAAGGAATTCCTTCGGACAAAAAGTCTGAAAGAATTCATTTTCTCGACTTAGCTTTATCTTGGTCTTTTCTCATCGGCTTTGTCTTCGGACTTGTCTCTTGCCCTTTCCGAATTCCTTTGGACTTTTTGTCCGAAGGAATTCCTTCGGACAAAAAGTCCGAAGGATATGTCTTTGCCTTTGCTCTTATTTGTGCCCTTCGGGATTTAAAAACATGCCCTTCCGCCGCCCAAGTGTCCTTCGCACCGACCTTCGGAAAAATTGGAGGGCACCCGGGCTTTCTGCAAAGGTCCCTGAATTTGGTCTTCCTCCTGCCCAAAGGGTAGGTGCCCTTCGGGAATATTGTAAGTGTCCCTTCCGAAGGTAACCCTGTCCTTTGGAATTCTCAAAATGGACTTTTCCTTGCTTTTTGCAACTTTTCTGAATTTCTTCTAAGTGTCGGGAGAGTCCGTAGAGAATTTTTTTGAGTGAGTCCGTAGAATTTTTCTAAGTGAGTCCTTTCTTGGCTAGAGACGAGGACTTTCCAAGTGGCAAGAGAAAATCTATTTTGTGGAAGATTTGTCAACATTCTGGCGACTCAACTGGGAAGCATGCCTGCTATGCTTGAGAACTCAGACCATGTATAGACGTTATTCGAATTCCCTGATGGTGAATATGATTTCTGATTGAAAATCTGCTTTGATCATGGTTGTAGTAACCTCCTTCCTCAAAATAAGAAGGGAAAACACGAAAGCAGAAAACTAACTAAAAAGCAAATGTGCAAACAAGCACTTATTGAACAAAACTGAAGCAAACTAGTGTGCTTGAGCAACACTTAGAGGAAAGTAGAAACAACTTAAATGACCTAGCTAACCATGATAAGGCACGATCCGCCTGGATCAAATGGAAAATTCTTGAACTCGCTCCTTTCGAGAGATGGTAGAATTTGCAAAGCAGGATGTTTATTAGTCATAACCTTTGATGAGGCAGTTGCCTTGTCAACCAACTGTATTAGCATCTTCTCAAATGGGTCATCAACAGCAAACCAGTCACCAACAAAGACAAACTCACCAAGTATTTCCTGATCGTTTTCAGAGTGCTTGTATCTATCACCATGTCAAGTCATACCCCATTTATGCATGGTTCTTGAGTGACCACGTCCTTGTTGACTGATGCGAGTCTATCTAGCTCTTCAAGGAGCTTTGAATATGCAACCCAATCTGTACTTGGATCCTAAATAGGTGATTCTTAATCAAGCTTCTCATAAACATGCTCTTCAATAACCAACATATCTATACAAAGCTCTTCAATCTCTGGTAGAGGCTCAAGGTACAGCTGCCAATCATATTTTTGTTCCTCATTTTAGTCTATTTGAACTGAATCCACTGTCATGCTATCTGGATCCTTCTCAATAGGAGATCCCTGTAACTCATGTATGACTGCAATTTGTACCAGCGCCTTTTGAAGTTCATCTACATCAAGATCAGTCTTCTCATTCTCAGCTATAACTGGATGCTCAATAGTATCAATGGGAAACTCTTCTTCAGGCACTTTTGAAGCATCCTCTATACATTCTGCAAGAACTTGTCCTGTAGTAACCTCCTTCTCAATCCTACAAAGGACAGGGTCTTCTTCTTTAAGGGTGATGGCGGGAGGGTGATAAAATTCATCTGTTTGAGAGGGAATATGAAGCATGGGAGGTTGATCATGATCAGATTTTGGAATCTTGAGGGCAATGGAATTATCTAGGGAGTTTTGGAGAGGAAGGAAAGAGAAATTCTTAAAAACCTCTGTATTTTGTTTCTTCCACTTGGCCATTACCTCATCAAAGTTTGGAACCTGCTTGTCCTTCTGGACAACCTGAGCTTGGGAGATGATTGGTGAGGTAATGATGGGACTATAGGAAGGTTTAGTCTCATAAATAGTCACTTGAATAGGCTTTTGGATATGCTCTTGAATGGGCTCTTGAATAGGCTCTTGACTCCAACTAGGAAGCTCCCTTGGCGCATACTGGGGATGTTTAAGAACTTCATGAGAATAAGAAGCACCATAGCCTTTTGTAGACAATTGGTACAACTCGATTTTTTGTCTTTCCCAAGCCTCTATCTTTTCTAATACAAGAATACATAGTCCATTTATCTCTTCTGGATCATTGGACACATTTCGAAATAAACCATTCACTTCCTCATATTGAGAGTTAGAACAAACCTTTCTTGCATATGCTAGTATTCTGAGCTCTATTTCATTCATTTTTTTTTAAAGGCGATACTACTCATATGCAACATCATAGCCATATGGGAAAGACAAAATCTGATCTTGAGACTGATATGGCTTACCAGGAAGGTAAGATTCATGCACCTGATAAGGCTGATTATGAGAAACTTGATAAGGATCCACATAGCTTTGATAGTAACCTTGATAAGGCTGATTAAGCTCATAGATATCATGACCAGGCCGGTATGATCCATCATTGGGCTGATAAGGAAACATAGCATAGGAATTCTCTCCATACATAGCCATCAAAATTCATTCTCAATAATAAAATTAGACTTACATGGAAGCTGTCTTGAACTGTTAGAAGCCACTGCTTGAGCTTGGAGTCACCGAATACTTCTTGAAGAACACTGCTGTAACTGCGATTTCATTAAAACTAGGAAAAATGTGTCCCACCGGGCGTGCCAAAAAACTGTTGTCAACCTGCAGCTGCGCCCTGATTCGAGGACGTGCGCGAAACGACCAATCCTCTATCCGGCTGAAACAATGGGATCTTCTCACGAGGGTGGGTGCCTCAATAGTGAGAAGAACCTCCAGAGAAGGCTGGTTCCTGTATGATGTATCAATGAAGATTCCTACTCTACACTGTTGACTACCATGGAAAAGGGAGAAAGAAAACTTAAAGGGGAAATCCTACCTAAAAGGGGGTGATACACCAGAATTATGATCCTACTCAGCTTGGAACCTTGAACACTGAACGAACAAGAGAGAAGGAAGACCTTAGACTTCAATTAATCACTTGTTCATAAGTATTTCATGCAAAGGTTCGATCTAATAACTAAAACCTAAGGGAAAACGATGGAGAGAGGTCCGATACAAGACACTTTGCAGCCACTTAACATCCACTTACAATTTCAGCAAAAGACAATAAAGAACACTTTACATGACCTGCACAAGGATAATATAGCAACTAGGTATGAAACAGAATTTGGGAAGGGATAGAACTCTACCACTTATACAAATTGCTGAAGAAATATACAGTATGCCAACGCTTGAAATCTGAAAGTACAGTCTTTCTATTGATCGAAGAGGTTACACAACTCACCAATGGCAGAGTCTGGTCTAACCAAGAGAGATTGGATGATTTTTAATCAAGGCTGAAAGCCATTATATAGCAAATTACAAGAGGCCAAAGATAGGTGTATAAACTTGAAAAGAAAGATTCACTTTGGTTAATTCAAGGCTTTAATTGGCCTTTCAATAAAATATATTTTTCTCTTTGTCCTTGCATGAAGCTTTTTTGTTTGATGAAGCGAACTTATCTTTGTTATGAACTGCCCACCTCTTTTTGCATGGAAATCTTCTAGTGGATGTGGCGTTTGATCAATTAGTCAACTCTAAATCTGGAAAAGTCAACTCCTCGTTCGAACTCGGAACTCCCGCTGAAGCTAAGTTAGACTTTCGGATGCATGGGCTGAATGGAGACGAACAGGTCTTAATAATCAGTCAACTGAAACTTTGACCGTTTATTCGAAAATATCTCTTATGTTTGAAAATAGCTCTTGCTTGTATGTATTCTATTCTAATTCTGATTGTGTCTATTTCTGGCAGGATTCCGTATTCAATTCTTCATCTGATTATCTATTTTCTATTCCTTTTTTGCACAGTCGGCCTCCATTTATTTCGGATTTCCTATTATCTCCTTAGTCTCAACGGTTACTTCCTGCAGGAAAAATTTGACGGCGTGCAGGACATCACCGGAAACTGTCGTATTTCTTTCGGCTATATTTCTGCAGGTTTATCCCTGTCATTTCCCTTTACTCTTATTTGCTCGGGCTTTTTCCCGCGGCCTTTTTGTTCTGTCAGCTTCCAAATTCCTTTGGACTTTTTGTTCGAAGGAATTCCTTCGGACAAAAAGTCCGAAAGAATTTATTTCCTCAGTTTTTTCCCTTTTTCTTGTCTTATGGCTTGTTTTCTTTGGATTTATGTCCACGCAAGCTTTTCCGAATTTCTTCGGACTTTTTGTCCGAAGGAATTCCTTCGGACAAAAAGTCCAAAAGAATTCATTTTCTCTTGACTTAGCTTTATCTTGGTCTTTTCTAATCGGCTTTGTCTTCGGACTTGTCTCCTGCCCTTTCCGAATTCCTTCGGACAAAAAGTCCGAAGAATATGTCTTTGCCTTTGCTCTTATTTGTGCCCTCCGGGATTTAAAAACATGCCCTTCCACCGACCAAGTGTCCTCCGCACCGACCTTCGGAAAAATTTGAGGGCACTCGGGTTTTCTGCAAAGGTCCCTGAATTTGGTCTTCCTCTTGCCCGAAGGGTAAGTGCCCCTCGGGAATATTGTAAGTGTCCCTTCCGAAGGGTGGAATTCCTTCGGACAAAAAGTCCGAAGGATATGTCTTTGCCTTTGCTCTTATTTGTGCCCTTCGAGATTTAAAAACATGCCCTTCCGCCGACCAAGTGTCCTCCGCACCGACCTTCGGAAAAATTGGAGGGCACCCGGGCTTTCTGCAAAGGTCCCTGAATTTGGTCTTCCTCCTGCCCGAAGGGTAAGTGCCCTTCGGGAATATTGAAAGTGTCCCTTCCGAAGGGTACCCTGTCCTTTGGAATTCTCAAAATGGACTTTTCCTTGATTTTTGCAACGTTTCCGAATTTCTTCTAAGTGTCGGGAGTGTCCGTAGAGAATTTTTTTGAGTGAGTCCATAGAATTTTTTCTGAGTGAGTCCTTCCTTGGCTAGAGACGAGAACTTTACAAGTGGCAAGAGAAAATTTGTTTTGTGAAAGATTTGTCAACAGTTTCTACAACATTTCGGTCATCATGAAGATCATGCCAAGAATGAAGACAAGATGAAGGGAAATAAATGGAGAAAGGAAGTTCTCCAATGGAGTGTTGGGATGGGGAATCACAAATTCCCAATATGGATGTGGGATCCAGGTGAGAACTTGTAAGCTTGGTATTGTTGTCATATCACTTCTACATTCTTTGGCACCCATGTATGGAGGTTGGCAAGGCCTTGGGATAAAGAAAAGGGACAATAAGGTGAAGAGCATGCAAACCACTCTAAATCTTGGTAAGCGTCACAATTTACTTGTTGAATTTCATACGCTACATAGAGTGGTTTTGACTAGAGGAAGCATGCAAGGCAGTGATGTACAACCAATAGCCAATGTTGAGGTATGTATTGTTGTTAATGAATCAATTCCAACACTTGTAATTCAGATGTCATACAGAAAAATACATTCCAACAACCATGACACGAGAAGGAATACATTGCTTAATGCTGGGGATGTTAGGGCTTGCTATGTGGGGTCACAAGGGGCAAGTTGTGCAAGGTATATATCTCTGTTTTGGAGGGAAAAACAAGCAATACATGGTTATTACAGTCACTATACATCCTACTTACATTATGTTTTATGTGGGTTTACCAAAGGTTCATCTTGGGTAATCAAGGAAGTGATCCTACATGGCTTGAATGGTAAGGCACCCCCGGAGGTGACATCAAAAGTGATGGAAGGCATCTATCATGAGAGGATTTTGGTAGGGGCAGCAAGAAAGAATGTGTTTTCTGCGTTGGAGCAGCTACCTTACAGTTTTACTTATGAGATTTGGTCATTCATATGGTTTGGAGAAGGAATCAAAGTTGGGGAAATGTTGTCCTTCAAAAGAGGTCAACCAAGTGACCAAGGGACAACCATCAAGGTATGTAAAAATTCAATTAACTCCTTGTTTCATAAGCTTAATGAATTCTGAAAATGAGGAAACCAAGCAAGATGATGAAGGGATTAATTTTCTCAGTGTAAAGGGAGTAAAATCTGAATTTCTCATAAGAGATGGGCCTAGATTTGACTTAGAGAATTCTGAATTTTTCATGCCAATTCGGAATGTGGTACACTTAGGAAATTGTGTAAAAAGTGGCATGTTACAGCCCCTAATAAGTTTTGGAAATTTAAAGAAAATTCGGCCCTTTCCTTGTAATAGGAAGTTGAAATTTGCAAAAGAGGAACAACCTTTCCAAGGGCCTACAATGGAAGGGAGAATTCAGAAGCGTGAAGGAAAGAGTGATAGATGGGTTACAAATAATCTTCAATCCATGAGACAAGGAAGACTCGAATGGGGCAGCACTATGGAAGGAGAAATCCTTAAAACTTTATGCGCTTGTGGTGCATATTGGAGGTCTAATTGGAGGAGGCAGCATGAGGTTAAGCAATGGACTTTCATGTGGGCATCATGGCAAGATTTTTCACTTCACCATGTTGTCTACACAAAAGATATGTGTTCAATGTTGTTCCAAGTTGTTCTCTTAATTCAAATTAGTGAGCCATACCTTTGGTTTGATGAAGTGTCAAGGCAGGTTGAGGGCCCTAAAGGGCATTGGGTTGCATTCCAAGGGAGATCACATTACAAGGTACTGTTGGCCATTTTTGGCCCATATGTCAAAATTTGCCTAAGTATGAAAAAGGGAGCTTTCAGGCAAGGAAATGGCAAGTCTTTGGGAGGACTTCGGGTTTTCCAGCAATGACAACTTCGGGTTTCTGAGGGCATAGTGCAAATTGGGTTTCCAGCAGTGCTTAATTTCTAAATGTTTTATAAGTAGAAGTAATTTGGGTTTACAAACCCGAATTACTCATGGACAGTGTATTTCGGGTTCTCTAAGGAGCACTACTTGATTACTTCATAAGTTGTGAGCAGTCAGAAGTCCAAAATAAGTAAAAGGGCTTGATAAACCCGATTTGGTCTTGAAAATAGTGTTTCTCGAGTTCTTCAAGGGACGAGTCTTTTTCAAAAATTCAAAGGGCATTTTTAAAAATGCCGAAGGACCTTTTTTAGGGCAAAAGGGACCAGTCAACTTTTCTGAAGGGTCTTTCAAGAACCCGAAGGTACACTTCAAAAATCCGAAGGGCTTTTCCTTCTCCATGTGGATAGTTCCAATTTTCCCAAAGGGTATATGTTACCCTTCGAAAGGACCATTTCAAAATTCCTGAAGGGTATCTTTCCCTTCGAGAGGATCGTTCGTGGAAGTCTGAAAGGACACACAGAAAGCCCGAAGGGTCTCTTACCCTTCGGGAAAGTCCATTGCAAAAAGCCCAAAGGGTAATTGTCCGAAGAAATTCCTTCGAGAGATTTGCCCAAAAGAAAAGGCCGAAGGAATTCCTCAGGAAGAAAAGCCCGAAACCAAGTGTCCAAAGGGAATGAAGGGCCAATGGACGTCAAAATCAAGATAAACGACTGGCTGTTGGAAGTAATCGGGTTTGAAAAACCCAAAGTCTTATGGCTTGGAAACAACAAAGTGAAAAGACTTCAAGATGGACAAGTCCGAAGTAAGTGAGCTTAGAGAACCCAAATTACTCTGCACAGAGTAAATCAGGTTTCTCCAAGTACTTTACTTAAAAGGCTTTATAAGTAAAGGATTTGAAAGAACCCGAAGTTGGAGAAATCAAAGAACTATTGTCAACCTGGAGCTGCACCCTGAATCGAAGACGTGCATGAAGTGGCCAGTCCTCTATCCGGTTGAAACAATAGGATCTTCTCACGAGGGTGGGTGCCTCAATGGTGAGAAGAACCTCTAGAGAAGGCTCGTTCATGTATGATGTATCAATGAGGATCTCTATTCTACGCTGCAAACTACTATGGAAAAGGGAGAAGGCAACTTTAAGGGGAAATCCTACCTAAAAAAGGGTGATACACCAGAAGATTGATCCACTCAACTTGGAACCTTGAACACTGAACAAGGGAAAAGGAAGACCTTCGATTTCAATCAATCACTTACGCATAAATATTTCATGAAGAGGTTCGATCCAATGACCAAAACATGAGGGAAAACGATTGAGAGAGGTCTGATACAAGACACTTTGCAGCCACCTAACATCCACTTACAGCTTCAGCAAAAGACGTAAAGAACACTGAATATGACTTGCATTAGGATAATCTAGCAACTAGGGATGAATCAGAATTTGGTAAGGGAGAGAAATATACCACATGCAAATTGTTGAAGAAATATACACTATGCCAACACTTGAAATCTGAAAGTACAGTCCTTATATTGATCGAAGAGGTTACACAACTCACCAATGGCAGAGTCTGGTCTAACCAAGAGAGGGATTGGATTTTTTTTAATCAACGCTGAACACCATTTTATAGAAAATTACAAGAGCTAAAGATTGGCTTTGAAAAATTGAAGAGAAGGATTTACTTAGGTTAACTCAAGGCTGACTTGGCCTTTCAATAAAATATATTTTCTTTTTTGTCTTTACATGAAGCTTCTTGCGCTTGAGGAAGTAAACTTGTATTTGTTCTAAACCGCCCACCTCTCTTTGCATGGAAATCCATGCCAATGTCAATTTTAGAACTTTACGTGAGCTGCTTGATGCCAATTTGGAACGTTGAAAGACTGAGTTGGCCGTTTGATAAGCTGAGTTGGACGAAGAGATTATTCTCCTTCGCATGGGAAACAACTGGTCGATGTGGCGTTTAACAATTAGTCAACTCTAAATCGAGAACAATCAACTCGACGCTCGAATTTGGAACTCCGATTGAAGCTGAGTTGGACCTTTGGATGCATGAGTTGATTCGGAGACGAGCAGGACTTCAACAATCAGTCAACTGAAGCTTTGACCGGTCGATCAAAAATAGCCCTTGCTTGCATGTATTTTGTCCTATTCTGGTCTACATGTTCGTGTCTATTTCTGGCGAGATTTTGTATTTTGTCTATATTTCCTCGGATATTCTATTTTCAACTCTCCGTCGGATTATCTATTTTCTATCCTTTCTTACACAGTAAACCTCCATTTCTTTCGGATTTCTTGTTGTCTCCTTGGCTTAATTCTTTCGGATTTCTAGCTGTGGACTTTTCTGTCTGGATTTATTTTGGAATTTATGCTTTTGGTCTCATCTCCTTGGGATCTTTTGTTTCAACCTGCATTTGCCTCGAGTTTATTTCCTCGGCCCTGTCTTCGGACTTTCTTGTGGCAACTTTTTCGAATGATCCTTCGGACTTATGGCTCCCACCTTTCCTTCGGCCTTTATTTCTTCTCTTCTTATGTTGGCTTTAGACTTCATTTTGTCGGGTTTATTTTATCGGGCTTTTTGTGCGGCCATTTCTCCGAATTTCTTCAGACTTATTGTCCGAAGGAATTCCTTCGGACAAAAAGCCCGAAGGAATTAATCCTTCATCTTTTGTCTTTGATTCCTTCGGGCTTTTTGTCTGAAGGAATTCCTTCGAACAAAAAGCCCGAAGGAATTAATCCTTCGTCTTTTGTCTTTGACTGCTTTCGGAAAAATTGCCCTTCGGAAACTGTACAGAGATCCAGGCACCGACCAAGTGCCCTCCACAAGGGCTCGTGGCTCTCCCTCTATGCCCTTCGGAAAAATTGCAATGGTCCTATCGCTGACCAAGTGCCCTCCGCAAGGGCTTCTTTCCCTCGTCTGTGCCCTTTTCAGAAAAATTGTAGGGCACCCAGGTTTTTTGCAAAGGTCCAGAATTTGTTCCTGTACCTTCCCGAAGGGTAGGTGCCCTTCGGGATTGTTGAAAATGACCCTTCTGAAGGGTACCCTACCCTTCGAGATTCTTGTAATGGACTCTTTCTTTTGGCCTATTATTTCTGTTTTTCTTCAGAAAAATTGCAATTGGTCTCTTGGCCGATAAAATGACCCTTCGGCAAATGAATGAACCCTTCAGTATCCTTGGAAGTTTTGACCCTTCGGGAAAGTTGCAGCCCTCCTCTCCTTATGATCCTTTGGGCTTTAAACAAGTGCCATTTCCTTCAGACCAACAGGACGAAGCAATTGAATCTTCAGTTAGTGACCCTTCGGACAAAAGTCTGAAGGATTCAAACCCTTTAGAATTTGCCCCTTCAACTACTTGAATAAATCTGTTCTTTCCTTTGGGGAAAAATTGTCAACAAGAACCCGAATTACACTGCATAGAGTAAATCAGGATTCTCCAAGTGCTCAACTTAAGCTTGGTCCAGCAACGCAAGAATCATGATGCAATGAATGATAGGCTGCCACGTGGCAAAAGCTGGAGCAAAAAGGACCAATCATTAAAGGACTAGTGGCACAAGGATGACCAATAAGCACGGGAGAGTCCAAGCGGCTGGTAGCTGGAAATTATGAAGGCTCTCATCCGCCATAGTTCGCTCTTTGCAATCATCGTTCGACGCTTAAATGCATCATGCCAAGAAGAGACATTCCAGCTGCTTGCAACATGGCTTCTCAGATGCGCCAAAAGAAAAACTTAAAGACGGGAGGGGCTCGAGAGGATTGTCGAGTGATCTTGAGCGACGCATTTAGGGGCAACGAGGAAGTACAACGTGAGAGTTCCCGCCATCAGCGACTTCTTTCTTCCCCTTCTCTCTTCCTCCTTTTTAATTATAAATAGAGGCCTTGGAGCCAAGCAAATCATCTCCAGACTAGTGATATAATCATTCTGCAGAAATCGCTTTGTAAAAGACTCTTTTGAAGCATTATAAGGAAGACTTTTCTGTTTTTGGTTAAGAAAAGTGTGCACATTTGGTTTCATTTGCAGAATGTATGATTGTCATTCATCACCTGCGATTTCTTCCAGCACCTTGCTTTTAATCCTCTCGGTTTTGTGTAGGATTGCGTGAAGTGTCTGTGTTTCGAGCTACCTTTGAAGTTTTACTAGTTCATAGTGTCTCCCTTAGACCTATTTTGTTATTCTTCAAAGCGTAAGGCTTCTCTTCAACCTCTATGCAAAAGCTCCATGCCTATGGCCTTGAGATAAAACCAGAATAGCCTGTCTACTGTTTGGATTCATCAGTAGTTGGCTATTTTCCCAAACCAAGTGGATCACTTCTTTTTGGTGCATCATCTCCCTTAGCTTAGATTTCTTTTCAAGTTATCCTCCTATCCCTTTTCCTTAGCTGACAGTAGATTTTTAGTGTGAGATCAAGAGCTGAAGTGAAGCACCTGAGGAACTAGCCTGATAAAAAAGCTTGGAGGTTCAACCTCACCATAGGATACCCACACCCTGAGGTTGTCCCCATGCTTATAGCTGGAAGTGAGGGAGCCAGAAGAACTCTATCACAAGGGTGCAATTCCAAGCTATAACAGGTACACGTGCAAGGGAGAAAGACCATAAGGGGCAGCCTCAGTGTATTTTCCTGTCATGTTTGTTATGACAGTTCTAGCTCTTCTAAGGTGGTTGATAGCTTCACTTTGACTCCTCTTGGAATTGTAAATATGATGGGTTCATCAAGGAGAAAGTTGGTAGTGAAAAGTTTTATTTTTTCGGGCACTTTCAAGGCTGTAATGTAAAAACACAGCCCTTAAAACATAAGGGACAAGTTTCCTTTTGAAGTGATTCCCTCTAAGGTAAGGGAACATGTGAGCTTGAGGGCCAAGGTTTGGACTATAACCATATTAAGGAAGTTTCCAGCCCACAGGAGGCAAGAAATGGTGAGTTTGAAGGTTTTCAAAATTTTGGGGAAGATTGATTGCATGATGTTACCTTCTAAGGGTGAGTTGTGGAGTAATGAATTCATATTTTGGAATCATAAGAGGTCTGAAGTTTGCACACACAACCAACTAATCAAGAGGGAAGCAGCTGGTTTTACCTTTCTTTTGGAGTATATGGACATGTGTTGGTGGTCTTTTGGCGAAGAGTGGACTTCAAGCATGGGGAGGAGACTTCCAGCTCCTCTAGTAGGAAGATTTTTGAGTTTTGAGACAACTTTTGGGTGTGTGGGCAGCATGTCCCTTCTATGCTCTCAAGGGCATGCACACACATGTTTCCAGCCACTTCACACATGGAGGGAATTATCAAGGGTGCAAACATGAAAAGGAAGTGGAGAACTTTTGTTTTAACTAATGTGTTTGTGTCTTGTTGTAATGTCCCCCTTTTTGAGCTAGTCTTTGGATGAGACCCTTAGCTTGAGCGTTCCCTAGGTCTAAGGATTTAAAGGCAAAAAAGGGAAACATTAGTAAGATTCAAGGTTATTGTTGACGCTGTGGATTGCACCCTTGATAGGAGGCTGAGCTCCTGTCTTCCACGCGGAACAATGGAAACTCCTCTCTTGCCTGTGGGTCTGGCAAAACTAAGGGGAGAGTCTCTAGATAAGGGCTAGCTCTCTTTGATGCATCTCTGATTTATTCCAGTACCTTTGCTAATATATATATATATATATATATATAGGGGGTTTGAAAAGAGAGAAAGATACTGAAATAGAACGTAAACTAAGAGGGTGATGCACCAAAAAAGTTCGATCTACTTAGCTTGAGCATACACTTTCCACCAAGAACAAGCTGAAATACACTTCATTTGATATGAGAAATTCTCCTACATCAGTGAGCTAGGGGTCCTCTGGAGATACAGGGAGGAAGAACTACTAGAGGTGTTCTAAGACACACTATGGCAGCCTGTTCACATGCGCCTATACTTTGCTGTAGACACTTCTGGCTAAGCTGCAAAAGAACTCACAATACACTAGACATGCTGGAATCATTCTGTGAAAGCATAAGGGAGAATGACTTAACACAAAACAAATCCATAGACATATGCAAAAGTGCAAGCTCAAATGGAGGCAAAAATGCTTCTTTTTGATTCAAGGTAAATTTCAGCAAGGCTCCGCCTTACAAGCTGAGAGATCCCTTCTCAAATGAGAGATTACAAAATATATAGAGAGAGAAGTAAAGGCGCCCCTTTGGAAAAGACTTTGGTGCCTTTTTACAAGTTGGCCCATGTGCGTTGAGAGCATTGGGAAGAGGAAGCCGCTGAAAAAGGATGTTGTGTCGGCTGTCAGTTTTGACTTTGGCATTCAAACATTAATGTGAAAGCATGGGCCGCGCCTCTTTTTCTGCAAACAAGACCGCTCCTTCAAGACATTTACGCGGTTAGTCTGCTCATCAATGCAAAGTGTGGAAATAACAGGCCGCGTCTTCACTGTTTGCGCTCCTTGATGACCATTTGGCAGAGACTGTGTCAACCATAGGAATAACTCGCCTCCCCTTTGCCACCTGGGTTGTTTTGTCCATATTCATAATTGTCTCTTCTTGGCTTTGTCTTTTTCTGGTATTTGAGCTCTCGGGGCTATCTTATCGTCCTTTGCTGGCTCCTTGGGCTCTTTCATCAGCAGGTCGCTGAGTTCATTCTTAACTTTTGTCTTTTCCCAGCTTTGTCTCTTCCTAGTTTTTCTTTTCCTCTCTTGGCTCTTTCCGGCAATCTGAGCCCTCGGGGCTATCTTCTATCAATCTTTGGCTCTTTGGGCTCCCTTCTCGATGGTCTCTTCCTTTTGGCCTTAAGGCCTTTGAATTCCTTCGGGTTTTTCCTTTCCTTCAGCTTTTTCTTTTGGTCGGGCTTTTGTCCTTGAAACCTCCCGAAGGGAAGGTCTCCCTTCGGGGCTTGAGAAAGGTCCCTTTTGCGGTCACCGAGAGTCCCCCACAAGGGTTTCGGAGTCCTTCGGGCTCCTTTTGGTAGTCACATCCTTCGGACAAAAATGTCCGAAGGAAATCTTTCCTTCAATCCTTAGCGCTTGCTTTCCTTCAGTCGGGCTTTTTCCATCGGGTGAATTCCTTCAAACAAAAAGTCCGAAGGAATTTCTTCGGACTTTTGTTCGAAAGAATTCGCTCATTCATTTTGCCGCAGGAACTTCTCCCGAAAGAATTTTTTGTTTGTTTCCTTGCTTGTTTCTTTCGGTCGGCGCTTTTCTTCGGGCAAATTCCTTCGGACAAAAGTCCGAAGGAATTCTTTCGGGCTTTTTGTCCGAAAATTTGCCTTGCGAATTTTTCCGTGGAATTTTCCTTCCGAAAGACAGTCTTTGCCTTGTGAATTTCTTCGGACAAAATGTCCAAAGGAATTCCTTTGGGCATTTTGCCCTAAGAAATTCAATATTTGTTTTTGGCTATCTTCCTTTTGCTTTGTTCACTTCATGGATTTTCTTCGGACATTTTGTCCAAAGAAATCCTTTGCTATTTCCTTACGAATTTCCTTCGGACAGAAAGTCCGAAGGAATACTTTGCCTTGGTCTTTCTTCTTGAAGGAACTCACCTTTCGGCCTTTTGACCAGCTACCCTCCGCAAGGGTAAATCAAGTCCAAAGCTACCCTTCGGATCTTTTGCAATGGCCCATCTTGCTCATCATCTGCCCTCCGCAAGAGCTGTTTAACTTTCGGAGCTTTGTAAGAGACTCTTATTTGTCTAAGGCATTTGCTCAAAGCGAAAAGCTCCATACTGAAACGAACCCTACAGAGCCTTAGATTTTTCAATGTTCTATAAGAATAGGGCTTATTGCAAAGAAAAGGAGATTTTGCAGAAGGTGGGTGCATGACTAGACTGAGGTTTAGAGTGGTAGGGAAGGAAGGAGACTGATTTTGGCCTGCAGGACCAAAATGGTCAACAAATTGGCGATTCCCAGGGGAAGCATGCCTGCTATGCTTAAGAAACCAGTAGCCTCAAAGTCCATTGGGCATGGAGTCAGAACGCAGCTTGAAAAAGTTAGCAACAGCCTCGAGAGATCCAAGAATCAATCATGAAGCTTTCTACCCCAAACACAAAGGAAAACACACACAAGGCTAAAAAACACTACCTGTGCAAACAACACTTATGGAAAACAGGGAAAGAAAAACTAAAAGCAAACTACTATGTACAGCTAACCAGGTATATTTGCCTCCCTCCCGGATCAAAGGGAAAGCTTCTTAAGTCCCCTTCATGGCAAGAAAATTTATGATGCCAGACAAGTGGCTGGATAGAATAGAGATTTGGTGACTTGCTCTTCTTGTCTGCCACCTTGATTGGCTCGTATCCAAATGAATCGGGGGCAAACATGCTTCAACATATATGTATTCTTCTTGTTCTTGGAAGCTTGCCTCCTGTTGCTTCTTCATGCTGGTGTGTTTCATCAAGAAATCAATGGCTGCTGGCTCATCACCATAAGCCCTTTTGATATACATCATGGATTCACTTGTCTCCTTCTGCTTTATTGAAGAGACTGTCAAATTTATCTTCTGCTTGATCATGGCTTTCTTGAAGAAGGGTGACTGTTGTGATGTCTGAAATGAGACCACAAACTGATTGCTCATCTCACAGAACATCACCTTCTTGTGCAAGGCTCTCTTCTTCAAAGCTTTCCTCAAGATGAATAGGCCTCTCCTTTTCTTGCTTAGAAACTAGAGTCTCTAGCTGTTCAAAGATATCCTCTTGATCCTCCCCCAACTCGGGTTCCATGGCATGGTCATTCTCCTCATCAAAACAACAAGGAAGTTCATCAAACAAGGGGGAAGAGAGCTCACCATGCTTACCTTCTTCATATTGCTGGAACATCCGCATGTATGCATGACTTGTGTCTTCTCCATTGTTGATGATGTCTTCAAAGGGAGCATCCATGATGATTTCCTCTTCATTGTCATCCATGATAGCCTCTTGGGCAGCTGCAAATTGGATCCTCTCTTCTTCACTTGCCTCCTGCAAAACAGGTTCCTCCTTGAGAAGGGATGAAGTAGAAGGCTGATGGTTAAACTCACATGGAAGAGGAGGCAGTCCTTGGGCTAGAATTGAATGATTCTTCTCTTTCCATTTGGCCAACACTTCATCTATATCAAATGTAGCTTGATAGCTCTCTTGGAGGGGTGTAGACGGGGTGTGTTCAAATGTAGGATCTTCTGCTTGATCTGAACCGTCCATCACACTTTGGCTGAGGAAACTCATTCTGGACTCCAGTTCTACAATTCACCTGGCTATATTCTCTTGAAAGAGCCTTTCTTGGAGGTCACAAGCATCATCATGGTGAGTAGGATCAGCTTCAATTTCTTCAAGGTTTTGAGCAAAACCTTTCTCTTCCTTCCTGCCCCATGATTCCATTGTTTGCTTCCAACTCATGACCTCATGATTGGAACTTTTCCCTTGTGAACAGGCAACAACTTTATCTTTTTCAAGGTCCCGAGTTGGTTCATGATTTTCCCTCTTCCAACTTGGAATCTGGACATCATGTTGAAAGACTTGAGGAGGCTGAGGAAGAATAGGAAGGGACTGTTGATGTACATGAAGAGTTTCCTGAAGAGAGGCGTGTTGGTTCATGGTATTCCCTTCCAAGGAGGATTCACACTCTAAGGAATTGAGAAGGTTTATTTCCATGAAAGGTTTCTCTAATGCCCTTTGATGCTGGGAAGCTAGGCACAAGGGATTAGGAGCAGGAATGATTAATGCATCAGATGAGCTAGAGTGAGCAAGTGCTATCTGGTAGAAAGGATTTGGTGCATAAGAGGGGGCTTTCTTTGGAATAGGAGGGGGCACACAAGGCTGACTGCCTTGAATGAATGGACTCTTCCATTTTGCTACCTTCTCCTTCATGGATTGCAAGGCCTGAGCTTGCTTAAACAAACACTCCTCTTTGTACATAAGCTCCTGCTGATATCTATACTGCTCATCCAATCTGTCTATCTCCATCACCTGCTTCTCAAATTCCAGTGTTACTTCCCTTATTGTTGAAGGGCAACTAGGAGAGCTATTTGAGGTGATTCCATGAACACCCTGAGCTTGATCAAAACCATATGAAGGAATACAAGGCCCGTGATTCTGAGCAATGGGATTATACATACAAAAATAAGATTTCTTGATGGCACCTGGACTGCTTAACCAGCGGATTCAATTCGGAGTCGCCATTGGTGTTGATGAAAAAGCCTCCAAAGGCTGGTTGGTTGAAGAACACACCAAAATTTTTCAACTCTTTAGATAGAATGTCCCACAAACACCTGATTAAAGGTCCGATGCTGGATTAGTGGTTCGTTTTAGTTGTAACAGGACCAACACCAATCCTGGAACTTTTCTGAGTGTTAAAACATTGTCCCACTGGGCATGCCAAAAACTGTTGATGCTGTGGATTGCACCCTTGACAGGAGGTTGAGCTCCTGTCTTCCACGCGGCACAATGGAAACTCCTCTCTTGCCTGCGGGTCTGGCAAAACTAAGGGGAGAGTCTCTAGATAAGGGCTAGCTCCCTTTGATGCATCTCTGATTTATTCTAGTACCTTTGCTAATATATATATATATATATATATATATATATATAATGGGGGCGGGGGGTTGAAAAGAGAGAAAGATACTGAAACAGAACTTAAACTAAGAGGATGATGCACCAAAAAAGTTTGATCTACTTAGCTTGAGCTTACACTTTCCACCAAGAACAAGCTGATGTACACTTCATTTGATATGAGAAATTCTCTTGCATCAGTGAGCTAGGGGTCCTCTGGAGATACAGGGAGGAAGAACTACCAGAGGTGTTCTAAGACACACTATGGCACCCTGTTCACATGCGCCTATACTCTGCTGTAGACACTTCTGGCTACCCTGCAAAAGAACTCACAATACACTAGACATGCTGGAATCATTCTGTGGAAGCATAAGGGAAAATGACTTAACACAAAACAAATCCATAGACATATGCAAAAGTGCAAGCTCAAATGGAGGCAAAAATGCTTCTTTTTGATTCAAGGTAAATTTCGGCAGGGTCCGCCTTACACGCTAAGAGATCCCTTCTCAAATGAGAGATTACAATATATATAGAGAGCAGAAGTAAAGGAGTCCCTTTGGAAAAGACTTTGGCGCCTTTTTACAAGTTGGCACATGTGTGTTGAGAGTGTTGGGAAAAGGAAGCCGCTGAAAAAGGATGTTGTGTCGGCTGCTAGTTTTGACCTTGGCGTTCAAACATTAATGTGAAAGCATGGGCCGCGCCTCTTTTTTTGCAAACAAGACCGCTCCTTCAAGACATTTACGCAGTTTGTCTGCTTATCAATGCAAAGTGTGAAAAAAACAAGCTGCGTCTTCACTGTTCGCACTCCTTGATGACCATTTGGCAGAGACTGTGTCAACTGCAGGAATAACTCGCCTCCCTTTTGCCACTTGGGCTGTTTTTTCCATATTCATAATTTTGTCTCTTCTTCGCTGTCTTTTCCCAGAATTTGAGCTCTCGGGGCTATCTTATCGTCCTTTGTTGGCTCCTTGGGCTCTTTCATCAGCAGGTCGCTGAGTTCATTCTTAACTTTTGTCTTTTCCCAGCTATGTCTCTTCCTGGTTTTGTCTTTTCCTCTCGTCTCTTTCTGGCAATCTGAGCCCTCGGGGCTATCTTCTATCAATCTTTGGCTCTTTGGGCTCCCTTCTCAGTGGTCTCTTCCTTTTGGCCTTAAGGCCATTGAATTCCTTTGGGTTTTTCCTTTCCTTCGGCTTTTTCTTTTGGTCGGGCTTTTGTCTTTGAAACCTCTCGAAGGGAAAGTGTCCCTTCGGGGCTTGAGAAAGGTCCCTTTTGTGGTCACCGAGAGTCCCCCGCAAGGGTACTTGCCCTTCGGGGTCCTTCGGGCTCCTTTTGGTAGTCACATCCTTCAGACAAAAATGTCCAAAGAAAATCTTTCCTTCAATCCTTAGTGTTTGCTTTCTTTCGGTCGGGCTTTTTCCGTCGGGTGAATAACTTCGGACAAAAAGTCCGAAGGAATTTCTTCGGACTTTTGTCCGAAATAATTCGCTCGTTCACTTTGCCGCGAGAACTTCTCCGGAAAGAATTTCTTGTTTGTTTCTTTCGGTCGGCTCTTTTCTTCGGGCAAATTCCTTCGGACTTTTCTTTCGGGCTTTTTGTTCGAAACATTTGCCTTGCGAATTTTTCCGTGGAAATTTCCTTCCGAAAGATAGTCTTTGCCTTGTGAATTTCTTCGGACAAAATGTCCGAAGGAATTCCTTTGGGCATTTTGCCCTAAGAAATTCAATATTTGTTTTTAGCTATCTTCCTTTTGCCTTGTTCACTTCATGGATTTTCTTCGGACATTTTGTTCGAAGAAATCCTTGCTATTTCCTTACGAATTTCCTTCGGACAGAAAGTCCGAAGGAATTCTTTGCCTTGGTCTTTCTTCTCGAAAGAACTCACCTTTCGGCCTTTTGACCAGCTACCCTCCACAAGGGTAAATCAAGTCCAAAGTTACCCTTCGGATCTTTTGCAATGGCCCATCTTGCTCATCATCTGCCCTCCACAAAGGTTGTTTAACCTTCGGAGATTTGTAAGAGACTCTTATTTGTCTAAGGCATTTGCTCAAAGCGAAAAGCTCCATACTGAACCGAAGGCTGCAGAGCCTTAGATTTTTCAATGTTCTATAAGAATAGGGCTTATTGCAAAGAAAAGGAGATTTTGCAGAAGGTGGGTGCATGACTAGACTGAGGTTCAGAGTGGTAGGGAAGAAAGGAGACTGATTTTGGCCTGCAGGACCAAAATGGTCAACAGTTATTTTGATAAAGCACTTTATTTTCTAATTTTGGGGCCTTTGTAAGGGTCATTCTCATAAATGCTTTTATAAGGAAGCTTGTTATATATCTTTTTATTAAAAAGAAAAAGTAACTATTCCTCTCTACTTTGAGCGCCAGATTTGGAGGAAGAATATAAAATGGAAGTGAGGCTTTTTTAGAAAGGGCATGTTGAATGTTGATTTGAGAAATTGAATCAAGTATGTCAAACGTGTTTTCCACCTCTTGAGTACGAAAACTTTCAAGAAGTGTCATAGGTTTAGGGACGAAAACCTCCATTTCTTCTACTTGGACAACTCTATTCAAGGGTTGTAAGTGAGCTTCAAATTGCATGTGTTCATGCAAATGGATCTACAAAGGTGTTTTGAAACACCACGTACTTTTGTAAAATTGAGTGAACCTAGGGTTTGAGCAAGAAAATTATGAAAACTAGGGTTTTCAAAAATTTAAAGCGAATTTTGGTGGCCTTCCCATGGAAGGAAAATTTTGATATTATTTTTATTTGATAGTCACCAATTTGGTGGTCAGTTTGAGTTCTTATTTGCATCATAATTTCAAGTATTGAGGGAGTTATGAACTTTTAAAGTTTCAGCATGTTTGTAGGAAATAATAATTATTGTGTGCAGCGAATTGTTTGGGAAAGGCTGATTGGCAGGTTTCTATCTTGGGCGACTTGTTTGGCAAGCTCTGGAAGGTAATTTGGTGAGAGAAAATCAAGGGATAATTTTCAGATTTGTTCATTCTACTTATTGAAGTGTGGCGAACCACTTGGAGAGTTTTTCGAGGCATTTAAGGGCTAGAAAGTACAATTGTTCTTTTAAAAAAATTCAGAATATTTTTATGAGGTATTTTCAGCAATTTGTCATATTATTGAACCCCCAAAAAGGTACTTAATTCTCTAAATAATTTTCAGTTTTTTGTGAATTTATTTGGATGCTCTTTAGATTGAATATTATACATTTTTTCAACTAGGGTTTGGCTGGTTATAGATTTTCAGATTTCAATTTGGTACTTGGTTTGGCTAGGGTTTGTTGGAAAACTCTCTTTTTTGGTTGCCGTCTCAATTTGGGGACATTACACTTGTGTGGGTGCTGATATAGGGGCAATCAAGGCCCAAAAGTTTGAAGCTTTTCTTTTTGGAATACACTTTTCCAGTTATCACAATATTACTGTTGTCAACCTGGAGCTGCGCCCTGAATCGAAGACGTGCATGAAATGGTCAATCCTCTATTCGGTTGAAACAATGGGATATTCTCATGAGGGTGGGTGCCTCAATGGTGAGAAGAACCTCTAGAGAAGGTTGGTTCCTATAAGATGTATCAATGAGGATCTCTACTCTATGATGCGGACTACCATGGAAAAGAAAGAATGAAACTTTAAGGGGAAATCCTACCTAATAAAGGTGATACACCAAAAGATTGATCCACTCAACTTGTAACCTAGAACACTGAACAAACAAGGGAAAATGAAGACCTTAGATTTCAATCGACCTTTATGCATAAGTATTTCATGAGAAGGTTCGATCCAATGATCAAAACATGAGGGAAGAACGATGGAGAGTGGTCTGATACAAGACACTTTGCAGCCACCTAACATTCACTTACAGCGTTAACAAAAGACATAAAGAACACTTAACATGACCTACATAATACGATAAGTTAGCAATTAGGTATGAATCAGAATTTGGGAAGGGAGAAAAATCTACCACATATGCAAATTTGCTGAATGAATATACACTATGCCAACACTTGAAATCTGAAAGTACAATTCTTCTATTGATTGAAGAGGTTACACAACTCACCAATGACAGAGTCTGGTCTAGCCAAGAGGGATGATTTTTCTAAGGCTAAAAAGCTATTTTATAGAGAATTACAAAAGCCAAAGATTGGCGTTGAAAAATTGAAGAGAAAGATTAACTTAGATTAACTCAAGGCTGACTTGGCCTTTTAATAAAATATGTTTTCCCTTTGTCTTTGCATGAAGCTTATTGCGCTTGAAGAAGTGAACTTGTCTTTGTTCTGAACCGCCCACCTCTTTTTGCATGGAGATCCACACCAATGTCATTTTTAGAACTCTATGTGAGTTGCTTGATGCCGAGTTGGAACGTTTGAAACGCTGAGTTGGCCGTTTGATAAGCTGAGTTGGACGAAGAGATCATTCTGCTTTGCATGGGAAACCCCTGGTAGATGTGGAGTTTAACAATTAGTCAACTCTAATCTAGAACAATCAACTCGACGTTCACATTTAGAACTCCGGTTGAAGCTGAGTTGGACCTTCGGATGAGTTAATCTAGAGATGATTCAACAACCAGTCAATTCAAGCTTTGACCGGTCAATCGAAAATGGCCCTTGCTTGCATGTATTTAATCCTATTCTGGTCTGTCTGTTCATGTCTATTTTTGGCGGGATTCTATATTTGGATGTATTTTGTCTATATTTCCTCCGTTTGGCCTTTTTCAACTTCCCGTCGCTTAATCTGAGGTCAACTTCCCGTGGTTTAATTCTTTTGGAATTCTGGCTTTACCTTTGTTTCAACGGTTACTTCCCGCAGTCAAAATTTGATGTCTCGCGGGACGCCACCCTTTGGCATTTTCTCGAGTTTATTTTCTATCAAGCCCGTTAGTCTTCTTATTTCCCTCGGCTTTATCCTTTGAAGTATTCCTGCGGACTTTTTTCCGAAGGATATCTTCCTTTTCTTTTCCTTTGCTTAGGCTTTTGTTCTATCGAGTTTTTCTCTTTTGGCGGCTCCTCTCCGAATTTCTTCGAACTTTTTGTCCAAAGGAATTCCTTCAGACAAAAAGTCCGAAGAGATTCCTTCGTCTTTGCCTTCACTCTTTGTTGACTTCGGACTTTGCTATCGGCCTTTTTTTTGCACGGGCCTCTCCAAATTTCTTCAGACTGTTTGTCTGAAGGAATTCCTTCAGACAAAAAGCCTGAAGGAATTAATCCTGGTCTTTTTGAACTCCACTAAGAATGCCCCTTTGGACTTTTTACAAAGGTCGAGGCACCGACCAAGTGCCCTCCACAAGGGCTTCTGTCCCTTCATCTGCGCCTTTGTCAGAAAAATTGTAGGCACCCGGGTTTTTGCAGGGATCCCAAATTTGACGTGTACCTTCCCGAAGGGTAGGTGCCCTTCGGGATTGTTGAAAATGACCCTTTCAAAGGTTACCTTGTCCTTCGGGTGTTTTGTTTTGCCCTCTTCATCTGTCTTCCAAAGGCACCCTTTGCTAAGAATGCCATTCGGATTTCTTTGTACTTTTGTCCGAAAAAAAGTCCGAAGGAATTCCTTCGGACAAAAAGTCCAAAGGAATTATTACTTGGCTTTTCCTTGCTTTTTGGGCAGACTTTTGGATTCTCCGAAGTATCCCTTCGGAGAAAAAGTCCGAAGGAATTACTTCCTTTGTCTTAGGCTCTTTCCTTCGTTATTTTCTGTGGACTTATGTCCTTAGCACTTCTCCAAAGTTGTGTCCTTAGCAAAAGCCTTCTTTGATGAACCATTCCTTAAAGAAAAAACAATGTATTCTTTTCCAATGTATTCTTTCTTTCCTTGGATGGAGATGTGAATTTTACGAATGGCAAGAGACAATCTGTCCTATGGAAGAATTGTCAACAGTTACCATTTCAGAGTTGTTCCTTTTTAACATCTTTTTGGTACATTTGAGGTATAGGGCCTCCATGAGATGGAAAAGGAAGGTTGGAAGTTGCTGTTATTTTATTCCCAGAATGTATAAGCAGCGAAGAATCTTCATATACAACAGTAAAGAGCTTTATCAAGAGGGAAATCTTCTTCCCATGGGAATAATCAAGGATTGATAATTGCATAAGACCCATGGTTAGGACAACCCATTGGTTGTTACAATTGCTTGAGGACAAGCAATTTTGGGCGGGGATGATTGTTGTGTCCCCTTTTTTGGGCATGACACTATTGAAGACTTTTAGCCTTAATTTTTCAGAGGCCAAGGAAAAATAAATAAATAAGGGAAACATTTGGTTTTCTTGTGTAAAAGCACTTTGTTATAATTTCACTTAAGTTGGGGCCTTTTTGAGGGTCATGGGTACCAATCCCCTTAAGTGGATTATAAGAAGAGTTCTTTTTGTAAATAAAAAAAAGATTTAAAAGGTATTTCTCTCCAATTTGGGCGCTTCACTTGGAGGAGTATAAAAACATTTGAGGGTTCATTTGAAAGGCATTTTGAATCATATTTTGAAATTACAGTTTTGATCATGAAAAAGCTTGAGATATTGACTTGGAGATGAAAACCTTCAAGCCAAGGAGGAGTGAGGATGGAAACCCTCATTTCTCATCTACGACAACTTCATCTTGAGGTCACAATTGGACATAATATTCAAAAAAAACAAAAAGAATTGCTTGGAAGGTTGGTGACTTGTTTTTGGAGGTGGCTAAGTGATTGGGAGGTTGGCGATTTACTGTAGGAGATTGACGACTAGGGTTAGGAGATGCTAATTATGTTTTATGTGTTTGAAGACCCTTAATTTTAGGGCTGCATTTGATGTATTGTTGGAAATTTCCAGCTAGGACGACTTGATCGGAGAAGTATTTGAGAGGGTTTGATAGGCTATTTCAAGCATATTTAATTTCTGAATTTTTCTATATTTATTTTTGTATTTATCCCTATTTTAAAGGATATTTTCCAGCATTTTTAGTTTGAAAAAAACACCAAAAATCAGCATTTAATTCATTGTAATTTCTTGCATGTTTGGCACCAATGTGGCTGAGTTTATAGAGTGATTTGATGCCATAAAAATTATTACAACATTCAATAAATTTTATAATAGGGTTTCATAATTTGTTTTCAACAATTTGTGAGTTTTGGCATCTAGGGTTTGATAAGAAAAATCAGTAAATATATTCTTTAGGAGTTTTACATCAAGCTTGCGGGCAGCAAAAGGAGCTGCAAATGATAGATAGTGAAAGGAGAAAACCAAGGGAGAAGACTTTGGAGAGTATGAAGGGAACAAGTGAACCTCAAGATAAAAATTTTAAAGTTGTTGAAGAAACTAGAGTTGAGAAAGAACACCTGAAGGAAATTGTCACTATTGTGGTTTTACATATAATCAAGGTTGCAATAGAAACAACAAAATCAGAATATCTTCATGTAGTCAAAGACAAGGAGGTGGCCATCAAATTTGCAAATGAGGCCTTAAACGCTCATAAGACCTAGTGAAAGGGGTCTTCGACATACAAACCTGTTCGCTGCCCTGGAATTGGCCTCAAACCTTTGCCAAATGACCTCAAACCAAGTCGCTACACTCCATGACCTAGTCGCCACACTTTGCAAGCAAATTGCCACACCCTAGGAAGGGTCCAAACTGTAAATTCTACCTTTGATGATCAATTAAAACACTTGAACTAGTGCTGCCCTAGATGAGGAATAGGGGTTTTCATCTCTAAACCTTCCTTGGCCTTGAAGCGTTTCGTCTTCAAGTCCTTGGTCAAGCATTTTCATGTTTTGACTCAAAATTTCAAATTTCATAATGTATTTGAATAACATACATTTGCATTTAATAATATATCAACTAAAAGATTCTGATATACACACATGTAAACACACATCATTGCACTTACACATTGTATGGCTTAGCTGATAAGTCCTCTCCTAAAACAGATAAAGAGTGGCCTGAATCATTTGTTTTATCTTTCCAAAGAAATAATTTCATCACTGAATCAACATGTGGAAAATAATGATGATGTTTTGCCAACCTTTCTATTTCCCTTATGTAAAATGGAAAGGTCACTTCACCCCTATTTAAGAGAGGCCTGATTTAATTGAGAGGGTGTTCTACTGATAGGAAATCTATTTCACTTACAATATATTCTTAATTGAATTTGAGGTCTTAGCCATAATGTTTGCTTGGCAAAACTGATAGCGTGGGGAAGTGCATCAAGACTCTTGCTGATTGGGAGATGAAGTTTTGACTTCTTGAGATAAGCTTATGAACTGGTTTCCATTCTTTCATTTGTGATGCATTCATTTCTTAGAAGTTTGGTTTATATGTTCATTGTTTTTTTAGGTGATGTCTGTTCCATGTTTCTAATGAAAGATTGACATACTTGAGCAATGCTTGTCGTTGCTTGTAATTTTTTACCTTACGTGTTTCTCTATGGACAATGCAGGTGGTGTATGTGACAGTACTAAGATAAGATCCTCCTCAATGTCTTAGTCAAGAGAACATGCTCTGCAAATTCTGTAGTCTTCAAGGAGAATCTTACTTTCAATAGGATAATCTTACTTCATCTGAAAATCTCCTCCATTCCAATATTGTTAAAACTTCCTCGAGAACAATTTGCAAGATACCAATTTATTCAGGATTTTTTATTCCTAATTTCATTACTTATTCTTTTGATTAATAAGGTTGCGGTTGTGGCAATGCAAAGTGGGTAAGTTTTCATCCATTGCAGAGTTTGTCCTTTGCTAATGAGTTCTTTGCTTCCTTGGCATAGATAGGATTGCCAGTAGTGTATTTTTTCCATGGTTTGTTTATACTTGAAATTCTAATTCCTATGCCAAACTTGATACTGTCTTTTCTCAGTGTATCGCTTCAATCCTGGAGAGATTTTATTATGGTTTACCATCTTCTTCTTGTTTTTGAAATGACATAAGAACCACTTTTGCAAAAAAATCTATTGTGAACTCTGAATTCTGTGTAGGAATTAAGATTATAATACTAAAGCAATAATCTAACTTCATTCGGAGATTATAGCATTAAAGTCTGATGAATCTGACCGTTTCACCTTTCAAACTAAAATGCATACAAACCAGTGAATACAGCATTTTTTTTAGTACGATTTTGTTTGTACTTTCCACAGGAGATGCAAAATAACAAAAATTTCCTGTGACATCTGCAGGTTGAAATTAAAAAGGATGACAAGCAAAATGAGATCCGCATTTTCTCTGATGCGGGAAGAGTTTTGAGACCTCTTCTTATAGTGAAAAATAAAAGATTATGCATATCTAAACAGCAGTTCGAAAATTTTAAGAAAAGTCGCAACCCTTTCAAGTATCTTATGAAAAGGGGCATCATAGAAATATTAGGTGTTGAAGAAGAAGAAGATGCTCAAATAGCTTGTGGGATTGACATTTTAAGGATGGCTGAAAATAATTCTCACTATGCACAATTTACTCATTGTGAGTTGGACCCGTCTTTTTTATTAAGCCTCAATGCAAGTCTGATCCCCTTTGCAAACCGTAATCTCGCAACAAGAACACTTCTCCAATCGGAGAAACATTCAAGGCAAGCAATAGGATACTATGCAACAAATTCCCATACAAGATGTGATACCTCTTCACATCAATTATTTTATCCTCAAAAAACTCTGTTTAAGACAATGTCTTCTGAGTGCCTCAAGAAAGTGGAGCTCTATAATGGTCAAAATGCTATCGTTGCTGTCAATGTTCATTATGGATACAATCAGGAAGACTCTCTGGTTTTAAATCGTGCCTCAATAGATCGTGGGCTGTTTCGAACCATGCATTTCCATACATTCACATCAGAGACAGACCATGATGACAGTGACTCTAAAAGTTCATCCAAGATGGAAGTATATTTTGGAAAGCCAATCGCAGCAAACCTCAGAGTAGATAAGCTTGATGATGATGGATTGCCTTATATTGCGTCAGACCTATATAGTGGCGATGTTTTAATTGGAAAGGTGAATCCACAGTCATCTGATGCAAATTTCAGCCTCAAGTTGAGGCATACTGAAAGAGGGAGGGTTGATCAAGTTTTAATGGCAATTAATGATGACGGCAGAAGGGTTGCAAGAGTAAGGTTAAGAGAAGTAAGATCTCCATCACTTGGAGATAAATTTTCCAGTATGCATGGTCAGAAAGGAGTTGTAGGATTTATAGAAGAGCAAGAAAATATGCCTTTTACAATACAAGGCATTGTTCCAGATCTCATCATTAATCCACATGCATTTCCTTCAAGACAAACACCTGGACAACTTTTTGAAGGTGCCTTATCAAAAGTGATTGCTTCAAGTGGTATTGTTGGTGATGCTACACCCTTTAGTCCTATCACCATTGAATCCATTACTAAACAGCTTCACAGGTTAGCTTTGACATTAGTTACCCTTTGGAAAGTAAGGAAAGCTGTTGGTTAAATTAGGTTTCATTAAATTGCAAGAATCATATACAAACTTTAAATTTAGAGTATTTTCTTTTAGCAAGGACTTAATGTGTGTTTGATATTGTTGTGATTATAGGTGTGGTTATGAACAGTGGGGAAAAGAGCAGATGTATAATGGGCGGACAGGATATAAAATGAGGTCAAAGATTTTCATTGGTCCCACGTACTATCAGAGGCTCATACATATGTCCGAAGACAAATTGAAATATCGGAACCATGGCCCTGTACATCCTTTAACGCGACAGCCAGTTGCTGACAGAAAACGTCATGGAGGGGTTAAATTTGGAGAGATGGAGCGTGATTGTATGCTAGCACATGGGGCAACTGCCAATCTATTGGAAAGGCTTTTCTATTTAAGTGATTTCTCAAGTATGCACATATGTAGTAAGTGTCACATGGTTGCGACAGTGATTCTCAGGGAGGGTACAAGGGGACCCTACTGTCCTTTTTGTAAAACTGCAAAACATGCTGTAAAGGTGAATGTTCCTTATGCATGCAAATTGCTCTATCAGGAACTATTCAGCATGGGTATATGTCTGAAGTTTTCAACCGAATTGTGTTGACTGGGCACTAAGTTTGGGTTTATGGAAACTGGACAGAAAATATATCAATGCCAGGATAAATTCATGATACATGACGCAACTCTTTCAAAAAACAAATTGTAAGCATTGATGTGTTCCTTAAATTATCTGAGTGGAGTTAGAAAAATAATCAGGGTTAGTTTACCTGTAATCCTAACATATCTTATAGCATAAGATTAAGATTTGTAATTAGCAGTCATCTTTGTAAAGAAATATTCACTCTCCCTTATACTGCAGATTAACTTTTTAAGTTTTGAGCATAATTATCATGTCTAAATTATTTTGGATATGTAAATCCAAATAGGAAGAGTGTTATTAAGGCTAAAGGTAGATAATAAACTTATTTTTTCAAGAATATTGCCTGATTTTGAAATATCTGTGGGGTGTTATACTGAATCCATGGCATGTCTTTGGAAGTTCCTTGCTTTTATAATAAACTTTTTCAAGTTCACAGCTCACAAATATGGAATTGTGTGTAAAGCATGTGTGCATGGTTTATCTACCACGCTAAGACTGTGATAGCACTTGTCTCTTTACAAACATATGTAAAAACTCTTCTAGATGTGAATACCGATTTTGATAGTTTGGAATAAGTTGTACTATAATCTATGTTGACGCTGTGGATTGCACCCTTGAAAGAACGCTGAGCTTCTCTTTTCCACGCGGCACAATAGAGACTCCTCTCTTGCTGTGGGTTTGACAAAACTGAGGGAAGAATCTCTAGATAAGAGCTAGCTCCCTTTGATGCATCTCTGAGGCCTTTCACTACTACTGCTAACAATGGGGGGGGAGAGGGGGGTGGCAGAGGGGTGAAAAGGGAGAAGGATATAACCAAAAGAGAAGATATCTAAAAGGTGATGCACCAAATGATTTTGATCTACTCATCTATATTAACACTTTAGACCAAAAGAGGGCGAACAAACACTATATTTGGCAAAAAGACCAAACTATAGGGAGCTTTAACAGGGGCTTAATAAAGACACAGAAAATGAACTTACCACAGGCGCTACAGAACACACTGTCTGATAACTCATTTTCTGTCTCTGCGCTCCTGATGCAACACTTCTTGTTAACCTACAGAAATGGTGCTTTGGCTACACTAAGTATGTTGGTGTCAATCTGTGAAAGCATCAAGCTAAAAAGACTGAGCATAGAATTGATACACAGACACTCGAAAATATAACCAGCAAGATAGAGGTAAAATGCATTGTTATTGATCAAAGGTAAAATTTTGGCAGGGCTTTGCTTTACAAAATGAGAGAGATCCTTCTCAACTGAGAGGTTACAATAGATATAGCATGAAGGAAGCTTTCTAGAATAAGCGGCCCATGTTGCGTTAAATACATTGGAAAGAGGAAACTGCTGAAGGGACCATGGTGTGGCAGTCGCAAGTCATGACTTTTGGTGCTTAACTCGTATTAAGTGTCACTGCAAGAGCATGGGTCTCACACGATTGTCTGCTCATTAATGTAAAATGAGAAAAAAATGGGCCATTCTATTGAATGCTCGCACTCCCCTTGGTGGCCACTTGGCGGAGACTGTTTCATCCATAGCAATAACTTCTTGTGCCGACGCTTTCTGTGCCACCTGGACTGTTTTGTCTACTCCTACGCTTGGCTTTTGTCCTTTTCTGGCTCTTTGGCCCTCGGGGCTATTTTTCGTCATTTCTTGGCTCTTTGGGCTCCTTTCTCAGCAGTCTTTTCCTTTTGGCCTTAAGGCCTTTGAATTCCTTCATGTTCATGCTTATGAAATTTTTCGGCTTCTCTTCTAACCCATTTCCATGCGTGGGCCCGTCTTTAAACATTTGAGAATCAACGGCTATTTCATTGTCTTGAATTTGACGTCTGCGGGGACGTCACCAGACGTTTGAACCTCCAACCGCTAGTTTGCTACGCTGAACGTTTTCGGGCCCATCACCCCTTTGGTAATTTCTTCGGCCTTTTGTTTTCTTTCAGCGTTTTGCAATTGAACCTTCCCAAAGGGAAGGTGTCCCTTCGAAGCTTGGAAAAGGTCCCTTTTTTGGTCGCTGCGAGCCCTCCGCAAGGGCACTTGCCCTTCGGGCTCCTTCGGGCTTCTTTGGTCATCTCAATTCCTTCGGACATTTTGTCTGAAGGAAAACCTGCCTTCATGTCTTGGTCTTTTTCTTTCAGTCTTTTCCTTTGACAAATTCCTTCGGACGAAAGTCCGAAGGAATTCCTTCGGGCTTTTGTCCGAAGGAAGTTGCCTTTGTTCCTTGTATTTTTGTCCGACGGACCTTTGCCTTTTGCCGTGGATTTTCTTCGGACAAAAGTCCGAAGAAATCCTTTGCTAGCTCACTTTCCCGAATGTGTTTACTACCCTCCGCAAGGGCATCTTGGGTCTAGAATTGCCCTTCGGATCCTGCTTGAACGGTCCAGTTTGCGACCTGACTGCCCTCCGCAAGGGCACTTTGTCTTTGGAGCTTTGTAAAAGACTTGCATTCTTTGAACTAGCCCATCCCTTTGCCAAAAGGCTTGTCCAAGGCAATTGCCCAAAGCGAAATAAGCCCCATATCAAGCCGAGAACCTATAGGTCTTAGATCCTTCAACTTTTCATAAGAACAAGGCTATTGCAAAGGGAAATAGAGCATTTGTAGTAAGGTGGATGCATTTAAGACTGATGCACAGGACAGCAAGGAAAGAAAGAGAGCAATTTTTTGGCCTGCAGGATTAAAATGGTCGACAAATTTGACGATTCCTAGGGAAAGCATCCCTACTATGCTTTAGGAAAACCAGTGGCTTACAAGTTCGTTGGGCACGGAGTCAAAACATAGCCCGAAAGGTTGACAATAACCTTGAGAGATCCAAGAATCAATCATGAAGCTTCTACCCCAAACGGTAAACAAAACACACACAAGGCTAAAAAACTACAAACATGCGCAAGAGCACTTAGGGAAACAGGAAAAAACAAGAAAAATATATACATGATGAGAGAAGGCTCAGTGATAGTGTTTAAGATATATTCCATTAACTGGGATATGTAGTTCTTCACCATCCAACCTGGAGAGTTGGAATGCATTGTGCTGCTTACACTGAGTGAAGACATACGGACCACTCCATAGGGCGTCGAACTGTGTGTTTTTCAGGCTTAGCTCGGTCTTCATCCCATTTTAAGATGATGTCGTCTTCAGAGAAGCCTTTTGGCAAGGATTTCTTTTCAAAGTGCTTCTTCGTTTGCTGCTGACTGCTAGTCATAGAAACCATGACTTGGTCCCTTGTCTCCTGAAGTTCCATCAATTCACACAGCCTGACCTCCATGCTGTTGCCTTCTTCCAATTGCAACTGGTGAGCAAGATCCAAAGCTGACAATTCAAATGAAATAGGAAATCTAGCTTCCTTTCCATACACAAGCGTGTATGGTGAATTGCCAACTGCCCTCTTTGGAATAACCCTGTCTGCCCACAGGTTGTTTTCAACTTGGCATGCCATGTTCTCTGATTCTCCTCCTTTGCCCTGATAATTTTGATCAGATTCTTGTTGGTGTACTCAGCCAGCCCATTCCCTTGTGGGTAATAGTTGGAAGAAGTGCTAAGGTAGATGTATCATAACGCCCACTCGCTTGTTTTGGTTCCTAAGAAAGCCAATGCATTGTCTGAGATGATGGTAGTTGGGACTCCAAACCTTGTCACCAAGCCTTCGTAAAAGTCCAAGACTGCACTGTCGTTGGCCTCTTTCAAAGCAACAGCTTCTACCCATTTTGTGAAGTAGTTTGTAGCAGTCAAGACCCATTTGTGGCCAGCACTAGGAGGGTCGATCATCCCTATGAAGTCTAGGCCCCATTGCATGAATGGATGTTCTACTTGAATAGGCTGTAGAGGCATTGCAACCAGTCGTTTCCCATCAAAGAGAGCACACTTCTGACACTTTCGTATCCAGACATAAGTGTCTATGAATAAAGTGGACCAAAAGTAACCAGCTCTCATAATCTTTGTAGTTGTAAGCTTAGGAGCAAAGTGACCACCAGCTGGCCCGTCATGGAACTCGGATAGCACCTTGTCGACCTGACCTAGGTCTATGCACCTCAAGAGTACTTCTGAAAAATTCTTTTTGAACAACACCCCGTCAATCAGGACATAAGGGAGAGATTGGAGTCTGAAATATCTCCTCTTGGTCTTATCAAGGCCCTGCAAACACCGGTGAGAAGGAAACGTTTCATGTCTCATGCCCAATCCTTCATGACTGTTGGTTCTTCTGCTGTAACTTCATCATGGATTAGCAAAATGTCTTCTTTTTGTTGTTTAAGGTCTGTAGCAAGGTGTTCACACAGACCTTTTCCCCTTACCAGCTTGGTGGTTTCGATGTCCACATCATATTCCATTACTTTGGTGATTCATCCCGCTCTCTTTTCATTTAGATCATGGCTGATCAATAAATTTTTGACGTTGGGATGTGACACCATGAAATGAACCTTGCTATTGGACAGCATATGTCTGAATTTCTTTAGGTTTCATATGACCGCAAGGACTTGCTTTTCAACATATGTATACTTGATTTCAAAACCTTTCAGGCCTTGGCTAAAAAATGCAAGTGATTGTTCAAGGTTTTCGTCATTTGCTTAGGTAAACATAGCGGATATTACCTCTTCACTTTTGAAGTTGTACAGGTTGAAATCCTTGGTGAAGTCATGACTGATCAAGGTAGGAGCCTGGGCGATAGCCTGCTTGATCCCTTCAAAACTACTTTTTCTTTGTGCTGTCCACACGAATTTCTCATCTTTCTTCAGCATGGAGTTTAGTGGCTTGACTATCTGAGCAAAATTCGGGATAAATCTCTTGATGAAATTTATTCTGCCAAAGAAACTTTGCAGGCCTTTCTTATGCTTAGGCAAGGACAGCGCTAGGATGGTGCGAACTCTTTCTGGATCAATGGTCAATCCCCCTTTCGAAACAACATGGCCAAGGAGTTTACCTTCATGGACAGCGAACACACATTTCTTTGAGTTGAGAGAGACACCAAACTCTCTACACGTCTCAAAGATTTGCCTAAAGTGTTTCAGATGTTGGCCTACTTCTTTAGAAAATATTGTCACATCATCAAGATAGACCAGTACAACATTATTTATCAGGCCTTGGAAAGCCATGTGCTCGTTGAAAAGTGGCTCCAGCATTGGACAGTCCAAATGGTATTTTCCGGTAAGCAAACATTCCCCACTTGGTAGTGAAGGCTGTCTTGTATTGATCACAATTTTGCACTAAAATCTGATTGTACCCTGAATACCCATCCAAGAGGAAGAAACATTCGTTCCCTGTCACCATTTGGAAGATCTGCTTCATATTTGGGAGATGGTAGTGATCTTTCAACGAGACTCTATTAAGATCTTTGAAATCCACACACAGTCTGATCTGCCCATTCTTTTTTCTAACAGGGACTAGATTGGCCAGCCAAGAAGAGTGTGATCAGAAATATGACCCTGGACTCAATCAGCTTGGTGAGTTCCTGTCGCATGAGAGGCTCAATCTTCGAGTTGACAGGCCTTTGTTTTTGTTTGATGGGCCTGGCACCTTCCTCCAACTCAATGGTATGCTGGCCAAACTTGGGTCAAAACCCTTCAAGTCGCTATACTCCCAAGCGAAAACATCTGTAAATTCTTGGCACAACAAGATGAAAGCCTGTCTTTCATGATCTGTGCATACCTTCCCAAGTGCAAGCAATCTGTTCTTGAATATTTTAACTTTTTCATAGTTCTCTTTCTTCGTTGTGATGCTTGCTTTGTCATTTTTCAATTGCTCATCCTCGTTGAAGATACTTTCGAGAGTGACCAAGCTTTTGAGAAGTTTGTTGTTCTTCAGCTGAACAATCTGGTTGCTATACTGCTGTTGTAGCTTGGCTTGATTTCTAGAGGCAAACTCAGCCTCCTCTTGCAAGAAGAACGCTATTTGTTGATCGTTGTCAAACACCTGCTAGTTGGTGATGTTATCAGGCACAGAGGGTCTGATTACCACTTTTAAATGGTGTGGACTGTTGTCTCGGCCTATCTCCTTGGAAATGTCAAACTGGGCACCAACTGCTGCTACTCTGTCCGCTTGCTTATTCTGCTCTCTTGGAATGGAAATAACATTGAAAGCAAGGAAACTCTCCACTAAGTTCCATACCTTGTGTTTGTAAGATTTAACCAAATAATTTTTGGTCAAATTTTGGCTTCTCCCCTGATTTACGATCAACTTGATGTCCCCAAAAACTTGTAGATCTTTAATTCCTCTTTTCCTTCCCCACTCCAAACCATGGATGAGAGACTCATATTTTGCAACATTGCAAGTGTAAAAAAACTGGAACCTGAAAGTCGAGAAGTATTTCTCTTTTGAAGGGGAAATTAACACCACTCCACCACCAACTCCCAATTTGTTTCTTGAGCCATCAAAGAAGAGTTGCCATAAACTCGAGTTCTTTTGGTTTGCTTTCATCAAATTTGACACAAGGGTATCTTCTTCATACATGCAATAAATTCCAAGCCCTGTCTCTTCCATAAACTTGTATGGGTCGTGTTCGAAGTTGTCACTTCCCCATTCGTCTAAGAGCAGGTCAACAACTCCTTCAAGAGTAGAGGGCAGAGATTGATCCACTTAGAATTCTTCTTCATCAATAATGGCGTCGCTGACATTCGTCACTTTGAGTGAGTACGGCTCTAGATGATCTCTATGGATTGGCTCTGACTCAATCTTGACCTTAGTCTCATATTTGGTTCAAAAAACCATGTAAGACCAGTTTGTTGCTAGGTACTCGCTTATTTTGGATGTGAAATCCCTGGACAAGCAGATAACAAAGTAGGGAGGAACATCCGCCACTACCACGTCATGGGAAACTGAGAAAGTGGGACATGCGTGCAGCTTTAGATTCAAGCCTCGTACCACTCCTAGTGTCTTGGCCAGTGATCCATCTAGTTGCAGGACTCCTTTGGTCATCTCTTCGTATTTGAGTCCCAACTTATCCGCTATGCATTTGGGCATTACCGAGATGCTTGCTCCACTGTCAATAATGCAATTGTGTACCAAGAAATCTCATATGACTAAGGATAGATAGAAAGGGGAAACCTTTTCGTCTTTCTTTGCTTGGCCTGCTATGGAAGGGCATTCATGATCAAAATGTTATCAACTTTTGTTGGGATAGTTGGTTCATTTAGCTCGTGCAACTCCTTTTGGAGTATGTCCTTTTGTTTTGGCATTGCTAATGAATCCCACAAAGAGATATTCATGTGCAGATTCTTCATCTGGTCTGCCACGTTGATTTGAGGGTTGTTGCCTTTTAAATTTTCTTTGGAGGCGCTTGCAGCTTGAGACGCAGGCCGAGGAGTTGAGGGTGTAACCGGCGACCTTTAATTTGAAAATTTTTGGTTCATATGTGATGAAGAAGATGCTGCAGACGTTTGGGCAGCTGCTTGAGCTTCCTCCATAGCTCTCCTTTTGGACCTTGTGTTGGCTGCAACATAATCACCTTGGTTGTTCATACTGTCCACATAGTTGACTGCACAAAATTTACCTTCCATATGATTCATGAGAGTGGAATTAGACTGAGCTTGCCTACTGTCTATGCCAGGTTGTACTGACGCCTCAAAGCTTGGGAATTGGGCAGCTGCTTGATTGTCTTGTGCATTCATATATTGACTCGGCGTTTCATTTGTATAAGCAATATGTTCTTGACTATATCCCAGGGGTGGGCAGTTTGGTTGTTCCTGTACCAGATTATTTTGAGCTGGAACAAGAGCTTTGAACGATGGAGCGTTTGGATTATACCCTTGATAAGGTCTGGCTTGTGCAAACTGACCCTGTCCTTTATTATAATTCTGAAAAGGGGGTCTACTTCTCTGAACTGTTGGTATCCTTGATTTGGCCGATAGTTTTGAGCCTGTTGCCTTTTGAGATCCACTAGTTCGTTGGTCACGCTTTGTAACAAGCTTTTAACTTCATAAAGATCATTGGACGAGGTAGCAGTCGGCTTTTCTATGCCAGGCAGAAGAGCTAAGGTGGGTGCAATGGTTTGAACTGGAGATGGCAATTCAGGTAAGAGCGATATATGAGGTATAGGGCCAATCTTTCCTACTTGCACTAGGTAATTTTCAATGGCTATGGCAATTTCATAGGCAGATGGAAACACTTGTCATCCCATTGACTGTATTATAACAACAATGTCGATGTTCAAAGCTTTTAAGTAAGAGGAAAATATAGCTTGGAGTCAGCGTTACCAAAATGGGGATTCTGTCCCAGGTCTTTTGAACCCTGGTATTGAAATCCTGCATGAATTCATGTGGAGCTCTTTTCATGGTGGTTAGCTACTCAGCGAGCGAGAGGTGGTCACTCTTCTCCCCAAATATGTTTGTTAAAAGAGTGCCTAATTCGTTCCATGTGCCGATTGAACTCATAGGCAAAGTTCCAAACCAGTCTAGAACCTTACCCTTAAAAGACAATGCCAGCAACCTAATAGCAATATTTTCTTCAGTGACATTGTGAATATTACAGAGGTTGGCAATATTTCTGATGTGCTCAATAGCAGTAATAGGCCCCTCTCCATTAAAGGGAGGAACACTCTTAAGGGTTGTCCTTGGGATTGGGTCATAATGCAGAAGGTTTAAAGGGCTCTGACCATGAAAGGCCATAAAAGGTAAAGCCATGGTGATAACAGGGTTCTGCCGGGGTCTTCTTACGTAAGTATATTTAGGGATGGGTCCTTGCAAATCTTAGTCGTCTTGCTGAGTTTAATGGTAGTTCAACGAATTCAAAAGGGACACCCTTGGCAGAAGATCTTGTGGTGACCTTAGGCATGGGATGTCAGACTGATCTTTGACTAGAGACTGATGTTCTTGAAAATAGAGTCACCAGATGCTGGATTAGTGGTTCATTCTTGTTGTAACGGGACCAACACCAATCCTGAAACTTTTTTGAGCATTAAAATTTGTCCCACCAGGCATGCCAAAAATTGTTCATGCTGTGGATTGCACTCTTGAAAGAAGGTTGAGCTTCTCTCTTCCACGTGGCACAATGGAGACTCTCTTCTTGTTGTGGGTTTGGCAAAACTGAGAAAAGAATCTCTAGATAAGGGCTAGCTCCCTTTGATGCATCTCTGAGGTCTTTCACTACTACTGCTAACAATGGGGGGGTGAAAAGGAAGAAGGATATAACCAAAACATAAAATATCTAAAAGGTGTTGCTCCAAATGATTTTGATCTACTCAGCTATATTAACACTTCAGACTAGAAGAGGGCAAACAAACACTTTATCTGACAAAAGGACCAGACTGTAGGGAACATTAATAGGGGCTTAATGAAGACACACAGAAAATGAACTTACCACAGGGGCTATAGAACACACTATCTGATAACTCCTTTTTTGTCTCTGCGCTTCAGATGCAACACTGCCTATTAACCTACAAAAATGGTTTTTTGGCTACACTAGGTATTGTTGGTGTCAATCTGTGAAAGCATCAAGCTAAAAAGACTAAGCACAGAATTGATACATAGACACTCAAAAGTATAACCAGCGAGAGAGGTAAAACGCATTGTTATTGATCAAATGTAAAATTTTGGCAGGGCTTCGCTTTACAAAATGAGAGAGATCCTTCTCAACTGAGAGGTTACAATATATATAGCATGAAGGAAGCTTTCTAGAATAAGCGGCCCATGTTGCGTTGAATACATTGGAAAGAGGAAACTGTTGAAGGGACCATGCTATGGCAGTTGCAAGTCTTGACTTTTGGTGCTTAACCTGTATTAAATGTCACTGCAAGAGCATGGGTCTCACGCGACTATCTGCTCATTAATGTAAAATGAGGAAAAAAATGGGCCATTCTATTGAATGCCCGCATTCCCCTTAGTGGCTACTTGGCGGAGACTGTTTCATCCGCAACAATAACTTCTTGTGTCGACGTTTTCTGTGCCACCTGGACTGTTTTGTCTGCTCCTGCGCTTGGCTTATCTTTTTCTGCCTCTTCGGGTTCCTTTCTCGACGGTCTTTTCCTTTTAGCCTTAAGGCCTTTGAATTCCTTCGTGTTTGCGCTTATGAATTCTTTTGGCTTCTCTTCTAACCCATTTCCATGCACGGGTCCGTTTTTAAACATTTGGGAATCAACGGCTATTTCATTGCCCTGAATTTGATGTCCGCGGGGATGTCACTAGATGTTTGAACCTCCAACTGCTGGTTCGCTACGCTGAAGTTGACATTCTCGGGCCCGTCACCCTTTTGGTAATTTCTTCGGCGTTTTGCATTCCTTCGGCCTTCTGCAATTGAACCTTCCCGAAGGGAAGGTGTCCCTTTGGAGCTTGGAAAAGGTCCCTTTTTTGGTCGTTGAGAGCCCTCCGCAAGGGCACTTGCCCTTCGGGCTCCTTCGAGCTCCCTTGGTCATCTCAATTCCTTCAAACAAAATGTCCGAAGGAATTCCTTCGAACATTTTGCCCGAAGGAAAACCTGCCTTCATGTCTTGGTCTTTTCTTTCGGCCTTTTCCTTTGACAAATTCCTTCGGACAAAAAGTTCGAAGGAATTCCTTCGAGTTTTTGTCCTAAGGAATTTGCCTTTGTTCCTTCCTTGTATTTTCCTTCGGACATTTTGTTCAAAGGACCTTTGCCTTTTGCCGTGGATTTCCTTCGGACAAAAGTCCGAAGGAATCCTTTGCCTTGCTCACTTTCTCGAATGTGTTTACTGCTCTCCGCAAGGGCATCTTGGGTCCAAAATTGCCCTTCGGATCCTGTTTGAACGGTCGAGTTTGCGACCTAACTGCGCTCCGCAATGGCACTTTGTCTTTGGAGCTTTGTAAAAGACTTGCATTCTTTGAACTAGCCCATCCCTTTGCTAAAAGGCTTGTCCAAGGCAATTGCCTAAAGCAAAATAAGCCCCATATCAAGCTGAGAACCTACAGGTCTTAGATCTTTCAACTTTTCATAAGAACAGGGCTATTGCAAAGGGAAATGGAGCATTTGTAGTAAGGTGGATGCATCCAAGACTGACGCACAGGACAGCAGGGAAAGAAAGAGAGTGATTTTTTGGCCTGCAGGACCAAAATGGTCAACAATACCTAACCCTGATTTGCATAGTTGTACATTGGGGCCTAACGGACCCTTCCATCATTGACCATTTTTTGATACACAATCAATTTTAATTTAGCATTACCCAGTAGATGCATTGACTTACCAGCATAATGGCCTTGTGAAAGGCACTATCATTTGAGTTTTCTTGAAAAATCAAAGGTATATATACTTCAATATTTTATAACTACATAATAAATACCAAGGCTGTCTGTGTGTGCACAACTGAAGATGCACCCGCACCCGAATCCACACCTAAGGGTGGTTGATGGTAGAGTTGATTGCTTGGTGTTGTGGGTGGATGTAAGCCATTTAAGTGTTCTCAATTATAGTTGTTGCTCTTTCCCAACATGATGTAGTTGATAAAAGGGAACTATTCAAAAGATTATTAGGCATCTAGTTAGTTGTTCTCTCTCTCAGGTTGTTGGTTGGAACCATCCAAAAGGGGAATGTGGCCACATGTCTGTTGGAATGAAAGGCTATGTGAAAGTGGAATGACAAGGCTAAAGAAACAGGTGTTGTATTTTTTTCTACACTGCCCTCTTTTTAAAAATATTTTACAAGGAAATAGATTATGATCCCATTTTGTATCAATAAAAATGTCAAAATATAATTACAATTTCATGAAATGCTTGTCATGCTTAAAAGCAAGGAAAAAATTATTTGTATTGAAAATCAAGTTGACACATCACTACTACAATACTGCTCTATACATTATTTTGGGACAGTAATTTATTTTAAGATAAAATAAAATAAATATTTATATTAGAATACCAGAAGATATATGTCATGAGTAGGAGAATTCATACTCATGAGATCACCAAGTTGCAAATGGTCAAAACACCAAATTGTTCTGTCCAAGACAGAGACTAAGTTTAATTGATTTTCCTAAATTTTAAAGACAGTCCAATCTTGACCGAGGAACTACAGCAGCCTCTAAATTATGATTCCCTGTTAAACTAAGATGCATCTAAAAATCAGAACTTCCATGAAGTTGTAAAAGGATAATGTAAAGCAAATAGGATCTTCCGAACCAACTCCTCTAGTTTTCATTGCAGAGCAAGTAGCATTGCAAGAGTATCTTGAATGATTGGTTTGAATCATAGTAACTTTAGCTATTAAAGAGTCACCAAAAATCAGAACTTCCATGAAGTTGTAAAAGGATAATGCAAAGCAAATAGGATCTTCCGAACCAACTCCTCTAGTTTTCATTGCAGAGCAAGTAGCATTGCAAGAGTGTCTTGAATGATTGCTTTGAATCATAGTAACTTTAGCTACTAAAGAGTCAGTGCTGTATTTGATATTATTTCCAAGTTCTTGAACAAGATGTGACAGGTTGTTTCAGACTCTAAAACTCCTCCCTCCCTTAACCAGAAATTCAACTCACAGGGTCACTAAGCCCCAAATTAGTCTTCAGAGGGGCATAAGTACTTCACAATCAACATGGAGGCTTAAGTTGCATGATTACATACAAAATGATCAAATACAATATTTATACACAGAATTGTTTGCTCAATCACGAGGAATTAAAATTATCACAATTTCAGCATGTATAACAATTAAATGGTATGTATACACAAACACAGCTCCACTAAGAAATTAAGCAAAAATTCTATAAATGCAATCTTATATTTTCTCACATTTGTGATATCTTTACATCATTTAATATTTGCCAAATTTATCCATTTACCTTCAAGATAAGTCTTGAACATAAGCATCTTCAATTTAGGAATGTCAATTCCTACTGACTTCTGAAATTGCCACCACTACATTTCAAACGCTTCAATTCAGTTTTAAGATAGCTTTTAAGATGATGTCAGTTGCAAGTTTGAAGATAAATTTTGACGTATTTTTTTCTTTTTTTACACTTTCAATTTACGGCATATTTAAGACTAATTAGAATTTTGTAAATGTCATTTGAATGTATTTTTAGTAGTGACACCTTTACAGCAGCTTTAAAACGAATTTACATCTTAAAAACAGTAGATTTCTTACCATATTTAAAAGTTTACATATTTCTGCGCAAGAGAAATCCCCAACTTTTAAATACGGCAATAAATATACGCGAGTGATCCCTTAAGGGGAGATCTGCTTTGAAATGACAACCAAAAGTAACATCAGAAAATATGAAAGCAGAGCTCAAATGGAAAAATCATGATCGGTTTTTCACTCTTGGAAAATACCATTAGGAGTTACGAACAACTCAAAAGTATAAAATAAACATAAGTGATAAATCCCTAGACAAGCAACATGATCAGGGGAATAAAAAAGACAGAAAATTAGGACTCAAAGGATGATTATGATGAAGTAGCAAAGGAAAAAGAGGTAAGTAGTTGGAGCTCACATGTGATGAAAAAGGTAGCCTTATGAAGGCACAAGCAATGCTCTTGCAAGAAGAGAATGAAAATCCAAATAGTGAGGAGAGATACAATATTGAATCAAATAAATAGATAGACTTTGTATTGGAGTCTTAGCTTAAGAATCTGGAAACAAAATGAAGGAGCATGTTTTCAGAGAGAACTTAAAGTGGGAAAAAATAAGGCTGCTAATCACAATGTAATGTCCCTCTTTTTGAATTGGTCTTGGGAGACCCTTAGCCCTTTCGTTCCCAAGGGTTAAGGAATTTATAGGCAAAAAGGGGAATATTTGTGAGCTTCGGGAACATTTGTGAGCTTCAAGAGCATTTTCATGGAAAAACATTTAATAGTATAATTTTGAAACTTTTTTGAAGGTCATGTGCACTAAAGGCCTAAAGTAAATTATATATATATATATATATATATATATATATATATATATATATATATATATATGAAAAGGGTAAACACTCCCTAATTTTGCATGCTACATTTGGAGGTTGGATATAAAAGGCAAGGAGAAGTTCAGTTGGAAGAGTTGTGTATTTCGAGTATTGAATTGTTGGCCAAGTATGTCAAGCTTGTTCACCACAATGTGAAGATAAAAACCTTCAATTGTGCCAAGGGTTTGAGTACGGAAACCTCCATTCCTTCATTAAGAGTAGCTTTATTTAAAGACTATAATTGTGTTTCAGATTTGAATGGTTGTATGTAATTGGTCTTACAAAAGTGTTTTGGAACACCACTTTGTATGAAAGATTGACGAGCACCTTTGGAAGCTTTGTGATTGTATTTATGCATGTAAAAGATGTGGGCGAATTGCTTGGAGAGTCGTGGTTGATCTTGGAAGTTATTTCTAGGGTGGCAAATTGATTTGGAGGATTGACAACCTCTCTCTAGAGAACTATTTGGCTTTGGAACTCTTTTCTAGGGTTTAGAGGTATTTTTGGCAATTTATTCCAGCATGGCGAATTGTTTGTGGATTAATTTGCAGGTTTTGAGGGCCACTTTGTGCCTTAGAAATATTCAAAAAATTATTTTATTATTTTTTCAACTTGCATTGGAAGGCTTGTGGAAGGGCAAATTGGAGGGCTTGATTTTTATATTTAATTCTATAATTTTTTCCAAGTGTGGCGACTTCCTTGGAGTGGTTTCAAAATAGATTTGAAGGAGGAAACACACAATTGTACTGGGATTTAAAAATCAAACTAATTGTAGGGGTAAATTCCCACCTTGCCAAAAAAGGTACCTTATTTCAGTTTTATATTCAACCATTTTGGACTATATTGGAGTGTGTTTTGCTTGGAATTTAGTCGTTCTTTTCAGCTAGGGTATGCTGGATTTTAGGTTAGATTTCAAATTGTTTTCAGATTTACATAAGGATTTGTTGGAAAACCTCTACTTTGCTTAATTGTCCCATTTGGGGACATTACAGTGGTATCAGAACCAACTTCTTGGCCAATTGTGGGATTCAAATTCTACATAATGATGTGGAAGCCTAGGTTTCTTCCAAAAGAATATTACAAAGATCTCATTCAAAATGTGGGGATGAAAATGAGGACAAGGGAAGAAGCTTTGGAGAATGTGTTACAAGCTATGCAAGATTTTCAAAGAGAAGAACATTAAGACCCAACGATTTGGTGAAGTCTATGGGGTTAAGCCGTAGACCTCAAAAGTATCTTTTAGAAGAAGACAAGATTGAATTACATATGAATGATAAGCTTCAAAAATTAGAAAATTTAGGGTAGCCAAGTAGTGAAATTTTTGAGTTTCACAATACAAAGATTTTAGAGCAGCAAGAAGAGGTGCTTTAGCTAAGTAAAGGGCAACCAATAATTGAATTTTTTGAGCCACAAGAACCAGAAATTCAAGGGCAATCTAGTGAAGGTTTCCAACAAGCTATGAAGCAACCAATGGAGTTGCAAGGGGTAGATACTAAGAGGGAAGTAACAAAAAATCAGAACTTCCCAATGTGAAACAAGAAGTTATTCAACAACTTCATGAGCCATCAAAAGAACAAGATAAAGAGGAAGGAAAGAAAGACGAAGAATCCATTTTACATATTGGGGAAGAAAAATCAGATTTGTGTCTAGGTAAACAATTGGGTTATCTTCTTGGTAAGTGCTCATTGATTTCTCCTCATTCTTGGTTTTTTCATTATCTTGGTTGCAACGCTTGTGCTATCACTAAGGTTGAGGTGAAGGGCACTCAATGGGAAAGAGAATCCTTCCAAGTAAATGAACATGACAAGTATCGATCATGGATATGGGATCCAGGTGAGCGCTACAAAGATAACATTGCTACTATGTCATGTTGGGCCAATATAAAGATGGGAATAGGCAAGGGTAATTATGGTCCCAAGATCATAGTGATTGTTGTCCTTTACATTTTTAGTTATTTTCCCTTACGATTTTTTGTTCACATGGTATGTATTGGTCCTAAGAAGGTGTGCCTCTCACACCCCAACACCATGGAGGTGGTTCAAGGATATTTAAGTGAATTTCTAGCTACACATATGATGTTTGAAAATGTTGTAAAAATTTGTGAAGAGAAGTTAAGGCTCTATTTGATAATAGAACATGAAGAAGAGAGGACAAAACTACCGAACAGATTGGGGGAAAAGAGTGAAAGGACAGCCTCTCATGAGGGTTCCTACGAAGGAATCAACAAAACAAAAAACTCATATTTGAAGGAAAGGGGTAAACCACAAAATAATGACACTGGGACAGCTTGGAGCGGAAATTTCAAAGCATCAAAAAATTGAGTTTTTGGAGCAACAAAGAGGGTTGCACATGATAGACAAAAATGCAACAATATTAAGTACCTCGGGATAGCCTAATACCCAAATTATGAATTTCATGAAGAAGATGTTGGAGAAGTCAAAGAGACCAAAATATTCATGAATAACCCCATGAAGAGGTATGTTGTGGATAGTAATATTGATTCTTGCAATAATTCTAATAATTGTTCATTTTTTTTTGCATGACTCTAGAATTGATGAGGGGGATTGGAAAGAACAATTGTTAATCACAAGTGAAAGGGAAGTACAAACGTTAACAAGGTGGGATGGCACAAAAAGGCTTCTTGGTGAATTAATGCATAATGTGAAAGGGGAATGCTTGAAGGAAAGGGTCACTATGATGAACTTGCACACAATCAAAGTTGCAATGGAGGCAACAAAATCAAACTATCTTCACATGATCAAGGACAAGGATGTGGCCATCAAAGTTGTAGATGAGGCTTTAAATGCACATAAGGCAATGAAACTTAAAGTGGAGGAGATCACCTTTGAGGTAGAATCAACCAAGGACTCTTTAAAAAGTAGTCAAATGGCACTTCTAGAGACAAAAAATTAGATTGTGATGGCAAAGTAGTTAAGGGAGTAAGAGAATGAAGTAAGAACTAAGGAAATTGAACAAGCGATTGATGAGCTCCTTAGGCTCCAATAACACTTTGATTTGGGATGTTTTCCAAAAAAATCAAAAGTTATAAAGGTAGAAATTGAACATTGTGTGGACAATCCATTGTTTGAAATGGATATGGAAGAAGGTCGAGGTTCAAACTTGTTGTGGAATGCTAGAGATTTCCATTGTGTGAGCAATCCATTGTTTGAAATGGATAAGTAGATCGAGGTTTAGAATCATCATGGGATGTAAGTGTGATTTTTAGGCCTTGGCAAGAGACTTCAAATTTTGATCATGGCTAGCCAATGACCTCCACAGAAATTCAGCCTTATACCAAATCAGAAGTATGACTAAATCTAATTTTTGTTGTGCATTGGAGGGGAAGGTTAGAAGGAAGTCTTGTTTGAATAATCAATCTAAGGTGCACTCAGAAAATTCTGAGTTTGAGTGGCCAAAATTGCCATCATTCATAAGTACACATTCTGAATCTTTGAGAGCATTTTATCAAGCAAACACTTTCAAAAAGGCACATAAGGAATATGAGTCTTATCACTTAGAAAATTCAGATTTGATAGGACAAGGACAGGCCTATGATCGGGTTTGGGAATCTAATTTTCTTGGTTCTTTACAGCTTACAGTCAATTATGGAATTAACCATATAAAGTCTGAACTTTTACACATGCACCCACTCACAATCAAGTTTGAAAATGCATTTGTAAGATTTGATTTTTCTCACTCAGAAATTTCTGAGTTAATAGGGAGATTCCATCCACCTATTGAGGTCACAAAAATCAGATTTTTGGGCAAAGTACAACCCACGTTGACAAGGGAAAGTGCACCCAACAACTCTGAGTCTTATCACTCAGAAAAATCAGAATTGGGAGCACTATTACAACCATTTTATAGGGGTGAAAGGTATGTTTTTTTAATCCATTTACAACTGTTACCAAATACCAAAAAGACCTATGTTCAAAGGTACAACTTACATAAAAGAAGGGTGAAGAATGAAGGAATAACACAACACTCTTTCATTAGACACAATGACTTCTTTTTGGACCCACATTTGATTCCACATAGGTATGGGAGTCTGGAGAAAGGGCAGCCAATGATGATACATGTGGCACACATGAAGAGAATCATTCAAGGAGGTTGGTAAGATGTGGAAAGTGATTTCCAAAGTGTCCACCAAGAAATTTTTTGTTCTCTTGCTACGAGATTGGATGAGTCTAGCATGACATGTAGGAGCTCCCAAAAGTTTGTTGAAAAGTGGCCCTCTTAGTATGCACACAATAAATGAAGAGCAAATGGATCTCTTCATCTAAGGCAACAAGGTGTCATTTCTTGGATATTTTTCTTTTTGCCACTATTGGCTACATAGTGCACTTTGTAAGGTCATAGAAGAGGGGAGCTTCATTATCTACAACTCGGTATTGAAAGATTTGGTAGTATCAAGACATGGGAAGCCTTTGGAGGGTTGTTATGTCACATTTTGCACTTGGGGGTAGCCCCTAAAACACAAGTACAACATCATGAGGGATCGGTTTGGAGCTTCTCTTCTATGAGAAGAAGTTACAGGTAGATAGTGCATCATAAAAAGTGTTGAGACACCCTTGTGGATATTGCAATTGCTTGAGGACAAGCAATTTTGGGAAGTGAGGACCGTAATGTCCTCCTTTTTGAACTAGTCTTGGGAGGAGACCCTTAGCCTTTTTGTTCCCAAGGGATAAGGAATTTAGAGGCAAAAAGAGGAACATTTTTGAGCTCCAAGAGCATTTTATGGAAAAACACTTTATGATCTAATTTTGGGACCTTTTTGAGGGTCATGGACACTCAAGGCCTAAATTGAATTTTATAAGGCAACTTATATATATTTATTTTATTAAAAATAAAAAATTAAACTCAACCTCTTAATTTTGGGCACTACATTGGGAGGTTGGGTATAAAAAACAAGGAAAGGTTCATTTGGAGGGGTTATGCATTTTGAGTATTGAATTGTTGACCAAGTATGTTAAGCTTGTTCGTCATAACTTAAGGACGAAAACCTTCAAGTGTGCCAAGGGTTCTGGGACGAAAAACTCTATTCCTTTATTAATAGAAACTCTGTTCAAGGGCTGTAATTATGCTTTAGATTTGCATGGTTGCATGCAATTGATCTTACAAATGTGTTTTAGAACACCACCTTGTACAGAAGATTGATGAGCACCTTTGGAAGCTTCATGATTGTACTTGTGTAGATAAATGAGGTGCATGAATTATTTGGAGAGTTGTGGTTGATCTTGGAAGCCATCCCTAGGGTGGCGAATTGATTTGGAGGATTGACAACCCCTCTCTAAAGGGCTATTTGGCTTCAGAACCCTCTTCTAGGGTTTATAGGTATTTTCAGCAATTTATTCCCACTTGGCAAATTGTTTTTGGATTAACTTGTAGGGTTTGAGGCCACTCCATGTCCTAGAAATATTCAAAAAATTATTATATTATTTTTCCAACCTGAATGACTTACATTGGAAGGCTTGGAAGGCTTGTGGAACGGCAAATTTGAGGGTGACTTTCAAATTTAATTTTATAATTTTCCCCAAGTGTGGTGACTTGGAAGGGTTTCAAAGAATATTTGAAGGAGGAAATGTAGCTATACTGATATTTAAAAATTAGAATAAATTCAACGGTAATTTTCAACCTTATCGCCATTGCCACCTTGCCAAAAAAGGTATTTTATTTCAGTTTCATATTCAGCCATTTTTGGGTTATATTGGAGTGTGTTTTGCTTGAAATTTGATCATTATTTCTAGCTAGGGTTTGTTGCTTTTTGGGTCATATTTTAGATTGTTTTTAAATTTACATAAGGGTTTGTTGGAAAACCCCTACTTTGCTTAATTGTCCCATTTGGGGACATTACACACAAGTATGATAAAAAAGAGGTTTTTGAAGGAGTGAAAGTAGTTGGACATTCACTTAGGCTCTTAGGATCCCCAATAGTTAGGTCCCCATCATCAATTGGGCCAAAAGGGAGTGGAGTTAGAAAACCAAAGGGAAAATATTCATAAAGATAATCAATTAAACTCATAAATAATGGGTAGCAATAGAAAATCATTGATATGATGTCGGGTAGAAATGATAAACCTTCCACCAACGCATAATGAAACCCATAAGTTGGAATGTTAGAGGCTCAAATGCCTCTGTGAAGTGTCATTTGATCAGGGGACTCATCAAAGAGAAGAAACTAGATCTTCTCTTGTTATAGGAAACAAAATTAAGTGAAGAGTGTAGACACTTAAAATTGGCCATTGATAACCTCCAATCAAGGTTTTGATCAATTTCCACCAAAATGCACAATTTGACCTAAAAACACTAAAACACATTAAAAGCTTTGACCCTGATATAGTCAAATGTTGGTTTTGGCTAGGGTATCCCTAAATGGGGCAATGCAATTTATGGGCCAACTAACTTTGATCAGATCATTTCGAGTCAAAATGTTAATTTTACACTTAGATGCTCTGGATTGTTCTTTCTTATCAAATCTCTTACACAAGACATGTGTCTTTGTTATTTGGTGTTGGTAACATCTTAAATAGGATAACGGATCTAACACAACTAACATTGCCTTTCAATTCTAATCCAGTCAAATTTTGGACCAATAACAAGGCATTCTGATCAATTTGAGTAATTTGTGCATAAAGTGCTTAAACATTCTTAAGAGTTAATAAAACCAAGTTAGAGCCTAATTAAGAAATCCATGGAAATTTGTTGAAAATTTGTTTTTAAAAATGAATCTTGAATATTTGCATCATCAGGTGACCTCATTTCTTGAGAAGACATCTCTAGGCCATAAATGCCACAAATATCATAGGTCATGCTTCCCATGCCTCATCAAAGCCCTCCATGCCTCTTAATTGCTCTTCTATCTCAAATATTGATGACCCTATTTATCAATTTTAATTACATAATTGGATTAATCCGTAGCCACACATCTCAATCTTGAGATGGATGGTTCAAGTTGATTTTAAACATTTGCAAAAATCTATAAATAGAGAGGCCATGAACATCATTTATAAGCTTAATTTGTGCAAAGTTATAATGCAAGATTGGTTCTAAAAGCTTCAAGTAACTAGTGTTACCATGCCAAATTGATTCCAAGCCAAGCCAAGCCACAAGCCAAAGGTGCCAAGGAGAGATGGAGGTATCCAAGCTTTCATTGCCAAGGACTTCATGAGCACAAAATCGAGAAAGCCACTACTACAAAGGCATTTGAAGCATCTAAGGAAGGTGAATGAATTCTTGTTTTTATTTACTTTTTAGTTGTGTTTGTCATTTGTTTTTGTTACTAAGATCACCCTAGTAACTAGACATGAAGGTGTTAGCTTAGTGTGTTCTTTGTCAATTTATTTTGTGTATTTTGTCACTAACACCATACTAATCTCCTCTTCTTAGTCAAATTCCTAGTTCACATAATGGCACATTCGGTGGGACCAGACACATCCCACACATGAAGAAGATCATTATGCAACTTTAAAATCTTGATTTAGATCATTAAAACTCTTACAATTTGATTTTCTAACTTTATTTTGCCATTTTTTTTTGTCACGGGTTTATACAGTAACCATTGTCGGTTAGTAAAATCATTGTCAATTGGCATAGCCATCGTCGGTCACTATTGGTATAACCGATGTCGATTAGATAACCATCGTCGATTAGTAAGTGTAACAGTCATTGATTATATAACCGACGTCGGTCATTGTGTTTTTCTTAAAAAATAAAACCTAAGAGCTAATAGGTCATTTTAAAATGCTTGGTTTGGGGTCATACGGACTCCGTTTTGGATGATTTTTTTAAAACCACGTGTTTTCTCCTAAATTTTTATAATTTCTCATTAATTTAGCTTTAAGTTTTATAGATTTTTCATAAATTTTTGAAAATCTATTTAAAATGTTTCTAATCTAACATATTTGTTTTTGGGGTGATGCCTTAAGGGTAGACAGGTAACCAACATACTTGGAACTTGTTAAAACATGCTATTAAAACATCTTTGGCATGATTTTAAAATGAATTAGGAACCTTGTTTTGGTGCTTAATGAAAAATGCAAATGCTTAAATGAATATTTTAAAAGTTCACAATCTTAAGACCAAAGGGTCAAATGAACACCATCGAATCTTTCTTTTGGACTTAAAATTGAATTCACTTGTCATTTGTGTCTTCAATAGTTGCTTGATCTAATTTTGTTTAGCAAAAAGAGGGATGTCGTGTGTATGCTTTTTTATTTCTCCCCTTTAGGGAACCCTTGGAATCAAAAGTGTCATTCCTATTGCAAAAAGCCTAGTCTAAGGCTTAGAAAGAATGTCGTCTCAAACACTCTCCAAAAACTCATCAAAGTTTGGGTGATCTTGACAATGACTCTAAAGTCTTTCTATTTTATGCTTTCTTTATTTTATGCAAACTTGGCTTGCGAGGGGGACTTCATCACCTCCCACAAGTTTTTTAGGGAAGCTCTAACCTAAGGTTTCATCTCCCAGTATTGACTTCACTTACTCCTTCTGAGTTGCACATGGGACATATTTGCATTTGGACATTGCACTACACTGAGCGAACAACAGGATGTAGTGGTTGTAAAAAGGACTAGACCTTTTTACAACTGGCCAATACCATGATCATCCAATTTACATGTTTTTTTTGCATTGTTTGACGTGAATGTCATTGTGTAATTGATTCCCCTAGAGACGTTTAAAGCTTGTTAGTTTAGTCAACCCCATATTGCCATACCTTTGCTAAGATTTAGACGATTATACGTAGTGTATTTTGGTCATTTTTGTTTGGTATGTTTTGAGACAAACTTATTTATTTGTTTATAAACCATGTCAAAATCAATTTGTTTATACGTCACTCTTTTGTTTAAAGAGGCATTATGCTGGCTGTTTTATACCACACTTGTGTCTTGTAATTTTTTGTTAAACTTGTTTGTGTGTGTGTCATTTGAACTAAGGAGGGTAGTGTTATGCTACCCAAAACATGTTAAAACCATTTTGCCTTTTAAGTCTTTGAAACATAACATAGATCACATCATTTGAGCATGCTTACGTTGTTAGATTGCTCAATTTTTTTAAGACTTGTTTCACCTTATATCAAGAACCATTTGTTTCAAACCATTTTGTGTATACCATTTAGACGTTTGTCTTGTGATGTCATGTTATCTAATATTGTCTAGTTTGTTTAGTAAAATCTTAGTTTTCAACGTTGAGTTTTCAATTAGCCTTGTCAAGTTTAGATTCAAACATTGATTGATTTTTGTTTAGGCCTTAATTCATGGGGTTGATACACAGATCTTTCTCTTTTGGGTTGCATAACTTAGGTTAATTAATTACCCAAATTTAAAAACTGTTGATGGTTTGTTTGTTTTATGCCTATCCTCATCATTATTTGTGTCGTTATTTGAGAAAACATAATCTTTCTTCAAAGAGCCTTTTGTCTTATACCCTATGTCAACTGATCATGTTTATGTTTAATTCTGTGTGTCGGATCTATGTCAAAGTTATTTTCAAATTTGTTAAATTAAATCAAATCACATCAACCTTTGTTTCAAGTCTAGCTTTTGAAGTTATTTGGCCAAAAGTCTAAGCATATGCCTATTTGTTTGAGCCTAGCTTTTGACTCCGTAGACCTAATAACTCAAATTTTCTCTTTCCTAGTTTAGACCTTGTTGGGAACACTTTGACCTAGACATTTAGCATACTGATTTTTATTCAGACGCTTGACCTTTTATGTGTATGACATTTGACATTAGACATTTGACATTAGACTATTTTATGTCAAGCCTTATCACAAATTATTTTGGAGATACAGCTCCACTTTCAGATCATATTAGAGATACAACTCCATCCCTTCGACCAAGTTAGATCAAGTTTGAACCATTTGTCCTTTGGATAGTTTTTCAGTGTTTGTAAAACTCTAAGCCTTTTTGTTTCAGAGCTTTCATCATTTACGTAGATATGTCTAGCTACACTTATGATGGAGTCATGTACAATCTAACCTATGGTAGAATGGCCGCACAAAATCTCACTAAGAACCCTTATAGAGAAAGATTTTCTAGGGAGTTTTATTATTCTCTCAACAATACTCCATATGGGGAATGTAGTCAAGATCCACATGATCCAACTTGAGACCTAGATTGATATGAAGAGGCTTATGAGGAATTTGAAGAGCCAACTATAGATAATGTTGTTTGGGATACAGATCCATACCCTCTTTACAATTATCACTACATGAAACACAGTCAAGAACTAGTTTATGAGCTGACTCACGACTGGGATGATATGGTTTATGAGGAAGACTTGGATGCTTTGACTTGTGCAAACAATCAAGTTCTATGATCTCCTTTTGTTATTCGATCATTGACTACTCCTAACCCTCCTTTGGATTATACGAGCTATCAAGCTCTACAATATCCAAGAAATATCATTATCATTCCTAAACCTAGTCCTTTGGCTTGTGCAAGCAATCAAGCTCCACAATGCCCCTTCATCATTCCATGACCTAGTCTTTTGGCTTGTGCAGGCAATCAAGCCCCACAATGCCCTATCGTTACCATTTCAGGACTTCATCCTTTAGCTCGTGTGAGCAATCATGCTCCCCAAGGCCCTACCATTATCCAACCATAAGTCATTCTTCATCCAGAAATAATCTCATCCAAACCTCAACTAATCCAATCATTTAAAGACCAAGCTATGTTCAAAACTGGTATTTTCCAACTCATTAGAAACCAAAGCCAAGACAACCAACCAATCTAAGATATTTTTGTTGAACCAACCACTTATGATAAGTCAACCTGTGATGAATCACCTATTGATCCTATACTAGTTGTCGAGAAATCTCACACTGATGAGCCAGTCTTTGTTGAGTCACTTTTTAATGATTATAACCACCTTTGGGTAAATCATTACCTCGATCATGTGCTTATTTTTCAAGAGCCTCATATTGACAAGTCAGTCTCTAAGGAATTGTCTCTTGATTATTTTCTCATCCTAGAGGAGTCCCACTCTGACAAACTAGTTTTTGTGGATCCCATTGTGTCATCACAAGCTATTACTTGTTCAATACCAATAATTCAACAAGACATCATTGTAACAAAGTACCCATTAGATGAAGAATCAAAATTAGAGTCAGGTTCTATTCTTGAACCGACATCAGATTTAGCATCAAAATCAGAATTAACATTAGTCTCAACATCAGATTCAAAGTCCTTTGAGTTAGAATCAGATTCAGAAGAAGAATATGTTTGTGGCTATGACAACATTAGTTATGCATGCCTTACAGATCAGTTTGAATATATTTGTGATCTTTCTATGGTTTTTGCGGATGATTACTTCAGCATTGACACAAGTTCTCCTAGTCTCTTCTATAAGGATTGTGATGCCAACCCCATTCCATAGGCCATCACCATCAACCAAAATAGCCATATTATTGGCATTCCATCTCCCACAAGTGTCAATTGGGATCGACAGAATCACACTTTGTTGAATTGCATCCATAGTGACATAGCAGTTGAAGAAGAGCAAGGAGGCCAAGACCACATTCATATAGCAGAAGAACACTCTTCTAGTGAAACCTTTTCAGAGGTGCTAGGGGACAATCAAAGTTAGAACTCAACATCTTCTAGTGAAACTCTTTCAGAAGCACTAGAAGACAATCAAAGTCAAAAGTCAAAATTCCTTAGTGAAACTTTCTTAGAGGCGCTATGGGACAATCAAGACAAATTTATTGGTGAAAACCTCGTTGAGGCACCAATAGCTGAGCACAAAATTTATTCATTGTTGGATGAAGACAAAATCAAAGATCAAATCAAAATAGCTTCCTATCTATAGCCTAATCAGATGGTAGCTACTCTCAAGATCAAACAAAAAAATTTGGTGGTCCTAATTAGAGAACAAGTCTTCGACCCTGTCACAACCAAAATTATGTCAAATCTGGCATCAACAACATTACGTATGACTGAAAGTCCTAATCTTCATTTGTTTCCCCACCATTCTACATTCCATTATCATTTACCATTTCATTTCAAATCCAAACTTACCATCCATTATTTGTCTTTATTTGCCATCCATGGCTGCACTTTCCTTTGCATAGGCTACAAAGATACTTTGTCTCAATTTTTGAAGGAATCAAAATCAATGACCAATGAAGATCACAAAAGCATTCTCGAAATCCAAATTTGCATTAAGTTCTTGACAGAGTAGCTTTTCAGACGAAGTGTAGGATAGCAATTAACATTATCGATTATTCTATTTGTATCATTTGTTGATTAAGACGTGCATCTCCCCATCAGCAAAAACAACAGAATCAAAAACCACATCCATGCCAAAAACATGTACCATATCATTTCACATTGCCATTGCCATTGTTACATATCTATTTTCCATTATTGTAGATCCCTTCCATTTACCTTACCTTACCACTTGGAGGCAACAATGTTATCATTCTACCATCTTACCAGTCCATCATTATCCTAGAACAAGACCATACCATCATATCATTCCATTCCTATCTAGACTAAAGCCTATTTTTAGTCATCCTGCCCAATCCTACTTTGATCTTAGTTACTTTGGTTATTCTCGCACTTTTTAAGAGTGGATTTTGATTAGGTTTCAACTCTTATCAAATTTGTGTTTACAATGACATTCTATGAAAGTAGTGTGACAATTGATCTGGTAAGATATCTTTCATTTTTCATCTTGTATCAGGTTTGTTTATGTGAGCTTAATTATAATTGCTTATGGACAAATCAATGTTTCATCAGTCTTGCTACTAATTATAACCACCTATGGAAAAATTAGTATCTTTAACCTATGTCGTTGTATCCTAGTTATAATCGCCTATGGGCAAACTAGGGGCAACACTTATTTACCATGCATTGTCGCATCCCCTGGCCATTACTATTTTTATTTAACTGGCCATTTACTAAATTTGAGAACTTGTTGGGACCTAGTTGGTTTTTTCTTGCCTTTTGTGTGGATGGAATTACTGACTTGAAGTCATTTCAAGACTATGTGGGTCATGCTCAATTCATGTTGAGGTCACCTCAGTCCCCCTTTCCATACACTCTCATCATTTTACAAGCAACCTAAGCCAAATGCTCTCATTGTTTTGTGAGCAGGTATCTTGTCATTCTCTAATGAGTTAAGATACCTCAAAATGCCAAAAACATTCATAATATTTCAAAATCCAAAAATATTTGTTCTGTCTAAGCTTAGTTGGTTATCCTCCATCCGCCTTACTAGGGCATGGTCATTGTTAGGATGATTTCTTTGTTTTTATTTTCAAGCTTTCTGTTTGTTTGTTTATTTTAGTTATTTGTTTGTTTGTCTTATTGCATGTTTGTTTACTTCTAGCACTCTTGCCTAGACTCAGTCTATATGTGTTCATTGGGTGATTCATTGTGCACATTATTCTTGAGTCCATCCATATTCATACGTCAACATTGTCATCATAGTTTTTATCATTGGTGCATTTTTTTTGAGTGTTTATTAGATCGGGAGTCAGTCTTTATGCATGTTTTAGCTAAGTCTTCATGGTGTTCTATCATGATGCCTACCATCACATGTTATAGAAAAAGTTAGCTTCAAGAAGGTCTACAATCAATAGAGCTGTAGAAGTTTCTCCTTGACACCTTGGTAAATCCTCCCATCCCACCCTCGATCAAATTAACCCATTAACATTCTAGTTGTATCATTACTAATAAGGACGGGCATCTCCTCATTAGTAGGTACAATTGAATCATTTTCTATTGATCAATCTCATTTCTCTATTCATATCTTTCATCATTTTGTGCCCGCTAATCTGTAAACTATATTCCAGGTTATATCCTTGAGTTATGCTTGTTAATCAGCCCTAATTGGGGCATAATCATCTTTAGCCAATCTAGGTCCTCTTAACGATTATAACTACCTATGAGCAAATAATTATTTTGAATTTTATTCTTGATTATAACTATTTTTGGGCAAATCAACATCTTTTTTACATCAATGCATGCAAGCATTTTCTTATTTGGATTAATCTCAATTATGGGTTAATTCCACCTTTCTTTTTGTTTCTTTTTGAGGGACCATCCATCAACATATGGGATGGCCACTCCCTCGAGGGGGCATCATCATAGGCTTTCCAAAATCATTTGGAGCTTTGTTCTTTAATCATCTTCTTGTTGGCATACAGGCCATCTCTCATTATTTGAGAAGATATTGTTTTGCCTATGGTTTGCAATGCCCTCCCAAATAGGAACAAATTGTAGACACCTAAAACTGGCCACCGATAACTTCCAATCAAAGTTTTGACCAATTTCTACCAAAATGCACAATTTGGCTTAAAACACTAAAACACATTAAAAGCTTTGAACTTGATATAGTCAAGTGTTGATTCTAGCTAGGGTATCCCTAAATGGGGTAATGCAATTTATGGGTTGGCTAACTTTAATAAAATCATTTTGAGTCAAAATACTAATTTTACACCTAGAAGCTCTGGATTGATCTTTCTTATCAAATCTCTTACACGAGACGTGCCTTTGTTATTTGGTGTTGGGAACATCCTAAATGGAATAATGGATCTAACACATCTAATATTACCTTTTAATTCCAATCCAATCAAATTTTAAACCAATAATAAGACATTTTGATCAATTTGAGTAATTTGTCCACAAAGTGCTTAAACATGCTTAAGAGCTAATAAAACCAAGTTAAAGCTTAATTAAGAAATCCATGGAAACTTGTTGAAAACTTATTTTTAGAAATGATTTTTGAATATCTGCATCATCAAGTGATGTCATTTCTTGGGAAGACAACCCTAGGCCATAAATACTATAAATATCAAAGTTCATGCCTCTCATGCCTCATCAAAACCCTTAATGCCTCTTAATTGATCCTCTATCCCAAATATTGATGAGCCTATTTATCAATTTTAATTACATAATTGGATTAATCCTTAGCCACACATCTCAATCTTGAGATGGATGGTTTAGGTTGATTCTAGACATTTGCAAAAATCTATAAATGGAGAGGCCATGAGCATCATTTCTAAGCTTAATTTATGCAAAGTTATAATGCAGGATTGGTTCCAAAAGCTTCAAGAAACTAGTGTTACCATGCCAAATTGATTCTAATCCAAGCCAAGCCACAAGCCAAAGGAGCCAAGGAGAGATGTAGGTATACAAGCTTCCATTGCCAAGGATTTCATGAGCACAAAATCAAGCAAAGCACTACTACAAAGGCATTTGGAGAATCCAAGGAAGGTGAAAGAATTCTTATTGTTTTTCTTTACATTTTAGTTGTGTTTGTCGTTTGTTTTTATTACTAAGCTCACCCTAGTAACCAGGCATGAAGGTGTTAGCTTAGTGTGTTCTTTGTCAATTTGTTTTGTGCATTTTGTCACTAACAACATACTAATGTCCTCTTCTTAGTCAAATTCCTAGTTCACAAAGAGCAATTTGAGTCTTTTTTGATATATGTATGGAAGAATTATGAATGAATCACATAGAAGGTTGAGGGTTTTGTAGATGGACATATTATTTTATGGAACCTAAGGGTTTCTGCATGCAATATAATATCTAAATCTCCTAACTTTATCAATGCATATGTTAAAAAAATGAAAGGAAAGATTCACTCTCTTATCTAATGTGTATGGATCCATTGTTGTAGAAGGGAAAATACATGTTGGAAAGACCTCTATATGCTCTACAATGGATTTGGATCATTTGAATGTATCTTGGGTGGAGACTTCAATGTGATTCTAAAAGTTAATGAAAAATAAGGTAGTTCCACTCATATATCCTAAGCAATGATTGAATTCAATGGTTATTTTCCAAAGGGAAGGGCTAACTGACTTTGAACCCCAAAAAACTATATTTACATGTAATAATAAAAGGACATGGAATCAATTAATTCTAGAAAGGTTAGACATATTATTGATTAATACCAAGTTAATACCCAAAGGAATGGAATTCATCACATACGTAGTAAGAGAAGAAATGTATTCAAATAATGAAACAATACTTTCTTGGTTTTGATCCCAAAGTATGATTGTCCATATTTTGAATCCTATGCAATTCATATAATTTTGTCATTAAATTAATGGAAAATATACTTAAGGAATGTTTGGAAGGAATCATTTTAGAAGTGTAAGGAGGATTTGTATCATGAAGGTAAATTTGGATGGAATTATCACTCCACATGAGGCTATAAATCATCCTAATCATAGCAAAAGAGTATGTATAATTATCAAACTAGATATGGTTAAAGCATATGATAGGTTCAACTAGAAGTTCTTGGATTTACTATTGGAAAGATTTGGCTTCAGTGAGGATTAGAGGCAATGGGTTTGGAGTTATATTTCCACTTTGCGAGCTTTTCAAATCATCTATAAGTCTAAGGTAGGGGAATCCACTCTCTCTCTCCCTCCTTATCACCATGGTAGAGGCCTTAGGAAGAGCTATTAAATGCACCATTAATAGTGAAGAGTTAAAAGGTATTGAAGTCGGCATAAATGTAAAAAATATTTCACATCTACAGTTCATGGATGGCATGATGTTATTAGGAGAACCTTCAAAAAAAGAATTAAATCACCTCAAGACATGTACACATAGATATGAGAAGGTTGTTGGGGAAAACATCAATTCCATAAGTCAAGGAATCTATTTTATTAATGTTACTAAAGGTTTAAGGAAAAAGATAAAGGAGATTCTTGTATTTGAAGGCCATCTTTCTAGTCAATACTTGGGAATGTCGTTAATTGTAGGAAAATCCACAACATAGTCTTGGAAACTAATAATAGAAAGAATGCAAAAGATATTTCATTGGAAAGGTAAATGGAATCAGATATCCTTGGTTGATAGAGCTTAACTAATACTTACTCCCTTTATTCAAAGCTTTGAGAAAAATCATGGAAGGGATTATATGTAGATGCAAATAATTTTTCTTTGGAGTGTATCAAAGGGAAAAAGGGAAGTGAATCGAGTAGCTTGGGACAAAGTATGCACTCCCAAAGCTTTAGAAGCGTTGAAAATAATAAGATTAGAGAAGATGAACAACACCCTCAGATCAAGGCTCTTTTAGAGAGTCTATAAAGAGAAGGAAAGGTTGTGGATTAGAATTGTTTAATCTAAGTAATGGTCATCTCCCCTTTTCGAAATAATTAATAATCAAATAATTTACTATTAATGTTTTAAATTGTTCTAAAGTCAATTTAATTAATAACATGAAAAAAACACTTATTATTATTATTAAAGTGGACCATAAAGTAATGATTATTAATTGGGACAAAAATAAGGATAAATATGAATTTATTAAAATAAAAGCATGTCAACATCAAAAATAGAAGATAAATTATTGATTTTTAGGGTTTTGATGGAAAATGTAATTATTGAAAGGGGTTGGATGAAAAGAAATCATTATTCATAATCATTCAATCAATTTCAAAACCCTTTTGAAGCTTGAGCAAAGTTTATTCAACTTTATATCATAGAGGATGAAAACCCTCCCATCCTCCATGGTGGTTCCACTCAAGGATCATATTTGTGCTTACAAATCAGGGTTTATTTCATTTTTCGTACCATTGCTACAATATTTTGCACCACTACTATAGTGATTTGTACCACTTCTACAATAATTTGTACCATTTTTATAATGATCAATACTATTGGTACAATGATTTGTATTGCAGCACGGTTGTTACAATATCTCATACTTTTAGATAAACTATTGTACCTTGTTATATTGGATAATAATTGGTATTTTTTGTTAAATTCATTTTTTGTGGACTTTTACAATTAGGGTTTGATATAATAAATTTTTAATTATCGTATTGAATAAATATTCTAGTTGGGTATTATCAATTTTGCATAATCTAGTTGCATGTTATTATCTAGGGTTTGTTTTAGCTTGTTTATTCAAAAATTTATCAGAAAAGGTTTACAAAAAAAATGAAATTGTTGTTTTTTGTCTAAAAGGGACATTACAGTGGTATCAGACCCTGATCTTGCCATCTTGCAGGGAAGTTAACATTATTACATTATTATGCCACCCCATGAATCATGACATTATTGGTACAAGAGAGAACTATGGTGGATGATGTTATTTCTAGTTATGCTAAATATAGAGCCCTTTCAACAAAGATTCAAAAGGAAATTTATTTTATAGATTTTATGAAATTGATGAAAACAAGAAGTGGACAAATGCCCTATGAGGATGTGTTGTCAGATGAAGACTAAGAAGAGCCAAAAAGGAAAATGATAGACCCAACAAAATATTTGATACATTAGAACTTCAAGAGGAAGACATAGGATTGAAGGAGTTGACAGAAAGAGAAGAAAAAATGGAAGCTAAGCCACGAGAAATTGCTCAGATGGAGGTCATTGAGTAAAAGTAATAGGAAATCACCATGCAAGAGGAAGATATGAAATTTAATGTGAGAAATGACGCATAGGGAAAGGCCACCACTTTCAGCAAAGAATACTTAAATCCTTTATATGATGTTATAGTAACTCCTATCTAAGAAGTTGAAATGATATCCAGAGGGGCATATGAGGAAGTTGAGGACTCCAAGACACTTGATCCAATAAAGACACAACTTTATCTTGCTCTTATTACTGATTTTGAACAATAGCAACATGATATTTTATGTGATTGCTTTTGGGAGTTTAAAAATTTTCCACAGTTTGAAAATTTGGGTAGTTAGTCACACCAATTCCTAAGGATGATATGGGATCCAGGTTATGAGAGCTTCGAGTCTACAACTTGTGGAGGCTTTTCAGCTTCCAATTGTATTTGAATGGTGCAACAAAATCATGATGAAGAATTCTTGAGATTGATTTGGGACCCTGACAGTGACATAAATGTTTAGGTTGGAGTTGTACCACTTCACATGGACATGCTCTAGATTACATGGGCATTACAACTTAATGTATGACATTGACATGGTGATACTAGAACATTCAAGTTTGCAATTGTTTAAGGGTAAACAATTTTAAGAAGGGCAGACTATCATGTCCCATTTTTGAAATAATTAATAATGAAATAATTTAATGTTAATGTTATAAGTTGTCATAAAGTCACTTTAATTAATAACATGGAAAAAACACTATATCATTATTATTCAAGTGGGCCATAAATAATGATTATTGATTGGGCCAAAAACAAGGATAAAGATGAAATTATTAAATTAAAAGCATGTCAATGTTAAAATGGAAGATAAATCATTGATTTTTAGGGATTTGGTGGAAAATGTGATTATTAAAAGGGGTTGGGTGAAAACAAATAATTATTTATAATAATTCCATCAATTTCAAAACCTTTTTCAATCTTGAGAAACGTTTGTTCAATTTTTCATCACTGAGGATGAAAACCCTCCCATCCTCCATAGTAATTCTACCCAAGGATCATATTTGTGCTTGCAAATCCAGATTTATTCTATTTTCGTTACTGTTGTTAAAATATTATGTACTACTAGTACAGTGATCTGTACTACTGCTACAATATTCCATATGGCTGCTAAAATATCTCGTACTTCTAGATAACTATTTTACCTTGTTCTACTAGATAATCATTGGTATTTATTGTTGAATTCATTTTTTGTGGACTTTTACAGTTAGGGTTTGTTATAATAATTTTTTAATCAACTTACTAAATCAATATTCTAGTTGGGTATTATCAAATTTTCATATTTTAGTTGCATGTTATTATCTAGGGTTTGTTTAGCTTGTTTATTCAGAAATTTATCAAAAAGAGTTTACAAAAAAATTGAAATTGTTGTTTTTTGTCCAAAATGGACATTACAATAATGATATGCAATAGGTGGTAGAGATATTCACTCAATATATGGAACTTTATTAGGATTACAAAGATTACATTCTTCCCTTATTGAGATGGAAAGTCATAAATTTGAAACATGTCTTCTTTTAGGAGGATGCATGATTCCTAGAATATTTGCTAGGAAAAAAAAAGAATTATTATAGTACTTATGGAATACACCATTGACCAATGAGGTCATAAAGTTTTTGATGACATGATACATGCTTAGGATGGACCACATTGGAAATAATTAGCATGTCCAAATAATTTGGACTTGGGAGTTATTAATTACCATCTCCCCTCTCAAGGGGTTAAAGATAAGTTAATTTAGGAAGGAGATCCCATAGGGGAGGTAATTTTCAGATTGAATTATGATTGGAATTTGTACTTAAGTTTAACATACCATCAAGAATTCTCGATAAGCATGGTTTAGAATGACGAAGGAATTCCCAAGGCCAATATTTTCTTATGGCCAATAGAAAAGAGGACTTTTTTGAATTACGACCAACTTATGAAGAGAATATTTTTTGGGCCTTTTATTTACATATTGTGCAAAAAAACATAAATAAATAGAGTCATACTTTGCTTCATTACAAGTTTTCTTGGAAAATTTTAGGCTATTCTTAAATAAGTTTCAACAAGATTAGGTAATTCAAGAGACAATGATGGGGGTAATCAAGGGTTGTAAATTTGGGTACAAATTCTCCCTTTCCACCTTAAATATGATATGGGAAGTTAGACCCTCAACCATATGTTGTAATTTATGTTTGGAAATAAAAGAGAATATTTAGGTGGGTGTGCAAATCAAAAGTGTGGGTATGGAACAAAATTGAGGTAACACTTTCTTAATTAGAAACAATAAGAATCCAACAAAATATACAAACTGGATTAGACGAGGCTTTGTTATGTAAGAAATGGGTTGGAATTCCCTGGGAAGCTATTTTTTCCTCTCTCGATAAAGTTGTAAGTTACAATAAGAAAAAGAATAAGATTGTAGGACAGTCTATCCTAAAGCAAAGCTTGATAAGATCTAACTTTGATGGGGTAGCCAAAGGAAACCTTGGTCCAACTGGAAGTGGGGGTGTCTTTTGAGACCGCTATGGGAAGCCAATGTTAATATTTTCATTAGACATTAGGAAGGATATTAACAACAGAGCAAAGGAAATGATGCTGCTCAAAGGAGTTCAATTGGCAGTACTTAAGGGTTAGAAAAAGTTAATCATAAAAGTTGAATTTTGTATTATTATCAATTATTTGAATGGGGGAATAATTAATACATGCATAATTAATGAAATTATCAATGAGATAAAGTGGCTATGCTCCAAATTAAATTATGTCATATTAAAGCATGTAAGAAGATCGATAAACCAAGCTACTGACTGAGCAACAAATGGAAGGGTTACCCTGATAAATAATAGTACTATTCTAAATATGTTCCAGTAATCACCCTAATAAATTTAAAAATAATTTAGGTAATGACATCTCCCATAAGGGAGTTATTGATTTCAAGGTGAACCTAGAATGGAAAAAAATGGGAATGATGTGTGACATTGATATAAGATGAACGCATATGCACCATTTTTTCACCCCTCCATAATTTCATATCTAGGGGATTCATTTCAAGGATAATTCAATGCAGTATTTTTGGCATAATGTGAGTTGATTGGCAAGTCAAAAATTTGCTAATTATGTGGATCATGAAATAAAAATCTTATTAAAAAAATGATTTCGAACCTTCATCGATCTATTGGTAGAGAGAATGTATTCATGGTAACTCAGTTTCTAATCTATGAAAATATGTTATCAAACACTCTTGGCACATTTACCCTTCATGAGGATCATGCATACATAAATTCTTTGTATGATCAATGGGGGAGGAGATTATACACAAACATCTCATCTTGGAAGGGTTGAAGGCCCTCAACATTAGGGCCCCAATGGAGACCAATGTTAAGAATATGTAATTATCCTCAAGTTAAAAAAACATTTTTTTTAGACTTTTAACTATAAATTTACTTTATGGGTGAAAATTCACTAGGAAGTTTTGTATTTGGCACTATTTAAAAAATAAATGACTTGGAATATTTTATCTATTCTATGTATCCCATCTATTCTGAGACTTCTCAAGATTATTTTGATCTTGAAATTTTTTTAACTCTTATCTATACTTTGTGGATTCTTTTTTCTAATATTACATTTTTTGGAAAGATCAATGATATGCTATTAACTTATAGCATGTGTGGGGATATGTGTGGCCAATTTGTGGATAACATAACTTTTAACTTATCATGTCACAATTTTATATGTTCTTATATTGTTAGTAGGGTCAGCCTATGGAATAACCATAGTCTAATTAGAGTATAAATAAGGGGTGGTGGTTAGTATTTGAGGATCATATTACAATTCTATTCTTATTGTATGGTTGTGGAGGTTTCTCCATTGAAGTGGCTCGGTCTTATATTTCTAGTACTCTGTTTTATTCACAATAATTGATATGGATCTATTCTAATCTACCCTTATTATTATGATATATTGTTGTTGATATGTTTTTAGATTTTCTATTTATATCCATTGTGGTGAATTGGTTTGATCTATCTAATTAATTTCATTACAATCAACTGATGGTAACTTTTTCCAACTCTAAATTACCAGGGCTTAACACATTCAATTGAAAATGAGTAGAGCTCCTAAAGGGTGTGTTTGGTTTGTGGGCTCACATTTGAACTTATCTCATTCATAAATAATGTTGGCCCAATGTTTTATAGCACTAACAATAGATAGTAGACCAATATCCCATTATCCTAATTTTGAGTTCAGTTGTGAGTATCTTCGCAAAGTTAATAATTTAGTGGTGCAACACAAGTAATAAATGATTGAAGACTTCCCATAGCTAACCTTAAAATATAACTATGGCATCTTTCAATATACTTGAAGGTACATGGAAGTTAAATCATATGTATAATTATTGTCTAGGCACCTATGGAGATGGGTTGAATCCCACCCCACTTCACACATGAATCTCATATGCTTATCAAGAAAAGATAGATTTTATGTGATATTTTAAAACCCCTTGCACATGGTTTCTAACTTAAAAAATAAAACAACGACTTTAAGAGAAAATATGGTTGGGTTCAGGTGAAAAAGCTTAGTGCCACTACTTTCGAACCACTTTTTGATCACCTAGGTCCTACTTAGGGTGAAGTGACAGCATATGATGGATAGTTTTAAAGAGATATAAATGAATATTTTTTCTACATAAAACTACCCTTGAAATAGATCTGATACCATATGATATGAACCTTCCTATAAATAGATAAAATCAATACTGGAACTAAAATAAAATATATTGCAAATGCAATGAAAGATAACTATATTACATTAAAAGATAATGAAATTGTATTACAATGTCCTTGGACTCTTCGAGGAGGCAACCTTATTTGAACAAAATCAATACAATATAATTTATGAATGCATTTACACTAGTGTATGCTCCTAATTTATACTAATTTTATACTATCCAACTACTACTTCCCATGCATGTGGGATTACCCTGAATAACTTAAGGGATGACCTACAAAACATATGCACCTATAGCTTTTATTAATAACAATGATTAAAAATAAAAGACTTAGGATAAGGGGGTCCTAACATGTACTCCTTATGAGAATGATGAAGCCCTGATGTATACCAAACTAAGAATGTCGTGATAGTTGATTAAATTGGGCAATCTAACTATACTATGATGTATAATTATTTTTGGCATTAGGAGTGGCCTCTGTAATTTTGCTTCAACCAACATCTTTAATTTTATTTTTTGATAATAATCAAATTATCTCATGGATGTTTTATTTAATAAAAAAGACTATATATATATATATATATATATATATAGTCCATAAATTTATGTGGTTTCCATTGGAAGAGTCTGATTCTTTTTGTAATATGATGAGTTAAAGTTGCATTGATTATATTTTTATTCGTATTAAAAGAGCTCCCATAGCATCACATTTTCCTCTTGTTTACATTATGTGGGCTTTCCATGGTGTAAAATCAATGTGTTGGGAAGGATATTGAAAATGAGCTTTCTTAAATAGAGTCTGTATTGTTTACAAAAACATAACTCATGCATGTATGTTTAGGAACTTATGATTTCACAAATAGTTAAATATTTATTATCTACAATGTTATGATAGTTCTCCCCTAACCAACAATTTTAAGTTTTTTTGTGTGATAATAATCAAATTATCTCATGGATGTTATATATGATAATGATGACTACCAATACATACATACATAAACACACACACACACACACACACACACACACACACACACACACACACACAGATGTATTCCATAAATATGCATGATTTCCATTGGAAGACTTTGAGTTTTTTTATAATGTGACGATTGAAAGTTACATTGAATATATATTTATTTGTATTAAAAAAGCACACATTGCATCAAATTTTATTCTTGTTTAGATTATGTGGGCTTTCAATGGTGTAAAATCAATGTGTTGGGAGGGATATTGAAAATGAGATTTCTTATATAGAGTTTGAATTTTTTTACGAACATTTCAATCATGCAAGTATGTGTAGGAAATTATGAGTTCACAAATAGTTAAATATTTATAATCTACAATGTTGTGATAATTCCCCCTCAACCAACAACTTTAAGTTTATTTTTTTGATAATAATCAAATTATCTCATGGATGTTTTATATGATAATGATGGCTACACATGCGCACATGCGCATGCACGCACGAACACACACACACACACAGAGTTGTACTCCATAAATATCTACGTGGCTTCCATTGGAAGACTAAGTTTTTTTAATATGATGAGTGAAAGTTGCATTGAATATATTTTTATTTGTATTATAAGAGCACCCATTGCATCACATTTTCCTCTTGTTTACATTATGTGAGCTTTCCATGGTGTAAAATCAACGTGTTGGGAGGGATATTGAAAATGAGCTTTTTTATATAGAGTTTGTATTATTTATAAAAAAATCAACCATGTAGATATGTATAGGAACTTATGATTTCAAAAATAATTCAATATTTATAATCTACAATGTTGTGATAATTATCCCTCAACCAACAACTTTGTTTTATAATAATCAAATTATCTCATGGATGTTTTATATGATAATGATGACTACCAATACATACATACAATTGTATTCCATAAATATCTAAGTGGTTTCCACTGGGAAACTTTGAGTTTTTTGGTAATATGATGAGTGAAAGTTGCTTTAATATATTTTTATCAGTGTTAAAAGAGTACCCATTGCATCACATTTTCCTCTTATTTACATTATGTGGGATTTCCATGGTGTAAAATCAAAGTATTGGGAGGGATATTGAAAATGAAATTTCTTATATAGAGTTTGAATTGTTTATGAAAACTTCAATCTTGTAAGTATGTGTAGGAACTAATGATTTCTCAAATAGTTCAATATTTATAATCTACAATGTTGTGATAATTCCCCCTCAACCAACAAATTTAAGTTTTTTTGTTGATAATAATAAAATTATCTCATGGATGTTTTATAAGATAATGATGACAACCAACACATATAATTATATGTATAGATATATAATCATATTCCATAAATATCTATGTGGTTTCCATTCGAAAACTTTGAGTTATTTTTGTAATATGATGAATGAAAGTTGCATTGAATATTTTTATTCATATTAAAAGAGCACCCATTGCATCACATTTTCTTCTTGTTTACATTATGTGGGATTTCCATGGTGTAAAATCAATGTGTTGGGAGGGATATTGAAAATGAGCTTTCTTATATAGAGTTTGTATTATTTACAAAAACCTCAATCATGTAGGTGTTGTGTAGGAATTATGATTTCACAAAATAGTTCAATATTTATAATCTACAATGTTGTGACAATTCTCCCTCAACTAACAACTTTAAGTTTGATTTTTGATAATAATCAAATTATCTTATGGATGTTCTATATGATAATGATGACTATATATATATATATATATATATATATATATATATATATAGTTGTATTCCATAAATATCAATGTGATTTCCATTGGAAGACTTCGAGTTTTTTTATAATATGATGAGTGAAAGTTGCATTGAATATGGATGATGAATAGATGGCCAATGAAGATCTTGAATTCACATTATGGGCCTGAATCTAGATGAAATATCCATCCTCCTTTCCTTGGTCGAGGGTTTCCCTCCCCTCAACCCCATATATATGGATGGAGAGCCTACTATCAATCGGTCTATTGCATATCACCTATCATATAAATCTAAATCTTAGAAACTACTATAATCAATATAAATCTAAATCTATATATGGGGTGAAATTAAGAGCCCCATAAAATAGATAGGCTAACAATTGGATCCTTCTACTGATGATTAAAACTCAATTCCCTAATTCCAAGATTCCAATCCCAAGATAGATCCCTTCTATTGATAGCTTTACTCACTCCAACGATTCCAAAAATCCAAGATCCCATAGATTCATTCATCCCAATAGTCAGCCATTCAATTGATTACTTACAGTGTGGCCTGATGTTCATCACTCATTGCCCTATCTCCTATATTTTTATTTGTATTAAAAAAAAACCCATTGCATCACATTTTACTTTTTTTTACATTACGTGGGATTTAAATGGTGTAAAATCATTGTTTTGGGATGGATATTGAAAACGAAATTTCTTATATAGAGTTTGTATTGCTTACGAAAACTTCAATCATGCAAGTATGTGTAAGAATTTATGATTTCACAAATAGTTCAATATTTATAATCTACAATGATTTGATATTCTCCCCTTAACCAACAAATTTAAGTTTGTGTTTTGATTGTAATCAAATTATCTTGTAGATGTTCTATATGATAATGATGACTAACAATACATATAATTATATAGATATAGATATCTAGTCGTATTCCTTAAATATCTATGTGGATTCCATTGGAAGACTTTGTTTTTTTTTGTAATATGATGAGTTAAAGTTGTATTGAAAATATTTTTATTTTTATTAAAAGATCACCCATTACATCACATTTTCCTCTTGTTTACATTATGTGGGATTTTCATGGTGTAAAATTAATGTGTTGGGAGGGATATTGAAAATGAACTTTCTGATATGGAATTTGTATTATTTATGAAAAATTCAATCATGAAAGTATGTGTAGGAAAATATGATTTCAAAAATAGTTCAACATTTATAATTTACAATGTTGTGATAATTCCCCCTCAACCAATATTTTTTTGTGTGGAAATAATATCTAGAGAGATGCCACATTCAGGTAAGACCCAAGGATGAAGGGGAATCTCTTCTATCACAAAACACCTAAGTCTCACACCTAACCTACCCCCTTTGACATGGTCAGAGAGCACACCGAACTAAAAGATAAGTAGTCATCGAGTTGTGCATGTAGAGGCTGCAAAAACCAGCAAGATTGAAACCTTTGGCTCATGCAAAACCAAGGTCAAAATAGAACAAACATGATTCAAATCAAGACCATAATTATAAGTACACTTTAGTATCACAAGGATCCATGGAGAGGAATCCCCTGATTAATTAAGGAAAGCCAAACCCAAAAATAGCCTTCTGATGAAGAAAAGAAAGCCTCAAAAACACTGTAACAATCACTTTTGTCACGATCTAGAGAAAAAATGCACAAGAGATAATTCCTTATCTTAGCTGGCCACCATAGAGGAAGAAGGCCAAAACCTTTCACCTCTAATTGGTCAAGATCCTAATTGGAAAGAGAAACCACAACTTTATCGAAACCCCTAGGAGTATGAAAATAATAGATCCTACAAAAATTCTTTTGAATCCATTAAATTTTGTTGATAATTTTGCAAATTTTCCAATCCAAGGAGATATTAGAACTAGGATCCAATACCGGCTTGATCTAAAACTTATAATCATCAACCAACTGGCCTTTCTTCCTTCCCATCTTCTAGGCATTCCTAAGACCTTTCACAATAGCTTTTAATTCAATTGATTTGTCGGTGGAAATCCCAATTCAGGTAGAAAATAGAAAGCAATTGAATTATCTAACTTCCTACCAATACATCCAATGCTTCCATACCTAGTATTTCCCCTTCATGCACCATCCATAAAAAATCTATTGATCCCAGGGATGAGAATCAAGGAACCACCCTTGGATCTATAATATGAATTGATTTGAGGGGGAGATAGAACAATGTGAAGAGCCTGAATAATAAGCATCAAACATTGAGAAATATTTGAAAGAAGTTTCATTAAGTGTAAAATTGATTCTTTAATATTAGCAAGAGAATGTTTCTAGAACCACACACTATTTGTGATCATTTGTTTGGATATTCTTGCATTTTGCTCCTTCCACATATTCCATAAAATGAAAGAAACCCCAACCCAAAGAATCTGAATTGAGAAGACATCAAACTAAAAAATGTGGCTCTAATCCTGAAGAGGTTGAATTAGGGATGAAAAAGGAGTCTATGGGATGCCCAAAATATGCATGAGTTATTTCCATTACTCGATAATGAAAGAACAAGAGTAGAAGAGATGAGAAAAATTTTCGTCATGGTCTTTACAAATCACACATCTAAAGGGGCCATTAAAGCCCCTTTTCATACATTGATCTCTGATAAGCGCTCTTCCATGTAAGAGAAACCAAAGGAAAAACATGAATTTAGGCCATAAATTATGATGCCATAGTTGCTTTAAAATATTCTTAAGACGCTGATCTGAAGATTGACAAAGATAATAATATCCATTAGCTATTGTATAGTTTCCATTTCTCTAGCCTCCCCATGATAGCAAGTCGTCCTCATTAGAACAAGAAAGATCTTTTTTTTTTTATATGAAGAATTTGGAATTTGTAATCTGAGGTCATGGATGTTCTATATGATAATGATGACTAGTGATACATATACATATATATAGATATTTAGTTGTATTCCATAAATATCTATGTGGTTTTCATTGGAAGACTTTGAGTTTTTTTGTAATATGATGAGTGCAAGTTCCATTGAATATATTTTTATTTGTATTAAAAGAGCAACCATTGCATCACATTTTCTTATTGTTTACAGTGTGTGGGATTTCCATGGTGCAAAATCAATGTGTTAGGATGAATATTGAGAATGAGATTTCTTATATAGAGTTTGTATTATTTATAAAAACTTTAATAATGTAGGTATATGTAGGAAATAATTATTTGTATTATCATCATCATCGTCATCATCATCATCATCATCATTATCATTATTATTATTATATTAAGATATTGTGAACAAAAACTATATCACCTGGAGGTGAACAACATTAGTTTTGCCATAAGTCATACAAACGTAAGGTTTCCAAAATATAAGCAAAATATTTGATATACCAATATAAAAAGCCTCATGTAGGAGGCATTAGTATAAATTAAAAAAATAAATAGAAACTAAACAACTACATCAGTATCACTACCATGGTATTTCATTCATCCAAGGTATTTCTAATATCAACAACACTAGTCACAGTCTCAGGAATAGGGCCCACCTACTAAGTATTCACATGACCCTTCTGTTTGACCTCTTCTAGCACATACTTAGGTGGATAATATTTATCAAATTTATCTAAAAGGGGACCAACCTTGTCTTTATCAAACTTTACAACTCCATCCATCACCTGCAAACCTTCAGATTCAACCATTATTTTTAATTTACTTGTCAATTCACTAAAATTATTATAGAATTTCCTCAAGTTTATTTTTGATCCTCAATCTACGACTAGGATAGAATGGGACTTTACATCAACGTATTCTAGAACGTAATATTATCTGCCACCACATCATCATTAACAAGGTCCATTGATTCTAAAATCACCAAACTATCATCAATATTAATCTTGGGGATGGATGGAGTGGGACTTCTCCTAAGTACCATACACTCTTTGGATGCTTTATTCCAACACTAGGTACCATTCTTATCTAAGTTAGAATAATACACTCAAGACTTGATGGTGTTCTTTATTTTCTCAAAATAAGAATCATTTATATATGTCCAGTCATACTAAAAAATAGTCACCTCAGCTGATGTGGGGTGAGAGACACTTCAATCTAGGTAGGGGCTAAGTCTAGGGAAGCCACCATTATCTAGAAGATAATCCACAATTAATTTCAATGTTCTTGTCTTCAAAAGCATTTGAACTAGATCTATGGGATCTTTAGCTGAAGGTAAATATGCATAACAATAATCTTGATGATGAATTCAATAGTGAATTTAGTAAGTACCCTAGCTCTAGATTGAAAAATGTCTAGGTTCCTTTGCTTCCATAAAAACAACAAAATCTCAATTAAAAAAATAGCCATAATTTATGAAAAAAGGATGAATTTTTTATTTAGTACATACATATCCAAAGTCAAAATGAAACCAAAAAATTTTGCAATCAAAGATCAAAGACCAACTATGCAAGCAATATTTGCAAACCTTAGCAAAAAATTAGCAAGTAAATAAAATGTGTTCAATAATCTCCTCATCACTACCCGCAAGATAGTCAGAGGGGTAGTCTCCACATTTGGCAAGGACCTCTCCTACAACCAACTTATTGAATAGTATCAACCACCTAAATCAAGATTTTTTGGGTTCTAAGTAGGATGCCTAAATAAATTTAAATCTAAAGGCCCAACTTCACTAGAGGTCACAAACACTCCACACATGATTAAGAGTTAGGTAGGGAGGATGAATGAAGGAAAGTTTGAGATATAAAATTAATGTAGGGAACTCTTAAAGAGGAGGCCCTTTGATCTACTTGATACTTTTCAAGAATTCACTATTGTTGTTTAGATGGTTCACTGAGTTATTACCCCTAAGTACTTTACTTAGCATAGAATAGGTCCTATATTGGGTCTTAGGAATATGATATATGAGTTTAATTAAGTTATTGGAGGCCCAACCCTCAAAATCAAATATATCCTTAAAATCCCTTAGACCTTTTTTATACCATCCTAAGGCAGAACACCCTTTGGTAAGGGCAAGTGGTTGATTGTTGAGGGAGAGATTCCACCAAATGGGTCGGTAACCTTGGCAACACGATCCCATCCAGATGAACACATTCTTGGAAGTGACAAGGTGTTTTACATAATCCTAAGCCTTCCAAATGGAGGCAAAAAGAGGTGAGTCAACAACTTTAATAGAGCAAGGTCCACGAAGAATATCTGCAATATGTAGGCCTTTCCAACCAACTTTACATTCAAGGAAACCTCTCTGAATATTATTTTTAACCAACACCTTCCAAGGTTCATCCCATTTGAAATCCTTGACGATTCATTTGACTACTAAGGTAATACCTTGGATTCATAGGTATTTTAGACCAAGACCTTCAATATCCCTATTTTACAATAAAAATTCCAAGCAACAATGTGTCTTTTCCTATTCCCCTTACCATCAGACTAAATAATTTCTTTAATAGTTTTGTGTAGTGAATTGATCTAAGTTTTGTTAAAAATCCAACAAGAAGCATAGTATATACTTTAAGAAGAAAGGATTTTCTGGCAAACTTGAATTCTACCTGGAAGTGAAAGAAGATGACAATGCCACTTTTCAAGTTTCTTATTTATTTTGGTGTACATATATTCCCACATCTATTTGAGAGAAGGAATGAGAGAAAAGGGAATTCCCAAATATCTAACCAACTAGTTAGGGCCCTTCCAGTCCCACCCAAACTCAAGGATCTAGTCTGGATGGAACTCATTCCATCCTATCATATATGATTTATGGAAGGCAATTTTAGATCCTAAGGTAAGACAATATATATTTAGTCTAGAATTCACCTGGATGAGGTTATCTCTTGATATATTTATGGATAGTGTTGATTCATCAACATATAACACATCAATCATTTTATACTTATTTGAAAGCTGGATACCTCTCACAGGGGGGCCAATATCACCCATCCTAAACAAATAATATATTGCATTGGCCACCATGATAAAGAAGAATGGAGCAAGATGACATCCTAGTCTAATATATCTTTGTAGGAGGAGGGGTTTAATGATTTCCCCATTAAAATCAATAATCGTAGAGGAATATTTGAATAACACTATGATCATTCTACAAAACCTCTCTTGACAACCTAAAAATCTAAGCATTATTTCAATAAAAGGCCACTCAATTTTACCATATGCTTTTTAAAAGTCAATAAGGGTCATCCAAATATCCTATTGAGAATCACTGGCCCATTACTTACTCTCCCAACTTGCAATGATATTATCAATTATATATCTACCTTACACAAAACTTGTATGAGTCTCCAAAATAATCAAGGGTAACAAGGGGAGAGTCTTTTTGCCAAGATTGCTACCAAAATTTTATATGAAACATTGAGAAGAGCAACTGGCCTCCAATTTTTTTATTAAGGATATGTCACCCTCCTTAGGAATGAGTTTAATAACCCCTTACTTGATCTTTGATCCCAAAGTGCCCATAATAATTTCCTCATATACTTCCAGGCACTCATAATCAATTCAATCCTTCTTTTCTTTATAGAATTCTACCAAGAAGACATCAATACTAGGATCCCTATCACCTTTTAGAGAATATATCACACATCTGACCTCATTCAAAGAGATCTCACTATATAGAAACATTGCTTGAATAGGGGAACCTTCCTTGGAATAATCTTTTTGCATAACAACATTCTCTTTTCAATTTGTTTATTTGATCCTTTAGTTAAGAATAGGGATGAGTAAAAATCAAAGAAGGATTTTTTAATCAATTCCTGATCCACTAAAACCTTTTCATCCTCCTTAATTTATTAATTTTTTTGTCTTTGGTGCTTAATTTTTAGACAATGAAGGAAGAATTTGGTACCCTTGTCACCAATCTTAATCCAATTAAGCCTGGAGTGGATTTGGGTGCCTCTAGCACTAAAAATTTGATGTTTCCTCAACTTATGTTTAACACAAGAGAGGGAATATAACAAAGATGAGTTATCTAGGTCACATTATAAGTCATCTTCTACCCTGATAAGTTGTTCTTGGGCAATTTTGAAAGATCTCATCTTCCTCTTAGCTTTTATTTATCCATATGATCTTGAAATTTTTTTTGATAGGTCCATGGAGTTGTTCCATCAATCAATTTTAGAGTTTGAATCATAAGCAAACTTCCTAACATTCTATATTGCATGAATACCTTACATACAATCCCTCTCTTCAAGATGAGACACATTGACTTTATATAGTCCTTTCATTGTGGCCTTATCTTCTTTTTCATCATTATTGAGTGTAAAGTTTAGCTCAATAGGATGATGATCTGATATAGTGAATGGAATTATCTTAACCGCATTAACATCTCCTTTCAAATAGGTGTCAAAGGCATCCTTGCTCGGGTAGAATCTATCAAGTCTAGAATATAGCCTTCTAGAGTTAGCCTAGTTGTTACACCAAGTAAACCAAATGCATTTAATTTTCACTTTGCCTTTATTCAAAGGGTTAACTAGTTTTTGAATTTAGAATATAAAAATAATTCATTTCCTTTCCTCTAATGAGGGTCTCCACCCATTTTATCCTCTCTTTCCTCTATCATTTTGAAATATCTACCAAATATCTAAATAATACCCTTCAAATTGGATGCAAGCCAATTATAGAGTTCCATTCTTTCCCTATAATCATTAGGTGCAGATATATTACATATCCCAAAAACTTTGCTCTTCTTGTTAAAAATTACCCAGACTGCTTGATTGTAGGGAGAGACACCATGCTCCATAATATATTCACCCTAGGACAAATTGATCAAAATAAAAACACCACATTTAATTTAATCACGAATAGAGCTAGTCCAAACAAAGCCTAAAATGGAGGGAAGAATAGAACTGGATGCTTTAACCTCCTAGAGAAGGAGAAAATATATCGTGGTTCTAGAGTACTTGAATTGCCTAAATATAGTTTTTTTGTCTAAGGAGTCAAGTCCCATTACATTCTAGATAATAGTTTGCATGACCAAACTCTAGGTTACTTGGTCAAATTGGGGGACTTGATTCCCCTCTTATTTTGATACAATCATGAGAAACACTCAAGAACTTTATTCTCATTATTCTTCTTGTTATTACTTTCTATTGTCAATCAGACTCGCACCCTTGTGAAGGTAGTTTTAGGATTTCACAGTCTACTGAAATATGGAAACAATCCTAGGTTGTGGGTAACCTAACCAGTGGATTGAGTCTCTAGATTTTAAGGGCTAGCTCCCTTTGGTGTATCAATTAGGATCTATATTCTAGCTATAAACTGTTGGGGAAAAGGGAAAAGGGGAAACTTGAAAGGAAATCCCATCTAATGATGGTGATACACCTAAATTTTGGTTGATCCACATAAAAAGGTTCTTTCAGAAAATTATCTAATGATGGTGATAAAAATGTCCCTTCATAAAATTTTGATCTAGTGAATGATGGTGTCCCTTCAGAAAATTCTAATCTAGTGAATGGAATTATTTCATGAAATGGTTCTATCTTGTGATCAAAACTTGAGGAAAATGATGGAATAGGCCTAATTCAAGGCACTAACCAACCACTTATATCCATTGTAACTTTACCCAAAAGACATTAAACATAGAACATGACCTGCATAATCTAATCAACTAGTAACTAGGTAAGAATCAAGACTTGATAATGAAGAAAATTCTATCACATATGTAAATCACTGACATAAATACACTATACCAACACCTTGGAGTCTAAAAACTATCATTCTATTAATTTGAAAAGGTTACACAACACAAATTTTTGGTAGAGTATGGTCTTGCCAAAAAGAGGATACAAATCAAGGCTGAAAAGCCAACTTATATAGAAACAAATACAACAACCAAGAGATTGGCATTGAAAATAGAAGAGGAGGTCAAATCTTACATTAACCAAGTCTAAATTGAGATATCAAAACCTTCAAATAATATTATTTTTGTATTCTATCTTGCATGAAAATCTCTTTGGCATTGAAAATGGTGGAGAGCCCAAGCTTGAGTCAAAACCTTCATCATGCATGATGCTACGCCAATATCCAAATTTAAACTGCTATAAATGTTGAAAGATTGAACTTGAAGCTGAGTTGGATCATTTCATGTAAGAGATGACTAGGAGACAAGCATGGCTTCAGCGAATAGTCAATTGAAGCTTTGACCAATCAACTATAAATAACCTTCCACTATTAAACTCCTTGAGCCTTTTATGCATTCAAGTCTCTATTTTAGAATTGAAAGAGTCATACCTGAAGACATCTACATGTCTTTGAATGATTTTATTATTTATTATTTGGCATTTTCTTTACTGCAGTCTCAGACTGTAGATCTTCCTATAGATGGGAAAAATAATACTTTATTAGATTTTTCATGTTCCTGCTTGTCTTGGATGTATCTAATCTTGCTTAGGCCACTTTGCATGATATGTATGTATTCCTTCAACATTCATTTGGGCTCTTTGTATTGGAATTTTCCTTTATCATGTATTCCTTCAAGCATTTGTGTTTGTTCTTTCCCTTTGGGCTTATTGCCCGTGGCTTTATATCTTATGTATTTCCTTCAGACAAAAAATTTAAAGGAATTATATCTTTGGGATATTTTTATTTTATAATATATCCATGAGAATTATTAATCCTTTCTGATTAGTACATTTTCCCTTTTATTTCCTTCAGACAAAAAATTCGAAGAAATTATTTCAAAACCGCTCCTTTCTTCATTTAATTATTTCAGGCTTCTCTTTGTTTATTTCCTCTGGCAAAAGGTTGAAGGAATTATCATAAATAGAACCCTTGAAAATTTCCCTACAAGCTTTCAAAACTACCCTTCAAGATTTTTGACATGGTCCTCTTCTTTTAAAAGTGCCCCATTTTGCCTTGAAAAGATCCTCCCAAAGGGAACAAACCCTTCAAAATTTTTCCCAGTGACCCTTTAGGACCTTGCCTAAGATCTTTTCCTTCAGACATATTTTTAGAAGGAATTAATGCCTTCAACTCAAAAAATTATGTGGGTAAATCTTCTAAAATAATTATTACAAACAATTTGTCCAAAGGAATTCCTTCGGACTTTTCTTTTCGGTCTTTTCCTTTGATCCTTCCCTATAGGTAACTTGTCTGAAAGAATTCTTTCAAATAATTTGTTTGAAAGAATTCTTTTGGAATTTTAGTAAAGGTCCAATTTAATTTGGAATTGCCTTTTTCTGAAGAGTAGATACCCTTTGACAAAGTTGGAAAGGGACTTCAGGAAAATGAACAAGCCCTTCAAAAATTTTGACAATGCCCTTTGGGCTTTTGTAAATGGTCCTTTTCAGCAACTTTGAGATGAACTCTTTTGAAAGAGCCCTTCAGACTTATTGGAATGGTCCACTTTCCCTTCATAGTTTTTGTAAAGGACCCTTTAGAATTGATGAAATGACCCTTCGGTAAATGAATGAACCCTTTGGCAAATGAAAATTGTTGTTAGCCAATTTTTTCACCCTCAAAAATTGGCTAAGTGCAATCTTTCTATCTATCTGTCCCCTCCAAAAAATTACACAATTATTTCTCTCTTTTCAAGCTTTTATTCAGACTTTTAAAGAAACCTTGCTTGTCTCTCCCCAAGCTTGAATTCTTTTGGCCTTTGAATTCTTTCGACCTTTTTATCTCAAACTTTTATCTCGGACAATTCTTTTGAAAGAATCCTTCCTCAAGTCTTTCCTGAAACAATTCTTCAAAACATTTCATCCTCCCCCTTTCTCTTCAAAGTGCCCTTCGAAATTTTCCAAAGGGACACTTTTATCATCAAAGTGCCCCTCAGAATATTCTTAAGGGACACTTTTATCTTCAAAGTGCCCTTCGAAATTTTCCAAAGGGAAACTTTTGTCTTCAAAGTGCCCTTCAGAATTTTCTAAAGGGACACTTTTGTCTTCAAAGTGCCCTTTGGAAAATTTTGAAGGGACACTTTTGTCTTTAAAGTTCCCTTCAGAATTTTTTTAAGGGACACTTCTTCCTCTAAGTTCCCTTCGAAAAAGTTTGAAGGGACACTTTCCTTCAAAAGTGCCCTTCGAGATTTTTTGAAGGGACTCTTTTTCTTCCAAGTGCCCTTCAAAAAAGTTCAAAGGGACACTTTCCTTCAAAAGTGCCCTTTGGGATTTTTTGAAGGGACACTTTTTCTTCTAAGTGACCTTCAAAAAAAGTTCAAAGGGACACTTTCCTTCAAAAGTGCCCTTCGGGATATTTTGAAGGGACACTTTTTCTTCCAAGTTCCCTTCACAAAAAGTTTAAAGGGACACTTTCTATCAAAAGTGCCCTTCATGATTTTCTGAAGGGACACTTTTCCTTCAAAGTGCCCTTCAGAAAAGTCTAAAGGGACACCTTCCCATAACCTGAAGGAAAGAGCTTGGAAAAGGGCCCGAAAGCAAGTGGAAGCAACAGATAAAAAGTATGAAGGAATTCCTTTAGAAGAAAACCCCAAAGGAATGAGCCCAAAAGAAATATTCCCAAAGGAATTGTGTTGATAAAGTGATGGGTCAAGGAAAATCAAAATCAACATCAGTAACTAGCCATTGAGATTCATATCCCACGACAGGCCAATGGACATCAAATACAATGATGAGTAACTAGCCGTTGGAAGTGATCATGTTTGAAAAGATCGAAGACTTGAGGCTAGAAAAAACTGAAGCAAGTGGGTTCCAAAAGCTTGAAGTAATCACTTTCTAAGAACCCAAAGTAGAAGAGGTTGGAGAACTCAAAAAGGTCTTGACAATGCAAATCAGGCTTTCAAGACTACTTAACTTATAAAGTTTGATCCAACGGATGACCTATGATAGGTATACCGATGGTGAAAATCAATGATCTAGGTCATTCTAGATGGCCAATGGAAAGATTAATCAATAAGCACATGGATTCCCAACAATGCCTCTCCAAGGCAAAATAAAATGAAAGTGACTCTTTTCCATGCCATTGCACATATTGACAAGCTAAGGAAAAATGATTGGGCACCGAAAGGGATTTATAACAAGTGTCTCCATTGATAATAACCTTTTTAACACCATTTCCAAATATCTCTATTTTGTTGAGCAGTCATTGGAGAAGCATCTTCAAGAGGGCAAGCCAAATAAATTCAAGAGGGTGACATGGATCAATCAGAGTGCCCTAATGACCATCATTGGCAAAGTTAGTTGTAGCTAAAGATGGAGACTTACAGTAGAATTGATTTCTCGGTTCCAAAATATTTCCTCTCTCTCTTCCTTCTCATTATATATAACCTCTTGGCTAGTAATAAAGGGACCATGTAGTGTATGGTGAAGCCCTTCTGGAATGATTCAAGTTCTGCCTTTTAAGCATTTAGCATAAATATGTTTCCTTCTAGCTTTTTTTGGATTTTTGGTTTGAGTGTGCAAGAGATGTATAGTGGCAACATGTGATGATTTTTCATTATTTTTTCCACTTTATCCTTCATACCTGAACAAGAGTTCTTAGTCTAACTGGTCACACAGTGTGTATCCAAGTGTATTGAATTTTTTCATGGGTATTACTGTCTTCAATGTGCAAAGTTTTCCTTTCAACTCATTTACCTTGTGTCATTTTTACACATCTCACCTTTGTGTTGAAATATTATTGTTAGAATATTTAGATATTGGGAATGGTTTGTGCTTTTGCTGCATTGTACACTAGAATCTGACAATCAATTAGAAAAATAGTTTTGGTGTATCACCACTCTTAGAACATAATTTCCTTTTCTGAAAATTTCTTACTCTTTTCCTTTTAAACAAGTTGGTTTAGTAGATATTGTCTTGCAGAGACATACAAGGAACCAACCTTTTCAATCTAGAGGTCTATTTCCTCCATAAGCATACCCATAGGCCTAGAAATGTTCTAACATTTCCCAAATCTAGAAGAGGACTGAACACTCTCTTCTAGGGTGTAAGATTTGGAGCCAACACTACCCTTTGGGAAAATGAAAGTGTCCTTCAAAAAATTATGTGATGATCCTTCAAAAAAATTGTTTCAGATAAAAAGTCTGAAATAATTTTGATACTTAGACAAAACCTAAAGTCTTCCTTTCATGAAATATTGATGTATTCTAATTGTCCCTTTAGAACTTTTATGAGCAAAAGTAAATTATCAATGACATGAAAAAAATTAAATGATAAGGGTGTCAATTTGACCTGTGGGGTCAAAATTATCAACATATTGGTGATTCTTCTAGGAAGTATGCCTGTTATGCTTGAGAACTCAGATCATATACACAACATTTGAACTCATAAAATAATGGTAAGTCTAGTCTATGACTGTAATTATAACCTCTGATCTAAAAAAAACAACCTTCATCCTCCAAAGAAGAAGGGGAACACACAAAGTAGGGAAAACTAACTAAAAAGCAAATGTACAAACAAGCACTTATTAGGACAAAACAAAATCAAACTAATATGCTTGAACAACACTTGGAGGAAAGCAAAATAAACTATGTACAAGGAACTTTGATCTTCAGTAGCAATGCTTTAAATGTATCCCATTTACTGGGATTGGAAGCTTGTCACCATCCATCTTTGCAAGTTGAAAGGCATTGTGGGATTCGGAGCTGAAGATTGTGTATGGGCCACTCTAAAGGGAATCAAAATTCATGTGCCTTCTTAGTTTAGCTCTATCCTCATCCCACTTGAAGACCAAATATCTTTCTTTGAAACTCCATGAAGAAGCTTCTTTGTTAAGATCTCTCTTCACTTGTGATTGATGAATCTCCATGGCTAACATAGACTAGTTTCTTATCTCTTCCATCTCTATAAGCTCGACATACTTGATCTCCATATGATCGTTCTCTAACAACTCAAGCTGATGCATTAGTTATAAAGCAAGAAACTCAAGAAAAATAGGTAACCTTGATTCCTTACCATATACCAGCTTTTATGGAGAGTTGGTTATTGATCTTTTGTAGGTGATCCTATCAGCCCATAGAGCTGACTTTGACTTGAGGTGCTACGATCTTTTATTATCTTCAATAGTCCTTATGATCCTCAATAGGTTATTATTTGTAGATTCAACAAGACCATTGCCTTTTGGATAATAGTTTGATGAAGTGCTAAGATAAATTCCATGTTGGGCAGCCCATTGACTGATCCTAGATCTCATACAAGCCATTATATTATCATAAATAATAGTTGAAAGAACTCTAAATCTAGTAAGCAAACCTTCATAGAAATCAAGAACATTAGTTTCCTTTGCTTCTTTCAATGCCACTATGTCTGTCCAACATGTGAAGTAATATGTAGTAGTTAGAATCCATTTATGTCCTAAATTTGAAGGAGGATTTATGATACCAATAAAGTCCAATCTCCATTGGACAAAGCACTTATCCACCGTAATTGGTTGAAGAGGTAAAGCTTCAAGTTTCACTTTTCCTACAAACATAACACACTATTTGCACTTTCTTACCCATGCATGACAATCACCAAATATAGTAGGCCAATAGTTACCACCTCTCATGATATTAAAGGATGTAGTTCTTGTAAAAAAATGTCATCCACCATGTCCATCATGGAATTCTTCAATCAATTTCTGAGTTTGGCTTGGCTCAATACATCTTAGCAACATGTCATTGATGTCTTTCTTGAACAAAACACCATCAATAAGTAAAAATGGAATTGATTGCAACCTGAAATATCTTTTTTTTAAAGAATTTAGATGAGAGGGATAAATACCATCTTGGAGATAGCTTACTAAATCATGAAACTATCTAAAATCTGAGGCATGACCAACTATAACCTCTTCATCATTTGACACCAAAACAACCTCATTAGTCTCTTTCAAGTCTTGAGCTAGATTTTCACAAAGTTTTTTGCCTCTAATCAGCTTTGCCACCTTAATTTCCACATTATGCTCCATTACCTTAGTTATCCAACCAGCTCTCTTATCATTTATATCTTTATTCAAAAAGAACTCCTTGATGCTTGGATGAGGAATCATTAGGTGTATCTTATTGTTAGACAAAAAAATCTAAACATTTAAAGAGATCTTATAGCTAAAAGTACATGTTTTTTAATAAAAGAATACCTTGTTTTATACTCTTCCAAGATTTGACTAAAGAAATCTATTGGCTGCTCCAAAGCCTCATGATTTTGTTGCATAATGATGCCTAAAATGCTGTCCATGTTAGCATATGTATACAAAATTAAATCTTTTGTGAAATCTAGATTTATAAGTGTATGAACACTAGCTATGGCCTTCTTAATATCTTCAAAACTTTTAACTCCTTTGGACCAGCTGAAGCTCCGCTTCTTCTTTTTCATAGTTGTAAGTGGCTTAACTAAAATGGTAAAATATGAAATATACCTTCTTATGAATTTGATCTTCCCAAAGAAGATTTGCACAACCTTTTTATGCTTAGGCAAAGAGAGTGCAAGAATGGAGTCTATCCTTTCAGAATCTATGCTTAAACCATGCTTTGAAACAACATGTTCAAGAAGCTTATCTTCATGAACTGAGAAGACACACTTTTTGGGATTTAAAGATACCCCAAATTGCCTACACCTTTCAAACTCTTGCTTGAGATGAACCATGTGATCACCTGCATTCTTTGAAAATACTATTAAATCATCTAAATAAATAAGTAAAAACTTGTTAAGAAGGCCTTGAAATACCATGTCCATGGCTCTTTGAAAGGTTTCTCCAGCATTAGATAAACCAAATGGCATCTTTATATATGAAAATGTTCCACACTTTGTTATGAAGGTTGTCTTAAATTGGTCCTCTTCTTTGACTAAAATCTGATTATAGCACTATATCCTTCCAACAAAGAAAACTTCTCTGAACCTACAACCAACTATAATTTTTTTCCATTGATGGCAATGGATAGTGATCTTTAAGTGAAGCCTCATTCAAATCATGGAAGTCAACACACAATCTAATCTCACCATTCTTTTTCCATACCGGGACAAGATTTGCCACCCAAGTTGAGTGCTTGATTAAAAATATAATAACTGACTCTATGATCTTGTGAAGCTTAGCTCTCATCAAAGGCTCAAGCTTAGGATTGATGGGCCTTTGTCTTTGTCTCACTAGTTTAGTTTTAGCTTCTAACTCAAAGGTGTATTGAGCTAGACTTGGGTCAAACCCCTTGAGATCACTATATTGCCATGCAAATATATCAGAAAAACTTGTGCATAACTTAATGAAAGATTATTTTTGTGAAGGAGTGCATACCTTAACCAACTTCAAAATTTTACCAGTTGCAATCTCTACATTAACATAGTACTCTTGTTTTACTGATAAGGATGAATTCTCTTTCCTTAACTCATCATCACCACTGAAAATATTCTTAAGTGTGCCAAATCCCTTGGGCAACTTATTTATTTTTAGTTGCATAATCTGATCACCATACTACTGCAAGTGCTTTGATTGGTATCTTGAAGAAAATTCAGCCTCTTCTTGCAAGAATCTCATGATCTAATTATCATCTTTGAACACTTGTCAATTCTCATGATTATCTGGAATAGAAGGCTTTACAACCACCTTTATGTGTGACTATTTTTTTTTGCTTTTTACATTAGTTGGGATACTAAATTGTGTCCCAATGACAACCAACCTATTTGCATGTTTATTCTCACCTCTTGGTATTGCTTGAATGTTAAAATCTTGGAAATATTCAAGTAAGTCCCATATTCTATGAATTTAAGACTTACGAAATAAATTTTTACATATATTCAAACCTCTTACTTGGTGGACTACAAGCTCACTATCAACAAACACTTACAAAGTATTGACTTTCATCTTCCTATCCCACTGCAAACTGTGAACTAGTACTTAATACTCAACAACATTGTTTGAACAACCAAACTAAAATTTAATAGAAGAGAAATACCTTTGATTTTTTGGAGAAACCAACATCATTCCAACTTTGGTTCCATGCTTATTTCTTGATCCATCAAAGTATAATTGCCATAGACCTTTACTAGACTCATCATCCTTAACCATGGTTGGAATTGGTGCATCATTCTCATAAAGGTAATACACACCAAGTCCTTCTTCTTCAATCATATTACAAGGATCATGCTCATGCAAAGTGGAAGCCCACTCATCAAGAAACAAATTTGTAACTCCATCTAAAGGTGATCCATTTTTTATTTCACTATTTTCTAGCACATCATATGAAATGATACAATTAGTGTTCAAAACACTTGACATATATGGCTCCATATAGAAATGTGTAATAGTTTTAGAATGAATATTTACCTTGGTACCATACCTATTTATAAATAATAAATAAGTCCAATCGACTGATAAATATCCCCTAATCTTTGAAGTGAAGTCCCTTGAAAGGCACATAGAAAAGTAAGGAGGTAAGTCTACCATAACATCATCTTGTTGAATAGTAACATCGGGATAAACATGTAACATCAAATTTAGATCTTTGATGATTCCTAGCATCTTTGTTGGTGACCCATCCAAATACAATACCCCTTTAATATTTGGCTCATAAATAAGGTCGAGCTTGTCTACAATCTGTTTGGGCATGATTGTACCACTAGCTCCACTATCCACCATACAATTACAAACCAAAGTATCACCTACTATCAAAGAAAGGTAAAAAGGAGTTTTATTTGATTTTACTTTATTTTTTTCCACCTTTTCTATCTTATTTACTTGTTGTACTTGTTGCTTAGTTGGTTGATCCGAATTAGTAAAGACAATACCTTCTTTCTCAACCAGTTTTGAAGATAATTTGAGAGCTAAAAGCTCTTAGATGAACATATATTTTTATCCTAGAATGGAAAGATAATCTCACATGATAATGATGATATTATAATTCTTAATTTTATACACTATACTAAAATGATATCCACTAACCTTTGGTTGCACTTTTTGAAGCATTGGTTGTTCACAAACTAGAGGTAGTTGATGAAATTTACTAGCCTCTATATTTTGATTTTTTTGAGTTCTAGGGGTATAACGTTGTTCCTTTTTACTCTTAGAAACAAAATTATGAGTATTTTAATCCTTTTTCACCTACTACAACTCATCAATGGCTCTTATTTTACCTCTAGTTATAGTTGTAACTTGACCACTTGAATTGTTAATTTCAACACCCTGAGTAAAAATAACATGATCATCCACTCGCCAATTTACATTAATGGCATTAGGATATATTTGAACTTATTGAGTCTCTCTTTGTGACAAAACCTATATCTTGGTAATGAATTCCTTGAAAATAAAACTCTTCTTATGCCATTTGTGGCATAGTGATGTTTTGTGATACCAAGGCTTGGTTTTGAGCATCATTGAGATTTGAGGACTGCCAACCTAAATCATGCATCAAGTTGTTTTGAGGTGGGGTGGGAACAATATACTTTGTAGTGGAAGGATCATTAAGATCAAGGGCAATATATGTCTTAGCTAGAGTTATGGCTCCTTGTGTTTGAGAAGGTGGTATATTCTCTCTAAAACTTTGATAAGGAGGCCTTTGATCTTTGAAGTGATGATAGGTGGTCTAATTTTGTTGTTGATAGAGCCTATTAGCATAAAATTATTGTCTCTTGAGTTGCACTATTTCATTCCCAAAATATTTCAATAAGCTTTTCAACTCTCCTATCTCACTAGTTTGACTAGTATGGGCTACAATTTGAGATCGAGGTGCTGGAATAAGAGCTAAAGATGAGATTTGAGGAACTTGAGGGGTTGGTATAAAACTTATTTTTAGAAATATAGACATTAGAGGTCTTAGAGAAAGCTTACCAGCTTGTATCAAACTATTTTCTGCCCTTATTGTAATCTCATAAGCATCTGGCAAGGTAGTACCACCCATTAACTATATCATCACACTAATGTCAGAATTAAGGGATTTCAAATAGTATAAAAATTCATATTCAAGGGATGACCTTATCAACATAGGTATTCTAGTCCATGTCTTTTGGAATCTCAGGTTAAAATTAGACATGAACTCATGAGGAGCTTTGTTTATGGTGGTTAATTTCTCAACTAAAGATAGGTGATCATATTTGTCATCAAATTGCTTGACTAAGGCTACACCCAATTCATCCCAAGTAAAAATGGAGTTTAGTGGGAGATTTATATACCATTTCAATTCTTTTCCTTTGAAAGAAGCAACAAGCAATCTGATATGAACATTATTTTCAACAACATTATGGACTGAACAAAAATTAGCTACAACTTGGATATGCTCAATAGGAGTTGTTTGATTTTATCCTGAGAAGAATGGGATGTTATTGAGGGAAGACACAAGAATGTCATCAAATTAGGCTAAATTTAGTGGGATACCTTTATTGAATGGAATAAACACTTGATTTTTGATGGCCATTTGGATAATGGGGTTTGTAGTGGTTAGAACAGTAAGATAACCAGGAGACAAATACTATTTTTGAGGATATGGTTTTGCCCTCTTAAACCTTGATTTCTTATATGATATAATTTTAAAAGGAATACCTTTACTTGTTGACCTTATGATAACCTTTGGAATGAATGAATTGCCTAAATTATGTTATGAGCTCTACAACTAGATGCTGGTGATGATGAATATCTTCTTTTGCTACAAAAACTTCTTCATATATGAAAAAAATTCTTTGAGGTCCAACCTAGCATGCCAAAAACTATTTTCAATCAGACTCAAAACCTTATGAAGGTAGTTTTAGGCCTTCGCAGTCTACTGAAACATGGAAACAATCCTAGGCTGTGGGTAACCTAATTAGTGGATTGAATCTCTAAATTTTAAGGGCTAGCTCCCTTTAGTGTACCAATTAGGATCTCTATTCTAGATAAAAACTATAGGGGAAAAGGGGAAACTTGAAAGTAAATCCTATTTAATGATGGTGATACACTTGAATTTTGGTTGATCCACATAATTTGAGCTTCTTAAAACATTGATCAGATAATAAACAAATTGAATTTTTAACCCCAATTGACCTTTACACATCAATATTTCATGAAAAGGTTCTATCTCGTGATCAAAACTTGAGGTAAATGATGGAATAGGCCTGATTCAAGGCACTAACCAACCACTTATATCTATTGTAACTTTATCTAAAAGACATTAAACATAGAACATGACCTGGATAATCTGATCAACTAGTAACTAGGTAAGAATCAAGACTTGATACGAAAGAAAATTCTATCACATATGATAATCACTAACATAAATACACTATACCAACACCTTAGAGTCTGAAAATTAGCCTTCTATTAATCTGAAAAGGTTACACATCACAAATTTTTGGTAGAGTATGGTCTTCCCAAAAAGAGGATACAAATCAAGGCTAAAAAGTCAACTTATATAGAGACATATACAATATGCAAGAGATTGGTGCTAAAAATAGAAGAGGAGGTCAACTCTTACATTAACCAAGTCCAACTTGAGCTATCATAGCCTTCAAATAATATTATTTTTGTATTATGTCTTGCATGAAAATATCTTTGGCATTGAAAATGATGGAAAGCTTAATCTTGAGTTAAAACCTTCATCATGCATTATGCTATGCCAATCTCCAAATCTAAATTACTGAAAATGTTGAAAGCTTGAACTTGAAGCTGAGTTGGATCATTGCATGCAAGAGATGACTAGGAGACAAGCATGGCTTCAACAAATAGTCAACTGAATCTTTGACCAATCAACTATAAATAGCTTTCCACCATTAAACTCCTTGAGCCTTTTATGTATTCGAGTCTCTATTTTAGAAATAAAAGAATCATGCCTAAAGGTAACTACACATCTTTGAATGATTTGATTATTTCATTTATTATTTGGCATTGTCTTTACTCTAGTCTCAGACTGTAGATCTTCTTATAGATGGGAAAAAAATACTTTATTGGATTTTTGCATGTTCCTGCTTGTCCTAGATGCATCTAATCTTGCTTAGGCCACTTTGCATGCTCTGTATGTATTAATTTGACATTCATTTGGGCTCTTTGTCTTAGATTTTTCCTTTGTCCTATATTTTTTTGGGAATTTGTTCTCATTCTTTCCCTTCGAGCTTATTACCCGTGGCTTTATACCTTATGTATTTCCTTTGGACAAAAATTCCAAAGGAATTATATCTTCAGGCTCTTTATCTTTTGTCACTTTCCCATAGACAATTTTTGTGAGAATTGTTCATCCTTTTTGATTGGTTCATTTGCCCTTCTATTTCCTTCGGATAAAAAGTCTGAAGGAATTCTTTTAGAACTGCTCCTTTCTTCATTTAATTATTTTGGGCTTCTCTTTATTTATTTCCTTTGGACAAAAGTATGAAGGAATTCTCATAAATAAAACACTTACAAATTACCCTATGGGCTTTCAAAACTACCCTTTAAGTTTTTTGACATGGTCCTCCTCTTTGAAAAGTGCCCTATTTTGCCTTGAAAAGAACCTCCTGAAGGGAACAACCCCTTCAGACTTTTTACCAGTGACGCTTCAGGACCTTGCCTAAGATCTTTTCCTTTGAACATATTTTTTGAAGGAATTAATGCCTTTAGTTTGAACAATTCCATGGGTAAATATTTCAAAATAATTCTTTTAGATAATTTGTCTGAAAGAATTCCTTCAGACTTTTCTTTTTGGCCTTTTCCTTTGATCCTTCCCTATAGGTAACTTGTATGAAAGAATTCTTTTATACTTTTTTAAAGGTCCACTTTTCTTTGAAATTTCCTTTTTCTGAAGGTCAGATACCCTTCGACAAAGTTAGAAAGGGACTTCAGGAAAATGAACAAGCCCTTCAGAATTTTTGATAATGTCCTTCGGGCTTTTACAAATGGTCCTTTTCAGCAACTTTGAGATGAACTCTTCTGAAAGATCCCTTTAGACTTATTAGAATGGTCCACTTGCCCTTCAAACTTTTTGTAAAGGACCCTTTGGAATTGATGAAATGACCCTTTTGCAAATGAATGAACCCTTCAGTAAATAAAAATTGCCCTTCAAGAAATGATGTGATGATCCTTCAAAAAAGTTGTTTCAAACAAAAAGTCCAAAATAATTATAATACTTAGACAAAACTTGAATACTTCCTTTTGCAAAAGCTTGAAGTATTTAGACTGTCCCTTTATAAATGCTCTGATCAAAAGCAAATTGGAAATGACATGAAAAGCTTCAAATGATAAGGGTGGCAATTTGACCTATGGGGTCAAAATTGTCAACACTTTCACCTCCTCTCGTACCCCCATTTTTAGATAATCTTCCATCTTTACCAGGGGGTTTAAGGGATAATTATCCATGTAAATAGTTTTAAGTCTTTTTCTAGATCCTTTAGAGGTCCAATTTTCACTAGTGTGTGGATTACCAGGAATATCATTCAAACAATCAGTATAAGCAAACACAGTTAGGGCCCCCTTATTAGGGGATATGTCCATCAGAGGCTCAATATACTCAAATATATTTTTAGGAGGGGACTCAATCTTATTATCTGGTTTCAAATCAAAAGTTTTCTATTGAACAACTTGACGATCATCTAAAACCTCAAAGGGTCCCCCTTTGGAGAAAGGAAAAACGTCAACCATTTCCTTATCAAGTTGTTGTTGGGGGTTTACCACTATAAAAATAAGCATGGTTTGTTCCATTTACTCAATTTGATTACCCTTATCTTCATCAAAAGATAAATCATTAACTTTAGGGGGAGGAGTTCTAATGGGGGGAGATTCCCTAGCACCATTCTCATGGGAAGCTACTTTACACTCAAAGAACCTTGAACTACCTTTTATTTTAGGTTCGTTACCAGGGGGTGTTATACCTTCCTTAAATTCAAATTTGAAAATGGGATTAACAATGTTTCTAGGTCCTCCATTCAAGGTGGGAGGGGATTGGACAAAATGTCTATGCTATTGAGTTTGGGGTCTTTTTGAACTTCTTTATCAATGTTTATATTAGATGGCATCAAATGGAAATTTTTCCTCATATGACCATATTTTTTACTTAAAAAACATGCATTGAGGCCTCCAAACTTTTAGTCAGGCATACACAAGAGCACCCATTAATTTAAAAAATGAGGGATTCTAAAAAATCTTCCATTGGGTCTAAATAAATTAGAACCCATTCATTAATATGGGTCAGAGACATTATGGTATCTTCAGACCTAAAAACCTCTCCCAAGGGTCTCAGGGCCTAAGGGAGAAAATTACACAACTAGAGAGGGACGTTTTCAATGTCCACCCATCTAGGGATCATTTTAAAAATCAAATCTTAACATTCAAGATCAAGGTTCTAGGGAAACACTTTAAAAAAATATTGGCCCACATTCCACATTGATTTGTTAAGAACTCTTCTCTACATGTTGGAGTTTTTAAAAAGAGCCAAAAAAACCATTTTTGGAACATTCTATAGAAACTAACATAGATACCCATTTTCTCACCCCATACTGAATTTAACCAATTATCAAAGAAATTTCTTGATGGAAGAGCATTTCTATTCAAACAGACAAAGAAAACCTAAATATTTTTCAATCATGCTTCTTCCATAATCAAATCTTGTTCCATGGTTGAATTAGGAAGAAGGAAAAGGGTTTTACCAAAGCTAGGGAACTTACCATCTTGTCCTTCATTGCATCGTCTTGTTCCATCCTTAGACACCCTGCATGAACTAACAACGAATTTTTCACCTTGTGAATGCTTAGCAAATTCTTACTACCACAACATTTCACTAAAGAGTTTTCTATTGTCATCTATTTTTAACCACCCCTCACATAATAAATTCAGGGCATTCTTTAAATGAAACTAATTAACCTCCATTTTCATTAATATTGCTATCAACAAGATACTCCACATGGTTCAGATCACTTCTATCACCTTATTTTATATGACTTCAATATTAATTATAATTAATCTCAATCCTAGTATGTATCCTCATATCAAAGGATAGGGGGAGAGGAATGCAAAATAAGGACCTAATAAGAACTAGTAAGCTACATACAAGAAGACAAGAATAAAAATAAAATCATCCAAAAAAGCATAAATAAAATAGCAACAATAACGATGGACCCCAAAGATCCACCACACATTCAACCATTCATGAACCAAGGAAGAAAAGGGGACCAAGATAGAGGGAAGCAAGCAAGAATCACTATCAATGGAGGTTAATTTTCATCTCCCCAGTGCAGAGCTCCACCTTGCTCTCTCAATCAATTATAAAATATAATCAAAACTTATTATTTTTCAAATAGTTTAATATTTATAGTCTACAATGTTATGATAAATCCCCCTCAACCAATGACTTTAATTTTTTATATAACAATCAAATTATATCATGGATGCTATATATGATAATGATGACTACTAATACATATAATTATATATGTAGATATCTAGTCATATTCCATAAATATCTATGTGGTTTCCGTTGGAAGACTGAGTTTTTTTATAATATGATGAGTGAAAGTTACATTGAATATATTTTTATTCGTATTAAAATATCACCCATTGCATCACATTTTACTCTTATCTACATTATGTGGGGTTTACATGATGTAAAATAAATGTTTTGGGAGGGATATTGAAAATGAGCTTTCTTATATAATGTCATAGCTAAAATTTAGAATCTAACAAAACTAGGAAAATGACATGCATACGAATCCTATTCTAAATCCAAACTAAACCTCCAATAGACTTAATAAAACAAGAGAAAAATAAACATAGAATTATTTATAAAATCATTTAGAATACATCATCACCTTCTCCATTGTGAATTTTGATTTGGTCTTGCTTCTTAGAATGTGGGTGCTCAATTCATTCTCCAAACAAAGGTAAATTGGGCAACATATAATTACATAAACTTAATTTCTCAATAGACGTGTAGGATGAAAATGATAGAAATTCGATAGATTAATGGTGGTTGTTAAAAATAAATGATGACACTTTAATTTATATACTTGTGAATGAGGAGATGAATGATTGTGAATAATCTATTTTTTTTTATAATGATAATTATCAACAGTTGGATTTGAGTCCTCATCCAAGTAGAAGAGACTAATTCCTCATGTTTGTGAGAGAAAATATGAAATTTAGTTGGTAGTTGAATGAATCATCATGAATGGGTCAAGATAATTGAGTGACTCACCATATTAGTCTAAATGTTTAATGGCGACTCAACAATTGGTTGAGGAAGTTAAAGAGGTGGTTGGATGACTCAACACTTTGTTGAGATAAGTGTGGAAGATGTTCGGATGAGGTAAATTTTTTGGATTTTAATTAATTTTGAATAATTATGTGTGCAAGATTAATTATTTAATAAATTATTTATAAATAGATAGAAATGATGTTAGTGGAAAATTCAAATTTGAGATAGTGATTTAGTGTATTGATTTAAAAAAAAGTTAATTATGACATTAAATTGTAAAATTTAGGTGTATACATTTTCCACTCTTTAAAATAGTGTTGAAAATAGAAGAAGCAATGAATTTCAAAGAATAAATAAAATGTGGAGTGAAAATGGATGGGAAAATATAATGCCCCATGTGGCTTTGAAACTAAATGATGCCCCTTTGAGTGTTCATACGAGGGAATGGGTGTGGGTGAACACTCAAAATGAAGGATATATAGATACATGGATAAATGATGTAGGTAATAACACCATTTAATAGAATTACAAGTCTCAATAAAATGCTTGAATGATTGTAGTTATATGTAAAAATGATTTACCCAAAGTGGATTGGTGCTAGGAAGATGATTTGAAAAATAAGATTTCATGTTTTAAATTGCACACTTGGATTGTGCCCCAAGAAATGATATATGGGAGAGGTTGGATGTGGTAATGATATATCCCATTTATGAGATGTGGGCCATAAAATAAGAAATAAATTTTATAAGGATGATTGATAAAATTTTAATAGATTCATTTTCAAGCTAAAATAAAGATATTGAGTAATCTGATGAATTGGAAGTATGCTGTGAATTTTGTATGAGATTAATCCATAAATGTTACAAACCCACTTGAGCTAAATCTTACACATTTTGATTTGTTTTAATGATGGAATGATTTATATGTAAAAAAACATGGATGTCATGATTTTTTAGTTCTCAATCGACAGGTGCAATAGATTGAATGTAAAGATTAGGGAAATGATTAAATTGATGGTTTGATTTAGTTGATTGATGTGAAAGCATAATGCAAGAAGTGAATTAACTGGATAAGTTAATTATGATTGATCACATGATTGGATATCATTGATTTAATTTATTGTTGGTAGATATAATTGGTTATGGGATGCATGGTTTAACTTTCCTGATGGAATATTGATGAAGCACACTAAGTTTTTTAGGGAGTTACCTATGGGTGATTGACATGAATGTGAAGTTAGATTGTTATTATTTGAATGGGTTGATGTGGGTTATAGATGTGATGCATGTTTTGATATGGAAGAACTATGTGGATTAGGTGAATAACTAATTTTGATAGTCTTTACATGGATTTCCAACATTATGTTCTGACATGAATTGAGCAACATTTATTTTTATGTGGTGTAAGATAATATGTACCAATGGTATGGAAAAACTATGATGTCTATTATGTTATACACATAAGAATTGATAGAGTCAAAATTTAAATACTTAATGAATCATGATATGGAAGATCATAATAAAATTGTTTGTAATTCACATAGTGACCTAGACTCAAAATAAAAGCAACAATGAAAACAAAATAAAAAAGTGTTTGAAACAATGAAACCAAGTAAGGAAAACAAACAAGTAAACAAACAATAGTACAAGAAATTAAAACACATAATTTTTAAAAAAAAGAAAAAAAATAAATGGTTAGTATATACAAGTAAAAAAATGTGTTTTTGGATCTATTTGGTTAGAGTAAAACCATTTTTCATATGAGATATTTAACAATGATAACTATTTGATGAGTAACCCATATAAAGGATGACTAGGGTATGCTAACTAAGAACAAGGGATGTTTTAGATTTTTTTTGGGTTTTATATTATTTTTATATTTTATTATATTTTTGGGTGATGGTGGTCGAGATGACCTCATATACCCCATGTAAATGAGTGTTGCCTACATAATTCATATGGACCTCAGATCGATGTAATTCTCTCAATGAGGGAAGAAATGGAAAATGATGATAGTAGGAAAGATTATAATTATTATATGAAAGGTGCCCTCATAATAAATGATGATGTTTTATTATGGATAAGTGTTGTTTTGTTGGATGGATGAATGATTTATATAAGGATTATGTACAAGTGTCTACTAAAACATGAACAAAGGTGTATCTATGTAATTGTGAAGATCAAACCTTAAACTAAAATGTCATAGGAAAATGAAAATATAAGATCTATATAAATGGATAATGGATGGAAAATGCTAGGGGATGCCCCCAAGTAATTAAGATATATATAGACAATGGTTTATGCATGGCGCAAAAAATAGTTTTCACCATGGTACTTGTCCAAAGCATCATAAGAATGGTTTTAAGTTTTGGATGGATTATTTTTATTTAAATATATATTTTTTTAATTTTATATATATATATATATATTTGATTTTTTATAGATACATATATAAAACAACACTAGAGTATTTTAGACATGGTAGAGCTTGAGATGCATGATGTTTATAGGTTCATCAAGCTCTTTTCCTCCTTTTGTTTCTAGTTTGTAAGCACACAATCTGTATTTGGAAATGATAATGTATAGAACTAACCAATTAAGTTCAAACCTGTCTTTAGTTTCATGAGCAATGTTGGTATTACATTGGTTTTATTTCAAAACAAGGTTTCCTATTTCAAACTCTCTAGATCTAATTTTCTTTTTATTTATATGATGGAGATGGTTTTGACAAGCTTGTATATGGTTAATAACATTAATATATTTTTCATCTAGGAGATTGAGCTCATGAAGCCTTGAGATTGAATGTGTTTCATCATTAACAAGATTTTTAAAATATATTTTTAACGATGAAAGCTCAATTTTAATAGGTAAGATGGATTCAGTGCTGTAAAAAAGTGAATATAAATTTGACCCCAAGGGTGTGTTAATGCTAGTATGGTAAGACCAAAAAGTAGGGTAAAATTGTAAATTTAAATCACAACTGGCATCATTAACAACACGCTTTAGGATTTTGAGTATATTTTTGTTTGATGCCTCTATTTGACCATTGATTTGGGGATAGTATGGTGTGGAAAATTTGTACTTTATATGGTATGTTTGGCAAAGGCTCTTAACATCTTTGTTTTTTAAGGACTTACCATTATTAGATATAATTGTGGAAGGGATACCATAATGGAAAATTATATGATTTAAGATAAAATTGGAAATTTGTTTACCAATTATATAGGTTAGCATAATGACTTTGACACACTTAGTAAAGTACTCAGTGGCGGTGATTATATGTTATGACCATATAAAGAATTGGGATTTTTTTTTAATGAGGTCTAATCATCATGTGGATAAGGGCCATGGAGTGGTAATGTGTTTCAAGGCTTGTGATGGAGCATGGATTAGGTCACCATGTTTTTGGCATGGGACACATTTATTGAAATATTGGCATGAATTAGTTTCCATCATTGGTCAGTAATATTTGACATGTAGATTTTTATTTCAAGGACCATGCCACTAGTATGAACACCAAAAATACCATTGTGAACTTCCTTAACTATCTTTCATATTTTAAAAACTATAATAAAGTTCCATCATAACCCCTATGATATAATGTATTTCCAAGAATGGTAAAGCAAGAAGATTGTTGAATGAAGGATTTTTTATGATTGTGGGATAAGTTGTGAGGGATAAAATTATCATGAAGGTATGTGTATATATCTTGGTACCAAGGGGAATTAGGACCAACAACCTCACAAACCATTTGAGATTCGAGAGTGTCATACGGTGGACACATCAATTGATCAATAAAGAACTAGTTGTGACTATTGAGATCAGACAATGCACAAGTTGAGGTGAGAGATTACATTGTAAAATAATGTCTTCACAAAAATATAATAATGTATTATTTTAGGTTATATACTTACAAACAGGTGAAATATTATAAATCTTTCACATGGTGGTTATGGGACTCAACTAACATTCCCATGAACTAACTAACCTACTAATAATAAACCAACAAATTGGATCAGCCAACCCAATAAACCCCCTTGATTTAATAAGGGGTATATAAGATGATCTAGATCTGTGACTATGAAGTCATCAAAATTATTTTTTGCACCTAAAATTGACATGTTATACATCATGGTATTGACCAAAACTAATGTCGCTCCATATAGAAGCTTGACCCATGATTTTTGGCATAAACGCTGATAAATATGATGAAATCTTACTCATCCCTTATGATCATCATGTTGTACTGTAATAGAACATGATCAAAGCCTATTCAACCACATAGATCCACATAAGGTCTCACATATAAACTCATCCAAGTGACTATTCAGTACTATGTATGTCACATCTCCTTGATGTACAAATTTTTTTGATGACCTATGCGCAATAATGAAGGTGTTATCTACCCCTGTCAACTCATATAATCATCAATGACTGATTGAAAGCCATGAAATATCTTCCCCCCATTAGGAAAGAGGTGAGAATCCCTTGCAACAAAAAAATAAATAAAAAATACTCTATATTCTCCTCATCATGAATATTAATGAAGTGAAGAAAACAAAAATTAAAACTAAAATAAGCATACTACTACCAAAATTGATATTTAAGCATTTAAACCCAAAATTGGAGCGGATAACTAACTAAAAAATGGAAATTATCCTCTAGCCTCTAATAGATCCTCCAACCTCCACTTTAAAACTTACACTTTGTCAATCAAAAGAATTCTAATGGACTTGTAAGCTATGTCTTCAAAATCTTAGATGATAAATATAATAACACAAGCATGAAATGACATGAGAAAGTTATTCATTTTTAAGGTGTCAATTTATACTAAAAATGTAGCTTCATACATCATTATTAATAAATTTATACTAAAAATCATATAAAGAATCTTCAAATCACAAAATTAACCATTTTGATGTGTCTAGTATGTCTTAAAATATAGAGATAGACTAGTCACATGTCCACCTTCGCACAAACTCGCGACTAGATAGAAAAGTCATAAAAAGTGTCAAAAATCATGCAACGTACACCCTTGTATCTCCAATTACAAATATTATTTTAAATCTAAAAATATTTTTCAGCTAATTTGGGTCAAACAGAGGCCAACCAAAAAAGAGCATTTTGGAGGTTCTTAACTCTTTACGTCTCTTTAACAAGTGATTGACAAAATAAATTTGACCAAATCCTCTTCAATTTTTCATGGAATGTAATAGGAATATTTTATTTATACATTGTATTTATGAATTATGAAAAATTATATATATATATATATATATATATATATATATATATATATATATATATACATACATACATGTAAAAAATCATGCACTTGAATTTTCACTAGGGAAAGTGAAAATATTCTTTATTTGTGGGGTCCACTTAGTAATTTGAACTCGATGTATATGAATGTATAGTTTTTATTTTAATAAATTTCAACATAGAATTAATTCCAATGTAGAAGTAAGCATAAGTAAGCTTTTTAGGTGTAGTAGTTTCTCCCCAAAGCTTCCCAGGTTGTAATACTATTGTTTAACACTGCAAATTACTTTAAACACCATGAAAATGGTGTGAAATGCCATAAACACCATAAAATTGGATACGTATAAATTAAAAATATTTTTTCTAGTGGTATATGTCATATTGCTAACCCCTCAAGACATTTTAGACCTAAAAATGTAATAAATAATATTTTAGGCTTAATCTAATTCAAATATTACATGTACTCTTCAATGCAATATGTAGAAGCTTCACAAAAAAATGTAGGCCATTTAAATGGAATTTTATAGGGCATGGGCTGTACAAAAATGAGTTTTACAAGTTTTGGTCCTTACAACTAGGGTTTAACCTAAAATATGTTGTATCAAGTTATACAATGTGAACATTATGAAGATTTTGGGCATATAAAATTGAGTTTTGAATCCTTTGGGTTATGTTGCCTCAACAATGGCTAAAAATATGAGTTTTGGAATTGTGGGGGACATACAATTTAGATTTATCTAATAAATAAATATTGTCAAAAATAAAAAATGATTTCACCTTTATCTCTCCTTCACATTTTTTGAATCATTAAGCTTGCATCTGTGCCTTCATTCCTCCGTAACCTTGTTATAGTACCACTATTGAGGTCAAGGAATGCATAGGTTGAGGTGAGAGATTACATTTTAAAATAATTTCTTTCACCAAAAAATATAATAATGTATTATTTTGGATTGTATATTTATAAATAGGTGAAAGCTTATAAATCTTTCATGAGGTGGTTATGAGACCCAAATAACATTCTCATGAACCAACTAATCTACTAACAATAAACTAACAAAATGAAAACATAAGGTAAATAAAGTTTGGATCAACCAACCCAATAATGTCTGCCATATGGATGCATTTTAAGGAGTGAAACAATCATGGCCATGGCATCGACTGACCTAATATTAAATTGAGGAACTTTTTCAAATTATATGGATTGAAAGCATTATTTAAGATTATCCACCATCCATTTATAAGGAATTATCTTATCATCTTTAGCTTGGTATTCATCAGTTACTTATTTTATGATTAGTCATGAATCCCAAAAAATAGGAGATGTTGGATATTCCACTAAATTGTGAGCTTGAGGCCAAAAATAAGAGATTAATATTCTAATATGTTATTGATACAAGGGAATCATATCTGAAATGATTTCTAAATGGAATCACCATGTGGATTGATGAGCAAAATACGTGCCTCAGATCCATGACTTGTGAAAGATCCTTCAAAGTGTAACTACCATTAAATTGATTCATCTAAGTACATGATAGCTTCATATGGAAAATACATTATCAAAGGTTTAATATATATTAAAGGTGATTCTACCAAGGCATGTGCAAGTACTTGTATTTTGATAGCTTTTTGGTTGACATACTCTATATCAAAATCACTTAGAAGCATGACCCACTTAACCATTCTCCCTATTATATATGATTTGGAAAGGATATTCTTAAGTGGATCAACTTTGGAAATGATTTTGGTTTGATTATTAAGCATGTATTGTTGAAATTTTAGGGAAGTAAAAAACAAATACTAGACATGCTTTCTTGATGTCATAATACTTTAGTTCATAGGATACCTAGGTTTTACTTATATAATACACTAATATATTTTATTCTATGCTCATCATGTTATGCTAAAAATTCCCCCAATGCATATTGTGTTGCTAAAATATATAGTATTAAAGGTTTCCATGGAGTTGGTAGCCTCAAGACTAGTGGATTTACTAGATAATGTTTAAGATTTGCAAATGGTTGTTTGTATTCCTCATTCCAATGAAAAGCAATGTTATTTTTGAGAATAAATGTGAAAGATTACATATGTATGCAAGTTGTGATATGAATCTATCAATGTCTTTGAATTTACCTTGTAAACTACAAAGTTGTTTGATATTTTTTGGTGGAGGCATTTCCATGATAGCTATGACTTTTACAGGATCCACCTCTATACCTCTTTGTGATGCAATGAAGCCTAAAATCTTACCTCAAGTAGCCCTAAACACACATTTATTCAAATTAATATGAAACTTGTTTTCCCTCATTCGTTATTTTTTTCATAGTATGATAGGATGATCTGGTATAGTTTTTTATTTTGCCAAAATATCATCTACATAGTCCTCAATTATATCATGAGAGATAATTGTCATTACACATTGATAAGTGGCTTCGACATTCTTGAGGCCAAATGACATTACTTTATAACAAAAAGTGACCCAAGGTGTTATAAATGATGTCTTATATTGGTATTTAGAGGATATTTTGATTTGATTATTCCCTAAAAAACCATCCATTAAGGACAACATCTCATGGCATATTGTGGAATTAGAAATCATGTGTATAATTGGTAAAGGGAAGTCATATTTGGGACATTCTTTATTGATATCCTTACAATATTTAGAATCTGAACTTTGTTAGTTTTTTAGTGACTGGTACTATGTTGGATATCCACTCTTAGTAGTCTATAGGTTGCATGAAACCAACTTATAACTATTTTTGCAACTCTTCCTTCATGATTAGTGCCACCTTTGGATGCATTTTTAAAAGTTTTTGTTTGACTGGTTTTGCATCTTTATGTACAATAAGGTAATGAAAAACTAGTGAATGATCCAATCCTAACATGTCTGCATATGACCATCTAACACATCTAAAAATTCTTTGAGGAGTAGAGTCAAAGTGGATTGTTATTTTGGATCAAGGGAAGCAACAAGTTTCACAACCTTAGGATTTTATTTTTCTCTCCGATATTGATGTCAATAGTATTTTTGATTAATAAAGTGGATTATTATTATAACTTTGTTGGAAGTGGTGGAAGATTAAGTTTCCTTAAAATATTGTTGGTTAGGAGTGTCTTCATTTGATATTATAGAGGATGTAGTTACATGGATATTTTTTTGTGAATGATTTATGTCTAAAATCTCCCCAAAGTATGTAGAACTATCCAATTGAATTGAAAATCCCTTCTTGTGATCTCTTACTAGAATATGATCTCTAATTCTCAAAAACTTAGATATGGATACATCATTCTAAAAATTATTAAGTGAGGGTGGTTCTTGATGGCCCCATAGGATAAGTTGTGGAAAGGTTAGTTCGGGGGTCAAAACAACATTATCATGAAATAGGATAGTGTTGGATAAGTATTCAAAATGAATGTAAATGGAACTCATTTCAGTGTCTAAAGAGGCATCCTTAGAAGTAGTATAAGATTCACTATCATAATTTCATATGATCACACTTGATGGTTTGAATGCAATATCTTGAAAGTATTCATGTGTTGTGGACATTATAGGTTTGATGAGACCTTGTTTGTGGAGATAAAGACATTTCATTTATATTTAATGATATTGAATATAATGGATTTAGGTATATGATATTGATTACTTTATAAAAAAATAGATAATTCATTAGATTAGAGTTAAGAGGACTTATATTCTTCAACCTATTCATTATAAAGGAACCTGCCTTCCATGAAAGAGGTTATGCCAATCTTAGGAACCACTTGTGTTTATTTTCTATGATGGGGCCTATCATGGTTAATAGGGGAAATATGATTTTTTACTAAATAATGAGCATCATGGATTTCACATTCTCCCACACCTACATCCATAATGGAAAATATATATGGTGGACATGTGGACTTAGATGTGGATGGGGGATTTTCATATGTAGATGATTAATTGGTGCATATAGAGAGTAACTCATAATGATGGATATAATTGGAAAGATTTGGTGACTCCTTGATATGTTTATAGGTATCTTTATTAAATGGTAAATAATTGGAATTTTGATATCTCCCTTCCAATAGTTTGAAATATTAAAAGGGATGAGGATCACCTAGAATGGTAACTTCCATACCATCATGAGAAAACTTTAAAAATTGATGGATGGTGGATGGAATGGCAAGAATTGAATGGATCCATGGATGGATGAGTATATTGTATGGGATATCTAGATAAAGAATGTGAATGTGGTTTTCTTGAATAACAAGCCCTACCATGAGTGGAAGATAGATAGTTCTCACTGACTGGTGCTAATTATTATCATATGCCTTTATAGTAATGGTATTAGGCTCTAGTGTTATCATAGAATGTCCCAAATGCTTAATCAAAATTAATGTACGGACACATTGTATATAAACACCCTTTTTAATTTATGTTTATAAATGAATAATTTTATGTAAAATGTAAAATTATGAGATGAAACCATGGGTAAAATGTCTAAATGATCAAAATTCACTTGATTGTTAAGGACAAGTGTCCTACAAATGCTTAAAATTTGGATAGATTTATATATTCTAGAACATTATATTCTTGTAAGGTTTTATACAAAATGTACTTATAAGTGGGATAATTATAATGGTAACTTTTGCATGCCTCATGGTGATGGTGTAATCTTGGGATTTAATTTTTATAACATAGACATGATGATCCATATGGTCAATGTGATTCACTATAGAATCAAAGGGATGAGTAGCTCAATTGACATTTTTTGTTTGGTTTTGACTTTTGTTTTTCTTAGTATACCCTTGCTCATGTTTTGGGAAGGGATATTTATGTATCCCTAGTTTTTGATTATTAGAACTTGATGCATCATCTTCTACTGCTATGTCACCATTATATAAGATTTTGGATATAGTGTTTGTGTCTCATAAAATAGTTTATGGAATTACCTTTGATTTTGTGGTAGTCATAATATTCATTATCTTTGTACAAATTAGGATTTGGAACATTCTCATCAAAAGGTTTGGTGTGGAGGAATTTGATCATGTATGTAGTGACTAACTTTCGAAAGACTACATCGTATAGTTCTCCTAAAGGAGTAAATTTTAAGTTTTGATTTTCTTGTTGTGGTTGACCATTTGGCATGGAAATTTTGTTGATATGTTGGGTGATTTGGATTTATTTAACATTAGTTACACCATTTCATACCATGTTTTTGTTCTTTGCATAGAACTTAGGTTTTTCATTTTGGTTTGAGAAAGAGTTATCTTGTTTGAATACTTTGATGGTACCTTTGACAACTAGTGTTATTTTAATTTGAACTCATTTTTATATAATTTCATGAAATGATGTAGTGCAATGGAGTTGTAGTTAATAGGTATATTTTTAATTTTGTTTTTGTAAAGATAACTATAATTTTATTTTTAGGAGGTGACCATAGGAATCGGCTTACCAAGGCATGCCATATCTACAAGAAGGGGGTGAAAATATAACTATAAACTTGTTAGTTATATATACATACATACATACACACACACATATACATATATATATATACACACACACACATATACACACACATATATACATACACACACACACACACACACACACACACACACACACACACACACACGTGTGTGTGTGTGTGTGTGTGTGTGTGTGTGTGTGTGTGTGTGTGGTCAATTAATGTTCAACATTCTATGAAAGGTGTTGTATAATTTTTTCAGAAAGGTCATCACAGGTTGTGATTGATCCTTTGGGTAAGTGTAAAAACCACTCTAAGGCTTGACCCACTAGACTATGTGGAAAGAGTGTTAATATATTATCATTACTATAATCAATATCCAAACATGTCATATAAAAATCTTTAATATGTTCTCCCAGACATCCTTTTCTTTTGTACTTATCAAACTTTGGGGGTTAAAAATGTAAAGGATAGGGTACCATCATCATGTTAATGTCAAAAGGGTATGGACATATTTCTATGAACTTAGATTATTTGATTTTAGAATAGCTACCATCTTGTAATCCTTGGATCTTGTCTTTCATGATTTATATTTCTTGGATAAATATTGTATCCTCAAGTGGCAATAGTTGGTTCAGATTTGGATTCAACAGTGGATTAGAAGATTAATTTGTAAATTTATTTGGATTGGAAAATAGATTGGGTTGGTATTAAAATTGGATTTTTAATTTTGATTTTTATTTAGATTGCTTGGATTCAAAGTGGTATTTAAATTTTTATTTAGATTTGAATTGTTGATGCTTGAATTCACATGGGCATTTCAATTTCAATTTTTATTTGGATTGTTCATATTTGAATACAAATGGACATTTAAATTTTGATTTTATTTTTTATTTTTGATGATTTAATTTGAATGGACATTTGAATTATGATTTTGATTTTGATTGTTGATTGGATTCGAAATGACATTTAAATTTGTATTGGGGATTTGATTTGAATTTGGATACACATTCAAATTTTTATTGGTTGATTGATTTAGATTCGAATGTGCATTTAAATTAGGATTTAAATTGGTTGATTGATTGATTGGAGCATTATTTGACATGTTGGATTTAAGTTTAGCTAGTTTTTTGTCCAACCTTTTGACATGATCTTCTATAGTAAATACACAGTTTTGTTGGGATTTTCCATCTATAACCTTTTACCTTTATCCATGTAAGTTCAAGAGACATTTTAAGAATTAGTGTTGGTATAACCTATAATGGATTTGTTATTTCTTAGGAAATCACTAGATGTTCCTTACTATTGAGGAGATGTGGCTTATTTCCTAGAAAGTAAATGATGTATTTAGCTTCAAAATCAAGTGAAAATTTGGTTTCTAGACCCAAAATTTATGAAGATACTTCATTATTATTTTTTAATAGGTTTTATGTGACTTGGTAAGGTGGATTTTTATGTAAATTGACTTCATGGGTATGTTCATATTGATAGGGTACCTCATCATCAACATTGTCGTTGATCTCAATATAATGCCCTTGGCTTCTAAATTGAAGGGAATCATTTTCAAAAGGATATTATCTAAATCCAATATTATTCAACAAGGAAATTTTTATTGAGATGAGAGACATTGATTTCAAGGTTTGAATAAAATAAATAAATATAAAAATTAAAAACAAAACTTGATAGTATAAATGTTTGACAACAAGTTGTGAATTTTTTTGGTTTTGGATTTTTTTATTTTATTTTATTTAGGATTTATTTTGATTTAGGATTTTTGTTTTAAAGACTTAGACTTGGTTTTAAAACACAAAAATTTCAAGCACGTGGTTTTTACAAGGAGGTAAAAAGAAACAAAAATATCAAGCAAGCTCTACTTTAACCAAAAAGAAACATACAAGTCACATAAAAGGATACAATATAGGCAAAGGGACTTGAATTACTTGTAGGCTATCATATATATTGACTCATCCATTGGGAAGTGTTGATTCAATGTTTTAGAGTGCTAACTATGGAGACATAACCATACCCATATCCCATTCAACCCCATTTTGAGGGTAAATTAGGACTAACTTCTTAGAGCTAAACACTTGTCAGTGCACTACAATTAAAATAATTTAATAGTTATCTTAAGATTTAATTTTTATATAATATTTTCTAAAGGGGAGTCCTTTATATACCTTTCAGTACATTGATGCCCAATACCATGGAAAAAGTTGATTGAAAAAATGCACACACAAGGATTTGGTCCCTATGTGTTTAACCCAACTATAAGATTTTAGTAGGTTGATGTCAAAAAATCAAACATTGAGGTCATTATTGAAACCTTGAGTATTAGATGATAAAACCCCACACATCATAGTTTGTTTAAAATACACAATCACTTAGGAAATTGAAATAACGAATCCTTAATTTGTATATCCCATGGTACATAGGGTTTAGCCTACCATGCGGTGGTGAAATTCATGGTCGATAGAGCCCCAAGAAATTAAAAATATTAATACTTGTTTATGATTTCTAATTATGATCATCAATGTGATGCCAAAGAAAAAGCATAGGTAAGTGAAATCTACGTAACAAAAATTTAAAAAACTTTTTTTTAAATTTTTTTTAGGTATCATTACCAATTTGACATTAAGGAAAGAACATACAATTTTTTTTTTGATACACATAGGCAAAATTTTTAATAAAATTAAAATGTGAGTTAATTAATACTAACAACAAACAAAAAATTGAAATAAACAAAATGGTTAGAAATAAACAAATAAATAAAGAACTAATTTTTTTAAGCTTAGCTTCACATTATTTGACAAGCATCCCTACATAAAAACTTTTAATAATTTGTTTGTGAATATTAGGTAACCCAATGAGCCTAAAAGTTAGCCAAAATATTTAAAAAATATATAAACTTAAAAGTTAGAAAAATAATAAAATAAAAATAAAAATAAAGAAAGTCACAATTTTGTTGATATTTCTTAAGCCAAAATTCATATTTACACTAAATTTTAAAATGTTAGTGTCAGTATAAAATTGAACAAATGTACAAAAATTTAGAGAAGCCCAAATTATAAATTATAAGTTATAACTATTTTAATAGTCATGTGTTTTAAAAAAAATTAACAACAAAAAAAATAGTCAATGATTTTATGATATCTCCTAAATCATAATTCAAATTTATACAAAATTTTAACAGGTTAATGTTAGTCTAAATATGAACCAATCTAAAAAAATTATATTGTAAATCAAAATTTATTATTTTTTATTAAGGGTAAATCTAGGTTTTTTGAACTAGAGACCCAACCCTATACAAGAAACATGTAGACCAGGCCAACCAGGCCCAAATAAATAAGAAGGTCTGCTTATGAAAGTCAAAATACAATATCAATTAGAAAACAACCCAAAAACCACCAAAAAATAGCTAAGGATTAAGACCACCCAAATCCTCCTCCCAACAAGAAATGCTCCTTTTCAGGTCTATATTGATTTATTTGTATGTTTGAGGAGTTAAGTCTTTCATTATCACATTCACTACATTTTTGAACTTTTCTGGTTGAAGAATCAACTCCTTTTTGCATACTACCCAAAATAATTCTTAGGGTCTCTAAACTAGTAATACTATCCTTCTCTGATGCCTTACTAACCTCCACTAGTGTAGTCACCCTCTCCTTCAACTCAACATTCTCAAGTTCCATGCTATAGATTCTATACCTCAAACTCTTCATCTGATTATCTATCTCATTTTGTGTTTCCTTTCCATTCACTTGGGAGACCATATCATTCAAGGATTTTGTTTGCTCCTTTTAGGTAGTGAGCTACCACATGAACCATCTAAGCATTGCCTTATGAATCCCTAATTTATCTTTAATACTATCAATTTTACTATGACCCATAAGAAATTTGGCAACTTGTCAAATTCTACATTTAGGTTCCTCTTTCTGACTATAATGCTTTTCTTCTTAGAATTGAGGTCATCTGCCTCTACCATCTTTTTTGGGTTACAACTTTCCCCTATACTTTTCCCTTTTTTGGAGTTCCACGCAAGCAGACCATCAATGATCTCTTCTTCCTTATCCTCTTTCATGACTATAGGGTTTTCCTTAGAACAACTACTTTTAACAATTCTCACCCCTTCCTTTGCTTTTGAAGCCTTTAACTTAGATGCATTCCTTAGCTTTTGCTTATAGCTATCGGTCTAGGGATTTTGATGATTCTCTTTACTCAACACTTTACCTTCATTAGGAGTAATCTTGGAGTAATTACCCTTATCAAATTTAGGCTCAAAAATTCCATTCTTAGTTTTCTAATTTTTCAAGATTGGGAAGCAAATAAGACTTTTGTTCATTTCTTTGAAGTTTTTCCATATCATACAAATGATAGCATGGTGCAAGGGCTCACTTTTCTTACCACATTTTACATCAATAATTAATATCTAAAGTGAAAGTAGAATTTAAAATGTAACTCTCAAAGGGATTTGATATCTAAAATAATTTTAAAAAATGAAATGAGACTAGTGGACAACATTCTATCTACCTTTGAGAGTGACATAGAGCATGACCTATTTGGTGATTTCATTATACAATTGGGGAAATCTATGATAGTCAAAACCATTGTGTAATGGGTATAACACTTCCCCTTGTTGTGTAAACTTGTCTTTTTCTTCCTTAAAATTTATACCCATCTTGAAAAAAAATTTAACCTCCATTCTAAGTCTAGTCACCTGAGCAATCAACTCCTCTGTTATCTCCACAGAGACTCCATTAAAAACCACCTCTCTATTATTAATTTATTTACAAATTTATTTGATATATTTTTTTCATACCCTTCCACTATTTGCATGAAATATTCCATGGCCCCAACCTACAAGAGATCCCACACTTCACCATTTTACTTTATATGATCATCAATAATCAGCTCAATCTTCCTCGGTTTGCCTCTCACCATTGTAGTGGGCTCTACTAAATTTGACTATAAATGATTGCTTCCTTCATCTAATGCCTTTTCATATACATCAATTAAGTGAGCCACTTTAACCTGCACAATTGATTCACACAAGTGAAACCTCTTATTCCATTTAGCAATAATGAAACACACTCATCTATAAGCCCCTTTCATGATTATGTTATAAATGAAACCCAAAATTATAACAAGTAAAGCTAAATGATTAGAAAATTCCCCCATTTATATATTGCTTGAGGATGCTTCCATGTAAATTATTTAACATATCAAATCTGGTAAATCCTCCTTAAAGGTCCACCTCCTCATGGATTAAAGCACCACCCCTTTATTTTCAAACCAATTAGCTTTATGATTCCCCTAGTTGTACACATGTTGAATGACAATTTCTTAGAATGACTTAATTAACATGTAATATTATTGAATGATATGTTTTATGATACAAATATCTACATTCTTCTTAGATAAATAATTTATTATATTAATCAAATCACCTTCAATAATGATCCTATTTATCATTAGCTCTTTAGCCACTCTCAATCCCCATTAGGTTGCTAAGGCTTCTGCCCAATAGTTAGTTTGAGTGCCCATACCACCTACATATGTAGCTATAAAATTTCCTTTATCATATATTAAAATTACACCTACACCTAACTCTCCCAAGTTTCCTTTGGAAGCTCCATCAAAATTATGTTTTACCCATCCCAGAGAAGGGGCCCTTCATTTGACAAATTTTTTGACTTCAACTCTGGGATCCTTTATATTCCCACTTTGCACTTTAATCTGCTAGTTACCGGAAATTATTTTCACCTCTTCATTCATTATTTTGGGTTTAATTGAGGGATTATACCTTAAATTTTCTATAATTTTGACCTGAATCTTATTTGCTACTATTTTACTTGGTAGTTACCTCTGAAAATCATGTTGTTCCTCTCCTTCCATATACCTCAACATATATGAGAAAGTGAAAAATTCCATATGTTTTAAGAATATCATTGTGGAATAAGGGACTCTAAGACAACCACACTTCCAAAATAAATTGTGGATGGCCCCAATTTATTAAAAAAAAATCTAGAAAAAAACTCCAAAATTTAAAGGCAAAGGGACAATCAATTAGAAGATGGGTAGATGGGAGACTAACTCACTGTCAATATTTGAAAGAGAGCATATATTTATCAAAATTATACTTCTTTTCTTAAGATTATCAATTGTCATAATCTTATTTTTCACATAAATCCATAGAAATAATATCCCAAATATTTATCCATGGGACTTCTTTTATGGGGGTTTGAGAAATCAACTTGTACCCTAAACTGACACTATAATATCCTCCATAAGAATATTTGAATTGAATTCAAATTCAAATTCAAATTCCAACTATGGAATATGATAATAATTTACCAAAGCCATTAGATCCTCTAGAATATCCTTGGCCTCTTTAGGGATCATGTCATTATCAATGATTTCCAACACCTAAAACCCTCATTGATTTCAAAATATTCATGGACTTTGCTCCCATGAACATGATGGATATCAAATCCAACTTGATCCCAAGGTTCCATATATATGAGTGGTTTATCTTATAATTATATATATTCTCAAAAATGAACTTGTTGTCAATTGCCTATTTTCCATTTGCTTCCTTTAATGATAGTCTCTTTACTGGAAGTCAAGAAATTCAAGAAACAAGATCCTCTAATAAATTGCTCATCTTCCAACAAGCTTAGTGCCTCCATAGATTCCAAATACTTATCTTGAATAATTCTTGACAAATAAGTCATATTAGTGATGAATATCTAATCCAATTTAGAAATCTAAGCCTAATTCATCTAGTTTAATCTCCTTAAATTCAAACCTCCACAACTCTTTGGAGAACATACTTTTTCCCAAGTAATAAGCAAAAACTTATTATTTTCCTCTATGCTTTCCCAAATAAATATTCTCTAATTTTTTCCATACTTTCTCAGATGATTCTTAGAATTTTAAATAATTACATCAAGTAAATTGGGAGACTTTGCATAATGCTTTTAATGACGACCAATTTACCAGCTAGAGAAAGAAATTTACCTTTCCATCTCACTAGTTTTTTCTGAAATCTCTCCAAGAGTGGATTCCAATCCAACAGGGTCAGTTTTATGTTGAAAAGAGGCATGCACTAGTATGAGGAGGGTAATTATTTGATTTTACACCCCAAAATAATAGCTATTCTATTTTTTGTCATCAAAGGAGTATTGCAAAAACAATGAACTTTTCTCAAAATTGATTTTCTTATGATAAGATGCTTCATAATTTAACATTATCCTTTTCAATTATCTAGAATTCGTAATAAATACCTCCACTAGAATAATGGTATCATCTATGAACTATTGGTGAAGAGCTAGCTCAACATTATGCACATGTTTGAATCCCTTTATCTCACCTTCTTTAATAGCTACCAATAAGGATCTACTTATGGATTTTACCATTATGATGAAGAGAAAGGGAGATAGATGGTCTCCCTACCTAATGCCCCTTTTTCTTCCAAAAAATACTTATGAGACTTCATTCACAAGCACAAAGAACATAACCGTAGATATGCATGATTTGATTAGTTGTCTAAACCTATCCTAAAAACCAAACTCAAAAGAGCCTTGTCCAAAAAGAACCAATCAAGCCTATCATAAGCTTTGTTCATATCTAGTTTTAAAAACATACCATCTTGATTTCTTTTATCCATTGAATGAATGGTTTCATGAATTACTATGATGCCATCTTGAATTTGTCTACTAGGAATAAAACCTCCTTGCTGGTAACCAATCATTTGATCTAATAAAGGTCACATTCTTAAAAATAAAACCTTTGTGAATATACTATAAACTACATTACAAAGCCTAATGGGATAGAAATCAACAAATTTAGAAGCTCCCTCTTTTCTAGGAATTATCACAGTTAAAGTATTATTCATCTCTTTCAAAATCTACCTTGAAGAGATAAATTTATTTACTACATCAACCAAATATTTTTATATGATATCCCAAAAAATCTGAAAGAAAGTAATGGGATATCCATCTGGTCATGGATCCTTGTCCTTGTTTAATAGAAAAACTATTGACTTCACTTCATCAATTGCAACAGGGCCTATAAGTCTAAGATTATCTTCTTGAGTGATGAGATTCAAGATTTCATGCAACAAATCTTGTTGCAACCTTACATTTCTTGTAGGATTCTCTACAAACAAAATTTTAAAGAAATTTACATTTTTTTCTTTATGAAATCCTTATCAGAGCAAAGAACCCCTTCTAAATTTTTGACATGCTTGATTTGATTTATGCTCTATGCTTGAAATTTGTCATAGGTAAAAATTTGGTCTTTTTATCCCCTTGTTTTAACCAAATTACTCTAGATTTATACCTCCATAAGCACTCTTCCCTTGAAACTAATTTATGATACTCAAAAAGCAATTGTTTTCACTTTTAATTAGTTTGGGAATCATATCCATTCAAGGCTGTTAAACCCTTTAATCTAGATAGTTCTTCTCTTAAATATTTATTTTGTATAAATATGTTTCCAAATACATGTTTATTCCATTATTTTATATTTTTCTTGATTATATTCAATTTAGTAACCAAACAAAACATAGTTGAGACATCTATAATGACATCCCACCATTCATTATTCCTATCTTTTATATCTAGATACTTAAACCACATGTGCTCCATTCGAAAAGGGATTCTTTATTTTATTTCATCAAAAAATAGATTCAAGGGATTATGACTAGATCCTATTCTAGGGATTGAATCTAGTTAAAAATCCTTCCTAGTAATCTAATCTAAAAAGATCAGTGTCCTGTCAATCCTAACTTGAATTAAAATTTCACCTAACCTCCTATTCAATCAAGTGAATGGGGGTCCTCTTAGTTTGACATAAAGAAGGACACATTCTGATATGAAGAGAGCTAGGTCATCCATATTATTTGAATGAGCTTAAATTCCTATCCTTTTCACCCTAGGATATAACAATGTATTGACGTTTTCAACTAGCACCCAAGGAATGTTTTTCTATTCTTTCTAAAATTGATCAATTCTTCCCACAAATTTCTTCTTGATTTAATAGAATTTGGGTCATAAACATTTGAGAAAATACACATAAAACCATCCTCCTTTTTAGTAAAAATTACTGCTAAATAATGCTTGGACTTAATAAGAATCTATCCATCAATACACTTACCATTCCAGAAGGTGATAAGACCTCCCAAAACATGAATAGAACTAATAGAAATTCCACTTGCTTCTTTCCACAACATAGATTTATTCTCCTAAAAATATATCTCATCTAATTTTGACTCTTGAATTGCCAAAACATTTGGATTATGACTGATTCTTAGGTCCTTAAAGATCATGTGTTTGATAAAACTACTCATCCCTTTAATGTTCCAAGATAACACCTTCATTTGTCTCTTTTTAGAGACTTTTCCCTCTTTAAATGGAAGAATAGATTAAAAACCATCTGTTATATCCCCCTTTATTATCTTTTTAAGAGTTTATTTCTTAGTAAGTCTACCATATTTTGAAGGAGAAGTTAAAGTTGGGCCCTTTGCCCCTTTTATACTTACCATTGAAGGAGTATCTATTTATTTCCCCTTAGATTCTTTTTTTGATGATTTTTCCATTAGATCTAACCCATTTATATCTCCCTTGATTGTACTTGATTTATTAGGGGAAAATCAAATGATTTTCCTCGAGTCCCCTAACTTTTCACATTGACCAAAGACGAGTCTACCTCCTTTTCTATTCCTAAAATTGGGTCCGATAAAGACTCTTCTTCTAAATATTTCAATTAATCAAATTTATTCTAAGAATGATGAGATTTAAGTTGAGAATATATATACATGGTTTCTATATAACTAACCACTTCATAAGCACCCCATTACAAGGCTTGGGGTTTTCTATCACCAAAGCACCTTCTTTGATATCTCCCCCTTGATATGGGATGAGTCTTGAATATTCATCCTTAGATATAAGAGAAGACTTGGAATATCTTCCACATTTATAAGACTCAAAATCTTCTTATAAAAGCTTAGATGTTCATTCAGAACTTCTGGGAAAGATTTCACCAAATTAGTATCAATTTCTTCTAAAAATAGTCCCTACTTTCCTAATATTATTTCTCCTAATTCTCCCAAAGCTTCTGAGATGTAAGTTTTTCCTTTATTTCCTCTAGAGTCATTACTATCAACCTTCTTATTTTGATCAACACTTCACTCATTTCCCTTTGTTGGACCATTATCTAGTTTCTCCATAGATTTTCTTTGCCAAATTGGCATATCCTTTTTGTATGCTTGATAGGATTTGAACTTGGACATAGATGAACATAACTTTGCAATATGACCCAATTATTTATATTTAGATCATATTAAATCAAAGTTTTCATACTCTATTGTTTGACACCTTTCCCCTTTTGAAGTATGTAATAATATTGAAGAGGGAAGTTCTTGATTAATAAAGACATTGACACAAAATCAAACATGGAAAAATCTTGATCTAGCCTTTGTGGTAGCATCAAAGGTAATTAAATAATTAAATGTCTTAGCCATGCTAATGAAAATATCCTCATCTAATAGTTAAATATAGAGACCTGGTAATTTAACCCAAAATAACATTGCATTTATGTTTTCCTTTTATGGATCAAAACCAATCTACCATTTCTTTAGAAATAGGCTAGCACATCCTAAAAACCAGGGACCTCCAACTAAAATCTGGACATAATCCTCATTACTATTCAAGATAATCAAGAAGAACCCATTAGTCATAGCATAAATCTCCATATTCCCCTTAGGATTACATTTAATTATGGCCCATTGCTTAAAATAATCAATGTTGGGTCTATAACATAGATTATTTCCAACGAGTGCACACTCCATTCTAGACAATGCTCTTTGTATCAAAGAATCAGGTACTTTGATGTGAAAACCCATAGAATATTTATTTATTAGGAGTGATTCAATTAGTAGGATTTATATTTGATATAAATGTTTTCTTTAAGTTTGGAGGCCTAAGAAAACTGACCTTGAAAATCCACCTTTGAATCTTTGCATGTCGACTTGTTAGGCCTTTCTCTAGCATGTTTATTTGAGGGTCCCTCTTGTATTTGATTGAGCCTGTCCACATCATTAATTTTACTGACTAAAGGTACCATAATGTCATTGAATTCCACTTATTTATCTTCTCTATTCCCATCACATTTTTCCCTCTTTGAGTCTATTCCAAAAGAATTCTCGCCTCCTCTCTCCATCATTGCCTATAACTCTATGTAAACACTAGAGTCATGTAAAAAAATATTGTTATTTTAATAGTTATGTAAAAAACTAAATTAGTTTCAAGAAAACAAAAAAAGAAGAAAAGAAATTGGATCCAAATTTTTATTTGATGAGGTAAAAGCTAGGTTTTACAAGGACATGAAACCACCAACGTGTAGTACAAAAGTTTTAACAAGCTGTAAATAGGGCCAAGGAGCCAAAAAGAAAAAAATTTATATTACTAGAATGAGAGAAAAAATAGGAAACCAAAATAAAATTAGGAGGAAATTCCCTCTTGAGGGTCTTCAACTTCTTTAGTGTCCACTATAATGATCTATTTTTCCTTAGAAACTTTTTCCCATGTGCGGTTCTTGGGGCCTTCAGTAGCTTCACTAAGGAAGATCATTTAGGGGTGATTTTTTCATTTAAATTGCATGGGGGATTGATTAGGGGGGACCCCCTTAGGGGAGTCTTGAGGGGGGGATTTAAAAACCTTTGGTGATTGAAAGGTAGGGTATTGAGTGGGCTAATAAAATTGGATAAAAGCCTAAATTGTGGCTTTAACTTATTTGTGTAAAAAATTCTAGTCCTAAATGAGTTTGGGTAGACCCAACCCTACTTGTTGAACCTTAGAATTAAATTTTTCCAACTGTATTTTGTTCCTTTCTAGCTCATCATTCACAATGGATTTCCCTTTCTAGTCTATCTTCACTAGGGAACCTTGTTCGAGTGAGATAGGTTTCAGTTTGGGGATAAACAACTTAATGGGGAGGTCATCAGGGGGGACTTTGATAAGCTATTATAGGGGGTGTGATCAGAGGGCTGGTAGGATCCCTTAGTGAGATCCTCCACCAAGGAGTCATCCCTAGAGAAGGAACCCTTGGGGGAAACCTCTCAGCTATAAAGGGCTTGACCATGCTTGACTAGAAGGAGAATCAAGCCTTGGTGAAAGATGAGATTGGTGTCATTCACTTGGTATAAAAAGATGGTACTCTCAAGGGACTTTATTAGAAATTAGAGTAGGATAATTGTTTAAACAATAAAATTATTAAGAAGCAAAAAATGGTGGGAAAATATAAGAGTATATTTACCTTCCAGTGGCATGTAATGCATGATTTGAAGGCAAATGTCAGGCTAGTAGCATAGGAGATCATCTTGTGGAAAGCTTTTTTGTCTATCTGCATAAATTCATTTGTCCTAAAAAATGTTGTAACAACTCTTGCTTTTTCATTTGATATTTAAATACCTTGGTGTCTGCACATGACATTCTAGTTGCTTCACCAATGAACTCCTTTGAAATGTTGATAGTGATGTTGTAGATGGTCACTTTCTACTTATTCTAGGCCACCATGAAGTCATGGGCAATCTCAGTATTGTGTTTTATGACTCTCTTTATGAATTTAGTGAGTCCCCCCTTTTTATCTTTTTCCATAATTTTTTATATTTGTAGACCTCCTTACAGAAAATGGGTTCCAATTTATCCCTGTCATCACCCATGGATACTATTTGCATATAGTTGAACTGGGTAGAATGAACTTTTTAGATGGGGTGGATTCAAAAAAATTAGTAATGGTTTGGGAATCCTGATGAAGGCTCATAAAAATAATTAAGTCCCCTACTTTTAGAATAATTATGGATCAACCTAATTAAGATCTACCCCTTTGAGATGAGGCCATACACGTGTGGATAAATGATTTTTTTAACTTGCATTGGTACCTTTAACTCACATGGTATTAAGGACATTAGCAAGGACACTGTTTGCATTGTGATAAGATCCAAATTAGCCTAAAACTTGCATAACAATAAAAAAAAGTTAATTTAACCCTTAAAAAAATAAGAAAAAAATCCTAAAATAAAAAAGATATGGGAAAAGACCCATCGGACATGCTAGAATGTGATAATTAAAATTTAGAATCTAACAAAATTAGAAAAATGACAAGCATAAAAATCTTATTTTCTAAACTAAACCTATGATAGAGCTATTAAAAAAAATCAAACATATAAATAATTACAAAACCTTGTATGATACATCATCACCTTTTCCATTGTGATTTTTGATTTACTCTTGCTTCTTGTAATGTGGATGCTCAATTCATTCTCTAAACAAAGGTAAACTAGGTAGTATATGGGTGTGTAAGCTTGATTTCTCAATGGATGCATAAAATAAAAATGATAGCAATTCGATAGCTTGAAGGTGGTTGTTGAAAATGAAGGATGACACTTTAATTTATAGACTTGTGCATCGAGAGATGAATGGTTGTGAATAACCCAGATTTATTTGACAATGATAATTATCAATAGTTAAATTTGAGTCCTCATCCAAGTAGAAGAGACCAATTTCTCATATGTGTTAGAGAAAGAAGAAAAGTTAGTTGGTAGTTTAATGACTCATCATGAATGGGTCAAGAGAGTTGAGTGACTCACCATGTTAGTTGAAATGTTCAATGGTGACTCAATAATTGGTTGAGGAAGTTAAGAAGATGGTTGGATGACTCAATCCTTGGTTGAGAAAAGTGTCGAGTATGTTTGAATGAGGTGAAATTCCAAATTTTAATTAGTTTTGAAGAATTATGTGGGCATGATTAATTAAATAATAAAAATTAATAAATCATTTAAAAAATGGAGGGAAATGATGTTAGTGGGAAATTTGAATTTGGGATGGTGATTGAGTTAGTTTATTAGTTTTAAATAAAACTAATTATGACACTAAATTGGTAGAATTTATGTTTTTACATATAGATTTTGTATTGTTTACAAAAAATTCAATCATGCAGGTATTTGTAAGAACTTATGATTTCATAAGTAGTTCAATATTCATAATCTATAATATTATGATAATTCTCCCTCAACCAACAACTTTAAGTTTGCTTTTTGATAATAATCAAATTATCTCATAGATGTTCTATATAATAATGATGACGACCAATACACACACACACACACACACACACTTGTATTCCATAAATATCTATATGGTTTCCATTGGAACACTTTGAGTTTTTTGTAATATGACGAATGAAAATTACATTGAATATAATTTTATTCATATTAAAATATCACCCATTAGATCACATTTTTCTCCTATTTAAATTATGTGGGATTTCCATGGTGTAAAATCAACGTGTTAAGAGGGATATTGAAAATGAACTTTCTTATATAGAGTTTGTATTATTTATGAAAAACTTCAACAATGCATGAATGTGTAGGAACTTATTATTTCACAAATAGTTTAATATTTATAATTTACAATGCCATGATAATTATCCCTCAACTAACATATTCAATTTTATTTTTTAATAATAATCAAATTATCTTATGGATGTTCCATATGATAATGATGATTATATATATAGTCGTATTTTATAAATATTTATGTGGTTTTTATTAGAAAACTTTGAGTTTTTTGTAATACGATGAGTGAAAGTTGCATTGAATATATTTTTATTTATATTAAAATAGCATCCAATACATCATATTTTCCTCTGATTTACATTGTGCGGACTTCCCATGGTGTAAAATCAATGTGTTGAGAGGGATATTAAAAATGATATTTATTATATAGAGTTTTTATTGTTTACAAAAACTTCAATCATGCAAGTATGTGTATGAACTTATGATTTCACAAATAGTTAAATATTTATCTATAATGTTATGACAATTCCCCCTCAGCCAAAATTTGTATGTTTATTTTTTGATAATAATTAACTTATCTCATGGATGTTATATATGATAATGATGAATAACAATACATATAATTATTTATAGATATCTAGTTGTATTCTATAAATATCTATGTGGTTTTCATTGGAATACTTTAAGTTTTTTTGTAATATGATGAGTGAAAGTTGTATTGAATATATTTTTATTCATATTAAAATATTACCCATTGCATCACATTTTCATCTTATTTAAATAATGTGGGCTTTCTATGGTGTAAAATCAATGTGTTGGGAGGGATATTAAAAATGAGATTTCTTATATAGAGTTTATATTGTTTATGAAGAATTCAATCATGTAAGTATGTGTAGGAACTTATAATTTCACAAAAAGTCCAACATATATTATCTATAATGTTGTGACAATCCCCCCTCAACCAACAAAATTAAGTTTATTTTTTTATAATACTCAACTTATCTCGTGGATGTTTTATATGATAATGACGATTACTAATACATACATAAAATATATTTAGTACAAATTTCACTCATCATATTATTAAAAAACTCAAATTATCGAAACCCCATATATATTTATAGAATATGACTAGATACATACATACATGTATGTATGTATCTAGTCATATTCTATAAATATATATGGGGTTTCCATACTTTGAGTTTTTTAATAATATGATGAGTGAAATTTGTACTAAATATATTTTTATTCATATTAAAATAAGACACATTGCATCACATTTTCCTCTTAATTACATTATGCAGATTATCCATAGTATAAAATCAATGTATTGGGAGGGATATTGAAAAAAAGCTTTCCTTTATGGATTTTGTATTGTTTATAAAAACTTCATTCATGAAGGTATGTGTATGAACTTATGATTTCACAAATAGTTCAATATTTATAATCTAAAATGTTGTGATAGATGATAGAATTAGTTTTAATATTTGAAGAAAGGTATGTCTAGATGTGAAAATGTAATCTGAGAGAAAAAGATGAACATGTATTTTTAAAATGATCTTTTTGGAAATGTAAATTTTATGTAAGAGAAAGGATAATTGGGACATTGATATACAATTCCTTTTTTCTTGCAATCAAATTATATATATATATATATATATATATATATATATATATATATATATATATATATATATATCTTATGGTGATATATTTTTTGTAATAGAAACCATATAATTAGAAAAATTATCATAATGGATAATTTTGTAGATCATAATAAACACTACTTTAGTTTTTTAAGATATGAAGATCATGATCATATAGTTGTTTCAAGAGAAACCATTTGATTAGAGTATTTATCATTATGGATAATTTTTGAGATCAAAACATGCACTATTTTAGTTTCTAAAATATAAGGTGATGGAGAAGATCATATTTTGGATCCTTGATAAGGGATCTTAACATTGTAAAGAGTAGTGTTTCATGTTTGGTTGTATGCAAATTGAAAAATGAGGATAAAATATCATTATTATCTTTTGTGAAATTGAGTCATAACCAAAATATAGTTTAGTAGGCTGTATGGTTTATGCATGTTAACATGTTCTTTTAATTTTTGGACCAGATATAACCCTGTTTTTGTATATCTTAGGCCCTTTTCCTAGATATCTTTAGTTGAATATTTATACATCAATTTAAATTATTAGTTTAATACTTCAATTCAAAAAAATTGTAGTATCATATCACAATAAAAAAATTAATAAAGAGAATCCTACCATTATTATTATCATTTTTCATTTCAAAATCATACCCTCCTATCCATTATCATCTTCCTCTAAGGGTACAAGAGAGGTGTCAACACTAGTATAATTAAATACATAAAAAATTAAAAACATCAAACATAAACATTAATGAATTATTTAAACTACATGAAAATAAATTAAATATAGTTAGTAAAAATTTATCAACTGAGGTACCCTCTCATCATTATCATCTTCCTCCTCATAATTATTGAATGCCATGGATGATTACATTTATAAAGAAATCATAAACATAACCAAATTATCGTTTACATGTGTATTAGTGAAGCATATCATTTAAACAAATATTTTAAAAATTATTCCCTCAATCTTGACAATTCTTCTTCCACCTATATCATATGATAAATTTCATAGGCAAAACTATAACATAATTGATTGATTAACTAACTACATTATAAATACCAAGTAATGATGGTAGTGATCATTAGCTACATCCCCATTTATTTCACCAACAATATTATATATGCTTATAGGATTAAAATCTATTTGAAAAACTGATAAACCTTTTTAAAAATTTTAAATAATAATTTTTTAAATTCATACCCCAAATTTTCAAACCTGCATTTCATCTTCCTTTTCATAATTATTAATACCCATTTTCATTTTTTATATATGAAATAAAATATTTTTAAAATAAAATGCCAAATTTAAAACATTAAACCAAAATTTAAAACCCTAGATATCATAATTTAATATGTAATTGTTGAAAATATGAAACCTCTAACTACATACCCTTAAAAAAGCATATATCTTGTAATTTGATGTTCTATATATCTAGTTTATAACCTAACACAAAACATCAAACCACCAAATTCACACCCCACATCCTAAATGCTAATTTAAAATAAATATAAACTAAAACCTAAACTATCAATGAGATGTGGGTGAGTTGTAAAAGTGGTTTGGTTTATCCAAGTCCCATTCAAATTCAAATCTATGAAAAATATCTGAGGTCGGTTATGTGGCTGTTAGTTTCTTGGGGATCTGGGCCCCCATATGTGTCTTAGACCAGTTCAAGCTCTAGTCAAAATCTTTTACTAATAAAAAAGAAACTTAACTCTAATTTAAGTAAACCAAAACCCTAAACCCTAGTTACAAATAAACCCCATACAATACCCAACACAAAATCCCAAATAATAATTAATCATTTTTAATAAATATAAAACACATGTTTTACTACATCCCTAAGTAAATCAAAATACCAAACCAACCTCATCAAGGTATTCAATAGTAATGTGGTTATTTCTTCTCCTGGAAAGGAAGGATTTGAATCCTCACCCATCTCCTACTTATATAACTTCTCCTTTTTGGTTTAAAATTCCTTTCATTTTCCCTAGAACAAATCCTTCACGAAAATTTTATATGGAAATATGAGGGATGCAAGGAGAGAATGTTATGAAGTTACTGTAGTTGTTTTGAAGCTAGATAAGAATGCGAGGGACTTGTTCGAGCTTTTCCATTTTTTTAAAAATGTAGGATTTAATGTGTCATAAATTTAAGACATATTTTCAACATATCTATGATATAAATATGATACATATACAACCACTTTTAACAAATATATGAAAAATTTACGTTGTTAGTACTACATTTTTATGATATAAGAATGAAAAAAGTGTCGTTAATTTGTTGTAATAATCACATTAGCTTTTCATAAATATTATTAAAATAATTATAGCATTAGTAAATAATATATCAAATAAATTAAATATAATAATAACTTTAAGAAATATAAATTAATTAAAAATAAAAGTGTATATATATATATAATTAATATGATTAATACAATATATAGGTAGAGTGGAATTTAATTGTAGTTTATTTTTAGTTTGTAATTTAGTAACATTGTTAGTTATTTCATTCAAAATAATGTCCATTAAGTTATTACAAAAATGAGAAAATTAAAAAAATTCTAGAAATCATGTGATCAAAAGGAAATAATAGTATTTAAAGCAATTAATCTCAGATGTTTATATTTATTTTAAAATACATTATTTGATTACATTATTCCCATTTTCCATCATTTTCTATTTCTTATAATGTTTCTCTTATAGCAAGAGGATTACTTTCCATAATCAGTTGTCTCCTATATTTTAATGAAGCTTTAAAAATTCATTTAGTCATCATTATCTTCTTAGCTTACAACCTTCTTGGCCTAATTAATATTCAAATATCTCCCTATTGATATGCAATTATCTTCATCTTCATCTTACTCATTATATTCTTTGGGATCTTATTTTTAAAGAGCATCTGCTTCTTCAAAAGCATACAATTTTTCTTTGGGGTAATAAACTTCTTAGGGGAATCAAATTCCTTAGGGGTATGTGAATTTTTAGGAACATATTATTTAATGAAATTTTAATCTTTAGGGATGAAAACTTCATAATAATATAGTTTTTCATCATAAATAAGATACAAATGACCATTTATTTACTCATCATGTTCATTGTTATTGATAACTTGGCTAGTATTCTAATTATTTAAGCTATTATATAATATGTGTCTTGACCATGGCTCATAATGCAGTTAAATTACCATCTCATCATCTTGATAAAAGGAAATTTGTAGTCAAAATATGAATAAATATATTAATGTAACGATCTAATCATATAATTTTATATAATAGAATATGAACTACCTCATTGAAATGCACACTCACAAAGTTATAGGGGCATTTATGAATCAACATTATACATAAATGATCTTGTGGAGTCAATTGTATAATTTACAAATATCTTATCATTTTATGGGTATCATTTGCACTTGAATATGACAACTTGAAAACATATATAATCAATTTTAATGATTTATTTAATTAAACAAACATAATATAGCTACCCAAGCACCAAATTTTTATCTCTTGCACTTGCTCTTCTTAATTTTATTAAAGTAAAAACACCACAAAAATTGAAGTGAAATATTATTGTGTTAAGACTCTCCACTTGGAAATATTGGTCATTTATCCATATGACATTCTATTATGTTGCTTGTGGCAATGTAAACACAAGGATGAATCATTTAATTATACATTTTATACATTCTCACACAAGCTTCAATTAAACATTATAATCCTTTAAAATGTTCAAATCATTATAGTTAAGCTCCTTCATATATTGGCATAACCAACTTATGGTATAATAATCTGACCATTCTTTGAAAAGATTATTTAGAAGAGTCTTATTTGATTTACGTATTATGCATTCTTTTATTTTCATTTTTTATTTTTTATCCTCATATATGTCAATACATACATATATAAATAAAAAAATGATATACGATTTGATGTTCATTATAACCTTTGTAGAAAATAAGCATATTATTATATAAATTGTAAGCCATTATTACAAATCATTATATAAGTATTTTGGAAATGAGACATATAAATAATATAATAGATACTAAAATTGAATATATTTTCATACCAAGTCTCACTTTTTTTGCTTTATGTACAAGTGTCACATCAAATTTTCCACTTCCACAATTAGTGTCTCATATGCATAGTATGTCAGGGTGTTTTTTCCAAGGTATTCAACACTTGAAACTAGGAATGTTTAAAGATCATATACCCCTAAAAATGGATCCCTTTAGATTTGTTAAATTTTAAAAAAACCCATTAAACCCTAAGTATCTCTTTGGATAAAACATCCACCTTACATTAATGATACTATCTAAATCAACATCATCCAAAAAATTATATAATAGATGTACTTGATAATCAAATAAAATAGTTAATTATATTTAAAACATACACAAAATTTCATATATCGCATATCTCATCACGTGTAGCTTTGATGAGACAATCTCTTTTGATGTCAACAACCTTAAATTTTTCGAAAGATGATGTATAACCTGATGTATGTCACATGAAATACATGTGTATCCCCTCAGTGCAAGTTAAAATATATGTTGTTACATAGTTAATAAATATATTATAATTATGGTAGAAAAAATATAAATCACTTAGATGAAAAGTGTATGAAAGATATATAAAATTATTTTTTGTCATACTTTTACTATGTTGTTCCTATCATTTATTGTATGATAAGATGATATGTACATAACTATGAAAATCCACACAATTCTTATAAGATCCTTGTTTACCCTACATAGCATACACACCTTCATGGTAACTTGTGACATCAATGGAGACTCTACACACCTATGCAGGCTCAAAAAATACCAAGATGCATATCATGGAGCGTTCAAACTCTAAGCAATACCTTAAGAACCCAATGGCCATGTGAACACTTTGTGTATTCATTTCCATTCTAGGTGACACTTATAAATATCATACCATGTCAAAGCATCTTTTATCATACCACACACCTAAATTAAAATGGTCACATATAGATTTTTATGTGAACCATCAACCATTGTATAATTTAAATCATTTTATAAACACCCTCTTTTGTAAATGCTTTCTTGTAATTATATATTATACTCAATTTGACCCCAAGGTAATATAATGATTCAAGCATCTAATGTAAAATGGTCATTTATTGACATTACAGTATATGAAAATTAATTAGGAAGTGTTTCCTCCTTTCTATTCATGATAATATTCATTCACAATCTTGTTGTGCATTGTACACTTATATACCATACCCTATTATTTCTCATTGAATAGAAATATTATTATTCTACCAATACCAAGCATAAAAATGTGTAATAGTTTACCATTGATATTTTTTAATAATAAATGGCCTTTTTTAACATATTTTAGATTTAGTGGATGTAAATAGGCCAAAAATATTTAAATTCAGAGTTAATAAGATAAGACATTCCACAGACAAATATCAATTTAATAGAGATATAGATTACACTTACTAAAGATAGAAATGACCAAGCATATAGGGGAGATAATGCACTTAGTTGCTATTATATTTTATATTACTCACTACCTATGTAAATTCCATTTAAATCTATCTATAATAGCTTTGTGACTGGTTGGCATAGGATATAGACTGTCAAAACCCACATGGAAGTTGTTGGTAAATCCTAAACATTTACAACAATGAGTAATATCCTTGGTGATTTTATAGTACTTTATGACTTAGATTGATGTTCATATCAATCTTGATGATTATTTTATGTTTTTTAACCTTGGTCCTATGCATAAATTCTAATTTTATCTTCCTTTGCCTTGAAACCCTAAATTCACTTTTGACTCAAGATAGACTTGAAAAAATGGGTTATAAATATTGGTTTGACATCCCAAACCATTCCCCACTAAGTGATTGAGCATTTCCTACATTAAGATTCTTCAAATAGGGCTCAAACCACACATAGTTCTCCCATCTATGTGCATGTGTGCTTAATCGTCTTCCACTAGAATGCAATGAAATTATTTGACTTTCAACACTTAAAAACATGCAAATTTGACCTTGATTTTGTAATTATAATTTTATTTTTTATTACTCCTTTGAGGGGTTTTTATATTTAAATGCTTTTGGATAATGTCTCGAATGTTTGCAAATAAATTTCTCAATTTTATCGAGATGGGTGTTATCTAGGTCTAGATAATGCTAGACAAGAATGGTTTTAGGATTGACTTGATTTTATAGATTAATATTTGGTATTTATTTACATAAGAAACGTAGAAAACATTATTAGGATGATCTAAGAAAGAGATTTGAATTTAAAAAATAGTTATTAAGGTTCTTAAGACACTACCAATGTTGGTGGATGCTTGTAGTAACTACCAACACCTGACTATTGCTAGCATTGTCCAAAAAGTTATAGATTATGATATTGAATATGAAGAAAATTTTATTAATATATTAGAGTGTTTTGTCATAGATTAGGGAGATCTTGAATATGGATGATAGTAGATTGGATTGGCCAAGTCACTATATAATATGTACGTACAAGTCATGTATGTCAATTTTGATGGTTCAAAGTGTCTAATATAAAAATTAGGTGACTAGAAATTAGCCATTTTTAAAATCTAATATTTAAAATGTTAGATTAAAAGGATAAAATAAATAAATTTGGTACCTATGTGTAACCATGTGGTGTTACTAGATATACCCCAATTATCCAACTTTCTCCATGTAAAATCCTGTAAAGAAACATATAGAAATAAATTAACACTCATGATATTAAATTTGAATGAATCTAGATCATTTAACTATTTTAAATATTGAAGTTAAGGAATAAATGTGTCTATGGGTATGAAAACTAATATGCCCTATGTTGAACTCAATTGGAGGATGCCATGAGGTGATTATGCCCCAAGAAGATGCCACTTCTAAAAACATGTGTTGAGGATTTTTAATACCTCCACACATTGGATAAGGAAAGTGCCAATTGAGTGATCCATAACCTTAGTTTTACTACTCAACATATCATTATTACTCTTTTGGTGAAACCCTGAAATAGGTTCATATGTCAAGGTGGAACCTTGGAAAAATATTTTAGTTAAAATTAAGTCTTGAATCCACCATTGTAAATATATTTTAGACACAAAGTGCTTACGTAGTTATGTCGATCCTCATCATATAAATAAAAAAGTGTTTATATGAATAACATTCATGCCCAAAATCTAATCCATTTATGCCTCAAAGTTTTATATATTTCCATAATATGTATACCCATCTTCTCAATCTGATGTGTCTAATAGATTTCCTCAATCTAATAACCTAATTAATTTTATAAATATGATAACCTGCTCACTTTGACCCATATGATGTCATAGAATTTGTTAACTATTCATCACAATTTTGTAAAATTCCCCATGTATGCCTCACATTGCCTTAATATAATTCATGTAATTTGACCTAAAATATGACTTATATGTCTATCATGACTTGAGTCTCTATAAAAAACACACTATATGCCCCCCTTTTGAGATGAGTGAAGAAGCTTATGAATCACTTGTCTCAAAAGAAAGAGTTATGTGCATCATTTTACTCATAAATATGTTATCATTAAAACAATGCATACTAACATGATGAAATATGACATCATATAATGATTTGATCATTCAAAAACTTATGAAATATTTAATCCAAGGAAATGGTAATAAAAGTGTCATGTCAAGTAGATATATAAATTAGGCACACAGTAATAATTATTATAGTAATAAGAATTATAGATAGATACATGATATAACTAATGGCATCACACATAATATAATTGTGTATTTTAAAAATCATGACACCAAACTTATAAATAATCATATGTTTATCTACACACATACACACACATCATGATCATGAAACACTTAAGTAATTAAGACATTAGTTAAATCTGACTTGAACCTAACCTGATGCAAACAACATAGCCATGACATGGACTAGAGGATCCTCAACATAATTGATGAAAAATGTGACAAACATAATAAATACACACATATAACATGTAAGATAGTGCATTTGAATAATCACACAATATAATGATAATTATCATAAAAATCCATAACACTAATTCCCATAATCATTCAATGTCATCATTGAATATATCAAAACACAATATCCATTTAAAATAGAAGCATAAAGAGTATACACCAGATCAAGCCATGTATAAATAGTCTAAGTATCTTAATATGGTCAATTAAATTCTTATATAAATATATAACTTGTAAAGTGTACTGAGATGCCCCCAATGTGGACATGCCCACAATGTAAACAAATAGCCCTTGTGTGTAAGGAATGTCTTGAATCTATATGACCATGTAACATATTCAACTTGTATGTCATGTATCCCACTCATGTATATTATGAAAATCATGTGTACAAACAATGGATATGTTATTTACTATGTATATGACAAATAAAATAAATAAATCATGTAACTAACATATCATGTCATGCATAGGTCTTGATTTTAATTTTTTTTTTGACTTTTATGAATTATTTGATTTTTTTGAATTAAATTATGTTCATACTAAACAATGATCCCACCAAGGGGATGTTCAAATGTAGGTTTTATATCAATCAATACATATGTCACATGCCATGGGTATGTGATAATACATGTATAATTAATGAATAGAATAAGTGATTATACAATACAAAATATCCATCATTATCATCATAGTCCACCTAATCATGTATATGTCATGTCAAAAAAGTATATAAAGTAACCTATGGAGTCTATTGTATATTAGAAAATGTGTCAGTGTTCATTATGTAACATGGGGAGCTACTTGTAGACCTAATTTAGGGCATGATGATGCAGGTATTTTTTTTTCTAAACTCAAATAGACCTATAATGTAATGGATGTTAAAACATGAGTCTTATATAAAGATCAATTATTTGTCTTTGATTCACCTTCACAAAATGAGCTTGGAAAATTTGTATAATAGGCTATGGTAGAGGTGGTAGAGAAAAAGTCTTTGGCTATATGGGATACTTATATAGAATACCCAAAATTATATTCACTTAGGTTATATAAATATAATTCGCACATTGATATATTGCATATGGTACTACAAGTATCTTGTGTATCCATGGATGCCCTAATAGCATGTTGAATCCCCAATATTGATAAAAAATAATAATTAAGTAGCAACTAATATAGGTCCTATCATAAATGGTAACATAGTTCAACCAATAAGGTTTTGTCTCTTTCCATAAAATCCTTTCATTGTATTTATTCTAAAAATAAAATCATTATTTGTGTACCCAAGACTAGTAAGCAATTTCATAGTGTAGATGTTTTTGCTTGTACCATTATTTATGATAACACTATGTATAGGACATAAATCAATGAAATCACCCATAAAAAAATTCACATTGGTATAATAATCATCAATAATCTCATGCTCATCGAATGTGATCATAGGTTTATGTACTTGTGTATCTCTAAGTGTACCAATAATACTGTCTATATGGCATTCCTCCTTTTTTCTAGAAGCTTAATAAGTCAAAGCAGGATGCACTTTATAAGTCATGCACCTTAGGATCAGTCTTGGTATTTTTTGATACATGATTTGGAAAAGGATCATAAAGTATGTTTATATTCAAATTAGGTTATGCTACTAACTCATTCATATTTATATTCACATCATTGACCTCAATAACATTATATTCAATTAGATCTTGTATCTTATGTCTCAAACCAAATAATATGTTTGTAGAATTTCCTCTGCATATATGCCATTAAAAATATAATTTTATATAAAACCCCTTAGGTTCTTCCTTATTAATATCAATAGCCATTGGTGGAGGGAGATATATGATATTTCACTCAAGTAGCCTTTGTAACACTTTATGAGGGGGTTTTGATAATTGTGTAAACTTCCTTATTGGAGGTGTTTATAGAAAAATATTATTTATATGTTTTAAAACTATGATAAGTGTTACTTTAGCCTCATTATTAGTATAATTTTACTTATATTTAAACATTGGTTTTCCTTTAAACCTGATACTAAAGACGTATGAGGATTAGACCCATACTTTAGCTTATTCATAGTAAGTAGTTTAACTTCATGGTTTTGAACCTTGTGACACGTCATTAAAATATTGAAATGAATTGAGCACAATTTAATTAAGTATATGATAAATTAATGTTTTATTAAAGACACATCGTAACTTGTTATCAGCCATATTATTTGTCATTTTAGATAGCATAGTCTTATAATGAAGCACATAATCACTGAAGGGCTCATTATGTCATTACTTAAGTTTTTCAATTTGAGCATAGGACACCTTATCATTGATGTTGATAGAAAATTATGATAAGAAAATAACAAATAGAGGATTGAAGGAATGCATTGATTAGAAGTGGAAGCCTATTACTCCCTTAACCTATAGTGTATCTAGGGATATGCATGGCTGACTTGTGGCTTACACACCTTCACATTCACTTGTTACATTTATTGATTTTCTTAGTATGGTTTGCCTATGGAATAATCATGGATAATTAGGGTATATATAGGAGGCTTTGGTTATTCTTGTATCATCATATTGTGAATTATGTTCTTATTTCATTGTTGTGGAGGTTTTACCTTCAAATTGGCTCAATCATAATATTCAAGTATTCTGATCTTTCACCAATGTTGTTGTTGATATACTTATTTTCCTCTTAATTATGCCATATATAATTCTATTGTTACAAATCATATAAGTAATTTCCTTACAAGTGGTATTAGATCTTTGATTTGGGAAAGTTTATGTGGCATAGATTTTTTATTCGGATCTAACATCCTAAGCACTAGAAGGCTAAAAAAAGACAACTTGTGATCTGGGAGGAATTGAATTTTTTTGTCACCATAATTTTATTTATGAGGTTTTTTAAAAAAACAATAAAAAATAATCCTAGAATTTTTTTACCTTATGCAAATTAGTATTCATTAGATTCATCTCTATAAGACGCTCATAAAATCAAATTCTACCCATATGATTTTTTAGGTCAAAATTTTTCACCCTTGTGCATAATATCAGCAGTTGTATTGATCTTGGTGAGATGATCACAATGGTGTATTCTATTGGTACACTTTTTTTAAGGTTGAAACACTCCTAATGTTTTTGCATAGCTGGTATAAACACTCATTAATGTGGGAAAGGGAAAGAAAATCTAAAAATTCCTCATAAAGATGACATAGAGTCTAGAACTTTTGATCCATCTATTTCAGAGGTAGTTCAACAACTTAAGTTAGAGTTACATAACATGGTGAAAAAAGTTGATTTTGATACGATTCAAGGGGACATTAGAGGGTTGAAATGGGACCTAGATAGCATGATGGATCAATTAAAACAAATACATAGGTAATTGGCCAACTTGTCATCTTAACCTCCATGAAATAACCCTCCTCCACTTCAATTTGGTTTTCCTCCTCTAAACAATACCAACACCAATTCTAGTCCTAAGCCAATGTTGTTAAAATTGGACCTATGTAATTTTGATGGTAATGATCCACTCACTTGGATCAGTCAAATTGAAAATTTATTTGATCTACATTAGACCCCATGTTTGTAAAAAGTGGTTATGGCCTCTCTATATCTGAAACCTCAATCACTCATTTAGTATCATTGGTTGTGTGCTCAAAATAAAAAAGGGTGTCCAAACTTCATGATTAGTATTTTATGAGTTATAGCTCCACTATCACAATAATATATATAAAAATTACTTCAATCAGCTAGCCATGTCATGCGAGACTGGGACTATCAAGGACTACATTCATTAATTTCATAATCTCTCCTTACATGTGGTAGACATCACTAAGGAAAATATGACTAAACTATTTTTGGGTGGCCTCAAAGATAACATCCAATTATAGGTTTGCATATTTCATCCTATTACTATATCTAAGGCCATACCAAAGGCATGCATTATTGAGGAAAAAGAGTTGATCAAATGAATACCTTTTACCAATGTTTATGAACACACTTTCCTAACACCAACATTTCATCATCCTACTAGATTAACACCTCAAAAAGTGGAATAAAAGCATGTAAGGGTTTATATTTAAGATCTAATATCAAATGGAACAAATGGCATTGATGTGCTAAAAATTTGTTTTATATTGATAGTGACAATGAGGAGGAAGAAGATGAGGAGGCTTTAGGGGCAGGATTAGAAGAACCTAAGGATGAATCTAAATATTGTCAACCCACTATTTATTATCATGTAATTTCAAGCATTAATACTCCTCAAACTCTTAAGATGGTGGGTTTTTTGAAGAAATAGAATGTGAATGTATTAGTTGGCTCTAGGAGTACACATAACTTCATCAATAATAAGTTTGCTACTCATTTGAATGGTTTCATCTTCACAGATTCATAATTTTAGGTCATGATTATATATGGTGGTATGATCAACCATTCTAGAAAATGCCAAAGCATTAAGCTTTCTATGAGAGAGAATTTTTTAGATTCCCCTATGTTTATTATTCTTACAGGAGGAGCTAACATTATTTTGGAAGTGCAATGGCTAACCACTTTGGGAACTATTGAGATGAATTTCCAAGAATTATTCATGAGGTTCCATTTATAAGGTAGGAATTTTAAACTACATGGATTATGGAAAAAATATCCATAACTGGTTAGCTCCCATCAGATGACAAAGTTTCTCAAAAAAGGTGCAGAAGGTTTTGTGGCATGCTTATTTTACATAAAGGTTTAATGAGCCAAGGAGTCTACACATATTGATTTGTAAATCCTCCAATTCATGCACATTATCATGCCATTAGACTAATTATATGAAGTAAATCACCCAATATTAGACCCTACAAGTATCCCTATGCCCAAAAGAGTGAAATTGAAAATATGGTACAAGAGATGTTGGAGGCAGGGATCATCTAACATAATCAAAGTGAATATTAATCCTTGATGGTCATGGTGTGGAAAAAGGATGATAGTTTGAGGATGTGCCCAAACATATAGCGATCAAAAAATACACCATCAAATATAAGTTTCTTATTCCAATAATTGATGATTTTCTAGATGAATTGCACAGTGATATTTATTTTACCAAGTTAGACCTTCCTTCTAGATATCATCAAATTCACATCCATGATGAGGACATACCTAAAATAACTTTCATAACTCATGAAGGCCATTGTGAATTTATGGTCATCCCATTTGGCCTCACAAATTCACCATCTACATTTCATACTTTGATGAAAATTATTTTAAGCCATTTTTGAAAATTTTTCTAGTAGTGTTTTTTGATGATATCTTCATCTATAACAAAAATTGGGAAGACCATTTAAGTGAAATAGGTACTTTCAATTCTAGAACAACATTAAATTTATTCCAAACCTTTCAAATGTGATTTTGGTGTCTAAGAGGTAGATTACTTGGGTCATATTGTTTCACATGAAGGAGGGAAAGTTGATCCTAAGAAAATCCAAGTGATGATGGAGTGGTAGGTTCCTAAGACCCTCAATAAATTTTAAGGATTTTTGGGGATAATTGGTTAATATCATAGGTTTTTCAAAATTTATGGTATCATTGTAGCCCCACTCACCTCTTTGATAAAGAAAGACTCATTCCAATGAATTGATTTAGCTAACAAGGCATATGAATAGTTGAAAATGGCTATGTGCACAATTCCAGTTTTGGCTACTCCTAATATTTCAAAAACTTTTGTTGGAAAATATGACTATCAATAAATGGCATGGGGGGTGTACTCATACAAGAAGGTAGAACACTATATTGAAGGGAAAAAATAGGCTCAAACCAATAAATGAGAAAGAGATGATGGCTATTCTACATGTAGTGAAGCAATGAAGACCTTATTTTATGGGTCATCACTTTTAGGTAAAGACTGATCATGATAGCCTCAAATATTTTTTAGAATAATGATTATCATTTGAAGAAAAATAAATTTGGGTGACTAAAATGTTAGGCTATAATTTTGAAATAGTGTATAAAAAAGGAAAAGATAATGTGGTGGTAGATACCCTCTCTCAGTGGGATGAATCAGTTGTGACTTTGTTAAGCACCATGACCATGTGGTAGGCAGATTAGCTAGAGGAAGCAAGATTAGAATGGGAGAATGATAGTGATACCAAGGATTTGGTTCAAAATATTTAGTAGGGCTTTAATGATTCTAAAAAAATTACATGGAAGAGGAACACATTATGGTATAAATATAGATTATAACTTTGTAAGCATTCTATTTTCAAACATAAATTTTTTTAGGAACTTCATGCCTCTCCACTTGGAAGTCACTCTAGATTTTTGAAAACATATAATAAAATCAAGCAAGATTTATTTTTGAAAGGACTCAAGAGAGATGCTTAAAAATATGTGGCTAAATGCATGGTCTGTCAATAAAATAAAGGTGAAACCATTAAGACCCCATGTCTTTTGTAGCCTTTATCCTTCCCTATCCAACATTGGAAATATATGTCGATGTGTTTTATTATGGGGTTACCAAAATCTACGGGTAAAATTTTTATCATGGTAGTTGTGAATTGACTCACCAAATATGCTCATTTTTTCTCCTTACCATAGCCATTTATTGCTAGTATAGTACTTTTGATTTTCTCAATACAATTCAAAAATTGCATGGTACTCCAAAGATCATTGTAAGTGATTGAGATCCCATATTTACTAGTAATTTTTAGACTAAATTATTTGCATGTTTGGGTACCCAGTTGGCTCATATCTCATCTTATCATCCTTAATATTGTTGGTTGAATATTTTGTCGATCAACGTACTGATAAACAAAATAGGTCTGATCAGCCAAAGTAGGAAGACTGGTTGTCCAAATGTGTAGGTTTACCACATCATAAGGACACTGATCTCTCCTCTCATCAAGGGGAGGTTCTCTATAGGTATGCTATATATATATATATATATATATATATATATATATATATATATATAGCATACCTATAGAGAACCTCCCCTTGATGAGAGGAGAGATCAGTGTCCTTATGATGTGGTAAAGCTACACATTTGGACAACCAGTCTTATATATATAGAAAATAATACTCAAGGGTAGGACAAACCATCCATCTCTCTTTCTTTAGAGATGATGTGTACAAATCAAAGGAAAAACTCAATGGAAATAATAGACAACACTCCTCTTATTTCAAAAGTACTATTCAACAAACCACAAGAATACTCCTGGTAGTAAATGTAAAATGTAGTAAAGGACGTAGTAACCAACAAATCAAAATTTAGCACAAAGTCTCCACCTGAATTGCTCAAGAGTAAGATACAAAGGATAATGAGGGCACAAAGTCTTCCGAAAGTCCTTTACATAGAAATGAAAAGAAAACACACTGAAAGGCAATTATGGGGGCACAAAGTCTCTCCAAAGTTGACTCTTCAGGACACCTTTCTGATTAATTTCACTAATCCTGCTTGTTGAATTAAAAGAACAGAAAATATATTGAAGAAAAAGACATAAGAATAGTTTCCTCAACAACAAAGATATTACAACACAAAGTCTAAAAAACCATTTGCTTTCTTATTCCAATAACAAAATATGATAAACAAACTGAGCTCAAAGTCTCAGAAGTGCCTTTCAATTTGGGTAGAGTTTCATTCTGATTGTCAAAAAGAGATCCTTTTACAATAGAAGAGAGTCCTTTATATAGCCATTTCAAGAATGACTGGGGAATAGTAACACATCATTTTGTGTTGGAATTTGTTAAGAAAATAGGATAGAACTTAGAGGCATTTTACCCATTTGATTTTATCAATGTAGGGAAACAAGTCACGCTTATTGAAAGTTTGCAACTTTCAATGTCCACCTGGTGATTTGATCTTACCTTCATCATTCCTCCTTTTTTGGTTAATTGAATCAAGTCCTGGATTCAATTTGATGTTCTGTTCCTTCCTCACTTTTTGCTGATCTTGGCCTTGAAGTCTGTGAATGAATTTTGGTCTATAGGTTTAAAGGATCAACAGCTATTTTGTTGTCTTGAATTTGACGTCTTCAAGCACGTCACCCCTTGGTCTTCTTTCAGATTTTTCGTTTGGCACTTTTCTGAATTGAACTTGCCCTTTTAGGCCTTAAGAAATGACCCACTTTGGGTCAGGAAGAGCCTCCCATAAGGGTATATACCCTTCAAGTGGTCTTTGAATGGCCTTCGGGCTTCTTTGGGTGACTCTTCGGCTTTGGGGAAGCATTCTTCAAATTGGCAGCTGAGAGTCCCCCATAAGGGCACCTGTCCTTCGGGGTCCTTCGATGGCCTTTTTCTTTAGAGTCTTCATGGGCTTTCCTCTGGCTTTCTCTGTAGACAAATTCTTGTGAGCAAAAAGTCCACAGAAATTTCCCACAGACAAAAAGTCTACGTAATTTTTCGAGGGACAAAAAGTCCATAGAATTTCCATTTGCCTTGATTATTATCCTTCAGGTTTTTTCCACCTGCGACCGCTTAGAATTCTTTCAAACTTTTTGTTCGAAGGAATTACTTTGGAAAAAAGTCTGAAGGAATTATGCCTTAGACTTGCCTTAGTCTTTTTGAAAATGACCCTTTCAAAGGGTATTTTCATTGATCAAGTGCCCTCCGCAAGGGCACTTGTCCTTTGAGAGGCCCTTTAAACTTTTGCATTTTGAACTGATCCTTTGAACCAAGTTGTTGAACCATTTATTGAACCAAGGTGATGAACCATTTGTTGAACCTCTTCGTGGAACCAATCGATTGAACCAAGCTTTGAACCAAAATGGTTCAAGCCAATGGTTCAATTAAATGAACCAAGCTGATGAAACGCTCCATTGAACCAAGACGTTGAACCAAAATGGTTCAACCCGATGGTTCATTTGCCTTGAACTAAAATGACGAACTAACCATTGAACCAACCGTTAAATGAAGTTTTGGTTCCATGGTTCAAACAAAGCCTTGAACCAATTGACGAACCATTTGATTGAAACAAAGGATGAACCAAATGTTGAACCTGTTGCTGATGATTTCTGATGGAGTTATTTATTTTAACCAAGGTGATGAACCAATCCCAAAAATGACCAAGTGTTAGAAACTGATTCTTTTGATTGAACCCACCTGTAGAAGTCGTGAAGCCCATTGAACTTGTAGAAATGAGCCTATTTGCAGAGTCTGTAGAAACCAAGTCCATAGTTTTCTCTAACCTTGAAAGAGTCTTTAGATTTCAACTTGTAAATCCCATTGAACTTGACCTGCAAAGTCCATAGATTTCCTCTTTCTATTGAGTCCATAGATTTAAGCTTGTAGAGTCCATAGATTCAAGCTTGTAGAGTCCATAGATTCAAGCTTGTAGAGTCTATAGATTTAATCCTGTAGAGTCCGTAGATTTAAGAGAATCTTGAAAAATGAGGAATTTGAATGCCCAAGACAAATTTTGAAAAAGGGAAGAGACAATTTTGGTCTGTGGGACCAAAATAGTTCAAATGTTGTCCCAAAAATGAGTGATATTTTTTGGGGGACAACAAATATGATGGAAAAATAGAGGTAGTCAACAAATGTCTCGAAGGGTATCTTCATTTTTTGTTTATGATAAATAGGACAAATGGGTTCACTAACTACCACTTATTGAATGGCAGTATAACACTTCTTTTCACACTTCTTCCAAGATGTACCTCTTTATGGCATTGTATGGTTATCACACCTCATCCATCACTTTAGATTTACCAATGCATCCTAAGGTTTGTGTTTTTGAGGAACACATTCACCATCAATAGGAGGTGCTAGTCAGTTTATAAGAGAATTTAGTAATGACACAAAATTGAATGAAGCAATAAGTAGATTAACACCATAATGAGTAGCATTTTGACATAGGTGACTAGGTATTTGTACATTTACATCCATATAAGTATATATATCTGAAGAAATAAAAAAAGGATAACAAGATATTACCAAAGTATTATGGCCCTTATCAGATCTTGTAGAAAATTGTTAGTATGGCTTACAAGTTGGAATTACCCCCAACCACTCATATACATCCAATATTCCATGTTTCCACTCAAATTGAATTACCTAAATTTGATGAATAAGGTCAAGTCATTCTAGATCCTAAAGATATCCTTCACACACATAGCAAGCAATTGTAAACCATATTTATTAAGTAATATTTGATCAACTGGAAGAACTTGCATTTTGAAGATGAAACATAGGAGGATGAAGCATTCCTACAAAAACATCCTAATTTGATTGAATGTTGAGGATAATTTTATTTGAAATGGAGGGTCAACCTATGCCCTTAACCTATAGTGTATCTAGGGATATGCATGGCCAATTTATGGCTTACACACCTTTATATTAGATTATTGCATTTATCAATGTCCTTAGTATGGTTTTCATATAAAATAATCATTGCTAAGTAGATTATATATAGGAGGTTATGGTTATTCTTTTGTCATCATATTTTGAATTCTATTTTTATTGCATTGTTTCCCCCTCAAAGTGGTTTAGTCATAATATTCAATTTTTTAATTCTTTTACCAATTGTTGTTGTGGATCTGCTTATTATGATTTTGATTCTACCATATATAATTCTATCATTTTGAATCATCTAAGTAATTTCTTTACAAAGTCATATAATCACCATAAAGCATACTTCTTAAGAATCCTTGGAAATAATTTAGTCAATAACTTATCAATAGAAGCATAGTCCAAATATGTTACATGGAATGCTCAACAATATTGTTCTAGATCACCTTTACCATCATAAGGTGGAATCTTAGGTGCAATGAATCCTATAGGAAAAGGAAATAAAATTTTTTTGGTGCCAAACGGTTGTGTAATAATTATTAATAATTAATCGAATGGCCTGATCTAGAAGAATCTCTTTCCAAATGGAAACCTTAGCTTGAAGATCGATAAAAAAAATTTAAAATATTTTGAGAAGTAGGCATAGAAGATTTATTAGTTATAGATGATTTCCAATGAATATAAATCATATAATGTAAAAAAATATTTGACGTATTATTATCCATAGAAATTTAAGGATTAACTTGTCTTTCCCCCACACCACGGGTGGGCATCACATGTGTACCTATAGGTGTAAGCATATGAATAATAGTAGTAGGAATAGTGTTATGGATGGATATTATAGAATTTGTGCCTCTAAAAAGTAAATTAGTATCATTAAAGAGTTCAAAATGTCAATCCTCAAATTTGGATTCGTTAGAAAAAAATTATATTCATCTCTAGTTAATGTAATGATGCATCAATCATGCGTGGATTCATTTTGAGATATTCAGTTAATTTCCATTCATATATAACATCAAATCTATCATGAAAATTAGTATAATAATTTATCTTATCAACATCCATGTATATATATTCTCCATTATGATTATATGTAAAATAAAGGAAAATTAGAATTTAGATCTAAACACTAATGCACAAGAAATTGAAAACCCTGAGAAGAAGAGATGAAACCCTAAGGAAAGACATCAGGTTTTCCTCATTGAACAAAAATATCAAGTTCACAATAATATTTTAATTTAGTTTGGATTTAGTGGATTTTAATCTATTAAAATTTAGATTTCTTAAGATACAACATTTGACATATAAAAATGAATGTAACAGAGAGATATATTACACTTATGGGAGAAATGGAACTTGGATGATAATTTCTTTGATATTTCTCACTAATTGTGTAAAGTCCACAAAAAATCCTCTGTTAAAGATCTATGACTGCTTAGCTCAAGAAACAAGCTATCAAAACTTGCACAAGTGCTTTTGACAAAGCCCAGACAATTATTGTAATTTATACTATCCATTATATTTCAACACTATCCTTATAATTTTTTCTAGTTTGTTCTACCATAGATCACTGCATCTATATACCTATATGACTCCTCTATGTTTTCTTGATCTTAGACATATGCATATATCTTTATTTTTTCTTCATTTTCCTTGAAACCCCAAATTTAGTTTTGACATAAGATAGACTTAGAAAAATGGGTGATAAATATGAGGTAGATGACCTCAACCACTCTCAACTAAGTATTTGAATGTTTCCTATGTTCTAATTCTCTACAACAGATTCAAACCACATATAGTTTTCCCACCTATCTATATATTTTCTCAATCATGATCCACTAGAATTATATTTCAATGCTTTGGATTTTAACATAACAACATGTAACTTTGGCCTTTTATTTATATTCATATTTGGAATTGAGAAATTGAGGGCTTTTCAAATTTGAATGTTTTAAGATAATGTCTTTGTTAGGATTACCCTTTATTTGAGATATTATTTTAATCCTAAATTTTATTCATGTGTGGAGAATTTTTATTTATGTAAATTATTAATTCACATAAATATGGATTCTATGAGGTGTCACTCACCTCTTAGTCATCCTTAGGATTTTGGAAGTTACTTTCACAAGTAAATCCTCCACCCACATGTTAGTCCCTTCACTTTTTAAGGGAATATGGCACTTGGCACACACCTAGGATGCCTTGTAAGGTCATGATGGGATTCTATGTAACCCCCACTCCATTCTTATTATTCTATTTAAAGATTAAGTTCCTAATCTTTTCTCCATTAGATACTTGAAGCTATTTCTCTTATTTTAAACTTCATCTTGCTCATAAGAGTTATATTGTGAAGATTTTATGGATAAGCCTCCTAATTTATCATGTGGGGTTTTTTTGATAAGTTTGGTTTCCCCATTTAAAATTTGTGTCTCTCATTGTGTTTTTTTCCTTGAGAATTATTTATCTTCTTTTTATTCTATTTTTCTACATTTTAATGTTATTAATGAATGATTTTGGGATAAATACTTCATGGTTTCAGTGCTAATGTTCATTTTTAACATTATTTTGTGAGTTATATAGGATTTTTTGGGAGAAATATCATATTTTATTTTGCAAGGGATGTCACCCTTGTAAAATTTTCAAATATCTCTCTCTTCTAGCTCATTTTTCTTTAAGCTTTATGCTCTCTAACTAATTGTTACATGTTTCTCATAAGGAACATTTTCCATTGTTCAACTAGTTTGGTGAGTTTATCTAAGCCAGTTTTTTCCTTTCTAGTTATTTAGCTTATTGAAAATTACAATAACAAAAAAAATCTTTTTTCATGTTTTTAGCCTTCTAATTTTTTTTCTAGTTTTGAGATTTTATTTTTATATTCTTCTGCTTAATCTTGACAAGAAATAACATCAATAATTTATCCTTTGAGTATTTATTTATATGTGTGTTTTGCATGAGTATCCTCTACTTATTGTGCAGTCCTTATGTATCTTATATTTATGCCAAAATCTACTATACTCCTATTTATGAATGCATAAATTTTGTTTCTTCTTTGTTGCTTTCTTAGTCTTAGCTTGTTGCACCCTTGAGTAGAGTTATGGTTTTTCATTCTTGAGCAGTCTTCTTTTATTCTCTTTTCCACCATTTTTTTTGGTCTATCTCATATGTTGTGTGCATTATTTGCTTCTTGACTAGTATTTTACCCCTTTTATCTATACTCATTTATTGGTCTTGTCACCTATATTTTTTTCAATCTTCTTACATGTTTCTATCTTTTACCTCACTGGCATTTCTCTTATTGTGATGATGAATTGTATAACATCTTCTGCTTGTCTATTTTTTATTTACTCACTCCTTTTAGTAATAGTTTTTATCTGTGCATAATTTGTGAATTTTTGTTTATATTATCACATTTACTAAACTCAATTTTGTTTTTTACATTTATTTTTTTAGCATCTAGCATTAAGTTACTTATATATTATGTTAGTTTTATTTTCTTGCATCTAGCTTGATTAAAACTACACACTTTATTTATTTTTATTTTACATTATTTAGTATTTTGATTCAAATACTTCCTCCACATTTTTTTACAAATATATTTATATTTGGTTTATCATAAAATGCAACCAAAATAAATAAATTAGAATAAATTCTTCAAATTAATATTTTCTGTTGTTAACAAGCTTTTCCCATATTTTTTAATCAACTTTAAAAAAATTAAAAAAAAGATTCTAAACAAAAATAATGGTGTTCCATTATTAATTTTTTTTAGTGAATTTACCTTTAAAAGTTAATTGATATTAAACTATTTCCAATTGGTTAAATTGTACCTCAATTTTTTTGTAGTTTTTAAAATAAAAACTGCTCTAATTATCATTTTCATTGCAACTAATCATCAAATAAATCCTTTACTTTTTGGTAATTGTAACCATATAATTAGTGCATTTTATGTGCAATTCCTACCTTTTTAAGGTCATTATTATTTTTATTTATATTATTCTTCAGTAAATCCCATCCTTTACTTCACACCCTTGTCCCTCTTCTTTGCATCTTAAGTGTGCATGTATTTTTTTGCATTTCACTTTCCAATATTGGGTTAGTTTACGAAGCATAATGACTTAATTTTTTTCTTGAATTTAAACCCACATCCACTAACTACCACCTTTTTAAATCACATATTCAATATATTTTCACCTTCAAACACTTAGTGTGCATAGTAGATGGCAACGATCCCAAATAGGATGAAAAACTTACTGTCAATGTCTAAGTGAAATGAAAATCAAAAAATGAAGAGGTATTAGGTTTTATTAGCATGGACATAACACCTGAATGACATGTGCACATTGATGGTTATCTTCTTGTATCTTAAATTGGTCTAAAATTTAGTCTTTTTATGATGTTGTGAATGAATCTAGGAAAATTCAAGTTTAGGATCTACTTTCTAATTTAAGGTATAATGAATTTAAAACTATGGATGATTTATTAACAAGATCACTTTTTGAATTCTCAATTAACTATTTTAGGCATTAAACTTTCATTTTTAAATTTAATTCACATTGTCATGAAAAAATGATTGCCTAGACCTTTATATCAATTTATTAAAAATGTTCATTCGCAACTTACATTTCCTATTTTATTTTCTCAATTGACATTTGATTTATTTTGTACTTTGTTGCGTCAAGAATAACAAAAGTTAATTTAGTTTGGTATTGTAAAAACTAATATATTTTTTTTGTGTCTAAACAACAACACACAAATATCAAATATCATGCTTCTTGAAATTACATGATGTTTTGCTTATTCCTGATTTAAAATTGAATTTGCTTTCCATTCCTTTATTGGGAAAAAAGGACTATAAATTAGAATTATTTAATGAAACTTGTTATGTTAAATCATCCAAGCAACATTTTCAATTTATTATTACTATCTTTCTAGATAATGATAACTTGTTTAAGTCTATTAAATTTTCTTTTGTGTCTTCTACTCATGCTTTGCTTGCATCTATTAATGGTAACTTAAGGCATGAAATATTAGGAAATATTAATTACCAAAATATTTCACATATGAATAAAATCAATATGGTGCATGTATTTCTTTCTATCCATCCAATTGATTCTATTTATAGTGGGTGTATGCCTAGTAAAATACATAGAGAACCTTTTCCTAAACATAAATCTTGGCATGAAAATAAATTTTTTTTGGTTCATAGTGATATTTTTGGACCTATTTTAAATCATACTTACACCCTTGTGAAGGTAGTTTCAATCCTTCACAGTCTTCTAAAACATGGAAACAATCCTAGGCTATGGGTAACCTAATCAGTGGATTGAATGTCTAGATTGTAAGGGCTAACTCCTTTTGGTGTATCAATTAGGATCTCTAATATATGATATGAACTATTGGGGAAAAGGAAAAAAAGAAACTTGAAGGAAAATACTATCTAATGATGGTGATACACTTGAATTTTGAGTTGATCCACTCAATCTGAGCTCCTAAAAACATTGATCTAGACAAGAAAAAGGTTGAACTTTCAAATCTAATTGACAATTATGCATAAGAATTTCATGAAAAGGTTTTATTTAGTGATAAAATATTGAGGGAAGTGATGGAATAGGCCTGATTTAAGGAACTAAGAACTCACTTACATCCACTATAACTTCAGCCAAAAGACATCAAACATAGAACATGACCTACATAATCTAATCAGCTAGTAACTAGGTAAGAATCAGGACTTGTCAAGGAAGAAAAATTCTATCACATGTACAAATCACTAACATAAATACACTATAAAAATATATGGAAATTGAAAATAGTCTTTATATTAATCTGAAAAAGGTTACAACTCAATCTTTGGTAGAATTTTTGGTCTTGCCAAAAGAGGGATATAAATCAAGGCTGAAAAGCCAACTTATATAGAAAAAGATACAACAACTAAGAAGTTGGCACTAAAAATAGAAGAAGAGGTCAACTCAGTCCAACTTTTGTTATTTTATCCTTCAAATAAAATCTATTTTTGTCTTACGCCTTGCATGAAAGTTCTTTGGCATTGAAAATAGATGGTGGGCCCAAGCTTGAGACTAATCTACCCCATGCATAAAATCTACACCAAATTTGGATGTCTTAACTCAAGATTGAACTAATTTAAAGCTAATTTGGAACATGAGAATTTCCTCTATTACATGGAAAGCATGAGTGGATGTGGCACTTGATAACCAGTCAACTAGAACTCAAGACTAGTCAACCTCCAATGAACCTTTCCTTGCATGAAAACTATGCAACACTTTGAATGAAAAACTCCAAGTGAACTACCAAAATGTTTAAAAGGCTTAGATTAATGAGACAACAAGAGTAAATGCATGAAATTTTGTGTTAATCTCTCCAATGTTAAACTCTTTGAGTTATTAATGCAAATGAGTCTCTATTTTAGAACTAAAAGAGTCATGTTTGAAATGGCTGCATGTCTTGGATGTGTCTAATCCTATTCATGGGCCACTTTTCATGATCTACATATAGACTATAGAATGTGTTAATATATATTTATTGGCTATTGAAATCCTTTGCCTTTTATTTTTGGCTCGTTTGCATGTGTTCCTTTGTAAAGTGACCCTTCAACTTTTGGGAACTACCTTTCAGGTTTTTGCAATGGTCCTCCTTTTCAAAAATACCCTTCAACAACTTGAAAATACCCTTCGAGATTTTGAAAGAACCCTCAAAATTTATGCAAAGGAATTTTATTTCATTCATTTATTTATTTATTTCCATGGATAAATATTATAAAGTTATTCTTTCAGACTTGTCTATCTCCTTCAGACTTTTTTATAGGTTTTTCTCTCAATTTTTTTTGTATGGACCTTTATTTAATAATCAACCCTTCAAATTTTTGCAATGGTCCTTCAACTTATTTAAATGCATCCTCCTGAAAGGAAATAAACCCTTGAAACTTTGAAAATGGACCATTTATTCATTATTGTAAAGTCCACATGCCCTTCACAACTTTGTGAAATGTCCCTTCGGGCTTTTCTCTATGTCCCCTCATCCTTTCTCCAAGTGACTTCCTTTAGACAAAACGTTTGAAGGAATTCATTCCTTTCAACTTGCCTTTTTTCACAGGGCACATACCCTTCATAATTTATTGAAATGAACCTTCTTGAAGGGACTTTACCCTTCAGGATTCCTGTAAATGAACTTTCTCAAAGGGAAAGTGACCCTTCGAGAGTTTCCAAATGGACCATTTTTTGTCCTTCAAACAATATGTCTGAAGGATGTGAACCTTTTTTAACTTTTCAAGTTGCCCTTCAGACTTTTCCAAGTACCCCTCAAATCTTCTTAAAGAGAGATTTCATGAAGGGATTCTACCCTTCAGGATTTTTGTCGATGATCTTTTTCAAAGGGATCGTTACCCATCTACCAAACTAAAAAGAACCCTCAAGAAAATGTAATAGACCTTCAAAAAAAATTCAAATCACCTTTTACCTTTATTCATTTCCTTTAGACAAAAAAGTTTGAAGGAATTCTTTCTAAATTGCCCTTGCTTTTAAAGATGCCCCTCAGGATTTATATTTGGACAATTCTCCTAAAATAAAGTGACTATTTAAACTTGAACCATTCCTTTGGATTATTCAAGACCAAAAACTGATTCATAAGATAAATTGGCATGATATGCAGAATTCTAAATAGTAGGGGTGATAATTTGACATGTAGGGTAAAATTGTCAAGATTTTGGCAACTCAACTGGGAATCATGCTTGCTATGCTTCAGAACCTAGAGATATACATGAGTTTTGAATTCACAAAGAAATGATAGATCTGATCCATGATTTTAAACTTTATTTTGGCATAAGATAACCTTCATCCTCCAGAATATAAGGGAAACACACAAAGCAAAGAAACCTAACTAAGCAAAGCAAATGTGTAAACAAGCACTTATTTGAAATGAAATAGAATGAAACTACTGTGCTTGAACAATACTAAGAGGAAAGAAACATAAAATAACTATGTACAAGGAAATTTTCTCTTCAATAACAATGTTTTAGATGTATCCCATTGACTAGGATTGGAAGCTCATGACCATCCATCTTTGCAATTTGGAAGGCATTGTGGAATTTACAGCTGAAGATTATGTATGGACCATTCCAAAGAGAATAAAATTTTGTGTGCCTTCTTGGTTTAGCTCTATCCTCATCCTAATTGAGGACCAAATCTCCTTCTTTGAAACTTTGTGAAGAAGTTCCCTTGTCAAAATCTCTCTTCACTTGTGCTTGATGAATCTGTGTGGCTATCATAGACTGATTTCTTGTCTCTTCCAAGTCCATAAGCTTAGCATACCTAATTTCCATAGGCTCATTATCCAATAACTCAAATTGATGCATTATTTCCAAAGTAGGAAATTCAAGAGAAATGGGTAACCTTGCTTCCTTACCATATACCAGCGTATAAGGAGAGTTGGATATTGACCTCTTATAGTTGATCCTATCAACCCATAGATCTGAATTCAACTTGAGATTCTATGATCTCTGATTATCTTCAATAGTCCTTCTTATGATCCTCAATAGGTTCTTATTTGTAGATTCAGCAAGGCCATTGCCTTATAGATAATAGTTTAATGAAGTGATAAAATAAATTCCATGCTAGACAGCCCATTAACTGATCCTAGATCCTACAAAAGCCATTGCATTATTAGAAATAATATTTGAAGGAACTCCAAACCTAGTAAACAAACCTTCATAGAAATTTAGAATATTGGTTTCATTTGCTTCTTTCAATGCCACTGCTTCTATCCAATGTGTGAAGTAATTTGTATCAGTGAGAATCCATTTTGTCCTAAACTTGAAGGAGGATTAATGAGACCAATAAATTCCAATCCCCATTGGACAAAGGGCTGATCCATTGTAATTGGTTGAAGAGGCAAGGCTACAAGTTTCACTTTTCCTACAAATATAGCACACTGTTTGCACTTCCTAACCTAAGCATGGTAATCACCAAATATACTAGGCCAATACTACCCACCTCTCATGATATTAAGGGATGTAGTTCTTGTAGAAAAAATTCCTCCACTATGTCCATCATATAATTCTTCAATCAACCTTTGAGTTTGGCTTGGTTCTACACATCTTAGCAACATACCATTTATATCTTTCTTGAATAAAACAACATCAATAAAAAAAAATGGAATTGATTACAATTTGAAATATATTTTTTTAGAAGCATTTAGATGGGAGGGATAAATAACATCTTAGAGATATCTTACCAAGTCATGAAACTAGCTGGAAGGTGAGGTATGACCAACTACAACCTCTTCATCGTTTGACACCAAAACATCCTCATTATCCTCTTACAAGTCTTGAGATAGATGCTCACAAAGTCCTTTGCCTCTAACCAACTTTGTGAATTTAATTTCTACATCATATTCCATTACTTTGTTTATCCAACTAGCTCTCTTCTCATTTATATCTTTGTTCAAAAGGAACTCCTTGATGCTTGGATGAGGAACCATTAGGTGTATCTTATTGTTAGACAATAGGTATCTAAACTTTTTAAGAGATATTATAATTTAAAGTACATGTTTTTTAACAAAATAATACCTTGCTTCATATTCTTCCAAGCCTTGACTGAAGAAATATATTGGATGCTCCAAAGCCTCATGATTTTGTTGCATAAGAATGCTTGAAATGGTGTCCATGTTAGCATTAGTATACATAATGAAATATTTTGTGAAATATAGATTTATAATTGTAGGAGCACTAGCTATGGCCTTCATAATATCTTCAAAACCTTTTACTCCTTCTTTGGACTAGTTGAAGCTCTACTTCTTCTTTAGCATAGATGTAAGTGGCTTAGCTAAATGGCAAATCTGACATATACCTCCTTATGAAGTTGATCTTCCCAAAGAAGCTTTGCATAGTCCTTTTGTGCTTAGGTAAAGAGAGTGTAAGAATAGAGTCTATCCTTTTAGAATCTTTTCTTAAACCATGATTTGAAACAACATGTCCAAGAATCTTACCTTCATGAACTGAGAAGACACACTTTTTGGGATTTAAAGATATCCCAAATTGTCTACACCTTTTTAACACTTGATTGAGATGAACCGTGTGATCACCTGCATTCTTCGAAAACATTTTTATATCATCCAAATAAATAAATACAAACTTGTTAATAAGGCCTTGAAATGCCATATCCATGGCTCTTTGAAAGGTTGCTCCAGCATTAGATAAACTAAATGGCATCTTTTTTGTATGAAAATGTCCCACACTTGGTTGTGAAGACTATCTTAAATTGGTCCTCTTCTTTGACCAAAATATGATTATAGTCACTATATCCATCCAACATAGAAAAAATATCTGAACTTGAAACTAACTGTAAAATGTTTTCCATTAATGGCAATGGATAGTGATATTTAAGTGAAGACCTATTCAAATCATGAAAGTCAATGCACAATCAAATCTCACCATTATTATTTCATACCAAAACAAGGTTCACAACCCAAGTTGAGTGCTTGATTAGAAATATAATAGCTACCTCTATGATCTTGTGAAGTTCATCTCTCATCAAAGTCTCAAGCTTAGGATTGATGGGCCTTTGTCTTTGTCTCACTAGTTTAGTTTTAACCTCTAACTCAATGGTGTGTTAAGCCAAACTTGGATCAAATCCCTTGATATCACTATACTGCCATGCAAATCTATCAACAAAACTTGTTCATAACTCTATGAAAGATTCTTTTTGTGAAGGAGTGCATACCTTACCCAACTTTAAAATCTTACCAACTGTAATCTGTACACTGGCATAGTGCTCTTCTTTTGTTGAAAAGGATGTCTTATCTTTCCTTAACTCATCATTACCACTGAAAATGTTTTCAGGTGTGACCAATCCCGTGGGAAAATTATTTATTTTTATTTGTAAAATCTAATCATCATACTAATGTAAGTGCTTTGATTGATTTTTTGAAGAAAACTTAGTCTCCTCTTGCAAAGATCTCACAATTTGATTATCATCTTCGAAAACCTACCTCTCATGATTATCTAAAACAAAAGGCCTTAAAACCACCTTTATGTGTGACTACATTTTTTCACTTTTTACATTAGTTGGGATACTAAATTGTGACCCAATGGAAGCCAACCTATCTACATGTTTATTCTCACCTCTTGGTATTGCCTAAATGTTAAAATCTTAAAAATATTCAAGTAAGTCCCATATTCTATGCTTGTAATATTTAAGCAACAAATTTTTACATACATTTAAAACTCTTACTTGGTTAACTACAAGCTCACTATCACCAAACACTGCAAAGAATTGACTTTCATCTTCCTAGCCCACTACAAACTGTGAACTAGTGCCTCATACTCTGCAACATTATTTGAATAACCAAACTAAAATTTAATAGAAGAGAAATAACTTTGGTTTTTTAGAAAAACCAACATAATTCGATCTTTAGTTCCATGTTTATTCCTTGATCCATCAAAGTACAATTGTCATAAACCTTCACTAGATTTGTCATACTTAACCATGGCTGGAATTGGTGCATCATTCTCATGAAGGCAATACACACCAAGTCCTTCTTCTTCAATCAGATTATAAGGATCATGCTCATGTAATGTATAATCCCACTCATTAAGAAATAAATATGAAACTCCATTCAAAGGTGATCCAATTTATATTTCACTATTTTCTAGCACATCATCTGAAATGATACAGTTAGTGTTCACAACACTTGACATGTATGGATCTATATAGAAATGTGCAATAGGTTTAGAATGAATAGTTACCTTGTTACCATACCTAGTTATAAACAACAAATAAGTCTATTTATTTGATAAATATCCTCCAATCTTTGAGGTGAAGTCCCTTGAAAGGCACATAACAGAGTAAGGAGGCAAGTCTACCACCACAACATCATGCTCAATAGTAATATTGGGACAAGCATGTAATGTCAATTTTATATATTTGATGATGCCTACCATCTTTGTTGGTGACCCATCTAATTCAATACTCCCTTAGTGTTTGGCTCATAAACAAAGCCAAGCTTGTCTGTAATCTATTTAGGCATGATTATACTACTAGCTGCACTATCTACCATATAATTATAAACCAAAGTATCACCTACTATCAAAGAAAGGTATAAAGGAGGATTTTTATCTGATTTTACCTTAGTTTTTTCCAAATTTTCCATCTTATTTACTTGTTGTACCTATTGCTTAGTTGGCTGATCTGAATTAGTCAAGACCACCTTCTTTCTCAACCAATTTTGGAGACAATTCAAGAGCTAAGATCTCTTAAATGAGCTTATCCTTTTGTCCTAGAATAAAAAGAGAATCCCATATACTAATTCTAATATTAGATTTATTCATTTGATCCACTATATTAAAATGAGATCCACTAGCCTTTGGTTGCACTTTCTGAAGCACTGGCTGGTCACGAACTAGAGGTATTCACAAAACTTTACTAAGCTCTATATTCTAATTTTTCTAAGTTGTAGGGGCAGAAAGTTGTTCTTTTGTACTCCTAGAAAAAAAATGAGGAGTACTCAAACCATTTTTCACCTCCTATAGCTCATTAATGGCTCTTATTTTATCTCTACTTATAGATGTAACTTGACCACTTGAACTATTGGTTTCAACACCTTGAGTAAAAACAACATGATCATCTACTTGCCAATTTACATTAATGGCATCAGGCTGCCCTTGAACTTGTTGAGTCTCTCCTTATGATGCCAAACTTATATCTTGGCATTGACCTCCTTGAAAAAAAAATCTTCTTGTGTCATTTGTGGCATAGTAATTTTATATGATACCAAGGCTTGGTTTTGAGCATCAGTGAGATTTGAGGATTGACAACCCGAATCTTGCATCATGTTATTTTAAGGTGGGGTGGGAATAATGGCCTTTAAAGTAGAAGGAACATTAGGATCGAGGGAATCATATGGCTTATCTAGAGTTATGGCTCTTTGTGCTTGATAAGGTGGTCTATTCTCTCTGAAATCCTAATAATGAGGCCTTTGATCTTTGAAGGGTTGAGAGGTGTTCTAATTTTTCTATTTATAGGGCCTATTTGACTAAAATTATTACATTTTTAGTTGTACTATTTCATTCCCAAAGGACTGTAGTAATATTTTTAACTCTCTTATCTCACTAGCTTGACTAGTAGGGGCTGCAATTTGAGCTTGAGGTGCTGGGATAGGAGCTAAAGTTGGGATTTGAGGAATTTGATAGGCTGGTATGTTATTCAATTCTATGAATATAGGCATTATATGTCTTGGAAAAAGTTTAGAAGTTTGTATCAAACTATTTTTAGCCCTTATTATAACCTCATAAGCATCTGGAAAAGTAGTACCATCCATTGACTGTATCATCACACTAATGTTAGAATTAAGGGATTTTAAATAGTATAAAAATGCATATTCAGGGGATGGCCTTATCAACACAGGTATTTTGATCCATGTATTTTGGAATCTAGGGTTAAAAATCAAACATGAACCTATGAGGAGACCTTGTTATGGCAGTCAATTGCTTAACTAAAGGTAGGTTATCTGATTTGTCCTCAAATTGCTTGACTAAGGCTGCACCCAATTAATCCCAAGTAAAAATGGAATTTAGTGAGAGATTTTTATACCATTGCAATTATTTTATTTTGAAGGAAGCAATAAGAAATCTGATAGTGACATTATTTTTAATAACATTATGGACTGAATAGAGATTAGCCACATCTTGGATATGATCAATAAGGGTTGTTTGATTTTATCCTGAGAATAATGGGATACTCTTGAGGGAGGACACTAGAATGTTATCAAACTAGGATAAATTCAGTGGGCTACCTCTATTGAATGAATCAAACACTTGGTTTCTGATGGACATTTAAATTATGGGGTTTGTAGTGGTTATAATAGTAGGATAACCAAGAGGCAAATACTATTTTTGAGGATACGGTTTTACCTTCCTAAACCTTGATCTATTATAATATATAAATTCAAAAGGAATACCTTGACTTGATGACCTTATGGTAACCTTTGGCATGAAAGAGCTGCCTGAATGATGCTATGAACTCTGTAACTTAAAGAATCTTTAGCTTGTGATGAAGATAGATATTTTCTTCTACTACAAATGCTTCTCCTCAGCTCCAAACTTTCTTTAGATACACAAAGATTTCTTTGTGGTCCCACAGGATGTGCCAAAAACTATTGTCAATTAGACTCAAACCCTTGTGAAAGTATTTTTAGGCCTTCATAGTTTTTTGAAACATGGAAATAATCCTAGGCTATGGGTAACATAATCAATGGATTGAATCTCTAAATTATAAGGGCTAGCTCCCTTTAGTGTATCAATTAGGATCTCTATTCTAGATAAAAACTGTAGGGGAAAAGGGAAAAGGAAAAACTTGAAGGAGAAGCCTATCTAATGATGGTGATACACTTGAATTTTGAGTTGATCCACTCAATCTGAGCTCCTAAAAACATTGATCTAGACAAGAAAAACATTGAACTTTCAAATCTAATTGACCAATATGCATAAATATTTCATGAAAAGTTTTTATCTAGTGATTAAATCTTGAGGGTAGTGATGGAATAAGCTTGATTTAAGGCACTAACAACTATTAGTGTAGGTTTTTATTTTTCCCTATTATTTAATTAGGGAAATTATATATTTGTGCATACATGGAGTTTTCCTACATTCGTGGGATAGGCTAGCTTATGTGGATATGTGTGTCATAGATGTGTCATAGGTAACTCCTTTGACTAGCTATTTTGAGTATGGGAGTTACTTCTCTATTCTTAGCACCCTGTCACCACCTTTCATGGAGGAGTTACAGTCTATTCTTGGGGTGCTTTGACCACCTTTTATGAAGGAGTTACATGCTCTCTTATATGTATTCTTCACTTTGGACATCTTACCTCAATGGAATATTGGCTTTTCTCCAAATTGTCTATGCAGTTGTTTTTGTTTGATTTCATTTACTTTAGCATTTTGTGGTATTCACTTGGTTCGTTCTGTGCAACCACGACTCTTGCATCCTCGTTATTTAGACCTTGGAAAATCCTTTGATATGATATTAGAGCCACCCAGGTAATTGGTTGTCTATTTTGCTATTGCTTTCATTGAAATCTAGAGCTTTGTTAAGGCATTTTTTTTGTGAAATTTGAAATTTTTTGGGAGATATTGGTAGTTTTCCATGTTATTGTTCCTTCCATGGCTTGTTTGGTCTCTCCATATACATGCAGGTCTATGATGGCATCATTTCCCAGATCTGTGTGATCCAGATCTGCTCTAGGGCTATATTACACCACACTTGGCATTGGAAGTGGTTGTTGAAGGATCTATGTTAGAGGAGAGGCATTGCAATTTTGGAAGCTTGACACTCTCAAAATAAGATCTGCCTATTCCTTATCATTATTTCCATCAGTGTGTGGAGATCTGCTAAAGGCATTATGTGATCTTGGTGTTGGAAAGAGAATCTAAGCCTGTAAAACCTTGCGTTCCATTTGTACAGCTTGCTCATGTGATTGCTTGCAAGAATTTCTCCCAGAACTGCTTTTTTTTAAAATGGCACACTTTTTCCCTTTGGCGCCTCATGTGGGCCCTCAACAGGGAGTTTGATTGGTAAAATTTGCCTTTGTCTAATTTTCTCATAATTATTCTAATCTTGTATTCATAAATTAGTCATTTGATTTTTTGAATTAAAGTCAAATTGGAAAATTAGCATTTAAAAAAAAAAAGCAAATTAAAGGTTTTAAAAACTTGTATCTTCGACTTACGAAGACGAAGGGTGAGGCTCGTGTTGGCAGGAGGCCAATTACCCCTCACAAAGACCTCTTTTGGACTCCTCACTCCATGCCAAGTCCAATGAGTGGTTAGAAGGCCACTTTCTCTCTCAAAACAGGCATTTTAAAAATGTTTTAGTGCTTTTTTTTGTAAAATTACTAGTTTACAGGAAATTAAAACTTTAAAATCTTACAAACGGTAGCTCAGATTCGAGTGACATATTTTTCAAAAGTGCTTAGTTTTCAATTTTACACAACTTAGGCTAGATAATTGTCAAAAATGCACTACTTTATAAAGTGCCAAAAATTTGGGTCTCCCAAGACGCATTTTCAATTGAATTCGATGTCCTGTTTGCTTAAAGTCTTGCACTGATTGCTCTAAGATGCATTTTTAGCTGAGCCTGACATATTTTGAGCATGCACTTGCATATTTGGGGGGGGCTCAACATTTTTGGGGGGTGTGATTACTTTTCAACACTTGTAATCTTTTTCATTCTCCTTTTTGCATAATTTCACAACTTGCAATCAACACAACTTCACCTAAATTTAGCTTAAAATGGATTCTTTTCAACTTAAACCCCTAACACCCTTCAATTATCATGAATGAAAGGTTAAATTGTCAATCATTCTTAGAAGCAAAGGGTTGTATAGGATCACCATGGGTACTGAAGTAGAACCCAGCATTGATGCTGAAAAGGTCAAGTGGTACAACTATAGTGATGAAGCCTATGGATTACTGAGCTTGTCCATGTCTCCAGAAATTCTCTTCCATTTAGAACCACCAAGACTCCCAAAGACATATGGGACATCTTAGAAGTCTTATTTGTGAAACTTGATGAGATGAGAGGTCATGAGCTCGAAAACAAACTCATAAGTCCTATCAACTTTGACACCCTACATGACTTCTTCACTAAGTTTAAGGCCCTTAGATTGCAATTGAAAGAATGCGAGATAGAGAAGAAAGATGACCAACTCATCCTTTCTATTCTTGCAAAGTTAGGTCCAAGCTATTCAGTCTTTGTCTCCACTTTCCATGCCATAAAAAATGCCCTTGGCACTACATAGAAAATGCCTTCTTTGGATTCATTCATTGCCGACTTGACTAGGGAGCAAGATAAACTAATCCAAATGGGCACAATGAAGTCTACTCAACCCCAAAATTTGATAGCTAGAAATGGTAAGGATAAGACTTCAACAAAGGAGAAGAAGAAAAAGAATAAGGACCAAGAGAAGAAGAAAGAAAATAACAATCCTACCAAAAACAACACTGAGTCTTCCTCCTCCAATGCTAAACCTAAGAAGGAGAAGGTTAAGTGTGCCTATTTTAAGAAGATAGGGCATGATGAACACAAATGCATGAAAAAACAAATAGATCACCTAACTCATCTTCTAGAGAAGCACAACATAGGTGTTCTTGAGTCCATCAAGCAGAATTCATCTACCCAAGATTCTACCAAGGCAAAAGGCAAGGGTAAGGAGAAAGAAAAGGGCAAGGCTCTTGTAACAACTATAGTTTCTACAACATCATGGGTCATTGATTTGGGTGCTTCTCACCACATGGGCTCTTCACTAGTTAAGTTTTCATCTTTAGAGCCTTGTAGCATGACTTCAATTAGTTTGGGTGATGACACATTAGTTTCTATTGTAGGGAGAGGGTTAGTTGAAATAGAAGGAGGAACATTCAATAATGTTTTAAGTGTTCCTTCTCTTTCAACCAATCTCCTATCAGTGTACCAAATCACTCACATTGGTTGGGGCATGAGAGTTGAGTTTTTTCCAGATTCAGTGGCTATCAGGGAGTTGCATAGTGATACTACAGTGGCAGTGGGTAGGGAGATCACCAAGCAAGGTTATACACCTTCTCACATTTTGCACTTGATTCTTCTCCAATAGCATTGATGACTCATTTAGATGGAGTCAGCAAATTATGGCATGAGTGGTTTGGCCACCTTAACTACCACTACCTTGAGCAACTTTACAAACATGACATGGTCATTAGCTTGCCTCGTGTCCAATTCTCAAAAGGACTTTGTGAGGGGTGCTCCCTTGGGAAGTATCTCGAAGCAAAATTTGGCAAACACAAAGCTTGGAGGGCTTCACAACCTTTGGAGTTACTCCATAGTGATGTATCAGGACCCTTTCCCAAACCATCTTTCACAAGGGCCAAGTACATCCTCACTTTCATTGATGATTTCTCTAGGTACACTTGGATATATTTTCTCAAACAAAAGTCTGAAGTGTTTGAAAATTTTCTAGACTTCAAGGCTCTTGTTGAGAAATAGAGTGAGAATTCCATCAAGGTTCTTCGAACTGATAATGGAGGGGAGTATGTCAGAAACAAGTTTGAGCAGTTTTGCACCATAGAGGGGATTGATTTGCAGTGCACAGTCACTTACAATCCTTCACAGAATAGGGTTGTAGAATGTGAAAATAGGTTCTTGAAAGAGATGGGTAGCTATATGATTCACTCCAAATCCTTAGCACCATAGTACTGGGCCGAAGCCATTAATTATGCTTACTACATTCAAAATAGGGTTCTTCATAAAGCTTCAAAAGGGATAACACCCTTTGAAGCTTGGCATAAAAGGAAACCTAATGTTGAGCATCTTAGGGTTTTTAGATCCCTAGCCATGGCCTGCATACAGAAGAAGAAACACAAAGATATGGAACGTTAGTCTAAGCCTTGCATCTTTGTAGGATATTTGGATGGTGTTAAGGGGTATCACCTTCTAGATCCAGTCACTCATGAGTTGTTCATCGAGAAAAGTGTCCATTTTTAGGAGAGTCCTAGAGACTCAACATTTGACACTTCTTTTCCCTCATCAGATCTACTTCTTCATGATGATTCTTCATCAGATTCAGATTAGCCACAACAGGTTCTTAAGCTAGAGACATCTTCTTCTTCTTCGAGTTTAGATAGCGAGGATAGTGATGCAGAGTCATCCACCTCTAGTTAGTTAGAGGATGAGGAGTTAGCACCTGAATCACCCACTTTTGGGCCACTTTGGGCCAGACAAACACTTGAGAGTGCTAGCACTTCGGTAGGAGATCCTATAGATGACAAATGAACTAGGGGGGATTTTTAGAGAGATCCACATGCCTTCTTTGCTTTAGTTTCAGATCCATAGACTTTTTGAGAGGCATTTGGGGTACCTGAGTGGGATAGTGCTATGGAGGAAGAATATTCTTCCTTAATCAAAAATCACACATGAGATTTGACTTCACTTCCTAAGGGAAGGAAGATGGTTTGATGTAGGTGGATATATCAGACCAAGTTTGCAATAGATGGGTTGGTTGATAAGTATAAGGCATGATGGGTTGCCAAGGGTTTTTCATAGGTGGTAGGCATTGACTACTCAGAGACCTTTGCACCCATTACAAATATGACTTCTATCTGACTCACCTTAGCTATTGCCGCAACACATGGTTGGGATGTGCACCAGATGGATGTGAAGAGTGCCTTTCTTCACGGAGATCTAGAGGAGGAGATTTACATGGAGCAGCTGCCAAGATTTGTTCAAGATTCTTCTTTAGTATGTAGAATTAGAAAATCTATCTATGGCCTCAAATAGGCCTCTAAGGGAAAGGTACACCAAGATGGATTCCTTCCTTCTCACAGTGGGTTTCACTAGGTGCCATTCTGATCCTAATTTCTACTTTTTATGGTAGGATGACTCGCTCTTGATTTTGGTTCTTTATGTTGATGACCTTTTGATCACCAAGAGTTATTCATCAGCTATTGTAGTGGTGAAGGCATCTCTCTAGGATAGATTTGACATGATAGACTTAGGTTTGTTACACTACTTCCTTGGCATCTAGATCTCACAGTCAGATTCAAGGATTTCTCTTACACAGCCTAAGTATGCTCTTGACCTATTGGCTCAGTTTCATATGGCTAATTGTAAACCATCTCTGACTTGCTTTCTATCAGGAGTCAAGCTTGAGGCTGACTATTCTTCACCATTGGTTGATGCCACTCGATATTGACAACTTGTTGGCAATCTCATCTACTTGACTCACACTAGGCCTGACATATCATATGTAGTGGGACTTGTCTCTAGATTTATGAAGGAACCTCATGAGCTACATTGGAAAGTAACTAAGATGATCTTGCATTACATACAGGGTTCACATAGATACGGGATTCATTATAGATTTGGCATAGAGGTTGACTTGGTTGGATATACAGATTCAAACTGGGCTGGTGATTCATAGACTCGTAAGTCCACTTTTGGTTACAGTTTCTCTCTAGGTTCTGATCCTATCAGTTGGTCTAGCAAGAAGCAAAATGCTATTGCTATATCATCCATAGAGGTAGAGTATAGGGAAGCTATTAATGCAGCTATTGAGGCTATTTGGCTTCAGGGGATTCTTTTTGAGTTTGGCATTCCTATCAGGTAGCCCACCATCATTTATTATGACAACTAGAGTACCATTCAAATTTGTAGGAATCTGATTCAACACCAGCGGACCAAGCACATAGAGATTCACATGCATTTCATTCAAGAGCTTATTCATAGTTAGGTCATTGACTTAATCTTTTGCCAGTCTTCAGAGCAGGTTGTAGACATCTTCACCAAACCTTTCACTAAGAGCAAGTTCATTCATCTACAAGATCTTCTTGGGGTGTGGTTTACATCTGTAGTAGCATCATCTTCAGGGGGGCCTTCTAGCCTTCTCATTTATTTATGTCTCTCTTTTGGGGGGGAGTTTTTTCCTAAAGGTTTTCTCCTTTTCTCTATCTTATGGGAGATTGCTTTTGTACATGGGTACCTCATCAAGCCTAGTTGCTGGGACCCATTTTATATTTCCACACTGCCCACCTAAGCTGCGCTTATGGGGGGGTGTTAGTGTATGTTTTTATTTTTCCCTATTATTTAATAAGGGAAATTATATATTTGTGCATACATGGAGTTTTCCTACATTCTAGGGATAGGCTAGCTTATGTGGTGATGTGTGTCATAGATGTGTCATAGGTCTCATAATAATGTCATAAGTAACTCCTTTGACCAGCTATTCAGAGTATGGGAGTTACTTCTCTATTCTTAGCACCCTGTCACCACCTTTCATGGAGGAGTTACAGTCTATTCTTGGGGTGCTTTGACCACATTTTGTGGAGGAGTTACATGCTCTCCTATATGTATTTTTCACTTTGGCCATCTTATGTTAATGAAATATTGACTTTTTTCCAAATTGTCTATGCAATTGTCTCTTGTTTGATTTCATTTAATTTAGCATTTTATGGTATTCACTTACTTCATCTCGTGTAACCACGACTCGTGTATCCTCATTATTTAGACCTTGGCAAATCCTATGATAACAACCCACTTGCATCCATTGTAACTTTAGCCAAAAGATATCAAACATAGAACACAACCTGCATAATTTAATTAGCTAGTAACTAGGTAAGAATCAAGACTTGTTAAGGAAGAAAAATTCTATCACATGTGCAAATCATGGACATAAATACACTATACCAATAGTTATAAATTTAAAATAGTCCTATTAATTTAAAAAAGGTCACAACTCAATCTTTAGCAGAATTTTTGGTCTTGCCAAAAGAGGGATACAAATCAAGGCTAAAAAACCAATTTATATAGAAAAAGATACAATAGCCAAGAGGTTGGCACTGAAAATAGAAGAAGAGGTCAACTTAGTCCAAATTGTGTTATTTCAACCTTCAAATAAAATCTATATTTGTCTTATGCCTTGAATGAAAGCTCTTTGGTATTGAAAATGGATGGTGGGCCCAAGTTTGAGACTTATCTACCCCATGCATGAAATCTATGCCAAATTTGGATGTCTTAACTCAAGCTTGAACCAATTTGAAGTTGATTTGGAATGTGATAATGTCCTCTATTGCATGGAAAGCATGAGTGGATATGGCACTTGATAACCAGTCAACTAGAACTCAAGACTAGTCAACCTCTAATGAACCTTTCCTGGCATGAACACTATGCCACACCTTGAATGAAAAATCTACTTGAACTACCAAAACATTTAAAATGATAAAATTAATGAGACAAGAGTGCATGCATGAAATTTTGTGTTAATCTCTCCAACATTAAACTCCTTGAGTTCTTCATGCAAATGAGTCTCCATTTTAGAATTGAAAGAGTCATGTTTGAAATGACTACATGTCTTGGACATGTCTAATCCTATTCATGGGCCACTTTGCATGCTCTACATATAGACTGTAGAACATGTTAATCTATTTATTGTCTATTGAAATCCTTTTCCTTTTGTTTTTGGCTCTTATTCATGTGTTCCTTTATCCATTTTATAATTTTTTCAGGCTTTTAATTGGTCCTTTTTCCCCATGCAATTTTCCTTTGTTCATTTATTTTATATTTTGGGATTTTTCTTAGGGCATTTTTCCATGGGATTGACCCTTTGGATTTTGTAAAGTGACCCTCAAGATTTTGGGAATTGCCCGTTAGGTTTTTTCAATGGTCCTCCTTTTCAAAATACGATTTGACAACTTGAAAATGCCCTTCGGGCTTCTGAAAGAACCCTTTGGATTTCTACAAAGGACTTTTATTTTGTTTATTTCCTTGTTTATTTATGTGGGTAAATATTCTAAAAGAATTCTTTTGGAAAATTTGTTTGAAAGAATTCTTTCAGACTTGTCTATCTCCTTCGAACTTTTCTCTAGGATTTTATCTCAGACTTTTATGGATGGATCTTTCTTCAGTAATCGACCCTGCAAATTTTTGCAATGGTCCTTTGGTTTATTTAAACACACACTCCCAAAATGAAATAACCCCTCAAAACTTTGAAAATGGACCATTTATTCATTTTTTTAAAGTCCACCTACCCTTTGAAACTTTGTGAAATGTCCCTTCAAGATTTTATCTATGTCCCCTCAACCTTTTTCCAAGTGACTTCCTTCGTAAACTTCCTTTAGACAAAAAGTTTGAAGGAATTCATTCCTTTCAACTTACCTTTTTCTATAGGGCACATACCCTTTGGAATTCCTTGAAAGGAACCCTCTTGAAGGGACTCTACCCTTTAGGATTCCTGCAGATAAACTTTCCTAAAGTGAAAGTGACCCTTTAGGAGTTTCCAAATAGACCATTTTTTGTCCTTCAGACAAAATGTTCAAAGGACGTGAATCTTTCTAAACTTTTCAAGTTTCCCTTCGGACTTTTCCAAGTACCCCTCGATCTTCTTAAAGAGAAATTTCCAAAAGGGATTCTACCCTTCAAGATTTTTGATGATGATCTTTTTGAAAGGGATCATTACCCTTTGGTAAAAATAAAAAGATCCCTTGGGAAAATTCAATAGAACTTCAAAAAAAATGAACACACCTTTTTTCCTTTGTTCATTTCCTTTGGACAAAAAGTTCAAAGGAATTCTTTCTAAATTGCCCTTGATTTTAAATATGCCCCTCAGGATTTATTTTTGGAAAATTATCTCAAAATAAAGTCATCATTTAAAATTTAACCATTCCTTTAGATTATTTAGGACCAAAAACTGATTTACAAGACAAACCAACAGGATATGTAGAGTTCTAAATAGTAGGGGTGACAATTTGACTTGTAGGGTAAAATTGTCAACAGGACCTATGAAAAATCCTTCTGTTAATGGTGAAAATTATGATTTAAATTTTGTTGATGATTTCACTGGGTGATTTTGTATTCATTTCTTAAAAACCAAAGGTAGAGTTTTAGATACTTTCATTGAATTTCATGCATTTTACGAAGAATAATCTAGTTGTTGTTTGTGTATCTTGTAAACAAAAAATGGTACTAAATATGTTAATAATGTTTTTCTTGCATATTTTAATCAACATGGTTTTAAACATGAAAATATTATTTCTTACAAACCTAATAAAAATGGTATTACCGAATGTAAACATAAGCAATCATTGAAATGTCTAGGTGTATGTTGTATGCTAAAAATATGCATTATAATTTTTTTGCTAAAGCTATGTATTGTTTTTTTTTTTATCTCATTAATAATAATCCCACTATTTTTTTTAAATATTACCCCTGAATAAGTTTGGAGTGGTATAAAACCTAATTTATAGCATTTACGTGTGTTTGGTTTTGATGCTTTTGTTCATGTTCCTAAGGAAAAGCGTAAGAAGATAGACTCAAAATCTAAAACCTTTATTTTTTTTGGTTATGATGAATCATAATAATATTATAGGGTTGATTATCCTCAAACTAAAAAAATAAGATTTAAAAGGGATGTTAAAATTATTGAAGATAGTATACTAGATTGTCCTTCTAATTTAGACTCTCTTGATCTATCTCAAGTTATTCCTAAGTGGGCCAAGACAATGTTATAATCTCTTGGAATTGATTTAGATATTAATGATATTCATAAAACTAGGCAATGATTTTACAACTATGCTTTGATGTCTAAACTTATGCATAATATCTTCAAACACTTAGACAAGCTCAAGGTCACCCTCATTGGGAAAAATAAATGCATGATGAATACAAATCTTTGGTCTTTAATCACACTTGTGACTTAGTTCCTCTCCCTAAATGTCATCATTTGGTAATTTGTAAATGGCTATTTAAAACTAAGTTCAATTTTGACAATCAAGTAGAAAAGTATAAAGCTAGATTAGTTAGAGGTTTTTATCAAATTGATAACATTTCCATTTTTCAATATAAATATGCACATGACTTGTTATCTAGGTTTAATATGTTAGATCGTAAACCTATTACTACCCTTTATGAACTTGGTGTAAAATTTCTAAATGACATGGAACCTAAAAAATGTTGATCCTAATTTATATAGGCATTAGTTGTAAGTTTGAATTATATTACTCATACTTGTCCTGATATTATCTTTTTCTTTGGATTGGTTTCTTGTTTTATGTCAAAAAATCAAACTACTCACTTTAAAACTAATAAAATAATTCTTCATTATATTAAAGGTACTCTAACTTTTGGCATCGAGTATACATCAAATAATAAATTTTATATAATAGGTTATTCCAATTCTAATTAGGTTGGTGATTCTAATGATCATAGATACATAAGTTGTTATTGTTTCTACGTGGTTCTAGATCATTTTCATAGAATATTAAGAAGTAAATTACAATATCATTATATTCCACCTAAGTTGAGTATAAATCTTGCAATCATGCTACCAAGGAAACAATTTGGCTTTTAAGAATTCTTGCAGATTTGGGCCATCCTCAAACTTCACCTACTATGAGTTTTAGTGATAATCAAAGTTCTATTTCCTTAATGAATAATCTAGTTTTGCATTAAAGGTCCAAACACATTGAGATTCAACATCACTTTCAATTTGAACTTATTGAAGATAATATAATTCTTCTCTTTCTGTCATACTCATGAGCAAACAGTTAATATTTTCATAAAGCCATTATGTAAAGATAAATTTATAATCTTTTGTAATATGTTAGGCTTGAAGGAAGTTATCATCAAGGGGGATAATTAGTAATGTTTCCCCCCTTATTTTTTGTTTTTAAAACCCCTAAATAAAGTTTAAGGGGGAGTGTTAGGATTACCCTTCATTTTGGATATTTTTTTAATCCTAAGTTTTATTCATGTGTGGAAAATTTGTATTTATGTGAATTATTAATTCACATATATATAGATTCTATGAGGTGTCACTCACCTCTTTTTCCTCATAATTTTGGTAGTTACATGCACAAGTAACTCCCCTCCATATATGTCACACACTTCCCCTTACTTTTTAAGGGAATAGGACACTTGGTACACACTTAGGAGGTATTTTAAGTTCATGATGAGATTTATTTTAACTTCTAATCCCTTCTTATTGATCTATTTAAATATCCCTTTCCTCCTCTACTTAAATCTCTCTCTCTCTCTCTCTTCTTCTCAAATACATCTTGCTCATATGATTTGTATTGTGAATATTTTATGTGTAAGACTCTTAGTTTATCACATGGATTGTTTTTCAATAAGTTTGGTTTGCCACTTTAAAATTTGTGTTTGCCCTTGTGGTTTTCTCCTTGAGAGGTATTTTCGCTTCTTATTATTATATTTTTCTATATTTAAATGTTATTAGTGATATATTTTGGGATAAATCATTCAATCTTAAAGGTGTGCAAATATATTTCTCAATCTTACTAAGATGAGTGATAGGTAGGTCAAGATAATGATAGATAGGAATGGCCTTAGGCTTAACTTATTTATATAGATGACTCTTTGTTATTTCCACTCATAACTGACATAATAAACTATTTTAACCAAATTTGGTTTTATAAACCCTAATATGATAGAAACTAGTATCTGAATTCATATAGATAGATATGGCATTCAAGTCTGCAATGTAAAAAATTGAAACTAATTGTAATTACTTGATAAGTGACATGTGATAAATATAATAATTATAAAAAGGGATAAGTAATTATATATTATGATTGATTGTTTGACTATTAATAGTGTAAAATAGACTAAATCATGCCTATGATTTGTCAAGTTCTTGAATTATATTTCTTTTTGTGCAAGATATGTTCTATCAGATTTGGGTTAGTATTAATTATCAATATTAGCCTATAGCATTTAGTAATGACTTGTGATTTAAGATGCATATGTCACTATATGATCACCTTCACTTGTCTTTAAAATATTTTTACATTTAATTATCAACCATGATATGCAATTAACTCTATAAATCAATCTCATTTACCTTGAAACCCTAGGTGTGATTATGAGGGATAGGAACCTAGAAAAATAAAGAAAGTGTAACCATCATTGATAATTGACCAATGCCTATGTATTTGATACTCCGAGGAAAATCAAGGTACACAAATGTGATTGTGAAATTGGTGTCATTTACTATATAAATTTAACTAATGAATTGGATTTTATACTTGATAATTCTTGCTTTACGTTGGCTTTAGTATGCTTTAGACTTGGCTTATGATAGATCCTAGTGATTGATTCTATATTTAGGAAGATTAGGGAATATTTTATCAATGTGAAATAGTATATAGATGTGTACTATATAATTTTTAAACTCCTTATCAAGTGAGGTCTTGATTTGTATAGATATGAATCATATTGGGTAATTTCTCATGCCATTAAAAATTTATGTAGATGGGTTGACCCTAATGAGAATTTTGATTTTAAAATGTAGCTATTACTGGGAGAGGGTTGGTAACATTAGGTGTAGGTTAGTATCAATTTGTGGTACTGACCTATTCTAATGTTACTGATAGGTGCATAAAAAGAATGAGTTACAGGCTGGGGATGTCTATGCAAGATAATATGTAGGTTTGAAATAGACAATGAGGTTATTGTAGGTGTGTATAAAAAATTGAAAAGATCAAATTCATAAGTTAACATGTAGGTGTGAGAGAATGGTGGGTTAGGACAATATTTATGTGTATAATTCATGTGTGGTAAATTTATGTCAATATTGTCATTGTCAAGTACTTAATACCATATTTTAGTATCTAAAAATTCCCCCCTTTTATTAAAGTAACAAAATTTCTAGATTAAAAGAAAAAATGTATGATTGAGTGTATACAATACACTTTATATTTGGTAGGAAGCTTTGATGGAAATGAAAATTCTTCTTAATTATCTTGGATCTCTCCTGCACTCCATTACCATAGCTTCAATAACATAGATATTGCACAACATAGATAAATAATAATCATGCACAATAATCTCTGTCTCTCATTATTTACTCAAAGTGAATAATATAATTCATAGATTTATCTCTCCACTAGGATACGCTAAGCAATAGGAGTGCCTATTAAATAGGCATAATAATTTATTTTTCACAATAAATAATTTGTTGTGTGAAACCAATTTTAGTTGTTATGGAATGTTTACATGCATAAAATAGGTGTACAAATATTTGACACATAAAAATTAATTAACCAACTCCAAATAAATCTTAACTCATGAGCGAGTGTGAATTCTCACTCCAACGCCCTCCTTTAAGCAAAAAATAGGGAGTAAGAAAAGAGAAATCAAAGAGACTGATAAGTCCTAAAAACTAGGCCTGATCAGGTACCCATTTATAAATCATAGTGAAATACAAAGTGTTTCTATGGTAACCAATCCATCTTACCAAAACATATGGATGATGAATCACTGTAACTACCAAGTCAAATAGAAACTAGTACTCTGTATGAGGCTAACTCTACAAAAAACACTGATCTCAAAAACACTGGAAAAAAAGTCACCAAGGATGAAATGTATCACTTCAAGGTACCCAAAAACCAAAAACAATAGTTAAAGTCAAGAGAGAAAAAAACATATGCTGCAAGGTGTCCCAAGAAAGCAAATGGCTCAATACTCAAACATAATGTTGAAGAGGTGCACTGGATGGAATGAATGCCATCAATAAAAAATACATGTGGTGGACTTAAAAGTCTTAATGGAACTCAAAATTGTACAAGTGATTTGGATCCACTGCTTGATCATAAAAAAACAACTAAAATTAGAATTCACCATAATAACTCTTACAAAAAGAGATTATCATAGGTGTTGATAGTGAAAAATAGTTCACCAACAAAATTCAATCTACTTCTAGAAGATGTAGTACACCAAGGGTTATCAAAGAACATGACAACTAAAAAATTAGGATCTACACCATACCCCCCATACTACTAACTAGGTGGAGTGATGCAAAAAAGGTCTGTATGAGTGGACTAAATCCACTACTTGAACACTAACATGCTGACACTGTATTCACCTAAATAGTTAGTCTTTAGAAGGAGATCAAGCTCCATAATAAATCTAAAGGAGATTGCCAACTGTCAAAAAAATGTCAAAGATATAGAACAAATATCTCTTAAGAAGATGGCCTTGGTGGTGATGGGATAGTGAAAAAATAAAGAGTAAAGTGCTCAACATGATGCATACCAACATGAATAAAAAGACTCCATGACTCTCAATGTGACCACAAATAAGTTTCCATACAAAAAAACACCAGATGATTCATAAAACTTAGAATGTGATCAATCTATAGAAGATGCCATCAAGAATAAGAGAGTTACTCCTAGAATAATGGAATATAGTGTGACACAAGACTATACTCAAGAATGTAGGACATCAAACTCTACCAAAATGCATCTATGAGTACAAAAGTGGCACAAAAAATTCAATGCACACTAAAAAGGGGATGTCATACTCTATCAATAATGCATCCATGAATGCAAAGTATGATGACAAGGAGAACAATGTGGGCTAAAAGGGTACAAGTGCAATAATAATGACCTCTAAAAGTGAAGGTAAGGAAGGGTGAGAACAAGTTTGTTTTATCTATGAGGGGGTCTAACCTCTTGCTAGACTAGACCTCACCCTCCATCTTTGACACATGATAGAAAGTTGAAATAAAAAACAATAAATATACCCCTCTTAAATTATCCACTTTAAAATATGGATACCCTTTTATAAATGTCCTCTATTTTATGAGGCTTTTTAAACAACCTCCTAAAGAAAAAGTGTCCCTCCTTTCAAGTTTGCCACAAAAGAAAAATATTGGCCCCAAAAAATTTAAATATAACTTACTCTTTTTACATAAAAAATGTCAAAGGCACTCAAAGTCCACCAATTTAAAAACATGTTCCCTTTTTACCATTCGACCCCTCAATTCACAATTTTAAACAAAGTGATAATAATTAGTTGGGCTATAAATAATTCAAACATGGTAATACCAAAATTGATATTTATCTTGATGACTTTGAATTTTTGAGAAAAAAATTAAACTCACACTTTGATCAGTGGTTATTTGGTAGTTGATTATGAGGTGAATAAGATTGAATCATGTCACTTTTAACTCAAATTCCCCCACATCTTCTAGATTTTTGAACACCCAGTGCAAAGAATTTTATGGTGTAGAGTTGACCCCATGGCAATGGCACAGATCAAAGAAAAAAGGGTTTTTTTAATTACAAAATAAGAAGAATTCATCATCAAACTTCAAAAGCTTATAATAATGGTTACCGATGGGAGGTTCCATTGAAACATTTATTTACATCAATGAATTTTCTATCTTATATGCCTTGGTGGGGATGTGGGATTATGGGAAGCATTACAGGTGGATAGTAGTGATGATAAAGTGGTAGAGAAGCCACATCAAGAGGTTGGTCAACATTGGACAATAGGCAGGCAAACATGGGATGGAAAGTAGGCAACAAATTTAATCTTGGCTAAGATTTAATCCCTAATGGACTACTCAAAAACCACACTAACCTAAGAAATAAATACGTTGAATACAATAATAAACAACTATCTTAGTTTTAAATCCATAAATTTGGATTAAATATGAGGTGAGTGAGGTGTCAAGCATGCCATTTTCATAGATATGCCAAAGACACCAAAATCCTTCACATTGTCGAGCTTCCTCATGAGCTACCCATTGTATTAGCCTCAACACCAGGTTACATAGATATATTTTTTATTTTAGGTGCAAGGATTAGGCTAAAAATTACAAGAGGAGTGGTAAGACCAAGAATGATAGGGTCAAGTGGAAGGTAAATACATCAGTGATACCAAAATGAGCATGACTCATATCAATTGAGGTAGTATCATTCATAAGAGTTTTAATAACCCATGGAGACCAAAAATGGCATTGAGTTGTATAATATAGAAGGTCACAACCCCAAACATATCTATGCATTGCTAATTTAATCCACCAACTACCAATGTTATAATCCAATCCAATGATACATAATAAAACCCTTTGATACAAACTTAGATTTAATGTAACAAAATTACTTACATGTTCACATAAAATAATTTTATATCACACATAATAAGAAAATATGAGAGATCACACAATAATAATTAATATCATAGTAGAATACTAGATAATATAGCAAATCTACTTTGAGGGGGAAACCTCCACAATAATGCACTAAGATCAAAATACTTAACATGTTTCTCAAATACTGACCACTACCTCTTATATATAGTCTACTTATCCATGTTTATTATATAGGCTGACCTAACAAAGAACATAGATAAATGTAACAATAATATAAAAGAGGTATGCAAGCTACAAGTCGACCACACATATCCCAAGACACACCAAAGGTTAAGGGTGTAACATGCACCTCCCCTTCAAAAAACTATTATCCTCAATGTTGAGTCAACTCTAGATGTTGATGCAAAAAATATTCATCCTCCCAAGTAGCATCTTCATAGGGTATAATCTTCCATTTGATCAGGTACTCCTTAATCACTTGAGACCACAACTACTTAGTACACATTGAAAGATCAGCTCAAGATCAAGAATAACTCTTCCTTTCTCATCCAATTTTGGTAACTCAATTTCAGTATCAACTTTGTGTCCAATAAATTTCTTCAGGCATGATACATGAAATACTAGATGTATGCGAGTGGGGGAAGGAAACTCTAACTTGTAGGCCACACTACTAATTTTTTTCAAGATCCGATAAGGCCCATAATACTTAGGGGACAACTTGTTATTATTTTAATTTTACTTTAAGGACATGTACTTATATGTATGTAAGCAAACAAAAACCCAATCACTAATGTCAAAGTGCCTCTCACTCTTGTGTTGATCTGCTTTCTATTTCATATGATTCTAAGCCATGGATAAATTTTCATGCAAACTGGCAAAGACCTCTTATTAATGGTGAATATTTTCTTCAACTGAATGAACCTTAGGATGGAAATTCAAATTTGAAGTAATGGATGGAGGGTGGTATCCATATAGTGCCAAAAAAGAAGACATTTTGGAAGAACTATGAAAAAAGTATTATACCACCATTCAGCAAGTGGCAACCAATGAACCCATTTATGCTATTTATCAAAAATAAAACAATGGAGATATCCTTCCAATTTTTTTTTGACTACCTCAGTTTGTCTATCTGATTAAGGATGATAGGATGAACTATGATCCAACTCAGTGCCCAAACATGCAAATAATTCTGTCCAAAAATTACTAGTGAAGATGGGATCTTGATCATTAACAATGATCTTAGGGGTACCATGAAATTTCTTAACTATATTGGAAAAAGTAGAAGCTATTGTACTAGAAAAAAATAGCTATGATAAAAAATACAAATTAGCATACTTATTAAGATGATCTATCACAATCATGATAACATTTTGACCATCAGATCTCGGTAACCCTGTAATGAAATCCATAAACACCTCTTCCCAATGTTGGATAGGGATGGATAAAGGCTATAAAAGACCTAGGGGTTTGATGGTTTCTAATTTATTTTGTTGATAGATCATACATTCAACCACATATTTTTGGACATCCCCCTTGAGTCCTTCCCAAAAAAAATCCTACTTGATTCTATGATAGGTTTTCAAAAATTCTGAATGACCCCCAATTAGAGTTGCATGAAGTTCTTGAAGGATTTTTGGTTTAGAAAGAGAATTATTACATAGGTATAATCTATCTTTATACCATAATTAATCACCCTTACATGTGAATTTTTAAAATCCACCTAGACCTTGCTGAAGATTCTAAATCAAATCATGAGTAGCACTATCCTTATCTCATTTTGATCATGCTTCCTCAATCCAATCCACCTGTAGAATGGTCACAACATATATCAATGCCTCAATTGATTAATCCTCCCTAGATAGTGCATCTACCACTACATTATCCTTTCCTTTCTTGTAAACTATTTCAAAACCATAGCCTAACATCTTAGGTACCCATTTCTATTTTTCTTTAGATGATAACCTTTGTTTCAAAAAATATTTGAGACTGTTATGACCAGTCTTTACCTGAAAGTGATGACTCATCAAATAAGGCTTCCATTGTTTGGCTACATAAAAAATGGCCATCATTTCTTTCTCATAAATGGGATTATGTTGATTTTTACCCTTCAGTTGATGACTTTCAAATGCAAGTGGTCTACCTTTTTGCATGAGTAAAACACCCATACCATACCCAAATGTATCACATTCAACCACAAAAGTCTTATAAAAATTAAGAGTAGCCAACACTGGAGTGGTGCACATCACCAATTTCAATTGTTTAAATGCCCTAGTAGCTATATTAGTCCATTAAAAGGAGTCTTTATTTAATAAATATATGAGTGGGGCTACAATGCTACCATAATTTTTGACAAACCTGTGATAGTAACTAGTTAACCCCAAAAATTGCCTTAGTTGTTTGAGTGTCTTAGGAATCGGCTAGTACACCATTACTTGGATTTTTTTAGGATCCACTTTGACTCCTGTATGTGAAACCAGATGACCCAAACACTCAACCTCACAAGCTCCAAATGTACATTTGGAAAGTTTAACATACAACTGATGTTGTTCCAAAATTTAGAGTACTTGTTTCACATGGTGTAAATGGTCTTCCCAATTTTGATTGTAAATGAGGATATCATCAAAAAATATCAGAACAAATTTCCTAAAAAATGGCCTAAAAATAGTATTTATCAAACTCTAAAAGGTAAATGGTGCATTTGTTAGCCCAAAAGGCATAACCAAAAAATCATAATGGCCTTCATGAGTCTTGAAAGTAGTTTTGGGTATGTCTTCATCACAGATCCAAATTTGATGATACCAAAAATGTAGATCTAATTTGGTAAAATAAAGAGCACCATTTAATTCATCTAGAAAATTATCAATGATAGGAATAGGAAACTTATCTTTGATAGTGTAATTATTGAGTTCCTTGTAGTCAAGGTATATCCTCCAAGTATCATCTTTACTCCAAGTATCATCTTTCTTTCACACCATGACAACTGGTAAAAAATATTTTCTTTGGCTATGGTGAATGATTCTTACATCCAACATCTCCTATACCATATTTTTAATTTCACTTTTCTAGGTATAGGGATACCTATATGGCCTAATGTTGGGTGGTGTACTAGGAATAAGTTTAATAGCATGATCATGCATGTGGTTAGGTGGAAGTCCTTTCAACATGTCACCAAAAATAACTGAATGGGAACCAATCACTTGTAAATTAGGATGTGTAAATGGCCAGGTTGGATGATCTTCCATAGAAAACAAGTGAGCTAAAAATCCTTCAACACCCTTTTGGAGAATCTTTGTCATTCGATGGGAGCTAAAAAGTTGTGGAGACTTATCCCTTAATACCTTTAGCTCAAATGTCCTTCCCTCATAATGAAAATGCATGAATAATTCTTGGAAATTCATTTTAATAGTGCCCAAAGTGGTGAGCCACTATAATCCCAAAATAATGTTAGCTCCTCCTATATGAATAGCAAACATAGGAGAATCCAACAAGTAGTCTCCCATGGCCATCTTAATACTATGTAATTTTATTTATAAATTGATAGTACCACCATCTAACCCATGATGTGAAATTATGGAGTAGGATAAATGAAATAGTTCAAATAAAACCAACTTGTTGTTGATGAAGTTGTGTGTGATCCTAAAATCAATTAGAATAGTAACCTTTTGTTTCTTTAGAAAACCCACCACCTTGAGAGTTTGGGGAGTACTAATACCTAAAAGGCCATGATAGGAAATAGTAAGATGAAAGTATTCAAATTCCTCTTCAGGACCTTCTTCATCCTCACCAAGTGCCTCCTCATCATGGTCATCCTCATTGGCACCTTTGATGTAAAATAGCTTATTTTTAGTAAAATGATTATATTTTCTCCATTTTCTATCACAACCATAACATAACCCTTTGGCTTGCTTCTCCTTAATTTGTAGAGGTGTCAGTCTAGTAGGTTGAGGATATGATAGTGCTAGAAAGGTACAATCATGACTATTAGTGAAGGTTTTCCATTTGACCATCTCTTTTTCCTCTACCATGCATACTCGTGGGATAGCTTCTAATATAGATGTTGGGTTAAACATCTGAACCTCCAATTAGATGTTATCTTTGAGACCACCCAAAAATAGATTAGTCAAATTTTCCTCAGTGATGTCTTGTACCCATAAGGATAGATTTTGAGATTGATAAATATAATCCTTCATAATTCTCATTTGCCATAGTTTGGATAATTGGATGAATAATTCTTAGAGACATTTTTATGATAATGAGCCAACAACTCATTAGTGAAAATATACCATGTAATAGGAGCACCATTCTTTTTCTTTTGAGCACACAACTAGTGATACCAAATGAAATGCTCAGGTTCCAGTTATAGAGATGCCACTATCACCTTATAAAAACTAGGAGTTTGATGTAGATCAGATAAATTCTTAGTTTAGATAATACAAATGAGATGATCCTTATAATCAAACTTACACATGTCTACTTTGGGCAACATCAGTTTCACACTAGAATTGGAGTTGTTAGTGTTGAGAGGAGGAGGACCCGAATGATGAATTAGATGGTTGTTTGACTGTAACTGAGATGAAATATCAACCAATAAATAAGTGATATAACTCAATTGATTATAAACCCCATTAATCTCTCTGTGCAGCCCTAAAATATTAGTTTGAACTATAATAAAGTCATCATGCCGCACTAAGCCCTTTATGTCATCCTAAAGTTGAGAAATTAACAAATCTAAAGTTTCAAATTCCATGTCACTGGTATGAGTCTGAGGAGTTTATTTCCCCACTTTTCATCCTCATGTAGAAGGACCAACCATATACAAACCCTAGGAGGGTTTTTGCCTTAAAAAAAGTGTACCAAGAGATGGTACTATTATGATCACCTCACTAAGATGAATCCAATGACTGCCTTTGCGCATTAGGGTAAAAAAATTTGGCACAAAAAAGTGTATCAGTGGAATATACCATTGAGATCATCTTATCGAGATGAATATGTAATTGTGCAAAAAAAAATTATAGGCTTTTTTTATATTTTTTTTCAAAAAAATATTTTGAACAAAACTACATTGACAGAAAAAATTATTCTTCCCAAATTATAAGCTATGTTTTTTCACTCCTTCCCTTCACAGAAGTCATGCCTCACTAGATCCAAAAAAATAATGCCATAGGAATGTTTCCAAAATCAAAGCTTTGATACCACTTGTAATGAAATTACTTAGATGTTTACATAGAATGATTTTATATCACAAAAAATAAGCAAATATGAGAGATCACATAGTAATAATTGATAACAAAGTAGGATACTAGATAATATAGCAAAGCCACTTTGAGGGGCCAACCTCCACATCAATGTACTAAGATCAAAATACTTAACATGTTACTCAAAGACTAACCACTATCTCCTATATATAGTCTATTTAGCCATGGTTATTCCATAGGCCAACCTAACTAAGAACATAAAGAAATGTAACAAGAATATAAAAGAGGTATGTAAGATACAAGTCAGCCACACATATCCCAAGACATGCCAAAGGTTAAGGGTATATCATTCAATGTAGAGAGCACAAGCTTGGAATATCTTGGTCAAAGTTGAGAGTGGTTATATAGGGCATACACAATTGATCTAAGCTAAGTTTAGGGCAATAATGTAAATCAACCTGGAAATGTGTATGGACTTCACAAAACCTTGAAAAAACACAAATCTATATGGATACAAAATGTTAAGTAGGCCCTACATAGAGAGAGACAAGTCACTGGGTAATGACTACAAAAGGCCAATCTGATACCATGATGGAAATGAGAATTCTTCTCAATCATCTTGAATCTTTCCTGTACTCAATTACCACATCTTCAATAACATAGATATTGCATAACATAGATAAATTATAATCATGCACAATAATCTCAATCTCTCATTATTTCCTCAAAGTGAATAATATAATCTATAGATTTTTCTCTCCACCAATCTAGGCTAAGCAATAATAGTGCTTATTAAATAGGCATAATATTTTATTTTGCACAACAAATAATTTATTATGTGAAACTAATTTTAGTTTTTATGAAATGTTTTCATGCATAAAATAGGTGTGCAAATATTTGACACATAACAATTAATAAACCAACTCCCAATAAAGCTTAACTCATGAGCGAGTGTGAATGCTCACTCCAACAAGGTCCAATTATGTAGGTCACTCAATATAAAAAATTAAAACAACATATATTAGTCACTGTCCATAGATTGAAATTGAAAATTAATGAACAAGGAATAAGTACATGTGTGTCAGTGAAAATGATGTTTCCCTTGAAACTTTTTGGATATGATGCTTCCCTATTGAAGCATTGGAGAACTATGATTTTTTTTGAATCATATGGAGATTTAGGGTGATTTTTCCCCAAATTTTTGTAAATATGCAATCCCTTGGGTTGGGAAGACAACATGCCCAAACCCTCATAGATAAGAGGATAAGTAACTAATGTACTAAACAAAATAACTATGTATATTTGATACAGAATGGGAACCATATAATGGGTTATCTATAAGTAATGTCATGGTCATTTATCAATGTACATTACCCATAAAAATATGAATCAACTGATGCAAATAGATTTATAAAGTAAAGGTTGTTGACTACTCAATATAGATTGAAAAGTGCTTTATGAATAAATAACTATAATAGGGCTTAATGCAAAATGTGTAAATATACATTAATCAATATCATACCCATTTATAAATATACCAATTTTAAAATGTTATATAAGGTGTGTGCATAAGCCAATATCATGCATCATGAATATGAAAGTGTGTATATGTGCATGAACCAAGATCATGCCCCCTAAATCTATGCTAATTGATACAAAATATTATGCATCTATATGTTAAATATAATAAAATGTATCCCAAATTTATGTGTATGTGGAAATGTGTAATTATCATTCCTATAGTTACGTACATATGCCCATGCATATGCACCCAATTGTGTCTAATTATATAATTAATTTTTTGTAGATTGAGTACTTATGCATGGAATATGCCCCCATAATCTATATTGATGTGATGATATCTATCATGTAAATTAAATCATATGATATATAAAGCATTTTGAATCTTTGAGATATGTAATCTTATTCCTAGAGGCTTATGTCTATATAAAAATCCCACTATAACACACCAATTTTTAGATGAGGGATGTGTCTTATAAATTACTCATATCAAAATAAAGTTTGACTTTATCATGTCATGTATATAGATAACATCATGTATAATCATGTGAACATGTGAAGAGTATGTCAACATAGTAATATATATGTCAATAAAAGAATTTATGTAGCATATGTAATTCAAGGCATATTAGTGTCATGTTAAGAAATATATATCAATTAGGCACATAGTACAAATCATCACTATTAAATGTATTCAATAAGAATACACAAGTTTTTTACCTTAATGTGGTTTTATAAACTCTATTGAGATAGAACAATGACATGAATTTATATGAATATACATGGCATTCAAACATACATCTAAATTTAAAGTATTAAAACTGATTGTAATGATTTGAAAAGTGACATATGATAAATAAAGTAATTACAACAAAGGGATAAGTTATTATATTTTTTGACTAACTATTTAGTTGTGACTAAATTTTGATAGTGGAAAATAGACTAAAGTGGGCATGTGATTATTTAGGTTCTAAAACCATATTTTTATTTATGTAGGGTCAATTTTATCATAATTCAATTAGTATTGATCATCGATATTGATCTATAGTGGTTAGTAGTGACATGTGCCAAAATATACTTCTGTGATCATAAAATCATCTTCACCTATCTTTGAAAGCTTTGAATGTTTGATTCCCAACCTTTATGATGCATGTAACTCCAAAAATTAGTCTCTTTCACCTTGAAACCCTAGGTGTACTTATGAGGTCTAGAAACCTACAAAAAATAGGAAAGTGTAATAGGATAAATTAACCCAAATCACCCTTGTTGATGATTAGTTGTTACCTATATATCTGATACTTCAAGGAAAGAAATCAAGCCACACAATTTTCTCACCTAGTTTGATTGTATAATTGTGCTCCTTTCTTATATGAAAGTAAATAATGACTTGGATTTGATACTTGAAAATTATTATTTTAGATTGGTTTTAGTATGATTCAGACTTGTATTGTAATTGATCCTATTGGTTGAATCAAAATTTGGAAAGAAAATGGATTTTTTCTCAATGTTCAATAGTGTATAGATGTGTACCATAAAATTCCCATATACCCTATCAAGTGAGGCTTTAATTTATATATATGAGTCTAATTGGGTAATTCTCACACCACAAACATTCTAGGTAGATGGGTTGATGATAAGGAGAGGTTTTATTTAAAATAATATCCACTACTTGGAGAGGATTAGTAACATCCATCATAGGTTAATATCAATTAGTGATGTTTCCCTAATCTGATGTTACTCACATGTGCATAGGAGGACTAATATAAAAGTATAAGGATGTAGGTTTAGGATAATATGCATATTTAAAACAAATAGTGAGGTTACTCTATGTGTGTAACAACACAATGAAATGATCAAAATCAAAAGGTAGCATGTAGGTGTGAGAGAATAGTAGGTTAAGACCATATTTGTGTGTGTAAGTCATGTGTGGTAAATGTATGCCAAGATTTTCATTGTCAAGTAATTAATACCAAATTTTGACATCCTTATAAACATTCTTAGGTAAACCCAATAAAGATGTTTTAATTTGAAAAATAGCTATTAAGGGTCATAAGACACTACCAGATAGGATGGACAATTGTAGTATCCGCCAACATCTTATTATTTTCAATGCTATCCATAAAGATACAATTAGTGATTTATAATATGGAGAATCTTTTATTAGGATAATATTATTTTGGCATAAACTAGGGATATCATTAATATGGATGATAAAAAATTGGGTTGGCCAAGTCAATATATAGATAAATGGATAGGGAAAAGTGTGCACAAGAGTGACATGTGTATGAAAAATTAATGTATGCCAAAGATATGTAAAAATTGATGTTTCTAAGTGTCTAATACCAAATTAGGTGCCTATACATAAAAAAATTAGTATTTATAGTCTAAATTATTGGTTTATCCTTTTTGATTCATATTAGGCTCCATGGTATGGGTTTTTAGTATTAGATAAATATATTTCACATGCATGTAAACATGCGAACATAATAAAAGAAAGGACATCTACTCAATTTTATTTTATAGTAGACAAAATAATTTATTAGTGATATTAAGATAGTTAAAATTGGAAACACAATTTTTGAGAGGGGGTGGGGGGTGATTCAATATCTTAAAACTTTCTTTCACGTGTACTTTAATATTCCTTGAACCATCAAAGCAATACAAAGATATAACAATGCATAAAGAGTCATTCAGATGAGCATAACATAAGAAATCATACATATGAGTGGGAAAACCTCAAAGAAAAGAAAATCCACTGATCCTTACAAATTTAATACAGTCCTCTAAGTCAAAATATCACAATTTAGTGAATCACCAATTTCACATGGAGTACCAACCCTAACTAGCTAAGTACCAACCTAGTTAGGCTTTAACAAACACCAACTTGCAAGGAGGCACCAACCCCCTAGATGAATCAACACCAAATTATCCACATAAAAAATTTGATCACCTTCAGAATATTTTTTTACCATACAACATATGATGATCATATTTTTCATTTCTTCTCTCTCTTCAATCCCTCAAAATTGCCTTCTAGGTTTCTTCACTCATCTAGGTCTCTTCAAGATAGATTAGGTCATATGAGCTTGATATTCATATATATTACCCATGTTATATCTTAATGATAGTTTATCTTCACCATTTTTATTGTCTATAAGACATAATTCATCTCTTCAAAGTTATATATCCTTCTCTTTCACTCACTCATTCTCTAACTAGTCAATTAGGCCTGTTAGGCCCTTTTCTTATACTAGGATCTTGCCCATACACCTCTTGGTTGGACATACACACTTACCCACTTAAATTTTAACATATTAGGCCTTATAAAATTCCAAAAATATTAATTAATCATTACATTAAGTTTACCATATGTCAAATGGACCAAATTATCCTTTAGGCCTTAAGGAGACCTTATTCAATTAGGCCTTCATTAATACACGTTACCCTTTGATCTTCTTGGAGAAATTTAAAAATTCATAAAAAAAATATAAATTCATATTCCACTAAAATATATCCATAATAATCTAATATTATTTTTTTTACACCTTTTATCTCTAATCACCACTTGAAGCATGCCATTAGTATCATTTGCATTAGGCCTTCACACATGGAGAAAGGTCTATCTTGAATAACTAAAAATAACATAATGTTTGAACACAAAACCATGAAAATAAAAAAATATAAAAATAACCTAAAATATCTCAAAAATTTCATTAAGATAATTATACTTCATTATATAGGGAAGAAGGACTCAAAAACACTCTTGTAACTTGCTCACTCAGAATTGCCAGTTTTCCTCAAATATCAGTCATGGCGATTTTGACCTTCAACACCTGTATGACCACTTTAAAAAGAATCATAATGTATTTGGATGATAATATGTTGTAATTATACAATTATTATATAGAAATATAATATGGTTAAATGAAAGTATTGGTCTTGTAGACCAATCTCATAACCTTGTACCTTACTATCTCATATGAACTAAACAAGTCAACTTGTGAGAAAATTTGTAACTATAATCACTATCCTCCAACACTTATATAAAAAATTAACATGTATTACAAGTCATAAAAAAAAATATTCATTTACTTGGTTTAATCCCTCATGATAACACATTCCTAAACCTCTTATCGTTGCTACCTAGGTTTTTAACTATTTTCACCATTAGGCCTATTAGTGACTAGATATCTTAGATGAATAGTTTAGCATAATTGAGGGATAAAAAATATCCATAAACCACCATGGATCTCAAATAAAAGTCCCAAAATTATCCATCCAATGATTTACATACCTTGACTTAGTCAACACTAAATGCTATAACAAATCTCTAAGAAATGTGCACTTTCTTATACTCACACACCTAAAAAATAAATCACACTTAGAGGTGATTGGGAGAGTTAAATAAAAGATCCAATATTTTTTATAGTTATTTGAGACTATTCTAGGATATTTTTATCAACATATTCAACATTGAGTCCTCATGAGGGTCCTAGGAAGGTTTATGCTTGTTTCCACTCTTAACGATCATTCATAAAGCATAGCCCATTAATCCAAAAAATAATGCATGGGATTTTGAGATAGGACCCTTTCCAATATAAAATTAATATTTTAGGTTCTCATGTGCCAATAAAAACCTAAAATTACTTCTTGGGTTTGCATGCCTTCATTCTGTGTACTCGAGAGACCTCAAAATCATTTTTCATTCCTTTTCTTGCAGACCATGACCTCAAATTGTATGACCATACTTGAAAAAATATACCTTACCTCTGTAAATTATTATATTATCTCATACATCTTTAAATCTAACCATGACCCCTTATTAGGCCATACTCTCTCTTTTCACTTGCTTAGACCTTAACCTGTAAATCACATTAGGTCTTGAAACTGACCTTCATGCCTCTTTCCATGTGCTCTCCACCTTACTCACATACTCAATCAACCTATCTCATGATTATAAATAACCATACATCCTTCACATGCCTTAAAAATAAACCATTATACCTAATTAGGCCAGGTAAGGCCTAGCAGTGGTCTATTTACATGATCTGTAGGTCCTACCCCTATAGGCTCACCTTGAGACTCACATGAGTGCTCTAATGTATCATATACATGTTAAATAAACATCATAAAACCTCTCATACCTATGTGCATTCATTTCACCAATCCATCATGATCCTTCATACACAAGACTAGGCATCCTATGCACATACCTTCTCAAGACACTTATTAGGCTCAAGCACTTGACAACTTTGACAACAAGGACCTTCCATGTTGACCTTTACATTACTCATGTATTCATAAGAATATATACCAATCATGTCTTACACTCTCATAATCACTACAACACTTATCAATATTATCTCTCATAGATACATTCTTCAATGAACTTATGAAGACCTTTCTCAAGAGCCTTTGACATTAATGACAACATCAATGCCCAACCTTAACAATAGGAATAATGCTCAACAATATCCCCCTTTTGCATTGATGGAAAAACACATTGAAAAATAAAAAAACTTATCTCCTCATTCTGGGCTTTCTCCCCTTTGACATAAATGATAAATTGATGTCTGTAACTCCTTGGATCACACTCCTTGTAACTAAAATAATCAAAACATGGGACTATGAGTTTATGAGACATAATAAAAACATGATCCCCTATCTCCATGCATTCCTTCTTGGAATAACTCATCTATTCTTGGAGCTAATGAGAATGATTATCTACCCCTAAGTACTAGGGGTAAGAATTATACCCAATTCTTGTCTTAGGTGTTCAAATATTACCTTTGGAAGTGGGTTGGTCAAAATGTCTATAATCTGAACATATGTAGAAACATATTTAAGTCTAACACTTTGTTCCCTTACCTTTTCTCTTATAAAATGATACTTTATGGGAACATGATTGGTCCTTAAGTGCATGATAGGGCTCTTTGAGATGCTTATGACACTTATATTATCGTAATAGATAGGGATACGACAATCATACTCCACCTTATAGTATTTTAGGGTCTATCTCATCCATAAGACATGTGTACAACATGAAGTTGCTAAAATGTATTTAGCCTCACAAGTTGATAATGCTACCAATATTTAATTCTTGTTTATCAATGAAACTAGGCACCTACCTAAGAAGCAAACTCCTCTATTAGTAATCTTCCTATCATCTAGACTTCCTACCTAGTTTGCATATGTATAGGCTATTAAATTGAACTCCTTACTTCTTAGATACCATAAACCTTAATCCATAGTTCCCTTTATATACTTGAGTATCTTTTGACTTCTTGTACATGATTCTACTTTGGATATACTTGAAACCTTCTCATAAGACCTAATTTTTGCATGATATTAGGTCTAGATGTAATGGTGTAAAACAAATTTATAGTCATTGACATATAGGACATCTGATTGACCTTTGAAGACTCATCTTCCTTGTTCAAATTACACCCTATGATCATGGGTGTACTAACTACCTTAGAATATTTCATCTCAAACTTCCTCAACATCTTTATTATGTACTTGGATTGTGAGATGAATATATCTTTTTTAGATTGAGTGATTTTTAACCCAATAAAGAATGATAGTTCTCTTAGCATGGACATCTCAAACTCTTTCTTCATCACCTTTGAAAAGGCCTTGGTCATGTCCTCATTTTTTCCACCAAAGATGATGTCATCCACATAGATAACTACTATCAACTAATGGTCATATTATATCTTTATGAATAGATTACTATCTTCAACTCTTTTAAATCCTTGATCTAATAGATACCTATCCAACAGATACCTATCCAACCTAGCATACCAAGCTCTAGGAGCTTGATTTAGATGATAGAGAGCCTTTTTAAATTTTAAAACATGGTCCTTATCATCTAATAGTGATAACCCCTTAGGTTTATCAATGTACACTTCCTCTTCCAAATTTTCATTTAAAAAGGTAGATTTAACATCCATATAGAATACCTTGAAACCTTTGAATCCTACATATGATAAATACAATCTGATGGCTTCCAATCATGATAATGGTGCAAAGGTATCTTCAAAGTCTACCCCTAAAATTTTTGCATATCCATTTCATACCAATCTAGACTTTTCCCTAGTGACTTCTCCATCTTCATTTAACTTGTTTTTAAACACCCACTTTATGCTAATGACATTCTTATCTTTAGGCCTAAAAACTAGTTACCAAGTCTCATTATTTTATATTTGGTTTAACTCCTCATTAATAACATATATCCAAAATGTGTCTTTGATTTCTTTTATAATATTCTTAGTTTCAATCTTAGATAATAGAGAAACATTATCTTCATTTAGATTACTTACCAACCTTCTCCTTGTTTGCATATCTACATTCTTGTTGCCAATGGTTTGAGATTCCTGATGATCTCTTTGAATATATATTGAGGGTCATTTTGAGTCCTATCATTCCTCAAAATATTATTATTCCTCATCAACCTCTATAGTTTCTTCTTCATTCTTGAAGTTTTTATTCTCTAAAGTATCATTTGACTATGAGTGTGATTTCCTTGTCTTGTCAATCTTCACATTGGTGTTTACCACTATCTTTTATAGCCTCCTATTATAAAATATATCCTCTAATCTCATTTATGAATATCATAGGAATATACCTTCATCATTTCTAAAATAAAACTTTCCTAACTCTTCATCATATATTTTGATGAAACAATTTCTCCCAAACACTCTAAACTATTCCACATTAGCAAGTCCACCCTTCCAGAGTTCATAAGGAGTCTTTTTACCATTAGTGATTATCTATCCTCTATTCAAAATGTATACTTCTATGTTTATCACCTCTCTCCAATATCCTTTAGATAATATAGACTAATTTAGCACAATTCTAGCCATATCTTGAACTATCATATTCTTTCTTTCCACTACCCAATTATACTGAGGTGTCTTAGGTCCTGAGAATTGTCTCTTTATTTCATGAACCTCACATAAGTCATCAAACTCATTGGAATAAAAATCTCCTCCTATATCAAATCTTAGGAACTTGATATTCCCATTCTTATTATTCTTAACCAAAGCCTTGAACTTTTTAAGATCTTGTGATTTTTATTTCAAGAATGCAACCTAAGTCATTCTTGTGTAGTCATCTATGAGTAACATGAAGTAGATATATCCTTAAATAATTTGAATTATTGTATGCCCATAAATATTAGTGTGTATTAAATCCAAGTGTCTTGTAGTAGATTAATCCTTGGATTTAAACCTTCTTCTGGTCTGCTTACCATGTTGACATGTTTTGTAAAGTATGTTTGTAGGTTTGGTGATCTTAGGCATGTTATTCATAGACTTATTAGTGTTTATATTAACTATATTATCAAAGTTTAGGTGACCTAACCTTCTATTCCATAGCCAAATTTCATCCATCTTGCTCATAAGGCATCTCTCCTTCTTGATCTCATTCATGACATATAGATTGTTCTCCATACTCTTAGCAGTGGTAATTAGCCTTCCTAATTTGGATCTCCTTATCTCACACCCTTTATCATGAAATGTTAGTGTGTGTCCTTGATTACAAATTTTACTTACACTCAATAGGTTATGTTTCAAACCTTCCACATATAACACATTTTGTGTCTTGGTCTTCCCATTATCCAAACTCAAAATACCCTTGCCAAATATATTGGTAGTTATGTTGTCTCCAAATTTCAATGTTCTTGAAACGTGCTTCTTCAATGAGATAAACTTATTTTTGTATCCTATCATGTGGCTTGATCAACCACTATATATATACCATTTCATGCCTTTATATTGAATGTGAAATGTAGTTTCAGATATCATAGAATACTCTTTGGTATTTTGTTCCTCCTTATAAAATAGTCCATCTTGACTCTGAGCTCAATATGATTAGTCCTAACTTGTTTTGGCTTCCATACAAATGTTTTATTATTCTCATGAAATCTAGTAGATTCATATGTCTTGTTGAATCTTGAGGTCCTTATAACTCTATTAGAGAATAATATTGCAATGTGCCCTATATTATGATAGATATAATAAATAATATTTTTGTACTTACATCTTAACTAATTACTCCTTTTCCCATGATCCCATGATAAATTATCCTTTATTACATTAGGATTCGTTATTGATATTTTTATGTTTATACTCTTGAATTATTCTAAATTCTCCTACTCTCTCTCAACTTTGGTCATCCTATCTATGAGATTCTCATGCTCAACCTTCAAGGAATCTATCTCTGTCTTTAACTGGTCATACTTAACTTCCTTTGACATAAGCCTTATGTTGACACCTTCTAAATGAATCCTAAGATATTTGATAGTCTTCTTTTGATGCTTAAAATAATCAAGGGAAATTATGAGCTCATCTTCAGGGTCTACTTTATCTTCTCCTTGTTCACTATCATAGTAGACTTCTTTATCATATATGTTGTCTTCTTCCTATTGATCACAAGACATCTTATGCTTCTTAGGATCACCTTAAAGCTATTAGACTTGTTTCAAAGGAATAGGTTATAATAAAAATTATTAGAAACATAATTATTGGGGGGTGAATCAGTCTATTAAAACATTCTTTCACATGTACTTTAACATTTTTTGAACCATTAAAGCAATACAAAGATATAACAATGCATAAAGAGTCATTCAAATGAGCATAACACAAAAAATCACACATATGAGTGGGAAAAAATCAAGGGAAAGAAAACCCACTGATACATACAAATGCAATAAATTAATATAAGTCAAAATATCATAATTTGGTGAATCACCAACTTCATGTGGAGCACCAATGCCAACTAGCTAAGCACCAACCCAACTAGGCTTTAGGAAGCACCAACTTATAAGGATGCACCAACCCCCTAGATAAATCAACACCAAATCAACCACTTGAAAATTTTTATCACCTTATTAAAAATTATTTATTATATTATATATGATGATCATATTCTTCAATTCTTCTATCTTTTCAATCCCTCAAAACTGCCTTCAAGGCTTCTTCGCTCATCTAGGTCTCTTCAAGACAGATTAGGTCATATGACCTTGATATTAATATATAATACCAATATTATATCTTAATTATAAATTATTTTCACCCTTATTATTTTATAAAATACCTCCTTTATCTCTTTAAAGTGTTATATTCTCTTCTTTCACTCGTTCATTCTCTAATTAGTCAATTAGGCCTATCAGGCCTTGTTCTTATACTAGGCACTTGCTCATACATATTTTGGTTGGATATACACACTTTACCACTTATATTTTCACATAATAGACCTAAATAAATTTAAAAAACATTAATAAATCATTACATTAGGTTGACCATAGCTCAAATGGACCAAATCCTTCTTTACGCCTTAAGGAGACCTAATTCAATTAAGCCTTCATTAGTACACATTACCCTTTGATATTATTGGATCAATTTGAAAATTCATATATGGTAGGATAAATTAATATGACACTAAAATATACTAATTATAATCTAATATTATTCCATGACACCTTTTATCTCCAATCACTACTTGAAGCATGCCATTAGTATTATTTACATTAGGCCTTCACACACATAAAAAGGTGTCTTGAACAACTAAAGATAACACAATGTTTGGACACACAAAAATTATAATAAAACATATAAATATAACCTAAAATACCTTTAAAACTTCATTAATATCATTATAATTCATTACATAGGGCAAAATGACTCAAAAACACTCCTGTAACTTGCTCACTCAGAACTAGTAGTTTTCCTCAAAGACCAGTCATAATGATTTTGACCTTCAATACCTATATGACCACTTTAAAAAGACTCCTAATGAATATGGATGATCATATGTTTTAACTATACCATTTTTAGATATAAATATAATATGGTCAAATGGAAATATTGGTCTTGCAAACCAATCTCATAACCTTGTACCTTACTGTCTCATTTGAACCAGATAGGTCAACTTCTGAGCAAATTTTTCACTATAATAAATTTCCTCAAAAAAATATATCAAACATGATAATGTATTAAAATTAATTAAAAACATATTCATGAAATTTGTTTCATCCCTATTCCATGATAACACATTCCTAAACCTCTTCTCATTGTTGCCTAGGTTTTTCACTATTTCCACCATTAGGCCTATTAGTTACTAGCTATATTAGATGAACAATTTATCATAATTGAGGGATATAAAATATACATAAAACACCATGGATATAAATTAAAATTCTAAACCTTATCCATCCAATTATTTTCATACTTTGACTTGGTCAAATCTGACTGCTACAAAAAATCTTTGAGAATTGTGCCATTTCTTGTAGGGTCTACTCACACACCTGACAACTCAATCACACCTAGAGGTTCCTAGGAGAGTTGAATAAAATATATAATAGTTTTAAAAAAAAAATATTTAAGACCATTATAGGCTATTTTTATGTACATATTCAACATCAGGTCCTTATTAGGGTTATAAGAGGGTTTAGGCCTGTTTCCACTCTTAACGATCATTCATAAAGCATAACTCCTTAATCCAAAAAATAATTCCTATAATTTTGAGCTAGGACACTTCAAAATATAACATTAATATATTATGTCCTCAATAAGAGTTTACACATGTCAATGAACACTTGAAATTCCTTGGGTTTGCATGCCTTCATTCTATGTACTTGAGAGACCTCAAAATCACTTCCCATGCCTTTTCTTACAACCCATGACCTCAAATTGCATGACCATAATTGAAAAAAATACCTTACGTATGTAAATTATTACATGATCTCATACATCTTGAAATATGATAATGACCCCTCATTAGGCCACACACACTCTCTCTCTCTTTGCTTGCTTAGACCTTAACATGTAAATCACATTAGACCTTGAAACTGAACTTCATGCCTCTTTTCATGTGCTATCCACCTTAATCACATACTAAATAAATTTATCTCATGCTTATACATGCCCATACATCCTTCACATTCCTTGAAAACATACCATTATACCTCATTAGGCCAAGCAGGGTTTAACAATGGTTTATTTGTAGACTTGATCTGTAGGTCCTACCATTATAGGCTCACCTTGAGACTCACATGAGTGATCTAATGCCTCATATAAATTCTCAATCATAAACCTGATACAACCTCTCATGCTTATGCTTATTCATCTCATAAACACATCATGACCCTTCATGTGTAACACTATTTATCCTATGTACATACGTTCTCAAGACACTTACTAGGCTCAAACACTTGACAACTTTGATAACAAGGACCTTTCATGATGACCTTTACATCAATCATGAAGTCATAATAACATATACCAATCATTTATTACACTCTCAAAATCACTAAAACATTGATCAATATTCTCTTTCATACTACATTCTTCAATGACCTCATGAAAACCTTTCTCAAGAGGCTTTGACATCAATGACAACATCAATGCCAAACCTAAACAACATGAACAATACTCAATAGTTAATGCACAAAATAAATTTTATGATGCACAATAATATGTCTAAGAATTCATTCAATATTCCCTTAAGGAATAGAGATCAAAATTCTTTCGAAAATTACATGAACTCATGATGCAACTTGGCTAAAAAGTGTCCCATTCTATGTAGCGTATCAATCTACCAATTCATCATCAAAGTCATTTCAAATTTCAATTCAATATATATATATATATATATATATATATATATCCCATTATTCAAAGGTAAAATTTATACCACAATATTGGATAACTAGATTCAAAATTTGTAGACCTACTTCTTAGTCAACCACTTCAATGAATTAGATGAGATTACCTTAGAAACATTAAATATGTCCATTTAAGTCTCACATTGGGTGGAAAAACTAAAATATACAATGCATATGAAAATATAAGCCATTGAGACTTGGATTTAATTTTTCAACACTATAGAAAATGAATATTACCCAATTAAATATTTTGAGGTTGATTCCATGTAGTTAAAACATTTATGTTAGCATAAGGAGGAGTAAGCCCAATATTAGAAAAAATAGTTCCATGACTATGATGTGCCCATGTGTGAGAACACACTGAAAAAACATAAGGTGTTAAATAAAATCAATAAAATCTCACCTTATATACATAATAATGTGTATTTATTGACCTCTAACACATTGATTGAAGTGTATTACAACACCATAAATATCTAGGTCAAGTAAAATATGAATCACATGTTTTCATCATCATCTATTGTCACATGTAAGATAAATCCTACACCCAATGTACCATATAATCCCCTTGTCAAAAATAAAAATGTATCACATGAAGAAGGAAAAATATCAATTACACAACCCCAGTACGCTCCAATGAATTTAATATTATAAAAAATAAGAGTAAAAAATATCATAAGTGGTGCCATTGATATTGTACAAGTTCAAATAATAATTATAAATGTCACATATAATAATTATTGATTGTGCAATATACATCCAGTCTTGCATAAGGAGAGGACATTAATACATATATGAATTTTTTGAACATGAGCATTGTTTTCATTGAAACCTAAAATGAATGGGAAATCCCCTTTCACATGAAGTACAAGGTTAATGGTCAGTATCTACATGTAATTATTGACAATGGTAGTCATAATAACATAGTTGTGTAAGATGTGATTTGATGCTTGGGTTTTTATACTAAATCACATCTTAGAATATACTCTTTGGGATGGATATAAAAATGAAACTATATTCATGTTTAGAAATAATTCACTTTAAGTATGTAGTTAAGTTTATGAAAGAAATTGTCAATTTGACATCACACTGCTATAATTTATTCAAATCTAAGATACAAAGATGGACCATCCATGTCAAGTAATATATATTTAACATAAAAAATTCACCTCAAAAGAAAAAATTCATTTTTTTCTATACAAAATAAATGTTGCAAGTTTGTATCACATACACAAAATTTTATGCTACTCATGGTTCATCTAGAAACACATTTGAAATTAATAAAATATACATTGGAAATGCATAACAATCACAACACTAATAACTTGAAAAGTTACTAAATAAATACAAGGAATTAATTGAATAAGTAAAGGGTATTTCCACACATTTTGAATTAAAAGATTAGATTGATTTGGTTATGGGATCACCTCTTTTGAATAGTTCACGATTCTGTAGGTTTAATTAGGAGACTAATAATGTATGGGGATAGATCCAAGATATCCTTGATGAAGCTATTATCCTTGTGGAATATTGATAGTTATCATTCTAGATAGATGAATCATGGAATTTGTGCATCAAATATCGCATGTTGAAAAAGATAGCAATGATGAATGGGTATCTATTATCATGCATCAAAAACCTCTTATATTAGATATGAGGAATACTTCACAATTTAATTAAATTTAGGTTACCATTAGGTTTCATTTAGTCCTAAATTAATTTGGATGAAAAAATAAAAACAAAGGAGGAATTATACAAGTGGTTGGTCGAACCTTTTATATTGGCCAATGTGGAAATAAAATTTATGCACCTTATAAATGAAATACTCAAGATCTTTACCAAATCCTTTGTCATTGTCTACTTAGGTGACATAATAATATATAGTAATGCTTGGAAGGATAACGTGGAACATGTTGAGGACATATCACATGTCCTAACACATTTACTAAATATAAGTTGTACTACAAATTAATCAAGTGTATATTTAATTCCACATATATTTAGTATATGGGATACATTATTGATCACATAGGAATTCATGTGGATATAAATAATATAGGAATGATAAATGATTATTTCACCCTATTTAATCTCATATATTTCAAGAGTTTTCTTGGATTTTATAACTTTTATTGCAAGTTTATCATTATATTTCCATACATATCCTAGTCTCTCAAATAGATCATGTGAGTAAACTTTGCATTCCAAATGATATTTGTGCAATAACATGAGTTTTAAGAGTTCAAGAATTTGCTTTATGGAAAACCTATCCTAAAAATTTATTTCTTTTTCAACACCTTTGAGATTTATACTGATGCATTTGAATTCACACTCGACATAATACTCACTCAACATGGACCTTTGATCACTTCTCACTTTGATACATTAAATGACATGATTCAAAATTACAACTCCTATGATAAATATTATATTAGATCATGAAAGTTGTTAATAAATGGTGTCACTACATCTTGGGTAAGGATAAAATCATTAAATCTAGTCACAAGAATTTTTTATTCTTGCATACACATAAAAAGTTTAAAAACACATGGCATATGAAGTGGATGGCATGCTTTCAACAATTAAATTTGGTGAATAATCATAAGAAGGAAAAACATAATAAAGCACTATATTTACTCAACCACCTTCTAGTTCATACACTCATCACAGTCCTTGACACACATGGCCATAACTTATATTATTTTTGATCTCTTTACTCAGTTGACCATGATTTTATGTAGGCCTATACCACCTTGCACAAGGTGAAAAAGTTCATGATTTATACATGTTAGATAAGATTATCTACAATATTGGAAATATATGTGTTCTTAATGGGACACCTATCTATATGCTCATTTGGGAGGTATATTACACCAATATAATTTGATAATTTAGAGTTATCAAAACATCGGTAGTGTTACAAAAACACTTTTACTAGCCTCATGTGCACACAAATATATCTCGTTGCATTAATTAATGCATTTTATGTTGCATCAAAAAACCTAAAAACATTAAATTAGGACTATATACACCTTTTTAAATTTAATATAGGCATTTTGAATCTATTGGAATGGATTTCATGATTGAACTACATATGGAAAAGCGTGAAAATGACTTTGTATTTGAAATGAATGGGATTTCAAACATGGATACCATGATTGAATTTATTAAGAACATTAATACATGAAAAATACACTCAATCTTTAATCATGTTTTGGTTAAATTTTATCAACAACATCCAATGGGTCTAATCACAACCAAAATTATTCAATCATTTTTTGCATGCCTAGTGGGAGATGATAGATATAAAATTGGACTGGTTTAAAATATTTCATCCTTAGATAGATGGATAAACAAAATTTTCCAATCAAACAACTATTCTTCTATTGTGAATGTATATAAATGTACATCTAAATATCTGGGATGACATCCAACATGCTAAAATAGAGCTCTTCACATTTTACGAGGCATAGTCCATTTTAGGCATGATTTAGGTCCTATCCAAAAAAACCTATAGACATATCATATTATGTGGCATCTGACATGGAGTAATATACATAGGAAAAATAAGTGCACACACATTTAACATGTTTATAAATATTTTCACCATATACTCACATGATAGAATTTTTTTAGCAAAGAGGACTATGACAAAAACTGCACACTTTATGAGTTCAATCTGGGTGATAAGGCCTAATTGTATCTTTAGAAGTAATGATTTAAAGTCTATCATATGAATATTATTAATATGTGCTATGGTAATTATACCATACTACACAGGCTAGAGAGGACACATTTTTTCTTGATTTTCCATAATAATTGAGTCTTCATGTAGTATTTAATGTAAAACTTATAAAGACATATTTCCCACACTTTTTTGAACCAACAAAAACTCAAAATCCTTTATATTTGGAACGTGGAAACTTGTAAAAAAAATCAAATGATTATATTTTTGAAATCAATATAAAAATCATACAAAAGGCATACATTGAATCTTTATAGTAGTCAAACTATTACAATCCACTGACAAGGCTAAGTGGTATAACCTTCAAAAACTTCAAGTTTAATTTCTGTATCCAATCTATCACATAATGGGTGGCATCAATCCTCAAGAAATGGATATTGTTTATAGCATATCCATGTTGATTCACACTCTTATTCTAAGAGTCTTGTGCACCTCACACAACCTAAAACATATGCAGTACCTTTCAACATATGTGGAGACTCAATGCACCCTTGTTTACTCACACAATGCCAACATGAATATCATGGAGCCTTAGTTATCTATGTGGGAAATTCAAAATTTTGTGGTCACATGAAAAATTGGCATTGTTTCATGCCATACAATGTGTAACTTATAGAGATTTCACCATATTTTTACTATCTTAGAACATCCATGAGCATACCATATGCTAGGAAGTCCAACCATCACACCTATAAGAGGGTAAACCATTGATAATTATAGAAGTTGAACCATGTCATAATAATTGTGTTTTGTAATTTATTTCCATTAATGATATATTTTACACCACTTAATCCCAATGGGATATATTTATTTGAGTATATAGTATTGAATTCCCATATGTTCACATTTTAGTCTAAGAAAATGAGTAAGGAAGTGTTTCTAACTTTTTGATAATGGGATTTTTCATTTTCAACATTATTATACATTGTAAATGTATGTACCATACCATATTATTTATAATTGAAAATATTATTATAATCACATGAATTCAAATATATAATAATTTATTATTGTTATTGGGTTATCTTCTATGATACCATCCTAAGCTCTATGGTGTAAATCACTAGTTATTTGACCATCAATAGTACATTCACATTTAAGATTTGAGCCATAATTGGATGGTGTTTTGATATTTTTAATGACATTTTTGAGGTTTCTATTTTCTCCTTTGTTAGGATCCATTTAGGTTTCAGGCATGTAACTAGATTTCTTACCTTATTGATGAGTTGTATCCATATAAACTTTGAAACATTATTGAATATATGCATTGGATATACGAGATGGGATATTAGAAAATTTTAAAAATATGACAAACTATATAATATAGATAATTTTCTCATCCAATCGGGCATCGAAATAGATTTTCCAGCATCTGTTTCATCTTTCTTGGCTTTGTAACATTGTAACTAGTTTACAAGTGTTAAAATTAGTGGAGGTTTCATATTTTCATGTTGTTTGTTTAAAAAAAAAATTATTTTATGGACATAGATTTCATGCTTCATTTAAAATAATTGTCCATAACCTTAACACTACTACACTAAGTGTTATTAGCATTGCCATTTGGGTCAAAGTTGTGTTAGAAATTAATGTTTTTCTTTCTGTTTTACCCCCAAAACTTTAAAATTTTACATTGATGTTGGAGATTAAAATTTGGTGAAAATTTGATGCCACTAAAAATTTGTAATAGCATTTGGATTGCATTAGATTTGTGCCACCAAATAGGTCACCCTATTTTTTAGGCCCATTCCTAATTCTATAAAATGAAGCAACACAATTTTGATGCAAGTAGACTACGAAAAATTAAAAAACTAAAATTCTCCTTGTGAAAAAGCATAACAGTGACTACAAATACATATAAATATATAAATAAATATCCAATTGTATTTCATAAATATCTATGGTTTCCATTGGGAGACTTGAGTTTTTGGGAATATGATGAGTGAAAATTGCATTAAAGAATTTTGTATTCATAATAAATGAGCACCCATTACACTACATTTTCATCTTGTTTACACTCCATATACTTTCCATGGTGTAAAATTAGTGTTTTGGGATGATAAAAATGAGCTTTATTATATAGAGTTTTGTATTGTTTATGAAAGGTTAAATCATACAATTGTGTATAGAAACTTATGATTTTAGAAACAATTTGATACTTGTAATCTAAAATGTTGTGAGAGTTGATAGAATCAAGTTTGAATTATCCAAGGAAAGGTATGTCTTGATATGAAAATGTCATTTGTGTTAAAGGATTGATAATAGCTTCAAAATGATGTTTATTAAAATGCAGTTTTTATTTGAGAGAAAGGAGAATATTGGGGCATTGCTAAACAATTCATTTTCTATTACAAGAAAACATTTTTTAGATATTGAGATCATGAAGATATATTTGTTGAAATAAAAAACATATAATCAAAGCAAATATCACCATGGATAATTTTTGAGATCAAAACAAACAATGCTTTAGTTTTTCCAAGTATTGGGCTTGTGATGATATAGTTATTACAAGAGAAACCATACAATCATATCAGCTATTGTAATGGATAATTTTTGAGATAAAAAAAAAAACATTAATTTTGTTTATGAGATGAATATTATGAAGAGGATCCTCTGTGGTATCCTTGATAAAAGGATTTAATACTATCTAGACTAGTGTTTCATGTTTGGTTGTAAGATCATTAAAAATTGAGGATAAAATTTCATTATTATCCTTTTTAAATTTGAGTTGTAACCAATATTGGGTTTAGTTAGTCTCTGTGGTTTATGCATGTTAACACATTCCTCTAATTTTTGGAACTAAATGGCACTTGGTTTTATGGGTATGGAATTGTAAATCTTTTTTTGTAGGGTTAGGGCCCTTTCCATAATAATAATAATAATAATAATAATAATAATAATAATAATAATAATAATAATAATAATAATAATAATAATAATAATAATAATAACAACAACAATAACAATAACAAACAACAACAACAACAACAACAACAATAATAATAATAATAAAATCTAAAAATATTGTAGTAATATATCATAATAACACAACTAATAAATAAAATCCTACCAATGTTATTATCACCATTCATTTCAAAATTATACCCTCTTAACCCTTGTCATCCTAATGTAAGGGTACAAGAGATGTGTCAATACTGGTGTAACCACATGAGTACTCAAAAATGAAAAACATAAAACATAAATGCTAATAAATTATTTAATTTACATGAAAATAAATTAAATTATGTTGTGACCAACATGCCCCTTTTCAAATTTTCAAATGAGGACCCACTTTGATTAAAAATTCCATGTTCATGTCTAAGTTTGATATGAAAATCTTAGAATTCCAAACTATAAGTTGCTTTATCAATTTGATTGGTGTCTTAGTCTAAAGGGTCTAAATGGGCATGTTTATTGAAGCTATTTTATGCACTTTTTTGGCTTTTAAGTATAAAATATTATCAAATTTAGCTTCTCATGGATTTATGGACTAACCTAGTTAACTGAAGTTTATCCTAGATTTTTTTCTCTTTTCAAGCTACATGGACTTCATTAGGCGACTTTACTAAACCCTAATTGATCTTGCTCAAAATGATTTTTATACTTAGTTATTTCTATAGAAACATCTACTAGCCATCAATATATTCTATGCATGAAAAATCATTGAAATTAAGAGTGGATATGTAATTTAATTTCCAAAGCTAAGTCTCAAGCATCAAAGATCAAACCACGTGTATTCTACTAGTACCTAGAGATGTCAGAGATATCAGAGCCCTGAGAAGGCCTAGTTAATAATAAATTAGCACATGTCTTATACCAACCCCTAAATGCATTAGATCTATTAGATCCATAAGAAGACTTGGTCAATCATAATATGTCATGTGTATTTTTCTATCACCTAAAGGTGTTAGAGCTATAAGAGCCTCGAGAAGGTCCTATCAATCAAATGGTGGCCACATGTCTTCTGCTAGCACCTGGAGGTGTAATATCTTTTAGATCCCTAGGAATATTAGGTGGTACCACATGTCTTCTATCAACACCAAAATATGTTAGAGTTTTTAGATCCCTAAGAAGACCTGGTTAATCATAAATCACCATGTGTACCTTCTATACATAAAATGGTAAAAGACCTAAGACCACCTTATTGAGTCATAAAAAAGTAAAGTCAGATCCAAATCTAGTGGTACGGTGTCATGTATCACTCCCATACATGAAAGTATAAAAAATAATAGGGTGGCTATATGGAGCCAATAAAGGGTAGAAGTTAAGCCTTGATCCTATTATGAGGTGTCACATATACTTAGTAGGTCTAGGTGGCACACCTTGATGCACATAACCATAAATAATGAGACTCCTCACTATGCCTACTTGGCATAGTATTTAGTGGACTATCCAATCCATGGATGACACCTGGATGAACCTAAAATAATTCATAGTGACACAAGGGATAAAATAGGTGTGTCTCTACCAAACTCCCCTCATTAATAAAATTAGGGAGTTGAGCCCATGATTCAACAACTAATATTGTCTAATATTCATCACTAAATCTAATAAGGGAGTTCATTTTAAAATAATAAAAATTAATATTGAATCTATATTTGGTCAAGTAGATTGACCCAACAACTCAAATTTGAATTTGTGTAAGATGAACTACTAAATTCCATAAGTATAGGTAATTTTTATCGAGACTTGAAGTACTCAACATGATAAAATATATCGATACTTCCTCCCAATTCCTAATAATTTAAATCCCATTAGTTTAAGTTCACTCCCAAGATTTTGGTATCCTCATTTCCAAAAATTTTGTGCTAGCAAATCACAAATCCTAGCCATGGCCACCTCATCTTCCAACCCTAAGCTAGAGCTTTAATTTTGAGACATTGCATTCCTACCAAACTTGGTGCGATTTGAACACTACAACAAAGTATTCAAGGTGATTAAAGATGTGTATAAGTCCAACTTGGATGATGATGAAGATGAGGTTAAATTATAAGATGATCTCATAGCCCTTGGGAAATCAAGGTTGTAAAAAGATATATCCAAGCTTGAATTACCTTACACTAATCTCTTCTTTAATCTCATGTAGACTCTATATATACTTAGTGTGGCACTCAAGACATGGTATACTCCATTAAATCTCTAAAAAAAATTATGGATATCTTTGGGGTTACTTTTAAGTAGAACTACAACCTCTTAGATTACACCATCATCTATGATCAGAGCATAGTAAATGCATGAACCAATACACATGAAATATATTAGATTCTCAAGGATTGGGCCATTGATCCAAACCAATGGATAAAAAAGGATGACATCAATGCTTACCCCATGCACACCTTTAGAGAAGAAGTTCATGTTGAGATACTCTTATAGGATCACATATTTAGAGCCAGTGATACCATGCATGTGAATATCCTCTAGGTGCCCCTACTAATCATCATCTTCAAATGGAAGGAGGTTCCAAAACTTGGGATTGTAATCAAATTCAAACTTATCAAGAGCATGGATAAACATTTAGGAGAAGGTAACTTTTAAATGATTTTTATTCTATATTCACTCTTCACCACCCTCTCATTTAATAGCATAATGTTCCCACCTTGGGTCCCCACAAGTTTTGTAGTTCACATCATTTTCTATAAGTTATATTCTCACCATTAATAAAATCACATCCATGACATTTTTGGGTATTTATATCTTGTGGTATGCCAAGCCATCAATGAGAATCTTATGCCACAAATTTCTAAGGAAATAAAGAGGACACTCTTTCCTATTAGATCTTACAAGATAACACCATCATTAAATTGGAAGGAATCTATGAGGCCCCTCTCCTCCTATCATACCAAGTTCAACGCAACCTCATGGAATAAGAAACACCTTAAAAAATGATTGATGGCATCATGGGTTTATAACTTAATCATTGATAAAAAGTGTCTCCATAGTTCCCAGTAATTATCTACCATTATGAGTATAAAGCCCATAAAAAGAGAGGAATGCATGCCAAGTTCACCCTACTATAAATAAAGTCTTATCAAATATCTAAGGTCTTAGGTTAAAATATTTTCCCTTTGAAGGATATCCAAGGTAATGAATTGACATATCCAGTCAATGGGCATTTTTTTGAAGCATTACTTCATAGTTTCTCCATTTGAAGAGGTATTAGAGTAACAATGGATTTTGTGGTAGAGGTAGGGGTAGGTTAGAATTATTTTGTTAAGTTAGATTCCTACTTTTATTTATTTTATTTTATTATAATAATTAATGTTTTTTAGATTATCCATTTTTACTTTTTATAATTTACCATCACTATAAAATATGACACACAACTAGAACTATCATACCTTGGGAAAGGTATATCATTGAGAATAGGATCCTCATGGGATGGTATGTTAATATATAGAAAATAATTGAGCCTAATTTAAAATTAAATACCACCATGAGGACCACCTAGATGATGCCATAAGCCTTAACTGGATAACAATGCTAATGTGGTGGTTAGCATAGAGGCAGTGCACAAGAAGACAACTCATGCTCCCCCAAAAATAGTTATTGAATAAATACTTGTGCCTCCTTTATGAGACCCTTTACCATAGGTTAATATATTATAGTATGATATTAAGGGAATGATCATATAAATAGAATAGGATATCTTGATAACTACACCTAGAATATTAAGAATAATATTTCCATGGGCATTTTCTCTATCTCTCCCATGAGAGCTATAACTTGATCTATCAAATCCACCTCCACATGTCAATAAACCATAGGTGTTTAAATAATTATAATTAGACATAAATAGAAGCCTATAGATGAGCCTGATGTGGGATCAACTAGAGACATCTTTAGAGATTTCATATCTTACTATGAAAATGCTTCAGGCAGCGCAAAATGCCACCCCTAAGTTTCTCCATTTATACCAAGCCTATCCTAGTGAGGCCTCTCCAAGTTCTCATTTTATCATGATTTTAGATGTATCAAGTTATTGTGGCCTCATCCATGTTTTTCTCCTTAAGCTCCCAGATCCCCTATTTTTAGCTAGATCAACCCATAAGATTCTTCACAACCCAACTATGGTCTTGTGGAACCCAAAATTCATTGTCCTCACCATCTCTGACAATAATCACTACCTTAGCTCATTCAAGTACTATGACACCTGATGTTTTGGGTAAGGAACCCAATAAGAATAAAATTTAACTTTTGTTGTGCCCTTTGATCAAGCTCTGTTCATTACCTCAACTCCTTCAACCATTATAAAGCAGACCAATCTATTTAAAAGGCCCAATAATAAGTGAAAAATAACTCCTCTACAAGCCTCTATTAAAGTTTCAATTTATCCATATACCTCCTTTTACATCACCCTTGGGGCCTAAGGTTTCATCTTTAACCAACTAATTTATCATTTTATCCTAAAAACCCACTCCTAGGTGCCTCGATCATTAGGTCCACATGACCCCTATAACATGGTAAACACAAATGTTTCCCTAGAGTTACCTATTCATCCTACCTCTATTTTCTCCAATTCCTCCTCCCCCCCCCCACCACATATTACTTCCTTCCTTCCCTCCTCCTATGATTCTACCTTCTACTTCTACCTATACAATCCCACCTTTCATAAGGATGCCTAGTGAGAAGGAAAATATTTCCAAGGATATAAATTCCATGATTTGGGACACCTATGAGATCTCATAAAATATCATATAAGATATGTGGGATTAAGTGAGAAAATTATAATCATAGGTAAGAACTAACTTTCTAACTGGATTGATTGGTCAAGTCACATTAACCCTCACACAACTATTTGACACTCTTGGAAAGGTGACCATAACCCTCTCCATGAGTAAATATCACCTCTAATGAGCCCATGCATACTTAGATAAAATCATCCACATTGACATCAAATGGAATAAACTCATAGTGATCTTCCACAAAGGGATGTTCTTAGAGCTCATGCCCCTAAAAAATATTAATACAGACTAGACATATGATAGAAAAATAGGACCTATATCAAGGATTGGTTGAATGTAACATAGACTATAATCAAGCCACTAGAGAAGAATATAGAATAGATCCTAAACTAATTTAAAGAGGTGAAATTTTTTGTGTTGTTCCACCCTGATAACACACTATTAGATAATGAGAAGTTTGAAGTCCACCTGGCACAATCTGATCAAATAATGAGAAGAAAGGTGGAAAAATAAAATTAAGATATATTGAAGGTGATATTAGAGCTATAAACCTAATCCATGATGAATATTATCTAAGTGAATGAGGTCAAGGTCTCAATGGATGCCCCACTCAGAGCTAATAAATGACTACCATCCCAAGCTGAAATTATAATTTGGGAGACACCTATGAACCTCAAAAATCTATACATGGAGAGTAATTTGGTGTTTGATGCATTGAATATTAAGGAGGCATGCCCCAAGTAGTTAGGAAGTGGTCCCACTAACTCAAAAATCTATTCTCAGTGGTCCCTAGGAATATTTTATGGGATGAAGAACATGTGTTAATTAAGTTGTAACAAACTTTTCAGTTCATGATGGCTAGAGGTGGGAGGTGGGATCACATGCTATTAGGAGGTAGGTCACATCCATATATATATATATATATATATATATATATATATATATATATATTTCTCTACATTCTTATGAAAGGGTTGGAAATCTATAAACAAATATTTTTGATTTAATCAAAGTTACACTCTCTTTCAAAATGTGTTTTATTTTCATGGTTGTAGTCCACAATATCCTATATATTTTTAATTAATTCTAGTGCCAATAAATGGATAATGTGATATCTTCAAGTAATGAATGAAGTAATTAGAATGTGTAGATGCAACTCTAATATGTTTTTAGACTCCTTTTTTTGGTGGAACATTGGTAAGTCCCTATGTGTATAAGCTACATATTATGTTAGAGATTGTGTGTGGTAGTTTACTATAGGTTTTCCATATGTTTATATATTATAAGGATAATACAAATCAAGCATCCATTTTCACTTCCCCAAACTCTCTCCCTATGTGATTAATAGTTTGAGATATTTTTAAAATTTGACATACAGTGGTATAATTTCATCTAAACACATTCTCAATTTTAGAAGCATTAGTGTCTTTATTAAATGAGGAAAATACATTTCTTCCTTACCCTATCCTTCTTTTTTATGTTTATTTTGAAAAAACTAGTTTTCCATTTCTACTTAAAATTTAGTAAATTGAAACTCAATAGGGCCTTGAGATCAAATCTATTGAATTGTTTAGATAAGTGAAAAATAACTCCTTTTGTCATATTAAAATTGACCCTTTGGTGGTAGCTCTGCATCTCTTGGAGATATATTCCAAGCAAGCTACATCATGGATCCCAATACCTACATCCCATACCCTAGATTGCCCTAGTAATAATACTAAAATAAGAGGATAAAAGAAACTTATTGACTCCAAAATATACTCAAGACACGTAATATCATAGGTGCACCTAGGCATAAATTTTAGGCATAAAATAAGTAGCACTAAAAGGAGGGCCTGAGATAAATATTTTAGAATTATCATAGATTTTAAACTTGTTGACCATCCTTTACACTTTCCCAAATTATTTCATGCCTAAAACTCATGACAATAATTAGTGTTATACGGAGGGCCTCTTCCTGACAGGATAAGTTTTAACTCATTATTCTACCCTAAAGAAACTAGATCCTACTGCATGAATCACTAGATTTAGATCCAACTATGGGAGATTTATTATCTCACCCTTGAAAACCCATAGAAGATCTAAATTTAGTAGATAAATACAAATACCTATGGTTATTCCCACTATCTCATCCTCCCAATCAACCCCAAATAAGTCAATACTAATTTGTTCCTATAGCTTAGTTAGTCAGGTTTGCTATCAATGTACTTGAAGTTATCCATGACATCCCAAAGAGCCTAGAAAGGTACCTCCCATAGTTTAAACTTAGTGTAGGGTGGAGTACTAAGGAAAATGTGACTTCATATAAAAAACCCTTAGAATTTTTAATGTGGAACATGAGGATGTTTTGTATAGGCTATTTCCATTTATTTTGATGGATGTCACCTATGATTGTTTCTTCAACATCCCTAAGAACTCTATCACTAATTGGGAACACTTTAGTAACACCTTCCTAGCTCAGTTTGGGGAAGTCATTGATCCTAGTTTCCTTTACTAATAATTCACCTATATCAAGAGGGAACCACATGAACTTATCATGAATTTTAATGCTAGGTTCTAAAATATGTGTAATAGAGTCATTGTGATATATCAACCAGATGCCAAAATAGCTCTTAAGATGTACAAGAATGCCTTATAACCCTAGACTATAATTTTTTTAATACAATATCCCTTGATATTACATTTACCTTGAGCCTATATTGAAGCCATTAAAGTAGACATGTATCTTAACCTAAAAGCAAAAATGGTAACATCTATTCCCAATGTTTTATGAAACATTACCACATTGAACCCTATCATCAATGTAAACCAAAATGTCCCAATGCCCCAACCCATGCTAGTGACAAATCAAATCACACTTATACATGCTATACCCAACCAACACATGAGTTTATTTAGCCCAGTAACTAATGAATTAGCACCTCAAACCCACATTCAAGCACTAATTCCCACTATGAATAATGTCTAAAGAATTCCCCAAGAGTCTACTAAAAATGTTGTATAGGCTAAGTAATGAATTTTTAGGCCTTAAAAAATAGATGGGTTATATTGGTGGTAAGATCTCCAACATAATATTCAGATACTAGAGACAAAATATCTTATAACTACTCTACTATCAAACTAGAGCCCTTGCCTAATAATTTTCTTGAGACAAATATTTATGAATTGGCCTTACCTAATTAGTGTCATGTGCAAAACAAAACCCAACATCAGGAATTAGACTGCATCAAATTATATAGTGCATTTAAGATATTTTAAGGGAAATGGAAAAATATGAGGTGTTTGAAAACCACCTAAAATCCCTAACACTATCAGATCCCCAATCATAGCCATGGTGCTATAAATTATAGAGTTCCCTAATCAAGAGGATAATGATCCATAAGAGACCAAAAGTGAGGTACATGACATCCATTATTTCTAAAATAATAACTATGTCCTTATACGTTGAATGTGGTAGTAACCCCTTATCACCTCTACTCCTCAAAATAATGGTGTGACCCTTCCTAACCCTAAATCTAGGAAAACCCACCACCTCTAAAGCTTAATGAATTCAAGGCCTCCATAGACACTCAACTAGTCATGACCAAGATAGACTATAACATAGTTGAGGATATGAATAAGATCAAAGACAACATAATGCTTATGAGTTTTCCTAGGTCATTAAGCATCAAGATTTATGTTGAAGTCACTCACTAAGAGGCTAACCCAACCAAAAAAAATGCTACACATGCTAATGTGGTCATCCATGATAAAATATTGAGGTCCCTCCTTTCTTCTTCAATATTAGACTATTTTGGAATAACCTACATAATTTCTTAGTTGATTTAGGAGCCTCAGCTAATGTGATATGAAGGGGAATTTATGAGAGATTAGGGTCGGTCCCTATTAAGTCAGATAAGGTGGTAGTAAAGTTGGATAAATCTAAGTTAAAAGTGGTTGGAAATGTTTTGAATGTTCATATACAATTTGAAGCTAAGATTAAGATCTAATAGTTCATATATATACAAGTTTTGAAGATCCATAAGGCCTGTAAGATTCTCCTAAGTATGGACTGGTCTAAAACTCTAAATGGATACATGGCCACTAACTTTTCACATATATGGATGCCCTAGATTGGTGTAGCTATTTAGATATAATTAGACAAAGAACTTATGATGAAGCACATGATCACAAAATACACTATAGTGAATGCAAAGGTAAACCTAGTATCGTCTGACATAGGAGTCTACACCTTATCTACAAATCCTGCCATGGATAAAATTGATGGTTATTCTCAGATGCCAAATTTATGGTCCCTATACTTTGATGGGAACCAATCTAATTAGGGTTTTTGGGTAGGAGTCTTTTATATTGACCCATAATGAAATTGACACTTAGCTACTTATATTCTATATTTCCCTTATACTGATAACCTGGTAGAACATGAAACCTTGATTCTTGGGCTACAATTTGCCTTGAAAGATAAATTCAAGGAACTAAAGGTGTTTTTGGACTCTAAACTCATCATAAACCAAGTTAGAAGTATATTACCATGTAAAATATCCTATCTTAGGAAATAAAAACACTAAGAATGGGATTTAATATAAATTTTCATGACATTCAATGTCATTCCCATTCTTGGAGAGGAAAACTAGGTGACCGACTCACTAGTAGCATCTGCTACGAACCTAGTGCCCTTAGACAAATTAGTGTTGTAGGAGTTTTTAGTCAAACTCATCCCATGTCCCTTAGTCTAGATAATGTGATAAACCTCTAAGAATTTGAGGATGACCATCATATCTTGGATTTTATCAATAGTATTAGAGTGTTAGAAACCTATGTCATAGATGAAGTTGAATGAGACAATATGAGAAATAGGGATTCTGATTAGGATTTCATCATGAATCTAAAATAAATATGATCTTGATATAAAACCTACTAAGTTCGTCTGAGTCTAGGGTCTCAATTAGTTGATCACTGAGATTTACCCAAGGGTTAATGTGGTCTAGGTAGACCAATCATAAGTGTTATATTAGGACTAATGTAACTTGATCATATATTTCCTTCTCTATGATAGTCCTCCTCCTAGATTGAGTCAAACATAAAATAGATCCTTGAGGCTTAAGACATCTCAATACATGATAAATAAAGGAGTATATTACATGAATAATTATGAAGTTATATATCTCAGGTGCCTATTAGAATAAGAGGCTAAGGAGGTCATGACCAATTTTCATGAGAAATGGGTAATTACCATACCTTAAAGAATGCAACTGTGTACATGATAAAGTGAGTGGGCTATTATTGGACCACCATATTTAAATATTTCCATGATCATGTTCACACTTTACATTAGTGTTAGACCCTTGCTAAGAGGGATGTTAATGTAGTGATTCCTTTGTAACCTATTATAGAAGAACATCAATTTTCTAAATGGGGTCTTGAATTTGTGGGAGTCATCAATTATAACTCCTCTATAGGCCAAAATTTTATACTCATAACTATGGATTGCTTCACAAGGTGGATTGAGATGGTGGACACCAATAATATCATGATAAAGGAGGTAATAAAATTCTAATAGGATAACATAACTACCTAAATCAACACACTAATCACCCTTGTCTATGATAATAGCCATACATTTTAGTCAACATAGCTTATCGAGTTGGCTTGTGAGCATGAGATCACTTTGATATTCTCATCCAATTACTACCTATAAAGGAATGGGTTATCCAAGTAAACTAACAATAATGTGATTGATGTAGTTAATAAATATACCAAGGGGAGACCTTGAGAATGGTACTCATTGTTACAGTATGCCCTTTGGGCTAACTATACCAAATACAAACAAACTCTCAAAGGCTCATTTTTCCTACTGGTATTTGGACTCGACCCTATTTTCCCAATAACCCTAAGTATACTTACATACAATTTCATGAAACATTACATGGATAATAGTGAAAAGGTGGAATCATAATTATTGGATATAATTTAGTTAGAGGATGCTCAATAAAAATCCATGCAAAAATTTAGTAAGCATTAGGGTACTATCAAAATATGGTTTAATAAGATAGATAAGATGAAATTCTTCATAATATTTGAATTAGTCTTGCTATGGGAAAAATATCATGAAAATAAGGGGTGTCATTCTAATTTTGACCCACTTTAGATTGGCCTATACTAGATTTTTGAATTATTAGAGTAGAATACGTTTTGCCTTAGAGACATAGAAAGGAATAATCTCTTGTTGCTTGCAAGCAAATAGTTCATGAAGAATTAGTAGCCCTCTAAGAAAGTGGTTGGTAATGTATATATTATAATATATCATAGTTAGTTCATTTATGTTGTGTGTTTAATTTTGTTTTATTTCATTATTGTTTCTTTTTCCTTTGTTCTAAGTGTTTGTTTATTTTGGGACTCCTTGTATGCCTTATATTCAACCCTCATTCTATCTCAAAACAACTTCACCTTAGCACTCCCATGTAGGAATACATTCCCATCCCAAAATATTCAAAATAAGATATTACAAGTTAGGAAGGTAAATAGAATAGGTTCCCCACATCATCAAGTTTTGACTACTTTTAAAGGAGATAATCTATAAAAAGCTTAGGACCAAAGTTAGATAAAAGAAGGCAAGCCCTAATATTTGACATAATGATAAACAAGGTAATGCATTTTGATACGATAAAGGAATTATGAGACACTCATTCAGAACTAAGTGAATTGAGAAAATATCTACTCCAATAAGGGTCCATCATAACACTTTAAGGAAAGCATATAAGGATACTATGAATATTTGAGCAAGCAAAGGATCATTTGGATGTTGAGGACTCATTGAATAAATCCATCACCTTGGATACATTGGTATCCAACCCTCATGGATTAATCTAAGTGACATAAAAATAAATGAAGTCTAAATATCATATAAAATTCTAAGTTTCTTCCTCATAAAAAGTGATTTGGGAAACCTCCATCAAAGGCTTTCTATCCTGGCTAGCAATGGAGCAAGGCCTTGAGTGCGACCAAAAGTATCCCTATTAAGTATATAGATGCCTAACTAGAAGTATAACAATGTATAAGCCTTACCTTCCTTATCAGAGATTATAAATAATTCATACTCATTCAAAAGGCTTCAAATATCTTAGGTATATCGAAGCTTACAAGTAGTAGATTCAAAGGGAATGAAAATAATATAACACTGAAACACACAAAATGGCCCTTTCAAGGAATCAAAGCCTATTATGTCATTTTTTGAAGCAAATTTGAGTGCTTTGACTTCATAAAATTTATTATAATGAGTTTCACTTGCTTCTCTTAGAGTTTAGTAATGGAGGCTTATAGTCTAGATTCTAAATATTGAGTAGTGTTTCCTTGCACTATCACCATTTGTTATAACCAACACACCCTATTTTCAAAATTTTAAATGAGGACCCAATTTGATTAAAAATTCCATGTTAATGTCTAAATTTGATATGAAAAACCTAATAATTCCAAACTTCAAGTTGTTCTATCAATTTTATTGGTGTGTTAGTGTAAAAGGTCTAAATGAACATGTTTATTGAAATTGTTTTATGCACCTTTTTATCTTTAAATTATAATAGATTATCAAATTTAGGTTTTCATTTATTTATGGAATAATCTATATAACTAGATTTATTCCATTTTTTTTCTCTTTTTAGGTTACACAGACTTCACTGAGAAAATTTGCTAAAGCCTTCTTGATCTCACTTAGAATTATTTATATAACTAGTAATTTATACATAAATATCTCTTAGCCACACATCTCTTATGCCCCTAAATCATCATGAAATTTAAGATTGGCTATGTATCTTGATTTACAATGACTAATTCCTAAGCATTAAATATCATGCCACATGTTTTCTACTAGTACCTAGAGGCATTAGAGTTGTTAGTGCCCTAAGAAGGCATGGTTAATAATAAGACACCATGTGTCTTTTTCCATCACCTAAAGGTGTTAGATATGTCAGATCTTTATGAATTCTTGATCAATCAAAAGGTGCCACATGTATCCTGTTATCACTCAAAGGTGTTAAAACTATCAGATCCTTGAGAAGGGTTAGTCAATCAAAAGGTACCATGTGTCTTTTGTCAGCACCTAAAAGCATCAAATCTATAAAATCCCTATGAAGGCTAATATAATTAGATGGTTCCATGGGTCTTCTACCAATTCCTAGGGGTGTTAGAGCTATTAGATCCCTAGGAAGACTTGATCAATTAGAAGGTGCCATATGTATCTTCCATACACAAAATGGAAATTTTTTTAAGACCAATTGATTGAATAAGAAATAAGTAAAAATATATCCAAACATAGTATTAGGGTGCCAAATGTCACTCCTATAGATAGAAATACAAAAAATCCTAGGGTGGATGGATAGATCTAAGAAATGGCACAATTTAATCAATGGATATGTTATGAGGTGACACATATACTTAGTAGGTCTAGGTGGGAGATATTGGTGCAAATAACCATAAATAATGAGACTACTTGTTACGATTACTTTGCATTATATATAGTGGACTATCCATTTCATAGACAACACCTGACCAAACCTAAAAAAATTCATAGTGCCATGAGGGATAAAATAGGTGTATGTCTGACATGATCTCCTCATTAATCAATTGAAACAATTGGGCCTATTATTTGACAACTAATAATGTCCCATCATCATTATAAAACACTCTAAAATATTTTTGAATCTAAAGGTGGTTGAGGAGACTGAGTGAACAAATCAAATTTGAATTTGTGTAGGATGAGCTACCAAATGCCATAAGTATACGAGATTATCATTGAGCTCCATAATTCATCAACATGATCAAATATACCTTTACTTCCTCCTAACTCCTGAGAATTTAGATCCCACTACCTTGAGTTCACTCCCAAAACTTTAGTACCCATATTGAGAAAATTTATATGCTAATGAATCATAACTCCTAGCCATGGCTACCTCATCTTCCAACCCTAATCCAAAGCTAAAATTCTAAAACACCACATTCTTACCAAACTTGGTGTGATTTTAAAAATAAAATAAAGTCTTCAAGGCTATTAAAGATGTGTTGAATCCCAATTCAAATGATGATGAAGATGAGGTCAAATTCTTAGATGATATCATAACCTGAGGGAAATCAAGGTTGCATAAAGTTGAAACCAAGCCTAAAGTGTCCCATTTTACTAACTTCTTTAGTAATATCTTGCAAACCTATATGCACACTCAGTGTGGCACTCAAGACTTGGTATACTCATATAACTATCTAAATAAAATTATAGATATCTTTGTAGTTACTTTTAAGTAGTATTAAAACCTTTCAGACAACATGATCATCTATGATTATAGCATAAAATATGCATGGACCAATACATGTGAAATATATGGGGTTCTCAAGGATTGGGCCATTGATCTAGACTAATGGAACAAAATGGATGACATCAATTCTTACAATCTGGGAAGGATTCTATGTTAGGATGCTAATATTGAATCACCTATTTAGAGCTAGTGACACCATGCATGTGAACATGCTCTAGGTGACCCTATTGAGCATTATACTTGAAGGGAAGGGGGTCCTAAACCTTGGGAGTGTAATAAAGTTTAACCCCTTAAAGAACATGGTTGAATATTGAGGAGGGGGTAATGTTTACATGATGTCATATATTATATATGTGGTTTGTGCCACCCTCTCATTCAATAACATAGTGTTCCCACCTTAGGTCCCCATAGATTCTATAGTTCATGTCATGTTTACAAGCTATATGATCACCATTACCAGAATCACATCTAAGATTGTTGAGTGTAGAATAAGGATAGAAAAATTATAGAATATATCTATTGGACATGTGTATAGCTTGCACTCATATTATATTTTGTATAATATTTTTGTATGTATTCGACCTATGTAAGCATAATGATAGTCAATAAAATGTGAAGAGTCACTCCTTTTGGGCATATCAAAATGTTGGAATATGAAGAGACAACACTAGATAAAAATTTATATATAACACTCAATTAGAATTGTATATGGTTCTGATGTTATAAAGATAAATACATATTATTTTTAAATGGTTTCTTATATATCATTTATGATTGTTCTATGCACAGTGAGTACTTTATTTGATTTAATATGTTAATTATATGTTTTTTTTTAATTTCTAAGATTCTAAAATACTTGTGTTTATCCATGCATCTATATATTTTATCTGGTTAATGAATATATTTAGTTTGAATATGGTAGTAGCTAGTTACTTTTTTACTCCATGCATAAGTTGTCCCTAAATTAGCATGTTGTAAAGGATTTTTAGGAACCTCTATTAAAAATGGTGTAGTCAGTGTGGAACTTTGTTGAAACATGTTTATATGGTTACAAGGACAAATAGGTATAGAGATATGGTTTGATGAAAGAATTCAAAAATTTACCAATGAAAAAAAAAAGAAGAATAGGGAAAACCATAAAGGAACTTATTGAGGAGCATATCTACGATAAAATATATGAAATATTTTGGTGTGAATTACCTGAACTATTAGATACTTAGTTATCCATATTGGAGTGTTATTTTTTTCATCCATGGAGGATAGAATTCATAACATTATCAAAGGAAAATTTAGAAAACCTCTAAAACCTAGACACTGATTGGACCCATGTAACAAATTACTAATATTAGGCTACCATTGATGGGTATATCACCATTTTTTTGTATAATCTTATTTAAATTTAGAAGTTGTACACAACCAATTTGTAAGGGGAATCCACAAGAAGTTACTTTAGTGACTATCTAAAGTGATTAAGATGTTAGTTTTGGAAAAGGCCATGGTGCCTACTCCTACTAACATGGAGTAGAATCTTCAAGCATTATGGGGTGCATGTGATGTAAGAGTGAATGATGAAAATATGATTAGAGAAATTTGAACCTAAACCTAGGGTATGGAGGATGAAAAGAGACAGAGTGACAAGAAGATTCTAGGATTGGAAATAGAACTATGATAGTATAGAAGATGGAAAAAAATAAATAACCTAGACTTAAATGTGAGTAGGATTAGGAATAAGGTAGAAGATGTTGAATAAATGGGGTCCCAAAGAGAGGATTTGTAAGGTGTAGGAAGTAGAGTATATTTAGAGTGGGAAAGAGAAGGGTCCAAAGAGGAAGAAAATAGAATTATGATTAGTGAGGAGATGGACCATAGTGACGAAGAAGAAGAAAGTAGAATAAAAGTAGAGCATCTAAAAGATAGGAGTAGTTCACAGTTAAGAGGAAAAGTGTTTGAAATAGTGAAAGAATATTCATGATAAGATATTATGTAGAAATGCATAAGTATGATAGGTTCAATATCATAATCAGGATAATCCAAGGATAAACATCATTCATTTCTTGAGTACGCATCCCCCAACCAATTTTTAATTAGTAAAAATACCAAGTGCAAAGGAAGATATGGGGAGAAGTTAGTTTGAGTTGTTTATAGACAAGTTTGGAAAATTAAGTGTAGATACAAAGAAGTCCATAGATAATAATATGTTGGAAGATGTTGGATTTGATTTTGAGTCCATTTTTAAAACACCAATAAAAATTGTGTAGAATCTTATAGTCATAGTGACCAGTGCATAACAACCTATAGTTGTAGTTGTGAGTGTGCATCAAATATTGTTATCCATTATAATTACTAAAAATATGTAGTTTAATCAAAGTATGTTTGTTGTGTTGACACAATATGATGGGTATATAGACCTGAGCAATATTTATTAACCTATGACATGATATGGTAGGTTAGGGGAATAACTTTTGATGATGTAAAGAAATGTGAGTTCATAGGATATTTATCAGGTCATGATTTGGAATTAATTTTCAATAGAGATGTCAATGTTTTAGATATCCAACAAGTTAAAGCATAATTAGTGTAAAAATTTAAGATGAAAAAGTGTGTAAGCTAGACTATTCAAGACTTAAAGGAGATCTGGTAGTGGAGTGGAGAATCTATGTGGGACTATGATCATAGATTCTCAGATGTGATGAATAAAACTAATTTTATCATGGAGGATAAGTATAAATCTTCTTAGTTCATAGAAGGACTATGATCAAGAATTATATTTTATATTACATAGTCTCAAATCTTGATGAAGGTTGATGCTTAATCAATTGCCCTACCAATAGAACAAATTAAATGTTATGGAGATGATCTAGTCATGGGATCCAAAGTAAAAAATGATTTTATGAAGATAATAAATAAGATACATGAAAGTGATAAACTTAAATTAGGATTATGGTGCATAGAGTATGGAAGAGAAGGAAATTATAGAAATTATTGTCCTAAATTCAATCTATAATTTTGAAAACTCTATAGAGTATAAGGTCATGTAACTAAAAAAGGTCATCTACTATAATAATATATTCAAAAATATTAGAGTTTATACTATAGTTTTTATAAATTGACCAACCATGATGAAAATAGATGTTGAGCCTTATAGGAATTAAAGGAAGATATTACCAAGAATGTCTTCTTAGTTTTAGCGCAATAGTTGCCCACTACAAATCAAGGACTTCCAGGCCCATAGATAGTCCTAGATGGAGACCTTTATCACCTCAATATCAATATCAACTGTAGGGTCTAGCTATCTATACACCATCCTAACTATAATACTAGTATCAATATTCATGGATTAATGTTATCCCAAAAAAAAATCAAATTTGGATCCAACATCATCTCAACATTGGTATGATGGATACAATGTGCATCAACAATACCAAGGAGGATTTTTTTGAAAATAGTCACATGATTAGGGATATCATTATAATTTATTGAGGATATAGAGGGGGATAATAAGGAGGATATAAAGGTGGTTAAAATAATGATAATTTACAAGATCACTATCCCATCTAATGTGATTTATGTGGTGAGTATAATCATTTTGTAAAAACTTATCCCACTATTCCTTAGAGATAGATATATGAGTTATTGTAGAGTGTAAGGACAACATCAAATAGAATATTTAATAGTATTAGAAAAGCAAAGAAAATAAAATCTAGTGTGAAATGTGAACATGATTAATACATGACCTAAAGAAAATGCATTTGTGAAAGAAGTTACTAGACAATAACACACAAAGCAAGGAATACCTGCATTAGAAATGCCACAGGGTCAAGGAATCAAAAAGGTGTAATGAGATAAATATCCCAAACCTATGATATATAAGGGATTTATGTATAAATATGTGTAGATAATTCAAGAAATATAATAATAAAGTGCATCAAAAATATATTCCACATCCATTGACACGTAGGTGTATGGGAAACATTTGTAGATTGTGAAGAAGGAAGGTGTTGTGATAGTATTAATATACTTGTTACAATTGCTTAACACTTTGTGTAATGAATATATGTCACATAATATTACAAATATATTACATAATATTCTAAAATTCACATAGAGGGGATATTAACATATCAAAAATGTGGTTTGGTATGTTAAAAACTAAGAAGCTATGGGATGTGGACTCATGATGGACATTGAGCTTGCAAGATATGAAATGCCTAATATGGTATTTGAATTTAGAATTAATATTTAATATGATTCCTAGATGTAAATGAGAGGCTATTGGTAGGCCACAATTAAGCTATAGTCCTTTCACCCTTAGTATTGCAGACTACGGGAGGGTAAAACCAATTGGTCACCTCTAAGATGTGGAGGTTGGAGTTTCTAAGCTAAGTTTGTAAGGTGATTTTGAATTCATTGACATGAAGACAACCAAGACCCATTACCCTATCTTTATTAGTAATAAATGGGATTATCATGGTCAAATGACCATTAATAAAGCACACAATAAATAAGAGGCTCATCAAAGAGAAAAGATAGTTATCATCCCTTTAAATAAATTAGATTAGAATCCTTATATGATTCAAAAGGAACTAGAATCACCGTATGCCTATGGTGATAATAATTGGTTAAAAGTAGGCACAAATACACATAAAAATACTTTTCAAACTACAAAAGGTTATTTTTTAAACCCATAGCTATAGAAAATTTAGATAACAAAGTAGTCACTTTATTAGGTGGTAATAAAAAAATCTCTAGCTCCCCAGTTTCAACTTTAATATTTTACCTCTCCACCAGTGTGATCTCACACTAATATGGAGGTATATTTTTTATATAATACAAGTGTAATGATAATGGATTATATAAAACCTACTCTATATGGTGTCTTACCTTAGCAAATAACATCTTTAATAAATGGTGACTCAGACACCCATATATAGAATTAGTCTATGGGAGATCATGAGATGTGACCTCTACACATGATGTTCACCACAAAACATCAATTACCTTAATAATTTAAGAAAAATTATCTTAATCCATTTATCTTTATATTATAGCACCATGTGTTGGATTTGGAATAAATATTAATTACACTCAGCTATGTGTTGAAAGTAACTATTATGACTTGGTTGGCAATGCATAGAGAAGAAGGGATACATTGGGAGGAAGCATGTAATTTTTTTTATGCATAGTTTTAATTAACACCTATTGTGATATCAAAATATTCATTATTTCATGAAGGCTAATGTATTGAGATGCATATCCATAAATGTGTAGATATATGATCTATGGAAGGATTTAAGCAAAGGTATTGGGTGTACATTTTTAGTCATGCACTAGCACCACTCCCAACCTCCTATTACATGCATCAAGAGTAAAAGAGAGAGAGACCAAACATTGGGAATGAGTGCAATAAGAATTTATTGAAAATTTATATTTGAGGATGCTGATTGAATAATTTTGGGAATAATTGGGGTTTTATTCTTAATTTAGTTAAAGGGTCTAGATTGATAAATCAGTAAATAATATGTGGTAAATAAAATACTAATTTGTGAAATTTATTGGTAATTAGATATTTTCTAAAAATATTAATAAGAGGGATAAAATAAGACTTAACTTAAAATATACTAATCTAACTGAGACAAGATCTGATATTCACTATGCAAGCCTAGGACACTGTCACAAACAAGATTTTGACTTTCATTTTTTGATTGGAAATGAGCACCAAAGGTGGACAAGAGTGGCACTGGTGTTGTATTCTTTATTTGACATTTTTTTCTTGAGGAACTAATATTTTTGGGTTTTTTTCAATAGGTCTGTGTGACTTTATCTCTAAAGTTTTGATAGATGGAAATCTATAGAGCTCCATGTATAGAAAATTTTATCTTCAAACCCTATCTTCTATTATAATTTGATCAATTTCAAACAAGAGTGGGGGTTAGTGTGTGTAAGATTCATTGAACATGGATCCACACTCCTTATGTGGGCATGCCACCTACATACCAATACTCCAAAGAGGTATCTGGCCATATGTAATTCTCCCTTTGAAAGTGCTTGGTTCAATTATGATATGAGAATATAAGGAAATTCTAAACTAGGTGTGCTTGATATGATTAAGGACTAGTGTAAGGATTTGAATAATATGCAAATATCATTATATGCCTATATGTAGATAATAGGGAAATGTGCTTGAGTGGTCTTGCTTGTATTTTTGCTTTCTTTGTGATATTTTCCAACCCCTTTCCAAATGATATTTGAATGGGCTTATATATGGATCTATTGGTCATGGGTTAAATGTAATCATGCTAGGCTGACACCATGAAGAGGAAGAATCAAGGAAAAATTGTAATTTGGGCTCAAAATGTGATTAGACAAGAGCATCAAAAAAGGGACACCCTAGGGTCCAGTGCTATATTCCAAGTTGGGTGCTATTGTCCTGAGGGTATAAGACCTAGGGGGATGGATTGGTCATGAAAAGAGGGTCTTGGGTCAAATAGGATCAAGTTTGGAAGGATATGGATGACTGAGAATCAGTGAAAATAAGCCTATAAAGGTCATGAAAGTAAACAACAGGGATATATGGATTGAGAGTCATAAGCCACACTCAAGTTACCAATTTTGAATTTTTATATGACTAAGTTATCCCCCCTTTATTCTAATGATGAAGTAAAGTGAAATACTAGGATAAATAAAAAAGAGAAAGCATACCTAAACTTACTTGTAAGGGTGAATCTCATGATGTTGTTGTGATGCTAGGTTATGCATAGAGAGAGCATGTTGTGAAGTGTGAGTCTATAAGAAATAATAAGAGTAGACCAGTTCTTACTAGATATGCTATATCTAAAATAAGAATATATAAAGTTGGATAAGAGAGAGGAAGAGAAAGGAATGAATACACCTCATTAGGTACACAAACCAATACAAAACATATTGTGATGCTAAGTAATGTTGAGTAATGCTTGATGATGTTGTACCAAGAGTAATATCATGAATAGAGCTGAGTACTCAATTCCCTAGAGAGTGGCTCAAGAATGCAAAGGCTAACCCTTTGGCTCCATCCTTTACCACTAAGTGAAGCTACGTGGTCATGCATATGTTTATTGATGTTTGTATTATATTTCTAATCCCTCTGAATAGGTGGCTCAAGAATATAAAGGCTAGCTAGACCTTTGGCTCCATCATTGCCCTATGAAGTGAAGCTATGAACTAATATCAGTATGAAATGTATGTCACATAAGATGGATCCTAAATACCATGAATGTAATATGATCTATAAATTTTGGCATGGATAGTTGAAAGTATGCTAGAAACTAGGCCACTTTTGGCCACTCCAAAAGATGGAGATTAAGCTTATATGAAAACCACTATGAAACTAATAATCTATCTTATGTGGAATCCACTCAAGAACTCAAGAACTCAATAATGTGAAGGTTAGGCATGTATAAAAGCCACTCTAAAATGATTCCAACCACCTAAAAATGGAATAAGGCATGTAATTTTTGAGAATGCCAATACAATGCTGAACTAAGAAAGAAAAGAAACAAATGTGCCACACACATTACCCCTAATCATGTATGTTTGGAACATGGATTCTGATCTAGAAGTTATACCAACTAATGTATCTAAAAGTAGAAGTGAGAGCCATCATGTTGTGCATGATGCCCCTATATCTATATTCTCTTAGCAAAATGTGTACTAAAATTGTTGATTCTACACTAGTCTAGCTATGTAAATTTGTAACTGAACCTACTTTTCTACCTGCTTCTAGAAATTTTGGTTTTTCTATTATTTAGATAGGAGTGCTAGAAATGGATAGTAGTGCCATAAGAATTGTAGTCTAATCTTGGTGCTATTGTCTTGGGCCAAATCTAATGACTATTCTAGATTCTTCACTATTTGCTTGGTATATTCTGATTAGTTTGATCTCTAGTTGTTGTTCTGAGTGTTATGAAACTAGATTTTTTGGTTGATAGAAGCTCTGATTTCTATGACAAAACCCCTATTTTTTTCCCCCTATTCTAAGGGTAGGAATGGAGACCCTATAATGATTTACCTCAGAAGTAAGAGCCATACAAGTGTGTTATTCTACAAAATATATGATATAGTAATGATAATTGATAAGATATATCAAGATATAGCATGGTTTGTATTGAGATATTGTTAGATCAATAGGGGTATGCCTATATAGATATAACAATGTAAAATCACATGTGATTTATTGAACTCAAATTGGAAGTATTAGTTTTTAATTATAATTATTAGTTATCATGGAGGGATGGAGCATGATGTCCATCATGGCATCTAAGAAGTGAGATAATGCATGATTTAGATCATGGCATTAAAAACAATCAAAAGTATTTAAGCAACAAGCACATAAGGCAAAAATAAAGAAGAGTACAAGAGTGGCCAAGTGGGCAAGCAAATAAGGGACATGGGCACATGTCATTCAAACTAAAAAGCAAACATATAAGGCATGTTTAAATGCCACATACACATACAGTTGAAACAATAAAGGTTGGCATGAGAGCCATAATCACATAGATGAGTATAGGTAAAGGACATTGGAAAATGTCCAAAGGCACACACATGAATAGAAGCAAAGGACATTGGAAAATATCCTAAGGTACAAACCAAAAATAAGCATGAACTAGGAATGAAATCACATCAAGATATGCTAAGCAAGAAGATAAAGCATCTAAAGACTAGAAAATATAAGCACATCTAATTAATCAAAACAAGAGTGAAATTATGCAAGACATGTTAGTACAAGACTAGGTATATGTAAAGAAACGCACAAGTGCTAAATATGCGTGAGTGTCGATAGAGTAATCTATGTAAGCTAGTAAATAGTGTACATCAAAATGATAACTAGAACATGTGGTGTAGAAATGACATAACCTGGATAGTGTAGTCATGTAGAAGATGCCCCTAGTGGGTATGTATATTGATGTGTATCTCAAATGTAGAATTAGGAAGTCCCTTCAATGGATAGAGTGAAGCAATCAAGGGTCTATAAGTCACTACACAAATCCAAAGATCAATTGAAGTATGGTAATGTTAATAAATTAACAAACAATAGCATAAAACAATAAATGTAAGTCTAGCATAGGAGTAGAAATGTAAAACATATAGGTTGCATACAATCAAGATGTTTTTGTGTTTGTGACATAATTAAATGTTTTTGGATTTTGAAATTTTGTATTATTTTTGGTATTTTTGAAATGTTATATTATTTTTATATTTTGGGAATATTTGATCTATCTATAATCAAACATAGAAAAATTATGTACAAGCAAACATAGGTGACTATTTACAAGTAGGATAATAAAAGGAAATACTAACCAATGAGTCTCATGGGAGACTCCCTATCATGGTGTCTTGTATCAAGGAGAGGAATTGTGTGTGATCGAGAAGCAAAATGGAGATGTTGAGACTGTGGCTTTGAAAGCTATATATGTTGTAAATGCTTTGAATTATTTGAAGAGGGAATTGAATGTGGTGTCCCCCTATAACTTTGAGAAGTGGATGAAGCTATAGGGCTCTTAAGGATCCATCTGGTAGTAGGAGAAGCTCTTTGAACATGATCTCTATGTGTAGATGCATGAGATCTCAATGAGATTGCCTTGGGTGTGAATATAGTAGCTAGAAGCTATCTAGAATATTAAAGTTGTGGAGGTGTATGAACCCTCTGTGTTGGTGATGGATGATTCAACTATGTCTAAATCTATACTGGAGGAAGAACTAGAATTGGTAGAGAAACTATAACTAATGGCAAAGTTGAAACTAGTGACTGTGGAATAGTAGATGGATCTGAATTAGGGAATGGTAATTCATATGGAACTCCACCAACTACAAAAACCTAATTAGCATGAATTAATTTCACATATCTATGAAATATAAAAGGTACTACATGAATTTTCTGAATCCATGGTCAACTAAATAACACATCAAAAACTCCAACATTGGGAACAATAGTGAATGGTATGGCCATGTGTGTTGGACCAACCTATAGAGGAAGTAAAATATCACCCAATGAACTTTGTAAGTGCCCACTGAGTCCACTGATAACTATGTCTATTAGGGTAATATCCTACTCTGAATATTCTAAATGTTGTATTAATGTCATAGTGCACATGTTTACACTGAATCCACTATCGATAAGAACACTATGAATAGTATGATTATGAATGTAAGATATGATAAGAATACATGATAATCTGAATCATCCTCGATGATATTTTAATTTGAGAAGGAGATGGAAGGTCTAGTTGTAACTCTAGAATTATATACACCAATCATGTTGTTCAAAGGATGTGATTAAATTAGAGGTGACTTGTATGTATTTGGTGGTGGATGTGCATGATATTCATGGTGAACCCTGATGTGTCCCCTATCTTCTATTTTAAATGCTATGGAAAAGGATTTGAGAATATTTTCAAAGCTATATCCTATGTTTTCTTTTCCTAAAGAGGCTCAAATGAAGTGTTAAGATCAATATGATTTCCATCTATTAAATCATGTATCTTGTGTCTCAAACTGATGCATCTATTTGTTGTATGTCTTGGTGCCTTGTGAAACTCACAAAATGCATGATGATCATATACCCATAGAAGAGGCTTTGTTGGATCAACTTCCTGAATAAGAGGGAGAGATATGATTTTACATTCCAATAATTGCTATAAAAATCTAGCTGGAAAAATTGGTAGATTGGTAAATGTACATTGAGGAGGCATTGATAAAACCACACATTGAGGGGGCTCTAAATCCAAATTAACTTTTAGTTTATTCTAAGTCTTGTTATCATTGACCTTGACCTTGTACGGGACTTTGTTTTTACTCTTGTTGGTTATTTTTGAGATACTTTTGTACTTGATTTTGCCCATTGAAATTAACTTGACTTCTCTTTTCTTTAGTGTGAGAAAATTTAGTGAAGAGAATATTTTGAACATAATTTACTCATGTAAAGCTGGTAAGAGACTCTATTTGAAGATATATTTTAACTCTTGATTGACCATGGGGATAGTCATCTTAGCCAAGATAGTCTTATATCGAAGAACATAATCTGTGAGATGCTCATTTGACCTTTGTTTCTATTGTGTAACTTGGGTGTATGAAACCTTGTCACCAATGTTAGTACTAAAATGAGATAGGAACATGTCATTTAAAGGATTGAATTCACTAAATGAATAATTTAGTAAACTATAGAACCATTATAAAACATAATCCTTTAGGCTTCATGGAAAGAGCATAGTAAGTAGCCAGTTATTTGGTACATAGTCTAAGCATGCTGCATGAAAAGATCTCAAATGTGCTCTTTGGATCACCCTTTATATCATAAAGAATAAGCTTGGGTTGAACAAAACCTTGTGGCAAAGGTGTGGAATCAATTTGATATGCCAATGGTGTATGTAGTAGAGCAAAAGAGTCCAAAGCTTGTGTAGGTCTAGATGCACCTTGCTCAAGATGTAGCACCTTGGATTGAAGATATATTATCTCTTGTATAAGGGCTGCCACATCAAGAGACAAATATGTACTAGATATATTTGGTGGCATAGAAGAAGTTTGGGATACTATAGGGGGTTGTTGAGACATAGTTTCCCTCATAGTGTCATTTATAACTGATTGCTCTGTAGGAATGGAAAACTCAACTTGTTTAGCCTTTTTTATTTCCATGAGAGATTTTAATATAAGAGTATGATCTCAAGGCTATTTCTTAAATATTTATTTGAAACTTTATAAGATCAAATCTTTGTTGAGTACAAATTCATTATTAATAATGGGTGGAAGTAGATCAGTAGTCTAATATGGTGGAGCATGAGCATCGATGTGTACATCATCATTTTTATTCTCATATTGCTCATCATCTAAATTATTCTCATTGATATTAGTGTAATCTAGATGTGTAGAATCTATAGTTGGAGTTTGAACTGGTTGTTTATCCATAGTATATGGTCAAATTGAAGGAATCTAGGTGAATTCAAAAGGGTTGCCACTAAGTCTTGCACTTCGTCTCGAAGTAATATTTGTAAGGAGCTTAGGTGGAATAAGGAAAAAAGCTTGGATAATGGTATAAAATATGAAATAAATATAATCTAAATAAGGAACTGGAATATGCATAAAAAGGATACGAAGGTTACACACATGTAAGGTGATATCTCAAGAAGTGAATAAGAGCTAGTACATGCAACTAAGGTTTTGATAATGATATTTAAGCAAAATAATATGGAATTTTGAAAATGAAATGGGATTTCTAATTTAAATATACAACTAAAAGGTCAAAAAATTATTGGAAATGCTTCATTGAATAGGACCTAGTATGTGTAACTAGGGTTTTGAGAAAAATAATTTTTTTTGAAATTACTATTAAATTTTGAATTTTGAAAGGATTTTATAATTTTAATATGCAAGTAAAAATTTAGAAAATTATTGGAAAAATATTGAGACCTAGTATGGGCAACTAGGGTTTGAAAGAAAATTATTTAAAATTTACTACTAAATTTTAAAAATTTGAAATGAATTTATGATTTAAATATTCAAGTAAAAATTCAAAAATTTATAGGAAAAATCAATAGGAATTTTACCCTAGGGTTTCTAAGATTTTTTATGTGTAAATGAAGTAAGTCAGGTTCACCAAATGATTTAAAAAATTTAGGAATATTTAGGGTTTTATTCCTAATTTAGTTAAAGGGTTTAGATTGATAAATTAGTAAATAATATGTGGTAAATAAGCTACTAATTTGTGAAGTTTGTTGGTAATTAGAGATTATCTAAAAATAGTAATAAGAGAGAGAAAATAAGACTTAGATTAAATTATATTGATTTAACTGAGACAAGATCTGATATTCACTATGTAGGCATAGGACAATATCATAAATAGGATTTTAACTTTTGTTTAATGATTGCATAGGAGCATAAAAAGTGGATAGGAGTGGCACTGGTGCTATAGTCCTTATTTATCACTATTATTTTGAGGATTTGATCTTTCTAGGTTTTGTTTGACATGTCTATGTGCCCTATCTCTAAAGTTTCAAAAACCAAAAGTCTATAAAATTCCTTGTAGAGTAGATTTTCTCTTCAAACCCTATCTTTTATTGTACTTTGATAGTTTTCAAACAAGAGGGGGGTTAGTGTGTGTAAGATTCAATGGACATGGATCCACACTTCTTGTGTGGGCATGTTGCCTACATACTAATACTCCAAAGAGTAATCAAGCCATAAGTAATTTTCCCTTTGAAAGTGCTCGGTGCAATTATGATATGAGAATGCAAGGAAATACTAAACTAGGGTGCTTGAGATGACTAGGGACTAGTGTAAAGATTCAAATAAGCTAAAAATAATATTGGATAAATGTATATAGAGAATAGGGAAATGTGCTTGAGTGGTCTTTCTTTTATTCTTGAATGCTTTGTGATATTTTCCAACCCATTTCCAAATGATATTTGAATGAGATTATATAGGTATCTATTGGTCATGGGTTAAATACAATCACACTAGATTGACACCATGAAGAGGAGGAATTAGGGAAAAATGGTAATCTGGGCTCAAAATGTGATTGGACAAGAGAATTGAAAAGGGGACACCCTAGGGTCCAAAACTATAGTCCAAGTTTGGCACTATTGTCTTGAGGGTATGGGAACTAGGGGATGGATTAGTTATGAAAAGAGGGTCCTGGCTCAATTGGGATCAAGTTCAGAAGGCTATGGATGATTGGGAATAAATGAAAATAAACCTATGAGGGTCATGAGAGCAAGTACGAGGGATATATGTATTGAGAGTCATAAGCCACACTCAAGTTACTAGTTTTGCATTTCTATATGACTATAGATACTAATCCATTGGTGTATAATGCATTTTAAAAATTGAAAATATTTATATATTACAGTTGAGTAGAATATTTGGGATCTATGATAGAGTTATCATCACAATAGGAAGAAATCCAAAATTTGAATCTTGTAATTCAAAATTACAATTCCAATAAACAATACAAGTCTCTTATTAATCCCTATAATATAATTATAAATGAGATAATTAAATCTATTGATAGAGACCTGTATTTAGAAGGCTTCTTTGAACTAGAATGAGAAGTCAAACCAAAAACTACCCAAAGCACATAACAAGTTGAAGAGGAAAGACTACACAATTTAAACATTATGGAAATAGAAAGGGAACACATAATATCATAGGCTCTATTTAGTGGATCAAATAAAGTATATCAAGAACCACTGAAAAACATTGAATAAAATATTGGAACAAAGTCTATACTTAAACTTGTGACTATGGGAGATTACTAAGGGTAGAATGAGATCTTGGAGGCATTGTAATTGTGAAGAGACTATCATGATGTCTTCCCAACAAATATATTATAATTTAAATGTGTATATCCATCATTGGGGGAGATTCAGATAGAATTAAAAGAGTGGGCTAGACCCATTAAAAACCACTTGTATAAACTAAATCCCATATGAAGACAAAAGTAAAGGCTAAACTAGATTTCATGCAATAAGTAGGGATCAGTTATCCAATTTAAAAGGTATATTAGGTGAGTCTCATAGTTGTGAGGCCAAATAAGTCTAGGTAAATTTATATTTGTGGGGAATATGTGCACTAAATAATGCCTCCATCAATGATCCATTTCTAATACCATTCACAGATGAAGTTCTAGAACTAGTCACAACTCATGAGGTGTACTCATTCCCATATAGATTCAATGGATACCATTATATTCTAATCATATAATAGGTTCAATCTAAAATAATGTTTGAAATAGAAAGGGGGTCATTCACATATAAGGTAATGCCCTTTTGTCTTAACAATGCACCTACAATTTTCTCTAGGGCTATGGTAATTGAATTTAAAATTTTCATTGTTGATTTTATATAAGTATATTGGGATGACTGGGTAATATTCTCCTTGTTTAAATAACATCTTTAGAATTTATGATTAATGCTAGAATGATGTCAATCCCTGAACATTGATTTAAATCTAAAGAAGTGATTTTTTTACACCTTTTAGTGTTTTTATAGGACACATTGTATGTAGTGATAGCATACTAGTTAGTCAAGCTAAGATTGTATTAATAGTTGGGATACCACCCTTAACCATATCTATATAAGTGTGTACCTTTTTGGGTCATAGAGGATACTATATAAAATTCATAAATTGATATGCAACCATATTTGCATCGATGGAAAAGCTATTGCACAAAGATACAAAGTTTGAGTGGACATCAAATTTACAAAAAAACATTTATTGAACTCAAATAAAGGTTAGTCCCTCTTTTAGTTTTTCCTAATTGAAAGAAGCCATTCCATGTACATTTGGATGTTTTTGATATTGTATTAAGATTTATCTTAGCACAGCTAGGGGATAGTAGGTTGGATCATCCCATACACTTTGCCAATAAGAAATTATTAGTAGTAGATAAAAAATATACAAATACAAAAAGAGAGACCTTAGCTATGGTGTTTGCCTTATAAATTTTTATACATTATTTATTGTCCACACTAGATGAGCTTTTCACAAACCACCAAAAATTGTAATACTTGGTTAATAAGCTAAAGTTGGGAGGATAGATCTCTAGGTGGATAATGTTATATCAAGAATTTAAATTATGAATCAATGTGAATCCAGGTCGATGAAATGTAGGACTAGATCATTTGAGTAGGCTCCAAAATGGGGAATAACCAAAGGAAATATAGGATTAATCTCCAAATATGTACTTGTTTAGGGTTGCTATGATCCCTAACAACATGAAAGATATTATGAACTTACTCGAGAAATGAACATTTATTACATACTATTTTGAAATGGATAAAAAGTAAATGGTCATATGAGCCATTACTTATAGTATCACTAATGGATTTGTGTATAAAAATGGAAAGGATGATGTGGTACACAGAGTAGTTTTAGAACATGAGTGACCACAACTTCTTCAGGAATCACATTAAAGATTCATAGGAGGTCATTTTATAGGAGAAGCTACTATGAATAATATATTATGGATAGGTCTTTGGTGGTTGAGTTTTTTTAGGATGCACATAGGGTGGCCAAATATTTCAATTTTTGCTAGAAAATGGGAAAACCCAATCAGTAGGATGAGATGTCATCGATCCTAATGCTAGTGGAGAAACCATTTGAATAATGGGGAATTAAATTTTTAGGACCTATAAATTCCATGATAAAATACAGTCATGCATAATATATCATTATTACAACTAATTATTTTATAAAATGGGTAGAAGTTATTATGGCATCGAGCTCTGGCATGAAAGATACCACTAAATTCTTATGTGATAACATCATAACAAGGTTTAGATGTCCAATCAAGCTACTTAATGATAGAGATACTCACTTACTTAATAGCACAATAAATAATATCATTGAAAATTTTATGAAATTGCACCATAAAATAATGACTTATCATACACAAGTAAATGGACAAGCTAAATCTTTGAACAAAGTATTGGGTAAAATGTTGATGAAATATGTAATGTTAAAAGGTAAAATTGGGAGGATTTAATTCCTATGATTATTTGGTGTATAGGAAAAGGTAAAAATGTTCCCTAGGTTTCACTCCATTTTAGATCATTTATGGTCTTTAGGTAGTTATGCCTATGGATTATATTATACCTAGTCTACACATTATGATGATTATGAGGCTAGGTGATCAAGACTCTCTAAAACAAAGATTAATGGATTTGGTCAAAATGGAGGAAAATAGACTAAGGGCATAGTGGATATAGGAGATCAAAAATTTAAGTCAAAAAGCATGTCATGATCATAACTTATGATCTAAAGAATTCTATCTTGAGTAAGAAGTATTAATCTATGATATTCAAAGCATTTATTTGAAAGTTATGCATTAGATGGAAAGGACCCTATGTTATTCAAGATGTTTCACAATAGGGTATATTTATTTTAAAATATTTACAAGTAACCATTTTTCCAAGGCATATCAATGGTTTTAATATTAATCCTTATCACCAGTAATCCCTATCATGCATCTCTGTAAATGAGAGAGGATGCTGAGTAGCACTATGTACTTAGGAATTTTATTTAATGATATTTTATTTTCTATTTATTGATTTATGGTTAGTGTGTTTGTATAGTGTGATATTTGGATCACAGCACATAAAAACAAAGTTGGAATAGTCAACATCATAGACTATGATTGATATGTGGATTCAACCTAAAAGAAAGACAACTGGCATCCAAAACATGGTGGTAAAAAATTAAGTCTAAGAATGGGGTGCAAAAAAGACAAGTATGGTGAAAATATCATGGGTGGTCATTTAAAACCTTTAATGATAATGTACTTGGGAGATTGCATCTTTCCTAAAGTAGATCACTTAGTTAAATGACTGGATGGCCCATAAAATAAATTGGATGAATGAAAGGATGGCACATCACATCAATTGCCTACCAATAGTTGGATCAAAGAACTTAGATGAAGAAGAATAACCATCATGTCACATAATAACCTATTGACATAAATGTTGGAGATACACTCATGTGAAACCAACCCATAACATTTAAATTTTATTTGTTGATGGATTTGGGTGATAAATACTATAAAATAAAGGACATAAACAATAAACTGATTAAAAATTCCTATAACCAAGTAAAATTTGTGATCTTATTTCAAAACACCTTCTTGTGCATATATTTCATACCAAATCTAGACCACATGAATAAAGTGTTCAATGTAGACCAAAACAACAACCATGGAGAAAGAATAAATGTTTATCCTACTTATAGATTCATAAAAAGAGGAAATGGGGATTGGATTAATACTAAGGTAAACCAAGTATCATGATACATACCCCTTTAATTTCATTGATGTATTCGAAGCTACTTTGTTTTCTTAGGACCCTTAAGAAGTAGGGTAGGTAAGGTCATTAATAATTTGACATCCATTGCATAGTTTATATGCTATAATATTGATCAAACTACTTACTTTTATCTAATTGTATGAGGTAATTCTCACCCTACTACGTAGGTACAATGAAGTCATAATTTAGTTATAATAGGATGTGACCATATTCATCACCCTCAAGACTATGGTGAGAGCAACAGGGCTTTTGACACATAGTAAATCTCTCTTGCCATAAAAATCCATTGCTCCACCAATCCAATCTAACACTATGGATAAATACATTACAAGGGAAATAAAGGGAATCCCCATTGATTTAGTGGATGATGCTTCACTAAAGATTTTGGTAAACAATGAAACAAGTAAAGTAGGCAACACAAGGAGTCATAGACATTATGTATTGCATGATATGCCTACATAGATTTTAATTAGCTTAAGTTTTTAGACTTAGAGCTAATAATGATTATAAAGAAGATCCTCGTAGGCACTGCATAAGCCTTCTAGTACAATTGTTTGGTACTTCTTCTCTATTTAACATAATGGAAATCATTGGAAGGCCCAACCAATACTATTGTAGATTTTTAGCTTGCTATTACATTTTCTAACATTATGTAGATTAAAATAGGGAAATACTATGAAAAACTAGGAAGGTTCAACACATGGTGGTTGGAAATCTAAGCCATGATAAATTCACACCCAAGGGTACCCTAAGACATGATGTAGTATCTGAGGTAACATGAATTGGTGACCAAATCACATAATGGTATATAAATCAAGTTGCATGAATTACCCAAAACAACATCAACACCATTACCATTATTCATCTCCTTGTTGGATTCATAGGTATAAATGTTGAGGCAAAAATATCTCATAGAAAGATTAGTGCAACATTTACATTCCATGTTCTTAGATGAAAAGCAAATAGTGTAACCATAGGAAAAAACTCAAGCATAACTAAAACTACAATCATAAGTGTAACTATAACCAATACTACATCCAATAATAGGTCCAACATAGGTGGATAAGGGAAAGTGAAAGACACCAGCATGATGACCTTCACCACCACCACCAAAAAATAAGACATGACACACAAAGTTATAGATTGAAAAAAAAACACATTTCAATATTGTATCTAAATGTGACTTGGTGGAGCTTAGAGTTAGAGATTAAGAAGTTTTATAGTCCATGCTCATAAACATTAGAAACAATGTTATGAATGAGAGGGGGAAAATTAAATTTTATTTTATAAAGTAGTGCACACCTATCAAGTACAAAATTACTTAATGCAAGACCTATGGTTGGACATTACCCAACCTCCTTATTCTATCATTATTAATACTGTAGTTGAAGAAGTATTCATACAATGGTTTCAGGTGTAGTTATTTCAAAAATATTGAGTTGTAGGAACCTTTGTTGTGAAATAAGAATAAATTCCCATACAAGAAATCTTAAAACCACCTTCATTATGTATGCCTCAGATGTATGCTACAACTTGACCCTCTCCAATGATCAAGGTCATAATGGTGTCTTTTATAGAACCATCCAAAGAGAGGTGTGCATCAAGCACATGAAGCACAAGCACAAACACAAGCCCAAGTTGTAAAGAGGAATAATAAGAGCCTCACTTCACCTCAAACCTATAGAAATAATATGGTTATATGGTTGGGTGTTTTATTGTTATCATATTCTTTAGAATATTCTAATTCAATCATAGTAATAAAATCATCTACCTCTGTGGGTGCACTTGAAGAAACCAACTTACCATAGTTGGAGCCACAACATGAAGTTTCATAGGAAAAAAATGGTCCATTAGAGAAATAAAGGATTCTATAAGGAGGGAAAAATAAGAGAAGAATAAGAAGTGAGAGGGAAAATGCAGGGATACATAGGAGGAAGATAAGTGAAAACAAAAGGCTATGGAGGAGGAGCATAGAAATAAAGATGAAGAAGCATAGGCCAATAAGAAAATTTAGGAAGAAGTGGGAAAAGAAACAACATGAAGTACATGCTATGCAAAAAAATAAACAGGAATCAGTGGTAAATGCAAAGACTCAAGTAGAGCAGAAGGCTAAGAAAGAAGATAAAGAGAAGGAAGTTGAAACCAAAGCCAAAAGTATAGCAGAAGCTAAGGAAAAAGTTGAAGTAGATGCTAAAGCTAAAGTTGACGTTGGAGCCAAAGATAAAGTGAAGTAAGAGGTAGATGAAAAATCCAAGTAGTGATCATAAATCAAATTGAAATTAACACTTACCACATAAGGAGGTACATAGTAGGAGGCTTCTTAGTCTACACAATAAATAACAAGCCAATGACTATGGGATCTTCCCACATCATCCACTTGGTGCACCGCCTTTTTACTACCACTAGCATAGTTCATGGTAGCTTCTATAATAATTGAAATAAAATTCATGGCCTTGAATATGACTATATAGGAAATATATTTGGATTTTTCTCAGCTATCTCTAACCAAGTAAATCAAAGGTACAACTAGTTTTTAGGATTCAATTGCATAGAAATCTTTGACTTAAGAACATGAAGTCTTTAAAATATAAGAGGAAAATGCATAATTGATCTTTTAGTTCACAAATTTACATCAAAACATTGACACCAACTTCCCTACATTGGTGAACAAAGTCATAGGTAACCAGGTGATGTTTGAAGATGAATAATTCTTAGCTTTGTTGGTATAACTCATGAAGGACTAGTTAGCTACACAAAATATACAAATGTTTTACACATAAGGGTATAATATCAAGGAAGAAACAAATGGAATATGTGAGCTATTATAAAGTATGAATAGGTGATGGAAACCACTACACTGCAAGCTAAGAAAATAACATAAGGTATACTTAATTAGAAGTAACAATTGAACAACTTTTTAGCCATAACCAAGCCAGAGTTCAACATGACAAATAAAGATAAATTTTTCATGGAGGATCACATGAATACTTATGAAATAACGAGTGGCACACTCAAGCAATTGATAAATTCAAGGGATGCATCCATGTAAAAATTATAGACATGATATAATGAGACTCTACACAACTCATTTACAGGTATTCAAGCACAAATGCATGTGGATAAGTTGGATGAATTATAATAGGAAATTCCATTCAAAATGTTAAATTCTAGGTCACTCATCACTATCATTGATAATAAAGACATTGACAACCTAATGGTGATTCAAGTCCCTCTATGCATATGGATAACTATGGTGTGGGATGTGATGACTGATTAGAAGATGTTAAAGCAAGACTTATCCCAGCTTGACACCGCCAGTGCAAAAATTATTGATGAACCACAATATATACCCTTAAAATTATTAAAATAAGTACTTTAAAAAATAATAGTGCCACAAGTGCATATCTAACTCTCCATCAACCACAATAACCTTCATTAGTAGTTTCAATAAGACCAAGTGTTTCATCCACTCTTCCAATAGGTCCATCAACATAAAAAATTATTCTATGGCCTACGTAGAGTATGTTGCCACCTACACATTAAGTAATGCAAGTTATATTTTTTTCAAATTTCACAACTTTTTGGCATTATTTTATATTATATCCTTAAGCATTAGGAGTGAGGCCAGGTTTATTGAAAACTTATAATGGTGGTAGGCTAGTATGCTACTTAGTTGAAAACCTAAAATGGTGGCTAATTAGTGCACAAAGGATGAAAAATAGTAAAATGACACCTAAAGTGATAACCAAGACTCTTATTTTTGGCTCCATTCCTTAGCTTGAACTTCAAATTAGGATCATGTGCTGCAACTTTGTCTCGAGATAAGACAAATATTTAATTATAAGAAAGTTTTGAGTGTAGAACAAGGCTAGTAAAATCATAGAATATATTTGTTGGCTATGTGTGCAATTTGCACTCATATTGTATTTTATATAATATTTTTTTATGTATTTGAAATATGTAATCATAATGATAGTTCACATAATGTAAATATTCACTCTTTTTGGGCATATAAAAACACTAGAATATGAAGAGACAGTGCTAGATAAAACTCTATATATGACACTCAATTGTAATTGTATATGTTTTAATGTGATAGATATTAATACATACTATTATAAAATGGGTTTTCTATGTATCTTTTATATTTTTTAAATGTGTAGTGAGTAATTTGTTTTCTTTAATCTATTAATTATATAGGTTTATGTCAACTGTTAAGATTATAATAAACTTGTGTTTATTGGTGCATCTATCTATTTTGTCTAGTTAATGAATATATTCAATCTGAATATGGTATCAACTAGTTACTTTGTTACTCCATGTACAAGCTATCCTTTAATTAGAATGTTTTGAAGGGTTTCCAAGAACCTCTACTAACAAAGACATTTTTTATTATTTATATCCTATATTCTACCAAGCCATTAATGAGAGGCATGTGCCATGACTTTATAAGGAAATAAGGAGAACACTCTTTCCCATTAGAGCTTACTGGTAATACCAAGATAACACCATCATCAGAGTGGAATGCATATATGAGGCCCCTATCCTCATACCATACCAAGTTCAAGACAACCTCATAGAATAAGAAATTACTTATCAACTTGTTGAGGGTATCATGGGTTTCTACCATGACCATTGACATAAAGTGTATCTAGATTTTCCCCTATTCATCTGCCATCATGAGTATAAAAATCTACCATCACTATAGAATATGGCACATAACCATAATTTTTATACCTTAGGCAAGGAAAACCATCAAGAGTGGGATCATCATGGGTTGGTCCATGTACATGTAAAAAATAATCAAGCCTAGTTTAACATCATTTATCATAATGAGGACAACCCAAATTATGCCATCAACCTCAACCCAACCAATGATGCTAAGGTGGTGGATAAGGTAGAGGTGGTGCACAATAACATAGTCAAGGATTCTCTAGGGCTAATTATTTAAGAAATACTCATGCCTTCACTAAAAAAACCTTCACCTTAGGTTCATCTTTCATAGGTGCCCCAAAGGGGAATGCTCATACATCCATAATAGTACATCTTGATAAGTGAACCTAGAATATCAATAAGAATCCTTCAAGGGATCTTAGTTGCATCTCTTCCATGAGATACAACACTTTTTACACCAGCTCCACCTCCAAAAGTCATCCATTTATACGTGGCATAATAATTTCACTTTGACATAGAGAGTAGCCCAGAGATGAGCCTGACACAAGATCAACTAGAGGCATATTTATAGATTCCTTCTCCACTTATAAGAATGCCTCAAAAACCCATAACACCACCCCAAGGTTTAACCATTCTTACCAGGCCTATCCCAATAGGGCTTAACCTAAATCTTATTACATCATGATTATCCCCAAGTGCATGTGGCCTTGGCCATGTTCAATACCTTGAGTTCCTAGGTCCCCTATTTTCACCAAACTTAGCCCATAGGAGTCCCCACAACCCACCTATGGTCTTTAGGAACCTTATCTTCATGGAATATACCATCTCTAAAGATAATCACTACCTCATCTCCTTTAGATATAATGACACAAGTTGATCTGGGTAGGGAATCCAAGAAGAAGAAAAATGTGACTTTTTTATGCTCTTTGTTTAGGCTCCAATTGTTACCTTATCTCCTTCATTCATTGTAGTGAAGGATAATCCATGAAAAAGGATAAAGAAAAAGTGAAAGGTAACTCATTTGAATCCCTCTATTCAAATTCAAATTATTCCCTAGACCTCATTTTCCATCACTCTTTGGGCCCAAGGTTTTAAATTTAACTATCTAATTTCTTATTTTTTCTTTAACACCCCACTCTCAAGTGCCCTCAGTCCTCAAGTCTATGTGAACTCTAAACAATGATGAGCTAAGATGTTTCCATGGAGTTCCTTATTCATCCTCCCACCATTTGATCCACTACCTCCTCCCCCCACCCCCATGTCTTACTTCCTACCCTTTGCTTCATCTCTTCCTCCTCCTCCTAAGCTTCCACATTTCAATTTTACCTCTACCACCCCACTTTCCTCATACTATACCATTATGGGTGTTACTATAGGGAAAATTTAGATAGATCACCTCATTCTTTCAAGGTCACAAATACTAGAGATGGACTTATATGGGGACCCAAATGTCCAATGGAAATTTAACAAAGAGTCAGGGAGTTTTAAGAGAGTACTCACTCAGAGGTTCACTCAAGAAGGATACCTAGTGGTGTGGAGGACTGAACAAGATATGTTCTCACTCACTAGTGTAAGGATGCATAGTGGGGAGAAAAATATTATTGATAATCTAGTTTTCATTCTCTAAGGCACCAATGGGCTCTTAGAAAAGCTCATAGAAGACATGCAAGAGTAGGTGAGAATAATGTAATCACTTGTAAGGATCACCTTTCAATATAGATTGACTGGTCATGTCACAACAACACTCACACAACTATTTTTTGCTCTTGGAGATGTGATTAGATCCATCTTCATAAGTAAAGATCACCTATAATGATCCTAGACATACTTGGAGAGAATCATCTACTTTGACAATAAATGCAAGAAATTCTTGGTGATCATCTATAAAGGGATGTTCTCAAAACTCAAGATAATTCCCTTGGTATATCTTAATCTATGCCAAATAGATGCTAGGAACATGTAGACCTCCATCAAGGACTAGTTCAGTGAAACATAGACTATAATTGAGCCATTAAAAAAGAACAAGGAATAAATCCTACCCTCCTTTAAAGAGGCTAGCATTTTTGTGTTATTCCACCCTTATGACATAGTATTGGATAATGAAGATTTTAAGGTCCACCTAGCATAATTTGATCAAATAACGAGAAGAAATGTGGAAAAATAAAACCAATCTAGAGTGAAGGTAATATTGGAGCTAACAACCCAATCTATGATGAGAATTATTCAAGTGTGTAAGGTCAAGGTCTCATTGAAGGCCCCACTCTAATCTTATGAATGACTATTAACCTAGGCTTAACTTATCTTTCAGGATCCACTTATAAACTTTGACAAGCTAGATATGGAGAGTAACTTGGTGGATGATGCCCTAGTAGTTGAGGAGGTGTATCCTAATAAATTATGAAGTGGCCCCCTAGCTCATTAGTAATCTCTTCTCAGTAGGTCTTGGGAATATCTTGTGGGAAGGGGAACATGTTATAATTCAATTATAACATACTCTTTAGGACATAATATCCAAATGTGTGATCATGTGCTACTAAGAGGTAGGTCCCATTTGTCTCTATATATTTTTATCTGTGTTCTTATGAAAAGGTTGGCGTTCTATAAATAAATGCTTTTAAATAAATGTAATTTATGTTTTCATTCAGATTTTGTTTTATTTTCATGATTATTTTCCATAATTTCCTATTTTAAAATGAATTCTAGTGTTAATAAATCAATAATGTGATCTCCTTCAAGTAATGAATGTAGTAATTAGATTGTGTAGTTTTAACTCTAATCCATTTTTAGACACCTTATATTTTTAGTGGAACATTGGTAAGTCTATGTGTGCATAAACTATAGATAACTTTAGAGGTCATGTATGTAAGTTTACTATAGGTCTTCCATATTTATATATCTTATAAGGATAATATTAGTTAAACATTCTTTTTCACTTCACCAGACTCTCTCCATGTGTGATTAATAGTTCAAGTTCTTTATGAAAATCAGCATATAATGGTCTAACTATAGTTGGGCACATTATTAATTGTAGGAAAATACATTTCTGCCTTACCCTATCCTTCCTTTTTAATGTTTATTTTGAGACAAATATTTATCCCTTTCTACCTAGAAGTTAATAAAGTGAAATTCAATAAGGCCCTAAGAGTAAATATATTGAATTGGTTTAGATAAGTGAATAATAACTACTTCTATCATATTGAGATTGAGCCTTTGGTGGTGGAACTACATCTCTTAGAGATCTATTCCAATTAGGGTACATCATGGAGCCCAATAATTTTAGCCTATTCCTTAGATTTCCCTACCAACAATCCTAAAATTAGAAGATGTAAGTCTCTTATTATCTCTCAAATCTCCTCAGGACACTTAATCTCATAGGTGTACCCAAGCCCATAGTTTAGCCACACAATAAGTAGTGCTAGAAGGAGGACCCAAGAAAAATAATTTATACTTATTTTTATCACCAAATATTGCACCTTAGAAGAGGGGTTTCAAGCCTCTTCTATATTTTGGAAATATGGGAACACTTCTAGGTATGTGGGTGTATCTATAGTGGAAGTGAGCCTCTAGATTTAAAGGCTTGCTCCATGAATGTATCTTGAAGTGATTTCACCTATGATAATGATTTTTTGTTTGGAAAAGAGTTAGAATTTTCATGAATTGAACCTATTTTATTGGGGTGATACACCAAGATGTTTTTTATATGACCATCACATTTCATTTACTAAGAAATATAGCATATAAACTAGTCTCAAAGTCCTAACAGATTTTAACATGAGTGTTTCAATATAGAGGTGAGATGTATGAATCAACACAAGGAAAATGAAATAGAGGACAAATTTCACACTCCAAGGATAATCACACACTTTAAATAATCCTAAAACACTTGAATACACTCTATATGACTTGTTAGAATGAGAGTTTCTTGCAGAAGACATGAAAAGACAAGGAAAAGCAAAGGATAGAATCACTAAACTTAACCATTCATCACTTGCACACTCAAACAAGATATTATTGAACTCAAAACCAAATTAATTGAATTATTCTAAGGTAAAATGTGACATCAAACCATCATGTATTTACCATACCAGGTGTGGTCTATCTTACAAAGGACAAAATGGTAGCTACATATAGAATTTCAGAGAGAGGAGAAAGAATGAAGTTCAAAGGTCACTAAAACATAGGTCTAACTGATAACCAATTAAATTATAGGGTATTAGAGTATGAAATAGACCATTAATTCTTACCAAGACAAATTTCCATATAAACCATGACCAAATCTCCAAAATGATGCAAAGACTCTTCATCTAACCTTTGTGAAACTGCCTTCATCATGGATCATCTCTCAAGAATTTGAAATTGAATTAGAGAGAGTTGGCACATATGTACTATCTGAGGGAGGTTGAAACATGATATGATAGTCATAGTATGTGTTACTAACTACTAACTATCTTATAGACACCTGTATTCATCATATGCAGTCATTCATTGCTTTTCTAGACTTCATTCTTCATATTTGGTAGTCATTGTTCATCTCAAGTCTTTGACTAAGATTTCATGGTAGCATATGAGTCTGAAGAGCTTGCTTTGCTATTTAATACTTGATCTTACATATTTGACCATGTGGCATTCCCTTTCCATGTTTATCATTTCATTATACACTATGATTATTGTCATTTGGACATGTATCCTCATCTTATCCATTTGGAACCTAGTTGAATTTTCTCTATCGATCTCGTTCATAGTCTATTTGCTTCAACCTTTAATGTTAACCATTTATCATTAATATAGGGTCCCAAAATTATGAAATTTAGTACCATTATAAACAATTTTATATCTTTGACCTTTGAATCTCTCTCACACCATTGATCTGCTTGGTATGATTGAATGCATACCATTGATTTTACCTAGACCCATTAACTCTATCATGTTATCCTCACACTATTAGATCTGAATGTACATTCAAACACCAATGATTGGATCTACCTCCATTTAAATTCAAAAAGATATTTTATAAGACTTTATTTTTATGTCTATATACCCATAATTCACATTTATATGATCATCATTGACGTCTGTACACCTATCATAATTTGAACCCCGATGGTTAATTATCAAGCTTTATTTTGATGTCCATATGACTATCACTAACATCCACTCGATCATCACTATCTACTTTTTTAAATTTAAAGATTTATATCTCAAGATGAATAGTTTATTAAGACACCATATTTATAGGGGATGTTCTTGGCACTAAGGGCATTGATTGCATGTGATCTTTCATCACATGAGGCTTTATGATCACATTTATAATATGCACAAGTGAGTTGACTTGTGTATTTTTCCTTGACATCTCATGACAATCTGGTCTAGTTAGAGTTGTGTTATGAGATTTTTATTAATATTATATAGCTCCAATAATTTCTTGAGGCATATGAAAACTTTTCCCATAACTCTAAACTGCTCAGATACCATGAAAACTTGCTACCTGCATATAAGACCCCAAAATGACCCCTAGGTGACTCAAAATGACATAAGACTTAATTAGACTATGACCAAGGATAAAAACATATGGAATAACATTAAATACACCTTATAACATTATATAAAATCCCTACATAAGTTTTTAACTCTAGGGGTGTTGACCCATTTTTACTTGTGGTAGAAATGGTCAACATTCTTGGTGATTTCCCAATGGTTGTATGCTTGCTATGTCATGAGCAGTTGCCTAATCCTGTCCATTAGTTTATGGAGTCACATGTGCACAAGTTTGACATATAAATTTACTTAAAACAACACACCAAATAATAGAAAACAACAAGAATAAGACACAAAATAGAAACACACGTGTTTAATTAGAACACTTAGGGAACACAACACACACCTAATTTATTATTTACAAAACTAACCCTCAATACCTCAGTAGTAAGGCTTCAAATGTATCCCATTCATAGGCATAGGAAGTTCCTCTCCATTAATCTTTGGTAATTGGAAATAATAACCTTTTTTTCAATTGATGATGATATATGGTCCACTCCATAGGGTATCAAATTTGGTATGCCTCCCTAGTTTTGCTTTATCTTCATCCCATTTTAACACTATATCACCTTCTTGGAATGTTATTAAAGTTGAATTATTGTCAAAAAACCTCTTCATTAGTACTTGGTGATGTTCCATGGCTTAATGAGCCTTCTTTATAGTCTCTTACAACTCCATTAATTCTATCAATCTCACCTACATTGGAGTGTTTTCAAGCATCTCTAATTGATGTGCTAACTCTAAAGCAAGTAGCTCTTGAGAAATAGACAACCTAGCTTCTTTTTCATAGACAATAATAAAAGGATAATTCCATATTGACCTCTTGGGAGTTATCCTATCAGCCCATAAGGTTGTCTTTAATTTGGTGTTCCAAGCCCTCTAGTTATACTCTAAAGTTCTCTTGATGATTCTGATCAGATTCTTGTTAGTAGATTCAGCCAAACCATTACCTTGAGGGTAATAATTATATGATGTACTGAAGAATATGCCATTACTACTTGCACAATCAACTATCTTAGCACCCATAAGAGCAAGAGCATTGTTTTAAATAATAGTAGAAGGAACACCAAACCTTGTTATGATGCTCTCATATAATTCCAAGATAGCATTCTCATTAGCTTCCTTCAATGCTACTTTCTCAACCCACCTTGTAAAATAGTTAGTTGTTATGAGTATCCATTTATGACCATCACTTGATGGGGGGTTTATCATGCCAATAAAATTAAGACCCCATTACATGAAAGGATGATTTACTTGGATAAGATTCAAAGGGAGAGCTACAAGCTTTTATTTTCCCATAAAGAAAGCATATTGTACACACCTTCTCACCCGAGCATGGCAGTCCTCAAAAAAGCTAGGACAATAATATCTTGTCCTCATGATATTAACAATTATGGTTCTTGGGGAGAAGTGACCTCCTACTATTCCATCATGGAACTTCTCAAGTAACACTCCAAATTGGTCATTATCAATGCACCTTAATAATACACCATTAGTATCCCTTATAAAACTCACACCATATATAAGGAAAAATGGAATAGCTTGTATTATAAAATATCTCCTTTGAGATGTACTCATATAATTAGGATACTCACCACTTTAAAGGGATTTGATCACATATTGTGTCCAACTTTGTAAATGCAAGGAAATAACTAGTTGGGAGTAATCATGATTGACTAGAGCCTCTTCTTTTAACTCATGAATATCTAAAGCTAGGTGTTCATAAAGGCCTTTACCTCTTATCAACTTTATCACCTTGATATCAACATCATATTATATTACTTTATTGATCCACCCTTCCCTCTTTTCACTAAGATCTTTGCTCAAAAGAAAGTCTTTGGTACTAGGATGAGAGACCATAACATGAATTTTGTTATTTGAAACCATATGCCTAACCTTATTTAGTCCCCTTACAATATAAAGGACTTGTTTCTCCACCAAGGTGTACTTGAATTCATAATCTTCTAAACCTTGACTAAAGAATGCAATTGGCTGCTCCACACCCTCATTATTATTTTGCATTAACATGGCTAAGATAGTATCAAGGTTATCAAATGAATACGACATGAATTCTTTGGAAAAATTAGGATTTATAAGAGTATGAGCTTATTAAATTGCCTTTTGAATGGACTCAAAACTATTCTTTCCTTCTTTAGTTCAAGAAAATACTAGATTCTTTCTGAGCATAGATGGGATAGGTTTCACCAAAGATGCAAAATTAGGTATGAATCTCCTTAAAAAAAGTATCTTACGTAATAAAATTTGGAGACTTTTCTTATGTAATTTAAATTATAGGCCTAAAATATCCTCTATCCTTTCAAGATCAATATCCAAACCATCCCTAGAAATAATGTGTCCTAAGAGCTTACCTTCATGGACAACAAAGATGCATTTTTTTGGATTAAGAGATACTCCATACCACCTACATATTTCAGACACTTGTATAAAGTATTGAATATGTTCATTAGCATCTTTAGAAAACACTGTTATATCATCTAAATAAACCAACATCTCATTAATCAAACCTTTGCAGGCCATGCCCATTTCCCTTTGGAAGGTAAAGCCAACATTTGACAAATCAAATGGCATCTTTATATAAGCAAAATTTCTGCATTTATTAGTGAATGTTATCTTAAACTGATAATCCTCATTCACTAGAATCTGATTATAACCTAAATATCCATCTAAGAGAGAGAAACATTGAGAACCTAAAACCACTTGCAAAATCTACTCCATTTAAGTTAGAAGATAGTGATCTTTAAGTGACACCCTATTAAGACCTCTGAATTCCATAAAAAGTATTATCTCTCCATTATTATTTATAATAGTCATAAGGTTAGCTACCCATGTTGAATGCTTGATAGGAAATATTATTTTAGATTCAAGATGTTTAGTGAACTCTAACCTCATGAGTTGCTCAACCTTGGGATTGATGGGTCTTTATTTCCATCTAACCAGTTTAACCCAAGGTTCCAATTAAATGATATGGTTTGATAGGCTAGGATCAAATCCTTTGAGATATATATATTCCCAAGAAAATATATCATGAAACTCTTTACACAACTCATTATGAATACTTGTTTTTCTAATGTAAAACATACCTTGCCTAGTTTGAGGAGTCTATCTTTGAAGATCAAGACTCTTTCATAATTCTACTCTTTTGTAGACATACTCACTTTCTCCTTATTTTGATAACTATTATTGAAGATAATTTATAAGGTCACTAGACCCTTATGTATCTTATTTTTCCTTATTTGCACAATCTGATCACCAAACTATTCTTGGAGTCTCCTTTGATTCCTTGAACAAAAAATAGCCTCATTTTTCAAAAATCACACAATGTGTTTGTCACTATCAAACACTTACCAAGACATTTAATTATCAGGTACATAAGGTCTAATAATGATCTTAATTTGATATTTCTTTCCCTCTTTTTTTATGGTAGTTGGAGTATCAAATTGAGATCCTATGTTAGCTATTCTATTAGCAAGATTATTCTACTCCCTTGGGATTGACTGTATGTTAAATGCATTGAAGTCTTCAAAAAAATAACATACCCTATGCTTATATGACTTAAGTAAAGGGTTATTGGAAGCAACCACATTCCTAACCTGATGAACAACCAATTCAATATCTCTATATACTTCTAATTTCTTGATTCCTTTTCTCCTTACCCATTGAAGGCCATGAATCAAACCTTCATACTCAACCACATTAAAAGTACAAATGAAATGAAATATATATGAAACATAGTATTGATATTTATATGGGGAGACCAACATAACACTAGCTTCTACACCAACTCTACTTCTTGAACCATTAAAAAAAAATTCCACATATCATCTTCACCTTCTTCTTTGGCAAGTAGAGGTGTTGATATTCCTTATCCATGTATACAATATACTCCTAGATCAGTTTCCTCAATAAATACATAAGGTTCATGCTCATAAGTATTGGTACCATATTCATCAATAAACAAACAAAAAATTCCTTTAATCTTGGAAGAAGTACCATCATCTATAATAGAATCTTTTTCTTCATGAACCACATAGTTCAAATTGAAACTTGTTTCAATGTAAGGTTCTATATGAAATCTTGCAAGAGGTTGTGTCTTAATTGTCAGCTTGGTCCCATACCTTGTATTAAAGGCAAAGAAGGACCAATTAATTGAGAGATATCCACCAATATTGGTTGTAAATTCTCTTGATAGATAGAATGCAAAGTGAGATGGGAGGTCAACAACAACTATATATTGAATGATAGGAAAACTAGGGAAATCATGCAAGAAAACTTTCAACTTTTTTATCAATATTATCATTTTGGTAGGTGTGACATATGGTTGGAGAACTCCTTTGGTTATGAGGCTCATATTATAGGTCTAAATTATCAGCTATGACTTTAGGCATGACTGAAGTAGAAGCTCCACTATCAACTATGCAGTTATGGACCAGTTTGTCACCCACTATGAGGGTGAGATAGAATGGTGGAGGTTTCTCAACCATAGTGGATTGCTCAACAATAGTCTTAAGAGAATTTTTAAGGATATAATGAATATTAATTTGATTTTAAGGAGGGACACTAGTAGGGACAATAGATAAATGTTTTTGTAGGAGCTCTTTTTGATTGGGCATATGAAGAACATCCCAAAGGGAAATGGATGTTTTAGTACTCTTTAATGAATAATTTTTTTTTAAAGAATCCATACCTACTTTATCTTGGATTATTGGAGGCAAGGAAGTTCTTAGACCCTAAGGAATTTAAGTGCCTTGAATAATCCTTCCATAATTTTGATTATGAAGATGTGTAGAGGTATTCGAGGTTACCACACCTATAACCATACCTTGTTTCTTTATATGAGGACTAAATTAGCTTGTAGACACATTAATATCACCACCTAAAGCTTTCCTCTTGGATCTAGTTTTGTTTTCAATATAGGTTATTTGATTGAGCACAAAAGTGTCCTCAACTAGGAAGTTGGTGAAGATACCTCCTTGAGGCTATCCACCTTCACTTGTCTGCATCATGATTTTATCTTCAACTGAGAAGAGGGATTAAATATTTGAGCAACAAGATATTTCTCTCCACCTTCACCAACATACATGAATTGAACTTGTTTCCAATTTTCACCTTACACTAAGTTGTTGTGAACCAGTATCATCTCTCTTTCATTGGTGGTGAAGTTGGGGTTATGCACATTGGAAGGCCTATTAGAATTAGGATACCATTGACCTCTTCCTCTTCCATATTGTTGACCATGATGCTAATGATAGGGGTAAGGATTATGATAGGCACTTTATTGCACATTCCCTCTCCCTATCTTAGCTTCCAACCATTAAATATATGCATCTTTATCCATGGCATTATCTTCCTTCTCAGGAGCAGCTTTAGACTTGGTGTTAGCATTCTGAATTTGGGCCACATTTGAAGTATTAGTAGAAGTATAAGACAATGGAGGCATAGAAAACTTAGGATGAAATATTAAAACTTGGATGAGACCATTCTCAGCTTTGATATAAATTTCATATTATTTGGGGAGAGTGGAACCCCCCATAGATTGAAGCATGACAATAATTTTAGTACCAATGAATCTCAAGTAATTAGGAAACACAAAACTAGGAGGAGGTCTCATAGGATGAGGCAATATATTCCAAGTATTTTGAAACATCTCATTGAAGTCATGCATCATTTATTTGGAACCTCTTTGATCACATTAGGCTAATGTATGAGAGAATCATGGTCAATTTTATTTCCAAATATTGAGGTCAAAAACACTCCAAACTCATCCCATGATGTGATGCATCCACCTTCTAGAGTCCTTACCAATCAAGATCTTTCCCTCTAAAGGAAATGGAAAGGATTCTAGTGGAAATGTTCTCTTGAGTGATGTTATGAAAGCTACAAAAGTTGGATACATCCCTAATGTGTTCACTAGGTGTAACATGACTTTCACCATAAAATAATAGAACACCTTTTATAGAAATAGGAGGGATGACATCATATACTTGAAGATGAATTGGATTTTTAGTATTAAAGGTAGGGAAGGCATGAGGCATAGCCATATATTCTTCAAACTCTTCAAAATCCTCAATTTATTCAACATCTTCCTCTCTAACAAAATCTACTGGTTCTCCAAAGGGCAGATTAGGCTAAGGTTATTGAACTTCAGGGGGAGGTTCAGGCTGAATAGGTGGATTAATGGGGTTGAGTAATCTACTAAAGGATGACCTCATGAGAACCATGAATTATGAGTGAAAATTTATAAACATAAAATGGTCTTGAACCAAATTTTACCTTGAAAGAGTTTCCAAATGTTGAATAGCACACCAACTTATAGTTGATGTTGTTAATATCAACATTCACCTAAACAAGTTGTCTTGAAGATAATGGCCCCATTGGGTGTGCTAGAACTATTATCACCAAATATTACAACCTAGAAGAGGGTGTTAAAGTATCTTATATATTTAGGAAATATGGGAACACTTATATTTATGTGGGTGTACCTATAGTGGAAGTGAGCCTCTATATTTAAGGGCTAGCTCCCTGAATGTATCTTGAAGTGCTTTCACCTATGCTAATGATTTCTTATGGGGAAAGGATTTATAATTTGAATGAATTAAACCTATTATAATGGGGTGATACACCAATATTTTTTCCACATGAACATCACATTTTATTGACTAAGAAATAAAGCTTACATACTAGTCTCAAAGCCTTAAAGGATTTTAACATGAGTGTTTCAATATAGAGGTGAGATGTATGAATCAACACAAGGTAAATGAACCAGAGGAAAAATTTCACACTCTAAGGATAATTATACACTTGAAATGAGCTTAAAACTCTTGACTACACTCTATATGACCTGTTAGAATGAGAGTTTCTTACAAAAGACATGAAAAGACAAGGAAAATCAAAGGATATAATCATTGAACTTAACCATTCATCAATTTGCACACTCAAACAAGATATTATTAAACTCAAAACTAGATTTCCTAAATTAGTCTAAGGTAAAATGTGACATTAAACTATCAAGGATTTTTCGTATCAGGTGTGGTCTATCTTACAAAGGCTAAAATGGTAGCTAATTATAGAATTTTAGAAAGAGGAGAAAGAATGAAGCTCAAAGGTCACTAGAACACATGTCCAATCAATAACAAATTACATTATAGGGGAATGGAGTATGAAATATACCATTAATTATTCCTAAGACAAATGTTAATATAAACCATGACAAACTCTCCAAAATGGTGCAAAGACTCTTTAGATAACCTTTTGTGAAATTTCCTTTATCATAAATCATCTCTCGAGCATTTAAAACTAAATTAGAGAGAGTTAACACATATATACTATATTAGGGAGGTTGAAACATGATATTATAGTCATAATATGTGCCCTTAAATTTTATCTATATTATAGACACTTTTATTCATCATCTTCTATCATTCATTACTTGTTTAGACTTTGTTCTTCACAATTGGTAGTCACTGTACATCTCAGGTCTTTGACTGAGCTCTCATGGCAACATATGAATTTGAAGAGCTTCCTTTTATATATAATCCTTGACCCTACATAGTTTACCATGTGGAATTACCTTTGCATGTTACTCATTCCATTAAAAACTATGCATGTTGTCATTTGGACACGTAGCCTCATCTTATCCATCTATAACCCAGTCAAATTTAATCTATCAATCTCGTCTAGAGTCTCTTTGATTCAACCTTCAATGCTAGTCATTGATAATTGATATGGGGTCTAAATATTATGAAATTTGGTAGCATTACACTCAATCTAATCTCTTTGAACTTTGACTCTTGATCACACTATTAATTTACTTGGTATGATTGAATTCATACTATTGATTTTTCCTAGACCCACTAACTTTTTTAGGTTATCATCACACCATTAGATCTATATGTACCTTTGAACACCAACCATTGGATCTTCCACCATTTGAATTCAAATGGATATTTTAATAGACTTTATTTTGATTTTTTTATGCCCTTAATTCACATTTAGATGAATTTCATTGACATCTGCATACCCATCATAATTTGAAACCCAATGGTTAATTTCCAACCTTTATTTTGACATCCATGCGAACATTATTGGTGTCCCCTTGAACGCACTATTTGATTGTTAAAATTTAAATATTTATATCTCAATATGGAGAGCTTGTCAAGACACCATATTTTTAGGGGATGTTTTTGGCACTAAAGGCGTTGATTGCATGTGATCTTTTGGCCACATGAGGCTTTTTTAGCACATTTATAATATACACAAGTAAGTTGACCCTTCTATTTCTACTTGACATCCTCTGATGGTCTAGTCTAGTTAGAGTTATTTTATGAGATTTTGCTTAATTTTATGTATATCCAATAAGTTCTTGAGGTATATACAAACTTTGCCCATGACTTTGAATTGCTCAGACACCATGAAAATCTGCTACTTGTATATAGGACCCCAAAATGACCCTTAGGTGACTCAAAATGACATAAGACTTAATTAGATTATGAACAAGGATAAAAACATATGGAATAGCATTAAATACACCCTATAACATTATATAAGACCCATACACAAGTTTTTGACTATAGGGGAGTTGACCCATTTTGACTTGTGGTAAAAATGGTCAACACTTATCACATGTTTTAAACTTGTTACCCATCCTTTATGATTTATAAACTTGTTGAATGCCTAAAAATCATGAAAATATCTAGTTCTATAAGGAGGTCCTCTTCATGACATGATAAATTTTAACTCATTTTCTACCCCAAAGCAACTTAGAGCCTATTATATGGATCACTTGATCTAGATTCAGTTATGGGATTGACTAGCTCACCCTTGCAAACCCATAGAAGATATAGATATGGTAGATAAATAATAAGACACATGGTTATCCCCACTAGTTCATCCTCTTAATCAACCTAAAATAGGATGATACAATTGGTTATTCCCATGGCTTGTTTAGCTGGGTCTATCATTAATGTCCTTAGAGTTATCTAGATCTCCAAAAGAACCCAAAAATATACCTCCTATGGTTTACACCTAGAATGGGGTGGATTTTTAAGGAACATGTGACATATAAATTTTTTATTAGACTCTTGAATGTGGAACATGATGATGTTTCTTGTAGGCTATTTCCATTCACTTTGATGAATGTCACCTACGATTGGTTCCTCAACCTCCCTAATAGGGTTGGGAAAAGTTTAGCAACACCTTCTTACCTCAATTTGGGCAAGTCATTGACCCTAGTTTCCTTTAACATAAATTTATTTATATCAATATGTATCCAAATGAACCTATTATGAATTTCAATACCAAGTTCCAAAATATGTATAGTCAAGTCACTGTGTTATACCGACCATGTGCCAAACTATCTCTTGAGATAGACAAGAATGACTTAAACCCATAGATTGTCACATATTTAGATGTGATCCCTTGATATTAGATTTAACCTTAGCCTATGTTGAATTCATTAAGGTAGATAGGCAACTTAACACCCAAGGCCAAATGATGGCACTTATCCCAATGTTTTACCAAGCATATCTACCTTGAATCATATCATCAACACAATCCAAAATGTCCCAATAATCCAACCTATTCCAATGACAAATCATATACCAATGAGGCATGTTACATGAAAATAACACCTAGATTTCCTTAGCCTAGTGACTAATGAAGTAGCATTATGAACAATGTTTAAGTACCAAAAATGAGTTGGATGCCATATAATTCATGGTGTAGAGGCTAATCAATGATTTATTAGGCCTTCATAAATAGAAGGGTGATTCAAATGGTGAGATATCTAATAATAACTTCCCTTACTAGAGACATAACATATCTTATAACTACTTTAATAGACAACTGGAGCCCTCACATAATAATTTTCTTGATATAAATATTTGTGAGCTCACTACATCAAATTTGAATAGATAATAATAGAATTCTATAGTTCATTCAACATATTTAAAAGGTAAATAGAATAATATGAGGTGGTCCTGAACCCCATGAAAGTCCCTAACACTACTAGATCCCCAAGCATAGCCATAGTACTAGAAACTATAGAGTTCCCTAATCAAGATTATAATGAACTAGAGGAGGCCACAAATGAGGTACATGTATTTTAGTAGTTTCAAATAAATAATGATGTCCTTATAAGTTAAATGAAAAAATAATGCATTACTACCTATACTCCTCCAAATAATGGTGTGACCCCTCTTGACCCTAAAGCTGAGAAAAAACCACCACCTATAAAGCTTAAGGAATCCAAGGTCCCCATATATAGTCAACTAGTCTTGACCAAGATAAACTATAACATGGTTGAGGATATTAAGAAGATCAAATCCAAAATAATGTTTCATGAAATTGACAATATCACTGAGCAATGAGATATTATATTGAATTCACTCATTGAGAATTCAACCTAGCCAAAGCAAAAGGCTACACATGTTAATATGGTCATCCATAAGAACAAAACTAAGGTCACTCCTTTCCTCCTCATGATCATACTATTTGGGAAGAACCTACATAATTTCCTAGTTGATTTAGGAGCCTCGGATAATGTGATGCTAGCAAGAATTTGTGAGAAATTAGGGTTGGTCCCTATTAAGTTAGATAAGGTGCTATTCTAGATGGATAAATTTGAGGTTAAAGTGGTTGGTAAGCTTTTGAACATTTATATGCAATTATAAGCCAATCCTAGGATCTAAATATTCATATATATCCAAGTTGTGGAGTTCCCCAAAGCCTATGGGATGTTCCTAAGTAGGGACTAGTCTAAAAATTTGAATGGATACATAGCCATTGACTTTTAACATATGTGGCTACCATGGAGAGGTGCAGCTAATCATATCCAAGTAGACAAAGAACCTAGGATGAAGCACATGATAAAAAAATAATAATTCAATGAGTGAAAAGGTAAACCCAATATCCTATAACATAGGAGTCTACACCTTGTCTATAAAGCCCACTAAGGATAAAATTGACATTGATTTTAAGATTCTAGGTTTATGTTCCTTATATTTTGATGGGGCCTATTCTGAGAAAGGTTCAAGGGAATGATTATTTATGATTGACACATAGGTAAAGTGATACTTATAGACATATAGGACACAATTCCCTTGTAATAATAACATGGTATAATATGAAGCTTTGATTCTTAGGCTTCAATTTACCTTGAAACACAAAGTCAATGAACTAAAGGTGTTTGGGGACTGTGAACTCACCATAAACTAAATTAGAAGTAGATTCTAATATAGATTATCATATATTGTGAAATAAAAACACTAGGCATGGGATTTAATATAAATATTCATGGCATTCAATATCATTCCCTAAAATGTCCCTTTTTGGGTAGAATTATAACAATTTGGGTTTTCCAACAAACTCTAATAAGAATTATGATTTTTTTATTTTTCCTTTCAAACCCTAATCAATTAAATTTTTTGAATTTTGAAAATGCCAATTTAGGGAACAAATACAATATTTTATTCACCAAATAATTGCCTTAAATTCATAAATATTACAGCCAATAATAATACATTCAAATATGATTTTTATTATCAATTTAAAATATTTTAAAAATTATTAGAAATATATGTATGCCTTTAAAAAAATATTTAGGCATGAATAAGGATTGAAAATAATACTTTTAACCCTAATGGGGGGGGACCCTTCCAAATGTATTTGTTATCCTTGGTGACGTGTTCTCTACACTCTTGGGGATTTCAAACATGCTCACTGCCCTAAAACTATAGTTGCTTCCCTACTAGGGCTCCCAAACCTAGGTGTTAACTCAAAACTATTGCATTACTCCATTTTGATGCTCTATATTATTGTGTTTCATTTCAAAATGGTGTTTAAACACCTCAACCAAACCAATTTCACCATCTATAACCCCTGAGATGAGGCTACCCAATTAAAGGTAAGGGTTTTCATCCTTATTTCAATATTTTAACAAAGGGTTTCATATTTAATAGATGTAAGTCAAGTAAATCATATCCAAACTTATGATTTCAATTAATAAAATAACATGCCTATTAATGAGTATCCTTCTTCTCTTTTTATATCCTTGGTTTTTTTGAGGTGTCTAAACACCATTTTGAAATGAAACACAACAATATAGAGCATCAAAAGGGTATAACACAACATTTTTGAGGTAGTGCCTAGGTTTTAGATCCCTAGTAGGGAAGTGACTATAGTTGGAGGGTAATAAGCAAGTTTGAAAGCCCTACGAGGGTAGAAAACATGTCACCAAGGAAAATAAATAGGTTTATGAGGGTGGTGGCCTCCCTTGGGGTTCAAAGTACATTTTTAAAGTCTTATTCATGCCTAGATATGTAGTTGAAGGCATACATACATTCTTGGTATTTTTTATAATATTTTTACCTATTAAATTGATAATAAAAATCAGATTTGAATGTACTATTATTGGCTGTAAGATTTTTGAATTTTGGGAAATTATTTGGTGAATAAAGTATTATATTTATGCCATAAATTGACATATTCATAATTATGAATTTTAAATTATTTAGGGTTTGAAAGGAAAAATCATAAAATCACATTTCTTATTAGGGTTTGTTGGAAAAACCAAATTGTTCTAATTCTACCCAAAAAGGGATATTTCAATTGCATCAAAGCCATTTTATAACTAGCTATAGGTAGTGAGTTATTTACATAATCTTCATCATGTAGGGCAGTGATATAAAGATGAAGTTAACACAGGAAGCCATGGAAGAGATATTGAAATCTATGCAATAATCTTATAAGGAACTAAGGGTAATGGGTCCCAATGCATGGATGAAGTTTGTAGGGTTAAGCCCTCGACCTCAAGAGTCTCTCTTATAAGAAAAGAAAATGTAAAATTCAAGGTTTGAATTCTAAAACCCTATAAAGGAGTAAAGGAATGAGGAAGCCAAAGAAGAAATCCTAAAAATAAATGCCATTGACTGATTTCCCTAAGAGTTCAATAGAAAAGAAGGGCATAAATTACATGTTTGAGGCATAATTTAATGCTCCACCATCAATAAAAAAGTGCATCCTAGGGTTGAAAGGAAACTATTTACCTTACAAAAAATCATGGAATATGTGATAAGGACCAAAGGGGTGTGATGATTGGATAAGAAGAGTGAAAGAGGCAAATTTTATAGCCATTAAATCAAGACAACACCTAAAGGAATTTAAAGAGAAGGTTAAGCAATTTGGTTATCTTCATAGCTAGGATTTATTATATGACCATCATACTATATCCTTATAATATTTTTATCATCATGAGAATCATTATAAAAAAAAGAGGATCAGATGAAAGGTACCAAATGGAAAGAGGATCTTTTCCAAGAAGCCCCAGTCCATTTTTTGAGCATTCTAATGATTGAGCCATTTCCATATAAGATGGATGTTCATGTAAACTTTGGTAAGTTACTTGAAAAGATTAATAGTGTGAAGGGAAATATACCAATTGCTCTTAATTTAGCCAAAGGAGATGAGAATTCTAAATATGAGCCCAAGGAAGAAGGAAAGTTAGAATTACAAGATTAAGGAGAGAATTTTGTGGTTAAATCCCAATTTATATATGATAATGTTGATGTTCAGATTGATGTAATTCCTAGAATAACAATCAATAAGAAGCCATTTGGTGGTGTTCATGAACTTAACAAGAACTAAGAAAATGCTCCATGCATGTGGCAATAAAATATGGAGGAAACCAAGGTGAATAGGGATTCACTTGTTGAATACGAAGATCTCAAAGTGGAGGAACAAGCACCATCCTTCAAAATTATTAAAGATGAGCCATTGACTGATTCTTAGAACAACATTGTGGAGAGACATGCATTTGAAGAAGAAATTGGGAATCATAAGGAGATAAGGGTTGGAGGTATCTACATAAACTTTGCTTCACCAAAGGATGATGAGATTTTGTTAGCAACCCAAAGTATGATAATGTTGATCTTATTTTGGATTTTTTGTTCCCTCTTATGTCACTAGAATATTTTTATCATCTTGAACATGTTAAAAAGGATGAGAAGGCAAAGGAAATAACTTGTAATATAGAGCATATAGATATTTTTGATCAAATTTAAATTTTTTTGTGAATAATAATGTGGGATCTTGATGTTGTATAGAGACCCATTAAGGTTGGAATTTATGATTATAGAATCAATATTTCTCATAATGTCACTATTACATATTATAGGATGAAAAGAATATCACACCTCACCTCAGAGGAACATAAGAAATATGTGGTGAACACTAGATGGATCATGAAAATTTGGTGGTTACAGCTCATATCACCTCACATCCAAAGGTACTCTCAAAGTGAACATGAATGAGACAATTCAAAATTGGGGCCAACAAATTTAGAATAGTGTTGATTTCATATTTGATGTCCAAGCTATGATTACTTATGTGTTGGTGGTTGGAGATGACTAACCTCTAATTAAAATCCATGCAAAATTGAGGCCTTATTTGAAGGTATAGCATGAAGAAGAAGAGAGGTCAACATAAAAAATTTATAAAGTTATAAAAAAATTTGAAATTGAGAGAACACTTAGAACATTTTCCAAAAAAAAAAGAAGTTACAAGTATAGAGTTGGATCAACAATAAGATTCGTTTGAATAAGAGGATAGAATTAACTTTCAATATTTTGATAATCCACTTTTTGAATTGGATGCAAAATCAACTTTTGATAATCCATGTTTTGAGATGGATGAAGAGATTTTTTATGGCTCAAATTTTATAATTGGTGATAATAATAGATGGGTGAAATAGAAGACATCAATATCATTAGAAGGCTCGAGGATTGGGAATTGTAAATTCCCAATATTGATGTGGGATACAGGTGAAAATTTTAGAATTAGTGTTGCTTTCATCCTAAAAATCAACCACCACATTATTTAATTTACATCCATACAATGGGGTTGGAAATTATTTTCAATCATGGGATGGAGCATTTTCTAGTTCATGACTATTGGTAAAGAATTTTTAGCCTTTATAAAAGTGTTTTCAGTCATTATAATGCTTGTATTTCCTGTTTTGGCAATGAGGTTTCAATTTTCTAGTTGTTGCTCCATTTTCAAGTTTCTAACTTTGGTAAAATCAAATTATAAGTTATTATTTACATACTTGAATAACTGCAAGATTGATCTTTTTGAGGCCACTAAATCATTGGGAAATGTTGGTGAATGGGTTCAACTAAAGAGAATAAATACTTTAGCTAACATAGCTTTGATTTGGGTGGACAAATAGATAATTCATGACTATAATAATTCATTTTTACCCTACATATAAGATGATTTATGTCCTTTTTGGGAAGGAACATATTAAAATATCATTAATGAAGATCATCTCAAGAAGGTATGTGTTGTGGATTATGCACACTTGATGATCATATTATTTTCTAAACTACCAAGAGACATCATTGTTAATGAGTCTGAGAGCTATAATTTTTGGTCCAAATAGTTTCACTTGTCAATTAAGAGAATAAAACTTGAAGGTTGCATGTAAATTTTCAAATCTTGAGAAGAGGACATCATTGGATTTCAAGTCAAGAAGGAATAACTAAAATGTTTGCTCATATTTTAGGTTCCAAGATGGGAAGATTGTACTTGTGGTATGGTGAGATATGCACATCTTTTTTCTTTCAGCCCATATGAGAAAACAATGTCTTTTATATATGAATAAAGTTTAAGGGCAATTTGATGGATTTGGCTATCATTATAGCTTCATAAGTGTTACAACTTTTGAAGTCTATCACATGAATGGAAATTATGAATAAGATGCAAGCATTAGAGGAGAGTTGAAAAACATGCATATGAGGCATGATGAAGCAGTTGAAGGAGTGGTGTGGGGAAATCTTGATTCATTGGCATGTTTGTTCTATGTGTAGGTTTAAAATTTGGGAAAAACATGACACAAATTTCCAACTTCCACATTGCTATCATAAAAAAAATTATCCCCTAAAATACTATTATTTCATTGATGCACTTAATTCCAATAGCTCTTTTAGATCCTACATGGTTCATATCCTTGATTAGGATAAAATGAGATCAAATATGATGTTATTATGAAATTTTTAGAGTGTTGGTATAGTTTTTATCAGTCAAGGACAACTGTAAGTTGGCATAAATTAGGGGATCTTTTTGAATGGAAGATGTTAGAGAAAGGGTTTAGTTGAAGTAAAATATCATGGCAGACACTCTGGTATCCTAGGATCACATTACACATTTATGAAAAACCCATATGAGTGTTGATAAAGAGACTCTTATGAGTCAAAGAGTGCATAGTTTGGACATGTCCAAGGAGAGTACAATGATCATGGCATGTGACAAGCATGAGTCAGAGCAGCTGAGTTTGTTTTTAGCCCAAGTAAAGTATGAAGATTACATTGTTTCAACAAAGGTGGAAGAGGTTGTTGAATTTCATCCACACTCTGAATAGTTCCTAAGGTTGATTTAGAATCCTGGTATTTACAGAAGGGTATAAGGTGTGAAGAATGGAACTTGCATTTGCTGGAGGGAAATAAAATTTGGTAAGGGTAGACTATAATGTCCCCTTTTTTGAAATTGACATAATACTATTTTATATATATATATATATATATATCCTTAAAGTAAAATAATAATGTCTTAGTTGCCAAAAAGTGATTTATGTCAACAACTTGATTCTAATTTGTTTTTGACTTAAAGAGGGGAACCTTTTTGGTCATGTTCAAGTTAGCCCTTAAGTAAGTTATATGAAAATTATTTTTCAAATATTTAACTTTCCCTCCAAGAGTAATGCTCACGTTTCTAAAAATTATTTTGAGGGAAAGGATATAAAAAGAGAAGAATGAGACTCATTTAGTGGCATGTTAATTTTATCAATTCAAATCATAAGTTTGGGCATGATTTTCTTGAATTACATCCATTAAAGATGAAACCCTTCATTGAAAGACTAAAATAAGGATAAAAACCCTTACCTTTAGTTAGGTAGCCTCATCTCAAGGGTTACAAATGACAAAATTGGTTTGTTTGAGGTGTCTAAACACCATTTTAGAATGAATCACAACAATATAGAACATTGAAAGGGTGTAGTGCAATATTTTTGAGTTAGCACCTAGGTTTGAGATCCCTATTAGGGTAGTGACTATAGTTGGAGGGTAGTGAGTAGGTTTGAGAGCCCTAAGAGGGAAACCAACAAGTCACCAAGGAAAACAAATAGGTTTGGGAAGGTGGTGACCCCCTTAGGGTTGAAAGTAAATTTTACAAGGATTATTCATGGCTTATTTATGCCTAAATATTTTGTTGAAGGCATACACACGTTGTTGGTTATTTTTAAAATATTTTTAGATATTGAATTGATAATTAAAATTAGATTTTAATGCATTATTATTAGCTATAATATTTATAAATTTTGGGTTATTATTTGGTGAATAAAATATTGTATTTATGCCCTAAATTGGCATATTCATGATTTTAAATTTTGAATTACTTAGGGTTTAAAAAGAAAAATCACAAAATCATATTTCTTATTAGGGTTTTTTGGAAAACCCAAAATTTTCTAATTCTACCCAAAACGGGACATTTCATTCCCATTCCCAGAGAAGAAAACTAAGTGGCCGACTCACTGATAGCATTTGCTAAAAATATAGCACCCAAAATGGCTCATTGCTACAAGATTTTGCAATCAAATTCATCCTATGTCCCTCAGTCCCAAATAATGTGAGAAACCTCCTTATCTTTGAGGATGACCATCATATCTTAGAGTTAATCAATAGTATTGGAGTGTTTGAAATCCAAGTCATAGAAAAAGCTAAAAGAGATGATTTAAGAAATAGGGATTATAAATATGATGACATCATGAACATCAAAGAAAAATGGACCCTGAATGGTATGATTTTCATTGAGAGAGTATTCAACCTTGATGGGTATATACACCCACCTAAAAAACCAAGATATATGGATCAAAAGTCTAAGACCATTAATCTTAGGTCTCCTGATTAGCCTCAGACTATCAATATCATTCTTGACTATACACCTTTTGAGATTGAACAACTCATAATTTTGTTTTTAAAATATAGGGATGTGATTTTATAAGTATATGGAGACCTTAAGATCTTCAACCCAAGTGTAATAACCCATAATATCCCCCTTAAGCTAAACCAAAAACCTTTCATACAAAGGCAAAGGCATGTGAACCTAATCTTGGAACTTCTCATACATAAGGAAGTTCACAAACTCCTCTCAACCAGGATCATCTTCCCAGTCCATCACTCCACCTAGGTAGTTAATTTGGTGCTAGTTCACAACAAGAGAAGAGAGATTCAATTGTGTATAGATATCTAGAACTTGAATAGGGATTTTGATATAATTACCCAATTCCCTCCCTAGATGAAGTAATTCAAATTGCCAGTGGATCCAAAATGACATCCTTCTTGTATGGATTCTTTGGATATAATCATGTCTTGATGAACCTAGAGGGTAGAACTAAGACTACCTAAACATTAAAATGGGATAATTTTTTCTAAAAGTAGATGTAAATTGGCTTGATCAATGCAGGAACAAATTTTTAGCAAGTAATGGAATATTTATTTTAAGGTATAATAGGTAAGTGCATTATTATTTAAATGGATGATTTGTTAGTTTTATTTAAATGCAGGTTCAACAACATCCATCATCTTCAGAAGATATTTGAAATATGCAAGACATATGATATCTCCTTGAACCCAAAGAAGAGTGTGTTTGGTGTTATAGAAGGCAAGTTATTGGTCACATTATCACCAAATAGGATATCTCCATTGACCCTAAGCATGTTGGTGTAATTTCTAAAATATATTTCCCTAATAGAAAGAAAGAACTAAAATCTTTCTTTGATAAAAATAACTTTGTGTGCAAATTTATATCCAATTTTGCTAAAAAAATTAAACCTCTAAATGCAATGTTAAAATATGAGGTGAAAGTGGAATGAAATATTAAAGTAAAAAGGGACTTCTAGGACATTAAAGATGCCATCATGTAAGCATTAGTTCTGATAAGCTTGGACTACACTAAATATTTATACCTCTATTCTTTTACTTCTAAGCATACCATAGTTGCAATACTCACCCAAAATTTGGATGGAGATGAACACTTAGTCACTTTCATGAGCAAAAACTTGAAAGATTTTGAGCTCCAGTATTCCACTATAATTAAACATGCCTATGCCTTAGTCAAAGTGTTAAATAATTTTAGGCACTACATCCTCAAGAACAAGGTGCACACTATCATTTTAAATTGAACCATAAAGCTCATGCTAGGGAAAATTGAGTTGGGGGAATGTAAAGGTGGATTGATAGCTAAGTTATAAGAATATGATCTTGAGATAAAACTTATTAAGCTAGTCTAAGGCTAGGGTCTCACCTATTTTATCACTAATATCAACCCAATATTAGTGTGGTCCAAGTAGACCAATATGAAGTGCTTTGTTAGGACTAGTATATATCGATCATACATTGTCTTCTCTATGGGAGTCCTCCTCATAGATCAAGTTAGACACAAAAGAGATCCCTTAGGCTCAATCCATCTCATTACATGATAAATAAGGGATTAATTTATAGGGATAATTATGAAGGTATATATCTAAGGTGTTTGTTAGAATAATGAGGCCAAAGATAACATGACTAGTTTTCATGATAAATTGAGTAAAGACCATCCCTCATGTACTACAAGTGTGCATAAGATACTATGAGTGGGTTATTTTTAGCTCACCATATTTAGAGTTTCCCATACTCATTTTCTCAATCCCCATCAGTGCTAGACCTTTGATAAGAGAAAATTTCATGTAAAAATGATTTTGTAACATGTTATAAAAGAACATCCATTTGAATAATGGGGACTTGAATTTATGGGAGTCATCAATCTAAACTCCTCAGAAGGCCAAAAAATTGTACTCAGCTATAGACTAATACACAAGGTGGACTGAGTCAATGGTCACCAAGAATAACATAACTAATGAGGTAATCAAATTCCTAGAGGAGGACATACCATCTGATTCATCACACTAGTCACCCTGGTCTATAACAATGGCCTTGCATTTTAGTCAACATATCTTATTGAGTGGGATTACAAATATGGGATCACTTTGAGACTATCATCTAATTACTAACCACAATGGAATGGGTTGGCCAAAGAAACTAACAATAATTTTATTGGTGTAATTAATATTTTTGTTGAGAGGAGACCCTAGGAGTGGCACTCATTATTCAAGTGTGCCCTTTGGGCTTACCACACTAGATACAAACAAGCTCTTAAAGGCTCACCATTATTGCTAATGTACATACTCAAACCCATATTCCCAATAACCCTTAGGATACTTACATATAAGTTCATGAAATATTACATGGAGAATAGTGAAAAGGTGGACTTAGAGTTATTAGATGTCATCTAGTTAGAGGGTGTTTGGTAAAAATACCTACAAAAATTTAATAAGAAATAGGGTATTGTCAAAAGATGGTTTGACAATAGAGGTAAGGTAAAATCCTATAGAATATATGACTTGGTCCTGCTATGGGAAAAAAATCATGAAAATAAAGGGCAACATTCTAAGTTTGACCCACTTTGGATTTGCCCATACTAGATCTCAAAATTATTGGGAAGAATGTATTTCACCTCAGAGACTTAGAAGGGAATGTTCTCCCATTGCCTATAAATGGATATGTCCTAAAGCATTAATTTTTGGTAATCCCCTTGAATGTAATCCCAGAGTATCCCTCTTGGCAAGGGCTAGTAATGTATATATTAGACTAGATCATAGTTAGTTTCATTTTGTTGTGTGTTTGATTTTTTTTTCATTCTTGTTTCTTGTTCTTTTATTCTTAGTGTTTTTTTGTTTTGGGGCTCCTTATCACATATCTTATGTTTAAACCTTATTCCATCTCATAATAACTTCACTCTAGCATTCTACTTTAGGAATGTAACCCCATCCCCAAATGTCCAAAGTAAGAGATTATGAGCCAAGAAGGAAAAGGGAAAAATTTCCCTACATCATCAAGTTTTGACTACTTCAAAAGGAGATAGTCTAGAGAAATATCAGGTCCAGAGTTGGAAAACAGAAGGTAAGACCCCAATATCTAACATAGTGATAAGTAAGGTAACTCCTTTTGAGATGTTGAAGGAATTAAGAGCCACTAATTCAAAACTAAGTGAGTGAATTGAGAAAAACTTTATTTCAATAAGAGTCCATCACATCACTTTAAGGAAAAAATATAAGGATAGTGCAAAAAATTAAGAAAGAAAATGATCATCCAAATGTTGAGGACTCATTAAACCAATCCATCACCTTGGCTACATTAGTCTCCAACCCTTATGGATTAAACTAGGTGACATCAAAAGAAAGGAAGTCTAAATCCCATATAAAATGATAAGTTTCTTCCTTAGAAAGGGTGATTTGGGTAGCCTCCATCGCATGCTTTTTATCTTGGTTGGTAATGGATCAAGGCCTAGAGTGGGACCAAAAGTATCTCTGTCAAGGCTATAGATACATGACTGGTAGTAAATCAATACCTAAGCCTTTTCTCCCTTAGCCAAGAATTATACATAATTCATACCCATTTAAAAGGCTTCAAATATCTTATGTGTATTAGAGCTTACTCAGAGATTCAAAGGGAAATGAAAAGAATATAATACTTAAACACATCAATTGTCCCTTTAAAGGAACCAAAGCTGAGTATGTTGTTTGCTAAAGCAAACTTGAGCACTTTGAATTCCTAGCATTTATCATAATGAGTTACAATTTCTTATTTCACAGTTTAATGATGGAGACCCGTAGTCTAGATTCTAAATGTGGAGATAACATTTTCCCCACACAGTCACCATTTATTGTGACAAACACACCCCATTTTCAAAATTTCAATTGAGATCCCACTTTGATTAAAAATTCCATGTTCATGTATAATTTTGATATGAAACCTTTAGGATTATAAACTATAAGTTGATCTATCAATTTGATTGGTGTCTTAGTCTAAAAGGTCTAAATGGGCATGTTTATTGATATCTTTTGTGCCTTTTTGGATTTTAAGTCTAAAATAATATCAAATTCAAGTTTTTACTGATTTATGGACTAACTTAGCTAACTGAAGTTTGTCCAAGATTGTTTTAATTTTTCAAGTTACATGGACTTCATTGAGAAACTTTGTTAAAACCTTCTTGATCTCACTTAGAATGATTTTCATACCTAATAATTTATGTATAAATCTCTCTAAGCCACACATCTATTCTATAACTAGATAGTCATCAAATTTAAGAGTAGATTTGTAGTTTTATTTTCAATGGCTGAGTCCTAAACATAAAATATCATACCATGTGTCTTCTACCAATAGCTAAAGGTGTCAGATCTATCAAAATTTTGAGAAGGCCCAATAAATCATAAGGAACCACATGTCTTCTAAAAACACCTAGAGGAATTAGAGTTGTCATAGCCTTTGGAAGGCTTAGTTGATCAAAAGGCATCACATGTCTTCTACCAACACCTAAAGGTGTTAGAGCTGTCAGATCCCTAGGAAGGCCTAGTTAATTAGAAGGCACCACATGTTTTCTGCTAGCAGTCAAATGTGTTAGAGATATTAGAGCCATGAGAAGGCTTGATCAATTACAAGGTTCCACATGTCTTCTACCAACACTCAGAGGCATAAGAGGTGTTAGATCCTAGGGAAGGCCAAATTAATAATATGGTGTCACATATACCTTCTGTATATAATTGAACCTAAGTAATTCAAAAAAACCAAATGAAATGGAACCTCTCAAACAAAGAGGGGAATCTATCCATTGACATGAACTAGTTTTCTTTATTTCTAGAATAACATCCTCTATTATCTACTATAATCCATCCTAAATCACATTTCAAAATTACATCCATAGTATTTATGTGTCTATTATTCTCCCTTTATGCTTAGTCATGGATTTGAAAATAACATTGGTCCTTTTACTTTCACATTGAGAAATTTAGAGGATGTATAGAGTCTACAATTGAAAATATCTATTGTCCATGTGCTCCATGCCACCACCACCAGCCAACTACCCATCATCTAAAGTTGTTACTAGAGCCCAGTCCCCATAGAATTTATTATGATAAGCCAAACCTTATGTAGAAGGGGTGGGGGAATAAAAAGTAGACGAAGGATCAATGATTAGGCTCACTATTTGAGGGAGATAAGATTGCAATTAAAAGAATTTTATATGTTCTCACCATATCAATTCAACATTGTGGGGAAAATAATTATATCTCCATCTCTAAATGGAAATGGATTTGTATCTCTCAAGAGAACAAGATGTCACTTTGTGCCCAATCTGGTTATAGCAAAATAATTTGAAAAGAACATCAAAATTAAGGAATTGAATCTAAGATCTGAGTGGGGACATGAATTTAATATAATTAAATAAGGTATTAAAAGGATACATCAACATGAAAACTCTCATAAATTTATCCCCATATACTCACCATTGATTTTAACAAAATAACCCACCTTGTTGGCCAAAAGTTTGATGAGGTCTTGATTACTCATAATTAGTAGAAGGTTATACAATCTAAACTATATTGAAGCCTATGTGATTTGATCTAGTAAGGAATAAAATAAATAGGACCAAGGAAAAAATAAAAAACCAAATATTATAAATAAATATGGCCCATTAGACCAAAACATCATATCTTCACTGGTCTTAAAAACTAGAAGAAATAAACCATTATTCACAATGGAAAAAGAAGTTTCAACAATGTTACTCCAAACTAATTTTGACCACATGGAAATTTTTTCTAGAGGTAGTTTGGTCCCCACACATTTTCAAACCAAGGATCTTTAAAAAAAATATTCATCCATGGAATGTAAGGAAGAATCCAAAAAATAGAATTCAGGAGATTCAGGGAAAAAGAAAACATCCCCGAGAAAAAAAGTAGAGCAATTAGTATGTGAATATTGTGAAAATACATATCCACAAGTAAATTTAGGAGGGAATTACTCCAAAATGATATTTACCTAAGTTTTAGAGACATGACTAGTTTTAGAAAGAGGAGCTGGTAAACAAAATTGAAGAAGAGAAGAGTATTAACATATTATAAATAATTTGATCTACAACTATGGAATGGATTGTGAATGATCTTACATACCAAAAAAATATTTTTATCATTTGAATATTATACCAAATATCCTCCCTTATCAAATAATTCAAAAATCCTAGAAGGTGTCCTTGATTCCAACCTTTGTAGCTAGAATGAATGCACTATTTGTTTCAATGTCATCATTATTGTTTCCTTCCCCTGTAATCTCAGAAACTCCACAAACCCTAGCTCAATCCCTTCACAATGCCACTATTGCATAAATACGATATATTAATAACATATGTATGACATAATATGATACATTTATGAAATATAATAATTTTTTTAAGAACTTTAAAAATATTATGACAAATTTATGTTGTTAGGCTGACATTTTTATGATAGAGAAAACCAAAAAAAGTGTCATTAAGTCGATGTAAACATGTTATCATAACCATGTAATTTTTTTGTACATTCTATTAAAATAATTAAAAATTAATAATATATAATATACATTAATTAAAATTATTAAATATATAATAATTTTAAGATATATAAATTAATTAAAAATAACATAAAATATATTGAATTAAGATGATTAATAAGAATGAGCTGCACAAACTAAGGTGAAATAAATAGAAACAAAAAAAATACATATGTTCGGTGGAATTAAATTATAATTGCTTTTTTCGGTTGTTAATCAAATAACATTGCCATTTATTTCATTCAATATAATGTACATCGAGTTAGTGTATAAATGGGATTAAAAAAAAAAGACAAGATATTATACCATAGAAAATAAATGATAGACTCTAAAGAAATTGATCCAACATTTACATTTATCTTAAAGATATTATTCAATTTTTTTTTCCTTTTTTAAATCATTTTATCTTATTGTAATGTCTCTCTTGAGATAAGGTGATTACTCTCTATAATTAGTTAGCTACTATTTTTTTATAAAGCTTTCTAGAGTCATTGAATCATCATTATCTTCTTAGTATTATTCATATTCAAATATATCCATAGTAAAATGTAATCATCTTCATATTCATCTTACTCATTATCTTCTTTGGGATCTTCTACTTCTTTAGGAACACTGCTTCTTAAAAAATCTAATTCTTCTTTGGGGTAATGAACTTCTTAGGGGCATCAAATTCTTTAGGTGTATTTGCATATTTAGGCACAACTTATTTAATATATTTTTCATCTTTAGGAATGCCATATTCATCATAATATATGTTTTCATCATCAATACGATCCATATGCTCATTTTTTTCTCATCATGTTCATTTTTATTGGTATCTTGGCCAGTATTATAATCATTTTATCTATTATTTAATATGTATCTTTATTATGGCTCAAAAAGGAATTAAATCTCTAGGATGACATCCCCCCAAAAAAACTTATAGTAAAAATGTATAAATTTATTGATGAAATGATCTAAACATATACTTTTTCATAATAAAATATGAACTACCTTAGTGAAATGAATAATAAAAAAGTTATAAGAAGTTTACCGATCAACATTATCTATAAATGGTATAGTGGATTCAATTGTAAAAATTACAATATAATTTATAGATCTCTTATAATTTTTTGAGTAAAATTTACACTTGTAGATGACAATTAGAAAAGATATATAATATAATTTTATAATTTATTCAATTATACCAGCATAGTCTAGCCACCCAAGCTCCACATTTTTATCTCTTACACTTGCTTGAATTGATTTTATAATAGGCACAATAAGGATAGAGTTGAAATCAAATAATCTTGTGTAATGACTCTTCACATGGAAATTTTGACAATTTATCCATATGGAAATATATTTTGTTGCTTGTGTAAAAATAAACACAAGAATGAAACATTTTAATTGATAAAATATATTACATAAATGTTTTTCACACATCCTTGTGAAAGGTTGAATGCAACATAATAATCCTTCAAAATGTTTAGGTAATTGTAGTTAAGTTCCTCTATATATTGGCATAATGAACTTATTATACAATAATATAACCATTCTTTATGAAGATCATTTAGAAGAGCCTTGCATGATTTACATATCATGTATTCTTCTATTTTCATTTTGTATGTTTTTGTCCTCATATATTTAAATCCAAATACTCATATCTAATGTATTTAAGAGGAATATTTGATTTGTAATTTGATTTTTATTATAACCCTTGTAACAAAGAAGTAAACCATTAAAAAATTATATACCATTATTATAAATCATAATACAAGTAAAATTTAGAAATCGATTTAGGGTATAGGAGGAGACCCAGTGGACAACCTACTTAAATGGGTTTAAGGGAGTTATGTGTAGAATAAATATGTGAATGATAAAGTTCTAAGACATTCATAGTATAGATGAAAAAGGAAAGCTAAGAAGAAAATTGCCAACTGATGTAGAACTTTAATAAAAAAGTTGTATTATACTAAGTTCTATAATATATTTGAGAGATTATATGTATGGTGTCTATTCACTCCTTAAATTCATTCTTATCTTTATTGTATGAATAAGAGAATATAACTATACATGAATATACAAAGGAGGGAGATGAAATACTAGTTTAATCATTACAAAGGTTAATAACAATTACTTCATCACTAATAAGTGAGATGATATCATCAATGCCCATTATTAACAGATTATGTGATAAATTATTGATGTTGTAAAAACTATGTGGTAATGCTAAAAAAAGTTAAATCTAGTGCTTTGAAATGTGGGTCATGAATTTGATGTAGAAACTATTGATGTTAATGTAAGGCTAGATAAATAACACCTAAAAATTGTGGTATGTTTTAGTGACCCAAATCCTCCTAGATTAGTCTCCCATCCTTGAAGAGTAATGGTACCCATTAAATTCAATTACACTAAAAAATGTGGAAATAATTTAGCAACCTGCACTTCTATAAACCATTTTCCCTGGGAAGGCACTTGACTTGATTTGATGATCTAGGTGAGAAGTATCTCTTGCTAATGTTTTTGTTTGACCTTAGTGTCAATGAATTGATTCAATTATGTGGGAAATTTACATTATAGATTGATATATATTTTATAAAGAGTCTCTGACACATTTAAATTATCTAATAGAGGTGGAAAGCAATGACAAAAGAGTTTTAAATTGAAGATTGGTTTCACCCCAAAAGTACGAAGAAATATTAAAATTGAAAGCATTCTATCTTAATTTCTTTGTGATGGTGTAGGTCCCATACAAAAGTTGATGAACTTTGCATCAAGGTCCTATCAATATTTCCTTTTAAAAATGTAGTTAGACCTGGTCACCAAACTAGAAGTTGTGCAATGTTTGATGCTTATTATGGTGTTGCATGTACTTAGCATTAGCCTACTAAAAATGTTACAAATTTGATACTAAATGTCTTTAGTGAATTAAACATTTTTTTAAAACTTCCCTTTGAGATGAAAGAATTATTTCTGTTAATGAAGGAATACAATGGATGTCAGAGGTTGGAAACCCAAATAAACCTAAAAAGGGTTGTGTGGTAGAGTTGTGAAAATATCCATTGTAGATGTGTTGAGTGAAAGGAATTATTTCATCCCAAGTGTGTTATTTTATTGAATTATATATTATAATAAAATGCAATATCATCATGCTTACCACTTTTGTCTATCCATCAATCTACAGATGGAATGTAGTAGACTTGTTCAACTTTGTTTCTAGCATAGAATAAAGTGGTTTCTATAATTTAATCAAGAATATTATGTCTATATCATATAAGATAGTTTTTTGTATTCCAAAGTGGATCTAGAACAACTAAAATTATGATTTATTTATTCTCAGAGCTGAAACTAATTTCTTACAAGGTATTAAAATTGTTATCTTTGAGAATCTATCAACTACTACATAAACACAATCATTATTGTGTTTGGTAGTAAGGTAGTTTTAGGGGAATTCTTTGGAAAAATATTTCCGTAGACACATTTGAAATTTAATATCTATTTAAAAATATTTATTCTTGTTAACTAGTTTGGAAATTGCACATGCGATATAGAACTTGATGTATTTTGTAACATTTTCTTTGATGTGTGTACAAAATAAACAATTTTGTAACACTATACGATTATTTTTAACTCTAAAATGTCTTGAAAATTTACTAAAATAATTATTCCATATTATTTTTAATCTCTTTGCATCATGTGGAGTGAATAAATGTCTAAGGTGATATAGGAGTTCATCTAGATAATAAAAATCTGAAACTAAATTATAGTAAATCAAATTCTAATTATATCTAAAAAATCCATGTTAGATGGATAAAATTATGACCATGTGAAGAATTCATGTCCACATGCATCAAATAAATAAATAAGATATTGAACCAATTAATAACTCAAAAAATATATGACTGGATTGGCACATCCTTTTTTATACTAGATGTTTATATGAAATTGTTGAAGATAAGAAGACCATTTATGATGCCACTTTTTCTACTAGTGTTGAGAATATAAGAAGTAAAATGGATTATGATTTACATGGATAATAGTCTCATCAAATATATAATTATTCTAATGACTACATGCCTAAACATAACATAAATATCATGATCGTATGCCAGGTAGTTTATTATCAGTGTAGTGGATGTTTCTTTGTGGTAAGAAAATGGATGACCATATTGAGTGAAGATTAATATAAGTGAATACTATGATGCATTGGTATAAATATCAAATGGTTACTAAAGATATATTAACACAAGTAATAATGTGAAAAATATTCCTCACTTCATTTCCTTGAATGCTTTTAGTTGTGCAGTTGATCAACTAAATTTTTATTTAGCACCACTTTTAGTAAATTGGTTTAGTGGCTAGGTCATATGAGATAAACACAATACAAATATCATGTATAAATTTTATAATACCAAGAATATATAAATATCTATGAGATTATTTGGTTATGGCTATTATTATATGACTCTAATCTTGGTCGGGCCCATGTGGTCCTTGTGCATATATTATGCATCCTATATACTATATATTCCATATGGTAAATGAGCATGTTTCTATGTTTTAATAAAAAATATGCTTCTCAAAAGTGTCAAGCACTTTATGTATATGGCACTGATGTACATCCTATTTTTTGATGAAGATTAAGATGTCATCAAAATAGATTAAAAAATTAAGTAGTGAATGGCTTGAGAATGTTATTCACCATCTGAATGAATGTAGCTAGAGCATTAGTTACGTTGAAGGGAATAAATAAACATTAAAACAAACCTTATGTATTTAAGGTTGTATTAAAAATGTATGTAGGTTCTATAATAATCATATGATACCTAGACTTAACTCAATTTTGGTAAATAATTTTGTACCACAGAGCTAGTCCAAAAAGTCCTCAATCCTTGAGAAAGGATATCAGTTATTCATTGTGATCTTGTTGAGAGCTATATAATTAATGTAGATCATCCATGTATCATAATTATTTGGTATAAACACAATTGGTCTAACATAAGGAAATGAGATGGGCCTTATATGCCCTTCATCCACAAGTTCATAGATCTACCACTTAATCTCCTCATTCTTCAAAAAAGATCTATATTATAAGAGGCATCGAGGAGAGGTAGTCCATGAATCAAATAAATAGTGTGGTTCACCATTTAGTTTATAGTAATTTCCTTTTGTATTTGAAAGATATCCTTTTATTCTTCCAACTTGAGGTTCAAATTTTAGGTCTTTTTTACTGGTACTATTAGATTTGTGGTTTGAATTGGTGTTATAAGGATGTTATTATGTTCAAATCTCACCATTAGAAGAAACAATTTCTTACTATAAGTGACTAAATTTTTACAAAGTTTGACACTAATGAGTGATATATTATGAACTAATTATGGTATATTATATCTCATATTACCAAAATCTATGAAAAAATTTCTATGATTTTCCTAAAACTGCATGTTGATGGTAAATATATGGTTTCTAAAGTAAAACATCACATAACTCTAATGGAGTGAAGTCATAAAGGACCGAATATTGGAAAGGCTTGATGTTGTACAAAAATTAACATTATTAAATGATTCATTTATTATATCCCATGTTGAACCATCTAATGGAGTATGGCTGTGGATGAGGTATTAATGGAAAGATTAATCTAAAAATAAATTTAGGAGAAGTCAATTTCTTTTGAATTCTATTGGCAACAATGAAGTGTACTAGTTTAACATTCATCTATAATGGAACATCATTTCTTATTCTTCTATTTCCATCAGGAGAGTAGATATGTTTGTAGTACCAACCAGGAAATTAGATTTACATTTTTTGATCTATGTGTCCTTATCCAATGTTATAATAATTGTACCTACTACTTCAAGCTGCATAATAGATTTTTCCTAGCATGACACTCCTCATTGGAATGGATGCTAGAGTTGTGTACCAAACACCACTTACAAGTAGTTTACTACTTGTTCTAGTCATTTGAAGGTCATTTCTTCTTCTTCAAATGATGTTTAGAGACATTTTATAAATTGGAAATTTTATTGAAAGGGTTAGAATGATATTTAGCATGGGACTTGTAATATTTCATCTTAGTATAAAACTTGGCCTTTGCTTCAACTTTACATGAAATTTTTTAGGCTTCTCCAATTGAAGAGATTTGTAGGAAATCCATGTCTAATTAGATGTTGAGTCTCAAACCTAATCTGTACTTAAAAATAATGTTTTAATTTAAATCCTAAACACCTAGTTTAGACACCAAATTATGAAAGTTATATGTCTATTATTGAACATATTGATCCTTACCTTGGATCAACTAGGAAAAAATGATGTACTGGTCATCATAGTTTCAAATAGGAAAATAGGTTTCTTTGAGTGCTTATATGAACCCATTCCATGCATCTATAAATGTGTCTAAGTTAACTTCATCTTGATGGTTTTCATGTGCAATGAAATAGTTATTACACCATTTATTTAATAATAAAGAAAATTATAGAATAATGAATGTAATATTCTCTTGGTTAGAGAAATGATTAACTATATAGTATGGATAAATTTGGTTAAGCCAATTATCTAAGGCATTTGCATCTATTTTACCTTAAAAAATAGGGATGTCTAGATTGATTTATACATTGTATGGAATTTGATCATTAAATGGATGGTGTGAATGAGAGTTGATGGAATAATTTTGTTGTTTGAGAAGTCAAGAGAAATGATTAACAATACTTTCTCTTTCACATATATGGTGTTCTTATAATTCTTTGCATTGTATTTTAATGCATCCTCTATCATTTTGTGGAAAAGTTCTAAACTTATCATCACTAAGATTTGTCTCCCATCCACAAATGTGTGAGAAGATATGATGAAAGATCATGAGTCTCAAGCCTAGCTTCTTATATTCATATCTCATATGATTGGACATATAAATAGAGATGAAGTTTAGAAGCACCAAAATATAACTATGAAATTATATGAATAGTGTATACTCTAATACCACTTATCTAAGGCTCGAGAAGAGGTCTGATGGATAAACTAATTAAATGGATATAAGAGGGTTATGTGTAGAATACATCTATGAATGATAAAGATATAATACATTCATAAAAAAATGAACAAGGAAAGTAGAGAATACAATTGAAAAAAATGTAGAATTATAATAATGAAGCTATATTATGATAAGTTTTGTACAATATTTGATAAATTAGATGAATGGTGTCTATGTACTCCTTAACTTCATTCTAGTATTTATTATTTAGGTAAAAGAGTATATGTGTATATTAATGTTCTGAAGATGGAGATGAAACATTTTTTGATATGTCATAAAGGTTGGTATAACCACTTCATCACCAATGAGTGTGGTGACATCATCAACCACCATTAATATTATAATGTGTGCTACAATACTAATACTATAGACCTTATGTGGTAACATTAAAGAATATTTATATCTTACACTTTGGCATGTGGGTGCTGAAATTGATTTAGAAGATTATGATGTCTATGCAATGATATATGAGTAACACTCTATAAATTTGGCATGATATATTGAACCATATCCTCCTAGATCAAAAATTAATCATATTAGTGATAAAATAGTTACTAAATTTTAATATATTCACATACTAAGTCTCATTTTTTCACTTTATGTAAAAGCGTTTCATCTATTTTGTTACTTCCATGATTGGCATCCCATATGTGTAGTATGCCATGGAATTTTATCCAAGGTAGTCATTGAAAATAGTAAGGTTTCAAGACCATATACCCTTAAGAAATGAATTCCTCCAGCTTTGTTAATTTTTTTACAATCACATTAAACATTAAGTTCCTATTTGGACAAAACATTCACCTTAGGTTAATAACACTAGTTGTCCTCCAAATGAACTAATCAATGTATTTGATTAGGAAATAAACTAGATAATTATTTTTCAAACATACAAATAATTTCAAATATCTCATATCTCATCACTTATAGCTTGGATGAGACAATCTCTTTTACTATCAACCACATTAAAAATATGGAAATACGATCTATAACCTAACACATATCACATGAAAAACATGTGTCTTCCCTTAGTGAAAGTAAGTGTGTGTGTGTGTGTGTGTGTGTGTGTGTGTGTGTGTGTGTGTGTGTGTGTGTGTGTGTGTGTGTGTGTGTGTGTGTGTGTGTGTGTGTGTGTGTGTGTGTGTTATAAAATTCATAATTATTTTAAAAGTATGGTAAAACTAATACAATTCATTTGGATGATAATTATATTAAAGATATATAAAAGTATTATTTATCATACTTTTATGTTGTTATTCCAATCCTTTGTTTTATGATCAATTGATATGAATATATCTATTCTAATCCAAACTATCATTATAATATCCTTGTTCACATTTTGTATCCTATACACATGACCTTGAAACATCCATGAAGACTCTACACACTTGTGTACACTCGTAGAATACAAAGAAGAATATCATGGAGCCTTCAAATTCTAAGTAATACCTTCATAACCTTGTGGCCATGTGGAATTTTTTTTTACAAATCTTTCCATGCTAGGTGAAATTTATATTTCTTATGCCATGTAAAATCATTTTTTAACATACCACATGCCCAAAATTCCAATTGTAAAACTATAGGTTCATATGAACCATCAAGTGTTGTTTAACTTAAACTTTTTTCTGAACACGTTCTTTTGTAATTGATTTATTTTAAGAATATATTGTAATAAAGTTTACCCCAAGAGGATAGAATGATTTGAGAGTTTAGTATAGAATGGTCATTTATTCACATTCTAGTCTAATAAAATTAGTTAGGAAGTGTTTCCTCCTTTCTTGTCATGATAATATTCATTCACAACCTTGTTGCACATTGTACACTTAAGTAACATACCCTATTATTTATCATTGAATGGAAATATTATTATTCTACTAATCCCATGCATTCAAATATGTAATATTTTAATGTTTTTATTTTTTATCTTACGTGGTCTATAAATCAATAATTTATAATCTAAATTATTGGGTTTTCATTTGCATTTCCATATTGGGATTTATGGTACAAGTCATTAGTATTAGATAAATATATTTCACATGCATGCAAACACACAATAAAAATAAAAGAAATGACATCCACTTGGTTGTGTTTTAGAGTATCCAAAATAATTTTATATCATGATTAATATGGATGACTTAAAGAATAAATTATATGATGCACCACAATATGTCTAACAACTCATTTAGTACACCCTCTAGGAATAGAGCTCCAAACTCTTTGGTCAATTCATTGAAATTGTGATGCATCTTGGTTAAAAAAGTCCCATTCTACACTTATTTTTAATATGTTGTGTCATCATTATATTCAGTTGAAAGTTAAAGTCAATATAAATATCCCAATAATTGAAGGTAAATTTTATGTCACAATATTAGACAAATAGATTCAATAATTGGAGACCAAGTTTTTTGATCAACCACTTCAATGAATTAGAAAGATCACATGTGAAACACTAAATATGTCCATTTGAGTATTGAACTATTTTAAAACCTAAAATATATAATACATGAGAAACTACAAGTTGTTGAGACTTGAATTCATTATTTCAACACTATGAAAAAAATATTACCTTGTTAAATATTATGAGGATGACTACATGTGTTACAAACCTTCCAGTTGTACTTAGAATAATGTATTAATTTTAAAAAAAAGCTTACTATAAAATTAAATTACTAATATTATTACAAAATTAGAACAAAAAAATTCCAAATTTAATTCTAAATGCAATATAATATGTTACAACTATAAGGAAAATGATTACACTAAGACTCAGCCACGACTAGTCCAATAATAAAACTATTGTTTATGTAAAACAAAATATTACATTTAAATTTTCCATTAGGATTTTAGCCTTTATATAATAATTAGATACCAATCTCTCCAAATCTCAAGTTAAACCAACTTGTGTATCCATAATAATCTCAAGTGTAGTCTCCAAGTACTACAGTGGGGAGGGAGAACATCATTTGAGTGAATTTTCACACCAATCATGGACCAACAATCCCCTGCACAATCCCCTATCAAGAAATGTCCCTCCCTTCATGAATAGGTAGATAGTGATGGTGTGGAATCCAGAGTAACAAGCAAGTACCCATGCATTAAATGATTTCTAAGTTAAACATGTAGTGCATCATAGAAAACCCATTCTATTGAAAGATATCACACATACATGTAAATCATACTAATAAAATGATAATGTCTCACTAAACATAATTTCATATAAATATACAATAAATAATGATCTATAAATCTATCAAATCCATACACACCACTTGATTGGGTTGCCCTCATCTAGTATTATGATGCTAGTATGCTAGTGGAATCCATCTCGCTCCTTACTCAGTATCAACAAAGTAAGATTGGTAAAATACCATTTAATCAAAATATTCATACAATTTACATCCTAATAACAATCATATCACTACACATGTTAAACATAGGAGTAAGCAAGGTATATATTTACTTTGCCAAATGTATGAATTAATCTTACACTATTATCTAACTCATATTAGAAATAATGAATACAGTTTATACCACTTGAGTAAAATACACATTTGATTATAGATTCCAAATGCCACAATAAATTCCATACAAACTACACCCCATGATAGCCCATATTATCATAGTCTAGTATTCTAAGACATAACTACTAGTTTTCCACAATCAATCATACAAAGTAGCCATAAATACATGAAACCACGAGATTTTATTCAAGTAAGTATATATATAAAAATAAGATAAATAAACACATAAAAGTATAACCTAACATTCATTACAATCTCAAGTTTGTATGCATGCATACATGATGTCCTGCTAATTGTCACAAAACATACTATTCAAATAATAACCAACACACATACATGTAATCAATCAATGTAGGTGAGAGTCTAGACATAACAACAACAATATGTACCATTCGGGCATAACATAAATTTAAACTAAATTATTCTATGATATACCATACTATCATAACTCATTATGCATGAGCACCCTACCCAAATATGAAAAAATAATCTTACACTATAACTATTAATCTAATAAGTATGGGATTATACCTCCTGGGTATACCTGATATTATACTACATAATAATAATTAGATGAAAACATAATCTCTAGGCACACATCATGATGCACTATTTTGTTTTATAAATGTCTAATCACTTACATATATTAATACTCTCACAAGATATACCTCTCACCAGATTTTGTTACTGTAAGTAACAATTTTTCAAGCTATTACCGAATTGTCAAACAATACACAATTTAATTATGGCATAATCTTTCCTTTAGATAGCTTAATTATGTTTCTAGAGACTGCTTACTTATGGTTATTAATTCAGTCCCTCAAACACTCTAAGACTCAAAAGTAACCATCCTTTTTAGTCATAAGCTTAGGTATATAACCCCACATGCCCATTGAGGTTATGTATTTATATTACATACTATTATTAACTCCTAAATGTGTATCTATTATTAGTGATATATCCATATTACATGTTTTATTTCTCATGCTAAAATGAAAGTTATCCCAAATCATAAGGCTTATCATAATACAAGGAAAGTCTACCAAACTTGTCCAAGTGACATATGCTAAAATGCATTATGTTTCATAGATAAGTTAGTTAATGAACTAGTAACATAGAATACCAATACAGGTCAATTAATGGATGATAGTTTACATGCAAAACACTTGATTACCATACATATGACTTATCCTTGGATAGAATACTATAAACATAAATACAATAGCTAACTATTAATGAGGGCCAATTAATATATATAATCTTAATATCACATTTCTAAGTTACCTCATATATTATAAACACAATACTATCCATAGCATAGGAGTAATTTTTGTAATTATAATAACTGTAGCAATAGAATATACATGTGAGTTTATGCTTATTGTAACTCATATAGATTTACTTGGGGAAAGCAATGGTTGTTGATGGATTAGTGGTGATTACCTCACAATCCTCATAGTCTTTGAGTTTGGTGACAAATTTATTTATGACTTTGTAAAGTTAGATTAAATGAATGGGAGACACGTGGAAAAGGGAATCCAAATCAAAGTATTGCCTTATATATAATTTTAATGACTATGTTGTGATGAAATACCAATAGGTAGAAAGCAACTAACTAGGTGCGAATCATGTGAGTGAGTATAAATTTATAAATAAATAGACAAGTGGCCAAAAGTAAGATGAAAATCAATGCCTAAAATGGAAATTTCCAAAATCTTACCAAAATAAACTTGAGGATGCTCAAATTTTCCAAGCAACTAAGCAAAGATATATATGACAAAGTTTTAAGGCAAGTGACAAAGCCTAAATTCAAAGAAAATTATGACACCAATGGCTCAAAGGATAACACCAAGGCTGAGTCATATTATATAACCAAAGGACAATGTGACCCAAAATAAAGATAATAAGTCTAAGCCAAATCTAAATCCTTGGGACTCCACTAATACTATAGATGATGATGTGAATAAACATGATGGTTAACGACTAAGACACATATCAACTACTTGAAATTGGCTAGAAAAAAAGAAACTAAAATAAAGCCAATGTCAACATTGAATGACTTAATTCACTTTACTGTCAACTACACCAAAAAACCAACCAATCAAATAAATATATCTAGAATCCTCTATGCCATACTATTATAGTACTAAAATGCAATATGCAACTTAGGATTCATAGTGAAACTTGATTGATAGTGAAATTCAAATAAAATAACAATGCAAAAATACAAGGTAAAATAAAATTTCACCAAACATTTAATTTTGCATTTAAAGAGGAAACATAGTTTCCTTCACACATTTTATAAATATTTATTAACTAGAATATTCAAAGCATTCCAACATTGATTATAGAATGTCAATATGTGACAGACCATTTGGAATTCACAATTTCAATTAAGGATTTAAGTATACTCAACCGCTACTATATAATAGTATATATAGTCATTATTATAAACCATTTCCAAAATTTTCTTTACTACAATTTTTTTTTATTATTTTGCATAGAGTTTTAATTTGGGGCTGAGTGTATAGTAGCTTAGTGGTCAATATAAAAACCATTATATTCATTCTAAATAATGCCACACAAATAGATCATCGGGTATCTAAATTAAATTGGGTTTCTAATTATCATGACCATGCATATATAAATCTCAAAAAATATACTACCCATATCCATTTTAAAACTATATAACACTTATAAATACATATTGTAGAGCCAACCTGGACAAGCTTAATCATATCTAAAAATTATTCCCTCCTTAGCTCAAATCCCCTTACTCCCAAATTTGCCTCTCCTATTTCTTTATCTCTCTCCGTGTCTCTCCTAAAACCTCCCTAACTTCCTTCTTAAAGCCTTTTTCTTCCTACTCCTCATCTCCTATGTTCCTCACATTCCATCAATGGCAAAGATTATTTTTATTTATAGTATGCATATTGAGTTCACAATAATCAAAATCTATAGTCAAAATGCCATAATTATGCAATCTTTATTCCAGATCAAAAATCTAACTCAACCCAAAGCATACTCAAGTCCAATTACATTAAAAAAATCCTTTTCATCAAGCTTTCAAAAATAAATCCTTTCTACTAACCAAATTTATTCGAAAGTTGACTACATGCATACAACTAGATAATCATGTTAACTATAAACAAAGTTAACATTAACTAATACTAGGTAAGCTATCTAGAATAGGTTAATTATCCAAAAATTGTAGAATTTTAATTAGGATAGTCCACTTAGGGTTAACACGAATGCTATAGTAAATGCTAATCATAATAATAATTACTAACCTATATTCAAACATTTTAATGATATATCCACCAATTTTTTTCCAAGTCAACTATAGAAATTAGTTAATTGTCTTTGATTATCTTTAAAAGTTTCATTAAATGTCACATATTACTAGTTTACCAAGAATAACATCTCACAAACATAATAATCATAACAATCATATTATAATCTATCTAAAAACTATAAAATAATGAATCACTCTATTTAATGTATAAAATAAAATATGATCACTACAAAACTACTCAAGCTCTCATAACCATACAACTAGCAAACTAAATTAAATAAAAAGAGTTAATAAGTCATTTTATTGTGGTGTGTGAGTTTGGGTCACTAGAAGTCCTCTATCATCCCCCAGTCATCCCATCTACTCCATCCTCTCTGATGATGATCTTTCTCTTCATGATCTAAGGGTAGGATCAATCCTATATCCACCTTGTAACAAGTAGGTAGTTAGTCTGATTCATTATATTTATAAACCAATGATGCAAAACTAACAAATATACATCTATAATGTACAAAATAATAAAGTAAAACTATCACATCATGTATACTAATCAATAATATCACTGTCCTATAAAAATATGTCATAAAGATCAAATCAATAATAATCAACTAATAACCATATTAATCCATGGATTTAAAGGTTATAAATCATATGGTTGAATCAAGATGTAACATCCTTCCCCCTTAAAATTGGTCATCATCTTGATGATGTTTATTCAAATAATAGTTCTGAATAACGAACAACTTTTAATAGAATACAAACATAGTATCTAGTATCAAATCATGTAAACAAAGTTTGTGAGTGTCAAATACTCATATTAATTCTATCATGATCACCCCAAGATCCAAAACTACAAGACAAGCCTATAATATCTCATTAAAAGTTTCACTGACTTCCCAAAATCACATGAGACTATTACAAAAGCCAAAATGAATGACCAAGGAGAGTTCCAAAAAACCTTCCAACCCTTATACACATCTCTCTAACTTAGAGAGTGTATTTCTCATTCCAAAGAAAAGTGTTTATGAAACTTAGAAAGAATGATGTTTATAAGTTAATATTATCACTACTTCATTTAGATACTATCACTACTCCATGGAACTCCTGACAAGTATAATGATGAATAAGAACTAGAACTACTAAATTTCCAATGTATACAAAATTATGGAATACCCCTCCATAGTATACTTATTTATGGCTATATGACTGAATTTGATAAGTTTGTTTGTCAAATCTAGAATTAAAAAAGTCCATCTATTGGATTCAAAATTAGTAAATACTGAGTCAATATGAGGTTAATTAGGATACACTCCTATCACTTAGAACTCACATTCCTAGTTCACCACTCATCTCTCAAGTCTCCATGACCTAAATATCTCCACAATGTGAATAAGGTTATAAGAAACATGAATCTATAGTAACATATCATATAAAGTAATATGATATGCTAAATGATTACATATGTATTAACATACATACTAGAAAAATCATACAATCAATTTTAGATTGTATTAAGTTGTCACTAGCTAAACATAACTAGTATCATAATTCATAGCTTAACCTATAGTGTTATATTCATAATTAAGAGGAAATAATGCTAAAATTAACATAATATATGAAGGCCAAGGACCATATAGTCCTTATAACCTTATAAAGGAACAAGTGAGACCATGTCTCCCTACTTGCTTGGCTAGTATTTAACATGTTAAAAGTTTATCTCTACCTTTTTATACTACTAAGATGTTTTATACATCTTATACCTTACTTGTTTCCAAAGAAAGGTGTATATATATATATATATATATATATATATATATATATATATATATATATAAAACTCTTCATAACAACATGCTTCAACAAGAGAATAATATCAATCTTAACAAAGGTATATAATAGCATAATAATTATAAACAACTAGAATTTATATAAATTAAAGGTTCACCACTCCTTGTGGTCAAGATAATAATATAGATACAATATTGACTCTAAAAAGTCATAAGTGGAAATTAGAGAACTGATGCCTCAAAAACAAAAACTCTTACATACCCTCACATGGTAAAATAAAACACTGCAACCCAAGTTTCCAATCACTACCTACTTACCAAAATTTTTAAGAGTAGTATCGCAACCTACATCCATAAATAGAAGGAAATATTAACCGCAAAGATGCATCAATTCATCCAATCCTACAAATTTTCTCAACAATAAGTAGAAAACACTATCGCATGAGGATTAAGATCAAATAACATTTTATAAACAAGTTTCCATTTAAGGAAACCACTAAATTAACTTCTCTATAAATATGAATCTTCTCGATAGCTTAAAATGATGTAAGAGGAGAGAGAGAATAACAACTCACCTCTTAGCTAGTTAAGAGAGATGACACTTTATATCAAGTTCACATAGAAAAACTCTTAACACAAAGGAATTCTCAATCAAGACATCTACACTCAACTACAAAGAAATTACCACCACACTAGGTGGTGCCAATCTAGAATGGTCTTATAAGATTTCTCACTCTTAGGATTTGTGTAAGTAAGACACAAAAATAATGCATATATACTTAAATGAGAATCACTTCATGATTTTAAAATAATCACAACATAAAACACAAATGGTGAAGGTGATTTGATTACCAAGAAGATGTAATCATACTTGAGGTGTTTGATCTAAGTGAATAGACTATAGTAGGAATCTCTTATTCACAACTCAAGAACTAAGATATGTACTTACCTACCCAATCACCTTAAATAATCATCACCAAAAAAACACTCAATAAACCAACCCTTTAACAACTCTAAGGTGGTACAAATGTTCTTAGGATACACACTCAATGTACCATACATACATTCACATTTCTCCTTTCTTCTAAAAATAAAGGTACCAAAAATTCTAATGGACTCATTAGGTCCTAGAGTTTGAGCCACAACTCTGATACCACATGTCACAACCCTTCCAATTGTACTTAGAACAATGTAGTATATATATATATATATATATATATATGTATATATATATATATATATGTATATATATATATGTATAAATATATGCATATATATGTGTGTGTGTGTGTGTGTGTGTATATATATATATATATATATATATATATATATATATATATATATTACTTAAAAATCAATCACTCAAAACCACAATAATATAAATAAAATAATATTATTACAAACTTAGAAAAACAAAATTCCAAACTTCATTTTGAATGCAATATAACATATTAGAACTGCACGGAAAATAAATACACTAAGACTCAACCATGACTAGTCCAATAATATAATAACTGATGTTTATATACATCAAAATATTACATTTACATTTTATATTAGGCTTTTAATATTTATAAAATAAATAGATACCAAACTTTCCAAAGCTCGAGCTGAACCAACTCATGTATCCTTGATAATCTCAAGTGTATTATCCAAGTAATTATTATAGTAGGGAGGGAGAGCATCATTTGAGTGCTTTTCCACACCAACTATAGACTAATGATCCCTCATACAATCCCTTATTATGGAATGGACCTCCCTTCACATATAGGTAGATGGTGATAGTGTGGGAATCCATAGTAATAAGCAAGTACCCATGTGTTATATGATTTCTAAGCTAAACATGTAGTGTATCATAGAAAATCCATTCTATTACAAGATATCACACATACATGTAACTCATACTCATGAAATGATAATGTCTCACTAATATAATTTCATATAAATATATAATAAATAATGATCTATATATCTATCAAATTCATACACACCACTAGATCAAGTTGCCCTCATTTGGCATTGTGATGCTAGTAAGCTAATGGAATCCATCTCACTCCTTACTTAGTATCAACAAAGTTAGATTGGTCAAATACCATTTAACCACAATATTCATACACTTTACATCCTAATATCAATCATATCACTACACATGCTAAACATAGGAGTAAGAAAAATATATATTTATTTTGCCAAATGTATGAATTAATCTTACATTATTATCTAATTCATACAAGAAATAATGACTATATTTTTAAATGTATATTCCAACTACCACAATAAATTCCATACAAACTACACCCCATGATAGCCCATAATATCATAGTCTAGTATTTTAAGACATAACTACTATTTTTCCACAATCAGTCATACAAAGTAGCCATAAATACATGGAACCATAAGCTTTTATTCAAGCAAGTATATATAATAAATCAAGTTACACAAACACATAAAATTCTAACCTAACATTCATTACACTCTCAAGGTTGTATGAAAACATACATGATGTCCTATTAACTATCACAAAACATATTATTCTAGTAATAACCAACACACATACATTTAATCAGTCAACATAGGTAAGAGTCTAGACATAACAATAATAGTATGTACTATTCAGGCATAACATACATTTAAATTAAAATATTTTATGATATCTCATACTATCATAGCTCATTGTGCATGGGCACCCTAATCAAACATAAATAAAAAATATTAAACTATAATTATTAATCAAGCAAGTACATGATTAGACCTCCTAGGTATACCCTGGATTATACTACATAATAATAATCAAATGAAAACATAATCTCTAGGCACATATCATAATTCACTATTTTTTTTTAAATGTATAATCACTTTCACATATTAATACTCTCACAAGATATACCACTCACTAGATTCCTTTAATGTAAATAACAATTTGTCAAGCTATTACCAAATTATTAGATAATACATAATTTAATTACACCATAATCTTTCCTTTTGATACATTAATTCTATTTATAGAGATTACTTAATTATGGTTATTAGTCCGATCCCTTGAACACTCTAAGACTCAAAATTAACCATCCCTTTTAGTCATAAGCTTAGGTATATGACCTCACATTCCTAGTGAGGTTATGTATTTATATTGCACACTATTATTAACTCACCAATGCATATCTATTATTAGTGATATATCCATATCATGTGATTTATTTCCCATGCTAAAATGAAAGTAATCCCAAGTCATAAGGCTTATCACAATACAAAGAAAATCCACCAATCTTGTCCAAGTGACATATACTAAAATGCATTATGTATCATAGATAAGTTAGGTAATGAACTAATAACATAACATACCATATACAAGTCAATTAATGAATGATAATTTACATGTAAAACACTCAATTACCACACATATAACTTATGCTTGGATATAATACTATAAACATAAATACAATATCTAACTATTAATAAGGGTCAATTAATATATATTATAAGTTACCTCATGTATTATAAACATAATACTATCCATAGTATAGGATTAATTTCTATAATTACAGTAGTTATAGTAACATAATATACATATGAGTTCATGATTATTGTAATTCATACAAAATTACTTGGGGAAAGTAATGGTTGTTGATGGATTAGTGGCGATTACCTCACAATCCTCATAGTCTTTGAGTTCGGTGGAAATTTTATTTGTGATTTTTTAAGGTTTGAGTGCACTAAAGGGAGATACATTGAAAAGGGAATATAAATCAAAATATTGCCTTATAAATAATTTCAATGACTATGTTGTGATGAAATACCAATAGGTGACAAGCAACTAACTAGGTTCAAATAATGCGACTGAGTATAAATTTTTAAATAAATAGACAAGTGTCCAAAATTAAGATGAAGATCAATGCTTAAAATAAAAATATCCAAAATCTTACCAAAATAAACTTGAGCATGCTCAAATCTACCAAGTGACTAAGCAAAGATCTATATGACCAAGTTTTAAGGCAAGTGATGAAGCCTAAATGCAAATCAAATATTGACACCAATGGCTCAAAGGATAACACCAAGGTTGAGTCATATTATATAACCAAAGGAACATGTGACCCAAAGAAAAATATAATAAGTCAAAGCCAAATATAAATCCCTAGGACTTTACTATAATTGTCAATGATGATGTGAATAAACATGATGGTTAATGACTAAGACAAATATCAATTATTCAAAATTGGTTAGAAAAAAGGAAACTAAAATAAATCCAATGTCAACATTGAATGATATAATTCACTTTATTGTAAACTGCACCAACAAACCAATTAGTCAAACAAATCTATCTAGAATCCTGTATGCCATACTATTATAGTACTAAAATGTAACATGTAACTCAAGATTCACAATGAAAATTAGATGATAGTACAATTCAACTCAAATAATAATGTAGAAATCTGAGGTAAAATAAAGTTTCACCAAACATTCAATCTTGAATTTAAAGAGGAAACATAGTTTCCTTCACACATTTTTTGAATCTTTATTAACCAAAATATCTGGAGCATTCCAACATTGATTATGGAATGTCAATATGTGATAGATCATTTTTAATTCACAATTTCAATTAAGGATTTAAGTATACTCAACCATTACAATATAACAATATATATAGTCATTATTATAAACCATTTCTAAAATTTAATTAATATAACAAATTTTAATTATTCTGCATAGAGTTTTTATTTGGGCTGAGTGTATAGTAGCTTGGTGGTCAATATTAAAACCATTATATAATTTATAGATAATTCCACTCAAATAAATCACCGGTATTTAAATTAAATTGGGTTTCCATTTATCATGACCATGTATATATCAATCTCATAAAATATACTACCCATATCCATTTTCAAACTATATAACACTTAGAAATACAAATTATAGAATTAACCTAGATAATCTTGATTGTCTCTAAAAATGATTCCCTCCTTATCTCAAATACCCTTATTACCAAATCTTCCTCTCCTATTTATTTTTCTCTCTGTGTTTGATGCAGAGCATATACCAAGTTTACTCAATTAACCTTATTTCTAACTCAACTTCCCTTGCATCATATTCTTGGACTAACTCTTCATTCAATGGTTTAATAATTTCACCTTGGTTGTGTACTTGAAAATGATTTACACTTGTTTTTTAGGGTTTTCATTACCCTTTCTTTTCATTTAACAACTTTGTTCACACTTCTCAAGTCCTACTTTCTTCCTTTACTCAATCCTGATCACACTAGGCAAACTCCTAGTATCATGATATAACACTTCTTATTAAATATCCCTTATTAATATTTAATGGTTTAAAATGGTCCTAATCATGCTTATACAAGTTATAATAGGCATCTCTATCCTTTCCCTAATTCACAAACACCTTTCAATGATTCTAGATAACTTTCTTGACAACCTTGCCTTTTTTACTATATTCCTTCTAGCCCTATTTAAGAACTTACTTGATCTACACAAAATTGTACCTTCATTAATTAGTAATCTAACACATGTTTAGGATACCATTTATCCTCTTCTAATTTTTTACAAAATTTCAAGCCCTATCTCACTCTTTAAATCACTTTTCTAAGTACAAATTCCTCTCTATTCACCCCTAATTAGGTCTCCACTATCATTTTGAACCCTGTTACACTTTCAAGAATAAAAAATGGCATGTAAATGTGTACACTGACAAAAAAATCAATTAAATATATTTATGGTTACTTAAACCAATCTAATTATAAAATTTTAGGGTTTTTGACTGATTCATTTCTCCATAGAATGAATTTCTTTGTCAAAACCTTGATTCAGGGTAATTTGTCTCAGTCACACCCTAAGAGGATTCAATCCACTACTGATGACATTTATATGAATTTATAATGACTTTAAGATATCCCTCGGGTCTATCTTTACCTTCTCTTCATTCTCATATAAATATTAAGCTATGAATATTCTCTTGATCTTGTTTTACATCTTCAACTTCACTTAACTGTATTGGTTTCTTAAGCAAAACACAACTTTGTAAGTTTACAGACTACCAATACACCATTTAAATAATTATTAACCTCACTAATAAATTTTCAAGATAAAAAGTATTTTACCTGATGGGTATGAGACATTTACAAGTTATTTTAAAGATTCTTTCATTCACCATGTAAAGGCACTCAACCTATCAACATAGTTTCTTACAGGAAACTGGGGTCTGGTTTCAAAATACCTAATCTTGAAGTGATTATTGATAATTAATTAATATTATAACATATATCAATATTCAATTAAATCTAGGAAGTTCATTATCAACTTGCATGTGTATAAACCACTCAAACTCAGTCAACAAACAATAATATGGTGTTAACCATAATAAAGCCTATGACTATTTCTTTAAACAAGATTCTTTTGTTTCCTATATATTAGATTATTCAAATTCCACAAAAAAGGTATAATTATATTTTAATTTAATATAACCTTTATTAAAGTCATACAAGAATCTACAACTCACTTACAAGAAGCAATCACAATTATAACTCCCTAAACAGGGACTGTTTCTGTATTTTATATAAGGGTTCTATTTCCTTTGTACCTGGGAACAAATTTACTCCACACAAGCATTAGAGAATTATTTCAAATTTAAATATAATTTACTCATTCTTATACATATGCATTGATCAACAAGCAATTCAAACAACAAGATTTACAAAAGACCTTCCACATAGGTCTGATTATTCATTTACACAACATAGTTTTCACAAAAACCTCATCATATCTTCATATCAATCTTATCAAGAATACATTTTATATTATCTCAAATTTTTATTCCTCTAACAACCTTTTACATTCTAATGTAATGACTAACTACTATCTAAAATAGACTAAAAATCTTCCCTATAAAAGTGTATAACTACTTACCAACTTTCCCACATAGAGTCTTGTGGGTTACAATGAAATATTCTTGATTTTAATACAATATTACCTATTTTTCCTTATTACATTAGACTAATGAAATTTATAACCCTCTTACTTTTATAAATACCATTAGACAAGTTAACACATCTACCACCTTTACAAATTTGCATGAAAGTCCTTTTACATGATTTGACAACATTAGAAAATTCAAATAATGATTTTGGATAGAAACACTAGAATTTGAATTTTATGTTCCTTAAGACCATCTAGACATCACCTATAAACTTATAATGACCCCTAAAACCTATAATACCAATGTAAGACCAAAAAAATCAACTATTTTGGGGTCCTTAGGGGACGCCCCTACATCAGTGTCTCTCCAAAAACCTCCCTAACTTCCTTCTTAAATCCTTTTTCTTCCTACTCTATCTCCTATGTTCCTCACATGCCATCAATGGTGGAGACTACTATTATTTATAATATGCATGTTGAATTTGTAATAATTTAACTCTATAGTTAAAATGTATAAGAATAGATAATCAAACTAACAATGAACAAAGTCAACATTAGCTAATACTAAGTAATATATCTAGAATAGGTTCATTATCTAACAATTGTAGCATTTTAATTAGGATAGTACACTTAGGGTTAGCATGAATACTATATTAAAATATAATCACAATGATAATTTCCAAACCTATATTTAAACATTTTAATGATATATCCACTAATTTATTTATTGATTCAACTATAAAAATTAGTCTATTGTATTTGATTATCTTTAAAATATGCATTAAATAACATATATTACTAGTTTACCAAGAATAACATCTCACAGACATAATAATCATAACAATCATATTTGAATCTATCTAAAAACTATAGAATAATGAAATCACTCTATTTAATGCATAAACTAAAATATGATCACTGTAAAACTACTCAATCACTCACAACCATACAATTAGCAAACTAGATCAAACAAAAAAATTTAATAAGTCATTCTACTATGGTGTGTGAGTTTGGGTCATTAGCAGTCCTTCATCATCCCCCAATCATCCCATCTATTCCATCCTCTTTGATGATGCTCTCCTCATCATGTTATGAGGGTAGGATCAATCCTACATCCACCTCACAATAATTAGGTAATTAATCTGAGTCATTATATATATAAACAAATGATGTAAAACTAACAAATATACATCCACAATGTATAAAATAAGAAAGTAAAACTATCACATCATGTATAATAATCAACAATATCATTATCCCATAACAATATATGCCATAAAAATGTCATCACTACATGATACTCTAAATTATGTGCTATCACATTATCATTATGCATATTCAGGAGTAAGGGCTTGAAGCTACTTCAACTACGAAGGTAAAAATTGGGAATTCTCCTGGTCTATTTTGTAAATCCAAAATGGGGGGTGACAAAATTTGAATGGAACCAGTCTCTTGCTGTGAGAACAAAGACAACTCAGTGGTCTAGCACTACTAGAAAGAGGGTGGGATTAGCCCCTACCTAGAGAGGCTTAATGGGTTTGATGAAAACTTGTCTAAATAATTTGTGAGATCTTGGCTAAACTGGTGAGTCACTGTTGGAGGAATTAGCTTTGAGATTTTTGAAAAGGTGATAACTATGGCTATAAGTATGTCCACGCAGGGGATGAAGCTATAATGGAAAACAAAAATCACAGACCTTTCTAGCCAGAAGCTATTTCTGGGAGAAGGAGAAGAACTTGCTCCTTACCAAGGAGGATTTGATTGAGCCAAATTACTTGAGATGTGGGATGGAGTGTGCTTCATCCTCATGAAGTATTTCATGCTGGAGGGATGTTTTACCAGTTTCTATAATTATCATCTCCCCCTTTTAAATCATTTTAGGCATAATGCTCTCATTAGTTTTCCCTTTTATCTACTCTCCTCCCTAAAACATTCTATCCTTAGAATGAGAGTAAAATTGGCAAAAAAACCTGATATGAATCCTATCCCCGTCCATCAAGGCCTCATTTTCTATTTGTATAATTTCCACCATGCCCTTGAGCCATCTAAGACTATTAGAATTGATAGCAAGGAAATTTCTTCTAACCCTTTTGCTAGTGATGTTGTCGAAGATCCCTATCCTTCCCCTATCTCTACCAAAACTAAATAAGTTTCCTTTTCTACTCCTGAGGAGACCCCTGAGACACCCCTAGCTCCTTTGTGAGTATGAAGGGAAAGAAGAGGAAGTTGTATGCTAGTGAAGAGGGTATTGGGGGGACCACTATGGGGACCCATAAAAATTCTTATAGGACCATTGAGGGTCAAGGTAGTAAATCCCATCTATCCACTAAGGTTAGTAAGGAGGGCCTCTCCTCAGGAGTTCGATGGTCAGGGTGGATTACTAGCAAACCTGCTCGCAATGCTAGGCTTATTGAATACTTAGAGAGCACCTCAGAGGAATCCACCTAAGAGGAGGAGAATAAGGAATTGAAAGTTCAAGAAATCTCTAAGGATATTGAAGGTAAGTAGGAGATAACAGAATTTGAGGCTACTAGGGAGGATGTTGCTGACATTGCAGAAAATGCTAACAAAGATGCAAAGATGTATGTGGAGGAAGATGATGAGGAAAATGAAATTGAGATTGGTTTGAAAGCTGAAATTGCTACCCTAAAGGGCCGCATCCAAAAACTAGAGCAAAACTTTACCACTGGGCTCTGGAATTCTATTCTCTTGAACATGTTTATGCTGTAGGACTTGGGTAATACTACTTCTGTTATCAATGTAGAGAACATTGAAAAATTGAATGACCTCATCATATCTATGTTTATGTAAGGAGAGATTTCTCTGTCTCTCATTTTTTCCTATTCTTGTTTTATTATAGTTTGTTGTGTCTGTTGGTACACTGATCGTGTCATTCCTATTGTAAGGCATCATTTATGTTGATTGCCTTCGTGGTTCCTCTACTTCTGTAAGGGTTCGGACCTTGGTTTGCTACCTTATATAATAAAAATTAATATATGACATAAAGATCAAATAAAATCAATAATAATAAACTAATAACCATATTAATCCGTGGATTTATAGGGTGAAATTAGGATTTAACAACATGTAGTTATAATAATTATGTTAGCATAAGGAGTAGTCAGTCCAAGATTATAATAAATGACTCTATGAGTATGTTACACCCATTTGAGAGAAAATAATGAAGAAACATAAGGTTTTAAAGTAAATTAACAAAATTTCATTTTATATACACATAAATATGCATTTCTAAACCTTCATCACATTTGGGAAAGCATATTACAACATCATAAATATATACACCATAGAAATATGAAGCATATAATTTCCTAACCATATAGAGTTGCATGCAATAGAAATCCTATGATTGGTGCACCATCTAATCTTCTTGAAAAAAATAAAAACATATCACAAAAAGGAGAAGAATAAAATAAACTACACAATCTTAGTAGGCTCCAATGCTTTTCATTAAAAAATGTAAGAAGAAACAAGATCGCAGGTGGTGCCACTAACACTTTACAAGATCAAAAAATATTTCTAAATGTTACACACAAAAATCATTGATTATGAAATAAACATATGGTCCTTCATAAGAAAAGTATCCAATCTATATGTGAATTATATGAACACCAACACCATTCAATAGACACCTCAAAATAATGAGAAGTCATCTTCCAAAATAAGTGCATGGTTAATGTTCAACATACACATGCCATTATTGACAATGGTAGCCAAAATAACATAATTATTTTTAAGATATAATTCAATGCCTAGTTATTTTTACTAAAGCACATATTAGACCATACTCTTTGGGTTTGTTACAACAAGCAAAATATATTCACTATCATACAAAAATTAATTTAATTAGTCAAGCCTATGGAAGAAATTGCCACTTTGACATCACAAAACTCAAATTTTAATAAATCTAAACTAAATTGATGGACTATCCATATCAAATACCAAAACAAATTCACCTCCAAATTAAAAAAATCACATTTTTCTCTATAAAAAATGTTTTAAGTCCATGTCTCACATGTAGAATTTCATACTAATCACAGTTCATTTAGAAATTCCTATGAAATTGAGAGAGCATACATTTGAAGCATAAAATTATCACATAAATAAAAAATTGAAAATTTATTACATTATTATGGGGACTTATTTCAAAAATAAAAGGTTATGCCCACATATTATGCAAGATAACATCAAATCAATTTGGTTCTTAGATAGCATCTTTTGAATAGTCTATGGTATTGCAGGTCCATTTGAGAGAATGATGAAGTCTGGTGCTAGATCCAAGTGTTCCTTAGTGAATCTCTTATCTTTGTGTAATCCTGATAGTTATCATGTAAAATATATATGGATCATAGAGTTTGTGTACCTAATATCATGTGTTAAACAAGATAACGATGAAGAATTGGTATTTATTTTCATACATTGATAGCCTCTTATACTAATTATGAGGTACATAATAACTCACTAGGATTGTCCTAAATTCAAGTTACTATTAGGTGCCATTAAATCCTCAATATTTTTTTAATACAACATTAAAAACTAAGGATTAATAATATTAATGGTTGGTTAATCCTTTTAGATGATCAACTTTTGATAAAAATTCATGCACCTTACAAACAACATACTCAGGGTATTTACAAAATCCTTTATCATTTTATACTTAGATGACATCCTAATATTTAGTAATATTTGGAATGATAACATGGAGCATGTGGATTTTGTATCACACCTCCTAGACATATTTCACAAAAACAATTTTTAATCCAACTTAATAAAGTTTAGATTCAATGCCACATAAATCAAGTATTTTGTCTATCTTATCGATAATGTAGGAATTAATGTGGATCTAGAGAAGATATGAGTGATCAAATATTAATAAACTACATGTAATCTCAAAAATATCAAGTGTTTCTTGGAGTTTATTATGGATAAAAGTTTCATTCCATAGGACATGCATGTAATAACATGATTTTACGAGTTTATGCATTGCCTTTATGTCACATTAATCCTAGAAATGTCTTACATTATCAACCCATTTGAGATTGATAACGATGCATTAGACTATGCATTACATAGAATACACACCCTAAATGGACATATGATTTCTTATCACTTTGATACACTCAATGATATGGTTTGAAACTACTCCACCTATGAAAATAAGTTTTATGCCATCATGCAAGTGGTCAAGAAATGGCATAATTAAATCTTGAGCAAGGACAAAAACATTCACTGTGGTCATTTTCTAATTTAATTCTTGCATCCACATATAAATTTGGAGAACATATGACATATTAATTGGATGGAATGCTTGAAATAGTTCTATCTGGTGATTAATCACAAGGGAAAATATAAGAATGCAATATATTTCCTCAACCACCTTATAATTTATATGTTCATCACTTAACACACATGGCCATAAATTATATGTTTGGTAATATTTTTACTTAGTAGACCATGATTCTATGTAGGCCTATACCACCCTTTCATATAGTGAATGATTTCATGATTTCACACATGTTTGATAATATTCTCTATAATCTTGGTAATATTTGTATTCTTGATGACACATATTTACAAATACCCATTTGGTAGGCATACTACACGAAGACAATTTATAATTACCTAAACATTATATTGTGATAAAAACAATTATGCTAGTCTCACATGCACAAATATTTAGTTTTACACATTAATTACTACATTATTTGTTGCATTACCAAGCCTAAAAACATGAAATTATGAATTTATACACATTTGTCAATTCTATCTAGGCCTTCGAAATCTATCAACATGGATTTCATGATTTAACTACTTGTGAAAAATAAATAGAATGGATTTTTGTTCATTTTAGTAGATGGGGTTTCAAATATGGCTATAATATTTTCTTTTAACAAGAGAATCAACATGTAAGATACCATACATGAAATATTAAATCATGTTTGAGCTCACTTGTGACTACCAACATCCAATGTGTCTAATTGCAACCAAATTTTTTTTAATCAATTTTTGCATGCATTGTGGGAGATGGTAGATAAAAATTTGACCAGTTTACAACATTTCATCCTCAAATAGATGGAAAAACATGAGTTTCCAATCACATAATATTTCATATGTATAAAAATTCACATGTATATATATGGGATCAAAAAAAATTCTACATTCAACATGCCTATATTAAAGATCTTAATAGTTCCATGGGACATATTATATTTTAGACATGTCTTTCATTCTAACTAGTGGCACCTATAGACATATCATATTGTGTTTCATTTGACATGGAGTAGTGTACATAGGAAAAATAAGTGCACAAAGAGTAGGAAAATTTTCAACACATTTAACATGTTCACTAGATACTCTTATGATAACAACAAAATTACAAAGAATGACATGACATAAATTTACACCTCATGAGTTTATGGTGGGTGATAAGGTTTGGTTGTGTCTCTAAAAGTAACACTTCAAGGCTTATCATAGGAATATTAATCCTATGTGTTAACATATTTACACCATACTACACACATTTGGAAATGACATATTTGATTTTGATTTGCCACAATACTTGGGTCTTCATCTAGTAATTAATGCATAACTTTTGAAGCCATATTTTATGAATTTACTTAATCTAGACACAACTCAATATTATTTATATTTGGATCCTAGACACTTGAAAATAACACCAAATGATCAGATTGTTTAAATCACAATAATATGCATTGATAAAGGCATACATTAGCTATTTAGAGTGGTCAAGGTTGTACAATACATAGACCAGGATAAGTGGTAAAACATTTAGCAACTTCAAGTTCAATCTTTGAAACTAATTAAAGAAATAATTGGGGCCATCACTCCTCAAGTGGATAATGTTTTAATCACATCCATACTAATCCACGCCCTTATTTTAAGTGTTATATGAACTGTGTAACCTAAATAATTATGCAATAAATTATGGCATCTATGGAGACTCTATACATTATTGTGCATCACACAACATCAATAGACATATTGTGTAACCTTATTACTATAGGTACCTTTATAACTTAGTGTTCACATGAAAACTCTACACCAATTCATGTCATATTAGGTGGAACTTATAGATCTCTCAAAATTTTAGATCACCTATGAGCATATCATTTTACAAGAAGTATAACCATCACACCTACTAGAAGATGAATCATCAGACATTATAGAAGTTGAAACATTTCATAACTACTATCTTTTGTAACTAGTTTCCTCTAATTATATATTATAATTCATTGATCCCCAAGGCATAACATGCTTCAATTATCCAATATTGAATGGTTATATGTTCACACTATTGTCTAGGATAATGAGTAAGGAAGTGTTTCCTCCATTCTGATCATGGGAGTTTTCATTCTAAATATTTCAAATTGTACACATATGTAACATACCCTATTATATTTAATTAAATATTATTCTAATAATCACATGAATTTAAATGTTTATTATTATTATTATTATTATTATTATTATTATTATTATTATTATTATTATTATTATTATTATTATTATTATTATTATTATTATTATTATTATTATTATTATTATTATTATTATTATTATTAGTATTAGTATTAGTATTATTATTATTATTATTATTAGTTATTGGGTTATCCTTTGTGATACCATCCTGGGATCCATGGTGAAAATTAGTAGGTATTTAACCATCAATAATGAATGTATGTTTTAGATTTGGGTCATAGTTCAATGGTGTGTTGATCTCTAACATTAATTTTTTAAGTTTTTTTTTCTCCTTTGTTAGAACCCATTTAGGTTTTGGACATGTATCTATATTTTTTATCTTATTGGTGAGGTGTATCCATATAGACTCTACAACATTATTGAATATAACCATTATATCTAAGAGATGGGATATTATAAAATGTTCTCAATATGATATAATATATAATAGATAAATTTTCTCATCTAATCAAGAATCAAAATAATTTTTCCATCATGTGTTTTAGTTTCCTTGGTTTTGTAACATTATAACCAGTTTGTAGGTGTCAAAATAAATACAAATTGTAAATTTTAATGTTGTTTATTATATAACTTGCTCTTTTTATAAGGACATAATTCATGGTCCATTTAAAATAACCTTATATGAACTTCACATTAATATACTAAGAGTACTTAGTGCTAACAATTTGGTTAGAGTTGTAATAACCCCACTGAGTTTTACTAGAATAGAGTAATTTTATGAGTGTCAATTACTCTGATTGGTTCTACCATGACCACCCCAGGATCTAGAACCTATAAATCATTCCAATATAACACATGTGAAGGATCATCTATATAATTTTTAAGATAAGACACATGGAAGACATTATGCAAAAGGGATAAAACTAGTGGAAATGTAAGACAATGTGATACACAATTGACCACTTCCAAAACCTTAAAGGATCCCACATATATCAGTGAATGTTTCATTAACTTCTCAGATTTAATTGAGATTTTCTAAGTCTTAACCTATGAAAACACTTTATCACCTATTGAAAATTGCCTATCTATTATTTTCAAATTAACATAACTTTTCTATCTATCATTGGCCTTAGCCAACCTATGCCTGATTATCCTAACTTGCTCTTCCATTTATGAAATCATCTCAGGTCCAAAGATTACCCTTATTTCAACCTATCCCAACTGATTGGTGTTCTACACCTTCTTCCATACAATGCCTCAAATGGATCTATCTTCAAACTTGATTGGTATGAGTTATTGTAAGAAAAATCAACAAATAAAAGGTAATATTACCACTTGTATTGCTGATCCATGAAATACATATGAAGGAGATCTTCTAAAAACTAATTAACTCACTCTATCAATCCATCAATCTATGTGTGATATGCAGTGATGAAGTTTAGCTATGTACCCAAAGTTGAATTTAGAGTCAACCAAAATATATAAGTCATCCTCAAATTTTGATCTAAAATAATTTTCTTTATAAAACGATACAACTAATACACTTATTTTATAAATCTCTTCATAATAATAGGTGCATAATCAGTCAAGTTGCTTGGTACAAAGTGAGCTACCTTGGTTAGTTTGTCAATTACTACCAAGATCATGTCATGCCTATTCTATGATAATGGTAAACCTTAGACAAAGTCTATATTGATCACCTACCACTTCCATTCTGATATGTCATGTGGATACAACAATCTATCCAGATGCACATGTTTAGATTTCACATGCTAACATTCTAGATAATGAGACACATAATATGATGCATCTCTCTTTATTCATTTCCAAAAATAAAGTGGTCTAAGCTCATCCATAATCTTGGTTACTCCTATATGTCTTGAATATGGGGCATTATGTATTTATTTTAGCACTGTGCTCGTTAGAGTCTCTCTATCTAGTACATGCATCCTATCATTTTGCCATAAAATACCATCATTCTCTATTTTAAATCCTTTATACTTAAGATTTTGAGCGTTCTCAAAAAATGCTTTCCTGACCTAATCATAGAATTCATTTTATATCAATAATTTGATCACTTGATCCTTGAAAGTACTCTTAACAGTATTTAGGACTGCTATGTACCTCCTACAGCTTAGGGCATCAACTACTCTATTTTATTTGCCTTTGATATAGTTAATATAAAAATCATAATTAGATAAGAACTATAACCATCATCTTTGATGAACATTTATATTCGGTTGGGTGAAGATGTACTTGAGTCTCAAGTTATCAGTCTTGAGCTCAAATGATTTTCCTAATAAATAATACCTCCAAACTTGTAAAGCATGCACAATTTCCACAAGTTCTAGGTGATGAGGGGAAGCATAATTCACCTCATAAGGTTTCATTTTCCTATATTCATAGGCTACCATTTTACCATCCTGCATAATAAATCCTCCAAGTCCATCCCCAGATGCATCGATGATCACTGAGAATGGACCATTAAGATCATGAAATTTTAGCATTGGTGCTGAAGTAAGCCTTTTTGTAGTTCTTGAAAGGCTACCTCACAATTATTTGACTAAATGAAACTTTGATTCTTCCAATACAAAGAAGTAATCAAATTAGCTATCTTAAAAAAAATTGGAATGAATTTTCTATAATAACCTACCAATCCCATGAAACTTCTTACATCATGCACATTATTTGGTGACAACCACTCCATAATATCTCTTATCTTTGTTGGATCTACTAAAATATTATCTGTAGAGATAATATGTCATAGATATTGAACTTTCTCTTTGAAAAATGCACACTTAGATAAATTACTATACAAATTATGTTTTTGCAAATGTTATAAATCCAACTCTAGATGTTGAAGATGCTCTTACTCATCCTTAAAATATATGAACAAACCAAAAAAAGAGATCCAGATAATATCTAAACAAATTGTTCATGATATTCATAAATGCTATAGGAGAATTTATCAACCTAAAAGGTAACACTGTAAACTCATAGTGCCCATATTGAGTTCTAAATGTTATTATTGGGATATCCTCATCTCTGATCCTTAGTTAATGATACCCTAATGTAAGATCAATCTTAGAAAATAATATTTCCCCTTGTATTTGATTGAAAATATCATCAATATGAGGTAGTAGATATTTTTTCTTGATTATCACCTTATTCAACATTCTATAATCAATACACAAGCAAAAAGTACAATACTTCTTGATAAAGACTACTGGTGCACCCCATGGTGACACACTTGGTTGAATCAAACCTTTTGATAATAAATCTTAAATTTGAGCCTTCAACTCAACCAATTCAATGGTTATCATCCTGTATGATGCCTTAGATTATAGTTTCAATCCAAATATGATATCAATTGATAAAACAAACTCATGTTTGGGTAGAAATCCTATAACTTCCTCAAGAAACACATCATGAAAATTATTAAGAAAATTATAATCTTCAATGGATGGTTCCTTAGATTCTTCCATATCATTTATCTTAACAATAAATGCTTGACACTCTTTCCTCTAAGCCTTCTTGAGATGCATTATAGAAATATGCCTAAGCTTCATCTCTCTTTTCTCACCCTAAATTTGTGTCTAATTTACAAAATCATCTTAACACTCAACCTTATTCAGATAGCAATAAACCTTGGCTTTATGATTTTCAAGCCAATTGACTCCTAGGATCACATCATATGGCCCTAGCAATGCTTCATAAATATCCACTACTATTGTGAATTTAGGCAACCTGATCTTAGCTTCAACTAAACACTTGTCAAATTTGACCTTTGAATCATTTCCATACTATACTGATCACACATTTACCAAAACTTCAGCTTTATAGACAACTTATTAAGAATTCTAGGATCAATAAAACATTCTATAATCCTCATGTCAATCAAAATAAAAACTAGATGATCAAATAAAATAACCAACAATTTTATGGCTAAAACTTAGAATTTGTCTTGATGATTATCAACTACTGCATGAATTTGGTACTAAAAATTTCCTTATTACACTGCAGAACCCTTATTCTTTGACTTATCATGGGTACACTCAGAAGAAAAATGGTCACCTCCACAAATGAATCAACCTCTAGGTGGTCCTTTCCTATCATACTATTGGTTTCCCTTAAAACCACCCTTGAAACCATTTCCAAGTTTCCTATTACCTGTGCCACTATTGAATCTATCATTTTGGTTCTTGAACTGGCTCTTGGATTCTCCACTCTTTTGATTCAAATTATTCTTTTTGAAAGTTAGTTTAGAACTTCCAAACTTTTTTTTGAACTTATCTCTGACTTGAGTATAGATTTCAACATCTACTCTTGTACCTTATCAAAGACTTGATCCATGGTAGATGGCCCATGTACATCTAACTCACCACTAATTTGGGGTTTTAATCTCATGATGAACTTCCTAATTATGAACCTCTCATCTACCTAATACTGAGGTGCATACTTCAAAATCTTGGTGAAATGCTCCTAGTATTCATTCACTGATAGGTCTCCTTACTTAAGATTCTAAAAATTTGTAAGAATTTTATCAGAGTACAACTATGGAATCCACCATGATCTAAACAATGTCATGAGCTAATCCCAAGTGGTGGTGGTAGAGTTGAGAGTTATTTCTAACTTTTTGTTGGTCCACCATGTAGCTGCTTCACCAACCAACTGGTAAGCTCCCCAAATTGATTTAGTGACTTAAAATTAGTTTAAAATATCAAAATTCTTCTCCATATTTGTATGCCATGCTTTATCTTTGTCTCCCAAAATGGTTCCATTGAACTTGGGTGGATTCACTTTTTTCATATTCCTAGCCAATTATATAACTACATGAGCTCTCGTGTCCTAAGGTACTTCTTCATGCCTTTGCTCTTGAGGAATTTCTTGCTTATCAGGATGTTATTTAGGTATATCCTGATGGGATTCCTCTTCATATCCATGAAATTCCTACTTTAAGTATACAATTCAATCCCTATTTTCATTCATGGCTAAGAGAATCTAATCCAACTTTGCTTCTTGCTTAGTAGCAAATATATTAGGATCAAATGGAGGGTTATTAGTATTGGCATTCAAAGGACCCTCACCAAATGCTTTACCTTGCACCATTCTCCTTCCTGATAAAAATAATGATAAGAAAACATTAATGGACTCATTAAGTCCTAGAATTTGAGCCTCAATGTTGATACCATAATGCAACAACCCCACTAAGTTTTATTAAAATAGAGTATTTTTTTAAAAATTAATTACACATATTCAAACATCATACTTCACCATGACAAATCTAATTAGTGATCCAAATTAAATACATTAAATAAGTTAACCATAAATAGACATGTAGCAATCCATTTAGCTATTGATCACCATGGTAATAATTAAGAAAAACAAGTACAATACTAATTTACTTAATTAAGCTACATTTATTCCAAAAGGTAATTACATAATTTTATCCTTGTTTGATAAAATATTGAAACCACTATTGTCAATGTATAGATAAATAAATAATATAGTTTTAGCAAGAATAGTGTCATAATAATAAATAAAATACAAGATACAAAGATCCATGGATCATGAGTCTCAACGATCTCAAGTATCCTTTGGTAATATCAAGTGTAGTCTCCAATGAATTACTATTGTTGGAAGGGAGAGCATTATTTGAGCACTTTTCCACACCAACCAAAGACCATCTCTCCCCTGCACACTCTCCTAACTAGGGAATGGACCTCCCTTCATGGATGGGTAAATAGTGACAGTGTGGAAATCTAGAGAGACAAGATAATACTCATGTGTTGTAAGATAACTAATACATGATGTGTACCATAAAGAAAATTTGTTCTAACATGATATCACACAAACATGTAAACTGTATCAAACACATGAAATGATAATGTTTAACTAAAACATTACTTTGGAAAAAAATTTAAATAGTTATTAATCCATAAGATCAGTCAAATTCATACACACCACTTGATTAGATTACACCTTGCTTGCATTGATGGTGTTAATTAATCTAGTGAAGTCCATCTCACTACTTATTTAGTTCCATAAATTCAAGATTTGGTTAAATATAACATAATTAAAGAACCAATAGGTTCAATCTGATTATTTACTATTAACAAACATTAAATATGCTAAGTATATAAATAATAAAATATGCACATTATTTATTACATAAATAATAAATATAAATAAGTATAGTCCTTAATTGAACATACAATATAGATATATTTCATACTTAGTCTAAATTTTACCAAAACTCAAAAGTAACTCTAATGTAGTACCATTTATGACAAACAAAATTTATCATAGTTTATTTCCTTGTACATATTTCTCAAATAACAACAATCTAGTCATTAATAATTTCTAGGATTAAATATCTTATATGTAAGGCCTTAACTATATATGTAATGAGTTGTATGCATATAATTATGGTATAATACATCATAGATTTATAACTCAATTAATAGTCATAAATATATAACATATTCTTAGACACACATCTCATTCATACAAATATATACTATATATGTGTATATGTACACATATAATTCATACAAATATATACCATATATATGTATCTATACACATGTTATCCTTTGACATTAGACATATATTAAAAATATTGTACAATCATAATCTAATAGTGTATCCATTATGCTCTAAGTATTCAACTACCATACATATCCTTAGAGTATAATGTATACTACAGTTATACATTCTAACTACTATTTTTCATTATGAACTTCATATAGCTCAAAATAAAACCAATATAAGTTCTTCAAATACCTATTCTATAAATTACATAACAAAATTAGATAAAAATATTTCTATTCACATGAACCCTGTTCTTTTTTCCCTTATACTAACTTACAAGACATAATCCATTATCAATGGAAACTATTCAAAATCCATTTACCCTCATTCACCCATAAATATGGGTTTATTTAAAATAGGTATACCCTTTCATTTTGACAAATAAAGTTACTAATTTAATTATCAACTTAGATTTATGATAACCATGTAACAAACAAATCAAATACATAGAAAAACATAATAATTACCTTCAAATACTCTATGCACATTCAACTTCATATTTTTATCTTAAAATAAATATCTCATGCATAGTTTAAGGTTTGACTCAATTGACTAATTTTATGAAATGTATTAAATACACTAAAGGATCCTTATAACATGTTATAGGTTTTCAAATATAAAAAGCTTGAATTGATCTCCCAAATTCACATATACATTATACAATCGTATATAATGATCTGTATACATGTGTATGTATAAAAATCAATATTGATATATCCATCTTGTCAAAATATCGATGATATGAATTTAAATCCCAATTCCCTATATGGGTATAACAGTCTCACACAATAAAAGGATTATATATAAATATGAAACTTAAAGTTTATATGGAACATAGCCACACACATAAATTACCCTAGGATGGTATGATTTTAACACCCATTACATAACTTACACTGACTTATTTATACTATCATAGCATTTCTAAAACACATTCACAACTCATTTTGTATAAACTCAGGGTTTTGGATATACACAAACCATTTTATGATCTTAGGGTTTACACAACACATATACATAATCCATTATATATATACTTAAAATTTTGATTGTAATAATCATAATTTCATGGCTTTATCTTTAAATTAATCATAACAAAATTAAATCCTATTCCACCCATAATAACTTCACACAGTCCTAACCATCAAATTTTATAGATTTTAGGGATAAAGATTTAGTTTTGTGGATGGTCGACCCATCCACAAGACTGAATATTTATCTAAAAATATAAATATCAAGGAAATCAGCCCAAAACATTTATAAGACAAACATACATAGAACTTATTTTTCTCAAACAACCAAGAAATGGAATTACATCACAAAAATTAGTATAGCTTCCAACTTTGTAATTTTATCCCTAGAATAATTCTCCATTCCTTCACTCTACTCACCATTTCTCCTCCTTGTCATTTTGTGCCTTCTTATTACTCCCTTCTTCCTCCTTATTTTCATGCCTTCTCGGCCAAAATTTCTCACTCATTCAGTACATGTAACTAAACTAACAATATTCATAATTTGCCATTATTTTCACCATGCAAAAACCTCATTATCTAAAAATTGGTTTGATAAATATTTGTTAACTCAAGTTAGATCCAAACAAAAATCCCTAATTATCTTGAGTGTTTCTAAAACAACTAATCAATTGTTATTTTAATCCTTAAATATTTACATGTTTATTGACTTAATATTTTCTCGTGTATCCACTTTACTAAAGTCCATTACCACTATTATTTCAAATGATGTCGATAAACTAACAAGTCTACAAAATCATAAGACTAATACCAATGCATTTGACCCTATAACTAAGTTTAGATCCATAGGATTTCAACAATAACTATTGACATAACTTAATAAGGGTTATAAAAATTATGACTAGAAATGACAATGTGACAAGTATTAAAATCAAAGTAATAGACTATAATACATTATAACCTTAATCAAACACAATGATGTTGTGGTTAACATTACCTTTACATAGGTTATTCCTAATGCCTTAGACTACCTCTTATACATATTGAATCGAAATCAAAATAATGATTTTAATCAAATATCATTTAAGCTAGCTAATGAATTAAGACATTTGGAAGACATTTGAATATATCCATAGATAACAATAAGTACATCATAATAAGCATCAAATGACATATTCATAGAACAACATTACCTATGTACTAAAATCATAAGTGAAATCATGTAATCATATTAACATAAATATAAAATTGTAACAAGATCATAACATAAGTTTACTAGCAATCATATAAATGTAGATAACACAAAAGACATACTAAAACTATCACAAAACATGGTATTCTAATGTGGTGTGTGCATAGGTATCTAACTTCTATCCTTTCATCCTCCAACATCTCCATCTACGCCACTCTCTTTGATGATGATCTCCCTCCATCACACTCTGAGAGATGGATCTATCCTACATCTAAATCATGACAAAGAGGGTAGTTAACCCATAACATCATCATATATCCATAAAATACTATTATATAAACTAATAACATGATCATAATATATAGAATATATAATTACAACTAGCTCATAGAAATTTAATTATATAATCTAAGCAACATGTTACTATCCCATAAACAACATATGACATAAAGAATAATTAAATAGTAATCAATCAACTAACAATCATAAGAATCCATAGATTAAACATGCTATTTAGCTTAGAGAGAAATCAAGATGTAACAAGAGTTGAGTCAGAAATCAATGTTTCTAGGTGTGCTTTACTCCAAAAATTTCAATATTTTATATTGATGTTGGAGACACAAATTTGACTCAAAATTGATGCCATTAAAGATTTGCAGTAGAATCAATATTATGCTAGGTTTGTTCCACCAATAAATTCACCTATTTTAGGTCCATCCCTAATACAATAAAATGAATTGACATAATTTTGGCATTAATCAATTACAAAAAAAAAATAAAATAATAATAATATAATTATTTATCATTAAAAATAATTATATTATTTTTTAATATTATTTACACACACACACACACACACACACACACACACCTATATATATGATGCATTTAAACATTTAGAAATTATATTTGTAATTTTTTTCGGAAACTTTGACACAATTATATCTAAATGCATCACCTAAAATAATAATAATAATAACAATAATAATAATATTATTATTATTATTATTATTATTATGCATTTAAACATTTAGAAATCAAATTTGTAAAATATTTGAAAAACTTTGACACAATTATATCTAAAAGCATCATCTGTAATAATAACACCCCACCCCCACCTCCACACACAAAATATATATAAAAATAATATATAAAATACTATTTTGGATGAGAAAGTAATTAATTTCTCATCTATAAAAGTAAAATGCTAGAGGGAGTGAAATTAATATAATCACTCTTCCAAGATAAAAACAAAATTTTCATAAATCCTAGTCATTGTCCTCCTCATCTTGTATCAGAATGTATCAAGGTTATATGTATATAATAATGCATCATCTATATATATATATATATATATATATATATATATATATATATATATATATATATATATATATATATATATCCTCATTGAAATAATCAATGTAAATGAGACCCCCCTCAATATAATCATGAATATCAAGAACCTCAACTAGGATCTACACCTATAAATATATAATTTAATTATTATATAAGTGTTTTAGGTTATGATTTACATATTTAATTGATAATAAGGTTAAGGGGGTTGTGTGTCCCCAAGTATTTTATCCTTTTGCAACTACCTCTTAATGAATTTATAAAATTTAATATTAATGGTGTAGGTAAATGGAGGTCAGGTCTACCTAGTGGTGGAGGTATGTTTTAAGATGTGAAAGGTCAACTTATTTAGATATTTTAAATTAACATAGGGATTGATGTACAAATAAAAAATAAAAAGATACTACAATGCTTAAAGGTAATGATAAGCATTAATTATAAACTAGAAAAAATTGATTTTCGAAGGTGATTCAAAAACTATGAAAATTATGAGTGAAGGATTTTAAAAGGGAATTATGAGATTTTGGCATTTAAAAATGATTGTTGATGAGGCACCTTTAATAATTAAAAATATATAATAATTTTCATAGTACACATCAATATGGACATTGATAATTTTTTGGATAGGGATACAAATATGTGTGTTAATTTATTCTCAACCATTAGGGTTCCTCACCAATTTTGGGTTTCAAATATTACTGATGAGTTAGGAAAATTATTGGAGGTATGCTAAAGGATGTTTATCATACTATTAATTATCTAGATTAAAATGGGGTGATAAATATAGTGTGAGATTGGAACTCATTAATGACATGATTAGGCACCTTAGTAAGGTTGGCTTAAAAATACTGAATTTGAATGCCTTATTAAGTGATGGGGATCCATTAGTATCCCCAAAGCATATGAGGGAAGTTGACATTGAGAGGCATGGTGGTGGTGGAATTTGGGTTTATTATGGAGTAAGGGAGATATGATGGATGTTAGGATTTCCATTTAATGCTTAAAATAACATTCCATCTTCACTTTAGAGTACAACACATGTGGTAGAAGAAATTGGAAAGGTATATAAGAAGGAAGACATGAAAATCAAGAAAAGAAAACAAAAATTTACAAATGAAGTGGTAAGTGAATTTTTATATGTGTTTCTAGATAAGGAAATTAAAGAATCATATTAGTAATTTTGGTTAGATAGAGTATATATTGTAGTAAAGGAATTAGATGATTTCAATGTCAATGAAATTAGTAATCATATGAATAAAATCCTAGTTTACCCTAAGCAATAAATTGGTAGAAGAAATTATTTTATATGGCCCAAATTGTAATCAATACCAATGTAATGTCAAATGCTTTTGAGAATTTTATTTTGCATGAAGACCATATAGTTATGGAGAAAATAATGTTTGATACCTAAGGTGAATCCTAATTCCATAAACATAGCATATTAGATGTCATAAGGGATATAATGTAGGGATAAAATTAATTGATGGAGAAGATCCTAATGTAGTTATTCATGGAGGCCATTATGGAGATATTTATATATTTCTATCACTCATCTAGTGAGGAATAATGTACTCAACCTTATGGATGCCCCCACCCTATATTACCCTATGAGGTGAAGGATGATGAATTCATGATCATCGAATGTGTTCAAGTTTGTCATTCATTTCGGTAATAATTTATTAAGAAAGATAAGGAATAGTTTTTGTTTATATAACTATTTTGGAAGTGGGCCAATGTAATTTTCCCAAGCCAATTTTTCAAACTAAGGAAAAATGTGATACTAATACCTATTTTAGACCTCTATTTATATTACCAAAAATCTGATTTTTTTGTTAAATATGGTTTTATTATTTATTCCATTATTTGGGATTGAGGGGATGTGATTAAGGTAGGTGTGGAAGCAAAGAGGGGTTTAAAGAAAAGAAGAAAAAATATTGTGTTTATCATTTCTCTATTATGTTCCAATTTATTTTGGAAAATTATAACATGATTATGTGTAATTCCTTTTTATTGAGGTGTTAATCTTGGTAAATTGTGTGAGACTAAACTATTTAGGATTGAAAATTGTGAAGAAAATCAATGTATTGAATCTTATCTAATTAAACTAATAAAAATAATATGGATCAAACTATGGTTGATTATTATATTTTACATATGCTAATAATAAATGCATGTGGATTCAAATACTTTGAGTCTCAAGTGGGGATTAAAAGTGTTCATATGAGTTTTATTGAATTATATAGAAAAAAGAATTGCTATTTTATGATATATATGATGTGTTAGAAGCATATGTATTATGCACAATTGTATTTATTTCGATAAGTTGTTAGGTTGTGGAGCTAAAAGCTTCACTGATGCAAACATGGAGGAGGTTGTTGAGAGGTTGCTGAGTTGCAGAGCAACTGGCATCGGTCTGATCAACCAACGTCAGTCATATCTAGTGCAGAGCAAACCAACATCAGTTAGGGATTGGCCGATGTCAGTCATCTCTAGCCAGACAGGGATCGACATTGGTCACCTGTGTGGTTTTATAACTGTCGATTGCACGAACAGTTTGTTAATGAACCGGTTGTTTGCATGTTGAAAGGCTAATTTTAGTCTCAAAGCTATAGATCTAATTATTGTAATTAGATGTCTAATTATTGTTTGCATGAGATCTATATAATAGACTCATGGGCTGTATTGTAATTTGTGCTAGTTGAGTGAGAGCAAGGTTAGCTCCTTCAGAGTGAAGAGAGCAAGGTGTGTTCCTCTTAGTGCCACAGTGCCAAGTGTGTATGATCAGGGAGATCTACAGGTTGTTGTAAGGTTTGGATGAAGATCCACATGGGTGTTGGTTTGGATAATTAAAAGGGTTCTTCATGTGTGTAGGATTTTGGTCAGCAGGTGTGCAAGGCCACATTTGGAGATCTACATGTGTAAGTAAGATCATTGATTTACAGGTGTGTGTGTGTGTGTGAGGTCAAAGGAGGTTTGTGGGGTAGCAAGATCAAAGGTGACAGCAACACAATAGGTAGCAAGATTAGGGGAGATCTACTTGGAGTATGTTAAGTACTTAGAGTGCATGGAGCACTTGTGGAGTGCGTGGAGCACTTGTGTACTGGCAGTAGTGATACTGATTGGTGGTACTGGCAGTAGTGATACTGACTGGTTGGAGGTGAACACCAACTCTGTGTTTGATTTGTGTGTTGGGACCGTAAGAGAGAGAGTGAGCTCTTGAAGATATTTACTTTTTATGCCCTAGAGGTGTGGGAGCCCTAGAGGTGTGTAAGGAAGAAGATTATGGAAATCTTCTTTGTTGTATTTCCTTCTAGAAGAGTATTAATACAATTGGGTATTGTCTCTCATATTCTGTGTTATTTTCAAATTCTAGTTACTTGTGCATTCTGGTTAAATTCTATGTTTAGTTGCTTATACAAAGGTAATCAATTGTGCTTCTGGGTCCTAACATAAGCCTTTTACATGAATAAGATATAAATTATTAAAAAAAATTGAGTCAATATGGTTGATAACAATCTGCTTGCTTGATGATTATTTGGATGTTGGAAATATGAATCCTTCCAAGTCTTGAAACTTGGTATATATATCAAATTTGAGATACAATGGGATATATATATGTATTTTGTACCCTATATGTTGGGAGGGTTATCTGTACTCCATATAGGGGTGGGAATCTTCTTATAATGTTGTATGCTCGTATACATTTGATGAATCTACCACATTTTGACATAAGACCTTGAAATACATATTGAGAGTAGTATATCCTTAGTTTAGAGGATCTATTAATGGTCATATACACATATGTGGTTTTTGGTGAATCAAGGAAATTTAATTTTCTACATGAAGTCACATAGTCATTGAGGAAAAGGTGGACACCTATTTTACAAGTACACTTCCTAGCTAATGATGAGTTAGGCCCATATTTGTGGTGATTTTTCTTCCATATATTTTGGAATGAAAATGAGTCCTTAATTTTAAAAATTATTGTGCCTTGCGTTAGTAAATTATAGTGCTTAAATGCTTTTTCCCTGGCCTATGGACCTCTCTCTAGGTAATTTAGAAAAAAACATAATCTACATAGGTTAATTACAATTGTAAATTATATTAGGTAGACCCAACTAGTTTTATCTATAATAAAATAATAAATTTATTACAATAACATATCCCTATAATGGCTCACTCATTAAATTATTTTGTGTCCCATCCTATGGCTTTTAGGTGTTTTTTCACTTAATCTATGGCTTTGTAGTCATTGTCCTTTTCTTAGAATAAAATGTATATCATAAAATGTTTTGTAATATTTTTTCTAAAATAACTCATAAACCTTACATAATTGTGTAAAATAAGCTAAAAAACCCATTTACACTCATTTTCCAAAAGAGGCAAGTGCTTGAGATCCCCTTGCTCTCTATTTTTTAGCCCTGTCTTGGTTAGTCTTCAATACTACATTAATTATAATAATTCCAAACATATAATTAGTTAAATATAAATCATGCACAAATTTTAACATCTCATTAATTTTTGTAACTAACCCAAAATAATATTTACACAAAATTCAAGCCAATCATTTCACATATTTAAAAAAGGTTTTATTTTTACATCGAGAGGTCAAATCCTTCTCATCTTTGCATATATTTTCCTTGATATTCTACTTGAAAAATACAAATAAAAAAAACTAAAAGTCTATAAAATAATAAAATAGGTATTAACATGTATTTATGTGGCCTTACCCTCATATGCCTTCTCATCCTCTGTAGTGCAATTTATACATATTTTTCAATTATATTTTTGTTATAATGGGCATTGCCAAAATTATGTTCAATTCCTTTGGTGAGCCATAATCTATGCTTAGTTGACAACTTTTTATATTCAAGGTTGTAATTTTCATAAAATATTTTTTGCTCAAGAAATTAATTTTATATTTAAGTACCTAAAATACAAAAAAAATGGCAAATATATTGCAAATAAATTGAAAAATTTAAAAACAATAAATTGAAACCTTAAATCACATGAACTAAAAAACTTAAATAATAAAAAGTGAGAAAAATAAAAAAACTTAAATAACATAAATTCAAAAATTCACTTCCCCTAAACATGTTGAAATATTTTCATAGTTTCATTTACATATAACCTCGCTTGAAGAGAACCAAGCACTTGGTGTTTACACTTAAACAAAAGGGTCAATCATTATCAAATTGGTGGGTCTTGTTTTTTGTCCACCATATATCCACATGGTGTAAATCATCAAGCCTAGAATGGGGGACCTCATACCATGTCAGATCATGATGAACATGCTAAGGAAAACAAGGACTTGACTTATTATGAAACTCAATGTAGGATAATCATGAGACATGGATGGCATGGACTGGAATTATCAAACAACTTTAAGTGCCACAATGAAATGATACTAAGTAATTTTAAATATAAAAGTGGTAAGGAATGATCACACCTATTTTTTGTTCTAGAAATCCGATATTTTAGATGGACTATGTAGACTATGTGTAACATAACATTAAAATCTTGAAACTGTGAAATGATCTAGGATAAAGCCATTCACTATGATAGATCAATTACTATGCTAATATTTCTAGCACATACCTATAAGGCCATGATTGTTTTACTATGGTTGGGTTTATCCTTATATGGTCAGGTGTGTCATACTCGTGTTTCAAAGTCTATTATTTATATCACATATGCATTATCACCTTATTTACTTTAATGTTCCTTCAATTCATAAACATGTTGGGTAGAATGTGTATAATATTTGAATATCCTCCTTGACATATCTTGACACTCTAAAACAAAATAAATAGTTATGGAGTCAAACAAATGCTAAAGCAAGGTTGTAAACTATGTATCTTGAATGAACATAATCAAACCTCCATGTAGTTATGTGAGTGTGTGGATGGATAGCTTAAGTAATGATTTGTGAACATACTCTTCCCTAGAAGTGATGACTAAGATACATAAAATCTAATACCCTCCTTTGGCACAAGGGAAACATTGAGAGACCAAGATAAATAACAATTTTCCAAGTGTATGTTATTCAATGAATCTTGAGCTTGATATGACTTGTCTCTTGATATTTATAGATGTCTTATATTTATTTTTTCTCCCTCCTAAATGGATTAATTAGACCTTGTATATGTATGATGATCTATTATAACTTATGCATGCTAGTTGACTATAGTAATATAGAAAATTAAGAATAAAGGTGCATGATTCATAGAAATGGGATTATAGACCCAAAAAACTAAAAGGAATAAACCTATGGGGTGTATGGATTTATTTTAGATAGATAGATACAATGTAAAAGTTTGACTTGGTAATGATTTTGGATTTTTTCTAAAGCCATGGCTAGGTAATAAGTGAAAAATAGTCCCAATGTTTTTAATATATACCTTTTGAATGAATGTTGGGTGATTTTATGTTCAATGGGGCAAATATATTCTATAGTCATATAAAATGTGAAAATTGGTAGATTGAGTGTGGCTTTTGACACCCAACCAATAGGTCCCTCTTGCATGTTCTCATGACCCTTCTAGATGCCTTTTTTCTTATTCTTAGTCATCCATAGACTTTTGAGACCTAATTACAACTTATCCAAGATACATTTCTTATGATAATTCCATCCCCTTAGGTCTTGTACCTAACTTGGACTATAGCATCAGACCCTAGGGTGTCTAATTTTGGTGTTCCTATCTAATTGTATTTTTAGTTCCAACGATCACTTCCTTTTGGTTCCTATCCTTCTTGTCAACCTAACATGATTACATTTGACCTATGACCAACAAATATCTATAAAATACCATTCAAAGTTCATTCATGAGGGGTTGGAAAATATCACAAATTAATCAAGAATACAAGCAATAATACTCAAGCATATTTCCCTATTCTTTGCTTACAACCATCTAATATAACCACAAGCTTATTTAAACCCTTACATCAGTCCCTAGCCAAATCAAGTACACCCAATTTTAGAATTTTTCATCTTCATACACACTATTGCACAAAGCACATCAAGTGGGAGAACTATATATGGATTGATCCCTCTTCAAAGTATTGGTATGTAGGCATCGTGCCCATACAAGGGGTGTGGATATATGTTTAGTGCATATTACACACACTAACCCCCCCTCTTTCTCAAAATTTGTCAAATCATTATGGAATCTAGGGTTTTAAGACTAAATCAGCTCTACAAGGAGTTCCACAGACATCCAACATCCAAAATTTCATAAGCTCACACAAAGACACCATATAAAACCCAAAAAGTTCAAATTTCTAGGATTAGTGGTAGAAGAGGACTATATCACTTGACCTGAGGGTGTCTTATTTTGGCGCTCTTATCCTTTCACTAAATGAAATATAGATCCTAATTATTTACTATATTTATCATGATGATTTAGATTATTTACTAGCTTACATAAATTACTCTATCGACATTTCACTAGTATATAGCACTTGTGTATTTCTTAGCATATACCTAGTCTTTTACTCCATGTTTTACATACTTTCACTTCTTGCTTTGATTATTTAGGTGTGATTGTATTTCTAATATATTACATGC